>CAJFCV020000005.1:1421250-2842500 GCA_904066235.2 Bursaphelenchus xylophilus | reverse complement strand
GTAATTCCTTCAGGGCACAAGATATTTTTATGCAATTTAGCCAGCTTATAGCCTACGGCATAATCTCTATTCTGGCGAAATTTTAAGTCCGTCTGAATCTCGCGACAAAAGTTATAGATCATTTATACAGTGCACTGCATTAGAGATGACGTTTCAAATATTTCGGTCACTATGGCCTGAGGGCTTGATGGATCTTTCTAAAATGTTGACCACTTCGAAACTATAGCCTGTTTATTCAATGGTCAAAATTTTGGGTTCCGATACTTGAGGACAAAAAAGTTATAGTTGATTTTGTCATATCTGGTATGGATAATATACGTTGGTATAGAAAGCCTCGAAATTCACTAAGATAGTGGTATTTTTTGCTTTGTACATTATCTATAAAGCCTTGATTTACTATGCACAACATCACATTGTACGAACTCCATATTGAGTATTTAGATTATACGTTTTCTCGTCAACTCAATCCAAACGAACTCGTTTATTTCCCTATTTTTAGCGTTCTTTGTTCCGTCCCTCGTGATTTTAGACATCGGAGAGCACAAACCAGTCCGGATGATCAAAGCCAGCCGTCTGAGCTTGATTTATAGCGAAATATCAAAGGAAATCGAGCAATTTCCGAAAAAGATCTAGGGAAAACGAGAGAACCGAGAGAAACGTGGGAGAGGATTAGAAAGGAAGAGAGTGGTCAGAGAAACGAGACTGTTTGATAGAGCACATTAATGTGAGGGAGCGGGCATAGAAGTCAGAGGAACTTCGGGGCGCGAGAGGAGGGCAATAAGGTTTTCTAGAAGCAAGCGACATTTTATACAATGAAACATCTCTGTAACATTGAAAAAATTGTTGTAAAAACTGTAAGAATAGCTAAACGGCCTCGAAACTTATTCGAAAAATATTCAAATGAAATGAGAAAAGGTTGTGTAAAACTTTTTTTCCAAGATTTCAAATAGCTATTGAGATAGAACCATTTATTCGATATTATCCATGGTTCTTTGAATAATCTTTCGACATTTCAGAAATTTGTCGTAATAATAAAGAATTTCTTTTATACAACGCAATAACCCACTATCCCAATAAATCAGAAAGCTATTATTGCCATTTATTTCCGTGCAGTTTCACAACAGAAACTCCTTACCTTACATTACCAATTTCCGCGACCTGCGCCCTGCCATCTCCGAATCCCGCGCATTTTGGACGCGGTCGGGCTTCTTTCGAAAGAACTAGAATTTTCGTTGCTTGCGTCAAAGCTGTGCGTCCTTTCGCTTTCTCCCATCCTCTCCGACCTTTTTCTGTCTAACACAAGACCAGCCAGCCTCCCTCGTGTCGAGTCATTCGTGGTTTTCTTCTCGTATCGATCGGCGGCGCTCCAATTTTCTGACGAAATTCGAGGTGGAAATCGCACAAATTCAGATGGATAACATGCAAATTGAACGTGGATTTTCAGGCAGATCGTTCTCCAGGCCATCTGATGAAGGCGCGTCCCGAAAATGGCCAGAAAACGCGATTTTTTCGAGGAATTTTCCATAATTTGTGACGAAATCCACCTAAAATAATGTTTTTGGAAAATTGAAGTGAATCCGTCGGGGGAGATGTGGATTTTTGGGTAAAATAGGTTGTTCAGAGTCTTTTTAAGCGTATCTTGATCAAAATTATATAAATCTTGTTTAGTTTTCATAGATTTTTGAGCTGATTTCTGAGTCTTACAATCTAAAATTACGAAATTTTTGTTGTTCTCAAAAATAATGTTTTTGTCGCAAAATTCAAAATGAATTAAAAATTAATTCATTTTGTGTCTTTTTCGATCCGAAGAGGAGTCGATTTGGTGAGCTTTTCATTATTTTTTGACTAGAAGAGTCACAAGTGTCTAGTGTAATATAAGGTGGTTGTTTCGGCTATATTTTTGTTTCCATGGTAACATTTGTTGGTCCATGATATTTATGTGGTTTTACAGATGGGTTTGACTCTCTATTTCGCGCCTTTTCGTGGTTTTTACGAGATATTTTTCCGATGTCAAGTGCAATATAATAATTTCGTTGTATTTGCAGGAATCCGATTGAAACTCGAGCAGGATGTCTTTCGCTGCTTCTTCAAGCCAAGCCAAGTTTGCCAAGGCCGAAAACGACAAGGAAAAAGAGGTTACACCCACGAAAATTTTAACCATTGCGATCCGCAAACGCCGTGAGTTGCTCGAGGAGAAGGAAGCGGACCTCCGGCGCGAGATCCAGCATAAATACATGATTCAGAGTCTGTGTCAGTATCTGGGCGATTCGCGCGCCAAGAAGCGTCGGCAGCGCCGCAAGAACAAGAAGTCCAAGAAGGATGGGGAAGGTGGGAGCGTCGCGAAAACGGGCCCCGAATACGAGCAGGACTTTGGTTATGGGTCGGACAGTGGATTCAGTTCGTATGCGAGCCCATCGTACAGTCAGCATGGTCTGGAACAACTCGGAATCCGAGACCAGGACCAGGTTCTTCAGGTAACCCCACAGAACTCATGTTCTTTTTCCGATACCAATCCCAATGGTCCATTCGAGCAAGCCATGTCCGGACTGTCTGCTGCTACTGGTTTTGATGAGGTGAGTTCACTTTAAAATTGATTTTTTTATTGTACTAGGTTAATATGGATGAAGAAAAAATCAGAGGTTATTGGTCTAACGATAGATGTTTTTGGCTATCTTTAAGTAGAATAGTGTATTACACAGCTCGTAGGGTGTGGATTGTTTTGTTTTTAGCGTTTTTCCGGCATCATTTATATTACACTTGATGTCTGATGTCTAAATTAATATTTTTTTCATGATTGTTGATGGTTTTATGACTCCAAATGGATAGATATAGGTAGTAGAAGCTTCTAGGTGTCTAACGAGAGTAGTTTCTTTTATTTGGACGACGGATTTTTTGGTAGAAATTCAAATTTCTTGAAAAGTTTTGAATTTTTTTTATTTTGAATAATTTATTGGCATTTTTCAGAACTACGATCCATTCCAAGGCTACTCGGGCTTCTGGTCGCCCAGTCCAACCTCATCACGCGATTCTTCGCTCTCCGAATCCTGCTCCAGCAGTGCAAGTTGGGAGAATTCACTCTCTGCTTTCAGTTACGAAACGGATTTCTCTGCGCTGCAGCCTCAGGTGGTGGAACACGATGGCTACAGCCCACCCTCGTCTGATCTCACCCCGCTGAAACCGATGAAACGCCGATGGGACTGCGGCCCCGAAGGCATGGACATGAAACGGACCCGCGTGGAGCCAGTACAAGGTTAATAGCTATTATAAAGTGGTTTTCCCTAGAGATCTCATCAGTACAATATAGACGTATCATTTGTGGACTCGTGGATTTTATTTCTTGCACCTTTTTTTGGTAGTTTCTTACACTTGCATTCGATTTTTAGGGATTTTTGTCTTGAGCATACCACCTTGAAGTAGGTCGAGTTTAGAGGTCTGAAAACGACGTTTCCCCTTCTTATTGTCCCCGTCTTTTGCTCCCGAAATGTAAAACAAGACTTGAACTTTAATTTTAGACTGCTACCAGCGCACCGGGTCGCGGTATTGGACGGCTGTGAGCTGCTGTTAACCGAGCCATCTCCGCAGAAGAGAGAATTCGAAAAAAGTTTTTCATTTTGATTTCCTCTCGTCTAATTTATCGTTACAGACTGTGCGCGATACAATATCCCCCCACCACTCGTACGGCTCCAACGTTACAGTTGCCGGAACGGTGAGAAAACCGGAGTAATTACCTTATTTTAGAGGAGATCTCAAATAGTTGTGGTAAAAATTGCAAATTTCTGCTAGAAAATGTCCCCCCTAGACCTTTTGTAAGTTGTCAAGTATTGTATATGGGTATTCGCATTATTTTTTGTACACTTTGTTGGTTCAATGCTATAATATAAATAAATTATTACCATGATGTCGGACTTGATTTTTTTTGTAATTATTGGAATGAAATGGACTTGAATTAAAGGAAATGAGTTTGAAATAGTATTTAGAGCTGATTTTGAGTCGGATTAGGGATTTAGGCAACAATAACGACAGGTTTTTTCCTTGTCCATTCGTCAATGGGCAGCGTATTTAGACAAAATCCGATGGAGATCAAGATCCCACCAACCAAAACTGTTAGTCCGGCATCCAGACCGTGGAAGAGAATGTCGACAGCTGAAAAATTGGGATAGAAATGTTGTTTCAGACGAAAATTCGAAGAAATTTGCCATGGATAATATAAAAAGTCTTCGAAATCGGCGAAATTTTAATGTCTAAGGCGTGGAGATCAGAAAAGAACTCGTATTTGATCCTACAAGGCCATCAAAGCAAAAGATTTCCGTTGAAATCACATAAAATTTTGTGATCCTACCTGCGCTGATGGGGATTCCTAAAAGTATCCCGATGGAGACGACCAATGGATTCAGAATGGCGATTCCCATGTTCACAGAGATGTTATACACTAAAGAACGTGATAAAAAGCAAATTGGCATTGTAGGTCACACTTACAAGCAGCCATGGCCAAATTTCCGGCCACAGCTTTCCACGGAATCGCCTCCCAAACTAGGACGTCCAAGTCGTATTTTACCAACATGTACGTGGTAAATGAGTTGAAGACGAGGTTGGCGAGTCCTAGAAGAGTCAGGAAGAACAAAACTTGGCCAAGATTGAGATCACCGAAGATCTTTTTGAAGGAGGTCTAAAGTAAGGTCGGATCAGGTAAAATAAAGTCGATCTTGAGGTTTTAATGGGCAGATCCGGTATTAAAATATTGCTGGTAGCATGAAAAAGCTATTTTAGACCAAATTTGGCGATTTGTGACTAATTTTATAGCCAAAAAGCTAATAGTATAAAATAAGGTCGGATCAGGTAAAATAAAGTCAAATAAGGTCAATGTTGAGGTTTTAATAGGAAGATGAGGCCTTAAAATATTGCCAGTAGCATGGAAAAGCTATTTTAGACCAAATTTGATTGCTTATATCTAATTTTATAGCCAAAAAAACGAATCGCAACATACGTTGTAGATGGCGATACACGAAGCGCACAGCAAAATTAAGACCACCCCGGTGACACTCCCAGTAAATTCATCGTCCATGGAGACTAGCACAACGCCTGCTATACTCAAAACCACTCCACAAGCCTAAAATTATATTGCACTTGACATCAGATACCTAAAATTGCCAAAAAAGAGCTCTAAAACTGTAATCAAGCCCTGAAAAAGTGTAAAACCAACTTTAAACCAGCTGAATCTCGCCTTCAGCCAGAGGATCGACAAAACAAAGACCATCGCGGCATTCAGCGAGTTTATGGAGACCGCGGCCGAAACCGAAATAAACTTCAACGAGACCGCGAAAATGTAGTTCGGCGCGATCCAGCCATAGACGATGAGGATTGAGGCGACAATCAGCACCGGGATCGGGTAGAATTTCCCCTGAAAAAGTTTGTTGGCCTTGATTTTCTTTACTTTTTCATTTTTCAAAATTTTCATAGCATCGTAATTGATGTCGGTCGCCTTTGCCGTGGTAAATAACACTTTGACTGCCAAGAAAATCGGATATAATGGGATCATCAGCAGCGTGTTGAGGTAGGTCATCCAATAAGGCGCGAAGAACTTGGTCTCGTCCAACGTCAGCGCTTCTTTCGCGAATTGGCCGGAAAATGTGTTGCTCAGCGCGACGAAAAGACAAACAACGATGGAGAGGAGGGTCTGAAAGTTATTTACAGTACAATATGCATATATGTTGGGGTAAAATACGGATCGAAAAATCGTGTTTTTCCGATGACTTTAGCCGATGATGACTAATATATTTTCGCCTGCTGGTCCTCTGTTTTTGGTCAGATTAAAATCATATTTTGCCGAGATGATTACTGCAGTTTATTGCTCTATCATGCAAAGCGACGTTCAGTTTCTTCACAAAATACGGGATTTATAACAATTTTTCTACACCTTGCTCTAAAGCCTCGTGGTGAATATAAAATGCATTCCAAAGGCACAGATTGAAGGTATTACTTTCAATTTTGGTACCCTGGATTACTGTAGCATCAGAGTCAAAATCAGGACACAAAATTTGATAAAGTTCTTTGCTAAAATACGTTCACGGCAATGAGTTTCTTATTCCCGCTTTGGTGCATGATCGTTAATATAAATGTGTATAGAACTGATCGCTATCACCGTTGTTTACTGTAGTCTTTTTTGTATCGGATTACCATAGCATCGAGCTAAACTATGGCAAATTTCAGCTCAATATCTTTTAAAATACGACGTCTACACCTATGTCTTTCGAATATGGCTTAATGTGTCATGGTTAATATAAAATGTCTCTCAGCTTGGACGAATCTCAACTTATAGAGATAAAATTTTTCGCTGAGGATTACTGTAGCATCAGCCCTGCCAGAGGCAAATTTCAGCCCTTAATTTTACAAATTACGGAATTTATGGGGTATTTTTCTCACTCTTCCCTTCAAATCTCATGATTTATATAAATTTGATCGCAAGACGTAAAATTTCTTACATTTTCGGCCTTCACCTCCACCATGTTGAATCGAAATTTTCGAACTCCAAATAAACGAGTAATTACAAGTTCACTACAGAACAGCCATCAGATTACTTTAGAGGTCTTGTACAATACCTATTGAATAAGGTCAAACATTCACTTCGAAAAAGTCCCCATTACTGGGGGAGTAACTTTTCAATTTCTCTATTGTAGATCACACTTTCTTTGAGTTGACAGTAATCGGTAACAATGGGGTTTTACCAGTTGTATTCGATTGTTTGTCTAGGTGCACATGTCTTTAATTTTTACGTGTGTGTTGGGTTTGAGTGTTCGGAAAATGAATGAAACCGAAAAGTTCATAGATGAGGGTGATAGGAAATGGAATAAGCTGTATTCGTTTTTTTGCAACATGCTGAAGTAGTTGTAAAAAGGATTTAATCAGTTTTTGAATATTACCCATGATGACTTTTAATTTATCGAATAAAACATGCTGAATTATCGATGGATCTTTACAAAAACGAGTACCGAAATACTTTCTAGACCTTGTAACAATATTTAAGCTGACAATAAGCAGTTGGATTACTGTAACATAGCGAAAATTTGGTTTGAAAAGAGCGCCCCATTTCCAAGAGAAGTTACTTTTTTTGATTTTAACTTTTTTCATTCTTTTGTAAATGTCACAAAAACCCACATAAATATGCCTCTCGGCTTGCTAAACAATATCGTAACTGACACCAACCACGTCAGATTACTGTAACATAGCGAAATTTTAGTTTGAAAAATAATTCAAACCAAATATAATCTCAAAGAGAGGTTCCTTATTTTGATTGTAACTTTTTTCATTCTTATGTAAATGTCACAAAAACCCACAAAGATATGTTTCTAGCCTTGATAAACAATATTGTAACTGACAAAAACCACGTCAGATTACTGTAACATACTCAAAATCGCATTTGAAAATTACTTCCCAAAAGTCATCAAAAATTTCAAAAGCATTTTTAAATGTAAAAAATCAGTGCCACCAGTTTATTATTGACCCGGAAACACGATCACCACGGCGACAACAACAGGTTATGGGTTGGGGTTACGGTATTTGGAGATGAATTTCTTGGACCATTCGTCGAAAGGGAGGCTGGTTAAACAGAACCCGCCCAAAATGAAAAACCCGCCGATATAGGCCTTTATGCCCGCAGGCAGTCCGCGGAAAATAATGTCGACAGCTAAAAAATTGGATGTAGAATTGATTACGATGGATTTTATGGACATTTGAAGACTGAAAAAAGTGTGGATTTTACCTGCATTCATTGGGATCCCAACGAGAAAAGCGATGGAGACAACGAGCGGATTCAGAAGGGCAATTCCAAAGTTGGCCCCCACACTGAAGGCTGAAAAACGAGTGTGAATGTCCCCTGAGCTCTTACCACAACCGGCAAGAGCGTTGCCGAGGACAGGCAACCATGGAACAGAACTCCAATTGATTCGATCATAATCCAGATATCCCATAAAAAACATTGGGATTGTGTTCCATATGAAGTTGGATAGGCCCAAAAGAGTTTGATAGAATAGAACCTGACCCAGCGAGAGATCTCCGAAAGCCTTTTTGAAGGCTGTCTGCAACGAAAATTGGGTCATCAAAACAGGTTTTATCGTATAAAATGTCACTTTTTGCTATAACGTAGGATATTGACGGTAAAAAAGTTTTATGGTTGCCTAGAAGCGTATATTCCTCAAAAAAAAATGACTTTTCTAATTCTAAAATACGAGTTTAAAAACATGTTTCATCGTATAAAATGTCACTTTTCGTTATAACGTAGGATATTGACGGTAAAAAAGTTTTATGGTTGCTAGAAACGTATATTCCTAAAAAAATGACTTTTCAAAGTATAAAATACGGGTTCAAAACCATGTTTCATCGTATAACATGTCGCTTTTGCCCTAATCAACGGATTTTTTCCGGGAAAATCGTGCGAAAGTCTTTATAATATCCTACTCGTGCTAAATATACCACGAAAGTGACAAAATTTATGATTCTTACTGTATAAATAGCAGTCAGTAGAGCCCATATTAAGATCAGGCAAACTCCGAAAACGCTGCCAGTAAATTGCCCGTCCATGGATAAAATCACAACTCCAACGATGCTCACGACGATTCCACCGGCCTGAAAGAGAAGTTTTAGAATAAAAACTGTATTTTAAAACAGAAAATTATATTATACTAGACATCAGATGGATGACAAAACATGTGAAACCGACAATTAAATTCATACGAATTTTGAGAACACACCTTAAAGAAGCAGAATTGAGCATCCAGCCATAAAATACTAAAGACGAACACCATGGCCGCACTCAAACTTCCGATTGCCGTGGCGGCCGAAACCGAAATATACTGGACGGAGATGCCGAAGAGAAACGGTGGGCCTGTCCATAAGGCCACAGAGATCGCAGAGCCAAGGAGCAGGGTCAGTTCGGGATATAATTTACCCTAAAATACGAAAAATTTGAAATTTCCTTGAGAGGATGACAAACATTTTTAAATCAAAGGATTTGATAAGTCATGGACAAGAAGATATCAAGTGTAATATATATTTTGACAGCCTATTGTGAGTAAAATAAGATGGCATATTTGTTTCTTGCCAGAGGCATTTTATTTTTGCAAAACCGACGTTTCAATTTTCCGTCTACATTTTGCATCCGAAAATTTTTTTATCGTATAAAATGGCAGCTATGTCATGAAATTGAATTTTTCCAACGATGTTAGCCTCCTAAGTACTCATTCCTTGTTCTTACAAAAAATTGCGATTATAGTATCATCGATGACTTAGTTATGGCCTAAATTGCAAAGTCATCACACTTGTGACAGCTTTGAAAAATCATCGTATTTTAGGTTAGAAAACACTTAAAATCGAACTCATACGAATTCATATCATAGATAACGTCAAAATAACTCCTTTTATCGACCTACATCTTTATTTTCCACCACTTTTAACGCGTTTTCGTTGATTTTGGCGACCGATTCCTTTGAAAAGATGACTTTAATTAATAAATATGCCGGATAGAGCGGAATCATCATCAAAGTCCCAAAGTAGGCCAAGAAAAAGGGTGCTGAGAAGTTTTCAGGGTCCTCGCTTAACGCTGTCTTGGCCAGTTGGTTGGCCACGGTGGTGCAAATTGCGATGAAAATGGTCACCACAACGGATAAAACGATCTGAAAAAAAACGTTTAAATTAAAAAAAATGTAATCTCAAATAAAGGTAGACCTGATTGGAATAGAAAATAAATACAATGTGGCCCTATTTTTGGCCACATTCAGCTTTGTTTTCTATTTTTTTGCTTGTTTTTATCAAAAATCATCAATTTTTGCCGAAAAATGACAAATCTTTGGGATTTTTTGGAAATTCAAAAATTTAAAATTGAAAAATACGGTTTGAAATAGATCCCTAGGGCAGTTCAAATAATTTGACAAAAATTTCAGACCATAGCGACCATATTTTAGCATCAAATCACAAGATTTTTTGAAAATTGCCAATAAAACGGCAAAAAATTTTTAAAAATCTTAATTTTATGGTCAGTAAATAAAAAATAATGAAGTATTTATACATTACAGGGAAACTAGAGTTCATGGCCAGTCTTTTTGGCGAAGAAAATTTTGAAATTTTTCGAAAAAATCCAAATTTTTATAAAAAATCATCAAAAAATGAGGAAAAATTGAAAAATCTTGGTAAAAAAAGATACATAGCATTCTAAAAACCATTTCAATTAAAAAACCAATTCTCTGTTTATCCTAGAGAACCAAAATTTTATACAAATTTTGCGCAGAAACTTACGAATTTCGCTCCTTTGATCGGCATTTCCCACTACTACAATATCAGCCCAAAATTTCCGGCCCAATCGCTTGTCAGGACGATGTTATCTCTGTCCAACTTTGTTTCCTGGGTCATCAGTTCGTGGCCAGTTCCGAAAATTTGCAAAAAAAAAATTTTGTTTCAAAATTTTTGTTTTCTGTTTTTGCGAAAATTCCGGAAAACAGCTCGCATTTTTATTCGAATACCCTTGAAAAATGATGGAAAACATTGCGTAACCTTTCTGAGTGCAATGAGGATTTACTTGAGGAGAAAATAAGTGCAAATTCAGGGGGGAAAAAAGTAAAAAATTGAGATTTTGGAGGGAAATTTGGGAAAAAGAGGGAAAAATTGGAAAAAAGAGTGTAAAAACTACAACTCTTGTATTTAAATAATAAAAATTTGCATACACATTGTTTATAGGTCACAAATCATTTGTTGAAAATTTCAGCCCACAAGCTGCAAGGGCTGCCGAGATATTCAACGTTATTTTTCGACGAGAGAGCATGTAAAATGAGGAGAGCGGTCAGAGAAAAAGTTCTGTTTTTTAATGCAGGTCATAAAAATAAGACAAAAAAAGATTAAATGTCGCAAAATTGGTTCTTAAAAGTGTTAGAAAAACAAGAATTCTGGAGCAAAAATTACCATGAAAGGGGTGTTTTCGAATGTTTTTGAGAGAAAAACAATCTTTGAGACTGGATAATCCTGGGACACTTCGCAAAACGGAATTTAGTGACATTTCGTATTCTTTCACTCTTCTCAAGGAATTGTTTTTAACATGCGGAATCTTTGCAAATTCCTCGGGAAATGACAAAAACGAATTTTTTTTAATCTAGGGGATACCCCAAGTTCGCGTTCAAATTTTGACAAAACTTGGCACAAATTTAAAAAATAATTTTTTTCTAGGACATATGCGAGACTCCCCGCTCGTTTCCCCTTGCAGAAACAACTGCAGAAAACAACGCCGCCGAGATATCGAACGATTTTTGCCGCCGAGAGAGCACCCTAAAAATGGAGAGCGGTCAGAGAGAAAAGCGCTTTTTGGCCATAACTTTGGCAGTTTCGTGCGGAAAATTTTGATTTTTTGTAGAAACATTACCCTTTACGGTTGAAATAGGCATGAAACTTTTCGTGCCCAAATTCGGCAAAAAGTCCTAAATTTTGGCCGACTTTCGATCTAAAAATCTCGGTTGTTTCTGCAAAGCGGGAGCTAGGATTCTCGGATATATCTTAGAAAAAATTATTCTAAATTTGTGACAAGTTTCATCAAAATCTGAGCGTCGCACTTCAGGTACTTCCCCTGTAAGCCTTTTTTGCGAATTTTGATTTTTTTTTTTCATAAATACTCGATTTAGGGGTTTTCGATGGTGCTGATTTCGAAAATATTATTGGTTTTTTCTGATTTGAAAGCAGCACCATCGAAAACCCCAGACCGAGTATTCACAAAAAAAAATCAAAAAATTACTACTTTACAATACTATTATACTTAAGGAAAAAAGTGAAAATCAAAAAATGAATTTCTTTTTCGAAATCAGCACCCTCGATTATCCTAATTTCGACACTTGCATCGAAGAAAAATAATACTTTTCGGTTTCCCCAATCGTCCCAGTTCATTTTAATATCCCTCATTTTTGATGACTATTTCTCAGAAACAAAGATGCCTTGAGCAGAAAGTTAAGTGACATCTAATACTACTCTCTACACGCTTTCAAATGCGATATAATACTTGTCAATTGAGCGTCATCAACATTGCCAAATTGTAATCTAAAGTTATCAGCATACTCCAATAAAAATCGTAATTTTTCAGCGGTCAAAACAGCCCCAAATCTAATCATTTTATACAGTCAGCGCTCTCAATTAGACAAAACAAATTACACATTGCTGTATAATTTCATTACGCATAATGAGACGACTTCGAAATCCCAAAAAAACAGTGGCCAAAAACCAAGGCCGTCATGTTATTCCGATGTATTTTGGTGGGAAAAAGAAGCCAGTAACCGGTGAAAAATACCACCTTCTATTGTTGTGTACCTTTAATTCTCAGAGATCACAAATTCTCCTTCTTTTTTATGATGGATTTGTTTCCCTTTCGCAGTGTAATTTTTCGAGCGACACGCCTTGTTTTTCGGGAGTTGTGAAACTTTCCGGCATGGCTGTGAAATTCGGTAACAAATCAAATTGTCTTATTTCCTTGCGATTTGTAATATTGTACATATATTTACTAGTCAATCCGGAAATTTCAGCGACAAGTTTTCCGCCAGTCGTTCCAGAAAGTGCGTAGACTTTTTTCGGCCTTTTTCCCACCGAACAACGCAAGTTTCCCGTTCCCCGCGCGACGCGATCTTTTTCGAAACATTTTGCACTGTGCAATTTCTTTTTGAGCCCAAAATTCGCGCCGACTCCATTGAGAAAAGCTTGTGTCGCTGCGATATTGGGCTTGCACGGTGCAAAGAATCAAACGCGACCCGCAAAAAGGGGTTTTTTGCACGGTGCCACCAGCGACAAAAAGTTCGGCGACATGCACTGTGCGAAAACAAAAGTGCATCTCGCACTGTGCAATTTCTTGCTTTTTGCACAGTGCAATTGGCTTTTTTGGGCTGTCGCCCGCACCTTGACTTTTTTTGCACAGTGCAAACGCCGAAAATCATCTCAGCGACTTTCAGTAAACATCTAATTTTATTTTTTTCGTACTTGGCGTTGCAGAATTTGAAATTACGGCATTTTTTTTTTTATTTCCTCGTCATCCACCGGTCGAATGGAAAGGTGGTCAAGCAGAATCCGATTGAAATTAGAAGTCCTCCAAAATAAAAGTAGGCGCTGGCTTGAAGACCGCGGAAGATGATATCAATTGCTGCTGTCATCGGAATCCCAACCAAAACCCCGATCGCGACCGCCAACGGGCTCACAAACGCGACTCCAACGTTCATCACGATACTGTAGGCTGCAAAATACAGAGTAAGTAAAATTCAATAAAATTTTTATTTTTGAATGTCATGAACAACATTTTGCCAGAAAAACAATTTTTTCCGAGCGAAATTCGCCAAGAAACGGCTGAAAAGAGATTTTTCTCTGACCCTCTCCTCATTTTTTGTGCTCTCTCGGAAAAGTCTCATATCTCGGCTCGCATTGCAAAGAGGAAACTAAAATTTTCAGCGATTGAAACAGAACCTAGACAGATTATTGTTGCCAAATTTCATCAAAAGCCGACCACATATCTTCGAAAAATTTGATTTATAAAAACCTTACTCAACATTCCGAACGACAGCCCAAGAACTGGCGGCCAAGGGATTTGTTTGAAGTCCACGTGCTCCAAATCGAAAAAAATTATCGCCGCGACCACCGCCGTGTTCCAGAGCAAATTCGCCAGGCCCAGGAGGCTTTGGAAGAGCATGATTTGGCCCAAAGATGGCTCGCCGAAGACCTTCTTGAAGCTGGTCTGAAATAAATGTAAAAATTTTTAAGTTAATGGTGAAATAGTGCTTGTTTGGCTAGTCAGAATTCACCGTCCATTTGTAAAATACAGCATACAGCCTAGTATTCAAATTGCGAAGACCTCCGTTATTCATGCGAAAGCTTACCGTGTAAAAAGCCATTCCCGTAGCGGCCAAGAAAATAATGAAAACTCCAAGTATATCACCGGTGAATTCGGAGTCCATTGACAGAAAAAACACCCCAGATACGCTGAAGATGATGCCTACGGCCTGAAAAAGCCAACTTAAGATATATTTACTTTTATCCCGACTCCTCATTTTCGTCGTTTTTGGTCTGCAAAGATTGCTGAATATCTCTGCTGCCCTTGCAAAACTGAAGCTGCAATTTTCAGGAATGGATATGTAATTGATCTGCAACATCTGCGCAAAATGTCATGAAAATCTGAGTTCTGGTCTTTGAGAAAATTTCACTTCTTTCGGCCTATATTTGCTAAAAAAATGTTGATCTCTAGCCAACTTTCCACCGAAAAATCTCCATTGAATTTGCCTAGAACGACGTAAAAATCCCGTATATGCCGTAAAGACTACTATTCTAAGTTTGTGTCAATTCTCATCCAAATCAAAGCGTCCTCCTTGTAGCTGTACCACTTGCAATTCAACCTACCGTAAGCCATGAAAACTTGGTTCCCAGGCAGAAAATGCTGATTATAAACACCATTGCCGAGTTCAGACTCAAAATTGAGAGCCCCACCGACACTGAGACGTACTTTACGCCGACGCCGAACAGATACGGCGGGCAAATCCATAGGGAAAGCGCAATTATTGAGGCAGCAGCCAACTTCCACGTGGGATAAAGCTTTCCTTTTTTGGTTTTTAGAATCTGCAATGCTTCGGAATGGAGTTGCGACAAGGCTGATGAGGAGAAAAGGGCGGAGGCGAGTAGATAAAGGGGATAAAGTGGGATCATGAAGAGGACTGAAAAGTAGGCCAAGGCAAACGGCGCATAAAAATGAGCGACATCGATGGCCAAGGCGGTTTTATGGAACTGTCCGGTGATACTGGCGACTGTTGCGATGAGAAGGGTGGTTGCAGCGGACGCTATTATCTGGAAATGGAGAAAGCTTCTTATTTTTTTGGTAGGCTCAAAATGATGACTTTTTATTGAAGCCTTCGGTTCTCAATGTGCGATGGGCAGATCTACTTTAGATTTCTTTCATATTATCTGTCTAGCCAACACATGATTTCAGCCCACCTCTTTCAAGGACAGCCTGGAAACACAAAAAAATGGAAAAAGAATTGATTGAGTCAAGTCTTTCTCCGGCCGTTCGAGTCAACTGTTCTTCTAAGCAGAAACACCGCAATAAATCGACAGAAAACGACAGCGTCAACGCACATACAGTCAGGGACCTGATCCAGTGGCAAAAAACGAACCATTTTGGATCCAGGAAGTATCAAAAATGTGGGAAAATGCTTCCCTATCCAAGTGAAAAAACTTCGTTTTGAAGGGCGCGCCTTTTCCATCACAAAAAGAGTTTTTGAAATCGGGTTTTTTTCACTTGGAGAATGAAGCATTTTGCCACATTTTTGATACTTCCCGGATGGAAAATGGTACGGTTTTTGTCATTGCATCAGGTCCACTGTATACACGGGTTGGTCAGTACAAAGATTTTTAGTCATTTCAGAGCCACCAATTTACTTACTTTTCCAGCACTCATCCTCGCTGATGTGTCGCCAAAAACAAGCTTCTTTTACAACGTCCCAACAAACTTCACAAACTTCAAACTTCACCGTTCGGAAACAATCACAACCCTTCCCGTCCATGGCTTATAAACATTTCAGAGTTCTAATAACCGTGTCGTTAAGAGCTAGGTTTGTAGCCTCCCTTTCGATCCGTTTATCCTCTTTTACCAAACACAAATCTCGGTAGTCTCTGTATTTTATAGTAAGAACATTTTGTGCGATCAATGACTACACTAATCCAAAGTTTTTGATGTATGCATTGTGCGCCAAATTTAATGAAATTGATGGTCACTGCAACAATGTCCGGGCCCCGTGGAGGGAAGCTTCCGTTTGTAAAAAACTCGGTTAAAAAGATACGGTTGAGCCTGAACTCTCCCCCTTCTTCAACTCTCCCTCAAAAAGGGCGGAACTCTCCCCTTTCTTGATTTTCACCAAAAAATCTGAACTCTTTCCCTTTTTGAACACTCCCCCTCATTTTGAAAATTGAAAAAATGAGGTGTGACATTTTATACGATGAAATTTTTTTTCATATTGAGAAAAATTGGGTGTGACATGTTATACGATGAAAATGTTTTTCATATTGAGAAAAATGAGGTGTGACATGTTATACGATGAAAATTTTTTTCATATTGAGAAAAATGAGGTGTGACGTGTTATACGATGAAATTTTTTTTCAAAATGAGATACGATGAAAATTTTTTTCATATTGAGAAAAATGAGGTGTGACGTGTTATACGATGAAAATTTTTTTCATATTGAGAAAAATGAGGTGTGACGTATTATACGATGAAAATTTTTTTCATATTGAGAAAAATGAGGTGTGACGTGTTATACGATGAAAATTTTTTTCATATTGAGAAAAATGAGGTGTGACGTATTATACGATGAAAATTTTTTTCATATTGAGAAAAATGAGGTGTGACGTATTATACGATGAAAATTTTTTTCATATTGAGAAAAATGAGGTGTGACGTGTTATACGATGAAAATTTTTTTCATATTGAGAAAAATGAGGTGTGACGTATTATACGATGAAAATTTTTTTCATATTGAGAAAAATGAGGTGTGACGTGTTATACGATGAAAATTTTTTTCATATTAAGACAAATTGGGTGCGACATGCATGTCATACGATGAGGACGTCATTTTTTTCACAAGGAAAGTACTTCTATGGGGTGTGGAATTACCGGTCGAGATATATATCAAAAAATTCGCAAAAATTTTCTGATTCAGAATATATATAAATTAGCTGCCTAATTTTGGTCTATCAGTGAGTTTTTTCAATAAATGTTTTTCTCGAGGAAAAAAATCTGCGGCAACAAAAGCGCGCTCGGTCTCTTCCTTCGGAAGAGAGCGGTGTGGCCGAGTGGTTAGAGCGCTGGGTTGGAAATCCGAGGGAAACGGGTTCGATTCTTTTTACCACACTAGAAACCATTTTTTACATTGGAACTACTTTTAAGGTGTAGTGGTAATCCATTTTGATATTTTAAGGCTTGTCATGGCCTCAGAATTTAGTTTAGCATAAAACAAATTTTTTTTATTGGTAAAAACACGGTCAAAAAGACACTTGCATGGTGTCGCGAGAAAACTTCTGAGGACAAAAACATGTCATTAGACCAAAATTAGGCAGCTAATTTATATATATTCTGAATCAGAAAATTTTTGCGAATTTTTTGATATATATCTCGACCGGTAATTCCACACCCCATAGAAGTACTTTCCTTGTTAAATTTACGTGAAAAAGCATGTTTGACTTTGAAGGGTTATAACTCGACGTAGGATTGATCATTTTTAATGATATTTTTTTTTTTTGATATATATCTCGACCGGTAATTCCACACCCCATAGAAGTACTTTCCTTGTCAGTTTGAAAAAATTTTCATCGTATGACATGTCACACCCAATTTTTCTCCATTTGAAAAAAAGTTTCATCGTATGACATGTCGCACCGATTGAAAATTTTTTCAATTTTCAAAATGAAGGGGAGTGTTCAAAAAGGGGGAGGGCTCATTCAAGGGGGAGAGTTCAGAAAAGGGGAAGAGTTCTGCCGCAACGAAAAAATACCTGTATTTAGTCAGAATAGATAAAAAATGCGGACAGGAGCGATGTTCTTCCCGCTGCTACAATAATTTAAGCTACACTCAATCACAAACTAAAAATTTGGGTTTTTGAATAAAAAAACGTCATATGTAATATAATCTTGATCAAAAACGGTTTCAAAACCTTGATTTTTACATTGAATTACATTTGAGACTTCAAGTCACCGCTTCTGAATTACAGTGGACATCAAGGAGTCCCAATTTTTTGTTTTTTTATAACTTATTTGAGCAAAATTTTGAAAGCTTCGGAAAAATATAACAAGACCTTGGCTAAAGCGCCTCGCCATCCACATTCCACAACTTCTTCAGGGCGTAGAGGAGGAGCTGAATTACGACTAAAATTCCACCAAATCGGCGCTGCACTGTTCCAGCGTCGCCTTGAACATGTCGAACTTGACAACCGGACTGTCCTCCAAACTGACCGCAATAACTTGCAGGTGGTTTAGTCTGACCCACCAGTGTCCTCTTCGAGCCTTTTCGGGCCCGGTTTTGCACCAAGCTGAGCAGCCCATTCGGTGGGAATATTAAATTGGAGTCCGTGAACAAGATCTCGGGGGTTCAATCGACCCGACGATCCACAAAATCACATGGAGAATATCACAGGACGCAAATAAATTACAAAAATTTTTATCCGACTACAATAATATACCTATAATATCATGCTGGACTATGGCTTTGGTGGTGTTATTCCTTATTCCTTGTTACTCCTCGTCTTCCTCTTCAGGCAGTAGTTTGCGTTTTTTCTGAAAAAAGTTGCGCGTGTGTTGCGAATTTGTGTGAAATACGATTTAGAAACGTAGAAAACCTTACGTAGGCGAAAAGGAGAACACCACCCACCAGGATGAGAAAGATCACAAAAGCACAAACGCTGGAACCAAAAACTGCTGGCTGGTTGTTTTCAAAGAAATTGTCCGTTGTTTCGTTTGCAATGCTGAAACCATTGAACAATTAAAATAAAGGTCCAGAAAGACACGCGTTCAGAGTCTGCGACAGTTCGGGTGAACACAGAATCTGCTAGGTCTCTCCTACGACTCGATCAATCTTGTTATTTTGGTTGCCCTCTCCTAACCATGCATACAACGGCAAATCGAGGAACGCCAAACTGAGAAGTTCGCTGACCGGAATAGACTCTTCGCTATCGGTTTTTTTTGCACTTCGTCTTGGTTTCACAGAGAAGTCAGAGAAAAGACGCGCAAAAACATACTCTCTCGCCCCAAAGAATCCCCATTTCTTCCCCGACCAAAAGTTTTTTCGCGTCTTTTTCGGCGAATTGCCAACCTATTCACCGTTCTAGCCTATCTCAGTTTGACGTGCGAGGCGACTCAAAGAATCGTCGACCCGGAAAGTCGAGCCTCAAAATGCAATGTTTGAAAACTTACGTCGAAGTACCCGCCGAAGTCTTGACCAGTTTCACGTAGGCGTTCATGAGCTCACTCTTGTGCTCTTCCAGGAGCGCCGTGTACAACGGGCAGTCCTCCTGGAAGACCAGCGACAGGTAGTACTGAAAAGAAAAGAAATTTGGCAAGGAGGGAAAGTCGTCAATTGCAAACGGCAATTGGAGAATGCCATCGAAAGGAACCCCTCGTCGAGAGGAACCCCTCGTTGAGAGGAACCCCTCGTCGAGAGGAACCCCCGAGTAGGAAATGTTGGATATAGAGGTAATCGATGACGGGGATTTCGAAAATGATGTTAATTTTTTCTGATTTTGACTTTTTTTCTTAACTAGTAGTGTTAAAAAGTAACTTTTTGAAATTTTTCTAAAAATACTGGATATAGGGGTTTTCGAGGGTGCTGATTTCGAAAATCATGTTAGCTTTCCTCTTTATAGTACTACGTGGTACTATACAGTACGAGGTGAAAATATGGCTTTTGGCGTTAATGGTGTTGTTTTGATGCTTAGCACTCCTCAAAAACACGTTTTAAATAACTGGTACTGTTTAGTACTGTCTGGTACGAGGTGAACTATTTTCACCTGTGTAGTACAAGGTGAAAATAGGAGTACTAAGCAACAGAACAACACCACTAACGCATAAAGGCCAAATTTTTACCTTGTACTGTATAGTACCAGACAGTACTATAAAGAGGAAAGTTAACATGATTTTCGAAATCAGCACCCTCGAAAACCCCTATATCCAGTATTTTTAGAAAAATTTCAAAAAGTTACTTTTTAACACTACTAGTTAAGAAAAAAAGTAAAAATCAGAAAAAATTAACATCATTTTTGAAATCCCCGCCCTCGAAACCCCCTACATCGACCTTCGAAACCCCCTACATCGACAAATTTCCTCTATATTCGGAAAAATCGAGAGGAACCCCTCGCGAGGGGTTCCTCTCGACGAGGGGTTCCTCTCGAGGAAAACCGCAATTGGAGGGAAAATATTTTTTTTCACTTTTTTGGCTATCCAAAACCATACTTCCACCCTTACAAACGCTCCAGTAGTCGTTTTTACCGACCCATGCACTTGATTGGCCTTGAAAAGATCTCCGCAGAGGGCCTAAAATTTGGAATCTTTCTAAAATGGCGTCTAACCTCCGTCTCAAATGTTGGATGCGTCAACTAAGGGCATGTCAGGCCGAAAGGGACTATAGCTGTAGATCTTGTGAAGATGGGCGAACTATGGTTTCGGCTAGCCCAAAAAGCGAAAAAAATCTTTCTCCCCCAGTTTCCGTTTTCCCAAATCGGTCCCGGCTAATCAGGGATGTGAATAATCATAGAAAGAATTGTTATAACTCACCAAGGAGTACAGCTCTGACTCCGTTCCTTCAGTCAAAACAATCTGCTTCTTTTCGCAATCCGCAGGGGAAGTGGCATTCCATTTCTTGATATCCGCGCCCACTTGCTTACAGCCTGACTTGTCAAATGCGAACACCTTCTGCTGTTCGCTCACGGCAAGGTCCCGCTGGCAGGGAAGTGCAGCTTGGTCAACGACTTCTTCACCCGCTAATGGGCTGCCTTCAAGATTTGTGACATAGGAAAGTGTAAGAGACTCGCCAGTTTTACATCGAATAAAGTAAAGCTTTTTCTCCAGCATGTAAGTGACCACACTGCCGCAATTATCAAACCTGCCTTCCGGCTTCAGATCAGTTCCATTAGCGACAAAACCCCGGCAGCTAAAAATTCATCAAACGATAAATCGCTGAAGGAAAAAGGACTGACTTATCACCAGCGTTCACTTGACCAGCCAGAATCAATTTTCCGCCATCTTCCACCATTTGAACTTGAATCCCAGTGATTGTGTCGTTGAAATCTTTGAGCTCGAAGTTGTAACTAACAATATAAAAAAAAGTAACATTTAACAAGGAAAGTACTTTTATGGGGGCTCCTACGAGACATACAGTTCAAAAAATTCGTCTGATCACGCTGATCAAGGATATGTAAATATTAGCTGTCCATTTTAGGTTTTTAGGGGTGAAAACTCCATCGTAAGTTGATTTAAAGTCCTATATAAGCCCCTTTTCGCTTAATTTTCACAGGTTTACAAACTTCATTTTAGCTTAAAATTATGTTTTTTTATTGAGGCGTAATAAATCAGTCTTGGCACAAAAGTTTATTTTTCAGACCTTCAACTTCAAAAAAGTTGATTCAGACCAAAAGGGGAATCGAACCCGTGCGGCATTCCCCCTCTTGGTTTCCAGACTGTGGCACTAGCCACTCCACGCTGTTCTCTTCCGGAAGAGACCGACCGCGCTTTTTATCGTTTGGCTTTTTTTCAATGCCTGCGCCTTTTGCTGACAAATCTAGGCAGCTTTTGAGCATTTTCGACCCTTAAACTCAAAAATGGGCATCTGATTTTTGTACAGGGTGGGCCACTAAAACCTTCCGTCTTCTTTTTCTAGATTTCTCCGCGGAGACTCCGCCGATTTTCATGAAATTTAGATTTTTCTGGAGCTGAGATGCGCCATTTTCAACCGGTTGAATTTGAAAAAAAAATATCCTGAATTGACCTTTCTATGCCTTTCCAAAGTTTTTGAAAATTATTTTCGAGCCGAAACCGCAAAAACTTAGGAAATTTTTGGAATGATTTTGAAAACTCGATCATTTTTTCGGGTTTTTGGGTGAAATCTTACTTGTTTTGCCTCATATATTCGCAAAATACTGTTGTAAATACTAATTTATTTAACAATTTGATTATTAATATTTCTATCTGAGTTTGGCGTGTCCACCTCCTCTTGCAGCACGAACTTGTAGGGGCTTTGAAAATTAAGAACAGCTCGAATTGCGGATCGTGGGCATGGTTTAACTTCAATCGAGCCTGGCTCCAAGCCTCAATGCGCCAAGCCATGGCTTGTAGCCTTAATGTGGACTTTTTCACTCTTGTTGAAAAAAATTTTTTTTTCAACATTCATACCCTAACGGTAATACAGACAACACTTTTTTTGCTTTTAACTTGCTTTAAACAAAGTTTAGAGAAAGCGTACGGAACTTTTTACTCCACGATTTTACCAAAAAAGCGCGAAATTTTCCAAGTCCGACAAAGTCAATTGAAAATCATTCCAAAAATTTTCAAAGTTTTAGCGGTTTCGGCTGGAAAATAATTTTCAAAAACTTTGGGAAGGCATAGCAAAGTCAATTCAAAATATTTTTTCCTGAAATTCAATCGGTTGAAAATGGCGCATCTCAGCTCCAGAAAAATCTAAATTTCATGAAAATCGGCGGAGTCTCCGCGGAGAAATCTAAAAAAAGAGGACGGAAGGTTTTAGTGGCCCACCCTGTATATTCTTGATCAGCACAATTTTTCGGACTTTTTGAGATATGTCCCGTCGAAAAGTAGGAGCCCCCCATAAAAGTACTTTCCTTGAAAAAAATTTGCGGTAAGGGCCGGGTTCCCGGCGCAGCCCGCCATTCAGTTCGCAGAGGGTGGACGAGCAACTCCGGGCAACATTTTTTGACGTTTGCACCGTGCAAAAGAGTCAGAGGGCGAGCGACAGCCCAAAAAAAGCGATTTGCACAATGCAGAAAGCAGCAAAACATGCAAAAAATCATTTTCGATTTCAGTCCGGCGACATGAACGGTGAGAAAGTTCCCTTTGCACTGCGCACTCTCTGCTCGCACAGTGCAAATGGCTCTTTTCGGATGTCGCTCACTCTGACTTCTTTCGCACGATGCAGGCTCAGCCCGACGACGTCTCGGGCGGACTGCCAGTGTACCCCTTCAAACTCACCTCTCGGTCGCCGTGTCCAATTCGTAGCGGAACTTCTGCACCTTCCCCCCGTCCATAGTCACCACATGGATGGTCGCCCTATCCGGCTGCAATTCCTGGTATATGGCGGTGCACCGTAGCAGAAACATCAACGCCTTCTGAATGAACACCTCAAGAGGCGTCATCGGAAATTTGTCGTCAAAATGTAAAAATTCAAACATTTTCTACCTTTCAGGGCGCCTACGCGCGCCCCTCTGCCTTTGCAATTTGAATGGAGGCTCTTTTCTGTCACAGTCCAGCAAAAAATTCTGCGGAACGGCTCCATTACGCTGTTCCAGCATCCACTGCAGGATAAGGGAAGCCTTTCTCCTGGACCTACGCCCCGTATCGTTCCATTTTGTGTTGACCCGAATTTTTTCCGAAGCTTTCACCGTGCAAAAAAGGGGAATTTATCGCACAGCGCGCGAGCTCCTTTCGCAAGGTAAATCTAAATTTCTTGTTTTTAACTATATACATCAACAGGACAATCACTACAAAAGTAAGTTAAATGAACCCTTTTTCTAAATATGCAACAATTTTGTGCATTACATAGGTTTATCCTTGCGAATCTTGACCTTGAAGTAGGTGTATAAATTTAGCTTAATGCTCTTCGTTTTTCTCTTCTTACGAAGTTTAAGGCGAGATTAGGTCTGGCTTTTTGTCCTACAAGACCTAAATGGACAATAAAACTTTCGGGGCTTTGGTAGTTCAGCCCCTCACGAAAAGTATTTAGCTCAAACCCCCAGTTACCGTCGAAATTCGTTTTTGTGGTTCAGGCAACGATGATCGTAGCCGAGAGAACCCAATCCCGAGTTGGCGCTTCAGATTGGATGAGGGGGTTTATACTGGGTCAAGGGGGGCTGAACTCGACTGGGTGGTTTTACTACCTTAGCCCCAAACTTTCTTTTGACATTCTTAACGTCATAACATTGATTTCCCCTTTCATTTTCGGTTTTGGCTTTTTTTCAGATTTTAGGTATGGAAAAATTTTGATGTAGGCCATAGATGCGTAATAATACTTAGCAAACCGTATTTCAAGGGTGCCTAGCTGATGTAAAGCACGTTCAGAACAATATAGGGGTGGTGCGATTTAAAATTTTTCGTCTTGATCTGCAAAAACCCCCAATTTCTCGAGTTTCAGGCAAGAATTTGCTGTCTGAAATTCAGACAACAATTTTTGATTTCTTGGCTGGTTTACAGTCAAAAAAAAGCGAGCAGTCAAGAAACGAAAGATTGCTGTCTGAATTTCAGCCAAGAATATCAAATTCTTGGCTGGAGGCCCTACAGCCAAGAAATCGGGGGTTTTTGCCAGTCAAGACGAGAAATTTTAAAGTACGTGTCTCACCAAGCCAGAAAATGTTTTTTCCTCCAACAGCTAAGTTTTTCGCGGCGGGACGCGCGCCCAATGGGCGTGCCACTAAAAATAAAAATATTTTTCCAAATAAAATTGATGTTGAACTGTAAAAATGATGTTTGAATGGAGTTTCCACCAGGTAAGTAAGATTTTATACCTATTTGAGCTGAAAATATTATAATTGTTCTTAGTTGTCCAATTTTTCCTTAGTTTTCGCAATATTACGTTATTTTGCGGACAGATCAAGATTGACAACGGAGAATTTCAGTTTTTTTTGGATATAAGGCGCGTGCGTTCTACTTTTCTTCGGACAGCCTCGCAGAAAACCCGCATTTCTTGTCTGTGGGCCCGCTAGACAAGAAATGCGCAATTCTTGGCTGAGCAGAGAAAAAAAGAAAAAAATCTTCACAGGGAGAGAGCAAAAAATTGCGCAATATTGCGCAATGTTACGCAATTTTAGACAAGAATTGCGCGTTTCTTGTCTAGCGGGCCCACAGACAAGAAATGCGGGTTTTCTGCGAGCAAGTCCGAAGAAAAGTAGAACGCACGCGCCTTATATAATTTCAGGAATACACGCAAAATGGGCCATCCCAACACCGGAATCTCCTCCAATGCCATGAACATCACGAACTCCTTCTCCAAAGGTGATTTTTTGGTATGTTGTTTTAGTTTATTATTCCATTATTTATTTAGATTTTAGGTAAATCTCTTCGTATTTATC
This sequence comes from Bursaphelenchus xylophilus, assembly GCA_904066235.2. Lineage (NCBI taxonomy): Eukaryota > Metazoa > Nematoda > Chromadorea > Rhabditida > Aphelenchoididae > Bursaphelenchus > Bursaphelenchus xylophilus. Next base: position 2,817,676 of record CAJFCV020000005.1, on the reverse strand, counting down.
GATGCTGAAGCCTCACGCCTCGTCCGGTACAACAATCGCCCCACCTTCTCTTCTGGCGAAATCCGGATTTCGTTCCGTGTGATTCTACCCGGAAAATTGATCATGAACGATGGTTCAACGCTCCCACTTCATCCATTACTGATCCCATACGGCCCTCTTTAGGGCCACATATTACGCTTATGTTATTTTGCTTTTATAAATAACTACTTTTGTTCGACTTTATCGTATTTATGGTGGTTTACATTTTGTTTTATAGACAGTTTCAGGTCCAAACCTTCATAAAAAACCTTCCTTCAGAAAGGATTTACATGCTCTGAAAATTTTGTATTGCAATCTACAAAAAAATCTTTATTTACGTTCAAAGCTTCAATATCAGAGAAATGTGGCCCTAAAGAGGGCCGTATGGGATCAGTAATGGATGAAGTGGGAGCGTTGAACCATCGTTCATGATCAATTCTCCGGGTAGAATCACACGGAACGAAATCCGGATTTCGCCAGAATAGAAGGTGGGGCGATTGTTGTACCGGACGAGGCGTGAGGCTTCAGCATCGATAAATACGAAGAGATTTACCTAAAATCTAAATAAATAATGGAATAATAAACTAAAACAACATACCAAAAAATCACCTTTGGAGAAGGAGTTCGTGATGTTCATGGCATTGGAGGAGATTCCGGTGTTGGGATGGCCCATTTTGCGTGTATTCCTGAAATTATATCCAAAAAAAACTGAAATTCTCCGTTGTCAATCTTGATCTGTCCGCAAAATAACGTAATATTGCGAAAACTAAGGAAAAATTGGACAACTAAGAACAATTATAATATTTTCAGCTCAAATAGGTATAAAATCTTACTTACCTGGTGGAAACTCCATTCAAACATCATTTTTACAGTTCAACATCAATTTTATTTGGAAAAATATTTTTATTTTTAGTGGCACGCCCATTGGGCGCGCGTCCCGCCGCGAAAAACTTAGCTGTTGGAGGAAAAAACATTCTCTGGCTTGGTGAGACACGTACTTTAAATCGCACCACCCCTATATGAGAGGTATTTGAGAGTTTTTTTAGATCTGCAATGTACTTGATCACTTACAATTAGACCCTAAAACATCTCAAATCCGGGTTTGAAACAAGAACGAAGATCGTTCAGCTAAATTTATTACCACAATGTCTAAATACGCAAGGATGAGGTTATGAAATGCAAAAAATTGCGAAATATTTAGAAAAAGGTTCATTTAACTTACTTTTCCTGTCGACGAATGTAGATAAAACACCTGTCCAATTTTCATGAAACCGAGTTGACCACCCAAGGAGAAAGACTTGGCTCATCCAGTAGCGGGTCCTCGAACAGCGCACGTCAAACTGAGGTGACCAGAATAGACACTTCGCTATCGATTTTTTTGCACTTTGTCCTGATTTCACAGAGAAGTCAGAGAAAAGACGCGCAAAAACGTACTCTCTCGCCTCAAAAAATCCCCATTTCTTCCCCGACCAAAAGTTTTTTCGCGCCTTCTTTCGGCGAATTGCCAACCTATTCACCGGACCGTTTTAGCCTATCTAAGTTTTGACGTGCAGCGTAATGGAGCCGTTCCGCAGATTTTTTTGCTGGACTATGAAAGACAGGAGCCTCAAATCAATCGGAAAGGCAGAAGGGCGCGCCTAGGCGCCCTGAAATGTAGAAAATGTTCGAATTTTTACATCTTGACGACCGATTTTTCTCAAAACGAAAAGAAATCTCGAATATTCGAAAAATTTGCATTTTTTTCTTCCAAAATTTGCATAAACCCTCACGAGGAGTCGACGTAGCCCCCTCTCCCACTCATTTCACTCAGTATCCAAACGTGTTGACTTTCGGTACGGCTGTGTTTCCAAACGTTGGTCCGTTGTCAAGGGCATCTCGCGTCAAGCAATGACGCGAGCGGAGTTCATCAAGAAAGCGTTGGCGTTCGCGCTGCAGTGCACCGCCATATACCAGGGACTGCAGCCGAATAACGCGACCTTCGATGTGGTGACCATGGATGCGGGAAAGGTGAAGAAGTTCCGCTACGAAGGGGAGACGGAGACCGAGAGGTGAGTTTGAAGGGGTAAACTGGCAGTCCGCCCGAGACGTCGCCGGGCTGGGCTTTAGCGTTTGCACTGTGCGAAAGAAGTCAGAGCGAGCGACATCCGAAAAGAGCCATTTGCACTGTGCGAGCAGAGAGTGCGCAGTGCAAAGGGAACTTTCTCACCGTTCATGTCGCCGGACTGGAATCGGAAATGATTTTTCTTGCGTGTTTTGCTGCTTTCTGCACCGTTCAAATCGTTTTTCTTTCGCGCGCACTACTAGTCGCGGAAAAAAGTCCTGGGAATTTCTCGCGCCCCCCATATTTCGTCGCGCTCCGAAAAGTTGATTTGTCGCGCGAATCGCGCGCGACAATAAGCCAAAATCAACAAAATTGCACTGTGCAAATGCACTTTTCGGGTTCATGCACAGTGCAGAATCGCAGAAAATTCCCAGGACTTTTTTCCGCGACTAGTATGACTTTTTTGCACGGTGCAAACCGCAAAAATGTTGCCTAGAGTTGCTCGTCCACCCTCTGCGAACTGAATGGCGTGGAACCCGGCCCTTAGCGCAAATTCTTTTAAATATGACTTTTTTTATTTAGTTCCAACTTCGAGCTCAAAGATTTCAACGACACAATCGATGGGATTCAAGCTCAAATGGTGGAAGATGGCGGAAAATTGATTCTGGCTGGTCAAGTGAACGCTGGTGATAAGTCAGTCCTTTTTTCCTTCAGCGATTTATCGTTTGATGAATTTTTAGATGCGGAGTTTTTGTCGCTGATGGGACTGATCTGAAGCCGATACACGGTTTCGGTTTATGCAAAGGAGCGGTTACTTACATGATGGATAAAAAGCTTTACCTGATTCGATGTAAAATTAACGCGGTTGATGCTGCAAATTCCTATATCGCAAATCTTGACGGCAGCCTAATAGCGGGTGAACAAGTCGTTGACCAAGCTGCACTTCCCTGCCAGAAGGACCTTGCCGTGAGCGAACAGCAGAAGGTGTTCGCATTTGACAAGTCAGGCTGTAAGAAAGTGGGCGCGGATATCAAGAAATGGACGGCCGCTTCCCGTGCGGATTGCGAAAAGAAGCAGATTGTTTTGACTGAAGGAACGGAGTCAGAGCTGTACTCCTTGGTGAGTTATAACAATTATTTCTATGATTTTTTACATCCTTGATTAGTAGGGACCGATTTGGGAAAACGGAAACTGGGGGAGAAAGATTTTTTTTTCGCTTTTTGGGCTAGTCGAAACCATAGTTCGCCCATCTTCACAAGAGCTACAGCTGTAGTCCCTTTCGGCCTGACATGCGCTTAGTTGACGCACCCAACATCTGAGACGGAGGTTAGATGTCGTTTTAGAAAGATTCCAAATTTTAGGCCCTTTGCGGAGATCTTTTCAAGGCCAATCAAGTGCATGGGTAGGTAAAAACGACAACTGGAGCGTTTGTAAGGGTGGAAGTATGGTTTTGGATAGCCAAAAAAGTGAAAAAAAAACCCAATTTCTTTTCTTTTCAGTACTACCTGTATCTGGTCTTCAAAGGTGACTGCCCCGAACAAGCCACGCCCCTCGCACAATATAAGACTGACTTGGTGAACACCTACGTCAAACTTGAGGCGGCGTTGGTGGAGACTTCGACGTAAGTTTTCGAACATTGAATTTTGAGGCTCGTCTTTTCGGGTCGACGATTCTTTGAGTCGCCTCGCACGTCAAACTGAGATTGGCTAGAACGGTGAATAGGTTGGCAATTCGCCGAAAAAGACGCGAAAAAACTTTTGGTCGGGGAAGAAATGGGGATTCTTTGGGGCGAGAGAGTACGTTTTTGCGCGTCTTTTCTCTGACTTCTCTGTGAAACCAAGAAAAAGTGCAAAAAAATCGATAGCGAAGAGTCTATTCCGGTCAGCGGACTTCTCAGTTTGACGTGCCTCGATTTGCCGTTGTATGCATGGTTAGGAGAGGGCAACCAAAGTAACAAGATTGATCGAGTCGTAGGAGAGACCTAGCAGATTCTGTGTCCACCCGAACTGTCGCAGACTCTGAACGCGTGTCTTTCTGGACCTTTATTTTAATTGTACAATGGTTTCAGCATTGCAAACGAAACAACGAGCGGTTTCATGGAATTCATTCACAACAACAGGATGGCAGTTATTTGTGGTAGCGTTGGTATTCTTGCGGCCCTTCTCTTCTTGCTGGGTGGTATTCTCCTTTGGTTATACGTAAGGTTTTCTACGTTTCTAAATCGTGTTTCACACAAATTCGCAACACACGTGCAACTTTTTTCAGCTCAGACACAGGGCACGGCAACCAAAGGAATATGTTCATATTCCAACAGGAAAAAGCCACTTGTTGAGCCCTTCGGTCGCACGGGGTTTTGGCGTGACGCAAGAGGGAGAACCCATCAAGGTCAAGCAACCTGACGGGATTCCCATTTCGGAGCGTGTCAAACTAGAAGATGAAAAGCTGAAAAAAAATCCACTACCGGCGCCAACACCAGAACCACCACTTCCAGACACACCACCTCCGCCGCCATCAGAAACCGCGCCACCTCCGGCTACACCACCTCCGCCGCCATCAGAAACCCCGCCACCTCCGGCTACACCAGCTCCGCCTCCGCCACCTCCGCCTCCGCCACCTCCGCCTCCGCCACCTCCGCCTCCGCCACCTCCGCCTCCGCCTCCGCCACCTCCGCCTCCGCCACCTCCGCCTCCGCCACCTCCGCCTCCGCCACCTCCGCCTCCGCCACCTCCGCCATCAAAGCCATAGTCCAGCATTATATTATAGGTATATTATTGTAGTCGGATAAAAATTTTTGTAGTTTATTTGCGTCCTGTGATATTCTCCATGTGATTTTGTGGATCGTCGGGTCGATTGAACCCCGAGATCTTGTTCACGGACTCCAATTTAATATTCCCACCGAATGGGCTGCTCAGCTTGGTGCAAAACCGGGCCCAAAAAGGCTCGAAGAGGACACTGGTGGGTCAGACTAAACCACCTGCAAGTTATTGCGGTCAGTTTGGAGGACAGTCCGGTCGTCAAGTTCGACATGTTCAAGGCGACGCTGGAACAGTGCAGCGCCGATTTGGTGGAATTTTAGTCGCAATTCAGCTCCTCCTCTACGCCCTGAAGAAGTTGTGGAATGTGGATGGCGAGGCGCTTTAGCCAAGGTCTTGTTATATTTTTCCGAAGCTTTCAAAATTTGTGCTCAAATAAGTTATAAAAAAACAAAAAATTGGGACTCCTTGATGTCCACTGTAATTCAGAAGCGATGACTTGAACTCTCAAACGTAATTCAATGTAAAAATCAAGGTTTTGACTCCGGTTTTGATCAAAATTATACAGGGTGCGGCAATTTTTCGGCCGGATTTTAATTGGCCATAACTTTTTTAGTTTTTGGGCAAATGTTAAAATTCTTTTTTTACCTGAATCCACAGACAACCCCATTTTGTTTAATACCAAATATGTTATACCCGTTCATTAGACTACAGTAAAAATTCGAGACAAAGAAAAAGCTCTAATTTTCATAGCTGACAATGGAATTACCCCTAGTGCGACTCTCAGATTTTCTTTAAATTTTGCACATGGGCCGGACATAGGTCACACATCAATTCCTAAAAGTTTCAGCCCGCACCTTTCAGGGGCGACCAAGATATTCAACGGTTCTTTGCGGTCAGGAGGGCACATGAGTGGTCACACAGAAAAACTTTTTGGCTGTATCTTCGCTAGTTTTGTGCGGAGATAGCTGCTTTTTTGTGGAAACGGTATTCTCCATGGCATGAACAGGCATGACAATTTTTACGACAAAATTCGTAAAAAAAGTCATTTTTTCTGGCGATTTTCACACACGCCGAAAAAGCAGAGAAAACGACCGAAATGCCAATAACTATGAACTAGGTCCCTGTATATATAACATATTTGTATTAAACAAAATGGGGTTGTCTGAGGATTCAGGGAAAAAAAGAATTTTAACATTCGGATACAAACTAAAAAAGTTACGGAGTTGGACGATTGGGGAAAAAGACGATTGGGGAAAGGGACGATTGGGGAAAAAGACGATTGGGGAAAAGTACGATTGGGGAAACCGAAAAGTATTATTTTTCTTCTATGCAAATGTCTAAATTAGGATAATCGAGGATGTTGATTTCGAAAATCATGTTCATTTTTTCTGAACTTTACTCGTTTTCCTTAAGTAGTACTGTAAAGTAGTAATTTTTGAATTTTTTCATAAATACTCGATTTTGGGGTTTTCGAGGATGCTGATTTCGAAAATCATGTTTATTTTTTCTGAACTTTACTAGTTTTCCTTAAGTAGTAGTGTTAAAAAGTAACTTTTTGAAATTTTTCTAAAAATACTGGATAAAGGGGTTTTCGAGGGTGCTGATTTCGAAAATGACATTCATTTTTTTGACTCTTACTTTTTTCCTTAAGTAGTACTGTAAAGTAGTAATTTTTGAATTTTTTTCATAAATACTCGATTTAGGGGTTTTCGAGGATGCTGATTTCGAAAGTCATGTTCATTTTTTCTGGTTGTTACTTTTTTCTTAAGTAGTACAGTTAAGTAGTATTTTTTTGAAAATTTTCCAAAAATACTGGATTTAGGGGTTTTCGAAGGTGCTGGTCTCGAAAATTATGTTAACTTTTCCTCTAGTACTAAATAGTACTACCTGATACTATGTAGTACGAGGTGTAAATTTGGCCTTTCGGTGTTAGTGGTGTTGTTCTGGTCCTACGTACCCCTATTTTCACCTCGCAGTACATAGTATCAGACAGTTTTCACTTTTTCGGAGCACTATTTAGTACTAGAGGAAAAGTTAACTTAATTTTCAAGACCAGCACCTTCGAAAACCCCTAAATCCAGTATTTTTGGAAAATTTTCAAATAAATACTACTTAACAGTACTACTTAAGAAAAAAGTAACAATCAGAAAAAATGAACATGACTTTCGAAATCAGCACCCTCGAAAACCCCTAAATCGAGTATTTATGAAAAAAATCAAAAATTACTACTTTACAGTACTACTTAAGGAAAAAAGTAAGAGTCAAAAAAATGAATGTCATTTTCGAAATCAGCACCCTCGAAAACCCCTTTATCCAGTATTTTTAGAAAAATTTCAAAAAGTTACTTTTTAACACTACTACTTAAGGAAAACTAGTAAAGTTCAGAAAAAATAAACATGATTTTCGAAATCAGCATCCTCGAAAACCCCAAAATCGAGTATTTATGAAAAAATTCAAAAATTACTACTTTACAGTACTACTTAAGGAAAACGAGTAAAGTTCAGAAAAAATGAACATGATTTTCGAAATCAACATCCTCGATTATCCTAATTTCGACATTTGCATAGAAGAAAAATAATACTTTTCGGTTTCCCCAATCGTACTTTTCCCCAATCGTCTTTTTCCCCAATCGTCCCAGTTCCAAAAAGTTATAGCCAATTCAAATCCGGCCGAAAAATTGCCGCACCCTGTATTGCACATGACGTTCTTTGGCGGCAAAATCAAATCGCTTCCCACTGCAGCTGCGCGATCGGCGCCATTTTCCGAACGGACTGTATTTTGAGGGCTTCACAAAATTCTTTTGATAAATTTCCGCAGAACTCTCGAAAAGCATCCAGTTTAGCGAATAACTAGTTTATTACTTGTACAGAAACGGAGTTAATAATCGAAGGGAAAAGAGAAAAAGTTGAGTGAAGTTAGTGCTGATATATTTGGGTTGTACAAGGAGAGGGATAGATAGACAAGACGTCAAACAAATCAGTGTTGAGAAACCCGCTTTAAGCGACTAGTGAGTGTCAGTAAGATTTTGGCAGTCCTTTTTCAAGCTCGAAATATTCAAACTTCCCAAAAAAAGGGCTAAATTTTTAAAAAAATCCCATTTTGAAAACCAAAATCTTACAGCTAGTTATAGAAAATAATGTCCATTTCATGTCTCCGAGTGAGATCTTGTCGAATACATTCAAATAATTTAGATAGTAACCTAATTACATTAATTTAGAACAAAAAAAAGCCTATTCTACACAAGCTCAAAAATAAAGTAAATTTACAGTAATCAAAAGATATAAAATATATAAAAATCATGTCGTTATGCTATCTACGAGGCATGAAGCTTCCGTTTGGATCTTGTTTGCATTGTTGGAGTGGTGGCCAGCGACGCGGCTTCGGCAGCTTTTCGACGGGTCACAATGGTGCCTAAAACAATATAAAAATCATAGAATCAGAAAAGATTAATAATAAAAAACATGATTTTGTATGATAAAATATCCTTTTTATTGCCTATTTTACCCCATAATACCCAAAAATCGGCGTAATTTTCAATTTTTTTGTCTCGCCACGAAAACCTGAGAAAGACCTAAAAAGTCAAAAAAATGAAGAAATCATATCCCAACTCATCTGAAATCATCCCACATAATTTTTTAGACACAACCATCCACTTCGTCTATACAAATTTTAGGTCCCACCACGAAATCCCTGAAAATCAGGGGAAATTTCCAAAATCGTTCTCAACCTTTCCCAATCCCTTCATAAATCAGTTTCAAGCCCTTACCTTCTCCCAATGGAATTGGTGAAGTGCAGCTGGACGTGCTTGGAGATTCCGTGAGACTGGTCGGTGTGATCGACTGCCTTTTCTTCGACTGCCTTGACGAAGTTCGCCGTTTCGGTTCGGGGAGTTGAATCGGGGGTTCTAATAAAGTGGGAGTCGACTTGTACGAGCGGTCCTCGTCGAACTGATCCAGCGTAGACTCTGTTGGTTCTGGATGGGGTTCAAACTTCATTTCCTTCAGCTCATCTGGGGTGGGATTCAGCTTGATCGGCGACGGAAGAGGCCTTTCTTTCGCTGGCGTCGTCGACAAAATTGTGTTCTGAGCCGCGCCGGCGCTATTTCTCGTCTGAACTTGGCCGGGATTTGCCAGATTTTCAGGTTTTATCGGCGTTTTCTCGTTTCTCGATGTTACCCTTGGGGTTCCACTCAAATTTCTGGGTTTTTCGCCGGTCGGTCCCGCTAATTTCGCTTCTGTTTTGATCTGAGCTTGCAGTTGGGATGTTGTTGATTTATTTTGGACCGAATTGGAGTGTGTTCGACTTCTTGCCTGAGGGGTTTCCGAGGACCTTCGGCTTTGGTCTCTGCTTTGATTCCCATTCGCCGATTGTGGATTCTGTTCTTTTGCTGGAGCCGACGGGGTCCTGGGCGAAATTTGTGACCGACTTTGGGTGCGGGATCTGGGTGAAGCCGGTAGCTAAACGAAAAAATATTATTATAGGCTATTTTGAACCAAAAATTTGAAAATTTTCCAAAACTTGTAGAAATTTTTTAGTTTTTCTTTGTTCCAAATGCTATGAAACGAAGCATTTGCTACTCTTTACATCCTAGACCTTATATCACGTCGAATAAGACTCTCGTTGAACATCAAATCACCTTGTTTTAGACACCTTCTCCTGCTAACTCCACAAAAAACAAAAAAAAAATTAAAATCTACCCCTGCCAAATGCCATGTCCTGTCAAAAAATCTACATGACTCTATTTGAGGGAGTGTAGGCACAATACTGACTTCGAATCACCTAATTTTAAGCTTTTTTATCACAAGGAAAGTGCTTCTATGGGATATGAAGTTACAGGTCGAGAGATATGGCAAAAAAATCGCAAAATTTTTCTGATTCAGAATATGTAAAAATTAGCTGCCTAATTTTGGTTTGTAAGGGTGAAAAAATCCTCAGAACTTTTCTCGCAACACCACGCAAATGCTTTTTTGACCAAGTTTTTACCAAATCAAAAGCTTTGTTTCGAGATAAAGTAAGCCCTGGAATTTTGACAAGCTTTGATTAATTTTTACATTGGAACTACTAACTAAGGTGTAGTATTAATAAAATTTGATATTTTACGGCTTGTCAAGATGCCAGGCTTTACTTTAGCTCCACTCAAAGCTTTTGATTTGGTAAAAACTTGGTCAAAAAGGCATTTGCGTGGTGTTGCGAGGAAAGTTCCGATGATTTTTTCACCCATACAAACCAAAATTTCAGCTAATTTTTACATATTCTGAATCAGAAAAATTTTGTGATTTTTTTGATATATGTCTCGACCTGTAACTCCATACCCCACAGAAGCACTTTCCTTGGGATAAAAAAAGCTTAAAATTAGGTGATTCGGAGTCAGTATTGTGTCTACACTCCCTCAAATAGAGTCATGTAGATTTTTTGACAGGGCATGGCATTTGGCAGGGGTAAATTTTAAATTTTTTTTATTTTTGTGGAGTTAGAAGGGGAAGGTGTCTAAAACAAGGTGATTTGATGTTCAACGAGAGTCTTATTCGACGTGACATAAGGTGTAGGATATAATGAGTACCAAATGCTTCGTTTCATGAAGGCAACTCCATACCCCATAGAAGTACTTTTTTAAATCAAAATTCCAAAATCATTTGGCTTCAAAAATGCTCAACGCCTTGCAAAACCTCACCTCCGACTGGCTTTGCCGCTTCAGTCTGGCCGAGAATCTCGTCCTCACACTATCATTCGATCCCGGCGTTGTTTTCTCCGCCTCTTCCGAGCGTCTTTGGGGGCTTTCTTCGGCTCTGTTGTACCTCTCCATTGGGATAAAATTCTGCAATAAATTCGGTTCCACTTCAGCGGTGGGCTCGAGTTCGGTGGGAGACAGAAAGATCTGGTCCGTGGGCCAGTTATTCAAGTTTTTGGGGCTGGCGAGGTCCGCCGACAAGTCCGGCGATGTTGCACTTGGCTGGGAGGCCGAGGAGAGCCGGCGATTTGCTGAATTTGGTCCCCGTTCCAGTCGATTGTCCCTCTCCTGATCCGCATGGGCAAAGTTCGTGTCCACCGTGAGGGGTTCGAGCTTTTTCAGGCGTTTCTTCTTCGCCGGTTGCGGCGATTCCTCCGATAATTGTTCGGGATTCGGGCGTTTCCTGGGCTTCGGGGCTCTTTTCCCTTTTCCGGTCTTTCCCTCGGACTGTGGGCGAGCTGTGCCATTTCCTTGACGGGCTGGTGCGGCTTGTTGAGGGCTTTGGAGTTGAAATTTTGAGGGATTTCCGCCTGAAAATCAGAAAAATTCCAAAATCGCCAAAATTAAAAATTTTTTTTTGTTTTAAACTTCCCGTTTTCTCATTCTAAAATCTCACATTCCCCATTTGTCTCCAAAATCATGCTTTTTTTACATTCTTTATCCAAAAATCCCCAAAAACCTCCGTATTTTAGCCAATAACTACCTAAATTAATATAATTTTGGTCATAAAACCTCCAAATCTGCCGGTAGTTCACCCATAACTCCCCCAAAATCCCTCTTTCCATCTAAATTTTCCCCTTCTCACCTGTTCCAGCGTCTCCAAACTCTCCTTGTCCTTCAATTCCAACTTTTTGGGTGCCAAGTCCATTTCCAGAAATTCCGCGGATCCCCGGACTGGCCATTTCCTGTTTCACCGTCAAACTTCTTGGATCAAAGGTTGGGCGAGTGTCCAAATGAAGGGGATATGTGAAGGAATTGTTGGTCGAGGAGTCCGGCTCCGCTTGGAATGGGAGATTGTTGAGTCCGGACTGTTCGGCCGCTTCCAGCTTCGCTTTCAGCGCGCGGGCTTTTCGTTCATGCGTCTGCATTCGACGAATTCTCTTCCTTTCGCAATGGCGAACCTCTTTTGCGACCAATCTGGAAAAATTTTATATTACTTTAGGTACAAATTCTGGCCAAAAAACGCCAAACTTTCAATTTTTCCAATCCAAAATGCGATTATAAATAAATTTCGGACAAAAAATCATCTTGCTACACCTTAATTTAGCCAAAAAAAACTTATTTTTTCACTTTTTATTACCTAAATTTACCTTATTTATGGCAAAAAATGATAATTTCAGCTGAAAACTACCGAATCCTCCTCCTTTTTAGGTAACACTACATCTCATTCATTCTTATTCAGCCAAAATACGCCTAATTTCACCCGCTAAACACAAAAAATCTCCAAATTTTACCTTATTTTAGGCAAAAAAGTAAAAAAATTGGTCTCAAATCAAAAAATCATAAAAACTTTATTTGTCCTAACTAAATTCAGCTTTATACTTCCCTCTTCCCTCTAAAACCATCTTGACTTTAATTTAAAACTCAAAAAAAAAAATTTCAAATTTTACCTTATTTTAGCCAACAACTCTAAAATTTCATATTTTTCCCCCAAAAAATCGCTCTATCAATCTTCTCCTTCCTAAAATCCAATCTCAAAAAATCCAAAATTCTTACTTTCTCTGTTCCGTGACCACATCAATTTGTGTTTTGACCCTGGATACCTCATCCGCAAGGGCCGTGTTGGTGAACACCAGGGCTCGGACCATTTTTCTCAGCTGCATATATCTGACCAGATATTGATGATTTTCGCGGGCCTGCTTCCACTCATGCTCTCTTTGTTTCAAAAACTTCTGTCGCTGAATTTCGGCGCGATGCGCGGCGGTGCGGACCCTCTTCGGCGGGAGTTTTTTGCCCTGTTCTTGGGTTAGGACCGCCTCCAGCTCGCCGTGGGGTTCTTCTCTGGTGGAGCTGGGGGTTCGTGAGCCGGCCGAGCCATGTTGGCTGGCGTCGTGGGCCGAGCCTTGGCTTCCTTGGCTGTTATAATCCATGTTGGCCAAGCTGGCGTCGTCGGCGAATCCGGGGGTGGCGCGGTCCATGGCCAATTCTTGATCGTCCAATTCTTGGCCGTACTGGCCAACTTGAGGATGGCCATACGGAGAGTTGGGCAAACCATGACTTCCAAACGGTGGTGCTCTGTATTCTACGGGGCTAGCGGCTGGTCCGGGATGGTATCCCGAGCCGTGTGGGCCCGTGACTTGAGCCTGACCGGGCGTCGAACATATCCCATGCGATCCCGAGTAAGTTGGGCCTGTTTGAACGGAGCCGGTTTGGGAAGTGTAGGCTGGGGCCATGGGTCCGGAGACCGGTAATCCAGGTGGTATTGGGGTTACTGGGCTGGACCCTGATGAGATTTGGCCTTGATTGTTGGGCATTCCCACACTATTGTATCCATTCGGTCCATGGAAATTTGGACTTGGAATGGGGCTCTGCATTTGGGCCGGGCCTGGACTTTGGCCCATTCCAGGGGCCGTTGGAGGCGCGTTCGTTAAGATCTGGGAGGATTGGGCTGGTCGGATCTCCGTGGCCGCTGCTTTGGCCGCTAAGACACTTGGAGCTCGGTCAACTTTGGGTGGGGGCATTAGGCTGGCCGAGTCGTCTAGATCGCCGGAGGGTTGAACAATTTCCTCAATAGGGCGTTGGTCCAAATTCTGAGGCTGTGGATAGGTTCCGTTGGCATTCTGGACCGGCTGTCGAGTGATCTGACCGTTGTGGATTTGAATTCGTTCATGTGGATTGGCGAGCATTGGATTGGTGGCTATTCCATTCTGCGCAGCTTGCGCCTCCAATGCCGCCGCTTCTCTGGCCGCCTTCTCAGCCTATAAATCAAATATCATATAGCTAAAAATATGATATATATGAAATTTTAGGCCAAAACGTCTACTACAATATGAAAATTTTCAAAAAAATCAAAAAAAAAATTATTTTTTTTTTGAAAAGTTTCTATGCCTAAAACAATATCCGAATCACTCACTCTCAGTTGCGCTGCACTTTTTCGTATCCTCTTGGGCTTTGGTTTCGGTTCTCCATTATCATTTTCGGCCTTCTTCTTCCCCTTTTTCGGCGACGAAGTTTTTGGTCGATTCGGTGGATCTTCCGGTCGCAAAGCGCCGTTTTCATAATTCTGAGGGTCGACCACGGTGTGCACCACGGTTTGAGGTTGTCCGTTGGGGCCGGTCGAATGATAAACTACTTGTTGTGGGCCGGCTAAGCGGCTCGGTCCTGGTGGGTAATTCGGGTCGTATGGTGGGGGTCCTAAAACAATATTGAATATCAAAAAGAGGTGTAAAAAGTGAGTATTAAACTTCCTGTGACTATTACAATATCAAAAAGCACATTAATTGCGAAAAAATATCGAAAAAACGAACATCGCTTTTTGCCGAAAATTCTCAAAAAATCTTGGATAATTTGTAGGGTAAAAAAGCCAAGAAATTATCCACAAACTTTCGTCAACTTTTTTATCCCACGATAATGTCAAAAACGATACGTTACGCCCTCCGCATACCCAGTCCAGCCTCAGGACCTTCTAACCTACCTTGATGAACATTATACGGTACTTCAGATCCAATAAAATTTCCTTGTGGGTCGTAAAATTGATCTTGTGGATATTCCGGAAATTCCGGGAAATTTTCCGGCTGAAACGTCTCCAGCTGCTGATAAGTTGGATCTGGGACCGGCGACTGCGGGTAGTATTGGTTTAATGGAGCCGGTGGGAGATATTGATCGAATTCATTCGACATATGGCCCTCAAAATCATGTTCAAATGGCTCTGAATGATGGTTTGATGGATGACTTGACGGCCGGTCGGGATCAAAATTGTTCGGAACAGACTTGGGGCCATTTGGGGGGTAGTAGGGCTGGTGATCCGAGGGCGGTGGGACGGACAAGGGTTGCTGAAGCGGGGGCAAGGTCCTTTGGCTGGATCTGAATGTAAAATAATATAATGAATCAGTGCACCAAATGCTAAAAATAGCAGAAAATTCTTGTGAAACTCTAAAATGTCTCCAAAGCGATTTTAGAGAGCTGAAGTGTAAATGGCCGGACTTTTGGGACGATATCCATGACTTACATGGTATGCCTTCGTTTATCAATTGGAGCGGCTTTATGCGCGAGCGGTCGTGAGAGCTGTTGCCGCAGAGTACTATCTCCTTGAGGATGGGGCGGACCCGGTCTAAACACCAAAATAACGAACAAAAATCTCGCTTACCTTGGAGGTGGTTTCCTTGGAAAATTTTGCGGCCTTGGCCCAAAATTCGATGTTATTGGCAGCGATTCGGCTGGAGGAAGACGACCCGACTGATAATGAGGCTAAAACATCAAAAATTAGGCGTCAACCCCTAAAAGTGAACAAGAAAAAATATTCTCCTTCAACTCCCTACCGGATAATAAGGTTGATTTGCATATTGCCCATAAGCCGCGGGGCTGGCCTGGTCGGCCATTGGCGTCGACGGCTTTGTAGAGCCTGCGGATTGATTTGTAAAGCTCGCTGGACTCATTGATTCATATGAAGGAGATGCCACCTAAAATTATATAACACATGAGATAGTCCAAAAATTTCTTACTGGATCGCCAACAGACGCCGGATTTAGAAAAACTGGAGTTCCCGGTTCAGTTAGACTCTGGTAATGTCCTGGAGTGCCAATGTAGGGGGATGGAGGTGCCATCTGAGGCGACGTCGGCGGCAGATGCCTGTTATACGAATTTCCATTTGTGGGTGGAGAGAGGAGCTCGGATGCCGGTGGAAGGCCTCCAGAACTACTGGAAGGGGCCGAGTTTGCCCCAAACATTGGGCCGATTTCAAGGTCGTCTTGTAAGTTTAGCACTAAAAATTGGAGATTTTAGGGAAAGCAGTGCATGAAGGATAAGATGAGCTCAAAGAAAGGGAAAACTACAAATTTACCGAATTTTATCTGTACAAAATGCAAAAATAGAACTTAAACTTTAAGAAAACAATTGGGTTTTAGCTATTCGAAGCGAACGCTTCAACTCAGAAGCAATTTTTCTATCGGATGTCAACTTCAATGTCAAGTGTGAGATAAATTGAAATTCTTCCACATTTGCCCCTAAAATCCAATAAAAACAAAACAAATTACTTACCAATATCGTTCAAAACCTATTTGAGAATATTCACAATCAAAATATTGATAAAAATACTAATAAATTCACAAACATCAAGCGTCCATGGTTATCCTGTAAAGAAGCCAAAGTTATCCTTTATTTACTCGCAAAAAAAAAACAAAAAGTACATTTTATCACGAGTAAATAAGGTAGAGAGTTAAACAGAGCACAACGAATATCAAAAGTCCTCATTTTTGGAGGAAACGAAAATTTTCAAAGATTTTAGGTAATAAATTGAACCTTTTTATCGCAACCGGCTCAAATTCCAAATAAAACCATGAGATCCGTGCTATTTTCTGCGTGAATACATCCGTCCAGTGCCCGACACAATATTATAGTGCCAAATTCGGCGGCGACTCTCATTGCAATGCCAAACGCGCGCCAAATTTGAAAGCTCCAGCTGTCGGGGAAAATAATTTTTGCATTTCCCACGACAACCTTCAAAACAGCGTAATTAATGCTCGAGCAAGTAGGAAAAACTGATCTACCACGCCATCGACGTCATTTTTTGAGAGAAAGCGGCCGAAAAATGGTAAAAAAAACAATTTTGTGGAATTCCAATAGCGTTGGGACGAAGTGTCAAAAACCCAATAATTCCGTGACATTTCGTCCAATGCTGTTTTTTGTCGGTTATTTTTGTGGAAAACGCGGAAATTGAAGACAGAAGTGTAAGATCACATTGAAATGGTAAGGTTTTTGCAGTTTTTCTTTCTTTAATTCTCTTCGGAATGGTCTGAGATTAGATTATTTGGTCTAGTGTAATTTTTTTTAGAATAAATGCATTTTGTTAGCCTAAAAGCCTCTTGAAAAAACTTGTATGGCTGCTAAAATTAATTTTTCAGTATTTCAGCCGGTCTACGAGCTGCAGTTGAAGGCCACCTTGGAGAATGTGACAAATCTTCAAGTTGATGATCCCGAAACTTTTGATTGGGGATTGAAGTTCAAATGTGGCTCATGCCGCGAAGTTTCGGAACGGGTGAGATATGTGTGTGCCAAAGATGTTGTTGAGATACCGAACTCGCGAGGAACAGCGAATTATGTGGAGAAATGCGGGTTCTGCAATAAAACTGCGACTGTCAGTAAGTTTTTTGATTCTTTGGTTGTTGAAGTTTAGATATTGAAGAGGCAAGACTGAATATCGCAAAGAAAATGATTGGACAAGCTTTTGGCTGTTTTTATCTCGGAACATTTACGAGCTGCAGTTTCTATGAGCCGTTATAGCGATACTACTTTACTCATCAAAATTATTCCCCAATTTTTTGCCTTTTCTTTCGTTACTCTCTAAAATACAGCTTCCAGATATTGTCCCGGACTCCATTAAAGCGGTAAAGGAGTCAGATGAATTCACAACCATTTGCAAGTTTGAAACTCGCGGAACAGAGCCGGTGGAGTTCGAAATCTCCGGGCAATGGAGATGCGAAGGTACTGAATCTGGAACAAAATTTTCTGAGGTTGATTTGAGCGATGTGAGTTGGCTTTTAAATGCTGTTATCTGATCTTATCTTGTCTCTCATGCCTTCTAAAATTTATTTGTCAACACTTTTATTTTTTTTTACTTATTCCATTTTTTAGGCTTGGGCTGACTTTGACGAAAAAGCTGATGCTCCAGTGACGATAATGGATGTGGAATCGCGATTCAAATAAAGTTTTATTTCGTTTTGAATAGTTTGTAGTAATTTTATTCGAATTATGGGTATTTATAAAATTTCCGAGAATAAATTTATATTACTTTAGATACTTGATAATTTTTATGTCATATTTTTGATATGTCATCAGACTTATGTAATATTTGTTGTTTTTTTGTTTTCACAGAGTGTACTCGTTTATTCTAGATAGATTTTTTTCAGAAAAAATATAAATTTTATATTACTTTAGGTTCAGATGGCGCCGAGTCGCCGGCCCCCTCCCAAAGATGCATTTGCCTCTCAAAAGGTAACCCCGAAGCCAGTGAAGAAGGAGAGGAAGGTTGTTGCTGAGAATTTTAGTGTTGGCGAGAAGATTTTATGTCTTCATGTCGCCAGCGCCATCCATTATGAAGCCAAAATTATTGATGAATCAAAGGATCCCCCGTCATTCCGAGTCCATTATCAGGTAAGTTTTTTTTTGAAATTGTTGATTTTGTCTTTAGGGCTGGAACAAACGATATGATGAGGACGTTACATACGATGATGTACCTTTCCGCTTCAATTTTTATTCAGATTCGTCGGCTGCGGAAGCTAAAGTAAGTTGAAGATGGATTGATTGAGGATTTTGATGTGATTTGGAAAGCGAATTACGCCCATTAGTACCATATTTTTTGGGTTAACAACGATTTTTTCCCCGAAGAACCCGATTTTTATCCTACTTTTTCATTTTCAGGAAGCTCAACGTACTGCAATGCAAAATTCAAGCAGAAAGCGGGCTCGTCGAGACCGCGAAAGAGCCGAACGCGATCGGACTGGCACTCCAGCAACGTCTCAAGCCGGCTCCGGCCTCGATTTCCCTGGAACTGCCACTTCTTCAAGGTCGACGACTCCGGATTTTCGTCGAAAGCATCGTGCTGGAAGCTATCAGAGCTCCGAAAATATCCCTCCGAGAAAAGCACCAAAGCCTAGAAGGTAGGGATTACTGTAATGGAAGGTTGAATTTGGATTTGAAAAGGAAAAAAATGATTTTTTTACATTTTGGGTCAAAAATGGTGATTTTTTCGAATTTTTGGGGGAAAATATCGAATTTCATGTGTGTTTTCTGTAATGATGTATATCAAAAGTTAGTATGTTGTAGGAGCTGTCTAATTAGGGCTATTTCGATCAGAGTAAACGAGATTTTTCGGTTGAAATGAGCCTTTCTATATCAGATGTCTAGTACAATATAAAAATTTGAAAAAAGTGGTGTTAGGCATGTAGAGCTTCCTGAGAGTGCTCTAAATATGCGAGCCAATGATTTTAGAGTCATATTTTACCATTTTTATTTCAGATCCGACTCAAACAAATTGGATGGCGACGTCGTTACCATCTTCACCCAGCCCCCGCCAAACCTGGTGGAAGTCCTGGTCACGGATAAACGAAAGATCCTCGAAGGCTTCATGGTGAAGGTCCCCGAAGAATACACCGTCGACCATATCGTTGATTTGTATGTGGAGAAGATCAATAATGAAAGTCAGCATGTCAACGCGGATATGTTCATCGAATACGATAATGTTGTCACATTAGAGCACACTACGGCCGAAATGCAAAAACATATCGCGTATTTCATCAAGGACCTTTTTAATCATATCCTGAAGACTAGTTTATTATACGGACCGGAGAAAAAGGTGAGGATTTTCGAGATTTTTTGGAATTTTTTGAAATTTAGGTGTGAGTAACGGAATTTTTTGACGATTTGAGTGGAATATGGGTTTTAGAGAGTGAGAAAAGGTACTATAAAGTAATTTGGAGGTATACAAATTGGCTGAGACATAAAAAATTTATTTATTTTTTTCATTAAAAATTGTCATGGATAAGATAATTTTTGGAAGTTTATTTTAAAATTTTTTCTTGTACGGCCGAAAAATAGTGTCAATTAGATATTTTAGCGTATGATCTTGTGGTTCAGAAACTAAAAAAAATAAATTAAAAAATTTTTTTTCCGAAAAATGTCATGGGTAATATAATTTTTGTAGGACGAGCTTTTCACTGTCCGCATTCATTCTTTTCGCTGTCCGCAAATCGACTTCTCACTGTCCGCAATTGAGAATTTTTTTCTGTCCGCACTTCTACTGTCCGCAAATAAAATTTTTGATGTCCGCATTCAAAACAACTTGTTCTAAGCACCTGGCAAGGCCTTTTCTCGATACTTCTGACTGCCACATTACACTTGACATCAATATTATTCAAAATTCGAGGTGTGATGTTGCACTTGATACCAATAATATTCAAAAGTTAGGGCTGTGATATTGCAGTGGGTATCAATATTATGTTTGGGGTGGGATTGGACTGAGATACTACTGAAATGTGATTTACAGGATTTTTAGAGCATGTCTGGTAATTTTTGGGGCCAATGGTGCCCCTCTCTTTTTTTTAACAAAATTTTTTTATTTGCGGACAGTGAGAATCTCCGTGACTTTTCACTGTCCGCAAATGAAATTCTTGGCCAAATGGTCATGTTTGGGGCGGTTTTAGGCCAAGATGATTCTGGAATGTGATTTACAGGATTTTTAGAGCATGTCTGTTCATTTTTGGGGCCAATGGTGCCCCTCTCTTTTTTTTTAACAAAATTTTTTTATTTGCGGACAGTGAAAAGTCACGGAGATTCTCACTGTCCGCAAATAAAAAAATTTTGTTAAAAAAAAGAGAGGGGCACCATTGGCCCCAAAAATTACCAGACATGCTCTAAAAATCCTGTAAATCACATTACAGTAGTATGCAAGATCACATCCCAATTTTGAATATTATTGATATCAAGTGCAATATGGCAACCTTAATTTTAAATAATATTGATACCCACTGCAATATCACAGCCCTAACTTTTGAATATTATTGGTATCAAGTGCAACATCACACCTCGAATTTTGAATAATATTGATGTCAAGTGTAATGTGGCAGTCAGAAGTATCGAGAAAAGGCCTTGCCAGGTGCTTAGAACAAGTTGTTTTGAATGCGGACATCAAAAATTTTATTTGCGGACAGTAGAAGTGCGGACAGAAAAAAATTCTCAATTGCGGACAGTGAGAAGTCGATTTGCGGACAGCGAAAAGACGAAATGCGGACAACAAAAAATAGTTCCATTTTTGTATAATTTTTATGCCGAATCTTTACTGATGTTTTTTCGTGTTAAGACTTTATATTTAGTCTAGACGTACAGTGACAGACCTGATCCAGTGGCAAAAAACGTACCATTTTGCATCCGGGAAGCATTAAAAACGTGGCAAAATGCTTCCCTCTCCAAGTGAAAAAACTTAGTTTTGAAGGGCCCACCTTTTTTCCTCACAAAAAGAGCAGGCTTTTGAAATCTGAGTTTTTCACTTGGTGAGGGAGGTATTTTGCCACATTTTTTATGCTTCCTGGATGCAAAACGGTACGTTTTTTGCCACTCTATCAGGTCCCCCACTGTATTTTAACAATATATACCATATTTATCGCTTACCTGCCCATTTTTCAGGAGCATGACCGCCGTCTTACCGTTATCCTCGCCGCTAAAGAAGTCCGATCCGCGGAGAAAAAGAACCGTCGAAAGCGATCGGAAAGCGAATCCTCACAATCTCAAGCCAGCGAAATTGAAGAAGTAGGTTATTTTTATATTGTACTTGATATAGTTTAGACACACAAATGACGTTTTGAAATCCTGATTTTTGCTTCCAGGAACCCCCGAAATTCAGCAGTTACTACGGCGCTGTGCATTTACTACGAATGATGGCCAGATTTATGGATTATATCCCACAATTGAGCGCCTCTCCGAACAGCTTGGAACTTGGTCTGGCGACGGCTCAAGATTTCATGGTTTTCCTATCCAAAAACATGGAAGACTTTGTGAATCTCGAAACTGATTATGTGGAAATGGTTACGAAGTAGTTTGGGAAGGGTTATTTGGTTTTGTTTCGATATAACAAACAAGTTATAGGCAAAAAGTTGGATTTTAGGTATAAAATTTGGGAAATTGTCTGATTTCTCTTGGAAAATTGATGGCTGGAATAAGGAAAAGGCGTTTTTGCGGATCTTTATTGATTGTCCTTGCTGTTTGTTATATTTAAGTGTTTTTTACTTTAGTTTTACATTAAATTCGCCACCTTTAATTATAATTTATGTAGTATAAACCCTAATTATTCAGTTTTTGGTTTATTTTTTGTGGATTTAAATCCAAGAGCATGTGAATTATTTAATTTGCAGTTCGAAATGGCTCTTACAGTGGGGGACCTGATCCAGTGGCAGAAAACGTAAAATTTTGCATCCGGGAAGTATCAAAAATGTGGCAAAATGCTTCCCTCTCCAAGGGAATAAACTCAGATTTCAAAAACTCTTTTTGTGAGAGAAAAAGTGCGAGAGAAAAAGTGCGCGCTTCAAAACGAAGTTTTTTCATTTGGAGAGGGAGGCCTTTTGCCACATTTTTTACTTCCCGGATGCAAAATGGTACGCTTTTTGCCGGTGGATCTGGTCCGTCATTGTATGTGCTACGTATCAAATGCATGTTAAATTTTCGACACAAAAACAGCAGTTTTTTCTCCGCAGCGCAAGCTTACATTGGTATCTTGACAAGCCTCAAACTCGTCTGTAATTCACTAGCAACTATAACCCACCATTGTAAACAGTAAAACACGTACCATTTTGCATCCAGGAAGCATTAAAAAATATGGCAAAATACCTCCCTCTCCAAGTTAAAAAAACTCAGATTCAAAAGCGCGCCCGTTCTTTTTTGTGAGGGAGCCCTTCAAAACGAAGTTTTTTCACTTGGAGAGGGAAGCATTTTGCCACATTTTTGATCCTTCCCGGATGCAAAATGGTACGTTTTTTGCCACTGGATCAGGTCCCCCACTGTAACTTTCGGTTCAAAATGGCTCTTACGAGGGATGTGCAAAACCGCGCACCCTGGTTTTTTCTTGAGACATACACCATTTGAAAGAGCGTAAAAAACTGGTCTAGGATCACATTTTATTGGCTGCTATTTTTGCTCTACGCCTTAGCTAGAGAGCACTCTTTAGTTCTAGGCTTATCTCACCCTTTTTCCGAGGAAACAAATCTGAACGGTTTCCAAAGCAGAGCGCAGCAGTGCTTCGGTGGCCTAGTGGGGTAAGGCGCTGAACGAGGCGAACCTGCGGACCGGGTTCGAAACCTCTTTTGACTTTTTTTTCTTTTTTTCAATATTACAAACCAAGTAAGGTCTGGAAGTGGTGTTTGAGTTCCGAGGATATTTGTGGTATAATGAGAGCCGTTTTTTAAAAAAAAACGGAGATTTTTTTATTCTTTCGAATTTGTAGTCCTTGCCCTTGAAGTGGCAACTAGTGGGTATCTTCTATGGCTGAAACTTTCCACGACTTCCAGATTTTTAAGAGTAAAGCCGGGTAACCGAAAGTACGTGAAAATTGAGTCTGAAAACGGTTTACATGTTTTCTACCCGCTATGTTGCATTGGGTTACACGACCTAAAAGATCGCGTGATCACACGTTGTGAGCATCGACTTGGGTATCTCAAGGTCGGAAAAAAGTATTTATTTTTTGGCATAGGGTGAAGCGTTGGACGTCATAGGTACTATGAGACATATGAAAATAAATTCTTCAATCTCTTTAGCCCCTCAGCAGCAAAGAGTCGTGAAATCCAACTAGGATTTTTTAAAAAATGCTCGCTAGCTAGGGCGTAAAGCAAAAATAGCAGCTAATAAAAGGTGATCCTAGACCAGTTTTTTACACTCTTTCAAATGGTATATGTTTCAAGAAAAAACCAGGATGCGAGCTTTTGCCGATCCCTTGTTAGTAAGTGGAAAAACACTCCAAGTTTAATGTTTCAACCATTTATTTAAATCGTTTTTTTTCTTCAAAATATCCGGAAAATATTCTGAATTATTAGAATTAGCCGGTAATATTATTAAATTTAACAATAACAAAGAGAGGGGTTTTTTGGACAGCAAATAGCACGAGCATTAGGAATCATTCGAATAAATTTGAATCTTCAGGTCGGAGTTGGCAAAAAATGGAAAAATTTTGGGGAAATTCGCGATTTTTCTGCAATTTCTGAAGGAAATTTGAGAGAATTTTTATAGTAAATCATTTGAAATTTCATGTAGTTAAATTCCAGACCGTATTTTACCTCGAAAATTTGGATTTTTCGAAAAAAACCTCCAATTTTCGGTCAAAAATCGCAGAAAAAAACGAATTGCAAAATTCCAAGACAACAATTCTCACAATTCCAGCTGTACCAACCGTGGTGTCAAACAAAGAAAAAAAAGAATTACCGATAAGATCATTAGACAGTGCAAATTGGGATTTTTTCTACGGCCCGAAGCCATTACTCGTTGAGAGAAATTTAAAGTAAAAACAATATGTGCCTACGAATTACCGTATGGGGAGGCGACCTCGTTTCGTATTTGTACATGTGGGGTCATATCTACAGCTATATACATCTATTCGGTTCTCCATTTATATATCTATGATAATGTGTCTTTGAAGGTAAAAATTAAATGATGACTGTGTCTACAGCACTTCGCAAGCACTCTACAGTGCTCTTGGTTGCTCTACGTTAGTCTACGATGGTTACTCGTTACAAAAATTACCGTAATTTAGCGATAAAACTAGAAAATTTACCAAAAACTCGAGGGAAAATGCGGATTTTACCCAAAAATTTGTGATTTGTACTAATATATCTAAAATTTCTACCACCATCACCTATAAATCGTCTGCGGGATGACTTGAAGTGTCTCGGAAAGGAGTCAAGACAAGACTTTCGGGGTGGAATTAGACTTTATTTAGACATTACACCAAAATAAAGACAAATTACTCTTAAACAGGACCTAATAAGAAACGAAACAGGAGAATAGACAGCATAAGAATGGGAGAGAGAACCGTTTCATACGAAAATCTAACCGTTTTACAAAAGAAAACTGCGGAAATCTCGGATTCTGATCAAATTTTGACCAAATTTTGGGATTTTTTTCGAATTTTTGTCGTATTTTAGCAAGTAGACCATTTTTTGACAAAAATACCCAATAATAATCAAAATCAGACCAAATCCAAAGCTCCGACAAGATAACCGTAATAAGCATTAAGATCAATTATGTACAGGATCAACAAAAGTAATATACATTAATATACAAAGGGATTGCATGAATTGTCTTGGCCTACGAAATTGCCACGTCCAACAACAACGAACACGGGGGGAGAGGGGGGAAACAAATTGTGTGCGGGGTTCCTAATTTAGGGCTCCAGGTCTTCGCCGAGGGCCGAGTCGCGCGACAGAAGGCGATGGAGTTGCTTGGGTGGGGCGGTGAGCGTCTTCTCCGAGTCCTCCTCCTCGATTCCACTGTCGCGGCGTTGGGTGAGATCAGCTGAAACATTTTGCGGTCAAATTTGGTCAATTTGCGAGTTTCATCTATAAGGAATTTGGGCCCCACCACGAAAACTCAAAAGTTATTGGCATTATGTTCCAGCTATTCTAAATCGTTCTGCATACCCTCACCTAACCCCATTTCAAATTTCAGCAGATAACTTCCATCTACCATCAAATTATATCGCAAAATGTCCACCTCACCGTGTACAATATCGAAATTTCGCCCAAAATCAACTCACAAGGGAAGTACTTGAAGTGTGACGCTCAGATTTTGATGAAACTTGGCACAAATTTAGAATAATTTTTTCTAAGATATATGCGGGAATCCTAGCTCGCGTTTTGCAGAAACAACCGAGATTTTTAGATCGAAAGTCGGCGAAAATTTGGGACTTTTTGCCGAATTTCGGCACGAAAAGTTTCATG
Source organism: Bursaphelenchus xylophilus (assembly GCA_904066235.2). Classification (NCBI taxonomy): domain Eukaryota; kingdom Metazoa; phylum Nematoda; class Chromadorea; order Rhabditida; family Aphelenchoididae; genus Bursaphelenchus; species Bursaphelenchus xylophilus. Next base: position 2,792,503 of record CAJFCV020000005.1, on the reverse strand, counting down.
CCTATTTCAACCGTAAAGAATAATGTTTCTACAAAAAATCAAATTTTTCCGCACGAAACTGCCAAAGTTATGGCCAAAAAGCGCTTTTCTCTCTGACCGCTCTCCACGTTGAGCGTGCTCTCTCAGCGGCAAAAATCGTTCAATATCTCGGCGGCGCCCGCAAAGCGCGAGCTAAAACTTTCAGGAATTGATATCTAGTCCATACCCGATGTGTGTGCAAAATTTAAAGAAAATCTGAGCGTCACACTTGAAGTACTTCCCCTGTCAATTTATCCCAAATCAGCTAATCCAACTCCTCAAACACTCCTTACCTTCGCCTTCTGAGCCAGCCAAAGGTGCGACGAATTCCTCATCGCTCTTCTTGGACTGTTTTGGAGCCTTCTGTTCTTCTTCGCTGGCTCCATCGGAGTCGGTTCTGCGGCGCGGAACGCTTTGCCGCTTCTGCTGACGGCGTTCCTGACGATTCTTGGAGGCCAGGATCGAAGAGCTGGAGCGGTAAACCCGAGCCTGGACCAGTTCATTGAAGCTGACCCTTTTCACGCGGGGTTTTTGATCTAACAAGGAAAGTACTTCTATGGGGTGTGGAATTACCGGTCGAGATATATATCAAAAAATTCGCAAAAATTTTCTGATTCAGAACATATATAAATTAGCTGCCTAATTTTGGTCTATCAGCGAGTTTTTTCAATAAATCTTTTTCTCGAGGAAAAAAATCTGCGGCAACAAAAGCGCGCTCGGTCTCTTCCTTCGGAAGAGAGCGGTGTGGCCGAGTGGTTAGAGCGCTGGGTTGGAAATCCGAGGGAAACGGGTTCGGTTCTTTTTGCCACATTAGAACCCATTTTTTACGTTGGAACTACTTTTAAGGTGTAGTTGTAATCCAATTTGATATTTTAAGGCTTGTCATGGCCTTAGAATTTAGTTTAGCATAAAACAAAATTTTTTTATTGGTAAAAACACGGTCAAAAAGACACTTGCATGGTGTCGCGAGAAAACTTCTGAGGACAAAAACATGTCATTAAACCAAAATTAGGCAGCTAATTTATATATATTCTGAATCAGAAAATTTTTGCGAATTTTTTGATATATATCTCGACCGGTAATTCCACACCCCATAGAAGTACTTTCCTTGTAAAACATGGAAATATAGTTGATTCTGGGGGAAATATTGAAGTTAAAGACATAAAATAGCCCGCAAATATTTGTAAATAGCTCTAGGTTCAAAATATAGTCAAAAAATTATAGGTAAAGTGCAACTTTTTGAAATTTTTCGGCAAAAAACGTCCAAAATATCCCAAAAATCGTAAAAAATTTCAAAAAATCCCGAGTATCAAAAAAATCTTACCCTTCACCTCCCCGTTATCCTGTTCACTGCTATTCTCGAACTCCTCCGATTCATCGCAGACGCTCAGAGGCGAATTCGGAGTGCTCAAATCCTCCATGGAGACCAGTTCGTCCAGGCTGATCTGCTCGAAGGACATGTCCAATCTGAAGCTCTCATCGTGGCATTCGGAGACGGAGCGGGCCAGCACGAAGCGGCGATCGCTTCGCTTGAGGGTCTGGCCCGCCAGCACCAGCGTGTTTCCCATGCCCGGCGGCAAGATTTTGGGCTTTTTGAGGATGGAACGAAGGCCCGTCCCATTCGGGGTGTAAATGCTCGAGTCTGAAACGGATGGTCGTATAATTTACGTCGTATTTTAGGACCGAAATTTAATTTTTCAAGCAAAAAAATGGTGAAGAAGTTGAGTTATGCCAAAATTTTCCGTTTCTTTGCAGTTTTCCGTTATTTTTTTCTCCTTTTCCGGCATATGAAATTTGAAAAAAGTGGAAAAATCTGTTCTTGATTGAAAATGTCGTTAAAATACTTAAAATACGAGAATGCTTCAATTGAAAAGCGGTTTGCTGGCTGCTACAGTGACGGACCTGACTCAGTGGCAAAGAGAGTATCATTTTGGATCCGGGAAGTATCAAAAATGTAGCAAAATACCTCCCTCTCCAAGTGAAAAAACTCTAGTTGGAGAGGGAGGTATTTTGCCACATTTTTTGATACTTCCCGGATGCAAAATGATACGTTTTTTTGCCACTGGATCAGGTCCGCCACTGTAAATGCCAGCAAACCACTTTTCAATTGATGCATTACCGTATTTAAGATATTTTAACGACATTTTCACTCAAGAACAAATTTTTCCAACTTTTTTCAAACCTCCTCCCTTCCTTACCTCCCCAACTGCTCATAATGCCCTTTTCGAATCATAAATATCTTGTGTACAAAACAGTTTTGTTATTTTCCCCTCCGGGCTTATCGCGGAAAGTCGCCGACTTTCCCGTTGGCTGATAAAATTCCGATTAAAATTCATATGCAATTCAGTCGGAGGGTTGTTGGAGTGTAAAAACTGGGGCAAAAAACCGCGAGGAAATTAATAACGGGCCGAGGGGTTTCGCCAAATTCCCGAGACTATCAATAACTGCAGTTCAAAAGAGCGACAAACTGCAAAACTATGATGAGAGCGGGCAGTGCCTTAGGGCAAATATCATAAATCACTTTGAGGGAGCGATTGATAGTATTGTTTTACTAAATCCTTCCGAAAAACACGTCAAAAACAGCCAAAAATAACGTAAAAGAATATAAATTTGCCGTGTTCCTTGATTTTTTGAGGCAAAAGTTCAAATTGCCTGCAGCAAAATTTCATAAACGACAGTAAACTGTATTCTAGGTTCATTTTAGAAACATTTTTTCTAAAAATTTACCTAAAGTAATATAAATTTTTTCAAATTATCTTCAATTTTTTGATCCCAACCTTTACTATTCGATGTCAAATACTCTAAAAAATGATCTACATTCCCTCAGACATCATTTCCTCTCCAAATTATCTCTCAAAATACTTCAAATTGCCTAAGATAACACAAAATTTCCCGTTTCTCCTCCAATTTTTATGTCCAAGCTCCCAATTATGCGTGTACTCGAGCGTTTATACATTTTCCATAGAGCTGAAGTGTTGTTCACGGTGGGCGCACATGGTCGCTGTGTATTTTTGGCCGTCAAAAGGACAATTTTTTGGACCGGAAACATTCCAAAAACACATGTCAAAAACACAATTTTCGCTCCATTTTCGTCAAGTTGATGTTAATTGCGAGCCCGGCCCGCCGTTCCCTACCATATCGCGTTCGCGGCGCTCGGCCCCAAATTGGATTTGAAACACTTTTGCAGCTGCCTTCGCTCCAAATTCGGTGGGTTTTCTAACTCAATTTGCCGGTTTATTTTTACCTCGCCGCAGGCTCTTATGAATATTCATGGCTGTACTATAAACAATTTTTTCCCCACTGACTACGATGTAACAATAGCCGTGAAAAACATTGAATTATTCACAATTTTGGGATTCGATTTCCTCGGGGGGTAAATTAAGGTTGTTTTTGAAAGGAAATGGGGTGATTAATCGAGTCGGGTTACCGGTAAGTGGGGTTGGGAATTCATAATAGTGCTGGGGAATGTCTGTGCCAGGATTTGACAGACATTTTTAGTAAACAGATTAAGGGAGGAATCGAACTTGCGACTTTTCAAACCAACTCCTAACTCACTACCACTACACTAAACCGGTACATTGGCCAAAACCCTTCCAAATCTTTCAAAAATCCCCAAAAACTTTCAAATCACCTACCATTTGAGGAGTTCACCGAGTTCTGCCGACCCAACTGATTGGACGCGAACCGCCGCACGTCCAGACACTCGCTGGCCGAGCGCGCCCTGAACTTGGGCGCATTCACCGGCCCCGAATGCTGGGTGGCCTTGAAGTCGAAGCGGGGCAGCGGGCCCGGCAACGGGCTCAGCGTGTCCTCCTCGTAGGCGCAGGGCGACGGCGGAACGCCCGAGTCCGTGGAGTCGGCCGGCGACACCGTGAGAAGAGATCGTTTTTCGGCGGCGGAGCCGGAACATTCCACCGACAGATGGTCGAAGGTCTCGTACGCCGTGGACGCCGGCTCCTTGACGGGCGTCACCGTGAAGCGACCGTGTTCCTGAGTGCGTTTTTGGGCCTGAAAACATTGATTTAGGTCAAAAATATCACTTTTTGGCGATAAACTTGAAATTCAAATGTTATCCTCCGGAGTTGGAACCTAATGACCCATTGCGTCATGAAATCTACAGGTCCTATATAGACGGTCTGCCCGCTTTTTGTTGAGGAAAAGGAATCTGGGACGATTGGGGAATCCGAAAAGTACTATCTTTCTTCGATGCAAGTGTGAAATTAGGTTAATCGAGGGTGCTGATTTCGAAAATGACATTCATTTTTTCTTTGATCTTCGCTTTTTTCCTTAAGTAGTACTGTAAAGTAATAATTTTTTGAATTTTTTCACGAATACTCGATTTGAGGGTTTTCGATGGTGCTGCTTTCAAATCAGAAAAAAATGAATAAGATTTTTGAAATCAGCACCATCAAAAACCCCTAAATCGAGTATTTATGAAAAAAAAATTCAAAATTACTACTTTACAGTACTAGTTAAGAAAAAAAGTAAAGATAAAAAATTTCATTTTCGAAATCAGCACCCTCGATTATCCTAATTTCACACATGCATCGAAGAAAAATAATAATTTTCGGTTTCCCCAATCGTCTCAGTTTCGTTTTCCTCAACAAAAAGCGGACAGACCGTCTATAAAAGACCTCTATATTTCATGACGCAATGGGTCATTAGGTTGTGCAACAAATTTGGCATGAATCCCGCCTCCTCCGACACTTTGAAACCCATTTTCGGAACCGAAATCAAATTACCTTCATAAACAACAGCCTGTTCAATTCGGCTACCGTAATTCGAACACTGGAACACTCAGAAACGGACATGACATTGTTTGAAGACAAAAAGTGTTGTCCTCTTCGACAAGGGTTTCCGAAAATAGGGATTCAACTCAAAACGGGCAGAAATTCTAGAACAATGCGATAATTATTGGCCGGAAGGAAGCGGTAGATTTGTTGAAGGGGGCAGCACAGCTGACTGCGCAAAAATATTACTATTTTAGCATTGTTCTTTGGGAGAAATTTCACAAGGAAAGTACTTATATGGGGTATGGAGTTACAGGTCGAGACATACATCAAAAAATCGCAAAATTTTTCTGATTCAGAATATGTAAAAATTAGCAGGAATTTTGGTTTGTAAGAGCGAAAAAACCCTCAGAAATTTTCGCGCAACACCACGCAAATGCTTTTTTGACCAAGTTTTTACCAAATCAAAAGCTTTGTTTTGAGCTAAAGTAAACCCTGGCATCTTGACAGGCCTTTATATTGGAACTACAAATGAAGATGTAGTATTAATCAAATATGATATTTAAAGGCTTGTAAAGATGCCAGGGCTTACTTTAGCTCGAAACAAAGCTTTTGCTTTGGTAAAAACTTGGTCAAAAAGGCATTTGCGTGGTGTTGCGAGAAAAGTTCTGAGGATTTTTTCACCCTTACAAACCAAGATTGAGCAGTTAACTTTTACACATTCTGAATCACAAAAATTTTGCGATTTTTTTGATATGTCTCGACCTGTAACTCCATCCCCCATAGAAGCACTTTCCTTGTAAAAAAAATCGGTAGAAAACAAACCATTTTGCGAACAACAAGGAATCTCTTAAAAATTCGGTGAAAACGAGCATAAACACCAAAGAAATATATGCTAAAATTCGCATAGCGCCTTGCTTCATCTATTTATAGCCATTCCAACTTATTTTCGACCACTTCTCGAGCAAAAAAGCACATTCTTTGACCGAGCCCCCTAGTGTAATATAATTCCATTTTTACAGCTGCCAAACAAGTAATCCCTAATTAATTTCCATTCCCGTAGCTGCTGAAGCACGCAATCGAGCATTGGAACAAAGATCCTCACCTGCAGCGACATCACCGCACACCCATCCTCGAAATGAGCGTCCACCGGCTTCGCATCGGGCTGGATGAGGTCGGCGGTCTTGGGGAAAGGCGCCCTGACGTAGGTTCTCAGGGTTTCCAGACGGATTTGGGCACAATCGATCATCTGCAAATTGTTACACCTTATTTTGGGCATCTTTTGGTGGGCGGAAAAGTCGGTTTCTTCGTCGAAAGCGCGATCAAATTGGAGAGAATTTTGGAGAACGAGAAACGACCGAAAAAATTGGTCGAAAGCGCAAAAATAAGGGAGGATATAACTAAAAACGACGCGAAAATACTCCCTCGATTCTTCGCGACACGCAATTTCCACAAAAATCTCGAGAAACCTCGAGCTCTTCGGGAATGCATAAAATTTCACGCTTTTTCCCCATAAATCGTACGTTTTGGGCCGGAACTTGAAAGTTTATGGGTGAATGGCGGGTAAAATACGAGAAGACTTCGGATTAGCCTTATTTTAAATATATATGTGCCGTTTTTGCGCAAATCAACGGAAAATTTTTGAAAAACAGATCAAAAAACAAGTGTAATATAAGTGAACGCCCCAAAATGGATAAAATCAATCAGCAAACACGGCGATGATCGTAGAACGCGCCTCCCAACGCCTTGACATACATAACAAAGCCATTAGCCGAAGATACGACGCGAGAATGGTGGAGAAAAAAGGTCGAAAACACGAGAAAAATCGAGAAAATCGTAAAGTGAGGATCCTTTTTGTTTATCGCTGCCCCAGCTGGCTTGTAAATTGTACTGTACTTATACTATGATGTAACTATAACCATTCCGACCTTTTTTCATTGTAAACGGTTTACAATTTAATGGGCTTTTCCGCGCCCTTTTTCAAGGTTTTATTACTGTCGCACGGTGCGGTAGGGGAAATGAAAAATGAGACTGCACGGTGCGGTGGGAAAAACGAAATGGAACGCACAGTGCAATCAACAAGTCGGAGTGCACTGTGCAACGGTAAAAATAGACTGCACTGTGCAAGAAGAAAAATATTGCACTGTGCGGTAGGGAAATGAAAAAGTGGAACTGCACGGTGCGGGGGGAAACCCGAAATGGGACGCACAGTGCAATCAACAAGTCAGAGTGCACTGTGCAACGGCAAAAACAGACCGCACTGTGCAAGAAAAAAAATATTGCACTGTGCAAGAAAAAAATTGCACTGTGCAACGGCAAAAATTATTGCACCGTGCAAGAAAAATTTATCGCACTACGGTAAAAACCGCACAGTGCGAAATTTATCCGCTTTTGGACTGCACAGTGCACAAAAAAATCGAACCTATTGATCGGAAATGCCCCATTGCACAGTGCGATCACTCGCCGAAAGCCTGTCGAGAGTGCAAAAATCAAGGCCAATATGGCCCATTTGAATGGCAAGGGCAAAGATCGGTTTCAGAGAGCGGAAAGGATTGAATGCACCGTGCAATCCCTTGTTTTCCTATCCATTATGGCGGAATGGGAAGCGCCAAACAAAGAGAGAGAGTGCACAGTGCATTTGAAAGGGGGGCGAAAATGGGAAATCAATGTGCAGATCGAAAATCGGAATTTTATTTTAATTTGCACTGTGCAAAAAGGATGGGAAATAAAATTGGTTGCACAGTGCAACAGAAAATGAATTGCACTTTGCGGATGAGAAGTGGAAGAAAAAATGGTCTCTGCACTGTGCAGAAATTTAAAAATGAGCTGTCGCACGGTGCGAGTCAAACGTTGAGCTCAAAGAATGACCGCACCGTGCAGAGAACAAGTAAAAAAACACGCGCACCGTGCAGTCCAGACCACACCGCACCGTGCGGCGGAAGTCACCCTGACCCACCGCACCGTGCATTAGTCTAATCGCTCAACTGCACCGTGCATGCAGGGGGCTAAAACAGCGACTTTTGGCCAAACGAACCCCACGGGCCGAGCCCCAAAAGAGTGCGGAACAACAAAATTTTCGGGGTGGGCCTTTTTTCCCCCACCCCCCTCCGAAAAAATCGTCGCTCTTCGTGTGTCGGAGAGAGGCGGGCGGCGCTCAGGGGACGGAAAAGCCACGGGACCGGAGAGGCGATTCTGCCGCCGCACTGTCGCGGCCCCCACCGTTCCATGTGACCCGAACAGAAACGGCACCCTGCGCTCTTTTTTCGAACGTCTGCACCGTGCACTCCCTCTCTCTCCCACCGCCCTCTCGTCGGCCGAATGCACGGTGCGAACCCACGGTTGGCCCTCACTCTCGTCGCGGCGTCTCGTGGTCTGCGGCCCTTGTCAGGGGGGAGAAAAGATGGATGAGGAGGGAGGGCAAGCGACAAAACTGCAGCGACCAAACAAAGATTGAAACCCTGGGAAGAGAAAATAGCGACAAGATGAAACTTTCGGACTTGCTGCACTGTGCGGCGCGATGCGACTTGATTGATCGCGCGGTGCACAGTGCAGAAAGTCGAAAAAAAGAATGCACAGTGCGGGCCAAAACCTCAAACTCATTGCACAGTGCAAACAAAACCAGAGATCACAGATCGCACGGAACGCGGATTTCATCACCAGACGCGCTGTCGCCGCGATCTCCAGAAGGTTCGAAAACGCATTTGCACAGTGCGACCTCATTTTCTCCCCGCCCCACTCCCCCGCTCCGACCCCGCGCGCTCCGGATCCGCGCACTGTGCATGCGTTCTTTGTTCGCGCGACATCCCGTTTTCGCCTCCTCTCCATTTCTCCCCGCGCCATCATCCCATCGGCGATTGGGGGAATCCGGGTTTGGATTCAGCGACAGCGATCCAAAACAAGACAATTTTTGGGCTGCCGCTGGTCGTGTGATGGGCGAGCGCGCGGCCAAGTTTCTCAAAAAAAAAAGAGGAAGAAGAAAGAAGTGGGCGCTTCGAAAGGGTCGGATCAAAAATGGCGTCAGCACAAGAGCGAGTGTCGAGCGACAAAAGGTTTCGATCAGGAAGAGATGCACGGTGCGATAAGTTTTTGAGTGCACAGTGCGCAATGACAGTTGATGGGTCTTGTGATCCCATGCACGGTGCGATGGAAAAAAGCGAATTTTGACTTGTCGCACAGTGCATGCGACAAAAATGCCAAATTTCTGTCGCGGACACAAAAAATTTTCAGCACCGTGCGATTTTTGGAAATTTTGCATGTGTTTTTTGTCGCTTCCTCACTGACCTCCACCCGCACTGTGCATTCCAAAAATCACCTGCCAAACGAAGGGAGTTCGCACCGTGCGGCCTTGACAAATGTCCTTGTCGCTGGCGTGACATTCGCCAAGGTCGGCAAAACAGAAAAGCGACAACATTCGAAGAGCGTTTCGCGACACAAGTCGGAAGCTGATTTTGTTTTCGCGATCAACGCGGCCATCACGTGGCGATGAGTCAGGCCGTCTGGGCCGAGAGCGACCAAAACGAGAAAAGCGGACCGCACCGTGCGATCGTGTTTGCTCATTGTCTGGCATCGCTCACCGTGCGGCCAGACTGGCGAACGTTGAAAACATGGCTTACGCACGGTGCGGTCAACAAGATGGAGGAGCGAGAGGGATTGGGTTTCGTCGCGGCGTGCGGAAATCCGACGGATCTCTGAGATGCACAGTGCAGAAACCGCGATAAAAATTGCACAGTGCAGAAATTGCGACAAAAATTGCACAGTGCAGAAACTGCGATAAAGATTGCACAGTGCCAAAACTGCGATAAAAATTGCACAGTGCAGAAAAACGTTTTTCAGTGCACAGTGCAGTGGAAACACAAATCTTTTCTCCGCACAGTGCAGCAAGACCAAAATCTCTTTGCGCTGCACGGTGCGGCCCTCACTTCCGACCGCACCGTGCAGAAACTGCGATAAAGGCTGAAAAATTGCACAGTGCAGAAACTGCGATAGAAATTGAAAAATTGCACAGTGCAGAAAAACGTTTTTCAGTGCACAGTGCGGTTGAAACACAAATCTTTCCTCCGCACAGTGCAGTAGGACCAAAATCTCTTCGCGCTGCACGGTGCGGCCCTCACTTCCGACCGCACCGTGCATGAAACTCACCTCGCCGCTGCTGGCCTGTTTGTTTGCACGGTGCGGGCGGAAAAAAACATGCCGTGCCGAAAACGGCTAAAATTACGATAAATATTGACGGTGAAAAGTGCATTCGGTGTAATCCCACCCCACTATTTACACTTTTATTTCGATTTTTTTTGCTCAAAACGCACGTAGAACTGGGATCGCACAGTGCAGTGGGTTCAGATTCATCTGGCGATTTGTCGCGAATGTTGGCGAAATTAAAAATTTTGTTTTGCCATTTTCATAGAGTATTTGGAAGGCTATCAGATGGTAAAAAATTTTTTTTGATATGCTTGGTATTTGGGGAGAAATTACCGGTCGAAAATTTGGTCACTGCACTGTGCGAAAATTTAACTAAAAATGGACTTAAATACTAAAAATTTGAAATTCAAACCATTTAGAATTAAATATACAGCCTCCTGCTGTCAAATTCTATCAAAATTACAGTAAGGCTTACTGTAATTTACCCAAAAATTCAACTTTTTCCACAAATTTTTGACTTTTTCCAGAAAATCCCCCGTAAAAATCGAATAACCAGCCCTCCAAACGAGGCGTCAAGAACCGCCGGTCACTCAAGCCGCCCGCCCGACTGCCCTCTGGTCATTGGCCGGCCCGAATGACGGCTCCAAATGTTAAAATCCTCCGCATTTTGTCGCTCCGTCGTACCAGGCCGCGGATTTTCGGAAGGTAGTGTTTTTTCTTGCGGAATGTCAGCTGAGTTTACAAAAAAACGCCCGGATAAAAATACGCGGCCGATTCAGACATTCCGGAACTTTTTTTAAACAAATTTTCCGTCTTTTGTACAAAAATAACACAGAATACAGTAGGAGCGATGAAAAAAATGGACACGTGCAACTCGATTCGAGCTATTTTTGGGTCTATTCTATTGTCTAATCGAAAAAATTTCGATTTTCCGGGTTTTTTGAAAAATCATAGGGCGCAGCTCGCGGATAAAAATACCGTAAATACAGCGTCTTAAATGCATAAAATTGATAGGAATTGACATTACAGGTCCTATACTCCATATAAACCCCAAATTTTACCCTCAATGACGTCATTTTTATTATCCCAGGGCGCAGCTTGCCAAGTGAAAAAATGTAAAATTCTACAAAATTAAATTAAAAAATCGAATCTATAGCTTTCTGGAGGGCCAATTTCCAACCCCCAATTCAAAAAAATAGCGATAAAAGCGGTATAATTAAAATTTACGTGGGCGCGAGCTGCGCCCTAGGAATCGCCGGAAGCGGATGGAAAAAGTAAAAATAAGGTAGAAATTAAATTTTAGGTCATAATGAGTTCTGTTGCTACATAAATTTGACATTTTTATATCGGTTTCCCACTTTTTTTGGTATAATGTTATACTAGGTACATTAATATAAATTTTCAGTTTTCTATGCAAATTTACTGCCCTAGAATCTTCGAACCCACTCACATCCGAAGCTCCCTACCATTTCCGTTACCTAATCCGCATCCACCAAACAAATCATCCGCAAAATTGGGCGTAAAATAGCGATTAGGGCCCAAAATTGTGACGAACCCGCGAAGAATTGCTCTCCTAATCCCATTTCGAAGTCGTGTCCAAAATAACTTTTGGCCGGTTGTAAAGTAGGAGGGGTTTTTTGCGCTAAATGTATCATAGATTAGAGAGATGTAGTCACATGAAAATTGTGTTGTTTTTCGCCGGGGGAAAACAAAATACGCGGAAGATGGAAAAGCCTGGGGAAAAGTGCAAAATAAGGGGAGAGAGATGATGTAAAGAGTGTAAAAAGTGATAAAAAGTAATTATAGTAGTGTTGCAACAAATAATTGTGGGTATTTTTGTAACAATTTTTGGTAAAAAAATAAAAAAAAAAAATTTTTTTTGTTAAAAAATCGCTAAAATTATTTTTAGAAGCCTTATTAGAAGCAGCAATTGAAAAAATAAAAAAGTAGTTTTTTTTTGTAATCTTCTTGTAAAGCGATACGAAAATCTCAAAAGATGATTATTTAATTTTCTAAATTTATCGGGGAATTCACGTCAAACCCGAGTAAAAGCACATGGTATTTACATAATTAGTAGTAGAAAAAAAGGAGAATATTGTCGAAAACGTATCTTCATAAAATTTTTAAATATTTACATCTCTTGTAAACCGGATTTACCTGACTTTTCAGGCCCATCAAAGAGCAAAAGACACTTTTTCCCCGTATTTTAGCCAAATCACGGCCAAAAAATTCTATTTTCGCCATAAAAATGTAATATTTTCGGAGGAAAAAATCGTTTGAAAGAAACGTTTCTCCCCGACTTTATGGCTTCGCTTTACAAGATTAACTATTTTTACGATGATAAACACACATATAGTATCCCATAGTAACTGGTTTTCCATGTTTCCCCGAAATGGCCGAAAAGGTCAAGAATAGGGTAATCGATGGCGTAGATTCCAAAAACCATATTCGTTTTTTTCTGATTCTTACTTTTTTCCTTTAGTAGTAATGTTAAAAAGTAATTTTTTGGATTTTTTCTAAAAATAGTCGATTTAGGGGTTTTCGAGGGTGCTGGTTTCGAATTTCGGGTTCATTTTTTCTGAAGTTTACTAGTTTTCTTTAAACAGTAGTGTTAAAAAGTAATTTCTTGAAAATTTTCCAAAAATACTCGATTTAGGGGTTATCGAGGGTGCTGATTTCGAACTTAAGGAAAAAAGTAACTATCTAAAAAACGAATGTTATTTTCGAAATCAGCACCCTCGAAAACCCCTAAATCCAGTATTTTTAGAAAAATTTCAAAAAATTACTTTTTAACATTACTACTTAAGGAAAAAAGTCAGAATCAGAAAAAAAGGAATATGATTTTTGGAATCTACGCCATCGATTACCCTTCGGGGTCTCTTTCGATGGATTTCATAGTAACTGGACCTTGAACTGTTGAGTAAATCCAATTTCCCAATCCCCACCCTTCAAATTTTACGTCTATTTTCTAAATTTAGCAAACTTTTTTTCCCTCGAGGGATCTATTTTGCTTTTTTTTCACGCGTCTCCTATTTGTCGCTCTATTTTTTTTTAAAACTTTTTTCTTCGAATTTCGGCCGAATGTTCTTTGGACCGGGATCTGAACGAGGGGCCGATCATTAATCTCGGTCACGGGGAGGGCGATAAAATTGGGTCATAATCTGCAGACAACCGATTTACAGCCATTATTTCAAGGATCATGAGAACGTTGCGACAAAGGGCGATCAAGATTTATAAATGAGGGAATTCGGGAGTTTAGACAGTTGGTTTGGTGGGGAAAAGCTTAGCAGAGAGAGAGGGATAAAAGTGCAAATAACAGATGGCTGTTCGCTGTAAATAGACATACAGTAATTTTGGAAATGAAAAAATAAAGGGGTTTGTTTCAAACAATTGCTTTTTTTGAAGCGCTATTAGAGCTAGTTTTGAACTAAAGGGTAAAAAAAAAAAAATTTTTTTTGTTTTGTGCCCTGACAACAAAGTCGAAAAAGTTGCAAATTGTAAAATAATTTTCAGCACACAAATGTCACAGTAAATTTTTCTAGTGGTTATTGGGACAATAAGCAATGATTTTTTTCGGCGTCATGACACTTTTTTGCATTCACTTTGCGGGCAGCCCACATTTTCCGATTAGAATTACGATTTTCTTCTCGTAATCTACAGTGACGGACCTGATCCAGTGGCAAAAAACGGACCATTTTGCATCCCGGAAGTATCAAAAAATGTAGCAAAATGCCTCCCTGTCCAAGTGAAAAAAACTCCGCCTTCAAAACGAAGATTTTTTTAGTGGGAGGGGGAGGCATTTTGCCGCATTTTTTGACGCTTCCCGGATGCAAAAGGGTACGTGTTTTGCCACTGGATCAAGTCCATCACTATAGAACAAGAAGCAAAGTTAACTTCTACTAAAGAATGTTTAGCTACACGACTTTACTGCCTGTAAATTTATATCTGCATATGTAATCATGATGACTGAAATATACAGTAGTTCCAGCCGAAATTTTAATTGATCACAGTATTTTCTAGCCTAATTCTAGGCGGTTTTTGTATTGCAATTCAAGATATATCTATCAACAACCACTTTTTTTTGCAAAAGATAAGTGTTTTCAAAATTTTGCAAACAACTTTTTTAGCCCTAAACAGTACTAAATGCCCTTTTACGTCTTTGCCAACTCTGTAAAGCGGTTTAATCTTCCTCAAATCCCACATTTTGAAACACTCCTTGGCTTTGTTACACTTGAAAATTAAAAAATTCCGTTTTTTGAAATGCCACTTCTCATGCCCCGAGGCATTATTCATTATTCAAAGAGCTCCCTTGCACATGCTGAATGCCTAATGTGTTTGCTGCATTGAATCCGATATTAGAATTCTTTTTTCGAAAAATTAACTCATCACAGACCAAAGAGCGGATATCCAGCTGATATAAAAGCGCTTTAATCAGCTAAAAAACAGGTGGGAAACGTAAAAAAAACTATATACCCCGCTTTTCGCGTTTGCTTGTTGTATAATATAATATAACAGCAACAGCTCGAATAGTGGTCAAACGTCACGTAAAGTCTGGAAATACAAGGGAAAAGGGGGGTTTGAGGGTGGTTGTTGATCTGGAATCAGAAAAGTGGTCGTAAAAAAGATTTCGTAAACAGATAACAAAGCGGCTACTGAGTAAAAAAAGGCTGCTAGACACCGTGACTTGGATAAATCCTGTTGAGCAGCTACAGTGGGGGACCTTATCCAGTGGCAAAAAACGTACCATTTTGCATCCGGGAAGTATCAAAAATGTGGCAAAATACCTCCCTCTTCAAGGGAAAAAAACTTCGTTTTGAAGGGCTCCCTCACAAAAAGAGCGGGAGCGCTTTTGAAACCTGAGTTTTTTCACTTGGAGAGGGAGGTATTTTGCCACATTTTTTATACTTCCTGGATGCAAAATGGTTCGTTTTTTGCTACTGAATCAGGTCCCCCACTGTAGACAGTACCGGACGCAAGAAAAATGCAAAGAAAAATGATTACTGCGGGTTCAAACTTTGAGCCCAACTTTTCGGGTCGACTACCGTTCGGGTCAACACAAAATCGATCGATACGGGCGTAGAGCCCAGTGGATACTCAAAAAAAGGTTGTAGAAAGTGCCCACGGCGCCTGGCAAAGCCGTTGGATGCTCGGCGGACACTTGGCGAAGGCTTGGCGGAGACTTGGCGAGGTCTTTTTCTCCGGCAATCTCTTCTCATTTCCCACAATCTTTTGTTCGCAAAGATCGTTGAATATCTCGGCTGTTACTACAAGCCGTGCGCTAAAATTTTGACTATTTATTGCGTATACTAGGTAGGTCGAGCCTGCAAAATTTGAAGAAAATCGGAGCGGTTCACTTTGAGAATTTTCCGCTCGATCTTATACATGGTCAAAAAAGGGTTGTCTCAAAAATTACTCCTTTTTTTGTTCGTATCTTCTGATTTATAGGCTAAAATCGATTTGAAAGGTAAAATACGAATGTTGGCAATGTGTGGCGACACAAAAACCTAAATATTTGAGGCCGAAAAGATTGATTTTTTTCAGAAAATGAGAAAAAAAGAGAAAGCCCCCGCCAAAGTCGTAAATTTCATTTGTCGTAAACGAAAACGCTCTCACCCTCACCCGCTTTATATACTCTCTATGTAAGCTTCGAATTTTGACCTCACGACGTCAGGGAACATTCGAGCGTTCGCAAAACGACGAACAAAACCGAATTCGGAACGGGGGAATCTCCTTGCGAAACAAAAGATGACCGCTCAGCGCGCGACGCATAACCCCATTCGGAAGTGGAATACGTGAAGAAGACGGACAAGACGGGGAGAAAAAAGAGAGAGAAAAACACCGCTCCACGGCGTCACCGATCTTTGCCCTGGGGCTGAGTAAGCGAACGGCCATGGTAAGGTAAATAATATCCCTTTTTTTCGAGCGACTTTTTTCGCTTTTCTGGAACGGGAAATGGGAAATTTGTGAGGTCCATGCACTTTCAGCGGCCCCAGTGGCCCGATTCAAGAGAAAATTTCATTCTTTGGCCTCGGGGGATAGATTACAATGGCAATATAAACAACTAGGAAGGAAAAGGCTCAAATTTTGAGCTTTCTCAAAAAAATTACATCTGGAAATAGAGATTAGGCGCAAAATCACCGACAAAAATTGCGGATTAGAATAGCTGCACTTTTACGAACATTAACACCTGATGTTTACCAAGAGAAGTTGCAAAAAAGAGAGGTTTTTTGAGGTGACATATTTAAAAGTCTGGTAAAATGAAGGTTCCTTCAATTTCAAAGATCTGTAGGAATCATTGCCGACGATAGAACACCCAAAAATAAAACTACAGTCAAAGATTGTTACAAAAAGTCTCAAAAACACAAAAAATCGCGTCCAGACTTTTCGGGTCGACGGCAGTTCGGGTCAATATAAAATTGATCGATACGGGGCGTAGGAAAGGTGAATACTCAAAAAAAAGTTGTAAGAAGTGCCTACAAGGCCGGAAAAGGCCGTTGGATGCTCGGCGGAGACTTGGCGAAGCTCGGCGGAGACTTGGCGAAGACTTTAAAGTGCCTACTTTTCCTAATTTTAGCTACTACTAACGTTAGTTTTCTCCATCCTGAGTTATTGTAACATGTATAATAAAAGACCAAAATTTGGGGGGAAAAACGAAGATCCGTAACTTTTATCTAGATATTATTGATGTGAGTACATGGAAAATACTTCAAAATATATAGATAATAAGCTATCGTAGGACACGATCAATTTTATTATAATAGTTCTACTAACTAACAAAGTAAGCCTTCTCCTAACCTCCCCATGCATACAACGATGAACTGAGGCGGTCTATAGTATTCTTGACCCGAAAAGCCGTAGCTCCGTTTTTGCCAAGTCTCCGCCGAGCCTTCGCCGAGCGTCCGCCGACTATTCAAGGGGTTTTTTCAGATCTCGTAGGCTCTTCCTACAACCTTTGTTGACCCCAACTGTCGCTGACCTGAAAAGTCGTAGCGCCACAAAAAGTCAAAAAACACAAAAAAAAATAATTTTTCATCAAAAGGTGTTGTTATAAACTAGGTTTCTTTTTGTGTAAAATTAAGACTTTTGTCTACTGCAAGTGTTCGTTAGAGACCATTTTTGCTATTATATAGAAGACCTCTCTATATTTCTCGTTCTAGGTCTGGTAATAAAAATACGGTAGAATGATTTTCAAAAATCACTTTGCTGCACTTCCTCGACAATCAACACTTTTGTTTATAACCAAAGAATTGGAAAACAGACCGAAATGAGTTTGATTGTCACCCAGACCGATTGCCGAACGAGAAATGAAAGGCTCTCATGACTTTTAAAGATGAGCAAGTGACCGTTCTTCTTGCAACGGGCCCTTGAGATTTGTAAAAAACGTGGTCAACAACGATGACAGAAAATGTGTTTTACTGTAAACTATCGCAAAAATAAATATGTTTGCAGCTCTTTTTTGGGTAATTTTCAACCTTTTTGAACCAATTTGGACCTGTAATTTATAGTAAGGCCATGGATTCAAATTTGAAATGGTCTAGTTACCAAAAATATTAAGTTTATTTTGAGTATATACCCTCAATTTTCCTCAATTTTTCCTCAAAATTCCTTATGAAAATACGACAAATATATCTCTCTATAATCTCTGTATACAATGTACTACATGTTCATCCATTTTCCACACTCTTTTTCCATCCAAAAACCTCCTAAAGTAACACTTTTTGTCGGTAAACATCAATCCCCCTACTACCATTTTACACTCGACGGACGTCAGCTACACCAATCATCTCTCGCCCCATTTCGCAGGCGATAACTGATTTTTACAGCGCGATGACCTTTACAAACAACTGGTAAAAGTAATGTCTTGTGGGTGGGGGGAAGGGAAAACACATCAGCGAGGTCGAAAATCAGCGCTTATCGCGACGGAGAAATGGAAAATTCGCGAGGACAAAGATTTATTTACAGCTGCAAATGGAGTCTGTAGTAAATATCATCGGTCATAGGGTAGAGTAGAAGATTTTTTGGACAAAATAAAACGTTGAAAATTGAAATATAAGCAATTGTATGTGAAAGTCATCAAAAATATAGGGGAAATCTAAAAAAAACTTTAATTTTCTGATAAATTCCGGCGAAAATCGTTTTGAAAATTACTGAAAATACTTTGAGATGCCCCTGAATTATAACAAAGTTAATTGCATTATCGAATTTTAGCCAAAAACCATAAATATTCCTGATTTTTTATCTTGTCATAGGGTCTCAGTTGAAAAATATGTCAAAAAATCTAAAATTTGAACTTCAAAATCGCTGAAATTGCAGTAGACATGTTTAAAATACATTATTTATCTATTACTAAGCAAATCAAGCTTTTATTTTTTTCAAATTTTCAAATTCCCGCGCTTTTTCAAAATCCTTGGCATTGTGTTTCAGCTCTATTTTTGGTCTTCAATCAGCTAAAAGGGCAATTTCTGCAATCTCCACGAACGAATAAACAATTCTGCACAATATTTCCGGTGCAAATTCCGCTGTTTTCAACAACTTTCATCACCCCCGGCTAGTGTAATATCCGCAAAACCCCTTGGCCATTCTCTTATTTACCATGATAGTAATAATCTTACGAAATCCGAAAACAGACCGTGACTGGCGTGCTGGGAGCGTGCTTTTCGCCCTCCGCTTTTTTATTGGTCACTTTTATTACAGGCCCAAGGTGCGGCCCCACAATTTATGGGTTTCATAATACGCAATTTATGGCCCGTTTTCTATTGACTATGGCGAATAATAAATGATACCGTAAAAAGTTTTCGAATTCAAAGATCAGCTGAGCAGGTGGAGAAGGAAATTTGAAAATGCTGAACGATCTTTGAGGAGAATTCAAAAATTTATATTGTACTTGATGTTAGAGGTAAAAACTGTTTTTTCCTGGGGAAGCATGCTTGATATTTTTTTGAAATTTTACACACATAATCTGCAACGGTTATAATTTAATTACTGAAAATTTTAGCTCGTAATTTGCAAGGGAAGCCGAGATATCGAATGATCTTTGCAAACAAGAGACTATGGAAAATGGAGAGAGCGGTTAGAGAAATTTTCTTTTTTTGTGCTTTATCTTTTCGAAATTGTCGTTGAAAATTTTGATTCTTTGTGGGACCAGTGTACTAGATATATCAAACAACATATTAATTTTTCAATTTGAAAATCAAAAAAAAAATAATAAAAAAAAATTTTTGCATTTTTCATTCAAATTCCGATTCCAAAAATTCCTTCAAAAAAATTCCTGTGCAAAAAACAACCCTTTATGTAAAAAGTAACAGTAATCAAAAACAATTTCTGATAAAGCGACCGCGCTTTTTTTCCATTGTCCTTTATATAGCCTTATCAGTTCCGTGACCTCACAAAAATAAAAATAAACAGATTCAGCGGCTGCTTTTGGCTACAAAAATTTAAAAATCAGTTTTTGTTTGGTCTTGCCCGGAGGGTGTAAAGCTAAAGTGGGCTCGGAGCGATCAATTGCGTCATAGCCGGACTGATTGAGGGGGTTTGCATGGGGGCTTTAAGTGAGTGGCGGTAAACAAGAGAGGAGTTTGAGCAGTCAAGGTTTAGTGTAAATTTTTGGAGAAAAAAGATTTTGAAGGGCTAAAAAATGATTTCACAAGGAAAGTACTTCTATGGGGTATGGTTACAGGTTGAGAAATATATCAAAAAAATGGCAAAATGTTGCTGATTCAGAATATGCAAAAATTAGCTGCCCAGTTTTGGGTTGTAAGGGCGAAAAACCCCTCAGGACTTTTCTCGCAACACCCAGGAAAATCCCTCTTTTTTATATTAGAAATCTTATTTTAGGTTTATTATTAATCAAATTTTGGTATTTTAAGGCTTGTCAAGATGCCGCCAGGGCTTACTTCAGCTCAAAACAAAACTTTTGAATTGGTAAAAACATGGTCAAAAAGGCACATCCGTGCGTGGTGTTGCGAGAAAAGTTCTGACGGTTTTTTCGCCCTTACAAACCAAAATTGGGCAGCAAATTTTTACATGTTCTGAATCAGAAAAAACTTTTTGATTTTTTGGTATATTGATGTCTTGATCTGTAACTTCAAACCCCATATTTCCTTGTGAGAATTTGCGAAAATATTGAATAACCTATGCAAAATGAATTACAAGAGACCACAGGAGCGTAGCAAATACTTTTTAATCCTTTGCGATTTGTTGTGCAGAGATTTTACTGTACGAATTTTTTGCGACAAGAGTAAAAAAACAAAACAAAAAATTACAGCGCCTATTTTCGTAATCTACAAAAATACGAAAAAAATATTTCCATTTTACCTTATATTTACGGTATTCCAAATTTTTTCGGGTATTACAATAACGAAGAACCCTCGACTTTTGTTTGAACCCTCCGTTCTCTGTGCTCAGTCACTTTTCCCTTCAATAAAGCCAAAAAGTCAAGTTTAATTGCATGTGAAACGCACGATTGCCCCATCGTTTTTTTATGTTGCCTAATCTGATTGATTTTACAAAACGAATACAAATACAAACGTATATTATGTACATAATCTCTCTGCAAAAAGATATGGGAAAAAAAACGCAATAAAAGTTATGTTAAGCGTCGAGAAATTCGTATGATAAATGTGGTGGTCATGCAAAAATAAGGCTTGAAAACGGGTGGGAAAGTTTGTAGATTTAGCTGCAATAGTAAGTCGGTTTTTGGAAGGGAGAGGTGGAAAAAAATGACGCAATAAAAAACAAGGGCTTGACTGAGCGGATTTTATACTATATTTGGGCGTTGCGTAGTCAACACGGCTTATAATTTCTTCAAATTTTGGCCATGCATTCTACCTAGGCCACAAATAAATCGCTGAAAATTTCAGCTCGTACATTGCAGTAAGAGCTGAGATACTAGTCGCGGAAAAAAAGTCCTGGGAATTTCTCGCGGCCGTCGCGCTCCGAAAAGTTGATTTGTCGCGCGAATCGCGCGCGACAATAAGCCAAAATCAACAAAATTGCACTGTGCAAATGCACTTTTCGGGTTCATGCACAGTGCAGAGTCGCAGAAAATTCCCAGGACTTTTTTCCGCGACTAGTATTCCCCAATCTTTGTAGAGACCACAGAAAATGAAGAGACATCAAGAAACGTAAAAAAAGGCCTTCCAACAATGGCTTTGCAAATTTATATCAAAAAATTTCAAGGCAACGGCGATAAAGCTTCACAAAAATAAACATGATCTTGTTGTTGTCAGATCGCGTAATCCCCAAAGCTTTGGGTTTCAAACATGTTCTCTGATCCGGCCGGGCAACAATAGAGGATCAGCCGGATATGTTTCCACTAATCCTCTGCAAAAACGGTAAACGTTTTTCGCAACCCATCAATGGCTTCTGCATTGACTATTATAGAGGTCATAGATTTATCATTTATTGCACAGTGCAAAGTGAACTTTCGGTTTCGCGGGGTGAATGTCGCCGAAAACATTCCAGCGACTTTACGGACGGACTAGTACTAATCGCGCTCAAAAGTCCTGACATTTTTCGCACCGTGCATTCTTCTTTCATTTCATCCGCACGGTGCATTTGTCGCCGCGATTGCACTAGCGACATGCACTTTCGCGCGCGACAAACCCGAATTTGCGGGCGCGGCGTCCAAAACCCGAACTTTCGCACCGTGCTTTCTCTTTCATTTTCATCCGCACGGTGCATCTTTTCGCATTTATCGCCGCGATTTCCCGTTTTTGCACTTGCGACGTGCACTTTTGCCGCGACAAACCCGAATTTGCTGGAGCGACGTCCAAACCCCGAAATTTCGCACGGTGCAAAAAATGTCAGGACTTTTGAGCGCGACTATATGAGGAAATCTGGATTTTTTTTGTGTACTAGTCCGTTTGTAAAGCTGGAGCGATTTTTTGCCTTCGGACTTTGCAGAAAAAGTCAGCGAGCAACAGCCCAAAAAAGCCTGCTGCACGGTGCAAAGAGCTAGAAATTGCACAGTGCAAAAAATTTTTTTGTCTTACGACACAGTGCATGTCGCTAGAATCACTCCAGCGACTTTGCGGACTGATTAGTAATCATGCGATTTATCTAGCATTGGCTAGTCTTGACCTTAAAATTTTGGTATGTTCGGCTTCTGTTGAACAAATCATCGCAGACCAAAAAATTAATCACTCTGTCGGGAAAATAATGAGCGCAATTTCGCTGGCTGAAGTGAAAAGAAATTTGATTTTGCCGTGTCACAATTCATTTTCTCAACGGCGATGCGATTTTCGATTCGACAGAGCGACTATTATTTTTCTGACGGACTGATATTTGGTCTAGAAAGGCTTTGTTATTTGGAGGCTAATTTTGATATAAAATTGAGTTCTTGAAAATTCTGAAACTGTCGTTTTAGACAGTCTCTGTTGCGGTAGTTTGTAACACAGTGGTTTTATTGGTTGATAAATTTTAACAAACATATTAAGCGCAAAAGCAAGGTCAATCTACAAGAGTAATCTCCATTACTGTACTGTTTATATGGCTCATAAAAAGTCCTCAGAAAGATCTTTGACCCGATTGTCTCCCTAAATTTCCGAGACTCGCAAGTCTTCTTGTATTTCAGTCCCTCTCCAATGTAGCTCCACAAAAAACAAAGGCCGTTTTTTTGATAGTATCTCAAAAAGAAATTTCGAAAAAACAGGAAGAGAAAAAAGAAAATAAAAAACGGGGAGCCAGATATAATGGGGAAGATAAAATTGGGGGAAAAACAAATTTTAGAGCACACGGAAGTGCAGAGTTTATTGGAGCAGGAAGCAATGAATCCAGACAAAAAACACACTGGAATTTGATGGGAAATTAAAATTTTTTGATGGAAAACGGAAGCAAAGTACGGGAAAAGTCATCACAAAATAATTGACCGGAAAATGGAAAAATAACTTTTTGTTTTTGGTAAAATACGCCGCTTCATTATATCGGTCTGTCGGGAAAATAATGAGCACTCTGTCGCATCGAATATCGCATCGCCGCCGAGAAAATAAACCGTGTCGAGGAAAAATAAAATTGCCTTTCAGCGACGCGATCGGCGCAGCGACATTGTGCTCATTATTTTCCCGGCAGACTGTTTCTGTAGAAAGTAAAATTGAGGAGAGCCTATGACTGTGATTTTCTTCAAATTTAGCAGGCTGGATCTACCCAGTCAACGCAATAATTGCTGAAAATTTTAGCGCACAACTTGCAGTAACAGCCGAGATATTCAACAATCATTGCGGACAAAAGATGGTGGAAAATGATAGGAGATTTCCGGAGAAAAAGGCTTCGCCAAGTCTCCGCCGAGCCTTCGCCAAGTCTCCGCCGAGCCTTCGCCAAGTGTCCGCCGATCATCCAACGGCTTCGCCAGGTCTGGTAGGCACTTCCTACAGCCTTTTTTGAATATCCACCTGCCCTACGCCCCATATCGATCGATTTTGTGTTGGCCCGAACTGTAGTCGACCCGAAAAGTTGGCTCAAATTTTGAACCCGCAGTAATCATTTTTCTTTACATTTTCCTTGGATGTCAGTACTATCTACAGCGGGGGACCTGATCCAGGGGCAAAAAACGTAAAATTTTGTATCCGGGAAGTATAAAAAATGAGAAGAGATCGCCAGACAAAAAAACTTCGCCAAGTCTCCGCCGAGCCTTCGCCGAGAGTGCGCCGATCATCCAACGGCTTTGCCAGGTCTGGTAGGCACTTCCTACAGCCTTTTCTTGAGTATTCACCATCCCTACGCCCCATATCGATCGATTTTGTGTTGGCCCAAACTGTCATCGACCCGAAAAAAATTTCAACTCGCAGTAATCATATTTCTTCGCATTTTTCTTGCTTTCCAGTACTGTCTAACTGCTAAACACGATTTTTTCTAAGTTATGGTGTCCAGTAGCCCTCTTTGTTATTCGCAGCGACAGACACGCAGAATCAAAGAACAGTGCAGATTCTGATGACTTTTTGTCGCGTGTAATATGGGATTGAGCTATAGCCGGGAGAGGATCTTTTACTCTTCGAAATGCACGTCTGACAGCGTTTAAATATGAGAAAAGTGCAGATTTTTTTGGAAATTTGTTATATTCATCTGTCGGGAAAATAATGAGCACAATGTCGCTGCGCCGATCGCGTCGCTGAAGTGAAAAGAAATTTGGTTTTATCAAGAGACAATTCATTTTTTCGGGGCGATGCGATTTTTGATGCGGCAGAGAGCTCATTATTTTCTCGACAGACTGAAAAAATTAAATTTTTTTGTAAAATACGATAAATAGAAAGTTTGGAATCACCCAAAAATTATTTCAAATCGATTTTCAAAAAGATACAAGCCTTTTACAGACAGAGTAAAAAGCAGAGCCCGGCGTGGAAATGGGCGTCATCAGGCC
The DNA here is from genome assembly GCA_904066235.2 of Bursaphelenchus xylophilus. NCBI lineage: Eukaryota > Metazoa > Nematoda > Chromadorea > Rhabditida > Aphelenchoididae > Bursaphelenchus > Bursaphelenchus xylophilus. The sequence goes on along the minus strand of CAJFCV020000005.1, from coordinate 2,768,266 downwards.
GAAAGATCATCATGAGCGACAACAGTTAGGAGGAAAGGTCAGGGAACCTCGACAGTTATGCGTTTTGACAAGGAAATTCCCGTAGGTTATTGGTTGAAAGTAAAAAGTTCAAAAGAGTGAAAGTCACGGCGTTTCAATAGTAAGGTTTTTGGAAAATTAATTTGTTTGTAAAATACGCTGTGCGCAAAAACAGCAAATTTTCCAAGTTTTAGTGAGGAAATTGGAGGTATATTTGAAGAGTGATTTATTTATTTCTACAAAAAACTCATTCATATTTTGCCTCGGGAAGTCCTCAAAAATTCAGTCAAATTCCCTTTTTTCTCCGGCCATTTCTCCTCGTTTTACTGAAATTATGTTCAATTTAGATGAAATAATCCTAATTGTAAGACAAGTGCAAGATTTCTAGCTCGAGCTGACTAGGGAAGTGTACAAACGAACCCTCACCAAATGGCAAGTGTTATACACCATTGGAAAGCCCTTGAAAAATGGCGAAAGGTACCATTTTCACTTTTTGCAGAATGCCTCAGGGCAAAAAATTATAAACGGCTGATTTGTCCCTTAAGTAGTTACAATATCTGCTGTAGGGCAAAATAAATCTTATTTCAAAACGCTAAATGATACGTAGTGCTACTAGGTTGGACTAAGAATCATTATGAAGTTTGGCGCTTGCCAGTAAAACCATTTTACATATGATATTTACTGGTTTTAGATACCCATAACGTGAAAAACACTTTTCACTTTTTTTAATCTTGAAAAACATGTAAATTTGATGATTTTAACCGTAATCTACCTTTTTCTAGAAAAATTTAAGCGTTTGTAAAAGTTTAACTCACAAGGAAAGTACTTCTATGGGGTGTGGAGTTACAGGTCGAGATATATATCAAAAAATTCGCAAAAATTTTCTGATTCAGAATATATAAAAATTAGCTGCCTAATTTTGGTCTGATGACATGTTTTTGTCCTCAGAAGTTTTCTCGCGACACCATGCAAGTGTCTTTTTGGCCGCGTTTTTACCAATAAAAAATTTTTATTTTGTGCTAAACTAAATTCTGAGGCCTTGACAAGCCTTAAAATATCAAATTGGATTACAACTACACCTTAAAAGTAGTTCCAATGTAAAAAATGGGTTCTGTGGCAAAAGGAATCGAACCCGTTACCCTCGGATTCCCAATCTAGCGCTCTAACCACTCGGCCACACCGCTCTCTTCCGAAGGAAGAGACCGAGCGCGCTTTTGTTGCCGCAGATTTTTTTCCTCGAGAAATATATTTATTGATAAAACTCGTAGATAGACCAAAATTAGGCAGCTAATTTTTATATATTCTGAATCAGAAAATTTTTGCGAATTTTTTGATATATATCTCGACCTGTAACTCCACACCCCATAGAAGTACTTTCCTTGTCAAATATTTTCCTAACTGTAAAAACGCAAAACCTTTTTGTCCAAGCTGGGAATCGAACCTAGCTTGGTTTGGCTTATCAGCCTTCTCAGCAACCCCTGCACTATTGAAGCAACCCGCTTCGAGGATTTTTATCCGCTCAAGAGAAAGAAAGATTTTTGTTGCGAAATGACCTAAAAATAATATAATTTACAGCGTGTCGTCGCGGAAAGGCATTCTGCAAAAAATGAAAATGGTATCTTGCACCATTTTTCAAGGGCTTTCAAATGGTGTATATCACTTGCCATTTGGTGAGGGTTCGTTTGTACACTTCCCTAGTGAGATATACACGTCCGAAATTTGGGCCGATGGTTGGCAAAAGATTTAACCCTTTCCGGACGAGTCGGCACGTATATATTAAAATGAAAGAGGGTACCCTACTGAGTAACGGCATAATAGTGGTTCAGCCCATCGAAGCTTTATTTGGGACTTATGACAAAAAATGTCCTTAAAAGTACCCCCACTTGACATATCACTTTTAAAATTTTTGCGACAAGCTGTAAATCGGAAACTACCCCTAAATTAAAGTCGAGGAGTCCTAGTATTGTTACATCCAAGAACTGTCCAAATCGGAGCACCATAGGATTTGTTATCGATTTTTGGAAATTGAATTTTTAATTTTGGTCAATTTTGGACCTAAAATCAAGTATATCTTCCGCCGGTATCAACCATTTCGGTCCAAATGTGGTTTTTCCGAATCTATTGTGATGCTACCTTCTGACTACAATATTTCCAGAAAAAACCTATGAGGCATATTTCTGTAAAACGCGGAAATGTTGAAAACGTAAAGGTTTGGTCGTATAAAATGTCGCCGCGAGCCGCGAAGGGACGGGCGCAGCTCGAAACGAGAAAATAATAATTTTTTCTTCGAGAAATATTACTTTGGTGTCGAAAAGCTGATTTCAACACGAAATACAGGCAGAAATAGCACGCAAACATAACCTAAATGTCATTTTTATATTTTTACTCTGTTTTCAGGCAATTTCAATCGAGTTTAATTTGGTTTCACGCTAAAATCAAACTTCTCGAAAAATCTTAAAATATTTTCTCGTTTCGAGCTGCGCCCGTCCCTTCGCGGCTCGCGGCGATATTTTATACGATCAAACCTTTACACTTTCAACATTTCCGCGTTTTACAGAAATATGCCTCATAGGTTTTTTGTGGAAATATTCTAGTAAGAAGCTAGCATCACAATAGATTCGGAAAAACCACATTTGGACCGAAATGGTTGATACCCGCGGAAGATATACTTGATTTTAGGCCCAAAATTGACCAAAATTAAAAATTCAATTTCCAAAAATCGATAACAAATCCTATGGTGCTCCGATTTGGACAGTTCTTGGATGTAACAATACTAGGACTCCTCGTCTTTAATTTAGGGGTAGTTTCCGATTTACAGCTTGTCGCAAAAATTTTAAAAGTGATATGTCAAGTAGGGGTACTTTTTAGGACATTTTTTGTCATAAGTCCCAAATAAAGCTTCGATGGGCTGAACCACTATTATGCCGTTACTCAGTAGGGTACCCTCTTTCATTTTAATATATACGTGCCGACTCGTCCGGAAAGGGTTAAAAAATTGAGCGATTTTTTGCATCAAAATTTACCTTAATATTACATACATATTTCTACTGGGTACGGTAGCGTTATTAACAAAAATAATTTCATTAGGAATTGACAGAAACAGGGCAAAAAAAGTTTTTCTCTCTGGCCGCTCAATACGATATGCGCAATTTTTTACCAGCAATGATTTTTCAGCTACTCCTATATTGCGGGTCAAAATTTTTATTAGTTTTATGTGGCCTAGGCATAAGGTGTGCGAAAAACTGAAATAAATGTCTGAGCGTTGTACAGTGGTGGACCTGATCCAGTGGCAAAAAAACGTGCGATTTTGCGTCCGGAAGCATCAAAAAATGTGGCAAAATACCTCCCTCAAGAAGTTAAAAAACTCCAATCTCAAAAGTCCGCCCGCTCTTTTTGAGAGGGAAAGGCCGCGCCTTTCAAAACGGAGCTTTTTACTTCGAAAAGGAGGCATTTTGCCACATTTTTTGATACTTCCCGGATGCAAAATGGTACGTTTTTTTCCACTGGAGCAGGTCCGTTGTACTTTGAACGTTCGCTGTCTCTACAATTTGTAAAATACGCTCCTCTAAAACTTTTGAAAAATAACAAAACATTTTTTATAACAATCATAAGGAATTACAGTATGTAATCGCAGAAAAAACTTAACATAAGGTCAAAACCACGCGGAAATTCCGGTTTGAAAAGGCATGTGCACTTTACAGCCTCAATCGAAAACAAAATCAAAGAATTGAAACAAAAAAAGACTCGAAAACAAAATTGAAAATATCAAAAAAAAAAAAACTGCAGGATTTCTTATGAAACAGCGATGATTAACATAATGTTATGGGCCTTTTCTTGGCCACCATTTTATTGGGCTGTTTACAACGCAGAGATCATTAAAAATTAGGAGAGAAGCAGGGAAATATTGAGAGTTGGGAAGTCGTTTGAATTTTGAGAGGGCTATTTTTAGAATTTGGAAAGGATTCAAAGTGGCGCTGGGCTGGAAACGGGTCGTAAACAAGGCTGTAGGCTTTGTAATGGAGTACCGTATTGAAGATTGAAATATGGAAAGCAATTAGTGTTTTTGAAATTTCAAAAAATGGTGAAGCTAAAATCATTTTGATATGGCCGCGACACAGTCCATTTTCTCGGCGCTGATGCGGTTTCGATGCTACAGAGCGCTTACTATTTTCCCGACAGACTTGCCGAACTTTGAGCGCATTATAATATTTATTATTGATAGTCTGAAATTTCTCGATCACTTTCAACCGAAAAAACCTGGTTTTCGGGGTAGAGATGCCTCTACTTCAGAAGGTCGTAGCGATCTCAGTTTGCACTTAAAAATCTTGTTTTTTCATAGTCAAAAAATAATGTCGCTGAAAAATACATATTCCAAAAACCAAGTCTCTGCGCCGCCTCCGCCGAAAGTTATAGCCTCCTACTTTCCTTCACGTTTCTTGAAAGACCCGTTACATGGATTTAGCTTCAACGGCGAGCGAGCAATGAATTAAAGAAGGAGGTCCATTTTGAAAAAATAGAAAAATTAGGGAGACCGGTTGTGTGCCACAAGCACAGAATGCCGTGCGACGCGATTGATGCAGCGGCACGTTCACTATTTTCCCAATAGACTAATACAACAAATCTCCAAAGAAATCTGCACTTTCCTACTATGTGTAAACACTGTCAGACGTGCATTTCGAAGAGTAAAAGATCCTCTCCCGGCTATAGTTTCGCACAATCCCACAGTACACGCCACAAAAACTCCTCAGAATGTGCACTGTTCTTTGATTGCGGCGCTGCGAAAGCCCCCGGTTTTACACAAGGACATGCACTTCGCGCGAGACATCCCCAGTTTTTACGTGCTTGGACAAAGGATTGTATAGACTTTACAGTACGAAAACCCACCACAAAGATTGCCGCTAAACCGTCGGCCAATCTCTCCCAAAATAAACTCTATTATTATAATGTTGGAGAAGCCCTTTATACGCGCTGCATAATTTATCAGCGCCCATAAAGTAATCATCAACAGTATTGTCATCCCGTTTCTTTTCGATTATTTTGAAAGTGTATTCGAATGCAATAGTTAATGAGTCACGAAAGAAGTCAGCCCCAAAGTCATGCGACACCATACAGAATGCACTCTTATTTTAATAAAAATTTGCTGGAAAAATGGAAATCACAAATTATACAAATTTAAAATACGGTATGGAACGGCATTTTCAACTTTTGGGACACAACCGGTCTCCTCGATTTTTTTCTAGTTTTTCAAAGTGGACCTCCTTCTTTAATACATTGCTTGCTAGCCGTTCAAGATAGAGACTTGAAAATTGGCATGGGTATAGAGTAAAGGTTCCGCTTCTAGAATATATAAATATTGTAATGAACCCCGCGCTGTAAGCTCTACAATAAGATGCGAAAATATTACATTTTTAAAACTTCTTGCACCTAAAAGGTCGATTTTCGATGCAACAGAGCGCTTATTATTTTCCCGACAGACCGGTACGGCAAGAAAACAAAGTTTATTGAGACACACATATGTCTGAGATTTCAAAACCGCGCTTTTGTAGGAACAACCAAGATTTTAACGTCGAAAGTCAGCGAAAAGTCTACGAATTTCACTTTTTTCAAACAGTAGAAATATGGGCATAATTTTCTCGTGTACTAACAACGCCGGGGAAAGTTCAGACCATACAGAGCGCTCACTATTTTCCCGACAGATTGATTTGCAAGAAACGTCTGTTCTCTGCCCGCTCTCTTCATTTTGCATAGTCTCTTGGTGGCAAAGACTGTTGAATGTTTCGGGTTCGCTCTCGTCGCAAAAAATTAGGCATAGGCTATAATTTTTCGGCGATTATACATGAGCTTGACAGACGTAAAAAACAGCCTGTGTACAGTGACGGACCTGATTCAGTGGCAAAAAACGTATCATTTTGCATCCGGGAAGTATCAAAAAATGTGGCAAAATACCTCCCTCTCCAAGAAATCGGAGTTTTTTTTCACTTGGAAAGGGAGGTATTTTGCTATATTTTTTGGGGCTAAGGTAGTACAGCCCCCAGTCCAGTTTAGCCCCCCATAACTCAGTACAACCCCCCTCGTCCATTCTAAACCACAAAATTTATTTCAAACAATTAATCCAAGTTGTATGGTCCAGCACAAGCCCCCTACGTTTTAGATCAAGCCCCATACGTCTTAGATGAAGCCTCCTCCGTTTTAGATGAAGCCCCCTCCGTTTTAGATCAAACCCCCACTTACATTTTTTGTATTATTCTAATTTGTTCATTATGTGGGGTGTGAAACGGGCAAAACAGTGGGGGTTTGAACTACCTTTCGTGGGGGGCTCAACTACCGAAACCCCTATTTTTATACATCCCGGAAGAAAAATGGTACGTTTTCTGTCACTGGATCCACGGTAAATCGCAAAATATCGTTGTAAAGTCCTAACAAACCCACATATGCCCAGTCTGATCTACTGTCATTTTCTCGCCAATTAGTAAGTACATTATGCATAGTAAATCTTCAAATATTTTTTTTTTTGCAAATCCGAAAATTCATAATGTAAAACCGCGATATTTACATAGGATTTGCAACAGGCCGAATTCAATGAAATTTGTAACCCATAAAAAGTTCAAATTCCATGGGTGATGTCACTTTTTGATCGTATATGATAATTTACATTATCATATGATCTCTGTGCTGTCTCGAAAACAGGCTCGTAACATTTTACGAGCTTGATTTACATATCTGACATTGCAAAAAATAAAAAAAAATTTTTTTGGTATTGGAAAATAAAAAATTTTTTTTTGCACTTTTGATTTTTTTTGATAAAAAATAATTGAATTTGACAGCTTTTTCAAAGGAATTTTAAAAGTTCAAATGGCCCATTTGTTCTTTGTTATTCCCAAATGCAAACAATGTTTTTTGTTCCGAGAAAACGGCGAAGAAAAAATCCAATAAAAAGTTCAAATGTTAGACGTTCCGCTTTTATTATTCCACATAGTTTGTAAACAGTCTGCACTTGAGACAAAAGGAAAGAGAAATGAGAGATAAAAGTTGAAAACAAAATAGAAAATAGGGGTCATGACATTTCGAGCAAATTTTGCAGAGTAATTTTTGAAAATTTTGGCTCATGATCTGCAAGGGCAGCTGAGAAATTGGAGTGTCTTTTTTTTTGAAGTCGTCTTTGTGTTATTCGGCATTGAAGTTCTCTAGTTCTAGCTTCGAAAAATGTGTTACGATGACACCCGTTTAGAATGTACCAGTGGTATAAAAGACGGTTGTATACAACTACCGACCATGGAATATTCAGTAATCGCCTCCTAAACAGTAAATTGTGATAAGGCAATTTACAGTGACGGCCTTGATCAAATGGCAAACCACGTACCATTTTGAATCCGTGAGGTACTAAAAATGTGCCAAAAAGCATCCCTCTCCTAATAAAAAACTCCGTTTTGAAGGGAGCGCCCTTTCCCTCACAAATAGAGCGGGCGGGCTCTTGAAATCTGACAAGGGAAGTACCCCAAGTGCGACGCTCAGATTTTCTTTAAATTTTGCACACACTTCGGGCATAGACTAAGTATCAATTCCTCAAAGTTTTAGCTCGAGCTTTGAAGGCGAAGCCGAGATATTCAAAGGTCTTTGCGGCCGAGAGAGTACGCTAAACGCGGAGAGCGGTCAGAGAGAAAAACACTTTTTGGCCATAACTTTGCTGGTTTCGTGCGGAAAGAGTTAATTTTTTTGTGGAAACATTAAATTAACCTTTACGTTACAAACGGGGATACAAATTTTCGTGCCGAAATTCGAAAAAAAAAGTCTCAAACTTTTGTCGCCTTTCGACCAAAAAATCTCGTTGGTTTCTGCAAAACGCGAGCAAGGATTCTCGCATATATTTTAGAAAAAATTATTCTAAATATGTGCCAAATTTTATCCAAATCTGAGCGTCGCACTTGGGGTACTTCCCCTGTGAGTTTTTTTCACTTGGAGAGGGAGGCATTTTGCCACATTTTTTGATACTTCCCGGATGCAAAATGGTACGTTTTTTGCTACTGGATCAGATCCGCCACTGTATCCCTAAAAAAACACACAAATTTCCCTCCTTCATTTTCTCAAAAAATTGTATAAATTAGTCATTCAAATTCCACAAATTTCGCAATTCGTAGAGGTTAAAATATTCTCTGAACAAACATCTCCATCAACATTTTTATTTGAATTTGAACAAAAGTCAAAAAGCAAATAAAAATTTTACAAAAATGCGTTTTTTCCGAAAAGAACCTTTTGTTTTTCTAATTATAATGTCAGCAGATGTCCAAAGAACGCTCCAGGATGAATAATATGGGCTCTTTTGGGATATTTTGGATAAAAAACTATCAAAAACAACGAGCTTTTTGCATAGAAAGGCAATATTTTTGCAAATTTTGACGAGATAAAACTACTTAAAAATGATTTAACAGCAATTTTATTGCAAATAGCTAATAAAAAAGAGTTACAAAAATATTGCATTTTTCTTAAAAAACTTGAAAATAAATTTTTTCTACGAAAAAAATCAGAAAAATAGAAGTTTTGGGTTCCCAAATCTTTTAAAAATAGCTTTGTTGAGCTCAAATAAAACGCAAATAAAAAGCCATAAGCCAATCCCTGATCAAAAAACACACAAAAATATTTTTTTGCTTTGTTTGGACAGACTTGGCGATCGTGTGAGCAGCTGAGAAATAGATTTTGAAATTTTCGGAAATTTTAAAAAATCCAAAAATCAACAAATTTTTTGTGGCAAAAAAATAAAAAAAAATATTTTTTCAGCCTTCGAATACACCATAGGATTTTATTATACTATTTTGCACTATAACACCAAGATTCTTAGAACGAAAGTTTGCAAAAACTCAAAATTCTTTGCGATTTAATTTTTAGCATGAAGATCTTTCGCGTGATTTCTACCGTAGAGATCGCTGAAAAAGGTCACAAAGTTTTCACTCAAAACAATCAGCGGCTCTCCGCTTTTTGCGCCCTCTTTGGTTGACAATGATCTCGTCTATCAGAATGTAGGGAAAATAATGAGCGCTCTGTCGGTTCAAAACTCGCGTCGCCGCCGAGAAAATGAAAAAAAGTTGCGGCCGGCCGAGTTGAAAAAGGGGAGAGTTCGGCCGCGGCAGAACTCTACCCCTTTTTCAACTCTACCCCTTTTTGAACTTTACCCCTTCAGAACTTTACCCCTTTTTGAACACTACCCCTCATCTCATTTTTCTCAATTTGAAAAAAATTTCCATCGTATAAGATGTCACACCTCATTTTTCCCAATTTGAAAAAAATTTTCATCGTATAACATGTCACAGCTCGTTTTTTCAATTTTCAAAATGGGGTAGTGTTCAAAAAGGGGTAGAGTTCAGATTTTTTGGCGAAAATCAAAAAAGAGGTAGTGTTCAGCCTTTTTTTGGGGTAGAGTTGAAAAAGGGGTAGAGTTCAAATTGGGGCAAAGTTCAGAAAAGGGGTAGAGTTCAGGCTCAACCGAATTGTGCCGCGACAAAATCAAATTGCTTTTCACTTCAGCAAGGCACAGCATTCCGAGTTATTTTTTCCCGCCGACCGGCGTCCGAAAAAATGAAAAAAATGAGATTTGCCTCTTACATTTTTGCCAATATCTTGCTAGCCTCGAAGTGTAGCGCGAATCTGAAAATTGCGCTTACAAGCTGACACATTTGTTCTTCAGAATATATCAATTTTGTAATGATACTTATTATGTACGGCAAGGAAACCATTGCTGAAAAATGGCAAATTTCAGCATTCAATGCCAGAAAAATGTACTTTCTAAGTGCCATTGGCGCATTCTACATTGTCCTCATTATTTTCCAGACAGACTGCTAGGGCTTTGTTATACAGAGGTTTATTTTGGCGTAAAATTGAATTGCATGACCTCTAGGATAGAATCGTTATCGAGAGCGTTCGTTCCACAGAGACTCCACTATAGGCTTCTATTTTTAGCCTTACTCCCTAATTATCCATTTACCATTCAAAATTACACCCCTTGAAACACGGAAGTGCGTCAAATCCCCGGGCCAGTAATCTTTATCACCACTAATAACCAGCCCCGTAAATGTCAAACCCAATCCCCTCTGGGCTCCGTAATTGACATTACCCATGACATCTGCTATTGACTATTACTATATTTATTTACCCTTTTATTCTCACAGCGGCCTAAAATAACATATGGCCGTGGTAAATCCCGGGGATATTTCCGAAACGCGAACAGGCAAAACATGTTGACATTGGAGTCAAGGAAGTGCATAAACATCGGAGAGAACGGTGGAACCAAAGAATGGAAAGGAGAGGGAAAAAGGGCAAAAAATGGGAAAAGGGCAGAACAAACAGAGGAATTCCGAGAAACAAGTCAATAAATACTGTAATAAATAGTTTGAGTGAATACGAGAACATGTAAAAAAAATGAAATTTCTTGAAAAAATTTTTTTAAAGTGACGGTCCAGTGGTAAAAAATGTACCATTTTGCATCAGGGAAGTATCAAAAAATGTGGCAAAATGCCTCCTTTTTCAATTTTATATTGAATTATAAATATACAGTGACAGATCTGATTCAGTGGCAAAGAATGTACCATTTTGCATCAGGGAAGTATCAAAAAATGTGGCAAAATGCCTCCCTTTCCAACTAAAAAACTCCGTTTTGAAGAGCGCGTCCTTTCACTCGCAAAAAGAGCCAATTCAAAAAGCTTTTGAAATCGGAGTTTTTCACTATGGAGATGGAGGTATTTTGCCACATTTTTTGATACTTCCTGGATGCAAGATGGGAAAACTTGGGGACAGATTTAGAATAAGCTTTTCGAAGGTATATGCGAGATTTCTAGCTTGCAATTTGCAGAAATGACCGAGATTTTTCCTTCGAAAGTAGGAAAAAATGGCACATTTTTTTCAAATTTTGGCATGAAAATTTTCATGATTATTTGTATAGTAGAGAGTAATATTTCCACAAAAAATCAATTTTTTCCGCACGAAATTAGCAAAGTTATGGCCAAAAGAAACTTTTTTTGACCGCTCCCCGCATTTCGTGTGCTCTCTCGACCGCAAAGATCGTTCAATTTCTCGAGTATCCATGCAAAGCGCGAGCTAATATTTTCAGAAATTGATATGTAGCATATGCTCGAAGTGTGTTCAGAATTTACATAAAATCTGAGCATCGCACTTGGGGTACTTCCCCTGCCCACATAAATCTCGGTTTTTTCAACTTTTTTCCAAATTGCGGAAACTTTCCAAAATAATTTTTTGGCACAAGATTTATAGTACACTGGTATATATTGGTGCCAAATATGGCACTGTTTTATTGAAAACCGCAAAAGTTACAGCGATTTTAAAACTGCATTTATAATTTTGTCGAGCAGTGTATGGCATTTTTTCCAGGATATTTCACAAACACCGAAAGAAAGTTGCAAATGACGACAAAATTGCAAATTACCCGCAGACGGTAATTTGTTATGAAAACAGCCGCACAAATACAAGGAAGTACTGTTTTGCAGAAAGAAATTTTCATCAGACGGCATCATAAACAACAATTTTGCGGAAGCAAAACAACCAGATTACTTCAGTCGGCTAGAAGATTACGCAAGTCAGAAATGAAATTATGTTGAAGAAAGGGGAAGCATTCATGGCTCGGCCGAAGCGATTAGGCCGGTCTGGGGGCTTTTGAAGTCTGCTTTTCCGTGTAACAAGGAAAATATGCACTTCTATGGGATATGGAGGTATATATCAAAAAACATATATTCAAACATATATCAACAAATCGCAAAATTTTACTGATTTAGAATATGTAAAAATTAGCTGCCTAATTTTGCTTTGTAAGGGCAAAAAACCGTCAGAACTTTTCTCGCAACACCACGCAAATGCCTTCCTTTTTGACCAAGTTTCTACCAATTCAAAAAATTTCTTTTGAGCTAAAATAAACTCTGGCATCCTGACAAGGCTTAAAATATCAAATTTCATTAAAACTTCGTCTTACAATGTAAAAAAAGAGTTCAGCGGCAAAAGGGTTCGAACCCGTGGGACCGTTTCCCATCGGATTCTCAGTCTAGCGCTCTGACCACTCGGCCACACCGCTCTCTTTCGATAGAGACTAGGGAAGTGATGAACCGTTTATATTTCTTTGCCCTGAGGCATTCTGCAAAAAATGAAAATGGTGTCTTGCACCATTTTTCAAGGGCTTTCCAATGGTGTATAACACTTGCCATTTGGTGAGGGTTGGTTTGTACACTTCCCGAGAGAATGCGTTTCTGTTTCCGCCGATCTTTTTCCTCGAGAAATATATAGATTTATAATATTAATAAAACGTGTTGAAAGACTAAAATTGGGCAGCTAACTTTTACATATTCTGAATCAGAAAAATTTTGCGATTTTTTTGATATATGTCTCGACCTGTAACTCCACACCCCATAGAAGTATTTTTCTTGTAAAAAAGATACCTTGTTCTCCCCTTACCATTGACCGAAAACCCACAGCCTTGGAGGGAAGGATTAATAAGGTACCTACTCCCTCCTCCCCTAGCCAAGCCTAATTGTTTTCATCCCTGAAATGACACACCTTCTGACGCATTGTTCTCCGTTCCACATAGCTTGGATTTTCACCAAAACTTTGCCCATCCAGAAATGTTTGTAATAAATACTCGACCACAATCGTAATAAACATGTTTACCAACCATAAAAAGCGGTATCGCCTTTGCGTCGGCACGGGTCAACAACCTGTAAAGGTTACTATTCTGCAAATAACAAGACCGTGATTTATTAAAGCAATCAAAACATTATGGCAAATACAACACCTTGGAGAAAACAAGGCTATAACATCTGTACAATGGCTTGGCCTTTGTGTAGAGATGGTATATTTACCACATCATGTAATACCAAAACAGGAAATTACATAGCCTGACTCGTGATTGAGTTCCTCCTGCTTGAAAGCCCATAAAAATAAAACTTTAAGGAAATTACCGTCTGCAGATCAGACGTAATAAAAATTCACATGTTGCGTTCATTTCCAATGGCTGTGGATAAATGTCAGCTGGTGTTTTCGTCAAGAAACCCATAAAACTAACCGTTGGAGATGGATTTTCATGCGATGACCGATGAGAACAGGCTCATGCTGGGCTGTGTTTTTTCGGGTACGATTTTTTCCTCTTGGATGGCCAAAAAAGTCACAGGAAATGTTAGAAAACGCTTTTTTTGTCCGTAAAAACCACTTGGGATATACAGAGTGAGCGATTTTATCCAGTGGCAAAAAAACGTATCATTTTGCATCCGGAAAGTATAAAAAATGTGGCAAAATGCCTCCTTCTCCAAACTAAAAAAACTCCGTTTTGAACCCTTTCTCTCACAAAAAGAGCAGGCGCGGTTTTGAAATCGGAGTTTTTTCCACTTGGAGAGGGAGGTACTTTGATGCATTTTTGATACTTCCCGGATGCAAAATGGTACGTTTTTGGCCAACGGATCAGGTCCGCCACTGTACAGCGATCGCAAAAAAGAGAATATTCAAGAAGCAGAGAGAAAAAGGCTTAAATCGGGCATTAAAATTTGTATTTACTACATGGAAAAATATGAGCCAAAATATCACGCATAGCTCGGGAATGGCCATAAAAAAGTCTGATCCATGTAGACGTGGCCTTCGGGCTGGTCTGGCAGGAAACGCCGGGCCTTACATCTAGCGGGGAAGGCCGGGCCAACGAAAATTTGAAACGGACTGGGCCATTTTCCGGCTCTAGAGAAGTACCAAATTTGTCCTTCATTGACAATGGAAGCACCCCAAGTGCAACGCTCAGATTTTCTTTAGATTTTGCACACATGTCGGGCATAAACTAAATATCAATTCCTAAAAGCTTTAGCTCTCGCTTTGCAAGCGCCGCCGAGATATTGAACGATCTTTGCCGCCGAGAGAGCACACTAAACGCGGAGAGCAGTCATGACTAGTCAGAGAAAAAATTCTTTTTAGCCATAACTTTGTTAGTTTCGTGCGGAAAAAATTCATTTTTTGTGGAAACATTACCCTGTATGGTAGGAATAGACATGGAATTTTTTGTGCCGAAATTTGGAAAAAATTGTCAAATTTTCGCCAACTTTCGATTTAAAAACCTCGGTTGTTTTTGCAAAGTGTGAGCTAGAATTCTTTCATATTTTTTAGAAAAAAATATTCTAAATTTGTGCCAAGTTTCACCAAAATCTGAGAGTCGCACTTGGGCTACTTCCCCTGTGAGCCATGTCAAGTTTTTTGTCATCCATTTTACAGATGGTTATTAATCTCTTTGACCTCTTGTTTACCTCAGATTTTGTTGGCGGAAGCTGTGGCCAGTTCAATCAAAAAAACGAATATAACGGCCAGACGCCTCATTTTTCTCGGCAAATGTGGCATTTTAATTGAAATAAAAAGTAATAGATGGGAAATGTGGCGTCTGAACGCTTCCGTAAACAAGACATTCAAGAGTCAAAAAGAGGATTGGGCATGTATTGGAAATTTTATTTGGAAAACAGCAGTTTATCATAAAAAATATGAAATTTCAATAATTCCGGTGGGCTTCCAACAAATCAACTTTAATATAGTCGTATTGCCGAACTGACAAGGGAAGTACCCCAAGCGCGACGCTCAGATTTTCTTTCAATTTTGCACACACGTCGGTCATGAACTAACAGGGGAAGTACCCCAAGTGCGACGCTCAGATTTTGATGAAACTTGGCGCAAATTTAGAATAATTTTTTCTAAGATATATGCGGGAATCCGAGCTCGCGCTTTGCAGAAACAACCGAGATTTTGAGATAGAAAGTCGTCGAAAATTTAGGACTTTTTGCCGAATTTCGGCACGAAAAGTTTTATGCCTATTTCTACCGTAAAGGATAATGTTTCTACAAAAAATCAGATTTTTCCGCACGAAACTGCCAAAGTTATGGCCAAAAAGCGTTTTTCTCTCTGACCGCTCTCCACGCTTAGCGTGCTCTCTCGGCGGCATAAATCGTTCGATATCTCGGCGGCGCCTGCAAAGCGCGAGCTAAAACTTTCAGGAATTGATATTTAGTCTATTCCCCACGTGTGTGCAAAATTTAAAGAAAATCTGAGCGTCGCACTTGGGGTACTTCCCTTGTAAGTATCAATTCCTGAAAGTTTTAGCTCGCGCTTTGCAGGACCAGCCAAAATATTCAACGATCTTTGCGGCAGAGAGAGTACGCAGAATGCGGAGAGCGGTCAGAGAAACACTTTTTGGCCATAACGTCGCCAATTTTGGATGAAATTTTTTTATTTTTTTTCTGGAAAAATTACATCTCAACATGTTCCTCAAGTACCGAAAAATGGTATGATAGTAATTCTTTGCCATTCCAGGCTTAAAAATCCCTCTGGTTAGCTGAAAGCGTCATTTAGGAATATTTTAACACATGGCTTAGAAAGGAAGTACCCCAAGTGCGACGCTCAGATTTTGATGAAACTTGGCACAAATTTAGAATAATTTTTTCTAAGATATATTCGAGAATCCTAGCTCGCGCTTTGCAGAGATAACCGAGATTTTTAGATCAAAAGTGGACGAAAATTTGATACTTTTTCACCGAATTTCGGCGCGAAAGTTCTGCGCACGTCAATCCAAAATAGAACAAAAAAATTCCCGCCCCTTTTGGTGATTTGTTCAAAACGAAATGTCACAATCCGATGAAAAGCATTTTTTTGTCTTTCTTGTTCCTTTTCGAGAAAAAACAATTACTTCGGGCGAGAAAAAGTGCCGATAATTTCGCGACATTTCGTCTTTCTTTTAAATCAATGAAAACGATACGAAATTTCGAAACGGTTCAGGAAATGCGCTGGATTGACGTGCTTTGCCTATTTCTACCATAGAGGGTAATATTTCCACAAAAAATTGATTTTTTGCGCGCGAAACTAGCGAAGTTATGGCCAAAAATCGTTTTTCTCTTTCGCTCTCCACGTTTTGTGTGCTCTCTCGGCCGCAAAGATCGTTGAATATATTGGCGGCGTTTGCAAAGCGCAAGCTAAAACTTTCAGGAATTGATATATAGTTGATGCCCAACACGTGTGCAAAATTAAAAAAAAATCTGAGCATTGCACTTGGGGAACTTCCCCTGTGAATTTTACTTTTTTCTTTAGCTTCTTCCATGAAATTTGTAAAATTTTTTATTTTCAAGTTCATTCATCAATAATACAATTTATAAATGCATTTACAAAATGAAGTTTGCCAAGAAAAAATCGGGTGATATGATACAAGTTTAGCAATATTGCACCGGTCAAACAGAGTTTTGATATGGAAGACGGTAGAAGGCGTGCAAGAAGAGTGGGATATGTATATATGACATTTTAGACTGAAAAAAATGTAAAGCAAAAATTAAAATTCTTGAAAATTGGGTAAAATACGATATTTTGAATAAGCAGCTGAAATACTGAAAAAAATTTGAAAATTTCATAATCTTAAAACTGTGAAGAAATTTTAGCAGTGAATTTACCCGACTAGACTAAATTTTAATTATTTTTGATGACAAAAAATATAAAAAAAGAGAAAAATTTTTTAGCGAAACATAGTTAATTTACAAGACAGACATAATAAAAACGCATTTTAGAAAAAAAAACAAAAAAAAATTACATTGACTTTTTGTCGGTAAATCGAAAATTCCAGTATTCTATGTATATAAATGCAGGAGAGATGGCTTAAATACGTGTTAAATTCTACAGTATGCTCTATAGACTCTCTAAACTCCCAGCAACTGCACCTCGCTGCTCGCGTTGCTCAACGAACATTGCGCTTGCACAGTAATGTAATCAATTCCATGTTCATGTTGCAGTTTATGTTGGGCCTGTCGAACCACCGCACTCACGTCCGCACCCGGCTGAATATCCAAGTGGACGGAGATTGCGGTCGAATCAAGCTTTAGCGACCAAATTCGCAGCGAGTGGATACTTGAGACGCCATCAATTGAAGTCAGATCTTCATGAACTTTATTCATGGAGACGTGATTGGGAGTGGCCTCCATTAGGACCAAAATCGTATCTTTGAAGATGCCGTGGGTGGTCAGCTAAAATTTGGGGATCATTTCGAGCCTATTTAGAGCCATTTTCCCCATTAAATTAGCGTATTTTGACTTTTGCGCCCAGCCGGAATCGAACTCGCGTCCTTTTGATTACTAGGGAAACAAAACATCCACTAGACTATTCAGACACACGATTCATTTTTTGACAAAAATCAATAAAATACCGTATTTTAGCTTAAAAAACGAAAAATACTCAACTTCTAGCCTAGGGCGCACCTCGCCAATCTCAGAAATTTTGATAAAATCGCAAAATTCCTTACCAAAACCAAAACTCCAAACAAAAATGTGCAAATTGGATCGGCCAACGTAAAACCAGTAAACTTGATGATAACGGCCGCCAATAGAACGCCCATCGATTGCACCAGATCACCGAGAACATGAACAAACGCGGCTCTCAAGTTGATATTTTCCTGGTGATGGTGATGATGCGAGTGATGATGTTGGTGCGCCTCTTCGTCAATGGATTTTATCGTCTTCTCCGATAAATTCTCCACGTTTGAGACTTTCTGGCCATGCCCATGGGAGTGACCTGAAATTTATAGAAAAGTAAAATGAAAGAAAAGAAAAATAAATTTTAGGAAAACAAATGAATTTTTTGTAGGGCAAATTGGCTTACAAAAAAACCATAAATTTTCGGCAAAATTTTTATTATTATTTTTATTAAAATACGTTCAGGAGAAGATGCGCAAAATTCTTACCATGATGATGATGTGAATGAGACATTCCGAAATGAGAGTGGCCAGCTTTTCCAAAGTACAGACAGACTCCCATGACCATATTGAAGACAACGCCGATTCCGGCCGTTATCATCATCGTATCGGCCTGAAAAAAGGTGAAATGAGTTAAATGAAAAGCCAGGTGATATAAATTCTCTTTTTTTTAAACTTTTTCTTATCAATTTATCGTTTACAACCATTTTTTTGGCAAAATTCAAAATTTTACAAATGCAAACAAAAGTCGTATTTTAGGCCAAAAAATTTTCTAAGATTAGCATATAATGTTCCTTGAACTCTGTTTTACAACATATTCTACGAGTACATACATTTTTTTGACTTTTACAACCCTTTTTCAAATTTTTGGCATTCTGCATCAACCCCTAAAAACCTCCCAAAAAACTTCAAAAATCGCTTACTTCCACCTCCAAATCATTGGTCAATATCCTCTCGATGGCCATGTAAATCAGAACTCCCGTGAGAATCCAAATAATCAAGATGGAAGTGAGCGCGCCCAGCACTTCGGTCCGTTGAAAGCCGTACGAATAGCGGGCGGTCGGCTTCTTCCTCGCCAAATGAATCGCCGTGATTGAGATCAGAAAACTGCCAAGGTCCGAGATCATGTGGAACGCGTCCGAAACAATGGCCAAAGAGTGGGCCAAATATCCTCCAATTAATTCGGCGATGATAAAGAGTAATGTGAGAAGGGAGACGAATATTAGTGTGCGCTCGGCTCGACTGAAAATACAGGGTGCGCCAAAAAAAATGGACAAAAATAAAAACGTTTGTGTCTCGCCACGAAAAGCGGTACGAGTAGGGAAAAAGTGACCATTATGACCACAAACCAGTCACTTGCAAACCCTTTAAATCCCTTTTTTACTTTGCCTTCACATTTTTGCAATATGGACAAAAATGCGAAGAGGTACCAAAATGTGTTTTTATTTTCTAAAGAATTTTCCCGGAAGAAAATTGTTTGTCGTTGTGGTTCTCTCCGTACAACTGTCACCCGGACTTCATATATGTTTAGGGATGTTGGCAGCATCCAGAGGTTCCCAGGAAGCGGTAGACCCAAAACAGAAAAGGCTCCGGCTCTGAAGAAGAGCTTCAGAAATCGGACTGACCCAGATCTTTCCAGGTCGTTGGAACGAATGGCTTCTAAATTGAATATCTCGGCTTTATCGGGTAGAATAATTGTAAAAACCGGCATGAGATGTCCCCCATATTCTATTCTATGCGGGCCATGCGTTGATTCAACAGAGAGATGCAAGACACGGCTTCAGTGTTTCCGAAAGTTAAGAAAAGAAGCCACTGACACGGTACTTTTGCGGGCTCCCACCTGTCCCCCTTTGAACCCTCCGATCTCCGCTGAAAGCAGAGGTTTCAGCATGAAACTTTTTGACGCTATAGAGCAGACGTAGATTTATACAGTAAGTGCCGTTTGAGCGAGGTAGGATCAACCGCAGCTTTGCAGCATATCTTTAAAGAAAAATCTCCGGTTTTCGTCCATTTTTTGGAATTTTGTCACTACCTCCAAGCATGACGACGCTGAAAAGCAAAAAATCCGTGTGTTCAGTAAGTCCTCAGCCGGGAATTAACTCAAAACTTTACAGTTGCCCGAAGCCTCATCATTTTCTCACTACAATATTTTTTCTGGTTTTCGGAATTTCGGGTTTTATTTTAATGCCTCTGCTACTCAAGTTTGGATGTCCATAGTATTGAAATGAAAGGTTACTAATACTATTCCTTTATGTATGTGATAGTAAAGATCCTAACGAATTGGAGAACTTTTATTTGAAGTTTTCGTGACGCCTCAAAAAATATTTATGCCTCACTTTCCAGACGACACGCTTTCGAGAATTGCGATCAGAACATGGTCAACTTGAACTCCCAAGAAAAAAGTTGAGATAAAGTTATACCTCCGTTCTTACCGCTAATATATTGCTTGAACGTCGCTATTTATTCCATCTAAACGTTTCCCCAAATACCTTGACCCAGAGCCAGATATTGGCAAAAAATTTTTGTCCATTTTTTTTGGCGCACCCTGTATAAATGTCTTAGGGGTTTATGGTTGTATTTTGGAAATCATATTCTTGGTCTTTTCAGCGTAATTTTTGACAATTTTTTTTTCGGTTTTTAATACATTTTTTTCAGTTTTTATTCAAAAATTTTTGAAAATTAGGATTTTTGAAAAATTTACGTGAAAAAGCATGTTTGACTTTGAAGGGTCATAACTCGACGTAGGATTGATCATTTTTAAATACCTTTTTTTTAAACAAAATGGCAACTACTAAGGAATAAAACGAGCTATTGCTCATAAAAATTGAACAATCCTATAAAAAGTTATAAGCATTTTACATCCGCGAGCTTAGCTGAACCACCCTGTATGTAAAAAAAATCATCAATTTTTGTGAATTTTCAAAGTTGGAACATTGATGTAGTTGGACTAAAGACGTCTAATTGACTTCGACTGACCATGAAACAAAAATTCTCATCTATTTACTAGCCAATGTTTTGCCATTTGCCAAAAACCTACCAAAAAATTTGACAAAAATTCATGGATAAATTTTAGGGTAATTTGCACTAGAAATTAACCATAAATTTTCGTCACAGAAAAAAACCGGTGAAACTCGGCGATTTACTCGCTGATGGGTGAAAAGAGGATTGATTTTTGGCGTTTGCACTGTGCAGAAAAAATAAGGGTGCGACAGCCCAAAAAAGCTTATTTCACGGGGCAGAAAGCAAGAAATTGCACAGTGCAAAGTGAACTTTTGTTTTCGCACAGAGCATGTCGCCGAAATCAGTCCGGCGACATTCTGGAAGAACTAGTAATGCTTGTACTAGTATTTTCATAAAGTTCATAGACACTTGTTGCACCTGCTTTTTTTTGGGTTTCTGCACTGTGCGAAAGCGAAAATTTCAATTAAAAAAACGTTTACAAAGCTTTTTGCTAAAGTTTATGAATAGTTTCTAGTGTAATTTGCCCCATAAATTTTTCAAAAATTTTCCTATTTCCAAAAAAAACCCTCAAAAAATGAATAAAAATCGATTTTTCTGGAAGGATTTCACTCACCGCGACACGTCATTTTTCATACTTCGCTGGAATGCCATCTCGTAATCGCAGTGTTTGAGCGGGAAGGCCTTGCGTTCCGACTTTAGCCCCATGATTCCGACGGTGTCTGAATGTGGGCGGGGTTCGGGATTATTGAGCTCCTGAAAAGAGAGAGTTCGTTTAGAACAGTCATGTAAACTCTATGCAAATTGCGAGAACGCTAAAAATAAATTGGATTGAAGGAATCAAAAAAATATATTTTTTTGAAATTTTGAAAGAAATTTTTTTGTAAAAAAATTTTTTTTTTGAAAAATTATATTTGCGGAATTTTTTGGTTTCAAAAAATCAAAAAAAAAATTTTTTTGAAAATTTTTTTGATTTTATTTTTGTTATACATGTTACATAAGGATGTAGGATACAAAATTTTGAAATTTGCCAATTGGGACAAGAAAAAATAAAAAATATTTTTTTTTTAAAAACTGCACGTCATCACCGTGGTCCCCAATTTTTTGGCGTTTGAACCCCTTATTACGTATATTTTATTATCAGTCTGTCGGGAAAATAACGGCGGATCGTCGCAGCAAAATGCCTCGCCTCGCCGCTATCGCGCACCAAATCTCAAGCCGCGGCTTGCAGTCGCAGAGCGATGATGAGCGACTCCGAGGCGCGACGATCCGCCGTTTTTTTCCCGACAGACCGATACGCTTTTTCAAAAGTGCAGAGACATTTTGTCGTGGGCCGCACCGTGCACAAACCTCCTTTTTGCGGGGTGCATTTGACCTTTTGCACTGTGCAACCGGATATCGCTGCGACGCAAGCTTTTCTCAGCTGTGTCGCTGCGAACTTTGGGCGTGCGAAAAGAACTTGCACAGTGCAAAATGGATTTCGTCGCGCAACATGCATGGTGCGGTCCGAAAAAGGCCGGGAAATGTCTCCGCACTTTTGAAAAAGCGTAATACTCAGAAATCCCGCAAAATTTCAATTTCAAAAAAGTGCTTTCATTGTAAAATAAATTTTTATTTTTCAATTTAATTCATTTTGCGACTGTTTTGCAGCGTAAACAAATATTTTTTCTCATTTCTTTTAACCCTAAATGCAAATCCCCGCAGAGTTTCTGAATTGGAATTCCAAGCTCAATAAAGTAAAAAAAAATATATTTTTTTGAGACTTATGGGGCATAATAAATACTAAATTATTGAGGTAATGGAACTCAACGTTTAAAAAAAACAACTTGACGTAAAACGCTAAGAATATAAAAAAAAAATATTTTACGAACGTAACCCCCAAATAAGGTCAACAGAAAAGACTTCAAATAGAAAACCTGATCGCTCGTTTCGTCGTTTTTTCGAAAACTTACTCGAATTTTCGTCAATTTACGACGTGCTTCCGTACGAATCGTTAAAATATTATTTAGAAAAATGTGTAGGCTGTACAACGAATTGCAAGATACCAAAAAAAATATTAGTTATACTAAGTCGCCCAGAGAAAAAAAAATTTGACAAAAATTCATGGATAAATCCTTGGGTCATTTGCACTAGAAAAAAACCATAAATTTTCAACATAGTAAAAAATCAGTGAAACTCGGCGACTTACTCGCTCAGTAATATGTTTCAGAGTGAAATAAAGATTGATTTTTAGCGTTTGCATTGTGCAGAAAAAGCCAGGGTGCGGCAGCCCAAAAAAGCTTATTGCACGGTGCAAAAAACAACAAATTGCACGGTGCAAAGTCAACTTTTGTTTTCGCACAGTGCATGTCGCCGAAAATCATTTCCGCGACCTTTTTTTCGCACCGCACGGTGCATGTTGCTGGACGTCATTTTGCACTGTGCAATTTCTCTTCGCACGCCCAAAATTTACGCCGCCTCTGTTGACAAAAAAGCTTGCGTCGCTGCGATAGTTTACTTGCACGGTGCAAACGGTGAAATGCACGGTGCAAAAAAAGGGCTTTGTGGACGGTGCGGTTCACGACAAAAAAGCAGAAGCGACCAAAAGATGATTTTTTATAAAAGCGTTTTGTTGTATGGGGTTTCATTTCGGCCTAAAATTGACCAACAGGGTTTGTTGTACGGAGGTGAAAATCAATCAACAATCTTTTACTTGGTTTTTATATTACTTGATAGCCAAGTGAGACAAAAATAAATCGGCTAGATCAAGAAAGACATACAAAATGGTGTTAAAAGTAAAAAAAAAGATGCGAAAAATGGGGTTAAAAAATGTTGTGTACAATTTACCAGTCATACTACACATTAGCATCCTGTTTTTCAAGCTTGTTTAGTAAATAGTAACTTGACAAAAGTTTAGGAAAGTTTTTGCGCTGGTTCGAAGTGTAAAAATTTTAGTAAATTTTCGTAAATTTCGATTACCCTAGACCATTTATTTTTCTATTTTTACCTTCCTTTCACCCTGTAGATTACCTTAGAACAATAAAAAATCAAACTCAAAGTCCTAAAGACCATTTTTCAAACAAAAAATCAACTTTTTCTCCTATTTTTCCCCTCTCAACTTCCAAGTGCAGCAAAATAAATCGGCAAAACTATTTTGTCGACAAAATTTCATCAGCAACCCACTTGATCAAGCGAATGACCATGAAATCACCGATCACTCTGAATCGTTTTCTATTCGCAATGTGAAAAAAACGTCTTTTACTCACTGTTTTTTGGCGAAACGTCACTGGATCCGAGCCAGTTTTTCGCATTCCGAGCAACGGCGATGACATTTTTTTCAGCTGAAGGCGTGGTAAAAAAGGGTTAGAATTGGAAGGAGTGGAGGGGATTAGAGGGATTTTTGGGTCGCACAAGGGGGGATTTTTTGAAAATTTTTTTATTTTTAACATTTTTTTTGAAATCCATTTTTTTATTATTTTGATTTTTTAATAAATAAAAAATGTAAAATACGACATATCTTACCAAAGTGCGATTTTATTTTCTAAAATACGAAAAAAAAATTTTCGAATTAAAAATTTTTTTTTATTTTTTTTTTGAAAAATATTTTTTTTGTTACAGTATGACTAAAAAGACAAATTTTTGAGACAAATTTTTCTCTCAATTTTACTCAAAAATCAAAAAAATTATTTCTAAAATTTTTTAAGATAAATTTCTTTGATTTTTTATTGTTTTTAATAATGTAAAATACGGCGGTAGACGTCAAAAAAGTACTTGATTTTCTAAAATACGAAAAAAAAATATTTTTGAATTACAAAAAAAGTTTTATTTTTTTTTCGAAAAATATTTTTTTTGTTACAGTAAGACTAAAAAAATTTCTTTCGAACTAATTTTTCTCTCAATTTTCCTCAAAAAATCAAAAAAATTCAAAAATTTAATTTTTTTCAAAAACAAAAAAAATCCCCCCTTACCCCACCCAAGCCATCCAACCCCTCCAAACACCTCATCCCACCTTGCTCGTCAATCTACAGTAGTTAGACAGTGAATACCTCCGTGAGAAAATCCAGTCCAAGCGGTCAACGAACCCCAAGGAGAATCCCGTTTCTCTCAAGGATAATATGTAGGTAAGACAAATGCAGGCGATTTTGCGCAATCTGAGTCAACGAAACGCGATCTATCCCACTTTTGCGGTGGGATGGATGTGGAGCGCGGTATGAAACCACTACTTCGAAAACGGAACGCTACTTTTTTCTGCGGATGGAATAGGGAATTACAATGGGTAAAAATCCATAAATTTCGGAGGGAAAATATTCAAAATGGAAGGGTAAATAAAGAGAGGGGAGAGAAAATGCTTTGAAATTTCTGTTTTACAAATTTTACGTCAGTTACAACAAGGTTTACAGGCCTTTATGACAAGATGAAAATTGCCGAAAATTTAGGAAAATTTTTGCACTAGATCGTAGTGTAAAAATTTTTGTAAATTTTCGGGTATTTGAAAAAAGTTAAAAACCGGTAAAATTCGCTTGTAAAAGGTTCAAAAAGGTAGTCGAAAAAGTAGAAGAACGAGAAAAAAGGCTTGTAACTTTTTGGTAAGCTTACTATTAGCATTTTCATAAAGTTTGTAGACTTTTTGTCGTGCCGCACTGTGCAGGAAAGAAAGATAAACTACACAGTGCAAAATGTTTTGAAAAAAGCGAAGTGCACAGTGCAAAAGTCTACGCACTTTATGAAAATGCTATTAGTATTTATTTTCATAAAGTGCATGGACATTTGTCGCGCCCCGCACCGTGCACAAACACCTTCATTTCTTGCACTGTGCATTGGATTTTTTTTAGTTTTTGCACTGTGCGACAAGATATCGCAGCGACATTGATCAAAAATCTGCACAGTGCAAACGGCTTTTTTGAGGTTTGCACAGTGCAAAGGGAAAAAATTGAGGTTTGCACAGTGCAAGTGAAAAAATGCACTGTGCGTTGGCGACAAGTGTGGGAAAGAGTTCATGATGCACTGTGCGAAAGAGAAAAAATGTCCATGGATTTTTATAAAGTTTTTTCAGGAATTTATCGTCAATAGAAGTCTGTTTTCAAAGCTTATTTGATAAAAATTAATTTGACGAAAATTTTGGAAAGTTTTTGCACTAGATCGTAGTGCAAAAGTTTTTGTAAATTTTCGTAAATTTCCAAAATCAAAGATGACGTATTTTTATGTTTCTGTGACACTGTAGATTACCATAGAGCAATACAAAATCAAAGTAAAAGCCCTAGAGGCCATAGAAATGATGGAAAATCAAAAAACTCCTCAAAAAAATTTGCATTTTCTCCCCAAAGAAATCGCTTATCCTCTATTCAAAAACCGACTTATAACTTCCCTAATATAGCTGCCTTCCCGCGCTGGAACAAAAACAACATTCAAACAAATCGACACGTCACAAACGACGTGATAATTGATAAGAAAGCTGTGAAAGCCCCCCGAATTTTCCACGAGCTTCGATTAAAATCCCATTAAGTTCGCTTTTGTTGTCAAAAAATGGTCTTGAGGGTGTTATTTAGACGTTGTTTGCCTAACAAAAAGGTCACAATGATTGTCCTCTGTGGAAATGAAGTAATAGTGAAAAAATAAAAATTTTGAAATTTTGAAAAAATATGCAAAAAAGAAAAAATTTTGGCCCTTCCCGTTTAATAAAGCCAATTACATTCATTAATTATTCATTAATACTGTTTAATGTACTGCCTAAGCCCAAAAAATGTTGGACGAAAAATGACGAAAGTTTTCCCATTGAGACGTAAGGTAAAAACTTTTGTAAACTTTCGGATTTCTGAGTTCTTGCTGAAACGTAATCTGTATTGTTAGTTTATAGTAAACAACGTCGCAACATAATATTTAGTGGTCTATTGAAACCTTCTAGAACTAAATTGATCATGTTTTTGGTATTCACGAGGAAAATAAACTCATAATTTGTCAAAACCTTTGTTGCAAACAAATTACAAGACTTTGTACAGCGGCGGACCTGATCTAGTGGCAAAAATGTACCATTTTGCATCCGGGAGGTATCAAAAAATGTAGCAAAATACCTCCCTTTCCAAGTGAAAAAAAACTCCGATTTCAAAAGCGCACCCGCTCTTTTTGTGAGGGAAAGGGCGCGTTATTCAAAACGGAGTTTTTTAGTTGGAGAGGGAGGCATTCTGCCACATTTTTTGATACTTCCCGGATGCAAAATGGTACGTGCTCGAAACGACCCTTCAAAACAGAGGAGTTCTTTAGTTGGAGAGGGAGGCATTTTGCTATATTTTTTGATACGTCCCGGAAGCAAAACGGTACTGTTTTGCCACTGGATCAGGTCCGTCACTGTAGGAAGTTTCTGCCGAGCATCCAATGGAAAAGTCGTTGGATGATCGGCGAAGGTCGGCGGAGACTTTCAGTATACCTACTTTTTCTAATCTTAGCTATTGCTAACCTTATTTTTCTTGACCCTGAGCTAAACGGTTTAACATAAAAAGTACGCAATACTGTAAAAACAAAGATCCGTTAGTTTTACGTATCCAGATATTTATTATGTAGTAATAGATGTAAAATGCTTCAAAATAAGGGATAAACTGTCCTGATACCTGATCAATATTTTTATTTCTATTAACTAAGTCTTCTAGGGCATCACCATGCATACAGGGACGAACGAATCAATGAGACCCAAAGTATCATTGACCCGAAAAGTCGTAGCGCCGCGAACACCTTTGTGAATTTTTTAAATAAAAAAAAAGTTTCCCCACAATAGCAATCTATTTCTGAATGACCCGTAAACATTTTTATACCCCCAAAAAATTTATTGATTATTTATTCGCGCCATAAAAGTACTCCAACCTTCCACTAACCCCAACTTTCATCGAAAAATGACGTTTTTTTTCGATTCCGTCAAGATCACACGAAAAAACCGTTGCTTCGATGATCTAACGTCGTCGACACGGTCTGAAACCCTTCCACACCCATCAATTATTACGATTCGCTTCTCCGTTCCCGTCGCTTGTGTGTTCGGCGGTGATAAAACGGAGAATGAAAGGCTCCGGAAAAGTTTCTCCAATTCAGCTGATAAAAGACGCTTAAAATGGACAATAATCCAAAGTTTTGGGAATAGTAAGCAAGCGGAAAGAGGTTTACAAAGGCTTTGCGAGTTCTTTAGCACAATTTTTGGGCAAAAATGGACTTTTATATTATTGTAGAGGTCTAGATGGATGGATAAGATAAAGAGTCAAATTGATGGGTAAAAGTGGAAAAAATAAGGTAGATTTTGAGTCATCTCGGTAGTAAATGACTTCTAGTATCTAGAAAATCACCCTCTGTTGTGATTTTTATTTCATGCCCTAAGGAAAATTTTTTTTTTTTCTTGGCAAAATTTTGACTCCTTTTTGAATTTTTTGCTTTTCATTTACTTTTAAATTGAAAAATCGGAATAGTGGATTGCTTAAAATGAAAGGATATTCAATTTCATGGTTATATCATCGCTTGAATCGACGTATTTTACTAAAAAATTCAACTTTTTTGCCATTTTTTGCGATTTTTCTGCTATTTTCTCTTTTTTTCAAGGGATTTTTGATATCTAAACGATGAAATGGACTACCATTACACTTCAAAATGTAATAATATTATATTTACAGTATTCGATAATAGTTTTTTAATCAAAAATCCTATAAAAATTGCAAAAATTCATTTTCTTTTTCTCAAAAATCAAAAAAAAATCAAAATATCCCCCCTTACCAACCAGTTTTTTAGTCTAATATACCCTACAATACCCCACAATGCCATTAACAACTGCTCTCCAGACCCCCATAAGATCAATAGCCGTCGAAATCAGAAGCCGGCCGCTTCTTAAATCATTACTTTTTACGAGTGCTTCAGCAAATTTCAACTTTTTTATTTGATTTTTTCCTCATTTGTCATGACCTTTGGCAGCCACTTGACCCCGAATTAATTGCTCATTAGTAGAGCGAAGTGGGTAAAAAATTAGCATAGCAGATGAGATAAGAGACCACACAAATTGGAAGGGGAGAGGGTTGATTAAGAATCGGTTTCAATAACAAAATGCAGATAAAAAAGGGAGTGAAATGATTACTGATTATTTTGAGCGCTGTTGTACCTAAATAAGTATAGAAACAGTTTTAAAATACGGAATTTGGACAAGAGAGGGCTTTATTGAGTGGGGGACCTGATCCATTGGCAAAAAACGTACCATTTTGCATCCGGGAAGTATCATAAAAGTGGCAAAATACCTCCCTCTCCAAGTGAAAAAACTCCGATTTCAAAAGCGCGCCGTATTTTTTGTGAGGGAAAAGCGCGTTGTTCAAAACAAAGTTTTTTCATTTGAAGAGGGAAGCATTTTGCCGCATTTTTGACGCTTCCCGGATGCAAAATGATACGTTTTTTGCCACTGGATCAGGTCCATAATCGTAGAAAGAGAAACGCTTCGGATGTGAGACCTGATAAATAAGGTCCAATAGCTTGAGGTTTTGCAAAGCGTTAGTTAAAATCTCCCAAATGTCTTAATAAACACTACAGCTTCTTTTGAAACGCGATTTTTACGGCGAAATTTCCAAAAAAGTCTTTTTTGTCTCCAGTCGCGAAAACAAAGGCGGCAAAAATGATGACATTAAAATGATTACCACTGTGTACATGTATGTATAATACATGTAAAATGCCACCATAATTTCTTTCCATTGTTAACGGTACAATAAGCAAAAAAGCTGTTTTGGGAATTTTGTGCTCCAAGCTGTTGTGAAGCCTCAAAAGCCTCCACAATTCCCACAGAAATTAGCATAAACCAAGTCATATAAAAGCTATGTCTCGTCATCAATTAGAAGATGAATCTCATTTCTCTTTCTTTGTGTGTGGTGGTCTCAATAAACCTTCCTTCTAACTTGTGTCTACTATTCTTCAGACACCACACAAGCCCCGTAAAAGCTCTATTCAAAAATGACTGTGCAGGACCTTGGAAACGCTACCCTAACAATAAGTATCAGTCTGTCGGGAAAATAATGAGAAAAATGTCGCTCTGCCGATGGTGTCATTGAAGTGAAAATCAACTTGATTTTGCCGCAACACAGTTCATTTCCTCGGCGGCGATGCGATTTTTGAAGCGACAGAGTGCTCACTATTTTCCCGACAGAATGATAATTACCTTGTTTGATTATCTCTGCTTATCGCTTTTTGATTTTTCTATTTTTTCAAGCTTGTAAAGTACGTTTTATTGAAGTTAAAACTTCAATAACTTGATAAATAAAAAAGGATGATAAAGAAGGTAAACAAAATTCTAAAAAAATAAAAAAATTAGCTGAGATCTTATTGTAAAATACGAGATAGTTCCTCCGTCAAAAAAGGACCATAAAAATCCTCTTTGATAGGCCATATTGGGTAAATAACCTAGGAATCAACAACTTTCCGCACTATAAAACGCAAAGATCCCATCGACCCGAAAGAAAACTGGAAATGATTACTTTTCCCAAACGGGAAAAGCAATTTCTCATAACGAAATGAATAACTTGTGTAAAGGACACAGTTTAAGATGACCGAGAATGTCACGGAGACCACCGATCTTTGCGTTTTAAGCCTTAAATGATGACAATGATGCACTTGCGCATGTTTGATGTATTATATATTATAACTCTAAACAAAACAAAACAATTGGTTTTATGAACTTACTATTTATAAATCGCATTGTAAAAAAAGAACTTTTTATGACAAAAAATAATAGTATTGGGTAGAAAAATGTGTGGGGCGGGAAAAAAATTTTGTTTAAAAAGGCCAGTACAACTACTAAAGGGTGGCCCAAAAAATGGAAACTCATATTTATAATCATATTTCAGTTAACTAAACAAATTTAGCCAAAGCAGTGATCGATATCAGTATCATAGAACACTTCTAATGACATGTGGAGAATTTAACGATGAAAAAATTATTTGGCTACATCTCAAGGTTTTCGTGGTAGGACCCATGGAAAAAAGTTTCCATTTTTTGGGTCGCTCTGTAACGAAATGTCAAAAAAAAAGTTTTTTTTCTCTTCAGCCGCAAAAACAAGGTCGATAATTGCTACTCCTTCCGGAAAGTCGCCGGACTGATTTTTGGCGTTTGCACTGTGCGAAAAAAATCAGGATGAGAGCGACAGCCAAAAAAAGCCTACTGCACGGTGCAAAGAAAATTTTTGTTTTTTGCACAGTGCATGTCGCCGATTTCAGTCCAGCGAATTTTCGAAAGGCTGCACACCGTATTTTACCAACCTAAATTGGGCAAAATAGTCCTTTGAGATTTCTCTCCTTTTTCTCAACATGTTATGTTTTCATATTTTTTTTTCAGTTCGGCGACTTTCAGAAAGGATTAACATCAGCATACATGCAGAATTTCGCTATTATTTCTCTCGGTTTTTATCGATACAACAGACAAAAAAATTGAAAAAAATAGGAAATTTTGTGAAAAGCGCGATTCAAAAGCAGCATTTTTTTCAAGCCAGAAAACGTCTTCATCGAAGTGACTTTTCGCCCAATAACTTATTGGAAAAATGAACTAGTTTACAATATCCAAAATAGGGACATATTACCCCTTCCCGTCCCACTCAATTCGTCCTATTCAAAGTCCCGTCACAGTCGCTTCCGCCAACCCAAAAGTCAATCACCTTGAAGCATTATTGTAGTCGCTACCGCCACCTTCCCGCTTATGACTTTATACTCGCTTATAGCGCCATAAAACCCTCATTAATGGAGGGGCAATTGGCTGCTGACTCCGACTGTCAAAGATTGCTGATTCGGTTTTTATGAGGAATGGGGAAACTTTGAGACTGTAAAGCACTCAATTCACTGCGAAATTTGGTGGGAAATCGTTAAATTTGCAATTATTTTTTGATTTTTGAATTAAAAATTAAAACATGAGTAATTTCATGGAATACGGGTTGAAAAAAGTACAGTAAGAAAGGAGTTACGGAACTAGGGAAAGAGCAAAAAGTCAATGGGGAAATTGGGTAGGAATGATGATTAATAAGTTGGTTTATATGAATCAGAAAATTGGCTTGCACTTTTGTTGTTAAAAAAAGTTAGCGAATAAAAAGAAGACTTTAAATTTTTGCGATCATTTTGTCTTATAACGTTTTGGCATTGCAAAAAAATATTAATAAAACTGCAATTTTCAGCTTTTCTTTACAATTCGAACATTCCTTGTTTTTAGACGATATACATACAAAAATTACTAATGTGTTTGGTACTTCAAGCCAAGATAATCAACGATCTTTTTCGTCGAGAGAGTCAGCCAAATGCGGAGAGCGGTCAGAGAGAAAACCGCTTTTTTTGCCACGATCAAGCCCAGAGTCGTAGCTGACCGAAAATTTAGAGGATGAGATTGCCTGGAGGGGAGGGGTTACCGCGTAAAAAATCATAGAAAATCAAAGTCAACCTTGGTCCCCTTTACCATTTTTTCTTCGGCCCCGGCCCGAGGGAGTCCAAATTTTCTAAGTTTCACCGATTTCGTGCTCAAAAATTTGGAATGAAAATGTCAAAGGTCAGTACGGGGGCCTCCACAAACTTGAGCATGTCATATTTGGTGGACAAAAAACGGGGTACCTCAGCTTTAATTTGATATAAATTTTATAGAAATTGAAGCATTATTGGCGGAGAAATGCTTGAAATAAGGTTGGGGGCCTGCTGAACCACACTTGTATGCAGCACTGATTTTTTCATCGCAAAATTGGCAGAGATATGACCGAAAGAAGTCATATGTCTCCAATCTCTGACTGCCCTCCGAATTTTGCGTACTCTCTCAGTAACAGAGATCGTTTGATGCCTGCTCCTTCAAAGTGGGAGCTACAATTTTCAGGAGTTGAAGTGTGGCCTACGCCCAACTTGTATGCAAAATTTAACTAAAAAATACGCACTGAAAATATAAATTTTTCTTTCGAAAACATCAAATTTCATAAGAATCGATGAAAAGAAAAGTTAAAAATGAACGGAAAACTGCCGTAGAAGGAGACGTTGCAGTCAACGTGATCATTCAAAGATAGTGTAATGCTTTTTGCTTTGAGTTGTGTTTTGAGGCAGCGGAAAATCGAAACGAACGCAATGTTTTTCGTTCATGAACTTGAAAAAGGTTGGGAAATTTTGCAAAATAAAAGATTTAAGTTAATTTGAGTCAGCAGTTGAATTGAAAAAATTTCAAAAACAAAAAACAATATCAAAAATGGATATTTTTCGGAAATACAATGTAAAATACGCTTGAAAATTGTAAAATACGGTTTTCTATTTAGAGCGTCTATTAAAAAATTAAGAGATTTGAAAATTTTTTGATGGAATATACATAAGATGCCTATTTTTTGGCATTCTGTTTCACGACAAAGCAATGGAAAAGAAAGCTAAAAAATGATCTAAAAAATAGTTCAGAAAACAAAAAAAATGCTAAAAATTACTGTACACCATCTTAAAAGCCTCAAAAACCATCCTAAAATTTGAAAATTCAAATTTCCCGCCAACTTTGAAAAATCTTGGCATTCTGTTGCAAGCCGGCAAACTTGCAAAAAATGGTTTGCGAACGAAAGAATAGTATTTTATACATGTGAAAATAATAAAACAAATTTTTTAGTGGGATTGAAAAAGCCGTTTACAGCAATTTTAGACAAAAATTTTGCAAAAAATAGAAAAAAATTTT
Source organism: Bursaphelenchus xylophilus (assembly GCA_904066235.2). Taxonomy (NCBI): domain Eukaryota; kingdom Metazoa; phylum Nematoda; class Chromadorea; order Rhabditida; family Aphelenchoididae; genus Bursaphelenchus; species Bursaphelenchus xylophilus. The sequence goes on along the minus strand of CAJFCV020000005.1, from coordinate 2,735,415 downwards.
TGAAAGATAGATACCCAGCTGTTCATGTTTATCATACGCTTATTACGATTACAATATTTTCTCTTCGCAGTCAAAATATAAACACAAAAAAAAGTGCTGCTGGTATAACAAATCGAATCAAATTTCAAAAAAATTCCTTTTTTGATACATTCCAAAAATAGTTTTTATTTTGGAAAAAAAGTCTTACAAAGAGCAGAAAAACGTCTCAAAAAAATCCTTGAAAATTCACAAGATTTTTTTCTCACAGTTAATTCGATGACGTCACGGAATCAACAGAGTCTGACCTCAAATTTGACTGTAAAAAAATCTGTAACACCGTGGTGAAATTTGGAGTGAAAACAATGTGAAAAGCAGGTGCAAATAAGTCAATTATCAGCGTTACGTTAGGCTACTGTAGTGTAGAAAAGGTTTATGAATAAAATTTTTAAAATACGTGAATCTGGCGCCATAGCTTTTTCATTAAAAAAAGGCACCCAAATCTGGCAAAGGTATGAAGAAAAATTACCTTTAAAACTGCCTTTGACGATGTGCGCACAGAATTGGATAAAAGATAGGGCGAATTTACAGCACAATTTTGTCAGAAATAGGCAAGACAGCAAGACATCTTGCTCTTGTTTTTCAGAAATTATCGAATTTTTTTGACCGGAACATGTCAAAAAAGACATACTTCCAATTTTTGGCTTGCAAGTTTAAGGCTATCAAAATTTTAAAATAACTTTTTTAAAGATAAATATATACAAGGCTCCTAGCTCACAGCTTGCAGAAACGACCGAGATTTTTAGCTCGAGATTTGGTAAAAATCTTTTTTTGCAAATTCTGGCATGAAAAGTTTCATGCATATTTCTGCCATCAAAGGTAATGTTCCCAGAAAAATTATTTTTTTTCCGCATGAAACTAGTAAAGTTATGGCCAAAAATTGTTTTCTCCCTGACCGCTCTACCTGTTTCCTTTTTTCTCTCGGCCCGAAAGTTTGTTGAAATTCTTGACTGCCTTTGTAAAGCGAGTGCTAAAAGTTTCTGTAATTGATTTGTGATCAATGTCCAAAATGAATGCAAAATTTAAAGAAAATCTGAGCGTCGCAATTATGGTACTTTCCCTTGAAAGAAGTGCTTTTTCTGTTAGCCAAGAAATCTTGTCGCTGAACTCTCTTGGTAGAGAGTGTTGCGGACAAAAATTGCATCTAAAAATAGTAAAAAAACAAGAACTAAATAATTGAGGCTACTTTCCTGGTCAAGTGCAAGCTTATCATTAAAAGTGGGCGTAATTGCGGATTTAATTGGAGTTCCGTAAAGAATGTTTTTGTCCTATCTTCCTTCCGGCATAAAACAGGCATGAAATTATTGACGTTTGTTGTTTGATAGTGAATATAAAAGTCCATTCAATAGAAGTATTTGACGGTAAAATACGGTTATTCTTGGTCCCTGCCCTTAAAAAATATGAACATTTTTTTGACCACAGTACTGTACTATACTGTACTATTATAGTTGCTAAAAATACCCTAAAAAAATAATGTTCCAATTTCCTTTACAAGCTCAAGAAAACACTTTCTCTTATGCACAATAATCCTAAAAAAAGCAACTCGATTTGACCCCAAAATTCTAAAAATGTACGCGATCTGCACTCCCTCCCACCGATGATGATTTGAGATGACATTTTGTAATGTTGCAGCGGAGAATACTACAGGAAAAACGTAAACAAAAAGTCATCTTTGAAATAGGAAAAGATAAAAACAGACTTGTGAACAATAAATTTACAGACCTCAGAACAGCAGTTTTCACAATGAAACTCCTCTACAAGGAGTGAAGCAAACATAGCAAAAAAAAAACGATTTCAGAACTTGCAAGAAGTAAAATTTGATTCGGGGCGAACAGAATTGAATAAAAATAATCTAAAATTTACAGTCTTTTATTCTAACAGGGGAAGTACCCCAAGTGCGACGCTCGGATTTTGATGAAACTTGGCACAAATTTAGAATATCTTTTTCTAAGACAGATGCGAGAATCCTAGCTCGCGCTTTGCAAAAACAACCGAGTTTTTAGATCGAAAGTTGGCGAAAATTTGGCAATTTTTGCCGAATTTTGGCGCGAAAAGTTTCATGCCTATTTCTACCGTAGAGGATAATGTTTCTGCAAAAAATCAAAATTTTCCGCACTAAACTGCCAAAGTTATAGCCAAAAAGCGTTTTTCACTCTGACCGCTCTCCGCGTTTAGCGTACTCTCTCGGCCGCGAAGATCGTCCAATATCTCGGCGGCGCCTGAAAAGCGCGTGCTAAAACCTTCAGAAATTGATATCTAGTCTATGCCCGACGTGTGTGCAAAATTTAAGGAAAATCTAAGCGTCGCACTTGGGGTACTTCCCTTGTAAGCCATGTGTAAAATATTCCTAGATGACGCTTTCAGCTGACCGGAAAAAGCTGTGGAAATCAGAAAGCTCGTTGGTTTAAAAAATTTTTTTAAAATACGTACGTCAAAAGTTTGGGCAGGTTGGGAAAGTTGGCCACAACTTACGGAATAAAGCCAAAAGCACTTCGACTTTGGTGTTTTTAGACGCTACTAGGAGTCAGAATCCCAACTAAAATTTGTTTTTCATCGAGACACTCAAGATGAAAAACTGTTTCTTGAGGAAAAAATTACGGTAAAAATCTGCAAAAAAAGTTATTTTTTTTTTTTGGTGTGGGTTATCAGTCTTATAAATGTATAATATTAGGTTTCTAATATATCAATTATGGTCGCAGAATTGTCTCAAGACAGTCATACCGCCGCATCGGGACCTTATACGAGTAGTATAAGGTAACAGAAAAGCAGATTTTTCACCCTCATTCTTTCAGCCGCAGCAGAAAGAAAGTCAATTTTTTTAAAACAGGAAAATAATACGATTTGTTTCAAATGTCACCAAAAATTTCTTTTTTCAAAGATCTTAAAAATCCGATCTGTTTCAACTATCAGAGGTTAAGGTTATCCAGTTGTGTGGGGGGAACCGGCTAATCCCCCCTCGCTCAAAAAAAACTGATACCCTTGACATAAATAAAAACCGCCTTTCAACGGCATTCCCCGCATTTTGGAAACAGGGCTCGGCAGCTTTCGAAAAACGATCAAAAATGGGAAAGAGTGTTACAAAAAAATATGCAGAATAGAATGCGGAAGTGAGTGGAAAAAATGTAGAAAATCTTATAAAAATATTTTTTTGTAAAATACGGGCATCTAGGATTCAAAAATTTTTCAGTCTGAATTTTAGAAAATATAACGAATTTGCAATTTCTGATGATCACACAAAAGAAATTTTTATGTACAGTGTCAGTCTGTCGGGAAAATAAAGAGCACAACGGCGCTTTCGCCGATCATGCCGCTGAAGAGAAATGAAATTTGATTTGACCGCGACACAGTTCATTTTCCCGGCGGTGATGCGATTTTCGAAGCGACAGAGTGTTCATTATTTTCCCGGCAGATTGATTGTCCAAGCAGGATCTCGAGAGTTTTCTTTTAATCCTTATATCAGTCTGTCGAAAAAATAACGGCGGATCGTCGCAGCAAAAGATCTCGCCTCGCCTCTATCGCGCACCAGATCTCCAGCTTCGGCAGCCGTCGCAAAGCGATGACGGACGATTCCGAGGCGCGACGATCCGCCGTTATTTTTCCGACAGACTTATATAAGGATTAAAGAAAGGCCACAAAAAACCTCATAAAATTTTAGCTCGCGCTTTTCAAAAGCATTGTCCTTCTGAGTAGGCGAGACTCCCAAAAAACCTGCATATAACAAAGCATTCAAAAGTCTCAATAGTTATATACTTGAATTTTGTTGTACAGAGGCTTGACTTGACCGGCTATAAATTCAACTAAATAGCTTTATCGATAAGGCGAGAAACATTCAAAAAAAGAAGGTTTCCTTGCAAATTTCAAGTGAAAAACAAAGAAGATTATTTTGTCAAAATTTTGGACATGGACCTAAAAGACAACGTATTTTAAAATTTCAAAAGAGAGCTGCGTAATGGGCGGCTTTAAATCTAAAAATCACTGTGGCTGCTGCAGATTATAGAGCTATATTAGAATTGCCGGCTGCGTTGAAGAAAAATTAAGACAATATCAGTCTGTCGGGAAAATAATGAGCACTCTGTGGCATCGAAAAATTGCTTCGCTGCCGAGAAAATGAATTATGTCGGGAAAAATCAATTTTTTTTCACTTCCTATTTTTTTCCCGACAGACCAATAGAATTATGGCCAATTTTAGCAAGATTTCCGAATCGTGCCCGAGGCGGTTTTTTTTGCAAACGGTTTTACTAATTTTTCAGTTTCAAAAAATTGCGCAACTTTGCGATTTTTACTTGTAATTTAAAAAAAAATCAATGGCTAAAACAATATAAATTATCATAAAAGCCTCCAATTGCCTAAAATACAACATAAACTCCTGCTTAAAATAAAATCAAAGTTCCCTGACGAACATCCCCGCGCTCCCCGCAACACCAAAATACCGCTTCATCGACGAAACGCGCCAGATTTGACGCGCGATTGAACAATTTTCTCTAAAAACTCACGCGAATTCTCGAGTTTTTTATGGTCAGATCGCCGATTATACGGAAACAAGAATGCCACGGAATTCGAAAAATGGCGACGTCACGAGAAATGGGATTTTTGAAATTTCGAAGAACTTTCGAAGGGATTCCCGGGGATTTTTGAAAATTTATGTACTAGGAGGAAGATTATGGGCTATAGTGAAAAATATATAATATTTGAAAATTTGGATTTCTCAAAAAAAAATTTTTTGTGTAGTAGAAGTTGGCTATGTAAAAACAATTTTTTAGACCTTGCAGGAGACTTATATCAGTCTGCCGGGAAAATAATGAGCACAAATTAGTAGGAAATCTTACAAAAATATTATTTGTAAAATACGGGCATGACTGTAAATTCGAAATTTTTTAGTTTGAATTTTAGAAAAAATAACAAATTTGCCATTTTTGTTGAACACGGAAAATAAATTTTTATGTGCGATATCAGTCTGTCTGAAAAATAATGAGCACAATGTCGTTGCGGCAATAGCGTCGCTGAAGTGAAAAGCAATTTGATTTTTCCGCGACACAGTTCGTTTTCTTGGCGGCGATGCGATTTTCGATGCGACAGAGGGCTCATTATTTTCCCTACAGACTGAAATCCAAGTAAATGAGTAAATTAACGATCGTTAAAACGGGTTATCATGAAAAATTTTCAAGTTCAACCACGTGGTTAGGTGCGAGATTCCCCCCATTGAAAAGTCATCACGTTTTACTTCCTGCGGAGGAAAACGTGATGACTTTAAAAAGATGCTTTAAAGTAAGAGGCTGGGCATTTGAACTACTGCCCAATGACACCGATATCTCTTCGACTAACATACATAATTATCTCAGGTAAGACGAAGAAAATTTCACTAAAAAACTCGAAAAAACGACCAAGTTTTCAAAATCGTTCCAAAAATTTGGCGGTTTCGGTTCGAAAATAATTCTTCAAAACTTTGGGAAGACATAGAAAGGTCAACTCAAAATATATATTTTTGAAACTCAATCGGTTGAAAATGGCGGGTCTCAGCTCCAGAAAAATCTAAATTTTGGGAAAATCGGCGGAGTCTCCGCGGAGAAATTCAAAGAAAAAATTACTCGTTTTGATTGGCCCAACTTGTACTCAAAGTGCCAGGATAGGATTTTTTAAATTCATAATGAGCAGAATGTCGTTGCGCCGATCGCTGAAGTAAAAAGTGAAAAGCAATTTGAGTTTTCCCCGACACAATTCATTTTCTATGCGGCAACGCCATTTTCGATGGCACAGAGTACTCATTATTTTCCCGACAGACTGACAAGTTTAGTTTTCCTTACCAAAATTCGGCGTCGCGACACTTGCGGGCAACCAGTTTGCGGGCAAATTTTTTGCGGGCAGCCACTTTGCGGGCAAAATTTGGGGGGGTCACATTTGCGGGCAGCTGAAACATTTGCGGGCAGCTGAGACACTTGCGGGCAGCCTGGGACACTTGCGGGCAACCGACATTTGCAGGCAACAGGAAAAGACAATGACACAGACTGTATAGGAACTTTTGGAACTGTTGCCCGCAAATGTCGGTTTCCCGCAAGTATTGCCTGCCCGCAAATGTCGGAAAACTTCCAAAATATCGAAGTAATTTTCCACCTCCACCTTGTTATCCTCAAGCGCCGATTGCCCGCAAATGTCGGCTGCCCGCAAATGTCGGGAAATTTCCAAAATATCATAGTAATTTTTGCACGTCCACCCTGTTACTCTCACAAACAGGTGTCGGTTGCCCGCAAATGTCGGCTGCCCGCAAATCTTCCAGGCTGCCCGCAAGTGTCGACCCTGCCCGCAAATGTCCCAGGCTGCCCGCAAATGCCGGCGCTGGCCGCAAATGTCGGCTGCCCGCAAAGTGGCTGCCCGCAAAAAATTTGCCCGCAAACTGGCTGCCCGCAAAGTGGTTGCCCGCAAGTGTGCGCCCGCAAAAAATTCGATTTTTCCTGGCGGACACAAACAATTTTTAAACGAAAACCCGTTTTGTCGTCTTTTCGACTCTCCCAATTTTGTGTGCTCTCTCGAAAAGAAGAAAAAAATTTAAAATTTTAGTTTACCGCGAGATTATAATTTATTGCCAAAAATAAATATACAAACTTAAACAGCACCATTTTCAAAGGTCAACGAGAAAAACGGCCAGAAAAAACAATGGACTCACCATCAATGGGTAGGAGTTTGCAGAATGTTCGGACATCATTTTGAAAGGACAGAAGGAGTCGGATTCGGATGGACAAACGATCAAAAAGCACTTCCTAATTGGCCGATATTACACTGTAAACAAAATCACACAGTAAAAAACAAAAAAAAAATTCAAAAAATCCCGTTGTTAAAAGACCAAAAATTTGAAATGCCAGAGATAAAAGGGCTTGACATCAAAATGCCAGACAGCGCAAATTCCAAACCTTTTATACCCCACGAAAACCAGTCATTATTTAGCTAAAACAAACTAATTAACGGGACAAAAATTTTCTTTGAACTCATGAATCAGAGACTTCTCATAGCGTTTCAATTAAAACGTCTTACAATTCGCATACAAGGAATTAGTCAGCAAAATTTTCTTGAATTCAAAAATCAAGGAAATTCCAAACAAATTTTTTAAAAAATAGTAAAAAAATCAATATGCATGTTACTAGTGCGTTTGTAAAGTCGTTTATAAAAGTATATAAAAACTGCCTTTCAAAGGCATTCCCCGCATTTTGGAAACAGAGCTTGGCAGCTTTCAAAATACGATCAAAAATGGGACAGGATGTTACAAAATGTTACATAGATAGAATGCGGAAGTGAATGTAAAAAATGTAGGAAATCGTATAAAAAAATAATTTGTAAAATACGGGCATTACCAGGAACTCATATTTTTTGCTTGAATTTTAGAAATTTGAATTTTAGAAACCATGACTTTGAGGGTTTTGTTGGTCACAGAATATGTATACAATATCGGTCTGTCGGGAAAATAATGAACATAATTTTAAATGACTATCACACAGAATGGAATACGGAAGTGAGTGTAATAAAAAATGCTAAAAGTTTTATAAAAACATTTGTAAAATACGGGCATTACGAAAAATTCAAAATTTTTTCAGTTTGAGTTTTAGAAAAAATAACGAATTTGCAATTTTTGTTGGTCACAGACAAAAAATTTATGTACGACATGAGTCTGCCGGGAAAATAATGAGCACAATGTCGCTGCGCGAATCGTGTCGCTGAAGTGAAATGAAATTTGACTTTGCAGCGACACTTCATTTTCTCGGTGACGATGCGATTTTCGAAGTGACATAATAACAGATAGCTATATCTGCAGATAGAATACGAAAATGAGTCTAAAAGATGTGGAAAACCTCATAAAAATATTATTTGTAAAATACGGGCACTTTAATCTCGAATTTTTTTCAGTCTGAATTTTAGAAAATATCACCAACTTGCCATTTTTGTTGATCAAAGAAAAAATAGCACAATTTCGCTGAAGTGAAAAACAATTGGATTTTGCAGCGACACTTCATTTTCTCGGCGACGATGCGATTTTAAATACCACAGAGTGCTCATTATTTTCCCGACAGATTGATTGTCGAAGCAAGATCTCGAATTTTCTATCAGTCTGTCGGGAAAATAACGGCGGATTGTCGCAGCAAAATGTCTCGCCTCGCCGCTATCGCGTACCAAATCCCAAGCCGCGGCTTACAGTCGCAAAGTGATGATGGGCGATTCCGAGGCGCAACGATCCGCCGTTATTTTCCCGACAAACTGATAATCCGTACTAGTCCTTTCGGAAAGTTGCTGAAGTGATTTCAGTTCGAGCGACAGCCCAAAAAAGCCTATTGCACCGTGCAAAAAGCAAGAAATTGCACAGTGCAAAGAAAACTTTTGTTTTTGCACAGTGCATGCCGCAAAAATCACTCCAGCAACGTTGCGAACGGACTAGTACAGTCAAAAAGACTGTAAAACGAACTAGAAGTAACAAAAAATGATATGTTATGAAAGGGGTTCGTTGTTCGGAGTTTCATTTCGGCCCAAAAATGACTCACAGGGTTGTACGGAGGTAAAAATTAATCAAATTTTTTTACGCACAATGAAACGTATTTATAACTGTTTGAAAAATAAAATCTTATTTTTACTCTATTTCATCAGTCTGGCGGGAAAATAATGAGCACCCTGTCGCATCGAATAAATTCTGTCGCGGAAAAATCAAATTTCTTTTCACTTCTTCGACGTGATCGGGGCAGAGACATTGTGCTCATTATTTTCCCGACAGACTATTACTTTGCGGTTTTCGATGGCGATGATTTCAAGTGAAAAAAAAATGAATATGATTTTCGGAATCAGAACAATCCAAAACCTCTAAATCGATCTATTCCGAAAAAATTTCAAAAAATTACTAGGTCACAATTCTAATTGAGGAAAAACGATCAAGAGACTAAATGTCATTTTTGAAATCAGCACCATCGATTAGCCTAATTTCGACACTTGCATTGAAGCAAAAGAATACTTTTCGTCGCTCCTTGACTTTTTCAATAAACGTTTTTACTATGTAAAATAAACTTTATATAGCAAAATCCCTTCAAAAAGCAGCTAGTTTTAAAGTTCCTTAGAGCCTAAATTAACCATAAAATTATTAAAAACGGCTTTAAAAGAACGCTGGTGAGAGAAAGGAGAGCCCGATAGCCGTTTCCCCCTAAAAGCCTCCTGTTTTTGCGTTGAGGGAGGGTAGTTGATATTACTGATAACAGTCCAAAAGTCCGATCGATGGGAGAGGGAAGTAGCCTTGGGAAGTTTACTAAACGGAGATCAAGGCTTTATTCCATACCAAGTTTCGACAAAATTCATCGCATTTTGAGATTTTTCCTTAAAATTTACAGGGGAAGTACCCCAAGTGCAACGCTCAGATTTTCTTTAAATTTTGCACACACGTCGGGTACGGACTAAATATCAATTCCTGAAAGTTTTAGCTCGCGCTTTGCGGGCGCCGCCGAGATATAGAACGATCTTTGCCGCCAAGAGAGCACGCTAAACGTGGAGAGCGGTCAGAGAGAAACCCGCTTTTTGGCCATAACTTTGGCAGTTTCGTGCGGCAAAATTTGATTTTTTGTAGAAACATTATCCTTTACAGTTGAAATAGGCATGAAACTTTTCGTGCCGAAATTCGGCAAAAAGTCATTAAGTTTCACCAACTTTCGATCTAAAAATCTCGGTTGTTTCTGAAAAGCGCGAGCTAGGATTCTCGCATAAATCTTAGAAAAAATTGTTCTGAATTTGTGCGAAGTTTCATCAAAATCTGAGCGTCGCACTTGGGGTACTTCCCTTGTTAGCGGATATTACAATGGAAATAAGAAAAACAATACAAAATTTCTTTGTATTCAAAAATTATTGCAACATTCTGCCTTGAAAACTGATATTTCCACCATTATCTGCGAAAAAATTTTTAAATGCTGAATTCTCTCCATAAATAGAGGCCATTTAGGAAACAATGACTATAAAGTTTGCTTCCAAGAGGCATCAATTCTTTAGCTTTCACCCATAAATTTCTGGACTGAATATTAAATACATAGTAAGTTTGTTTTGATAAACAATCAGAGATCAGTTGTTTTCATGAATCTACAATTCATATAATCAGTCACTATATGGTAAATAAATTTATGGATTTATGACAATAAAAATTTTGTGTTTGGCTTATCAGTCTGTAGGGAAAATAATGAGCATTCTGCCTCATAAAATCACATCGCCACCGAGAAAGTGGACTGTGTCGCGGCTAGATCAAGTTGCTTTTCTGTTCTGCGACGCGATCGGCGCGACATGGTGCTCATTATTTTCCCGACAGACTCATAGTCAGTGAAAGGGAGTGGACGTTTATTTATGATGAGATTGTGGTTTCAACAGGGTACAGATAACGTCGTGGAGAAAAATGTTTGTGCGGAAGAGCCCCAAGTTCGACCTTCAGGTTCTATATTTCAATATTGCATACACATCAAACGTAGACACAATTCTTGAGAATTCTAGCTGATACATTAAGAGACAACTATATAAATTTAACGATGCTCAGTATGCCAAGAATGAGCAGCAAGAAAAAACGTCTTTTTTGCAATACATGTTCCAGTTTTGTAAGTAAAAAACATGTACGAAAAATGGCATACAAATCATGTACTGCTTGATGAGTTCGGCATATTATGTAATCAGTTCGCAAAGTCGCTGGATTCATTTTCACGGTAGGCACGTGCGAAACAAACGGTCGCTTTGCACCGTGAAACAGGCTTTTCGGGCCGCCGCCCTGACCTTCATTTCACAGTGCAAACGCCAAAAATCACTCCAGCGACTTTACGAACGGACTAATCGCAGATTCAAAGTAAAACACTTCGATTTTCTCTTCATTTTTTCACACTCCCTTTGCAGAACACAGGCCAAAACCTTACAGATTTTCTGCTGTACCTTCGCTGTTTTCATACTCGGAGTTAAAGAAACACTTGACCCATCCTGAGTCAAGTGTTACCTTGCTTAAAAAATGATGACAAAACATAAAAATTTATTGACAAGCGTAATAAATAAAGCAATAAATTATTATGGCCTATATAAAATATAATTCAAGTAGTACTGGGTAAAATACGGAGACATCTTTCCAACTTTGCCTAAAAAGTTTTGAAAATGGAATACTAATTTTTCAGCACCCGTAGAATCTTTTCCAATAATTTTCCCACAATTCCACACAATTTCTAATGCCTAATCGATGCGGTTGTTGAGTCAGACTCCATACTTCTATCATCAGTTCCTCCGCTCGTTCCACAAGCACAATTATAAATCAAGGAGATGCAAAAGATACCACCCAGCAACGCGTGGTATGCCGCATAAACAAGGAATTGATCTCGAACCGCCAACCCAAAGCCACTTTCGTCCACGAAAATCAGCGTCAAAATTGTCTGAATCACCAGCGCGACAAATGTATTGACGCCAAAAACAAAGCCACAAGAGGTTGCGACAGCCAATGTTTTAACGAGATTGATTCTGAAAAGAGTATGAGAAGTTGAAAAATAGAAAATCAGTGGTTATAATATCCATGAGGGTAAATAATTTGCTAATTTTAGAGCTGTAATCTCCGTGAAAATGGCGTTACAACAGAAATTTCATCAACAGCTACAGTGACGGGCCTGATACAGTGACAAAAGACGTTCCATTTTGCATCCGGGAAGTATCAAAAATGTAGCAAAATGCCTCCCTTTTCAACTAAAAAACTCCGTTTTGAAGGGCCCTCACAAAAAGAGCGGGCGCGCTTTCGAAATCCGAGTTTTCTCACATGGAAAGTCAGGCATTTTGCTACATTTTTTGATACTTCCCGGATGCACAATGGTACGTTTTCATCACTGGATCATGTCCGCCACTTCCGACAAAAACAGTTGGATTATGTAGTAAAAAAACCACATAAATGGCCAGCCAAACTGTTGGATTGGTAGCCAAGTCTTCCAAACCGGTCAAAAAAGCAAATCCAACGTTTTGGCTAATTTTTGGTGACTTCATTGAAGCCGCCAATAATTTCCCTCAAATTTGCATAGAATCAAAGGAGAAAGCCTTCACTAGGGAAGTGTACAAACGAACCCTCGCCAAATGGCAAGTGTTATACACCATTGGAAAGCCCTTGAAAAATAGTGCTAGTCAGATCAATTTCCCTATTCTCGTAAGTCGGTACTGCTTTTCGTCAGCGGTTCTATCGTTTCTCGTGTGTTGCCAATAAACTTTATTCGCCTTGTGTCTACCCTTGTTTACATAGCGGTTTGGACCTTGGCGATGATTCCAACTTTTTGGCAAAGCCGAGAAATTCTCTTCTTAACCCATAGCTTCTTTAAACCTTTTGACTAGCAATTATAACCCTTCAATCAACAAATTATCTCAAACAATAGAATATAATCGCTTTCATTATAACATAGGCCCGTTATCAAAGAAAAACGCCAAAATCAAACCTACTGAGCAATAGTAATCGTGCACTGATAAACCAGCTGGAATCCAGCGTACGTTGCATACATCACCATTAGTCTTTTTGTTTGCGACATCCAATACAACAATACGGCTTGCAAGATAGCCCCCATAGTCAAGGAAAACTCTCCCCATCTGAGCCAATTAATCGGCAGTCTTTCTAGGCCGATTATGGCAATCAACGCCAATAATGGGACTATCGCCGTAACGAAGCCATTGAGGAGATCAAGACTTTGAGGGCCTTGAAGTTGCGACCACAAGGCTTGACTGTAGTTTAGCATCTGAAATAGTGGGGATTCGTGCTTTCGCGTATTTTACAAGCCTTATAAGATATACAGTTAAAAAAATGCTTACAAAAAAGTATCCGCAAGTGGAGAAGGCCCACCATGCTGACCATTTGACAGTCTTTATGCCCGAGAAAGACTCTTTGAAACGCCTTTTCAGTTTGTACAACCGATCCATGAAGAATTGACAGTAATTTTCAATTCGAAGAGCGTCTAAAATACGGTCTCTTACCAGTCAAATCTTCAAATTTTTTCAGGAAAAAAGTATTTTAGAAACGCCACAGAACTTCACAAACTTTAGTAAAACGTACCTGCCGACGGTTCCATGGCAATGACATGCCCCCAAGATAGGTTGGGTAAAAATAAAGCCGAGATGAAAGCCAGTACCAGAGATACCAAAGTAATGTAGTTCAGCGAGCTGACTGTCCCCCATTTATACAAAAGAATGGGCTCGGAACTCATGTAGCCGATGAATTGGCCGCCTTGAAGAGCGGCGCGAGTCAGTGCGGTTACTCTGAACACATCGAAGCGTTGAATTTTTAATGAAAAGCCTAGATTCTTGTAAAAAAATGGTTTGGAAATTAGATAATACTAACCAATATCTTGCTGAGATTTTCTATGGAGTCTGTCAGACCAATCAATGGTATAAAGGTGATCAAAAAAGTCGGGACAAAATAAACTCCTTATATATAGGAGCTGACTGATCCAGTGGCAAAAAAACATACTATGTTGCATCCAGGAAGCATCAAAAAATGTGACAAAATACCTTCCTCTATAAGTAAAAAACTCCGGTTTCAAAAGCGCGCCCGCTCTTTTTGTGAGGAAAAAGAGCGCGCCCTTCAAAACAAAGTTTTTTCAGTTGGAGAGGGAAGCATTTTTGCCACATTTTTGATACTTCCCGGATGCAAAATGGTACGTTTTTTGCCGCTGGGTCAGGTTCGCCACTGTATTATCTTTCTTTTTGCGGCCTAATAAATCGAGGGCCTTTTCTGCAAGGAACGGCATTCTGTACTTTTGGGACACAACCAATCTCCGCACCGTTTTCAATTTTTTTCGGAATGTGCTTGCTTTCTTTCTCCATATCTCGCTAGCCGTTTGCGCTAGAAGGCCAAAATTTGACATAGCTATAGAGTAGAAAGCCGGCTTTCAGAAAATATAAACATTGTAGGGCATCCCGCAACATAAGCTTTGCAATGACAATTGAAAAAATTGTCATTTTTGAACCATTGCAAGGGTAAAAGCTTTATTGTTAGAGGACTCTCTCATTTTTGCATATCTCTCTTCTTTCATTTTGCTCTATTAGAGAAATGAACTTCAAGTCGCTAACTTACACTTTATAGTGTTGCCGGTCCACTAGCATATAAACAAACGCAAAGTAAGACATTTCAGTTGACGTGGCCAACCCATAAAAGACTTCAGCCATTTGTTGTGAAAAAACGGATCTGCCAAAAATCAAGAACAGCCATGTTGCGATAAAAGAGAGGCTTTCCAGTATGAGCACCGGTTTATAAAGCAGAGCGTCGGTGAAGAGGAGAATTGGGATGATTGTGAGCATAAAACTGTAGGTCCATATTGGATATACCTATAGTAATATAAAGATATATATAAGTGAGAGGCTTCAGAAATTTTTGTTTGTAAAATACGTGTGTGTCTGTTTGATGCATGTAATTTCTTACCCGCCCATTCAAATCCTCGTCGCTCAAATGTAAGAAATCATGTTGATACTTGTACAGATAGGGCTCACTCGGCCGCAGCTCCTTCAAACAACCGTAGGCGCATAGGAGAAAAGTGGTCAGCTTCCAGTTCATCTCATCGCTCTGTAAAACACGTTCATTTTAATTGGAATTTTGACTTCTTTTTATTGGAAAATGAAGTAATATTAGAAAAAATAAAAAATTTCACGAAAGAGATGGAGGATGACTAAATTTTAAACCGAAAATATAATTGTAGCAGACCACAAGTTTTCGTAGCATTTCGCAACGATAGAGAACGTATCCATGGCATGCGGTATGACTCTCAAAACATTTCGAAACATACAGTTTGTATTGAAAGATATATTCTGGCCTTGTTGGCCAGAAATAAAGTATTTTTTTGCCAAATCTATGCCAATTTTAGCGTGGAAGACATTATTTTTTAGTGGAAAAATCACATGTTTGCTATAAACCGGAGTAATACAGTGAGGGTCTAATTGAGAAAAAATATTGTTCGCTTGTGCTTATCACATGTCGACGGTCATTTTCAATGTATAACCTCACTTTAAAAATGACTGTAACCTCCTCATTTGGCACACTCTCTCTCTCGAAAAAAGAGCGCTAAATATTAGTCTGTAAGGAAAATAATGAACGCTCTGTCGAATCGAAAATCGCATCGTCGCCGAGAAAATGAAGTGTCGCGGCAAAATCAAATTTCTTTTCAATTCAGCGACATTACTGGGGCAACCACATTGTGCTCAATATTTTCCCGACAAAAATATAGTACATAAAAATTTCTTCTGTGTGGTCAACAAAAATTGCAAATTCGTTGTTTTCGCTAAAATTCAAACAAAAAATCTGAATTCAAAGTCATGCCCGTATTTTACAAATAATATTTTAATGAGATTTCCTACATTTACACTCACTTCCGCATTCTATTCTATACAATGTTCTGAAACATCGTACATTAAAGGTCTGTCTGTGACCAACAAAAGTTACAAACTCATAGTGTCTTCTATAATTCCAAAAAAAAATAATGAGTTTTGTCATATGCCCGTATTTTACAAACACTTTTATAAGATTTCCTACAGTTTTAACTTTCAATTGCATTTTCAATTCATCGACTAGATTTGCGTAGCGAAATTGCGCTCACTATTTTCCCGACAGACTGATATTTCAGTCACCGTCGGAAAGTGAGAGCTAGAACTTTCAAGGGTTGTTTTGTGATTAGTTCAGAACACGTACAGCGGGGGGCCTGATCCAGTGGCAAAAAACGTACGATTTTGCATCCGGGAAGCATCAAAAATGCGGCAAAATGCTTCCTTCTCCAAGTGAAAAAATAACGATTTCAAAAGCGCGCCCGCCCTGTTTGTGAGGGAAGCCTTTCAAAGCGAAGTTCTTCCACTTGGAAAGGGAAGCATTTTCCCACATTTTTGACGCTTCCCGGATTCAAAATGGTACGTTTTTTGCCACTGGATCAGGTCCTTGCTGTATAAAGAATTTCAAGAAAATTTGAGTCTCCATTTGAAAGACTTCCTTGTTTAAATATGTAAATTTTTACCAACTTATCATGGTCTAAGAGTTGCGTTTTTAGCACTCCCAGCAAGCTTTCTATTATACTATATAGTACAACTGTATTTGGTATTTATTTTTTGCAGCTACACTAACTTGAAGATCAATACAAGCCTAGGAACTTCAAAATCCTACCTTTTTCCTCATTTTAGGCCCCTCCACAGGTTGGACAGCCATGCCGCACGGAAATAATTGGGAAAGTACGCGAGTTTTACACTTTATACGTTTATAAAAGGCACTACAAACACCGGCAAACACTTAATTGAGTTGTTTTGTAATTTTCGGATCCCAAAAAAGGTTTAGCTTCCATTCCGGAGTGAAAAATCAAAGTTTGCTTTTTGGAAAAAAAGGGAAAAAATAAAAAGTAAATAAAAGCCGCTTGTGTCAACGTGAGGGATTTTTTTAAAGAGCGCTCTTTAGTTTGTTATTAGTTGAGAATTGTGTCGTAAGAGGTGGAGTAATTTTCGAGGAAAAAAGTAGAAAAGGAAGGTAAAAAGGAAGGGGTTTTTGAGTAGACATGACCACCGGGCCGGGCCCAAGTTGAGGGCAGATAAAAAATAAACCTATTTCTTCCAAATTTGTTTTTTTATTTTGGTTGGGGAACCGGACCTTGGGTTGAAATCTTAAGCCCGAAGCCGGCCCGATGAAATCTAGGCTCCGGCTCTTCAAAATTTCAAAATTTTTGAGAAATTTCCAAGGCCTGACCTGGTAGCCCCATGCCTGTTTTTGAGCCATGAAAGGAATTAGAGGCCTTCTGAAGAAGCTAAAAATAAAAAACATAGATTTTGATGATACTTGAAGAAAGTAGAGATCATTTTGTAAGCTCTACGCAAGATTTTTATCTCGAAGTTTGCGGAAACACCCGAGGTTTTTGTCAGCGAAAATTCGAAAAATTTCGAGAAATTTTTGCACGTTGATGGATGGAAAGATGCGATTCTGTTTTTCACCGGGTTAGAAAAAAATCTCATCTACAGTAAGATGTTCTTTGTCATTCGGGGATAGATATGGCCAATAAAGTTTCTCTCTCTGACGTCATCTTCATTTTACGTACTCGACGATTGTTTGGGTTGCCTCGACCTGTCAATAGAGATAACAAGATCGATCAGGCCCTAGGATAACTTATCACCTGTTTTGAGGTATTTTACATGTATTAATGTAATAATATCCAGATAAAAAATGATGGATCTTCATTTCTGGAGCAATTTTTGGTCTTTTCTAAGTTACAGTAGCTCAGGTGGTAACATTTTAAGCACCCGCCAAGTCTCCGCCGATTCTTCGCCGAGAATAAACCATCCAACGGCTTATGTATGCCTCGTAGGCACCTCCTACAACCCTGTTTTGGTTCTCCGCTTATCCTAGACACCTTTATCCAACCTTTTGTACGTAATAATAACTAAATATTAGTGGGCCAAACAGGGCAAGACCGGGCTTTGGTAAATTTGAAAAAGCCCAGGCCTGGCCTGACCTTTTTAGTCTGCGGACCGGATTGCCACCTCTAGCCTGCTCTACGCCCCGTATTTCGATCGGTTTTGTATTGACTTGATTTGTCATCAACCCAGAAAGTCGGAAGGCGAAGTAAAGTGCCTCAGAAAGAATTGTTTTCTTACATTTTTCCGACGGCTTTGAATGTCTCTAGCCACCAACATGGTCAGCAACTTCTTCACAAAGTGTCCTCACAAGATAATATTATGTACTTCCAACTAATTTTGTAGTCAAAATATACTCTATCAGACTGAACTAACAATAATACGAGAGATCCATCAGGAATTTTTGTTTTGAATGAGGAAAGGAGGCAAATCCATCAGGCTGTTTTTTGTAGTTTCTAGAATGTTTTCCCAACTGCAGAATGGAGAATCCGTGACTCAGACGAACATGATGTTTCAGAGAATGGATTAAACAAATTTGCATAAAAGTTTCTGAGGATTCAACGAGAGAAATAGGAGGAATTTCTGGCTATGATCAACAAATCTTAATAGAAACGTGTCTATACATAATAAAGAACATGGTATCGGTCTGTCGGGAAAATAATGACAACTCTGTCGAATCGAAAATCGCAGTGATGCCAAGAAAATGAATTGTGTCGCGGCAAAATCAAATTGCTTTTCATTTCAGCGACGTGATTGAAGCAGAGACATTGTGCTCATTACTTTCCCGACAAACTGATACTACACGTTCCAGAAAGTGCGTAAATTTTTTTTCGGCCTTTTTTTGCACCGCACAGTGCAAAATCAAAATTTCAAAAAAAAAATTTTTTTGAAAAGAAAAATTTTCCCAAGAAAAAATTCATTTTTATCATCTTTCCCCCAACAACTTAGCGGTCTTCATTGCCAACAAATCCATCGGACTTCGGCGGTCGGATAAGTCGAATTCAAATTCCCGCCAATCAACATGAGCAGCAAGAAGAAGAAAGTAAGCTGCATTATCTAGTAAAATAGGGCTCAAATTTTAAAATAAATACAAAAATTCGTCATAATGACATATTTTTTGGAATTTTTTACCAAAAAGAAAAAACAGGAAATGGGAAATTTCTCGGTAAAAAAACGACCTAAGTAGAAAAACAAAAGCTACTATAATATAGGATAAGGCCCGTCTTTTATAATCAGGTCACTTTCTCTCTCATCCAGACAAAAAATAAGGCCGAGATTTGAATAATTCCCCTATTAATCCCCCATGCGGATTTGATGATTAAAAATCAGCGGTATTAGGACTATCTTTGAATAATCATCAAAATTCCGGAAGTAAAAAGGCTGAAAAATAATTTTAGAGCAATGTTTCAATTCCAGGGAGCTATGAAAAGCACGGAGCCGACCAGATTCGAGAGCATCAAAGAGGTGAAACGACCCGTCAAGTTCGACATGGCCGGCCATCAGCTGAACAAGGGGAAGAGCAAAACACCCAACGGATCCAACCTGAAGAAGAAGGAAACTCCTAAAGGTACGTATTGTCTGTTTTTTACCTTATTTTAGATCACCTTGCCTAGTACAATATGAAAAAATTTTAGCGAAAGTCCCAACTCTGAAAACTGACAAGACGGGCCCTGATGAGTCCAGCAAGAAATCCAAGAAGAAGAAGAGACGAAACAAGGCTCAGGAGGAAGATGTGGATGACGTAGAGGCTATTCATAACAAACCCAATCACAAGAAAAAGAGCCCAACCAAGCCTGAGGACGAGGAGAAGCTGACCGCTATCGTTGCTGTAAACGAACCCGCTGGAAAGCCTGTGTTCATGGAAGATACTATTCAAACTACTCCGATCAAACCCATCCATCCTACCGAAACGCCACTACAGTCGGCAGTGGCTAAGCGTATAAATTATTGATCTTGAAAGCAATAAACAGACTTTTATTTTGCTATTTTTGACGTTATTTTGGTCTTTTTTGGCAGAAAATTTTGAAACCCCCAATAAAATAGCCCAATTTTTGATTGTAAAATAATTTAAAATTTATGAATTCATTTCTGACGTCGTATTTTACACAAAAACGTTTTTTTCCATTAAAGAATTGAGCAAAAAACACAACTGCCTCATGCTGGAATCGAACCAGCGACCTTCTGTTTACTAGACAGACGCTCTGCCCCTGAGCCAATGAGGCGCACGCTCCCGGAGCTTTCGAAACCGCTTCTCTTTCTTTCGGGAAAATTGAAATGAAAAGGGCGAAATGGCGCTCATTTCTCACTTTTTTGGATAAAAACAAAAAACTTCTTTCACTTTGAAATATTGTAGACATTCCAAACTTATTTTAGCCTAGGTTTGAATACATCTTACACAAAATTTAGCCTGCCATAACGTTAAACAAATAAAAACCCCGTCAAAAAACATTTTTTTTTCAAAAACAAAATTCAAAACAACTTTATCAACAATCAAATCAACAAATCCATCCAAAACAAACAGAAGACTACCAATAACTTTCAAAAAAAATCGTTGAAAAAATCCGGGAAATTGATAAAAATTATGAAAAACAACGATTCAAGTGGGAAATCGGAGTGATCTTTGGTCTAGATTGATATGAACTTTATAGCTCCTGTCTCTGTGCATAGTGCGAAGAGATTCTCAACAGAATTGAACCTGAAAAAAAGGTCGTATTTGATTCAAAATTTGGCAAAATTCAGGATTTTTCAAAAAAAATTTTTTTTTTCAAAAATAAAAGCTGTATCAACTTGTAAAATACAACACAAAATATTTTTGATTTCTTACTTTATCCTGTAGACCAAGCTTCCTCCACTGAAACCGCTTTCTCTTTCCAATTTTTTCACTTTTTCTTCCTCAAGTTTTCCATTGAAGGGTACTTTATATAAATTTCCATTTTCCGTAGCAAATAGCACCATATCCTCTCCAAAATCATTTTTTCCAAATTCCAGAGCACTTATACATTCTCCAAACTTCCATCGTTGGACCTCCTTGGGTTGATTTTCTTCAATTTTGAAGACGGAAATTTGGCCGTCTCTGGTGCCGGCGGCAAAAAATTGAGAATCTTGATGGAAAGCTACAGTCCAAATGACTCGTTTGAATAATCCTGATACTGTTTGGAGATGAGTGATAACCTCTGGGTTCGATGGGTCTGAAAATAAAACTTTATTTTTCAAAAATTTAAAATTTTATCGGAAAAGATCAAAATTTTGATAAAATCTGAAAAATTTGTAAAATTTTCCAACAAAAAATCGGTAAATTCAGTTAGAAAATTAGCTAGCTTTTCTTTTTCTTCCATTTTCATTAACAAATCATCTTCTTTTCCCAATTTTTCCTCAAAAAATCGTTAAAACTCACCAATTTTATACAAGTTTAAGGTCCGATCTCTCGAAACAGTAACCAAAAACTCTCCATTCTTGCTGACAGCCATGTCAGTGATAGTAGAATTGTGTCGGATCTCTCTTTTCCTCACTTTCCAGTCTCCAATCGACCACACAATCATCTGAGCTTCATCTGGTCTAGATCCCTTCGCTGACGTGAAAACAAAGTCATTGCTTGACGCCGTCACATAGCATTCATTTCCATGGCCATACAGTTTCCGAATTTCTTCATGGGCAGTGGCTCCAGACTGTAGATATTCCTCAATCGTCGGTTTTGAATCGTCGATTTTCTCGGGTTTGGAATTTTCCGGTTGATCGCCTGAGGGGGCTTGCGGTTTGGGGGTGAGATTTAGCGGTTGTATTCTTTCTATCGCTTCTTGAACCGAGAGTTGAGGGACTTGTGCGCCGAAAACTCGGAACATGTGTTCGGCCGCGCCAGAGACAAAACCTTGGCTGAAAAACGACGATTTTTGGTAAAAAAATAAACAGAACTCATAAAAATAAAACTATACAGTTCATATTTTACACTTATATACATTATAAAGACTTCATTTTACCTTAAAATCGCCTAAACTACCCAATAATCAAAAAAAATCCCAAGTTTTCAACTAAAATTACCTTATCTTACCTTCCAATGGAAGTAACACATCTTAAAGCATGTCCATGGACTTGCGGTCGACTTTTCTGCGCCCAATATCCATTCTAAAATCATCAAGACATTAAATGCCAACCATTACAATACCACCTACCTCAAACTTTTTGAAATATCTTGTTGTTTTATCAGCCCCAACCGACAAAAGAACCCGTCCATTGTCAGCCCAGCAAATCGATCTAACTTTTCCAGAATGTCCTCCTATATAAATTGGTTGTTGATTGAATCCAATCGGCGTGTTATCTTCTTGTTCCACTTGAAATAAATAAAATCCGCCAACAGTGTTATGAGCCAAGAAGAAACTGTTTGATGGTGAAAATTGGGCGTCAAAAACTCCGAATAATTCGAGAGCCGGCTCTCCGTACGAGCATACCGAAGCTCTCAGAAGCCATAATTCGGAGTCGGCATTCTTTTCCAGCGCAAAAATTTTGATCGAATTTTCTCTGGTGGAGATGGAGAAGATGTCCTTGCTGTAATCCCATTTCGCTCCACAAATTCGCTCTTGACTAGCGAGGATATTCGAGTCCAAGTGGGCTTCATAATGATTGGAATCATCGAATTTGAGCTTGGTCTTTGACTCCAGATTGAATCCGCTAAAGTCGGCGTTGGATTCGGCTTCCAGAGGTGTCGTTTTCTCGATGCTCCAGATCTGAACTCGACATTCTGTAGCGGCCAAAAGCTCAATCTTTGAAGCATTAGAAGCCGCTGAAAAAATCAACGGATTCGACAGGTATTTTGTAGCCTAAAAATCAAAAACAACAACAAAAAAGACTTACAAATCCTTGAATCCAAATAAAAGACAGCTTCTTTAGAATCCAACAGCTTTGCTTCCCACTCAACACTCTCACTTTCAGGCTTTCGAATACGATTCAGGCCTAATTTCTTGTTTGTTTGCCCGAAAATAACCAAAAATTCTTTGAAATTCTGATCCAAAGACTGAATACCCAAACATTGCACCATTAAAAAGCTACTTAGAGCCTTCATTTTGCTGGAGACATAAGAGTAATCCTCATTGAAGAATCGTATTTCGATAGAACTAAAAGTTGCAAAAGCCAGAACTAGCTGATTATTGTGCTTTCGAAAGGCGAAGGCATCCACCATTTGATTTGCCGTGATTTTGTCTAAAAAACAGAAAAAACTAAATCCCAAGCCTGTATTTTACCTTCATAAACAATTCTATACTTCCACAAACCATCTTCTTTAAAGATCTTGGCTAAAACAATCGTTCCATCGGTTGTTGTTGATATCACCTCAAAGTTTTCGTCAGTTCTCGAGGGATTATCAACCAATCGCAAGGATCTGAACGTATTGGGATAGCTGATGATCGAGAGTATGACTTCAGGCACAAAACCACCTGAATTCTGAAATAAATCGGGGTGAATTATTCGATTCTTTGTTGCACTAGATACATCATAAACGAGAAGATAGAAATGTCAAAATATAACAAATCTGTCGAGTAAATTTATTACCAAACAAATCTACAACCTCCATGCTATCTAAACACCAAGAAAAGAAAGATAAAAAATAAACTTACATTAGAAACAACGCAAACATCGCTTAAACCACAATAAACTAGTCGGTTCTCGCTGACCCATTGAAGAGAACAATGTCTGGGTGCTACTCCAAGCGATAAAAGTCCAAATTTACCGGTATTGCTCATCTTCCATCAAGATTTCAACGAAATTTCCAAAAAAATTTCGATGAAAAAATGTTTTTATTCTATTTCCTGCGTCCCGCAACGAAAACAAGTCAGCTCTTCGGTAGGAAATTCTTTTTTATCTTGTTCATTTTTGCAAATCTCGGTTGGAATTGCGTGATTTCGAGAGCGATTTGTTCATTTTCATCATTTACATTTTTGCAGGTTAGTGTCTCCTCGTTCTTTGGGACCATCTAAGTGTTCATCATGGCTGTAAGTTGGTTTATAACCTGTTGTTTTGTTGGATTTTAGGCCGGCTTTTCGGATTTCGCGGGCTACAAAAGTAGGATTAGTTGATGCGAGGCTACAGCGAAAGCTTGACAAGGATTTTTGGAGACTTCTGAATAGATTTTACGTTTTTATAGTTTTATATAATTACAATTCTTGTTGCCTTGTGTAATAGTAATTTTAAACGGGAGAACTTGAGAAAAGTCACGTTGCTTCTTGATAGTCTTGGTTTTTTTCTTAGTTTACGTTCTCAGCCTGCAAAATTTAGTCTTTGTCGTTTGAGAAAATCCAAGGAATATAGTCTAACGCAACAAGCTAATTTCCTCTAATTTTTCAGACAGTCTACGGAAACTCCGAAGGATTCCGCGTTCAGAAGGTCCTGGTCGCCGCTAAGGTTGCCGGTAAGACCGTGCAAGTCAAGGAGAACGTGCCAGCCGACAAGTTCCCACTTGGCCTGACTCCAGCTTTCGAAGAGGGAGAAACTCGTCTTTTCGGATCCGATGCCATCGTCCGTCATTTGGCTGCTGGAAACAAACAGTATCTGCCTGAGGTAAGAGCTTTATTTTGTCTGTTTTGTTTTTAGACGCCTGTCCATCATGGATAATATAATTTTTACCTCAAAACTTGGAGTTCGTATAAAAAGGCTATTTATAATTTTAGGACCCAGCTCTCCTTCAATGGTTCCAATGGGCCGATTCCGAGCTTCTCCCCAGCGCTCTTTCCTACGTTCTCCCATCCATCTCAGTCGCCCATGTTGACCACGACACCCTCGAGCACGCCAAGAAAGAGTTCCTTGCCCAGCTCCAAGCCTTTGACAAAGTCCTTGCCTCCAAGACCTTCTTGGTCGGAGAACGACTTTCGGCCGCTGATGTTTCTGTCGCATTGAACCTCCTCCCAGCATACCAACACGTTCTGGACGAGAAAGCCCGAAAGAGCTTGGTCAACGTTACCCGTTATTTCTTGACCATCGTCAACCAGAAGGTCGTGAAAGAGGTTGTTGGTGAAGTCAAGTTGGCCTCTGCCGTCGCTCAATTCAGCCAAGATCAGTACAACAAGATCAAGCCCGCTCCAAAGAAGGATGGTAAGGGATTTATTTTTTATTTTTTGGCTTTAGGTTCAGTAGTGTTGAAAGCATGAATTGTATGTTTTTCAGAGAAGAAAGAGACCAAGAAACCCGAGAAGAAGAAGGAAGACAAGCCCAAGCCAGCTGCTCAAGAGCCAGAAGAAGATGAGCCTTCCGCTCCCGTCGAGAAGTTTGTTGATCCCTTCCTCAAATTCCCCGCCGGAAAGTTCAACTTGGACGGTTTCAAACGTGTCTACTCCAACGAGGACACCGACAAATCCATCCCATGGTTCTGGGAGAACTTCGAGCCCGAGAACTACTCCATCTGGTACGGTGAATATAAATACCCCAAGGAGTTGACCCTCACCTTCATGAGCTGCAACTTGATTTCGGGAATGTTCCAACGATTGGAGAAGCTGAAGAAGCACGCCTTCGCCTCTGTCTGCCTCTTCGGAACCGACAACGACTCCTCCATCTCCGGAATCTGGATCTGGCGTGGACACGAACTCGCCTTTGAGCTTAGCCCAGACTGGCAAGTGGACTACGAATCCTACTCTTGGAAGAAACTTGACCCTGCCGACGAGAAGACCAAGAAGACCGTCAACGAATACTTGGCCTGGGAGGGCGACTTCGATGGAAAGAAGTTCAATCAAGGAAAAATTTTCAAGTAAACGGAGAGGTTCACAAGTTTTGATAAGCTCTAAAACCTGGTTTCTAAGCCGAATGCCGGTTTGTTTTTTTATTTGTTTCTGTTGCATAAACTATCTAAACTATGTTTGGAAAATTATATCAAATGATGCTTAGGTAAACTAGCTGTGTTGTACTTTATGAACAACTATACAATATGTTTTTATTGGTATTCTCTATGAACAATATGGTTGATGAAACAATAGGTTAGCAAGGCTTGTCGGTTGGAGCTTTTCGATAGACATTACAATGTTCTTTGGGCGCGTATAAATCCCCGACATTGCATTTAAAAGCCTCCTTGAACTCGGGCGTGTTTTGCAAGGTGCCAAGAACACGCAGCTTGCCTTCTGCGTGCATGTCTATGCTTAAGTTCGGAATGTCCAAAGGAGGCTTCTGACAGAAAAATCGTGCGTAAGAAATGAAGAATATTTGGTCGTTGGTCAGTGACTGCAATTCAGCGAAGGGGAGGGGCGGATTCAGCTCCGCTGCCGCTGCGTACGCTTTGTAGGTGCGGTAAGATGCTAAGATCCCTGAAAGCGTTCGCCGTAAATTTGTTACAGTAAGGGACCTGATCCAGTGGCAAAAAACGTATCATTTTGCATCCGGGAAGTATCAAAAATGTGGCAAAATACCTCTCTCTCCAACTAAAAAAAACTTCGTTTTGAAGGGCGCTCCCTTTCCCTCACAAAAAAGAGCAGGCGCACTTTTGAAATAGGAGTTTCTTTATCACGTGGAGAGGGAAGCATTTTGCCACATTTTTGATACATCCCGGATACCAAATGGTACGTTTTTTGTCACTGGATCAGGTCCGCCACTGTAGGAAGAGTTTTTTCCTCCGGAATCTGCGATGTTCTCTCCCTGCGTCGCTTCGCCGTTGTTTGAAGTGTTGTGAGACGTAATGAACTTGTTGAACTGGTCGACTACACACCTTGCCATGATACCAAACTTTTGTCTCGTTTCTTCGTCCATCCATTCGTTCGCATCTCCGTTCTTATCGTAATGGATGCCATCGCTGTCAAATCCATGGATTATTTCATGACCTACGGAGCTGCCGACCCCTCCATAAACAGCCGAAGCTGGAAAGTCCATGTCAAAAAGAGGGACGTCCAAGAAGGCGTTCAAAATTTCGATTTTGTTTTCATTGAATAGATTAGCGGCGTTAACGACGTATGTTGGATAAGCCATTGTATCGCGGGTTTTGGGCTTCAGAAGTTCGCGTTTGTTCTGTTTGAAGATCAGGAGCGCTAAGCGGTCCTCCTCCTCGGCGTAGGTCAGCGTCGGGTCTAGTTGGTAGGATGCGAACTTTTCACTCAGATAGGTGTCGTTAAAAATGTTTTCGGCATACACGAGAGTCGACCGCATGTTTGCCAACTTTTCGTATGCGAGATTCTTCGAATTTATCGTCCAGTCGACTTCCTCTAATTGAGTCTAGAATACAACACAGTGAGGACCTGATCCAGTGGCAAAAAACGTAGCTTTTTGCATTCAAAAATGTGGCAAAATGCCTCCCTTTACAAGTGAAAAAGCTTCGTTTTGGAGGGTTGAGCCTGAACTCTCCCCCTTTTTCAACTCTCCCCGAAAAAGTCATAACTTTCCCCTTTTTTTGAACACTCCCCCATTTTGAAATTCGAAAAAACTAGGTGTGACATCTTATACGGTGGAAATTTTTTTTCAAATTGAAAAGAATAAGGTGTAAATGTTTTTTCAATTTGAAAAAAATTTTAATCGTATGACATTTCACACCGCATTTTTTTCAATTTTCAAAATTGTGGGGGGGGGGCGGTGTTCAAAAAAAGGAGGGTTCGTTCAAGGTGGAGAGTTCAGAAAAAGGTGGAGAGTTGTGCCGCAACGGTTTTGGAGGGCGCGCCCTTTCTCTCACAAGAAGATCGCGTTTTTAAAATCGGAGTTTTTTCATTCGGAGAGGGAAGCATTTTGCCACATTTTTGATACTTCCCGGATGCAAAATGGTACGTTTTTGCGATTGGATAAGGTCCACTGTACAGCTCATTTTTTTGCCATAAGTGCACTCACTCGGAATGCTTTGAATAAATTTTCCACGATCTCGGCAACATATTGAACCTTGCGATTCCTTTCCTCGGCAGTCGGCAGCGCTCCTTCCAAATAGGCACGTTCAACGAGCGGCGTTAAGTAATGGGCTTTCGATGTGCTTATAATCCTCATTACGCAGTTTGCTCTTTCTTCAATATTGTCGCTGCTCTGAGACGGGGAACTGACAAAATCATCGACAGTGTCGAATGCTGACGTCTCGTTTGGTGCATCACCTAGGCGTTGAGTCGACGTAAACCGCTCCAGATAGTGGCGTAGCAGGTAGAAATATAAGTGGTTGATAATCGTGCGGCCGTCAATGGCATCGCTTTCCAAAAACTTGCTCAGCGCCGCAGTTGATTCAACCGCATCCACTCGAATTTTGAAGTCGGCTGATAGCACGTGCGTTTTGATCTCATCAGCTTCGTCTTTCACAAAGGCCTTCAGGAATTCCGGGAAATCAATTAGCCCAACTTGATTGTTTGCTTCCTGCGCAGTCATCAGCTGTGCTCGGCTGAAGAATGGCCCTATTGTTTTTACATTTAGATCATTACAGCGACGGATCTGATCTGGTAGCAAAAAGCGTGACGTTTTGCATCCGGGCGGTATCAAAAAAAGTAGCAAATACCTCCCTCTCCAAGCGAAAAAAAACTCCAATTTCAAAAGCGCGCCCGCTCTTTTTGTTGGGGAAACGGAGCTTTTCACTTGGAGAGGGAAGCATTTTGCCACATTTTTTGATGCTTCCGAGTAGCAAAATGGTACGTTTTTTACCAATGGATCAGGTCCCCCACTGTAAGCGATGGTGTCTGTAAACAATCAAAACGTACAGATCGTTGGAATGAGCCAGTTGTGGATCAGGCATAAAATGATCGACAATATACTTCTCATAATTTGTAATGTCTTTAATATCTTTTTGGACGTCCTCTTCTGTCCTTGCTATTTGTTTTACACGCACAAATGCTTGCATTAATGCGAAAAAAAGGGATTTCACTTGTTCTTCGTTCCATGTGCGATAATAGTAATAAAACTTAAGATGACTATTTTTTGCTGCCTTTGTGGGAACTTACGATCGGATCGACAATGGACGGGGCTCTAAAGGCAATTGTCTTTGGGGGATCGGTTTCTTTGCCATTGGAATAGTCGACTTCGGCGGTTATCAACGATTTCTTGTCAATGGTCGAAAAGAAGTACATGGCCGCGGTGAGCTGTTGCTTCGTGGGCTTTTCTACTGGCCTGTTGTGAATGATTGGGAACTCTGCGCCCAGGATGTCGGCCAGTTTTTTACAATGTGTTTGCAGAAAATTGACACCATTGTAATCATCTGTATCTTGCGATTTGTTAACGCATTTGTCAATCAAGCCATTGAGTTTGCTTAGGACCGGATTTGTCTGAAAATAAATTACAGTGTGGGACCTGATCCAGTTTTAAAAAAACCGTACTATTTTGTATCGAGGAAGTATCAAAAATGTGGCAAAATACCTCCCTCTCCATGTGAAAAAAACTCCGATTTCAAAAGCGCGTCCGCTCTTTTTGTGAGGGAAAGGGCGCGTCCTTCAAAACGGAGTTCTTTTTACTCGAAGAGGGAAGCATTTTTCCATGTTTCGATACTTCCCGGATCCAAAAATGGTACATTTTTGTCACCGGATCGGGTCGGTCACTGTAATTAAAAGCTACAAAGTAATGATATGCCATCTTACCGCTGTTTTTTCCAGCCCGATTTTCAATTTCCTAAAGCGTTCCTTTACAATTTCGGACATGGTTGTGTAATTCTCCTTCCCGCACACGTAGTTATAAAAGTCGTTGCATGGCGACAAGCTCAGATTCATCGTAGAATTTAGAATCCTTGCAAATTCCGCAAGTCCTTGTGGTGTCGGGTTCCTGGAGACGCCGACATCCCTTTGCTTCCCTAGACATCATAACGTAATACACCTTTGGTTTACTACCTTTTTGGAGAATCTTAATTTTGTGCGGAACCGTTTTGCATACGACACACAATCCGAGAATGCAAACAAGTAAAATAATCCGCATTTTGCGGCGGATCACAAAACTATTCATGGTTTTATATCGGAATCTGAACTTTTTCTTTCGTATTGCGACGGTTTTCTAGCCGATATCATTACTCTTTGCCATTTGGCCAACGAGGTATTCAGTAATGTGTTTGGTGCTTGTCGTAAAGAATACCGTATAAATGTCACGTTTATGATTGGGCCCGGTTTTGTCCCCACCCCGGTTTTGTCCCCAAGACGGTTTTGTCCCCAGGACGTTTTTGTCCCCACTTTTTTCGAGCCTTTTTGTCCCCAGACCGGTTTTGTCCCCAAGACGTTTTTGTCCCCACTTTTTTTATTTTTTTGTCCCCTCACCGGTTTTGTCCCCAGGACGTTTTTGTCCCCAAGCTGGATAGTACGATTAAAAATTATGCATTCAGATGTTAATGCTGTTGGTTTCGTGCACAGTACTGCTCAAACAACATGTTCTTAGCACTTGGTACTGTATAGTACAAGGTGGTACTATATAGCACGAGGTAAAAATTAAGCTATAACGCGTGAATGACTTTGTTTTGGTATGCAGTACTGATCAGACGTTCATTTTGTGCAAAAACAAATTCGTGCTATATAGTACCATGTGCTAAAACACATTTTTGAGAAGTACTGGGCTTCAAACCCATAGCATTGACGTGTTATGGCTTAATTTTTACCTCGTGCTATATAGTACCACCTCGTACTATGCAGTACCAAGCGCTAAGAACAAGTTGTTTGAGCAGTACTGTGCACCAAACCAACAGCATTAACATCTGAATGCATAATTTTTAATCGTACTATCCAGCTTGGGGACAAAAACGTCCTGGGGACAAAACCGGTGTGGGGACAAAAAAATAAAAAAGTGGGGACGAAAACGTCTTGGGGACAAAACCGTCCTGGGGACAAAACCGGTCTGGGGACAAAAAGGCTCGAAAAAAGTGGGGACAAAAACGTCCTGGGGACAAAACCGGTCTGGGGACAAAAAGGCTCGAAAAAAGTGGGGACAAAAACGTCCTGGGGACAAAACCGGTCTGGGGACAAAAAGGCTCGAAAAAAGTGGGGACAAAAACGTCCTGGGGACAAAACCGTCTTGGGGACAAAACCGGGGTGGGGACAAAAACGCCCACTACGCACGTTTATTTACGGGTAACAGCGGAGGCCCCGCGAAAAAGTCTGTGGCGTCTTGTAACAAACAATAGTTACAGGCCGGTAAAGAACTTCTCCCAAACGCCGCAAGTTTTTAGCAAAAATTGCAGCCGTGTCTAGCATTTTGAAACACCCAAAATTTGGAAAATCTTTTGTGTAAGGTGCAATTACAGTGCAATATAAAAATATTTTTTTGGTGTAGGTTTTCAAGCCTCCTCTTTCAAGCTGTAAAGGTTTCGTATCCGTCAACTGCACGTCGACGCCGCAATTGCAGATTTTATAGGCGTGTCTATCATTTTGAAATGGAGTGTAGGGCATACTATTTTCTCGACAGACTGATATAACATAGTAAAAGAAAATCACGACAGCTTCCCTTGAATACCTTTCGCAATACACATGTCAAAGAAATTTTATTTTACATCCAAATACGACTAGAATCACAGATAATTTATCATTCTTTTTTACCAGTGATCAGATCCTCTCCAACGTATCCGTATTGAACAAACTTGGACTGGAAAGATTCAATGAAGGCGGTGGTGACTGGATCCTTGCGGAACGTTTGAACCACGATGGTCCGACGATTCGCCGCGTCCTTCTTGTATTCCTTGGCCATCTCGTCCAGCGAAATGTTCATATATCCACAAATCAGAGCGACCACTTGAATGGGGATTTCCGCATAAGTCAACGACTCCATGGCACCGGGAAGGATGTTGCTCATCTTGGACATCTCATTGGCGACCTGAAAAATTAAAAATATCGCAAAAATTGGAATAGAAAACCCAAAACATAGCAAGAATAGTCAAAAAGTCGAAATCGTACCGTATTTTTCACGAAGAAATAGACTCCAACGGCCAAACTCAACGCCAAAATTGCAAAGACCCCGTTGAAGGCGGCCATGAGGTAGGCCCAAGCGGCGGGAGTCATCTCAGACATTTTCGAACGACCGACCCGGAACGAGAGTAACTTTTCGACTGAGAAGTTGCTTTGTTATTGAATATTTTTTCATTTTTAAACAACAATTATATTTTCGGTCAATTTTCTGGATAAAAAAACTTTTTTTAGAGACAGCAAATGTCTGGCTTACTATACTCTTTTTATGTCTTTCAAGTTGCCTCTGAAGACTATTAAGGCTCATTTGCCTCCCACATGGAAGCAGTAAGTTCCTTACGGCGCTGATTGCATCGTATTAAACGAAAACGCAGTCTGCAGCCGTTTTCCAAGGGCCAGCCAGTAGTCAAAACAAATGGTACCTAACTAATTAAGTCCAACGTCGTTGCGTTTAGGGTGGTAGACTAAGGCTGTGTTTCAAATTTTTGCCAATGCTGACGGCTTTGCGCGAAGTTATACATTGTGGGCAGAATAAGGAACACTTACCGTTACGCGGTATGGGAGTTTGCAGTGCACTTTTCCACTGCATGTTCTTAACGATATTGCAGCCAAAAATTATAAAAAAAAGCTTTTTTTGGCGCTGTCAGTTAGTTAAAAGCTGCATCCCTTACACACATATACGGGATAACTTTTGTTAAATTAAAAAATATTACTGAATGCTTTGCCAACCTAAATGGTAAAAAGTAATGATAGCGGCGGGAAAAACGTCGTATTACGAAAGGTAAAGTTCAATTTTCCATATAAAACCATGAAAACTTCTGCGAGAAGAGGCTCATTGCAAATGCGGACTATTTTACTTGTTTTCGTGCTTGTGTTACCAGTCGCATGCAAAACTCTTCCGAACAAAATTGAAATTTTCTCAAAGGGTAACTAACTATGTCCCCTTAAACTATTCTTATAAACAGGAAAGCAAAAGGATGTCGGTGTGTCCAGGAATCCCATTCCGCAAGGGCTTACGGACTTTGCAAAGATACTGAACGCTACAATGAATCTGAGCTTATCGCCGTGCAATGACTTCTACAACTACGTGTGTGGCAAGGAAATGTTATCAACATATCAAGAAATCGCACTGGAATTACAGAAGAAATTAGCGTTGGGTATGAAGAGGAGTTTGGTGAGTTCACAATGTAACAAAAATTCAACTGCTCTACAGGGTGGTTCAGCCTTAGCTGCCATCCTTATTTCAAGTATTTCTCCGCCAATAATGCATGAATTTCTATAAAATTTTTTATCAAATTGAAGTTGAAGTAAAAGCTCTAGACAGTCTCGCACATTTGTTCACATTTTTAAAAATTTCGGTTAACGAAGCCTGTTACCCCCGGAAGACAAAAGCAAGGTCTTGAAGGTTAATTACGAGTATTCCGTTGACTGCGGACAATTTATTTCAGCTACTTCCAAATGTCTTATTTAGCCAAAGACCCGAATATTTTTCAAGTCCAAGAACTCAATTGAAAGTCATTGCAAAAATTTTCTAAGTTTCACCTATTCCGGACTCCAAAATTTGGAATGAAAATGTCAAGGTCAAGGTACAGGGGCCTCCGTGAACTTGGTCCCGTCATGTGGACAAAAAATGGGGTAGCTCAGCTTCAATTTGATATAAATTTTATAGAAATTGGTGCATTATTGGCGGAGGAATATTTGAAATAAGGATGGGAGCTTCGTCTGAACCACCCTGTATTCACACAAGTTATAGAAAATTCCTGTGTTGACGAAACTTGACGCTCTTCTCGACAAGTGCGTCAATAAATCGCAAAACGTGGACGATTACAATGGCGTCAAGTTCCTGAAGACGCATTACCAAAAATTCAGCTCAATCTTAGGAACCGAATTCCCTATCCTCCTCGACGGCCCCATAAAGAAGCCTACAAAGGAGCAGCTGACTGAAGCCATGTTCTTCTTTTCCAGCATTAGCAGGAAAACTCTGACAACCGCCAAAGTCGATTATTCCTATAGACAGAACGAGGCGGATCCGGTCATGACGATCAACTTCAAATCGCCTTCTCTTTTGTTATCAACGGTAATTTGTTGTCTTTTTTTGCAGTGTTTTTAAAACCGCATTTTTGATTCAGGCCTATTATTATTATGACAAGTTATGGGACAATCAGGTGGCAATGGATCCCGTATTCAATATTATTGCTAGACCAGCGCATAGATTCATATCTGCAGCGAGCGTTCAGGTCGCTAAAGAGAAGCTGAGAAAAGACATCCAAGATGTCATGAAATTGGAAAAACTTATTGTCGACCGTGTCTTACCGAACCCGCAGATGGCTTCAGTAACGGAAATGCAAGTCAAAAAAACCGCAGTCATCCGGTTACACACATATATTTCAGAGAAGCAAAGTTGATGACTGCGCAAGAGGCAAATAACATTGCTGGGTTGCTCGACTTTCCCCAATTCCTCCAGCTGTTCGTCAAGGAAGAGGCCGATGACTTAAAGGCTCATGTTTTGTCCAATAACTTCAAAATTCGCATATACGCACCAGAATCTTTGATGGCAATGAAGAATCTCATAGACAGTGACGAAGTGGACGGCCGGACACTCGTCAATTATCTGTATTTGCATCTGCTGCGCGCCTACGAAACTCGTTTACCACCCGCCGGCGTCTCACGAACGGAAAGTTTAACGTTCAACGATGACTCTTCCTTTGAAAAGCTTCATAGCTTTGTTAATTCAAAAACCGAAGGTAGTGAAATGCAGCAAAAAGAGTTATGCCTTGGAAACATGATGCAAACAGATGCACTGACAGAAACATTCGGTTATCTCTCACCGCTAATTGAACGTTTG
Organism: Bursaphelenchus xylophilus; assembly: GCA_904066235.2. Lineage (NCBI taxonomy): Eukaryota > Metazoa > Nematoda > Chromadorea > Rhabditida > Aphelenchoididae > Bursaphelenchus > Bursaphelenchus xylophilus. The sequence goes on along the minus strand of CAJFCV020000005.1, from coordinate 2,701,392 downwards.
TACGCCGAAGGCTCGCTGCCTACGCCAGAGATTCGACAGAAAAAAGTCGAATACGTATCTCAGCTGACACGCAATTTGTTGCAAGCATTTCGAGTAAGTAAGCCTTGAGTTTCAGCAAGTGTGCTTGTGTCTTCCAACAAGTATTTATTCCAGACACAACTTGATGAGCTTGATTGGACAACAAACTCGAAAAGTCACGCATACGAGAAGCTGGAAAATATAGAGCTGAACCTCGTATACCCGGAAAAACTGTTCAACGACACCTATCTGAATGCAAAATATGCCTCCTATGAGTTGAACCCCACATTAAGCTACGAAGACGAGCTGGAACGGGCACAAGAATTGGCATTCAAAGACCGCAAGAGACTCCTGCTGCAGACGGTAAAGGACAGGAAAGACATGTACTTGCCAATATATACCGTCAACGCGTTTAACAATCCGCCGGTGAACGCTATAATCATTGAAGATGGCTTGTTGTCAATGCCCATCTTTTCTGTTGATTACCCAACAGCAGCCGCTTATGGTGGGGCGGGAAGCCTTGTGGGGCACGAAATCGTTCATGGCTACGACAACCTTGGCATTCGTTTCGATAAGACTGGAGACATGAAGGAATGGATGGACCAAGAGACCAAACAGAAATTTAATACCATGGCGCAGTGTGTTGTTAACCAATTCAATGGGTTTACTACGTCTCACAACTCCTCGGTTAACGGTCATGCAACTCAAGGAGAGAATATAGCCGACGCCGGGGGTAAAAGAACCATTGAATTTTCTTGAGCAAATTTTCAGGTCTCTTGGCAGCTTATCGTGCTTACAAAGCTCAAACAGCGAGTGCAGGAGCCGACCCACCAATTCCGCTTGAAAGACTGCAATCATTAACAAACGACCAAATTTTCTTTATTTCGTTTGCCCTTTTCCACTGTCAAAAACCACCAATATTAATGGAGGTTCTAGCCACAGATATGCATGCAGAAAGCAAGTTGCGTGTCCTCGGTGTCTTGCAAAGCATGCCTGAATTCAAAGAGGCTTTTAAATGCAATGTCGGGGACTTATACGCGCCCAAAGAACATTGTAATGTCTATCGAAAAGCTCCATCCGATAAACCTTGTTAAATTTTAATTGTATTATACGTATATTGTTCATACAGATTTTTCATAAACACATTATATAAGGCGCGTGCGTTCTACATCTCAGCGGGCCTCCTCGCAGAAAACCCGCATTTCTTGTCTGTAGGCCCTCTAGACAAGAAATGCGCATTTTCTGTCTAAAATAGAGGCAAAATTTGCAAAACTTGTCTGAGATAACAGACAAAAGGCCTGGACGAAAACCTGAAAATGTTGTCTGGACTCCAGACAAGAAACGAGGAATCCTGTCTGGTAGTCAGACAAACTTTTTTGTCTGATCAGAAACGGAAAATCCCCTAAAAATCTTTATCCACAAAAAGTTTCGATTCTCCCCTCCGTGGAAATTGCGAGTTGCATTTCACAGCCCAGGTTCTACGACGGAACTTGTCCGAACAACGAAATCCAAGGCCAACGACCGTCGTCGCTGACCCCGATCACGGTGAAGGACATGCTTCGCCTTGGAACCTCGGCGTTCCTTGAGACTGTTATCGTTTCTGGCCGAAAGGCCGAACTCCAACAAATTCGAAAAAAACATTGCCCGTACAAGCAAAGAAAATTTTCTCGCTCAGAAAAGAAATGGGTTCCTCTCATGAGCGAGAAACCCAGAGCCGAGAAACGCAGAGAAAAGAACAAAAACGCACGCAAAAAGCGTGAGTGAGAGGGCACTTTTGAACGCGATTTTTTCTCTGCGTTTCTCGCTCATGAGAGGAACCCATTTCTTTTCTGAGCGAGAAAGTTTCCTTTCGTCAATCGAGCAAAGTGCCCTTCGAATTTGTTGGTGTTCGGCCTTTCGGCCAGAAACGAAAACAGTCTCACGGAACGCCAAAGTTCCAAGGCGAAGCATGTCCTTCACCGTGATCGGGGTCAGCGACGACGGTCGTTTGCCTTGGGTTTCGGTGTTCTGACAGCTGCGCCGAAGAAGTCGTGGTCTGACGTGCAACAAGGTAGTCCCAGGAAAGAAGCGCGATGAAAAGTTTTTTGTAGACGAGATTATGCATTTCTAGCCAGACAAAGTTTTCTTGTCTGGCTACCAGACAGGATTTCGCATTTCTTGTCTGAAGTCCAGACAAAAAAATTGTCTGCTTCCCAGACAACTTTTGCCTACTTCTTGTCTGGCTTTGGACAAGAATCGCCAATTCTCGTCTGGACCGAAAATAATTTGGACGGAAAACTGCAATTCTTGTCTAGAGGGCCCACAGACAAGAAATGCGGGTTTTCTGCGAGGAGGCCCGCTGAGATGTAGAACGCACGCGCCTTATATAATAAACCACACCGCTCGGTACACTAAAATACGACAGCAAAAAGCGATCAAGTGTTCTTCATTTCATTTGCATTTGGCCGCTTCTTCCAATTCAGACGTTGAATAGAGATATGCATGCGAAAGATTTGCCACGGATTCTTGGAATTTTGCAAAGCTCTCGGGGGTTTAAAGACGCCTTTCATTGTAATGTTGGTGACGTCGAACACTGCAACGCTTACTGAAAAGTGAGAAAAACACTTTTTGGCCATAAATTTGCTAGCTTCGTGCGGGAAAAATTGGGTTTGGTGGAAATATTACCCGTTACGGTAGAAATAGGGATGCAACTTTTCGTGCCGAAATTCGGCAAAAACTGAAATTTTCGTCGACTTTCGACCTATAAATCTCGGTGGTTTCAGCAAGCGCGAGCTACGATTCTCGCATACATTTTAGAAAAAATTATTCGAAACTTGCGCCAAGTTTTATCAAAATCTGAGGATCGCACTTGGGGTACTTCCCCTGTGAACGGAGAAGGCGCAAACTCAAATTTTTAGAAATTAACCTGTTCCGCATTGATCCGACAGGCCAAATTTCATCAATTTCTGAGCAACGCATCTTGAGAACGTTGCTTGCTGGTCATGGAGCTTTTTTATGGCCAATGTACAGGGTGGGCCACTCGAAACTCCCAAGCTCTTTCCAGGTATTTCTCCGCCAATAAAGCACCAATTTCTGTAAAATTTATATCAAATTGAAGCTGAGACACCCCATTTCTTGTCCACCAAATATGGCCCGTCTAACTTCACGGAGGCACCCGTACTGACCTTTTACATTTTCATTCCAAATTTTGGAGCTCGAAATCGGTGAAACTTAGAAAATGTTTGGAATGATTTCCAGTTTAGTTTCTCGGAATTGGAAAATGTTCGCGCCTTTGACTAAACAAAATTCTTATAAGAAGCAGAAAAAAATGATGGCAGTTAACGGAATAGTCAAAATTATTCTTTTAGGCGTTGATTTTGTGTCCTGGGGCAATAGGCTTAATTATTCGAAATTTTCCAAAATGTGAAAAAAATGGGCGAAACTGTCTGCATGCATGAGCACATCCACCCCGAAGGTGCACAGAAACTTTCCAGGCTTAGATTGCCCGAGAAAACAGCTTTCGTTCTCATTCGCCCAAATTGGTACCTCGCCTGATTGAAATATGGGTTTGACGCACTTGGTACGGATGTAAACTTCAATGTTTTAAAATTTTTTCCGCGAATTTGTCGACTTTTTTCTTGCTGGTAATCCAAAAATTTTCTAAGTCCGAGAAGCTCAATTGAAAATCATTCCAAAAAATTTCTAAGTTTCACCGATTTCGGGCTCCAAAAATTGGGATGAAAATGGAAAAGGTCAGTGCGAGTGCCCCCGTGAAGTTGGCCATATTTGGTGGACAAGAAATGGGGTGTCTCAGCTTCAATTTGATATAAATTTTACAGAAATTGGTGCATTATTGGCGGCGAAATACCTGAAAAGAGGTTGGGAGTTTCGAGTGGCCCACCCTGTATTTTATCATTAGTAAAATGAATACAAAAAAGGTGAAAAGAACGACGTATCAATACGAAAAATCATACGACAAGCGTCCGTAACTTCCATTGTTCTTGGCTTGTTTTATTTCATGTCTATATGCCACTTTGTAGTCTGCTGACCTTCGAAATTGTTGTATAAAAAGTGCACATGAACTGAACGTATCACCAATTTTGGCCACCATGATTTTACTCCGTGCCTTTTTTCTGGTCCTGTTATTTTCCTGTCCGACATCAGGCAGCCCTATCAACCAGGACCACTTTGAGATCCCTGATGACTTTATGAGTTCTCTGAATGATGGAGTTAATCAAAATCCAAGCGTCATCTCTCCGACCGACCCACGCTATGCAGCGTTTTTGGACTACGCCCAACGTTTAAATAGCACATTGAATTTCAACCTGAACCCTTGTACTGACTTTTATGACTACGTCTGCAGTCCAAACGAATTCGCAATCCAGGACTTGCAAGACTCTGCTACACAAGCTTTACTTAATGCATTAAAAAAACCGGCCGTAAGTTTGTCTCTACTAACAAGGAAAGCCCTCCAATGGGGTATGAAGGTACAGGCCGAAACATGCGTGGTGTTACTAATTTTTACACATTCTGAGTCAGAAAAATTTTGCTATTTTTTGTCCATACCCTATAGAAGTACTTTCCTTGTAAAATGCAACGGTTTCAGGAATTTGATGCAACGAGGAAGCTAAAAAAGTATTTTGATGCTTGTCTTAGAGAGCCTGAACCAAAAATTGTGATTGAAGATCAATATCAGATTGTCGCAAAAGCCGCAGGTGTACCCTTTCCAGCGTTGTCTGGTAGGCCAGACGCTGTAGACAAGCCCCCAAAACCCACGCTCACAAACCTATTGCTCGAAGGTAGAATTGTCAAAGTCGGCATCGACGAATTTCCAAAAAAGGTTGATGGATATCTGTACACAGTTTCCCTTTCCGGTCCACTCTTGCTTGAAGCTGACGTACGTCGTAATTTTTTGGCGAAACAAATTTTTAGTCCACATATCTTGTTCTCAACGAATGGCCTACATATCGACCTACCTTGAAGGAGGAATTAACCTCGTTCCTGAAGAAGTTAGCAGCCCGGTTACAATTGCCCGTGGATGATTCTGTGTTATCAAAAGATGTCGACGATGTTTTAGATGTTGAGAAATACCTCGCAGAGAACGCAGCTAACGACAAATTTGTGCGTCTTCAAACACCCGTGCAAAGGTGTGTTTCGGAACGTCGTCAATCGAGGGAAAACATAGTTGGGGAAACTGAAAAAAAATTAGATTTGTCGATGGTGTTGATTTCAAACCAACCCCCAAATCGAGTATTTGTGAAAAAGGATCAAAAAATTGCTGCTTACAGAAATAATTCAAAAAAAAGTTACAATCAAAAAGGAATGAATATGATTTTCGAAATCAACGCCCACGATTATCCTCTGTAATTTTTACTTTTCTGAACGCTGAGAAGTCTGGCTCCGACTTTGGGCTCGGGAGCCGGAGCCGCTCAGAGCCGGAGCCAAGAGGCGGCTTCGTAGCTGTGGAAATCTCTGGCTACCACCCGCGCAGCAAGTCCGGACCAAAATTTCCGATCCCGGCTCGGGTGCGGGCCTGCCAAATTTTAGGAAGCCCGCCCCGGATAAAATAGGCGTTTTTGCGAACCCGATTGAAAAGGTTTACAGAAGACCCTTTCCCCCGAAACCGGCCGCCGCTAGAAATAAAGTCTCCGCCAAGCCTTCGCCAACGTGTGAAAGAGCCGTCTGAGTTCCCAATTTCAGCCAGCTTATGGATTTCACAATCGATGAAGTAAGCGCAATGTTTCCGTTCTTGGATATGCCTACTGTGCTACAAAGTCTATTGAAGGATCTTTCCGAAGAGCAAAAAACCCGGTTTTCATCTGGTAAAGAACGAATATTAATTGGAATTCCAGATCGTTTCTCTAAATTGTCGGACTATATAATGTCAGATGCAATTAGTGGGCGAACGCTTTACAATGTTTTCTATATCAGAGCCCTCTATGCTCTTAAAGACATGATCCCCGTTGTTAATTCTGCTTCTGCAACGACGAGAACGAATGCAATCTTCAAACAGCTTGATCCCACGCCGAACCCTGAAAGAAGATGCCTAGAAAACGTTGCATCGATCCCGAGAGTTAACTTTTTGACTGATAGGTTATATATAGACAGCCGTATACCCAACAAGGCCGACCGAGAGGCCAAATTCTCAGCTGTGGAGAAGATGATAAAGCGGATAATTGAAGGATTTCGAGTGAGTTTTGTTTGAACGCGCTTTTCCTCATGACATACTGTACGCATTTAGATTGAAATCAATAAACTAAATTGGCCTGAATCATTTAAAAAAGGCGTAAACACAAAGCTAAACAACATGCAAATAAATGTCGGCTACCCTAGAAGAGTGGACTCTGACGATTTTTTAAACAATTTCTACATGGCATGGAACGTCACTGATGGTCACGAAGCTGAGTCCCTGTCACTGTTTACGCAAACGCAAAACATTTTAATGCTTTCTCGAACCGAACGCGATCGAACAGACTTCACGGGCTCTGTAAATGAAGTAAACGCAGCCAACAATCCATATAGGAACTCAATCAACGTCTATGATGCGATTCTGTATCCTCCCAATTTTCGGTCGGATTATCCTGCCGCAGTTAACCACGGAGCAATCGGATTTGCACTTGCCCATGAGATTGTTCACAGCTTCGATAATAGTGGAGTGGAATACGATGACCAAGGATACGTAAATCCGTGGCTGGATCCGGAGAGCAAAGCATTGTTTGATTCGATGGAACAGTGCGTAATCGACCAATACAACACCTTCAAAACTTCGCAAGGTTGGCCTATAGACGGGAAATTCACCGCCGGCGAAAACATTGCGGATAATGGAGGTGAGTGGTGTCTGTTGCTGTACGAAATCTTCAGGCATCCGTGCTACCTTCAACGCCTACAAGAAGCATCAATCACTGTTTGGAGAGGACCCCAGGTTGCCCATTGATCGAGTTTCCAGCTTCACCAATGACCAGTTGTTCTTTATCGGTATGACAAAACCATGGTGTGGCCGAGAGAACCCGACAAAATTAAAGCTATACTCCGACGAACATGCTCCCTATAGAACTAGAGTTCTTGGTGTATTACAAAACTTTCCTCAATTCAAAAAAGCATTCAATTGTAAGGCAGATGATTTATACGCCCAGAAACACTGTAATGTATATACCGTGGATGATCATGACTGTTAACCCTTTGAGAATAAACTGACTTATTTCAACCGTGCTCTGCAACATAACATAACATAAATTTAAAGGAATTTCTGATATAGGTATCATCACAAGCATAGACATGTAAGATAATAACGCTTGCCTTTGACCAATAAAATCCATTTCCTTCCTAAGAAGACACACTGAATTTTGCCAATGCATGGAAGTTATTCTATGTATGCAAGGATCCAGTCACCACCGCCTTCATTGATTCCTTCCAGTCCACGTTTGTTCGGTAGTACGGATACGTTGGAGAAGATCAAACCACGAAAAATTCTTTTGTGGAATTTTGATTGATTTCAATGGATACAAAGTGGACGGCGAAGGGTCTAAACGAGCCAAGAAACACGTGGGATTGCCGTGCTCTGGGATGCCCGATGAATTTTCTTGTCTGACTATTTGAACTACGTTCAATCATCAGTGTGTGGACCGACCAAGCTTCCACGATTTTACCACAAGAAACTCTTACGCTTTTTCAAAAGTGCAGACACATTTTCCGGCCGTTTTTGCACCGCACAGTGCAAGTTTCGTGTTCCCCGCGCGACGCGATCCTTTTCGAAACATTTTGCACTGTGCAATTTTCAATTCAAAGAAAAGCTTGCGTCGCAGCGATATCCGGTTGCACAGTGCAAAAGGTCAAAATGCACCCCGCAAAAGGGAGTTTTGTGCACGGTGCGGCCCGCGACAAAATGTGTCTGCACTTTTGAAAAAGCGTAATACCTTCATTTATTAAAATTTGATTAATTTTTCCGTGAGTTTTTACTATAAAACGCCCCCTGAATAAATCACTTGACTCTAGAGCTCTCGCCTTGGTTCGTTACTTTAGTTACCAGACCTTTCGACATTTGTGAAGTTCTGCGGCTATCAACACTTTTCATGAACTCCTTTGATGTGTGAACTAAGCACGATAACTTATTAAAAAAACATCGTTTTGGAAAGAGATTTTTCTGTAACCGTTCCGATAGTAAAACAAAACGCCGCTTATTATTGGCCAAACAATAGAGAACGAAAAACGTCTATACCGACAAACGAACAGATACGAAAATCATAGATAAAAGAATCGTACGCTTTTCAAATGTCGTCGTCAATGTATTACTTTTCTTTACTGTTTCTGTTCGTTTCGTAAACGTTTTAGGCCTATAAAAGGCTTGGGCACAATCAGCGTTTTAAAGCTTGTCTTTATGAAGTTTCTAGGATTGTCGCTTGTCAGCGTGCTTATACTTTGTCATAACTCTAACGTGATATCCAGTCCGGCCAAGGAAAGCAAATTCGAGACCTATGACGATTTCGTGCAGTCTATGAACGAAGCTGTAAATCCCAGCCCTCCAATTATTGCGCCTACAGATCCACGCTTCCCCCTTTTCATGGGCTACGCATGGGGCCTGAATGCAACGTTAAATTTTACTCTTAATCCGTGCACGAATTTCTATGAATACGTTTGCTCTCCAGGTGAAGATCCAAGGGAATCGCTCTTACGAAATTCCAACGATGCTATCTTCAAAGGATTGAAGAAGCCCGCGGTAAGTGCAGTGGTTTGCTATAAGATCTGACCGTGAGGGCCCAGATGAAAAAAAAATCCTTTCAGAAGTTCGATGCCATGAAGAAACTGAAGCAATATTTCGATGATTGCGTCGCGGGGTCATCGTCGAAGGAAATGGTTGAGGAAACTTACAATATTACAAAGGAGACTTTAGGGATGGACTTCCCAGCGTTATCGGGAGATGCAGCCAAAATTGAGAAACCATCAAGAGCACAGATCTCAAAAATTGCGAATTTTGGTGGCCTCATTTCTATACATACGGACGAATTTCTTAGAAAGAATAGTTTTGTAAAAACGCTCGGGATATCAAGCGAGTCAGTGTTGGAAGAAGGCGTAGGTTACCCTATAATAACACGCAACTTTTAGTATTTTTATTCATACCGGTACGAGTGGGACGAATTTAGGCCAACTCTGAAAGCCCAACTTTCCGTGTTCTTGAAGAACTTGTCCAAGTATTTGTCTCTGCCAATGGATGCCAGCATAATTGAGCGAGACATTGAAGACATACTTAATGTTGAGAAATATGTGGCAGACTACGCAGGAGTTGACAGAATTTTGAGGAAAAGTACAGCACCGCAAAAGTAAAGAGAACTAATGTAAAAAATTTCTGTTTCAGTTTGAAATTGACGTTAACTATTGGCGAAGCAAGTCAACGGTTTCCATTTCTGGATTTCCAAAGCGCAGTTCTCGATTATCTAGAGGAAGAGACTGACGAATTAAAGGCCCGTTTCAGCTCTGAAAAGGCGGAGATCATAATTGGTCTACCAGATCGGTTCGCAAATCTTTCTTCTTATGTTCTATCAAACGCGATAACCGGAAGAACATTGTACAACTACATGTTTCTACAACGGATGTATCCTTTGAAAGATATGCTGCTACAACCCAACTCTATTTTGATCAAGCAGAAGGAGTCTCGCGACAGTGTTGCAGTGAATGTTTCTCCTCCCGAACACACGTGCTTCAGCAGCCTAATACAGACACCTATCCTATACCCTTTGTTAGACCGACTATACATCGATGAACGAATACCGAATAAAGAAGAGCGCCGTACGAAATTTTCCTACGTTACACAAATGGTGAAAGAGATCGTTGAAGGGTTTAGGGTAAGCCGTACTGCAACTTGTTTGCGTCATGATATAAACCAAGAATTTTTAGTTGGAGATAAGCAAGATGAAGTGGCCCGAGACGTTCAAAAAACACGTTGATATTAAATTAAACAATATGCAGATAAATGTTGGCTACCCTACAAAGGTTGATTCTGATCAGTTCCTCAATGACTATTACTCTGAATGGAACTTAACTGATGCCAATCCGATTCAGTCATTAAACATATTCGACGAAATTCAAAGCGCAAAGGAAATGATGACATCTGAGCGCGATCGCACAGATTTTTCGCGCCGCATCGCGTCTGAGTTTAACGCATTCAACAATGCGGGCAGAAATTCCATAAATATATTGGACGGAATTCTGTACCCTTACCTTTACCACGTGCAATATCCAGCAGCAGTGAATTACGGAACGTTGGGAAGTGTAATTGCGCATGAAATCGTCCACAGCTTCGACATAACCGGCGTTGAATTCGATGAGCAAGGTTATCTTAATTCGTGGCTTGACCCCGAAAGCAAACGACTTTTTGATTCTATGGCTGAGTGTGTCATTAACCAATACAACGCAATGACGACTCCACAAGGTTGGCCTATTGACGGCAAATTAAGCGCCGGCGAAAACATTGCAGATAATGGAGGTAGGAATAACACTATGTTTTCCATAACGTTAGCTGAAAATGAAAAGTACACACAGAAGGCAACAACACATCTTTGTTGTTACAATTCCAGGTATTCACGGCGCTTTCAATGCTTATAAAGCACACCAAGCCCAGGTCGGTGAGGACCCGCGATTACCTATTGACAGAGTTTCTGGACTTACCAATGATCAACTTTTCTTTATCGGATTTGGAAAGTTCTTTTGCAATGCCGGGATACAAACTAAGCTTGAGTTATACTCTGATGTACATGCCCCGAATAAGAACAGAGTTATTGGCGCGCTACAAAATTCCAATGAATTCAAAAAAGCGTTTAATTGTAAACCTACAGACTTGTATGCTCAAAAACACTGTGATGTGTATACTGTGAGCGATCATGATTGTTAACCTTTGAGAATAAACTTTGAGCTTCCATTATTGTTGCTATGAAAACCAACGGAATTTTGCCAATACGCAGAAGTTCACCAGAAGTCAGTTTGATGCTATTTAGTATCCTTCACTGTGTAATGGTGAAGGAATCGTGTTAGCCTAAGGGTCGAAGGACAATAAATATAGGTTTATTATAAGATAGAAGTAACAAGAAATAAACACCGAGATAACATTCACTGAATAACGATAAATAACGACTGAAGTCCTATTTACCTTCCAAGCTTCGAGAAGCTTCGAATGACACGGAATGCCAATACAGTAATCGTAGTTTACGTGTCGGGATGCAAAGTGGACGGCGAAGGGTCTAAACGAGCCAAGAAACACTTGGAATTGCCGTGCGCCGGAATATCCGATGCATTTTCTTGTCTGACTGTTTCAACTACGTTCAATCGTCAGTGTGCGGACCGACCAAGCTGCGAGGATCCTCATAAGAGACTACCTTCATTTATTATACTTTGATTTGACTTTTTTACGTGAGTTTTTCCCATAAAACGCCTTCTTTCCCCTGAAAAATCACTTGACTCTTGAGCTCAAGTCTTGGTTTGTTACTGGGTTACCAGACCTGTCGGCATTTGTGAAGTTCTGCGGCTATCACACTTTTAATGAACTTCTTTGATGTGTGAACTATGCACGGTAACTCAAAAAAAACCCCGTCGTTTTGGAACGAGATCTTTCTGTAACCGTTCTGATAGTAAAACAAAACGCCGCTTAATATTGGCCGAACAATACAGAACAAAAGACGTCTATACCGACAAACGAACAGATACGAAAATCATAGATAAAAGAATCGTACGCTTTTCAAATGTCGTCGTCAATGTATTACTTTTCTTTACTGTTTCTGTTCGTTTCGTAAACGTTTTAGGCCTATAAAAGGCTTGGGCACAATCAGCGTTTTAAAGCTTGTCTTCATGAAGTTTCTAGGGTTGCTGCTTGTCAGCGTGCTTATATTTCGTCTTAATTCTGATGCACTATCCAGTCCGGCCAAGAAAAGCGAATTCGAGACCTATGACGATTTCGTCCAGTCTATGAACGAAGCTGTAAATCCCAGCCCTCCAATTATTGCGCCTACAGATCCGCGTTTCCCCCTTTTCATGGGCTACGCATGGGGCCTGAATGCAACGTTAAATTTTACTCTTAATCCGTGTACGGATTTCTATGAATACGTTTGCTCTCCAGGTGAAAATCCAGGCGCATCGCTCACACGACTTTCCAACGATCTTATCTTCCAAGGATTGAAGAAGCCCGCAGTAAGTGAAATTACAGTGGCTTGCTATAAGATCTGACCGTGAGGGCCCAGATGAAAAAAATTCCTTTCAGAAGTTCGAGGCCATGAAGAAACTGAAGCAATATATCGATGATTGCGTTGCGGGCTCATCGTCGAAGGAAATTGTTGAGGAAACTTACAAGAGCGCAAAGGAGACTTTAGGGATGGATTTCCCAGCGTTATCGGGAGATGCAGCCAGAATTGAAAAACCATCAAGAGAACAGATCTCAAAAATTGCGAATTTTGGTGGTCTCATTTCTATATATACGGAAGAATTTCCTAGAAAGAATAACTTTGCATACACGGTTGGGATATCAAGCGCGTCAGTGTTGGAAAAAGGCGTAGGTTGCCATGTTATAACACGCAACTTTTAGCTTCTTTATTCATACCGGTACGAGTGGAACGAAATTAGGCCATTTCTTAAAGTCCAACTTATCGACATTTTAAAGAACTTGTCCAAGTATTTATCAATGCCAATGGATGCCGGAATAATTGAGCAGGACATTGAAGACATACTTAAAGTTGAGAAATATTTGGCAGACTATGGATCGAACGACCCAATTTTGCAGAAAAAAACAGCAGTGCAAGAGTAAAAGAAAACGAATGTAAAAAATATGTTTTAGTATAAAATTGACGTTAACGATTGGCGAAGCAAGCCAAAGATTTCCATTCCTGGATTTCCAAAGCGCAATTCTCAATTATCTAAACGAGGAGCCTGACGAAGTGAAGGCCCGTTTCAGCTCTGAAAAGGCAGAGATCGTAATTACTCTACCAGATCGGCTTGCAAATCTTTCTTCTTATCTTCTATCAAACGCGCTAACCGGAAGAACGTTGTACAACTACATGTTTCTAAAACGGATGTATCCTTTGAAAGAAACGCTGCTACCATCCAACTCTGTTCTGATCAAGCAGAAGAAGCTTCGCGACGGTGTTGCAATTAATTTGTCTCCTGCTGAAGAAATCTGCTTCAACCGACTAATATCCGACGAGTCGTCAATCCTAAATCATTTGTTAGATCGAATATACATCGATGAACGAATACCGAATAAAGAAGATCGCCGAACAAAATTTTCCTACGTTACACAAATGGTGAAGGAGATCGTTGAAGGGTTTAGGGTAAGACAAATTACAACTTGTTTGCGTCATGATACATATGTGGGACGTTACTTATAAATTTCAGCACGCTAGTCCATCGGAACCCCGCGGATTTAATAGTTTTAGTAAATTCGGTCCATCCCGCTAGGTGTAAAAATTTTTGCTCCACGAAATCTTTTTTACATGAATGCCTGTAAAATACAGCCGTAATCATAATTGAAAGCCAGGAAAAAAAACATGAAGAAAAACTTGATAACAAAAAATTTTGACAGGCAAATGTGAAATCACAGGGCGCAAATTGCGGCGCCTAGCCTAGTCCCGAAAATTTGTCACGATGACACCCGTTTAAAACGTGCCAGTGTATTAAAAACGGTTGTAAATGACTACTAGCACTCCCCAGTGTACCCTTAAAAAGACACCAGGTTCAAAACTTTCGCTCATCCAAACGATGAAGTCTGGATGATGCATTTTCTGGATTTTTTTGGCGGCGAGAAAAATAAACATGCATTTTTTCTGGCTTTTAATTATGATTACAGCTGTATTTCACAGTCTTCAAGTGTTTTAGCCATTTGCGCGGAGTCAACCATGTTTTAACATCGTTGATTTTTGTTTTTTGTTGACCCCTTGAAAATCGCAGTCCGTTTTTTTGATAGATTTTGCGCTAGCGTTGGTTATTTTGACATTCTAAAGCACATTTAGGATGTCGAAGATAAATGAGTATTATCAAATAGACGGGTTCGTCTTGAGAACTGGCTGAATTTAACCAATAACTCTTAAAAATACCTAGTACAATGTAAGAAAATGCCTGAACTGGCAGTTCTGTAAAACATTTCCTCCTCCGCCCGAAAAATCTCAACAGTAAGCAATGTAAAAATACAGGGTGAGACTTCAAGTCCCAAAACTTGACTATTTTTGGTTAAAAAAGGTTAACTGTGGACTAAATCCGCGGGGTTTGGATGGACCAGCGCGCAGAAATTGTAAGTAACGTCCCATATATAAACCAAGAAAATTTTAGTTGGAGATAAACAAGATGAAGTGGCCCGACACATTCAAAACCCACGTTGGTACTAAATTAAACAATATGCAGATAAATGTTGGCTACCCTACAAAGGTTGATTCTGATCAGTTCCTCAATGATTTTTACTCCGAATGGAACTTAACTGATGGCAATTCGATTGAGTCATTAAAAGTATTCCAGAAAATTCAAAGGGCAAAAACATTGATGAAATTGGAGCGCGACCGCACAGAGTTCGCAGGCCGCGCGTCTGAGTTCAACGCATACAACCGTCCGGATAGAAATTCCATAAATATATTAGACGGAATTCTGTACCCTCACATTTACCACGTGCAATATCCAGCCGCAGTGAATTACGGAACGTTGGGAAGTGTAATTGCGCATGAAATCGTCCACAGCTTTGACATAAGGGGCGTTGAATTCGATGAGCAAGGTTATCTGAATTCGTGGCTCGACCCTGAAAGCAAACGACTTTTTGATTCTATGGCTGAGTGCGTCATTAACCAATACAACGCAATGACGACTCCACAGGGTTGGCGTATTGACGGCAACTTCAGCGCCGGCGAAAACATTGCAGATAATGGTGGTAAGACTAATAGAATCTGCAGGGTCGTAGCTACGCCAAAATCACATCTTTGTTGTTGTAATTCCAGGTATTCACGGCGCTTTCAACGCTTATAAAGCGCACCAAGCCCAGGTCGGTGAGGACCCGCGATTACCTATTGACAGAGTTTCTGGACTTACCAATGATCAACTTTTCTTCATCGGATTTGCAAAGTTCTCTTGCAAGCCCGGAATACAAAATAAATTTGAGTTATATTCTGAATATGCCCCGAGTAAGAACAGAGTTATTGGCGTGCTACAGAATTCCAATGAGTTCAAGAAAGCCTTTAATTGTAAGCCTACAGACTTGTATGCTCAAAAACACTGTGATGTATATACTGTAAGCGGTAATGATTGTTGACATATAAATAAATTTCTTTCTTTTACCCCAGGGTGTTCAGAGAATTATGGAAAAAACTATTCATTAATAACTTTGCGCTCGGTGGTCCAATCCGAAAAATTTTTTTGGCATTTTACAGAAAAACCTTGGAGTTTTTAGAATCTGAAAAAATTTTTTTTTCTTTTATCGGCGGAGACTTCCGTAATCCGCGTTGAATTCGTTGGAGTGTTTTTTCACAAAATAAGGCTGTAAATCGTTGTATTTAAGAGCGAAGGAATAAGAATTTTTTCTCGAGCTCGAGAATATTTGCTGGATTCGCTACCAATTTCAAAAAGTAACGAAATGATCGATTTGCGACGTGGTCTCGGTAGCGAATCCTTCTTTTCGCGACCTCCGAAAAAAGTCGGTCGCGAATCGGCGTTTTCGCTACCTCCACGAGAGAGGAGGTAGCAAAACGGCGTTTTTGCGACGGCACGGAATTGGGAGGTAGCAAATCCGCGGATTTGCGACGTCTCAAATACATATAAACTCCGCCCCCTGAGTTTTGCAGCCAACCACCGCGTTTTGGCCTTTTTTGACAAAAAAATACCATTTATGGTGAAAAATTTTGCTTGTAAATCGTACATTTACGAAATTATGAAAGAAAAACGTCTTCTTCGTTAAAATATTTATTAATAAAAGACGTACATTTTCGTATAAAATATGCGTTTTTTTACAACATTGTCCAAGCATTGCCGGAGAGTTGGATGGAACTGAAGAACATGAAGAACATGTTTTGCCAGATATGGCCGGAGTCGAGGGATGGATCATGACCGCCAAATTACCTTCCTGGAAATCAAAAGCAACGTAAAATTTCCTTATCATTTTCAGAAAAAAACACCTTCATTTACCTCATATTGCATGTGTCTAATCCGAGCATCGAAATGGGCACAGTTTTGAGCAAAAATACGGCCGACGGGAGTGAAACCGTAATTCCATGTAATAATTTATTACCTAAAAACAGAATAAGAATACTTAAATCCAATCTTACCTCCTTTAGCAACTACCACTTGGCCATTCCCTTGTTCGATTTCATTATTTCTGCCTCCTGTAAACGATTTATAAGGCTCTTGCCTAGAAAAAAATTGGAAATCTCGTCTAAAATCAAAAAATAATAAAAGAAACAGCTTACCATGGAGTCAAAACGCCTTGTATGTCCGCCAATTTCGTCCCCGATGTTTATGGCGATCACCTTGAGCCGGTTTATCTTCTAATTCAGCTTCTCTGCATCAATTTGGCCAATTTCAACAAAAAGAAACATAAGAACACAGGAAAAAAAAAGAATTTATGAAGTTGCAAATGTTTTCGCGGCCCGTAAAAACGAAATGCCACGCAGTCCGAGAACGGATTTTAGGTCCAATAACAAGGATGTCTTCGGCCTTATCAATCAAATCAACCGTTTTTTGGCCATGGTAAGCTGTTTTGTTATTATTTTTTGACTTTAGACGAGATTTCCAATTTTTTTATATTATTCATGGCAAGAGTCTTACAAATCGTTTTCAGGAGGCAGGAACAACGAAATCGGACAAGGGAAAAGCCGTGTGGTAGTTGCTAAAGGAGGTAAGATTTGATTTAAGTATTATTATTCTGTTTTTAGGTAATAAATTGTTGCCTGGAATTCGGTTTCACTCCAGTCGGCCGTATTTTTGCTCAACATTATGTCCGTTTCGATGCTTGGATTAGACACATGAACTATGAGGTAACATAGTTCATAGTAGTTCCGGCCGTATTTAGACAATATTGTGGAAAACCCGCATATTTTACATGAAAACGTACGTCTTTTATTAATAAATATTATAAAGATGAACAAGGACGTTTTTTTCTTCATAATTTCGTAAATGTACGATTTATCAGCTAAATTTTTCACCCTAGACGATGTTTTTCCGTCAAAAAAGCCAAAACGTGATGGCTGAAAAATTGAGGGGGCGGGGCTTGTTTTGGGACGTCGCAAATCCATGGATTTGCTACCTGCCAATTTTGCGCCGTCGCAAAATGGCCGATTTGCTACCTCCCTATTTTGCGCCGTCGCAAAATGGCCGATTTGCTTCCGACGTCTTTTTTGGAGGTTGCAAATTGAGGTTTCCGCTACTTTTTGAAATTGGTAGCGAATCCAGCAAACATTCTCGAGCTCGAGAAAAAATTCTTATTCCTTCGCTCTTATTTGTAAAGAAAATGGACGGAAAAGGATACAAAAGATACAATACGACATTCCTTTCAAATTTCTGTGCTTCGGCGGAGACATTTTTTATTCTCGGCGGTCGATTTTTCTTCAACTCCGGATAGTCAAAATTGGCTGAAACCAAAGCGTATGGTATTCCTAGTGGCATGGCGCCTAAAAACGACTTATTACGTCTTCAGGAGGCTGGCAGATGAAAAAAAGGCGAGTCGGCGGAGAAATCGGCGAAGAGAAAATGAACGTATTTCAGAAATTATGCAAATTTATCCGCCGAGCATCCGCTAATAAGAAGAGTCATATTTTTGGTTGATCAGGGCCGTATAAGACTTACAATTTTAGTTTTTTCATCATAATTTCTTAAATGGGTTAACTTTTTTCTCCGCCGATTTCTCCGCCGAATTGCTTTTTTTTCATCTGCCAGCCTCCTGAAGACGTAATAAGTCGTTTTTAGGCGCCATGCCACTAGGAATACCATACGCTTTGGTTTCAGCCAATTTTGACTATCCGGAGTTGAAGAAAAATCGACCGCCGAGAATAAAAAATGTCTCCGCCGAAGCACAGAAATTTGAAAGGAATGTCGTATTGTATCTTTTGTATCCTTTTCCGTCCATTTTCTTTACAAATAAGAGCGAAGGAATAAGAATTTTTCTCGAGCTCGAGAATGTTTGCTGGATTCGCTACCAATTTCAAAAAGTAGCGGAAACCTCAATTTGCAACCTCCAAAAAAGACGTCGGAAGCAAATCGGCCATTTTGCGACGGCGCAAAATAGGGAGGTAGCAAATCGGCCATTTTGCGACGGCGCAAAATTGGCAGGTAGCAAATCCATGGATTTGCGACGTCCCAAAACAAGCCCCGCCCCTCAATTTTTCAGCCATCACGTTTTGGCTTTTTTGACGGAAAAACATCGTCTAGGGTGAAAAATTTAGCTGATAAATCGTACATTTACGAAATTATGAAGAAAAAACGTCCTTGTTCATCTTTATAATATTTATTAATAAAAGACGTACGTTTTCATGTAAAATATGCGGGTTTTCCACAATATTGTCTAAATACGGCCGGAACTACTATGAACTATGTTACCTCATAGTTCATGTGTCTAATCCAAGCATCGAAACGGACATAATGTTGAGCAAAAATACGGCCGACTGGAGTGAAACCGAATTCCAGGCAACAATTTATTACCTAAAAACAGAATAATAATACTTAAATCAAATCTTACCTCCTTTAGCAACTACCACACGGCTTTTCCCTTGTCCGATTTCGTTGTTCCTGCCTCCTGAAAACGATTTGTAAGACTCTTGCCATGAATAATATAAAAAAATTGGAAATCTCGTCTAAAGTCAAAAAATAATAACAAAACAGCTTACCATGGCCAAAAAACGGTTGATTTGATTGATGCAAATGTTTTCGCGGCCCGTAAAAACGAAATGCCACGCAGTCCGAGAACGGATTTTAGGTCCAATAACAAGGATGTCTTCGGCCTTATCAATCAAATCAACCGTTTTTTGGCCATGGTAAGCTGTTTTGTTATTATTTTTTGACTTTAGACGAGATTTCCAATTTTTTTATATTATTCATGGCAAGAGTCTTACAAATCGTTTTCAGGAGGCAGGAACAACGAAATCGGACAAGGGAAAAGCCGTGTGGTAGTTGCTAAAGGAGGTAAGATTTGATTTAAGTATTATTATTCTGTTTTTAGGTAATAAATTGTTGCCTGGAATTCGGTTTCACTCCAGTCGGCCGTATTTTTGCTCAACATTATGTCCGTTTCGATGCTTGGATTAGACACATGAACTATGAGGTAACATAGTTCATAGTAGTTCCGGCCGTATTTAGACAATATTGTGGAAAACCCGCATATTTTACATGAAAACGTACGTCTTTTATTAATAAATATTATAAAGATGAACAAGGACGTTTTTTTCTTCATAATTTCGTAAATGTACGATTTATCAGCTAAATTTTTCACCCTAGACGATGTTTTTCCGTCAAAAAAGCCAAAACGTGATGGCTGAAAAATTGAGGGGGCGGGGCTTGTTTTGGGACGTCGCAAATCCATGGATTTGCTACCTGCCAATTTTGCGCCGTCGCAAAATGGCCGATTTGCTACCTCCCTATTTTGCGCCGTCGCAAAATGGCCGATTTGCTTCCGACGTCTTTTTTGGAGGTTGCAAATTGAGGTTTCCGCTACTTTTTGAAATTGGTAGCGAATCCAGCAAACATTCTCGAGCTCGAGAAAAAATTCTTATTCCTTCGCTCTTATTTGTAAAGAAAATGGACGGAAAAGGATACAAAAGATACAATACGACATTCCTTTCAAATTTCTGTGCTTCGGCGGAGACATTTTTTATTCTCGGCGGTCGATTTTTCTTCAACTCCGGATAGTCAAAATTGGCTGAAACCAAAGCGTATGGTATTCCTAGTGGCATGGCGCCTAAAAACGACTTATTACGTCTTCAGGAGGCTGGCAGATGAAAAAAAAGGCGAGTCGGCGGAGAAATCGGCGAAGAGAAAATGAACGTATTTCAGAAATTATGCAAATTTATCCGCCGAGCATCCGCTAATAAGAAGAGTCATATTTTTGGTTGATCAGGGCCGTATAAGACTTACAATTTTAGTTTTTTCATCATAATTTCTTAAATGGGTTAACTTTTTTCTCCGCCGATTTCTCCGCCGAATTGCTTTTTTTTCATCTGCCAGCCTCCTGAAGACGTAATAAGTCGTTTTTAGGCGCCATGCCACTAGGAATACCATACGCTTTGGTTTCAGCCAATTTTGACTATCCGGAGTTGAAGAAAAATCGACCGCCGAGAATAAAAAATGTCTCCGCCGAAGCACAGAAATTTGAAAGGAATGTCGTATTGTATCTTTTGTATCCTTTTCCGTCCATTTTCTTTACAAATACAACGATTTACAGCCTTATTTTGTGAAAAAACACTCCAACGAATTCAACGCGGATTACGGAAGTCTCCGCCGATAAAAGAAAAAAAAAATTTTTTCAGATTCTAAAAACTCCAAGGTTTTTCTGTAAAATGCAAAAAAAATTTTTCGGATTGGACCACCGAGCGCAAAGTTATTAATGAATAGTTTTTTCCATAATTCTCTGAACACCCTGTATTATACGACAAGCAACGTCTTAACTGGATATCTGTCACCTTTCATTGCAATCTGGCCCTCAGACTAAGCATGGCTCCGGGCCGGGCTTTCCAAAATTTTCCGGCCCGGGCCGGGCCAAAAATTTATTCATAGGGTTCTTGGTTTCTTTTTTGTTTTGCTCCGATTGACTTGATTTTTGGCATGGGGGTTGCTTAAGACCGTCTCATCTTAAATTTGAAAAAAAAAATTCGAAATTTTCAATTTTGAGTGACCTATGACGTCACGAAAAGTCAAAACTTTGAGCTACCATATCTCGCTTTGTTTGATAGGTATCGACTTGAATTTTGGCTTCGTCGCGTATGGTACAAAAAAAGTACAGAATGCCGTGCATAATTATGCAGAAAATGCCATGGTTTGGTGAAGATTCCCAAGAATTTGCATAAATCGACCAACACTGAAAATATAAAAGCGTGGATCGACCGCTTTTCGGTCGCGTTTTCCGCTTTGTTGTGTGCGAGTCAATTGTGCCCTTTCGTTCGAAAGAAGCGTTTGGATTTGTGAAGCAACCAAGAATTGTAAGTCTCCCCGAGGGGCATTTTTAGCGGCCAAATTGTTTATTGAAAATTTCGACCGGGCAAAATTACAGTCCGTTTTTCTCACAGTGTACAAAAAACACTTGACTTTGCGAACAGACTAGTAGTCGTTGGAGTATAGGACAGTGCACATCAAAACTGAGATAATCTAAAACGGTCCGGTGAGCGGATTGGCAATTCGCCAAAAAAAAGACGCGAAAAAATTTTTTGTCGGCGAAGAAATGGGGAATTTTTTGGGCGAGAGAGTATGTTCTTGCGCGTCTTTCCTCTGACTTCTCTGTCAAATCAAGACGAAGTGTAAAAAACCGATAGCAAAGAGTCTATGGAAAAAGTTTCTTATTTTGGCCACAACAAAGGTACTCCGCGAACTGCGCCCAAGCTTGGGCACTAAAGTTAGGAAAAAACGCTTCGACCTACATAGCTGGAACTGAATTACTATAATAGCTCTACAGTTTTAAGGGTGCCTACAAAGGCTATGACGACTCATTTAGTTCCATACGGATTCAATAAGTTTAGTTCCGGACATGTTTCATCGTATAAGGTGTAAAATCACAGGCGGCAGCCGTTTTTGAAGGGTAAGGTGGTACGTAAAAAAGAAGGTACCTCGCTAACTAAATCTACTGTCCGGGCATTGACAACGATGAATTGAGCGTGCACGCTAAATTTGGGTTAATTCCGACCAGTTTCCGCAAAGTTATAAGTTGTGGCCAAAATAAGGAACTCTTACCGAGTCTATTCCGCTCACCGGACTCCTCAGTTTGACGTGCAGTGCCCTTCAAGATCGAATTAGGTCTTATGGAGGTCTTTAACCTTGTCTTATAAATTTTCTGCTTTTTTTGAAAATCGCAGATTCTCAAGTAGGCCAATTTTTTTTCTAATCTATACATTTTCAGGCTGCAATATGATTGGCAAGACATTCCTCTTGCTGACCCTCACCTTCATCGTCGGTACTGCCATGCCTCTCGGCAAGGCCGTCGGAGCCAAAGGAAAGCTGTTGTGTAAGGGCAAACCAGAATTCGAAGTGAGCGTCAAACTCTGGGACGACGGCGGTAAGCTTTTTAGGCCATACCTAGATTCGTATTTTAAAAGCATTTGCAGTAAAAATCTTAAGCTGAGAAAACCAAATTTCATATTTTAGGTCCGGAGTTGGACGACAAACTGGCTGAAACCGCAACCGACAGTGAGGGGCGATTCCAACTGGAAGGGCATATGTTCGGGTCGATTATGGACCCCAAAATCACCATCGACCATGATTGTGACGATAGCTGGGTAAGTATTTCTTAAGCGAAAAATAGCGAAACAATCCTAATTTATTTTTGCGCCATTTCTAGCCATGCCAACGCAGACTCACGATCTACATTCCCGACAGTTTCGTCGACAAGGGCCGTCGCCCGCTGTTTTTGTACGATGCCGGAGTAATCGAATTGTCTGGAGAATTCGGAGGAGAAAAGAGAGACTGCATTCACTAGGATTTTCACGACCTTATTTTTTATGTATTTGTGGATCTATTGCAATAAATAAACCTATCTTTTGTATTGACCATGGTATGTAATTTTTGCCCTAGGAAAAAATCTTGCTCCAGCCGTATTTTATACCATTCCGGCAATTTTTATTGAAATATAAACTCAGACCGGATATTACACTTGACAAGCTGCGTTGGGATGTAGCCTGACTACGTCGCTACGCCGCGGGTGTGCGCGCAAAGCGCCACCAAATTAGCCTAAGCCTGAACTAAGCCTAAGCGCCTAAGCGGCTAAGCAGCCTAAGCAAACGAAGCCTGAGCCTATGCGCTAAGCACCGTGCAGTGAACCTTACCAACGCACAGTGCACCTTTTCACCGCACAGTGCACTCGCGAAAACCCGGAGAAAATAAAAAAATTTCGAACCCGCGCGAACCCAACCGAATTCGCCCTCGGAAAAATAGTGGGACCCGAAATCGACGAGAAAGCTAGAAAAATTTTTGCTCTCTCACGAAAATGCAAAATCAACTTTTGCTACGCCCCTTTTTCCATGTCGCGACACGGTTTGCACAGTGCAATCTTGCCAAACGAAGCCTTTTCCCACTTGCACCGTGCGAAATTTGTTGGCGGAGTGTCTGTCGCAAAATATTTTCAGACACTCCCCTTCGAAACCTGCAATTTGGAAAAATTTGCACAGTGCAATCAACAAAAAGCCTACGTTCGTATTAAGCTTTTTCAAAAGTGCAGACACATTTTCCGGTCTTTTTTGCACCGCACAGTGCAAGTTTCGTGTTCCCCGCGCGACGCGATCCGATTCGAAACATTTTGCACTGTGCAATTTCAAAAAATTCGCGCCGGCTCCGTTGAAAAAAAATGTCAGATTCGGAGTCAGCATAAAAAATGAGTTAGGGTGCATGAAGGAAACGTGTAATGAAAGCTGGTCGTTTTCATGTCGATTCGTTTTTGACTTTTCAGTCCGGGAGGACGCAAAATGTGGGGACGTTAAGCAAATTTTTAAAACATTCAGAAAATTTATTTGAAGTAATGTGTGACAATCGTGACGTATGCGGAACTTGCGAAATCGCTATAAAAATTCACACTGAAAGCTCAAAAAAGGGGTACTTTTGAAAAAGTCGGTTTTTCGCAATTTTCAAAATGACACGCCAACTATGGTGAAAACACGAATACCATATTCAGGTGTAGAATTCCATTCTACGAATTCTGAAAAAAAATCGGCAGCGTAGCTCCAAAAAGAAAGGAGAAAACTCGATTTTTCATTACCGACCGGTCGATAATGACAGAGACTAAAAAAATGACGTTTGGGTATCACAGAGAGACAAAAAAATGACGTATGTAAAAAAAAAAGTCCAAAAAGTCAACGCTAAGTAAAAAACTCCCTCGGCCCTTATTACATATAATGGGGTCTGCGGAGCAGGCCGATAATAACGTTAGATTATTGACTAAAGTTTTACTTAACAACCTTCTGTCCCTGTGTACACGTTGCAATGCAGCGTCGGCGCATACTTATCTCCACTTTTGCAGTTGAACGCAGATTTGAACGCCGGTGTGTTCTGTAGTGTTCCGAGCACCCTTTGCGGTGCCGGAGCATGCTCATCGCTGTAGATTCTAGCAGCTGTTTGTTGTTGTTTTGTGCACCAAATGCGTGAGAAAGCGATAAAAAAGAGTTGATCGTTGGTGAACTGGGAAAACCTGAGCAGCGGCAGTCTGGGGTCCTCACCCACGTTGTTTGCGTGATATTTGTACCCATTATATGCGGCGCGGATCCCTGTAAATTGGATTTTTTTTATCAATGGATAGGCATGGATTATCAGGAACTGGTACGATTTGGGAAACCGAAAAGTATGTTTCTTTGATGCAAGTGTGAAATTAGGATGATCAAGGGTGCTGATTTCGAAAATGACATTCATTTTTTGATCTTTACTTTTTTCCTTAAAAGACGATTTCTGAGTCACTGAAGCAAGCCGTAGTTAGGCCAGGACATAGGATTTTTTCGATGTTGAGTTTTTTACATTATTATGACCCATGGCACCTGTAGAGAAAAAGCGAACCACAGTTTTCCTTAATTCTTCCATTAACTGTACTTTTTATACAATTTTCTGTTTATACAGTAATTCGTCATAACTTTCTACAATGGTGTCCGTTTGTCATAAAAATAAGACTACTATGGTTTTTGGGCATGACGAGTTCAATAAAACGAAAAAAAATTTCATCCGGTTACGGTAACATATAAAAATACTGTATCGGTCGGTAAAAATCGACCATAAAAAGTTTGTTTCAAAAAAGCCACAGCCAATTTTTTCATATTCGTAATCAGCGTAAAATTCTGCTCTAGGACCATTTTTAAAAAGTTCAAAAATAGGACCCCCATTTTCCGTGGTGTAGTGGTTTTTGACCAAAACTGGTAATCTGACCACCCAGGTTCGAATCCGGGTGGGTGCGAATGTAGAAAAAATACCTAAAATCACTTTTAATGAAAACCTGAGAGTTATTTGAAGCACGCTGAGCAATTTTAGGCATTAAAGCTCTCTGAATTTGGGATTAAAACGATTTTTATGTAATTTTAGAGGATTAATGCATCAAAAATAAAACTGCTTCAAACTGGTTGAAATTGATAACACTTATTCTATGGCTAATTGTAAGAAACTTTCCCGTTAACTTTTTTTGGTAGAATGCTGTATCATGGATTACTGTAACATTAAACCCGTTTTCGTTTTTGGTATGCCACAGGGCATAGAGACTTCAGTGTATCACAATTATGATAGGAATGCTTGAGAACACGTTGGTTATCACACAAATGTGTTTTCTATGTCCGTAGGACTTGAAACACGTCCGTTATAACGCGCAGGTTTCCAATCGATAATGATGTCAAGATGCACTATATATCATGGGAAATTTTTTTTTTGAAATATGGAGCGTTGCGATTTCTTGCTTTTTAATAGATCTAATCAAAAAAAGAAAAACATTTACCCAAGAATTTTGAAGAAAACATCTGCTAAGTAGAATAAGTTTTATGTTACAGTAATCCATGATACAGCACTCTACCAAAAAAAGTTAACAGGAAAGTTTCTTACAATTAGCCATAGAATAAGTGTTATCAATTTCAACCAGTTTGAAGCAGTTTTATTTTTGATGCATTAATCCTCTAAAATTACATAAAAATCGTTTTAATCCCAAATTCAGAGAGCTTTAATGCCTAAAATTGCTCAGCGTGCTTCAAATAACTCTCAGGTTTTCATTAAAAGTGATTTTAGGTATTTTTTCTACATTCGCACCCACCCGGATTCGAACCTGGGTGGTCAGATTACGAGTCCTGGTCAAAAACCACTGCACCACGGAAAATGGGGGTCCTATTTTTGGACTTTTTAAAATTGGTCCAAGAGCAGAATTTTACGCTGATTACGAATATGAAAAAATTGGCTGTGGCTTTTTTGAAACAAACTTTTTATGGTCGATTTTTACCGACCGATACAGTATTTTTATATGTTACCGTAACCGGATGAAATTTTTTTGGTTTTATTGAACTCGTCATGCCCAAAAACCATAGTAGCCTTATTTTTATGACAAACGGACACCATTGTAGAAAGTTATGACGAATTACTGTATAAACAGAAAATTGTATAAAAAGTACAGTTAATGGAAGAATTGAGGAAAACTGTGGTTCGCTTTTTCCCTACTGGTGCTGTGGATCATATTTATGCAAAAAACTCAACTTCGAAAAAATCCTATGTCACGGCTTGCTTCACTGACTCAGAAATCGTCTTTTAAGTAGTAAAGTAGTAATTTTTTGAATTTTTTCCATGAATGCATTCATGAAAAGAATTCGAATGCTCGATTTGGGGGTTGGCGTTAGTGCTGCTTTCAAATCAGAAAAAACTATTAGATTTTCGAAACCAGCACCCTCGAAAATCGCTAAATCGAGTATTTTTGAAAGAAATTAAAAAATTACTACTTTACAGTACTACTTAAAGAAAAAAGTAACAATCAAAAAAATGAATATCATTTTTGAAATCAGCACCCTCGATTATCCTAATTTCGACACTTGCGTCGAAGAAAAATAATACTTTTCGGTTTCCCCAATCGTCCAACTCCGGGCCGTACCTCCGGAATCCGCGATATTTTCACCAACTGTGGCGCTTCCATTGACTGGAAGACCAATGCTCGTGTTGATCTTGTTAAACTGATCAATGATGCAAGTTTTCATTTCATCAAAACTTTTTTGACTCTCTTGATCCAACCACGGCGCCACGTAGCCTTCTTCGTCGAACTGCACCCCCGACGTGTCAAAGCCATGTACAATTTCGTGCCCGATTACGGTGCCTACCGCCCCATACAGCACTGCAAGCGGGAAGTCGGCGTCGAAGATCGGCAGTTGTAGGATGCCGGCGAAGATGTTTATGGAGTTTCGTGTTGGAAGGTACCCAGCGTTGGCGTTACAGACAACCTGTGGAAACTCATCCCTGCCACGCTCTTTAATGAGCAATGCTTCTTTTTGCGCCGCTGCCATAGTTGGAGCTATTGCGTACAATTCATCAGAGAAGATGCGGCTTTGGTCGGTCTTGTAGTTTGCATAGGCCTCAGTGATGAGCGTATCATTGAAGACTATGGGTGGATAGACCAAGTTTCTTCGCATATTTTTTAGCTTTATGATTGCCTTTTCTTTGGCCTTCTCCGTCCAATCGAGTTGCGATATTTGAGCCTAAAAGGAATGAGTTTTTACAGTGCCTCAAGTGCTTGTCTTGGCCGACTTACCGCAAATCCATTGATGATGTTTTCTGTTATTCTAGAGATCGCTGCAATCTTGCTTTTCCGGTCCTCAGGGATTGGCAGAGCCGCTTCAATAAACCATCGATCATACAATAATTCTAACGAAACATTCCCAATTACATAACTATTGCATGCAGTCTGCACGTCATTGGCATTGTCCTGCAAAGAAGTTGAGTTTGCTACCTTAACTGGGGAAGTGTGCAAGCTGACCCACACCAAATAACAAGTTTTATATACCATCCGAAAGCCCTTGAATAGTAGTGTTAGAAACTGTTTTCAGTTTTTGCAGAATACCCCAAGGCAAAAAATTATGAGCGATTTGTAACTTTAGTAGTTACAAAATCTGATGCGAGGGTTTTTTTCCGTCCAAGAGAAAGAGAGATTTTTTTGCAAAATGACCTAAAAATAATGAGATCGACAGTATGTCGTCGCAGAAAGGTACTCTGCAAAAAATCAAAATGGTGTTTTGTAACATTTTTCAAAGGCTCTTCAATCATGTATATTACTTCTCATTTGGCGGGGGTCAATTTGAATTGCTTCCCTAGTAAATCCCACCTTCATTAGTCGCCTTTTCTTCTCTGTTTGTAGCCCACCATCTCTGAACTTTGAAGTTATTTGAGTTGGCACCGACAGCAACATTCTTTGAAAATTCAAAGCCAACCGAATGAACAAGTAATTATAGATCGTTCGTCCGTCAACAGAGGTTTGTAAGAAGTCTTGAACCTTGTTGAGCTTGCTCCCAGTCTCTATCAAGATCTTAAAAGAAGGATCGCGAACATGTGCCTTAACCTGATCCGATGCATCTTTGATATACTCGGAGAGGAATAAGTCAAAGTCAATTATACTGTACTCCTTGCTTGCAGCTTGCGGCGTCAGCTCCTCGTAGTCACTGAAATTTTATTGTCAATACTTTTTTATATGTATATCAGGGTGTCGGGTAAATAGTGAGAACTTTGTCGCATCAAAAATCGCATCGTCGCTGAGAAAATGAAGTTTATAAAATCAAGTTGCTTTTCGCTTCAGCGACGCGATCGGCACAGCAACATTAGGCTCATTATTTTCCCGACAGACTGGCTGCAACTTATCAGTACTTTCTTTTATGTAGTAGCGACATAGGGCTCGAGACTAACGCAGCTGCAACTGGTACCGTCTCTCGGGCAATATTTGCATTTATCGCAGGAAACATACAAAAAACACTTACCGCACATAGTCGACTGGATCTGTCCTGTCCGTAAAGACGTTGTCGATGAAGAACTTTTCTAACCTCAAAACATTTTCCACATCGTCGTTCAATAAGCCGAGATCCACCTGAATTGCCAGAACCTTTGCCACTTTGCTAATCAGAATCATCAAACTCTCTTTTAGCGCTGGCTTGTGCTGCTCCCATTCGTATCTTAGTTGATAAAGAGTATACTAAACATTACAGTTACTTCATAGACAACCCTTACAAGTAGAAAAAGCTGACTTGTTGGTCCAAAGAACACGGTGATCACATTGTCACTCCTTTGAAATGTTGCGTGAATGCCAGTGCTTAAGATGCCATTAACTCCATAGTTGTTGAAATGCGCGGATATTCGCGCCATTTCTGAGGACGTTGGCCTACGTTGTGCATGTTTCCCAATCAGTGTGGGGAAATCAATGCCGACAAGATTTTTAAATGTCAGATAATGGGGTATGAACTTGGATCCGTTGAAATCGCTTGGATTGGGGTTCTTTATATCTCTAATGCACTTGTCTCGGAGGTCTCGTAGATAGAATTCAATGGGCAGCCTCTAAAAATTTTTAGTCAAGTTTGAGGTAACGAATAGGTATAGTACATATGGAAATCCCTATAGCATTACTCATAGACTGACAAGCTACTTCCTTAAGTTTTGCATAATAAAACATAAACCACTCAATTCCTTAGCAATTCGTAAAAATTTTAGCTTGTGTTTTTTGGGGAGAGCCTAATATTCAATTGGCGGCCGAAAGAGTACACGAAACGCGGAGAGCGGCCAGAAACAATGCTTTAGGCAATTTCTGTGTCAGTTTTGGGCATAAAAAAATTATTTTTTGTGGGAGCATGGACATCTGCGGTCAAAATAGGTATTAGAATTTTAAGAATTTTATGCCAAAGTTTGCCAAAACGTACACTTTTTGAACTTTCGACCTAAAAAAATTCTGAGCGTCCTCTTGGAGTATTACGCTTTTTCAAAAGTGCAGACACATTTTCCGGCCTTTTTTGCACCGCACAGTGCAAGTTTCGTGTTCCCCGCGCGACGCGATCCGATTCGAAACATTTTTGCACTGTGCAATTTCAAAAAATTCGCGCCGGCTCCGTTGAGAAAAGCTTGCGTCGCAGCGATATCCGGTTGCACAGTGCAAAAGGTCAAAATGCACCCCGCAAAAGGGATTTTTGTGCACAGTGTGGCCCACGACAAAATGTGTCTGCACTTTTGAAAAAGCGTAATATATCCCCGTGAAATCAACCCTTGTACAACAAAATCCGTTTTTATCCCCTTGCAATTAGCTACACAAAGGTTGGAATTCCTAAAAAATTGTAGAGTGATGACTTACGGGTTGTCTGTTCATGACTTGAAGTAACAGTTGTTCGTTTCTTGTTTGTGTATCATCAATTGTATCCTCATTTGTGCCCTCACAAACATATTCAAAGAAGTCTGTGCAAGGCTCTCGAGTCAAGTTCATTGATGCACCTAGCCATTGTGAATATGCTAAGAACTCCGGAAATCTCGCTGAAGACTTGTCGATAACTTCTGGATCATTCACATTAACAGTGTCATTGCCGGGTTGCGGCGGAGCTGCTGTAATTTTTAAATACGAAACGCTTACTTCTATATGGTATGTAGTTACAGGTCGAGACATATATTATATCAAAAAAATCGCATAATTTTTTGATTCAGAATATGTAAAAATTTACTTGCCCAATTTTGGTTTTTCAACAAGTTTTATCAATAAATGTATTTCTTGACGAAAAAAAGACGAGTTCGCTTTTTCCAATTTCGGCACAGAAATCCTTTTTGAATGTAATATATTGGAACTACTATTAGAGCCTAGTCTTAATCAAATTTAATATTGCTCGTCACGACGTCAGGGTTCATTTTAGCCCGAAACAAAATTTTTGAATTTGTGAAAACTTGGTCAAAAAAGCATTTATTTGCGTGCCGTTGCGAGAAATGTTCTGAGGGTTTTTCCACCCCTACAATCCAGAATTAGGAAGCTAATTTTTACATATTCTGAATCAGAAAAGCTTTGCATTTTGTATGTCTCGACCTATAACTCCATGCCCCTTAGAAGTACTTTCCTTGTCAGAAATCCCGACTTACTGGTGGTTGTTATACCCGCTGGTGTAGTACTGGCATTCTCATCCACGCTATTCGCAATGCCGAACACTTTGACTACGGTAATCACACTGGCGACGGCGGTGATCAACAAAAGAACGCCGAGGACCGACGCCACGACAATAGGAATGACTCTCTTGACCTCCATTTAAAGAGGAATGGGGACAAGTTTTTGTTGCTCAGCGTTTTTATACATGCTCTCTATTCAGATGCCGACATTACAGAACAATACGACTACAATGGTAGAACCACAAAAGGGGTTCGAATCGAAATTTTTTAATTTCAAAAATTCTCCATTATTCAAATATGACTAGGGCTCGAGACTAACGCAGCCTGCGGCTGCTACCGTCTCTCGGGCAGCCCTGCGCATAAAGGCAACTTTGCGTGCGATTTGGACCTGTTCAACGTCGAAAACAGCACAAACGCTCGCCAAAGCTTTGCCGACGGCATCCGGCCGCGGCAGAAAAACGCTACGCGTTAGACTGAGCCTAGTAGAAACTTGTGGCGTTCGGAACGCTCAGCCGACCTTGTTTTAGATCGAACAGTTAATATCGCTACCCTAATCGCTAAGCTCAGGTCAGTCCCAGATCGCTAAGCCCGGCTAAAGAGCCCGCCGGCATGAGGCGACGGCCTACGGCCGCCGCGAGACTACATTTTGTTACCTACAATAATTTTTCTTCCACCAAAAGCTGATCAAAGGCACATAAAATAAGCAAAAATCAACTAAAAAACTCGAAAAAATAGACTCAGCACTCAAAATTATCCAAATCCAATATTTTTCCCGAACTCCCCGTCAAATTTGGCCCTAAAACGGCCAAATCCCGAGAATCCAGGACCAAAAAATAATTTTACAAAAATTTCTCAAGAAAATCCAGAAATCCCCGTCATTACGCGTCACGATGACAATTTCCGTACCGCCCTCCTCACACTCAGCACTCTCTTCGCCTTATCTCTAACCGGAATCGAAAGAGAAAACATTTCTCTCACCACCCTCCAACCCTTTCCCACTCTCTCTTTTCTCCCGCCAAACGAAGAGGGAAGCGGTTCTCTGCCCACTCTCTCTCTTCCCCGCGCTCTTTTTTTGTGTTTTCGTCCGTGGAAGTGGGCGTTTTTTCAAAACTGGCACTTGTTGCACTAAAAGCACCGGGGAAAAAGATACGACTATGTCCGAAATTATATGGAGATTCCGAATATGTAACTTTTAGACGACTTTTAATTGGAAATTTTCGAGTTTTGACGGTTTTAAAAGTTTTTAGTTTTGTCACCAAAATTTTTCAAAGATGATCTGGCCTTAGGGTCGAAATCAAAAGGCTAGATTCAAAGGGTTTCGTCAAGCCAGCCAAATTACCGAGGGAACGCGAGAGCCGGATTTTTGAATTTCGACCTTGTTTTCGAGATAATTTCACTTTCATACGTTGAAGTAAAATCGGAAAATTCCGAAATTCGAATACCGCCTTTTCACCTTGTCCGTATTTTATGAATCGATACCTGTTTCTGTAGCAGTTCAATGTACTGAATACTATGGTGAAGATTAAAATCCGAAAAAATTCCGTTTCAAGCCCTCAGGGCCGAAATTCGGCCGAAATTTCGAACTTTTTTTTCGGAGACACAGTGCGCACGGAATATTGCAGGTAGAAAACTGAAACTTGGCACGCTGGTAGTTGATTCTGTGTCCTATAGCACCCGTATGATCAATTTTGTCAACTCCGCGCAATGCCCTGAGGGCAATTTTTTTCGCACAGTGCACCAAAAATCGGCCAAAATTTCCGGCCGCTCTGACGGCCGTAATTTTAAAGATAAGCTGAAGATGTAAGCGGGTAATTTGTAGAGCTCTTCGAGCTCTACAATCTATAGTTGGACGTTTTTGACGTCGTTGTTGTACATCAAGGAGGAAAATTTGAAAAAGTCAAAATTTTGAAAATTTCGAAAAATTGCGTTTTCCGTCCGGAGATTTGTTTGAGGAGATGGCTACGTAGAATGTTCTGAAAAAATTTAGGGACAATCTTTGGCCAAAAAAATTAGGATTTGCGAGAGATTTTTTTGAATTTCCACCTGGGAGCCGAGAACGATTTTTTTGAAATTTGCACTGTGCAAATCGTGTTTTCTACAGTAAGCCATGGCTAAAATACGAAGTGCACTACGAAAACGAAAGACACGACCTAATAGGAAGTTTGGTACGTAGAATTCAATGGAATCGAAAAAATCCAGAAAATGCGTCATCATGACGGGGTTTTCTGGAAGTGTAACGTTGTACATGGCCGTATCTACACATACATTGAGATATCTCTTAGTTATGAATTTGCTTTCCCGATATTGACCTGTAGAAGCTTGCATTTGAATATTCCCCGGTCTAATTAAAAGATACGAAAAAAGGTCTTTTTTTGAGATTTTTTTCGTAAAATTTGAAATTTCGAAAAAATCTCGACAGTGATTGTCCCATTATGTACCATACGCGACGAAACCAAAATTGAAGTCGGTAGCTGTAAAACGGAGCGAGATACAGAGACTCAAAGTTTCGACTTTTCATGACGTCATAGGTCACTCAAAACTGAAAATTTTGAAATTTTTTTTCAAATTCTCAAAGAAAGCAGCTAAAGGAACCCCCATGCCAAAAATCAAGTCAATCGGAGCAAAACAAAAAACAAAGGACAAACCCTATGAATTGATATATTTTAGATTCTGTTGTTGATCAAGTTTTATTACAGACGAAAAAATGAGTATACTCTGGGCTTCGCGATCAATTATAGACATTACAATGTATTTTTGAGACGTATGCGAACGTATTTTTATCGAAAAATAAGGTTGAAACTCAGAAATAAACATTGCAACGTTTTGTTGGTACATAAGGGCCTGTTTCCTTGCATCCAAATGCTTTCTGAAATGGCTCTAAGCTCATCAGCGAACCCTGAGCAGGCAACTTGTCCGGTAGATGTTCAGGATCATCGGGTTCGGCGCGTTTTGATTGACAAAAAGATCTTGCAAAAGCGATGAAGAAGAGTTGATCATCGTTAGGGTTTTGTGGACCTTCTTCAGTTTTAGGCAAGGATTTGAAAGCATTGTAGGCAAGATGGAGACCTAGAAAGAAGACTCGGTTCATGGTAAATAAAGCTGGAGTTTTTTTTACTTTGAACTGATTCCTAAGCTATTACAAATAAACTTCTCACGTCTTCCATCTTTACCAGTCTGCCATGAAAATAATCAGCTCAACGTCGCATCAAAAGTCAATCGCTACGGAGAAAATGAGCTGTGTTGCGGCAAAATCAAGTTTCTTTTCAATAGTAATTTCGACAAGTCAAAACCTGGTGGATCTTGGTACCTAGTAAAGTACCGAAGATATATTCAAGTACAAACAAACGATTATACAAAGTATCAACCCGCAGGGATAAGTATAATATTTATTTATACAAGAATAAAATAGCGCGTACACGGAAATAGACGTCTAAACAACTGAACACCCACAAAAGCCTGAGAAGGCTGACTCCAGGTCGGAAAACCTCGGAGGATCGATCCAGTGAAGAATTCGGGAGGGTTTATATAGGGGCTTGATCGGGCTTCGAGAAAGTTCATCGCCCACGGATCAATCAGCCTAAGTGGCCGACTTTCATCACTAAGTGGCCGACTTTCATCATCGGAGTTACGAAAAGGGGCCTGACATTTTCTGCAGCGTTAAGTGCTTGCGGCCCACGCGCAAGCACGCCATTTGGGGCGCAGGAGGGAGCCACGTGACTTTCTCGGCTCGATCACGGGCCTCGGCGGCCTCTCTTCAGGTCGCTCGCGGGATGGAGATTGCGTCGGGTTGATAAAGGTCGGGCCAAGAGAATGCGGGAGCACCACATTCTCACTACTATACCCTTTTCCTTTTTCTTGGACTGGACCATCGGCTGACATGCTATACCACCCAATTCAGCGACGCGATCGGCACAGTGACATTGTGCTCATTATTTTCCCGACACGCTGATAGAACCTTAATTGAATTTTTAAACGATTTTTCAAAGGCTTTTCATTTTGTCGGGAAAATACTGTGGGTTTTTCACTCCATCATTGCCTTGGAAAATTAGCCGCGGCTGGACATTTGGTACTCGACTGCGGCCGGGCTTGACGTTTTGCTGCAAGAATCCACATTATTTTCCCGATAGACCGGTAGGTACGACTGATGGAATGGACGCCGCCCTACAAACGACCACTTGGACGCCCCAGACTCAGATGGACCAACGATTTTCGAAAGCACCATGGCCTGAGATGGAGAGACCTTATACTGACCAAACACTGGACTCCCTGATACACTCCATGATTTTACATGTGATTAGTGTGAATAAATTAAAATTGAGACCGGTAGGTCAAACGTCTACTTCGTCAATATATCTTCTTCGTTTCCCAAAAAAATTTTTGGCTTTACGCAACTCACCCGCAATATCCGGGATATTTTCGTCCAAGGAAAACTCCGCTTTGCTTCCAAAGCTTTCTTTTTCTATAATTGAACGGTATTGCTCAACGACGCACACTCTCATCTTCCTCACATATTCCTCTGTCTTTTTATCCAGCCAATACCCGATATCTCCGTTTGCATTGTATCCCAAGTTTCCGGTATCAAACGCATGAAACATTTCATGGCCAATCACTGCCCCCATGCCTCCGTAATTGATAGAGTCGGGATATTGAGGTGAGAAAAGGTCGGAATCATAGACAATTTCACTAGGATTGATTAGATTGTAATTGAAGTCGTAGAATGGGGAGCCACCAATCTCATCCCCCTCTAATTCTGGCAATATTTTACGACCTTTTTGTAGTAAAAGACTTCGTTGTCGCTTCATTTCGAACAAATGTAGGGCCTCTACGTTGTCGAGGTAGGAGTCATTGACACTTGGGATAAAGGTCTTATAGTAATCATCAAGTTGAGTGTGACTTAGCAGATGATTTGCAATCGTCGTATCAAACCGTATTGCCGCTGCTTTGGCAATCATCTTGTTTTTGGCTATTGACGAAAGGGGTAATTGGGATATCTGGGCCTGAAATTTGAAATTTAAAAAGTATACTAGTGACGGACCTGATCCAGTGGCAAAAAACGTTCCATTTTGCATCCGGGAAGTATCAAAAAATGTAGCAAGATGCCTTCCTCTTCAACAAAAAAAACTTCGTTTTGAAGGTCGTTCACAAAAAGAGGACAAAAAACCTACAATTTTGCATCCGGGAAGCATCGAAAAATGTGGCAGAATGCTTCCCTCTTCAAGTGAAAAAAAACTCCGATTTCAAAAGCGCGCCCGCTCTTCTTTGTGAGAAACCCTTCAAAACAAAGTTTTTTCACTTGGAGAGGGAAGCATTTTGCCACATTTTAAATACTTCCTGTGTGCAAAATGGCACTTTTTTTGCCACTGGATCAGGTCCGTCACTGTACAGGGTGTCCAGAGAAATTCCGCGGAAAGTGTTTGCCGATTTCTCGGCGCTTAGGTAAGATATCCAAAAAATTCTTTTTGCATTAGAAAGAAGAATATGGGCGGTTTTTTTTCTAAAAAAGATTTTTTCTCCGCCGACACGGAACATACTGTCTTCGGCGGAGACCTTTGATCGCTTTTTTGGTCATCACACCAATCGTAAAAGCTTCAGTACAATTTCTGATGCTTAAGAAGAGAATTTTATCTTATTTTTATGTTTACCAAAAGTTCGGCAATGGAATGGAGAGCTTTCCGTATCGGCGGAGGCCACAACTCAGCTTCGGATAGGAGATGTTCCAAACATTATGTGGCTAGAATTCTTTGCTGATCCCATATGCTCTCCAAAATTTCGTCGCCAAGCCTTGGCAGCAGCTTAGCCATCAGTAAACGACTTGGTGTACCAGAAAACAACAAAATATTTTTTGTTTGAACTTCTCGTTGCCCCGCTGTTTAAAACCTCCGCACGGTGCGGTCGGACTTTATCGCTGTTGACGCAACTACACAGTGCGGTGCAGTCGCTAAATGCGATTGCATAGCGTTGTCGTCGGTTCCCTGATCCTCTGCGGAAAAAACTGAAGGCTTCCCGATAGTTTCAGGATCATAGTAAAGCGCTTAAGATTGGTGTGATGACCAAAAAAGCGATCAAAAGTCTCCGCCGAATACAGTATGTTCCGCGTCGGCGGACAAAAAAACTTTTTTAGGCAAAGAACCGCCCATATTCTTCTTTCTAATGCAAAAAGAATTTTTTGGATATCTTGCCTAAGCGCCGAGAAATCGGCAAACACTTTCCGCGGAATTTCTCTGGACACCCTGTACATCAACGAATTTTGGTATTAGTCTGTCGGCAAAATAATAAGAACTCTGTCGCATCGAGAATCGCTTCGCTGTTGCTTTTCACGCCAGCAACGCGATCGGCACAGCGACATTGTGCTCACTACTTTCCCGGTGGGCATGATACAACAAATTGCAAGAGACCAAAATTTTTGTTGAAGAGTTTTCTTACATAAAAAGATGTAAGAAAAAACTCATTTTGGCACAATAATGACAACTTTGGTTTTGTTGCACAGGGGCTCTAGAACACTCACCTTCAAAGCTTCCCTCATAGTTTCGATCATTTTTAGCATGTATTCTTCTTGCTTCAACTTCTTTTCCACATCTTTTTGAATATTATCATAATACAATCGAGCAGTCAGCGGTAAGAAGTTTTTGAATATAACGTCGGTGCAATTACACTGCGCAAACTCTAGTGTAACATTTGAATTTTCACCCTTTTTCAGTCGATCATTGTACAAGTAAATAAACTTGATATAAATGTAGTTGTAGACTTCTGTGGCGGTCACATTGTCTGAACGAAGATACTTTGCCAGTCTGGTGGCCTGTTCCAATTTTACAATACTAATGCCATGTTGTAGACGTTCTTTTATCTCGACGGAGGCGTCTTTCGAATACAGTGAGACAAAATGCGTGTAGTTTAGAAGGCCAATGGCAGCTGTAGCTTGTTCTGGAGTGAGAAGGATGAATTTTCTGCAAAAAAAAGCCTTGTAAATATTACTGTTTGAAGTCTGGCCAGAACATTGCCAGAAATGAAATCTTGTAAGAAATTTGGCGGCATTTTGGCAGTAAAGAAACGACAACATCCGAACTTAAGAAAGGCAGAGTTTCCAGCGATTACTTCTGCAGAGGTTGAATCGTACGTAAGACGAAAATTATGCGACGTTTTTTTTACACATTTTCTAAATACTAGGCCTTAAACAATAATGTCTTATGTGCAGTTGGCTACAGAAAAGTTCGTGCACAACAAATCGCATGGAACCAAAAAATATAGGGGCTTTGAAGCTAGTCTTGATAGACATGTTTTGCCGCAACAACAGCTCGTGGCACAGCGGTTTAACTGAATTTTTATTTGAGGTATACGAAATCTCAATCCGGTGACCATCTTCCTATTAGCTACTAGACCGTTCACAAAGTCGCTGAGGTGATTTGGCGACATGCAGTGTGCGAAAACAAAGGTTCACTTTCCACATTGCCATATACTGGGCTTTTTGGACTTTCGCTTGAGACCTGACCTTTCTTGCACACGACAAAAATTACTCCAGAGAATTTGCAAATATACTAGTATAGTAATCAAAATGTTGAACTTACTTATCCGGTCGAATTTCCTTCCTAGAATTACCGATGACTTGTCACACAAGTCTTTTCTCAAACTCCAGCACACTTTCAACTCCATCCTCTACTACCGAAGTGTCAATTGTGATATTCAAAAGCTCAGCAGCTCTTGCAATGATCTTCACAAGTTCCGTCTTAGTCTCATTTCTCTTTTCACCATCTTCTCTTCGATGATAGTAATCGTCCAGCAGCAGGTACGGCTCAGCAAATTCTAGGACAAAACTGTAGTCACTCGTGTTGTAATGAGTCGTTCTGACAGTAGCCTCCGTAAAAATATTGATGTCCTCCGGCATTAGGAATAGCAAAATTTCCGCCATCCTTTCTGGCAATGGCTTATAAAGGCTTTCAGAGGAGTTGGTCAGCAATGGGAATGCAACTCCAACAACTTGCTTGAATTTAAAATATCGAGAAGGGAAGCCGGTGTCGTAGGTTGAATATGGAGAAAGCTGATCGTCCATGCATTTGTCGTAGATTAGCTTTGCTTTTCCATACGCTCCGAAGCTCTGAAAATGTTTGGTATGTACGATAGAGCACATCATTGAGGTATATTAGGGGAGATTTTGTCATCCTTTTAAGCTGTGACTTAAAAGACGATTTTTGGGTCGCTGCGTCAACATGTCGACGGTAATTTTTATGCAAAAAACTCATAATCGATTTTTTTCTATGTCCACCGCTGATAGCCAAAATCGTCTTTTAAAATTTGTAGAAAACCGAAAATGCATTAGTATTTTCATAAAGTAGGACGATTTTTTCTCTTTCGTGCAGTGTATTATAAAGCTTTTTTCACGCTTGTAGCTACAGTGGCAAAAAACGTGCCATTTTGCATCCGGGAAGCATCAAACATGTGGCAAAATGCTTCCTTTGAAATCGGAGTTTTTTCACTTGGAGAGGGAAGAATTTTGCCACATTTTTGACACTTCCGAGATACAAAATGGTACATTTTTTCCACTGGATCATGTCCGACACTGTATACATGACGTAGTTGAAAGACTGATACTTAATATAAGCACAAAAAACCGAGCAGCCCAGTCCGGCAAAAAATTCGAGAGCTTTGACTAAACATTTTTTTGTAACAATGGCTGATTTTCATAAGATTTATGTATACCCTCACACAAGCAAAATTTGTAAAATACGTTGTTGACATTTTTACTTCTTACCGGTAGATTTTCCAAAACCTCTGCCCATTTCTTATCCATAGTTTTCGGAAAGTCATACCAACTTCCGTTTTGGCTGTCACACACATATTCATAGAATTCAGTACACGGATTCCGGCTTATGTTTAGATTAGCGATAAATGAGTAATCAAATTTTTCGTTTCCAAAACTTGTAATATTTACAAAAGTAGACTTGACAGTAATAAAAATTACAATGGTGAAAATAGAAATTAAGCTTTTTGAACCCATTACGTGTAGTGGAAGGTGCTTTACTTCCGTCATTGCGGTAAAATCGGCCATTAAAGTGGTTAATTGAACCTGTTCTTTTCGAGATTTATGAGTTTTGATCTTTTGTGGTTCAAAGGTTTTGATTTTTTTAGAAAAAGTTTATTGTTTACAAGGTGGGGCATCTTTGTGGCCCGATTTGAATTGTCTATAACTTCCTTATTATTGGGCCGAATGTGTTCTTTTTTCCCTTGAATCCTCAGACTCCCCCATTTTGTTTAACACCAAATATGTTATATATATGTCCGGCCAGTGTGCAAAATTTAAAGAAAATCTGAGTGTCGCACTAGGGGTACTTCCCTTGTCAATTATGGAAATTAGAGCTTTTTATTTGTAGTTAATTTATGCTGTAGGTTAATAAATGGGTATAACATATTTGGTATTTGACAAAATGCGGACGTCTGAAGATTCAGGAAAAAAAGAATTTTAACATTTGGCCAAAAACTAAAAAAGTTATAGCCAATTTAAATCGGGGCACAAAGATGCCCCATCCTGTATAAAACAAACCAGTCTGTCGGGAAAATAATGAAACGAAAAGCGATTTGATTTTTCGCAATTGTTAAAGAAAACTCAGTGCAACAAAAGCTGTCGATGACAAGCAATTTGAGCGATCTCAGAAACCAGTTTTTCGTCGAAATGCACTTGTGTATATCAATGTTGCTTATCAAAAATAAATTTTTAGTACTTGGCGATCTGTGTTGTACCGTGGTTTACTGTGTATTTCCGCTTAAAAACGCTTTGAAAACGTTGAAATTTTTTTTGACAGAAAAAATAAAGGGTGCCACGATGACTGTCTTTTAAAAGATAATAATGAAGAGTGTTTTATCATTCTAGGTTTTCATAACGTGTATCCTTCAGAAGTTTCAATTGAAGACATTACACTTCTCCTCTGGCGCATATGCATCACCAATTTTGCAGTTAAACGCTTCCTTGAAGGCCGCTGAATTCTGAAGCGCGCCTTTGATTCGGAGTTTGCCAATCATATGCTCGTCCAGTTTGTCAAATTGTTCTGGATCAAACTCACCGCAAAACTTTTTTGTAAAGGAGATAAAAAAGAGTTGATCGTGGGTTAACGATGACAAATCGCCTGGCATCCGAGGCTCTTCTCCGTTCCTGGCAATAAAGTTTTTGTAGGCCAAGTAAGCGGCGTGCATTCCTGAAAAAGAAAGATTGCAAAAAAAAACATAATATGTATAGGTCACTTCTTGAAGGCAAGTCAAAAATACTCATTGTCAAAGGCGTCAAATAATATGCGCTACAAATTTTCGGGTCCAACGATACTATTGATCGTGTCATTTTGTCGTTGTATGCCTGGCTAGGAGAAGGCTTAGTTATATAGTAGAAATAATGAGATTGATCGGGTCGTAGGATAGCTTATCACCTATTTTGAGGCATTTTTCATCTGCTCACATCAATAATATCTATAGATAAAAGTTACGGATCCTCGTTTTTTTGCGCAAATTTTGGTTTTTTATATGTTACAATAACTTAGGGTAAAGAAATCTAACGTTAATGACAGCTACATAAGCTTAGAAAGTGGAGATATTGGAGGTCCTTGCCTAGACACCGCGGAGCCTTCGCCAAGCGCCCGCCGACCATCTAACGGCCAGCACTTCCCACAATCATTTTTTAGGATATTCACCACTTTTTTGGAAATTTTGTGTTGACCCAAATTGTCGTCGTCGACCAAAAAAGACGCGACGCATAAAAAAACAAATTTTAAGTCACCCTACCTCCATTATCAGCCATGTTTTCGTTTTCACTGTACTCCGGATTGGTCTCCAAATCCTCCTCATCCACGAGTCTTCCATACTGTCTATTGATGCATCTGCTCAGTTTTTGCAGATACTTTTTACTACGTTTACTGAGCCATGGGCTCACATCGCCATTCTCATCGAACTGAACCCCATTTTTGTCGAATGAATGTGTGATTTCATGGCCAATTATTGAGCCCAGACTTCCGAAATTTATCGACGCCGGTAGATGAGGTAGAAAGAAGGGCATCTCAAGGAGCGTTGGGGTAATTGTCATCGAATTATAGCGTCGTGGATGGCCTCCAAACGGGTAAATTAGAGCGAGAGGACGCGGAGTTTTTGGCCTGTTTTTCCGAAGCAATTCCTCTTTTGCCATGTAGAATTGCAAAATGTTAAGCTTTTCTATTTCATCGGAGTAAGTGAAGCCATCAGTCAGGTTGAAATAAGCGTATTCGTTGTTCAGTTGAGTGTCGTTGTAGAGATAAGACTCAACGGCAATGTCAAGGGTCAGATGGTCAAGTTTTAGGCTGGCTTTGGCTTTTTCGGAGACGCTCCAGGGAAGTCGCGAGATTTGTTGCTAAAAAAGGATTGTTAGACATTTTGAGTCAACGACAGTTCGGGTCGACGATACTTTGGTCGCCTATATTCGTCATTGTATGGGGGAGGCTAGACGAAAGCTTGGTTGATAAAAATAGTAATATCTATCATGTTCTAGGACAGTGTATCATCTATTTTGAGGTATTTTCCATGCATTACAGCAGTAATATTTAGATTAAAAGTACTGATCTTCGTTTTTTAGTCAAGATTTTGGTACTTTCTATGTTACAATAGCTCAGGGTAAAGAAAACTAATGTTAGTAATATTATAGCTAAAATTAAAAAAGTGGACCTGTTGCAAGCCTTCGCCAGGTCTCCGCCGAGCCTTTGCCGAGCGTCCGCCGACCAACCAGCGGCTTTTCCAGGCCTCGTAGGCACTTCCTACAACCTTTTTTTGGGTATTCCCCTACCCTACGCCCCGCACGGCAACCCAGGGAGTCTCCCGCCTCGTTTCGGCGCTTCGCCCACCTAGTATCGGTTGAATTCAAACGAAATGTCAAAAATGAATTTTCGTGTGGTTTTCCGACCGAAAAATATTTTTCTCGGAATTATTTTATTTCTTTTGTGAATTTTGACACTTCGTTTGGACGAAATTCAAAAGTGGGCGGGAGACATTTTTGTTCTATTTTGGGTTGCCGTGCCCCGTACCGATCGATTTTGCGTTGACACGAACTGCAGTCGACTCAAAAAGTATGGATTTTTTGAGGTTTTGA
Organism: Bursaphelenchus xylophilus; assembly: GCA_904066235.2. Classification (NCBI taxonomy): domain Eukaryota; kingdom Metazoa; phylum Nematoda; class Chromadorea; order Rhabditida; family Aphelenchoididae; genus Bursaphelenchus; species Bursaphelenchus xylophilus. The sequence goes on along the minus strand of CAJFCV020000005.1, from coordinate 2,658,569 downwards.
AAATCAAGACAGGCTTGTAGAACGGTCAAAAAATCATCGTTATGGATAGCTTTTGTGGTATGGGAGTTCTCAGAGCTTTTACTCCATTACATATCCTTTTTTGTTATATTCTATGAACCAACCCCGTATTTTACTATAAACTTACCCGAAAAGCCTCCGCGATTTTTCTGACCATTTCCTTCGCATGATCAATCTTATCCATTCTCTCATCTTTGTCCGGTAAATACAGATCATAGTACATCCGAAAAGTGATCAATTCAAATGTGTCGAACAACTCTCGGCTGCAGTTCTTTCTGGCTTCGACTTCCATCGGTTTTGTGATGTTTTTTGTCTCGCCAGAAGCTATTTTCACATCATCAATAAGTCCACTGAATTCCTCAACGAATTTGAAATAAATGTAATTGTAGATTGTCGAAGCGTCAACCTCATCGCCGGCCAAGAACTTGGCCAAACGTGCGGTCTGTTTTGCTTTTTGGACAGTGATTTTGAAGTCCGGAGAACTAAGACGCGCTTGGATTTCCGTTGAGGCGTCTTCAGCATATTGGTTGACGAAGTGAGTGTAGTTGATAAAGCCTACTTTTTCGGTGGCTTCGTCGGGAGTGAAGAGCTTGAAGACCCTGGAAATTTGAGGGATATTAGCTATATATTGTTGAGGAAAAAGCGTTTACTTTAAAAAAATCGATAAAGTAAACTACGGTTGCCCTTTGGTATCCCGTCGTCTCCTACAAAGCTCTTCGGTTTGCAAGGCTGCGGCTAAAGTTAAACGGCAAAGGCTGCGCTCGAAGCCCCGGGATACGAAACTCGCCTTGAAGGAAGTATTTTACAAATGAAGAGAAACCAGAAAGCCGCAGCTAATCTCAATTGCCGAAAAGTTGAAAAAAGGCGCATGGAAAGCGGTATGACAGGAACACGGTTTTGGCCCTTTCGAAATCATATGAATTTCTAGAACTTTGAGTCATAAAATTTCGGATATTGCAGAGAAGCGATGACGGCCAGAGTTAGCAATCTCCCAGCTGAAGCAAAAGCGGCCCAGCTCTTCGTACTTAAAGACTCACTCATTATATTCAATCGAGTTCATCGTGTTCTCCATGACCTCTTCGGCAATTCTCTTTTCCATTTCCAAGATTTTTTCTATTTGCTCATCCACATTGTCCTCATCTATTTTAGCATCAAACAAAGACGTCAATATGTCCACCTTCTCCCACAAATCATCCTTCAGCTCTTTCTTTTTCGCCTCCCATTCTTCTCGATAGTAATATGGGTCCAAAGACAAGGAAATCTCCGAAAACTCCAAGGTTTTTACAAACTTTTTCGGCTTTTGTTGAATGTCGCTGACACTTGCTTGAGAGAAAATATTGACGCCAAAAGGCATCAGCCACAGGATAATCTCAGCCAACTTCTCTGGGCTGGGTTTTTCATCAACGTTTTCGTCGCGAAACAAGGGGAAATCAACTCCAACCACGTCTTGGAAGCTTTCGTAACGAACGAGAAATTTGGTACCATTGTAATCATTGGGGTCTGGATGTAACTTATCGGCGATGCATTTTTGTCGAAGCAATTTGAGCTTGCCATAGGCGCCCGTATCCTGTAATAAGACGTAATAAAAGTAATCTTAGGTTAGAAATTTTTATGTGGCCAATAAAAACGGGATTTTGTTCTCCCATCTTACCGGCAAATTCTCCATTGGCCCATCGATAATTTCTTTCCTGACCCGAATAAAAATATCTTTCCAGCTCTCATGCTGTTTGTCGCATACATACTCGTAAAATTCAGAGCAAGGTTGTCGGCTGGTATTAAGCTTTTGAAGAACAGACGAAGCATATATGCTATAGTCGCTATAGCGAACGTCATCCTTCCGAATAACGTTGAGCTTTGAATCCTCGGGGATGGGATACACGCCGCTGGAATGCTCTTTCGCTGCGTTGACTTCATAATTCGGCTGACGGGCCACTGAAATGATTTAGCGTTACTTGGAATGTCTGACAAGTCTACCTTATGAATTCACTTCTAATTGTCCAATTTCAGCAAAAGCGACATTTTATACGATGAAACATATTCCATCGTATAAAATGTCATGAAACTATGATGCTTAAAATTACTGTAAGTTCTGACAAGTCTACCTAATTATTTCACTTCTAGTTGTCCAATTTCAGCAAAGGCGACATTTTATACGATTAAACATGTTCCATCGTATAAAATGTCACCTAAACAGTGATGTTAAAAATTAATGTAAAGTCTGACAAGTGTTCCTAATGATTTCACTTCTAATTGTCCAATTTCTTCAAAAGCGACATTTTATACGATGAAACATGTTCCATCGTATAAAATGTCTCTTTGGATTCCGCGAACTTCAGATTTCCAGAAGCTCCTACGGTAAGATAAAGGTCCATGCACTTACAGCAACACTCTCCACACACAACCAACAGGAATGTAGTAAAAAATTTGACCTTTGCTCCGTTCATTATCAACGATTCCAAGAACACAAAGATCAAAGCTTTTCAAACTTCAAGTTTCCTTTTATAATCAACCAAATGACCGGCCGTAAACAATGATTAAAATTCTTAATTGCAAGTTAAAATTTTACCACAAGCGTGATTTCAACGGTGTTCGATCAATAGTACATATAATTACATTTTGTTACCCATTGAGTTCAATGACTCAAATTGATGTCCAATCAGTTCAAATTTATTTTTAAAACATCTCATTTTTAATGTCATCGCTGACTCGACGCTTCGCTTCCACTCTCTTCCTCCTCAATTCTTCTATCCAAAAACCTCGGATCTTCAATCAATTTCCGTCTCATTGTCTCCGCGAATTCCAACAATCTCTCCGAATACCATTTCTTCTTGTTCTTCTCGAATGGCGCTGTGAAAACGTTAGTCTTTGTGTCAATGGAATCCGGATAAAATGCGTAGAGAATGAGGAAAAGGAGGAGAACCACCCCTTCCCTGGGGGCATTCACATCCAAGTGACGGTATGGGCAGGTGGGGAAATGCTGGAAAAAAGAGAAAAAAGTCAAAATTAAAGGGAAAAAATATCAAAAATCAAAAAAAATTTTTTTTTCGATTTTTTTTTTCAACTCAGATTTTCTTTAAATTTTGCACACACGTCAGGCATAGCCCGGATATCAATTCCTGAAAGTTTTAGCTCACGCTTTGCAGCCGCAGCCGAGATATTGAACGATCTTTGTGGCCGAGAGAGTACGGAAAACGCGGAGAGCGGTCAGACAAAAACTTGGTTTCGCTATAACTTTGCTAGTTTCGCGGGGAAAACATTGATTTTTTGTAGAAACATTATTCTCTCCGGTAGAAAGAAGTGTAAAATTTTTCATGTAAAAATTCTCAAAAAAAAATGTCACATTATTGCCAACTTTTGATCTAAAAATCTCGGTCATTTTCGCAAATCGCGAGCTAGGACTCTCGCATATGTCTTTTTAAACACTAAAAAAAACTTCAAAACCCCTTTTTTATGATCCCAATTATTGCCATTCCATCGGAAAGGCTTTCAGAGCAAGACGCGCGCATCGGTTCCATGGTGTAGCGGTTAGCACTCAGGACTTTGAATCCTGCGACCCGAGTTCGAATCTCGGTGGGACCTAAGCCCAAACTTTTTGAATTTTATTGTAAAAGGTTATTGGAAACTTGTAGTAAACCATTTTTGTTACCGCTAAGATTAATCTGTCTCTGTTTTACATCAAATGAATAACATTTTTTGCGAAAAAATTGGGGAAAAAAGACTTTTTTAGTTAAAAAAGTATCAAAAGGTATCAAAAAGCCTCCAAATAAAAACAAAATTTACCTGAATCAAGACAGCAAGATCCGCATGATCATAAATAATCTTTGGAAAAGGGAACGGTTGATGTAATTCCTCCCAAATTCTCATCATTTCTCTTCCATCCACCGATTCCAAATATTTTTTCCTTAAATTTTTCTCAAAGCTCTCCCTCAGATCGGTCCAAACCTTCCGTTTCCAGGAGAAAAGCAAAGTCCGGAATTTGTAATCCACAATGAAACGGAAATTCGGCGATTCCAAGTCATCATCCAGAGAGACCAGAAGGGATCGGACTAAAGATGCCCTCAGGGCACCACCGGAGTTCACTTCGGCGTACAAATCTTTGTTGAAGGCCTCTTCAGCTTGGAGATTCTTGTCCTGAAAAATAAGGCTAAATCTTTTTGAAATTTTTGTTTTTTTGAAGATTATATTATTTTAGGCATCTAAAATAATATAGCTCCAAAAAATGTGTTTATGTTCCTTTTTCTGCTTCCAAATTTTCTCTAAATAATCTTCAATCATACCTTAAGAACTGCCATAGTCCCTCGAACAAACAACTTACATTCAACTGCCCCCAGGGCGGCCTGCAATTGCTCCTTGTCATAGTAGCGCCCAATTCCTTTCGATGCCAAAGCAAAGTAATCGTCGCTGAAAAAATGTTCAAAACATACTTCAAATCACCAATCAGGACCTCAAATCTCACTTCAAAAAAATTCGCACTTTTCAACGCCCGCGGGCTTGGGTCTGGAGAACATTATATCCGTGAACATCATTTTCTCCAATAACCCAAAGTTTTCGCCTTTTTTCAGATCAAAAATCAAATTCGGGTAGGGGATGAACCACTCGCTGATCCCACTATGACCACAAAGAACACTTTTGACGGCCGAACTTTGCGGAATAATTCGCGCAAGCCATGGCATTTGATTGAAAACCAAGTGGAACAGCTCGAAGAAGCCATCGCCAAGTTCGAGGCACTGAAAACAACTTAAAAATAAACTGTAAAATCATCAAAACATTCGTTGTTAGTCTTTTTTCTCTACATTCAATCAATTTTCATCGATTTTTTCGATGAAATTTTTGAATTTTCGTGTTCCCGCAATTTTTGGCATTCTGTTTCAGGCCTTCAAAAATGATTGGAAATGGCTGGAATTGATAGCCAAAGGGTTTCAATTTGGTCACTAAGACTTTTTAGACATTTTCATTTGGTTGCAACAGAATGCCACCAATTTCAAAATTTGGCGGGAATTTTTATTTTTGAATTTTCAGATTGCCAACTTTGAGTTAAAAAAGGGGTAAAAATAAATTTTAGGGTCACTAAAAGCTCTTAGAGCTGTTACAGCGTATTCTAGACTTTAAATTCGCCAAAAAATCCAATAATTTATATTATCCATAACATATGATATCTTTCCATTCAAAAATCCGCCTCTTACCTCTTTATAAAACGTTCCTTTTACGGCTACTTCGTCGTTACATTCATGCCTCCCTCTGAGCAGCATGATGTCTTCAGGGAATGCAATTTTGTAGAGCAGTAACATCACCATCACTTCAACTCCATTCTCACCATAATCAATGTAACCGCCGAGGAAAATGTAGCGCGTTGTTGGTGGGGGATCGTTCTTCTCGAACCATCTGAGGAGCTGAGTGAGATTTCCATGAATTTCGGAGCAAACAAGGATCGGTTTCGACTTTTTGAGCGCCACATCAACAACCGTTGGCTCGGCCGAAAAAAGAGCTGCAGCGTGGAGGAGGAGCTGAAATGCCGGGAGGTTTTGGTATTTTTGGAAAGCGCAGAGAATAAGGAATTAGGAAATGGCTCAAATTTTTTAAATAAAAGCGATTTTTTGGTAGAAAATGACGAAAAATTGAAAATTTGACCTTATTTTAGGCAAGAATTTGATGGCATGGTCGATTTTTGGATTGTGTTTTGTCAAAAAGTATCTATTACTACTTAATAAGTTAGAATCTACGATTTAACAGCCTATTCCTGGAATTTAAAAGTCAAAAATGTAAATTTAAACCTTACTTTAGATCCAAAAAAGCGAAACTTCCTTTTTCTGGCCCCAGCGAAAAGAAGGTTTTGCAGCTTCCGCCCGAACAATTCCGGCTGCAAGGAATATCAGGCTTAGGTAGGTTAGGCTTAGTTTAGACTTTGCCTTAGGCTGTTTCCCATTTTTATTCGCAGTCTGTAAGGAACCAGAGCTGCGAAGCTTGCGCTCCGGGCCAGAAAAAGGAAGTTTTTCGTCAAAAATTTTTCAGTCTTCCGCCCTTTTCTTCCCAAGCCCCTGAAATTGCTACGAATAAGTTTTCAGGTACTGCAGTCCACTATTAACCCTCTAACTTACCCTTTTCAACTTTTGAGGCCCTAGAAATTCGCTCAGATTCCCTTTTCGGAAGCTCTTGGAATAGCTTCCGAGCGCGTAAAAACACTCGAATATCTCATCGGAATTCAGCGGATACAACATTCCATCGTCACTCGAACTCGTCGACATCGCAATGCCGTCGATGAACTGCCGGTTACAAATGAGTGAATATTCAAAATGAAAATTCAAAATTTTTTGTCCTTTGAAGATAAAGTAAGGTCAATTGTAGCCGTAGATGAGAGTTTTTGTGAACGAGATTTGTTGTAAATAGTGGGGAGTTGAATATAATTTTCACAAGTTACGTATTTTACAAAGTAAACTAAGTTTTTCCTCAAATTTTTGACTGTTTTATATTACTCATGACATCTTTCATAGATAATATAAATTTGATATAAAAATCCATGTTTTTATACAAATTTAAAGTTAAAATACGCAGATCCAGAAGTCTTCTATCTAATTCTTTCATCTTCCACCTCCACCTTTTATTTTTCCCGCGAAAATTTCGATTCAAAAAACTAAAATTATTTTTTTTCGTCGAAAACAAAAAATTGTTGTTTTCCCAAATTCGAACGTCGTTTTCAACCTCTAAAACCTTGTATATAGCTCCCACCTTTCAAAAAGTACTTTGGAATGTCAGTTGCGGACGTGGAGAATCCACCGACGAATCTCTATGGCCCTCCGGAACTTTGCTCCGAACTGAAGGAAATAGAACAACATTATCCGGGCGATGTCTCCATCGACTACGCAAAATACGAGTATTTGAAGGATCTGGGAGAAGGTGAGAGTTTACTGGTTGGATTGTTTTGATTTTAGGAGAGAACGTAGGACGAATTTTTTGAGTTCAGCCTTGATCATGGATAAGATAATGTCTTGGCAAATTTAATGGTGAAGGTATTGACCAATTCTTCTGGCTTCTTTAATATACCTCAAACATACCATGCATAAGATATTTTTTGCAAAAATTCAGTGAAGTTTCATTTCGAAGCGGCTGAAATATTGTCCATGAGGTATCCGATGGATAGGATAATTTTTATCTGATTTTCTGCCAAGGAAGCTATCTTTTTATATTCCAAATAGGTTAGACAGCTGCAGAACATCATGGAGAAACTCTGTCGAATCAAATAATCTTGTTTTAAACAATGTTTGATCACATTCTTGCCTTAAACTTATAATTTTATGTCTAAAGTTAGACCGTTTCCAATTTTTTCACGAAAGTTCAATGTAAAAATAGCTCAAATCGTTTATGAAAAGCTAGATCAGGGTCCTGTACACCTATTTACATTTTCCCTCGTCTATTTCCAGGCCAATTTGGAGTAGTAAAGCTCAAATACAGCACTGAGAATCCTAATGAAAACGTTGCTGTAAAAACCCTGAAAATTGATGGAAATCCCCAACTTCTCCGAAAATTGGCGTCAGAATTGGCTATACTGATGTTGGTACGACGACATCCCAATATTGTCTCATTGAAAGGGCGAAGAGGCTCTCCGGCATTGCCATTCTACGAGATCTACCTGGAATATTGTGATGGAGGAGAACTTTTCGATAGAATCGGTAAGTGTTTGACGATTTGGCTTCTGTGTTTAGATTGCAAAAGATGCGTGATGTGTGGTAAAACGTGTTTTGTCAAATACGATCGCGCTATTTGTGGTTTACAAAGTTATTTTGCAAATTTTTATCAGCTGGGTCATGGAGAATATAATTTTTGAGCGGCTCCCCGTTTTTTCGCTGTTTTATAAAAAGTGACGCATGTTAACATATAGAACAGAGTATTTTGACAGTAATGTTAAATTTTTAGAGCCAGAAATTGGTATGGAATTTGATGACGCCAAATTTTTCTTTATGCAATTGGTCCAAGCGTTGGACTACATTCACTCCAAAGGAATCTGCCATCGCGATATCAAGCCTGAGAACATTCTGCTCACTTCAAGAGGTAAAAATGACAAAATTTTTTTATATTGTTCATGATGACTTGTCATGGATAATATAAAAATTGTTCAAATGTTTAGTTATTTTGTTGTAAATAGGAAATCGAGGGCTGTTTATAATCATATGTGGCCAGAAAATTGGTGTCAAATACCTTTTTGATATTGTACTAGGCCCGTTTTTCAGATATCGTCAAATTGAGTGATTTTGGATTGGCAACTATATATAAAACCGCTGGAAAAGAGAGAATATTGACTCAGGTCTGTGGAACACCTCAGTATGCTGCTCCAGAGGTTCTTGTCGAACAGAAATACAGGTTAGTTGTCTAGTACAATATAAATTATGTCTGGAAAACTGCGGGTTTATACTTAAAATGAGGAAAACAAATGGTGTAAGACAATTATTCATTGTTTGAACATTCATTTTTATTTTTAAAATACGATATAACAAAGATTTTTTCTTTTAGAGGTCCACCGGCCGATATCTGGTCAGCCGGAGTAACAATGCTGGTCGCATTAACGGGAATCATGCCTTGGGAGTACCCCAGTGCCGAATCGCACACATTCAAAGAGTTTGCAATCGAGAAAAAACTCACTGGCCCACCATTCAACAAACTGGACATTGATACCTTGAGTAAGATCATTTTTTCGTTTTTTTTTTCTTATGTTTAGAGCTGAAGTGGCATGTTTTACAAGTCTGTTTTGATATTACAACAATTCACGGTGGTTTTTATTATGAATTCCGAAGTTTTTTTTATTTTTTTCCACTTGGATTCGAACCAGCGCCAAAATTTTTTGAAATTCTTATTTCCATTTCACCATGCGAGTACATTGGACAAAAGTCGTTGTAAATTGTAAAATACGACAAATGCTTTAAATGCGTTTAGTTTTACAGCCGGAAATTGATTTCAATTAAATTTTTCGGACCTTGTTTTAGTCTTCCTCCAGTCCCTCATCACGATGGATGTGGAAAAACGCACAACGATCGAAAAGATTAAGGAAAGCCGATGGTTCACGACCGATCCAGGCCGACGGTCGCCGAATCCAATGGCCGCTGATACGAATGATTCATCCGCAGCCACTCAGCCGGCTCAGTCGAGGAAGTCCATGTACGATCAATCGCTGTCGCAGCTGGAAAGAGCATTGTAAGTGGGGAGTTTTTTTGGGTTTATTGGAAAGTTTTGAGCATTTGGGTCATTCAGAATGGCATAGTTTTGATTTTGCAACTTGTTTTGGTTTTTTGAAATCGGCGAGCTGCGCCCTAAGTTTGAGTGAAAACGAAGGTTTTACGTGTCGGAAATAAGAGAATATGGTAAATAATGAAGATACACGCTGTAATTATTGTAAATTTTTGAATTTTAGCGTTTTTTCAAGATTTTTTCTTGGCAGACTGCGCCCTAAGTTTGACAAAAAAAGGAAGATTTTACGTAGCGGAAATAATAGAGTATGATAAATAATGAAGCTACATGCTGTAATTATTATAAATTTTTGAATTCTAGCTTTTCTTTCAAGAGTTTTTGTTGGCAGACTGCGCCCTAAGTTTGACTGAAAACGAGGATTTTACGTAGCGGAAATAAGAGAATATGGTAAATAATGAAGCTACATGCTGTAATTATTGTAAATTTTTGAATATTAGTTTTTCTTTGAAAAGTTTTTGTTGGCAGGCTGCGCCCTAAGTTTGACTGAAAACGAAGATTTTACATAGCGGAAATAATAGAGTATGGTAAAAATGAAGCTAAATGCTGTAATCATTTCAAATTTTTTGAATTTTAGCTTTTATTTCGAGAGCTTTTGTTGGCGAGCTGCGCCCTAGCTTTTTTAAAAAATGAGGGATTTGAAGTTTGAAAAGTTTAAAACACGATTTTTGAGTCAGGGCACCAGCGGTGGTCTTACAAGGAAAGTACTTCTATGGGGTGTGGAGTTACAGGTCGAGATATATATCAAAAAATTCGCAAAAATTTTCTGATTCAGAATGTATAAAAATTAGCTGCCTAATTTTGGTTTGATGACATGTTTTTGTCCTCAGAAGTTTTCTCGCGACACCATGCAAGTGTCTTTTTGACCGTGTTTTTACCAATAAAAAAGTTTTGTTTTGTGTTAAAATAAATTCTGAGGCCTTGGCAAGCCTTAAAATATCAAATTGGATTACAACTACACCTTAAAAGTAGTTCCAACCTAAAAAATGGGTTCTAGTGTGGCAAAAAGAACCGAACCCGTCCCCCTTGGATTTCCAATCTAGCGCTCTAACCACTCGGCCACACCGCTCTCTTCCGAAGGAAGAGACCGAGCGCGCTTTTGTTGCCGCAGATTTTTTCCTCGAGAAATACATTTATTGATAAAACTCGTTGATAGACCAAAATTAGGCAGCTAATTTTTATATATTCTGAATCAGAAAATTTTTTCGAATTTTTTGATATATATCTCGACCTGTAACTCCACACCCCATAGAAGTACTTTCCTTGTTAGAAAAAAATCGATTTTGAGATTTTTGGCTTAAAATAGTCGGTAGCACTTGTGGAAGAAAAGCTAAAAATATTTTTGTCCAATTTTGCCCGGAAGGCATATTTTTTTACAAAATACGTTTTTACACTTCAAAGCCTCTGGAGGCCGATGTGATCCGACCACAGAGATCAAACCTGGCATACAGGGGTTTTTGACACCCTGGAATCTGAAAATCGTAGCATTTTTACCGTCAGATTACTGTAACATGGTCATACTATAAACCGGTCGACAAAAATCGACGATAACTTCTTTAGATCAAAAATGCCACAGGATTTTATTGCAGATTCGGAATCAGCATAAAATTCTGCTTCGGATACATGTAAAATATGTTCAAAATTCCGTGGCCCAACGTCTGTAGTATAGTGGTTGTGCGCCAGGATTATCAATCTGGCGACCCAGGTTCGATTCCCGGTGGCTGCAAATGGCAGAAAATGGACTATAAAAGGGCGGAAACTTGGAAAAAAGGGAAAATAAATTACAGAAAATTAATTTTATGCTACTTAGGACCAGTTTAAAAGTTTTTGCAAGAATTACGCATAAATTACGGTTTTTATGGAAAACGCCTTATAGCTTGCCGGAAAGTGGAGCAATCTGGTTAAAATTTATAGAAGAGGTTACTGAGGCTTCCTACTACAAAATAAGTCCATTTCTGCTTATTTCGTTAAATTTTTGGGATAGCCTGGATTTTCTTTCAAATTCGGGATTTTAAGAAGGCGAGCTGCGGCCGAGGTTTATTGAACGGAACAATATTTGACCAAAAAGTCATATAAGATTCACAAAAAGTCATATAAGATTCCCTAACAGCACCGGGATCACACAGCTTGCAAAACTTAGGCCGTCTTGCGTATCCCACGAAAAACGGAGCGCGTGGACGCTCTAATGATAAATCTACATGAAGACTCAGTTGATAAGGAACAGAGGCTAAATTACGGGACTGTAACATGCGTGCTTCCTTCTGAAAACCAAATAATTGTTTTATTTTGTTTTGTATTACATTCCTCGACGGATTTGAAGAATATTGCATAGCAAGCGTTATCTAGATTCACCACAACTCTTTAGTTGCCATTTGGGGCGATCTTACGAATGCTGTGAGGCGTTTTCCATAAAAACCGTAATTTATGCGGAATTCTTGCAAAAACTTTTAAACTGCTCCTAAGTAGCATAAAATTAATTTTCTGTAATTTATTTTCCCTTTTTTCCAAGTTTCCGCCCTTTTATAGTCCATTTTCTGCCATTTGCAGCCACCGGGAATCGAACCTGGGTCGCCAGATTGATAATCCTGGCGCACAACCACTATACTACAGACGTTGGGCCACGGAATTTTGAACATATTTTACATGTATCCGAAGCAGAATTTTATGCTGATTCCGAATCTGCAATAAAATCCTGTGGCATTTTTGATCTAAAGAAGTTATCGTCGATTTTTGTCGACCGGTTTATAGTATGACCATGTTACAGTAATCTGACGGTAAAAATGCTACGATTTTCAGATTCCAGGGTGTCAAAAACCCCTGTATGCCAGGTTTGATCTCTGTGGTCGGATCACATCGGCCTCCAGAGGCTTTGAAGTGTAAAAACGTATTTTGTAAAAAAATATGCCTTCCGGGCAAAATTGGGCAAAAATATTTTTAGCTTTTCTTCCACAAGTGCTACCGACTATTTTAAGCCAAAAATCTCAAAATTGATTTTTTCCTAACAAGGAAAGTACTTCTATGGGGTGTGGAGTTACAGGTCGAGTCATATATCAAAAAATTCGCAAAATTTCTCTGATTCTGAATATGTAAAAATTAGCTGCCTAATTTTGGTTTGTAAGGGTAAAAAAACCCTCGGAACTTTTCTCGAAACACCACGCAAATGCCTTTTTGACAAAGTTTTTACCAAATCAAAAGCTTGCTTTTGAGTTAAAGTAAACTCTGGTATCTTTACAAGCCTTAAAATATCGCATTTAATTTATACTACACCTTAATTAGTAGTTGCAATGTAAAAAAGGCGCATTTTCATGGTGTTGCGAGAAAAGTTCAGAGGATTTTTTCACCCTTACAAACAAAAATTAGGCAGCTAATTTTTACATATTCAGAATCAGAAAAATTTTGCGAATTTTTTGATATATGACTCGACCTGTAACTCCACACCCCATAGAAGTACTTTCCTTGTAAGACCGGGCCCCACTACTGGCTGACGCAGTGACTCAAAAATCGTGTTTTAAAATTGAATGAAAATGGGTTTAATGGATTGCGTGATGGGGCAGAATAAAATATTTTTATTTTCAGCGATGCGGACCGACCAAAATACGCCTTCTCACAGCCCTTGGAAAACGAGCTTTTATTGTTCTCGCAGGCCCATATTGGAGCTTCTCAAGCCACTGTTTTTGTAAGTGTGGACTTGTCATTGTGTTTCACAACGTATTTGATAATTTTTAAAAAATTTTGAGCTAGATTTTTGAGCAATTTTTTATTGGCCCACCTAGTGTAATATAAATTAAATTTTAGCATCCTTTGCACAGTTTCGCCCGAAGAATGACCCGGTTTTGTGCTGAGGACACAATTGACGAATTGGTCTGTCGAATTGAGGAGGCGTGCGCCACGTTGGGATACTCAACTTCAGTCCAACAGTCACATCAGATCTTGGTGATGACAACTTATGGCCGAAGAACGGTCCATTTTGTGATTCAAATATTCGAAGTCAGAGGTGGAAAGCTGTTGGTGGATGTGAGAAGGTGGGGCTTGGAGATTTGGGAGATGAAAAATGGATTTTTTGGGGGAAATTGGAGAAAATTGAGGAATTATGTTGTTTTAGGTTGAAATATGGGGTTTTTGGTGTGAAAAAGGTTCTAAAAAAGTTCATAATGGCCTTTTATAGATTTTTAAGGACATTTTCTTATTGAAAGATTATTTTATTATTTTAAAAATCAAGTATTTTGAGATTTTTTGTCCAAAAATTCTCGATTTTGAGGGAAAATTAAAATTTTTTTTGTGTAAAGTAATATAATTTTTGACTCGATGGCATGCAGGATTTTTTTTTATAAGCCATGACTTCTTTTTTGACTACAAAACTACAAAAAAGCAAGATTTTTTAATTAAAATTAGAATTTTATTACCTAAAATAATATAATTGCTCATTTCTCCCATTTTTTTAGATCAAGAGGTCTCGGAATGGACTTCAAAAACGTCTACAAGGCCTTCAGATCCGCGATTGATCCCTTTGTCCTGGCCGAATCGGACACATGGCTCAAAGAACTGGGTTTAATCCCGGAAACCCCCAAATCCGCCCCATTCGCCTCGAGCAACGGACCTCTAAAGGCGTCCAATAGCAGCGCTGTAAATTGTAATTGATAATACAGGGTAAAATACGATTGGGTTAAATAAGTGCACGTTATTTACGTTACCTCTCAAAAAATTATGATGAATATTTTGAAATTTTGTACTTGGTGTATGATACAAAAAAATAAGATTGGTTATAACTTTTTATATACCTCTATGTTGAAAGAAAAATATTTAAAAATGAGCCCGGAGATGTGCGAGGCATGAAAATTAGAAAATTTTTGGGGTAGAATACCCCGAATAAATGATGAGTTTTTATCAGTCTGTCGGAAAAATAATGGTCGCAATGTCGCATTGGAAATGGCTGCCGAGAAAATGAATTTTACAGCTCCAAATTTCGGTCACTAGTTTTACCTATCCGTCTGTCGGGAAAATAATGTCGATTTATCGTAGTATAAAATGCCAAACATGGCCCTGAAATGCCCAATCGCTTATCACGCAAAGCGATGATAAGCGATTCTGAGGCATGAAAAACCCTCATTATTTTTTCCGACGGATTGATAAATAAACCTTTGTGAAATGCCTTATAAATTCAATTGATGTTCTATCAGTCTGTCGGGAAAATAATGAGCACAACGGCGCTCTCGCCGATCCAGTCGCTGAGGAAAAGAAATTGGATTTTGACACGAAAAAAAATCATTTTCTCGGCGGCGATTCGATTTTCGAAGCGACAGAGTGCTCATTATTTTCCCGACAAACTGATATTGCACTAGAATTTGAGATTAAAAATTTTGAAGACCTCCCATTTGCGTGAAGGATAGGGATTTAGCGACCGCGACGAATAAATTATTAGCTTGTCTTTTTGACCAGTCTTTAGCTGGCTCAAAGCGAGGAATTTTTTTGCGCTAGAATGTCTCAAAGTTTCAGTCGAGCGGAGGTTTCGAAACACAACAAAGAAGACGATTTGTGGCTGATTTTTAACGGCAAGGTAACGATTTTACTTTTTAAAATACGCATTTTTGGTTATCGTTCAGTTTGGTTGTAGATATATACCCTAATAGACTAAATTTAATGTTTCTCAGGTGTATGATTTGACGTCCTATTACAAGCAGCATCCGGGTGGCGAGGCTATGTTGAAGAGAGCCGGAAAAGTAAGTTTTTTTGATTACCGTTTGTGTTTTGTAATTCTAAAGTACGTTTGTTTCCGAAAGAAAAAGATTTATAACTGAGCCCTGTGATGTGCGAGGTATGAAAATTAGAAAAAGTTTGGGGTGAAATACGCTGAATAAATGACGATTTTTTATCAGACTGCCGGGAAAATAATGAGCACAATTTCGGTGCGGCGATCATGTCGCTGAAGTGAAAAGAAATTTGATATTGCCGCGACACAATTCAGTTTCTCCGCCGTGATGCGATTTTCGGTTCAACAGAGGGTTCATTATTTCCCGACAGACCGATAGCACCTCCCTTCTGAATTCAACTCACTCTAAATCCATCCAAAATGTACTCAGTCACCTCCTTGACCGCCGCCAATTTCCGATCTCTTTTTTTCTTTTCTAGGCAGTCTTGTTTCCATACAAACGCAATCGATTAGATTTCTAAAATACGAAATTACCTTCAGTTGCAACTTGCAAGGCACATTTGAATTTGGCCTGTTCTTCGACAGGCACTTCGGCCAACATGAGATTCAACTTTTTCTCTTTATCTCTAAGTCTTTTCGGTAGAATATCGCTGCGCCGATGGGGTCGCTAAATTTGAAAACAATTTTATTTTGCTGCGACACAATTCATTTTCTCGGCGGCCATGCGATTTTCGAAGCGACAGATTGCTCATTATTTTTCCGACAGACTGGAGATGAAGAGAAAAAGCCGAGTCTCAGTTTGGCCGAAGTGCCTGCCGCAGAACAAGCCATAAAAAATTCAGGCCAAATTCAAATGTGCCTTGCAACTGAAATGAATTCCGTATTTTAGGAATCTAATCGATCGCGTTTGTATGGAAACAAGGCTGCCTAATAAAGAAAACAGAGATCGGAAATTGGCAGCGATCAAGGGGCTGGCTGAGTACATTTTAGATGGATTTAGAGTGAGTTGAATTCAGAAGGGATGTGTTACCAGTCTGTCGGGAAAATAATGAGCTCTCTGTCACATCGAAAATCGCATCGCCGCCGAGAAAATGGATTGTGTCGCGGCAAAATCAAATTGCTTTTCACTTCAGCGACTGGATCGGCAAGAGCGCCGTTGTGCTCATTATTTTCCCGACAGACTGATATTATTTCAGGACGTATCGATGGTCTTGGAGAACGTTGCTGCACATGGCTTCGCCCTACAGTTTATTCATAAAAAGTTGGGCGAACTTTATATCGGCGACCTTGTATGAAAACTTTTTTATTTTCAATCCTTTTATTATCTATTTTTATGATAGCTTACACGTAGAGTCGAGGTATTTGAATAAATTAAAAATTTCAAGGCCCTTCAGAAGAGGGGGAATCCCGCTGAAAGGCACAAGATAGGAGCCCGTTTTCTTTGTCATCAATATGTTATCCATTCCGGCTGTTTAGGCTATGACGCGTCGCTGAAACAAAAAAAATGTTATGTTGTGAAAAAAACCGGCAAGAATTATTTTTACAATACTTTGGAAAAAAACGAAAAGAACTTGCAAATAAGCCTCAATCATTTTGTTTTGCGTCGCATGGTTCATCTTCTCGAACTCGTTGGGATCGCGCGCCAGCAGCATCCCCAGAATCGCGAGGCCGACTTGGATGAGGAACAGGCCATAGTACTAAAAAGTGTTGGGTTTATGATGACAATTACATATGTTTGTCGGGAAAATAATGAGCACAATTTTGGATCGCGTCGCTGAATTTAAAAAAAAGCAATTCGATTTTGCCACGACACAATTCATTTTCGACGACAATGGTATTTTCAATGCGACAGTGCTCATTATTTTCCCGACGAACTGATAGTTCCAATTTATATACGGGTTTTTAGGTGATTATTGCCTCTTGCCTAGAAACTACCCGCTCATAAAGGTTAAGGTGATATTGTAAGCCGTCAATTTATCGGTAGCATCGTCACAGTGACGGACCTCATCCATTGGCAAAAAACGTACCATTCTGGATCCGGGAAGTATCAAAAAATATGGTTTGAGATCGCAGTTTTTTCACTTGGAGAGGGAGGCATTTTGCTACATTTTTGATACTTCCCGGATGAAAAATGGTAGGTTTTTTGCCACTGGATCAGCTCCCCCAGTGTAGCAACCCTAGGCAAAAGTTTGTGTTGAGAAATACACTTACCTTCATTACAAGCAGGAAAGCCACTATCGAGACTAGGCTGGCTCCGGCCATTTTGCCCTCTGAAATCGTTCCAGCATAATAAAAAGATCGGAGGAATTGATTCAGAAGAAACATGTAGCGACAGATCAAGTTTGATACGGAAGGTTACCAAAAAAATTTGGAATTTTAACGCCTTTATTCGAATTTAACTGTAACGGTTTCAAAGTCCACGTAGAAATTAGTCCGTCTCGACGGGAAAACAATCACAGTTGGGCCATTGTGTTGGCGAACCTCGAACTTTAAGTTTACAGTAAAAGTAGAGTCAGTTCGAAGACAAATAGCCTTGAAAGGTATAGCGAAAAGAGGTCAATCTGTCGGGAAAATAATGAGAATTCTGTCGCGTCGAAAATCGCATCATCGCCGAGAAAATGAATAGTGTCGCGACAAAATCAAATTGCTTTTCACTTCAGCGACTGGATCGGCGAGAGAGAACTTGTGCTCATTATTTTCCCGACAGGCTGACACACCCCGTTACGAAAGCAAGCCTATCCCATGGAAAATTGCAGAATCTAAGGTTTGGTAAGAGGTATAAAAAAACTGCTAATGCCATTCGAAAGAGCATGTCGAAAAACCTATCACAGTATGTAAAAATAAGCGGGTTAAAAAAATTTTGGTCAGTTTGGCAACTATTTTAGTTTTCTTGACCGTTTCAACAGTGTGCCTTCCCCGACGATTTTTGGGCCAATCTGGCTCGGATTTTGGACCTACTCCCATTTTATTTCATGGTATTCTCTAACATTGGACTCATTATTTTCCCGACAGGCTGATAAACAGACGACATGCCGTTAATTGTGCGATGAAAACCCGCGTTTTTACGCGTGTCATCGGCGACAAAATTCTACGGTCTTTAAACATGTACAGCAAGTAGTGAGTAGGTCAATTTTGGCCGAAAAATTTGTCCTAGGGACCTCAAAATTTGCTTCTTACAAAAGTGTTTTGTTGTATATAAATTCGCTTTATGGATGGTAAATTCTTGGAAAAAGAATAAAATTTTGAAATTTTCAAATTTAAGAGACCTATATAACAAATTACATATCCTGAATTACCTTTTAAAAGTCCCGTTTCCCCGTCAAAATAAACAGAACTGTTGAAAAAACACACACCAAAGCGAATAAGGCGAGGAGAAAGGTTCGAAAAAGGAAAGTGAAAACGATTTCTCTTTGTCGATTTTTCCCTTTTTTGCTCTTCTCGCAATCGAGGTCACATAACGCAAGGGGAAGGGAGGGGAAGAGGTTCCGTTGCTCCGTACAATCCACAACGCAATCCCATTGATCTTCGGATAACTGGTTTCGTTTCGAAAATGATGGAAACTAATTCTGACCAAGTTAGAAGCTTTTGTATCAGTCTGTGGGGGAAATAGTGAGCACTCTGTCGCATTGAAAATCGCATCGTCGCCGAGAAAATGAGTTGTGTCGCAGCAAAATCAAATTTCTTTTTACAGGGGAAGTACCCCAAGTGCGACGCTCAGATTTTGATGAAACTTGGCACAAATTTAGAATAATTTTTTCTAAGATATATGGGAGAATCCTAGCTCGCGCTTTGCAGAAACAACCGAGATTTTTAGATCGAAAGTCGGCCAAAATTTAGGACTTTTTGCCGAATTTCGGCGCAAAAAGCTTCATGCCTATTTCTACCGTAAAGGATAATGTTTCTACAAAAAATCAATTTTTTCCGCGCGAAACTGCCAAAGTTATGGCCAAAAAGCGTTTTTCTCCCTGACCGCTCTCCACGTTTAGCGTGCTCTCCCGGCGGCAAAAATCGTTCGATATCTCGGCGGCGCCCGCAAAGCGCGAGCTAGAACTTTTAGGAATTGATACTTAGTTGATGCCCGACGTGTGTGCAAAATTTAAAGAAAATCTGAGTGTCGCAGTTGGAGTACTTCCCCTGTTAATTCAGCCACGTCATCGGCGCAGCGACATTATTTTCCCGACAGACTGTTATTGCTCGTGGCAAAAAGCCCTCAGAATCCCGCGAATTTTTGCCTGTAGGTACAGTCAAACGTCGACTATTTTGTTGAAAACAGCATTTCGGGAAAGTAAGTCATCTTTTTTGCTTTTTTTTGGCTGGCCAAAAACATTACCTCGCAAGACATCGCAAGACTATTTTTACAAAAATTCATGCTCTTAATCGGCGCTGAAGCGACCTTAGGAAAATTATATAAATCTGGCATTGAAACGATTCCAAAATTTGGAAGTTTTGCCGTCTTCTCCAGTAGTCGCTATCCACAATAAAACCTGTGTATAACGAATCCCAAAAAACCAAAAAATGTTCGTTTATTTTGAAAAATAATTCCAACCAAAAAACACTAGAAACCCCATACTCCCACATTATTTATCGCACCGCTGATAACTGGTTATCAGAATCGGGTAAGTAGCTTTTCGCTAAAATCTTTTTTTTTATTCGTTTTTTATCGTACATACATTATACGTGACCAAATTAAGGAAAGATTTTAAAAGTTTATTCAAATCGCAACGACAAAGTCACATTCGGAACAAGAATTTTTTGAGGGTAAAATACAAACTTCGTAAAATCTATACAACTAAATATAAGTCTGTCGGGAAAATAATGAGCAATATTTCGCTTCATTAATTGTGTCGCTGAAGTGAAAAGAAATTTGATCTTTGACTCATTTTTTCCCCAATTTTTAATGCGACAGAGTGCTCATTATTTTCCCGACAGACTTATAGACGTTTTGCTTCTTCTCTAAATACCGGGATTATATTGTTATTACTCGAAACAGAGGTAAAAAACAGTAAAAAATTGAAAATTTTGTAGAAAATTGAGTACTACAAGCTATAAATATTATGCCCGTATGACCAGTGGAAACTACACAGAATATAACGAAACTCTCAGCTATCTGGACGTCTTGTGATGCCGACTCTGCACGGAGTGCGCGCGCTTCTGCATCTGGACTTTGGCTATCCGCTCCGCCTCCCGTTGAAGTTTGTATTCGATCTTGTAGCCGATCCTCATTTGCTCCACGCAGAACGCGCCCAACACCATGAAAGCTTCGTAGGCGTCGGCGGAGATCTTGCCGGCGTCCACGACGTCCACAAGGGCTTGCATGAAGGTCTGAAAGTGAGGGTTTTTAAAGATGAGAGTAAAATACGCAATGTTTATCTTTATATGTAGTCTTCTTGATGCATGTATGTACATATAATACATAAATTCCAGAAAAATAAAAAAAAATTTGACTGAAGTTTTGCAAGGAAATGTTTTTCAACTTGCGTCAAATCAAAGAGTGAAGAAATGAGATGGATTTGGGACTTTGAAAACGACGTTAAGTTTGCATTTATGTGATTTTTTCACATGTCGACCTCATTATTTCCATTCTCTTTTTCTAACAAGGAAAGTACTTCTATGAGGTGTATAAAAAATCATCTTTCCGCACGACACAAAGTAGCAAAGACATGGCCAAAAATTGTTTCTCTTTTGACCGCGTTTAGTGTACTCTCTCGGCCGCAAAGATCATTCAATATCTCGGCGGCGCCTGCAAAGCGCGAGCTAAAACTTTCAAAAATTGATAATGATTCTATGCCCGACGTGTGTGCAAAATTTAAAGAAAATCTGAGAGCGGCACTTGGGGAAATTTTTTTTGGAAAAAAAAGTATGAACCTCAAAAAAAAGTCTCGAATCTAGTCAAACAAACTATGTCGAAACTTTTCTCCTTTCGAATGGCTAAATATCAGGCAAAAATCGTCATAAAATTATCTTATTCATCATCAAATATAAAATAAAGTCAAAAATGTTGTTTAAAATACGTCCTCTTCAGGTTCTCTTTCCAATTAACTAATCAGCAATATCGATTCCTTTACAAAAATACCTAGATTCCCATTAAAAACGTCCAACCCGAACAAAAGTTATATTCTCCATGACATCTGACAAAACTGTTCAAAAACCGTCTCAAATCCTTCCGCACAACCGCTAAAATCAAAACTATTATCACATATGGCCTCTGCTTTCACAAAATACTCAAATCTCCAAGAAAACACCAATCTCCAGGAAAACTCCCTTGTCGGTGTGGAGAGAAGGGAAGTGCCCTATTGGTTATACCGTATTTTAAAACGCCTTCTTTTCCGATCAACGTTATCTCACCTTCCAGTAAGTGCTCTTGTAAGTCACTCCCGTATTCTGCACATGCCTTCCTCCAAGTTGTTGCAAATATTTGCTCAAAGTTGTCGCATTCCCAGGGTGTGACATCACGTGAATCAGCGTTGGTTCAAAGGCCTAAAAACGTAAGAAATAGTCATCTCAAAGTAGGGTTTATTTACCTTTACATGTCGCATGAAAATTGGGTTTTGTCGGAGCTCATTCAACGGCACATCAGTTGGGAGGCCGAACAGAGCAACGTTCCGGGGCTCCAGTTGGAAGAAACGAAGGAGCAGGCGAATCGCGATCTCTTGTTCATCATCGTTGATGGATTTCATGAGCTGAAAAAAATGGAAATTTAATTTGCTTTGAGAGAAGGAAATGGTTAGATTTTACTGAAACTTTGAGCAAGTTCATAAGGGAAGTGCTCCAAATATAATGGTCAGATTTTGATGAAACTTGACATAGATGTAGAATAACTTTTTTAAAGACATGTCCACGACTTTTAGCCCGCGCTTTGCAGAAACGACAGAGAGTTTTGGCTCGAAAGTTGCAAAAAACGTGGAACTTTTTTTTGCGAATTTTGGCATGAAAACTTTCACACCTTTTTCTACCGTAGAGAGCAACACTTCCTCAAAAAAAGTATTCCACATAAAAGTGGAAAAGATATGGCCAAAAAGAGGTTTTTTTCTGTGACTGCTCCCCAAGATTCTGCGTACTCTCTCAGCCGCAAAGATCGTTGAATATTTTGGCTGCCCCTGCAAAGCGCGGGCTAAAAATTTTAGAAATTCACTTGTGGCCTGTGCTCGAAAACGCAAAAAAATTTATAGAAAATCTGAGACATTAAAAAACAATGTAAGCCCTGTAAAACGACTCCCAATGTCGCCAAAAAAAATTATTAGTCATGGTTATTAGCTTCTTAAAAAAATCGTTATGGTCTTTGACACAAGGCAAAACTTGTTTTTAAATTTTTTGTTCGTTTTTTGTACAGTGGGGCCTTCCAGTGGCAAAAAACGTATCATTTTGCATTCGGGAAGTATCAAAAATGTGGCAAAATACCTCCCTCTCTAGCTAAAAAAACTCCGTTTCGAAGGGCTTCTCTCACAAAAAGAGCGAGCGGCTTTTGAAATCGGAGTTTTCTTCACTTGGAGATGGAGGCATTTTGCTACATTTTTGATACTTCCCGGATTCAAAATTACAAGTTTTTTGCCACTGGATCAGGTCCGCCATTGTGGAAATTGTGTAAAATACGCCGCCACATATACACTTACATTTTTCCAAGTCCGTTTGACCAAATGTATTTGCTGCGGGTTCAAATCGCCGCTGATCTGAAACATTGGTTGAGCCGATTGCCGTAGGCAATTTTTGTCATGTCCAAGATACGAGTTGGATGAGGAGGAGTGGGAACTTGAGGGAGAATGAGTCCCACTCTGCTCCAGGGATTGGGACCGATTATTTTTGTGGAAAGAGGGACTCCGTTGAGTTCCATTCGAAATTCGCTCGTTACTCCCGAAATAACTGCCGGATCGGACTATCTGCAAAGGAAGATGTGCGTATTTTACAATTACAATAAAATTTTTTTTTATTTTTAAAAGAATTTTTTGATAATTTTCCTTTTACTTACATCGACTGCATGTTTTTGTCGAGGAGACCCGAAGGACTCGTCGCGTTTAATAAAATGACCGTTGGCGGACCCGCTGTTACCCATGATGATAACTGAAAGTATTTTTAAAAAAATAGGTTTCATCAAGAAGTAGAGCGAAAATTACACGATTTGAAGGTCTTAAAATACGACGTTTTGAAAATTCATTTTTTCTTTGTCAAAATTTGACAAAAAAATCGATGCATTTTTACATGTAAAAGGATGGAAAATTGGTGTTGTGCCCCTTATAGGAAGAACAATACATTTACAAAAAACTAAAGTCAATTTCTTTATTTTCTACCTAGTACAGCGACGGACCTGATCCAGTGGCAAAAAATGTACCATTTTGCATCCTGGAAGTATCAAGAAATGTAGCTCAATGTCTCCCTTTACAACTGACAATGAAAAAAGGAAGAGCTGATGCGCTTTTGAAATCGGAGTTTTTTCACATGGAGAGGGAGGTATTTTGCTACATTTTTTGATGCTTTCCGGATGAAAAATGATACGTTTTTTGCCACTGGATCAGGTCCGCCACTGTAAGGGATGGATAAAGGTGATTTCTCTCTCTCTGACTGCTCTCTTAATTTTGAGTAATCTCTCGTCAAATAAGTTTTGTTGAATATCTATATAAACCACGACCTTCAGAGGTATGGAAAAATAATTTACTGTCAAGGGATCGGCAAATAGTTGCAACTTTTAATTTTAGCAAAAAATATATCATTTGAAAGAGCATTAAAAATAGTGCACAACGCAAACAAAATCGCTGCCTAATTTATGTTTGGAAAAAGTTATGGCCGTTTTATGAAAATGGTTATATGCGGCCAAAACGCCGGTTTCTTATATTACAGTAATCCTGACGGCTTGAAATCGTCTCCTTTGATTTTTCGAAAAGAAATGGTAAAGGGGGACCAAAGTAATTTTAATTTTTTTGTATAGTGACCGCGCTCCAGTCTCCCCCTCTCTCCCCAAGAATTTTTGGTCAACTACGCCCTGCTGAAGAAGACACCTTTTCCACACACCCCCAAAAATTTGACCCAAACCCAGCTCAATTCCTTCACAAAGCCCCAAAAGAAAGATTGACTCAAACTTCCAAATTTACCCTTCTCCCCTCCCTAATCTTTTTGCCCTCAGTTTACGTAAAAGGTCAGTAAATCCCAAACTGTTCCTTACGTACAACTTAAATCTCAATTTTATGGCTGCCGTTCCTTCCAACGGCTCGTTGCAAAGGGTCAAAGAAGGAAAGGAATGGGTGAGATGACATCAAATATCGGAGATTTTAAGAGCACCCCCGCAGGATAAAAAATGGCTCCGCGAAAGACGTCATATTCAAATTTATGGGGATTGCAGATCAGGCTAAAGCTCAGTAGACGGCAAGATTAGTCTTGGCTGAAGATGGCTAAATGCAGTGTTGAAATTTTGATGACAAATGGCGGAAGTTAACAGAGGATGTACCCCAAATGCGAGGTTCAAATTTTGATGAAAATTGGTAGAAATTTAAATAAATTTTTTTGAGAGATATGCGAGACTCTTGGCTTGCGTTTCACAAAACCGAATGAGATTTGTATGTCGAAAGTTGGCAAGATGTGACTCTTTTCTTGCGAAGTTTAGCATAAAAATTTCATGCCTATTTCTATCGCAGACGGTAATATTATATGATACATATTTTTTCCGCCCGAAATTTGCAAAGATACGGCCAAGATGTTTTTCTCTTTAACCACACTCCTCATTGCACGAGCTCTGTTGTCAGTGAAGAAGCGATAAATGGCCCACAGAGAAAATAAATAAAGTGGAAAAATTACTCTTTACAACAAAGTCCCATAAAATAAAATTTGTGTTAATTTATTTGAAAACAATTCTAGCCCACGTTACAACTAACAAGGGAAGTACCCCAAGTGCGACGCTCAGATTTTCTTTAATTTTTGCACACACGTCGGGCATCATCTAAATATCAATTCCTGAAAGTTTTAGCTCGCGCCTTGCAGGCGCCGCCGAGATATCGGACGATTTATGCCTCATAGAGAGCACGCTAAACGTGGAGAGCGGTCAGAAAGAGAAACGCTTTTTGGCCATAACTTTGGCAGTTTTGTGCGGAAAAATTTGATTTTTTGTAGAAACATTATCCTTTACAGTAGAAGTGGGCATGAAAATTTTCGTGCCGAAATTCGGCCAAGAGTCCTAAATTTTCGCCAACTTTTGATCTAAAAATCTCGGCTGTTTCTGCAAAGCGCGAGCTAGGATTCTCGCATATATTAGGGTGGTCCAAAAGTCTTTTCGTTTTTTCAGGTGTATTTTTGTCCAATTGTTTTTGTACAATATAAAGACTTTTAGATGAATGTATTATATATATTTTTAAAGGTCTTGAGCTGCTTTATCATAATATATATTAAAAATTTTAATTGGTCTTTTAATTAAAATCTTTTAAGCTGTAGAAAAAACATGGAAAAATCCGAAATTCGTGTTTTTTTACGTCATTACTGGAAACAAGGCTTCAACGCAACTACAGCAGCAAAGAAGATAAGCGAAGTTGAAGGCTAGAATGTGGTCTCAGATCGTACTGCGCGATTGGTTCAAACGATTCAACGACGGCGACACGGACCTCGAGGGCAAGACATCTTAAAAAACAATTTTGAAGGCGTAATTCACTTCGAGTTGGTTCCAAATCGTCGGACTAGCGACGCAGACCTCTACTACGCTCCACTCAATCGAATGTATGCAGCGATTGGCAAAAAATATCCCGCTTTGATCAATCGAACCCGCGTACCCCTGCAACAAGACAGCGCAAAACCTCGCACCGCCAAACAAACGAAGGAAAAAAATCAAAACTCTCGACGCCAATGAACTTCTTCCACATCCAGCGAATAGTCTGCACATTGTGTCATACGACTATCACCTTTTTCGCTCCATGGCACACTTTCTGCGTGGTCGTAGCTTCAATGATCTGGACGATGTCGAAAACGGGTGCCGCGAGTTTTTCGCCTCAAAGAACAAGGAGTGGTACCGCAGCGGGATCGCACAACTTGCCGATAGATGGGTTGAAGCCATAGATTCAAATGGCCTTTACTTCGAAACTTAAATAGTTTTTGTTTGTTGTAAAATTATGTTTAAAGTTTTAATCAAAAAAACGAAAAGACTTTTGGACCACCCTAATATCTTAGAAAAAATTACTCTAAATTTGTGCCAAGTTTCATCAAAATCTGAGCGTCACACTTGGGGTACTTTCCCTACAAATCTTTTTTTGAATGAAAAGATATAACAATAGGATAATTTTTCGCTTTCAAACCTTGATGATTTCTGAAAAGTAACAGCTAAAAATTTTGCATCTGACATAGAAAATCATAAGTCTAATTTGTGCCAAATCTCAACAAAATCAGTGGGTCGGACTGCGAGGAAATTTGACTTTATTCCGTTAACAAGATTGCCATAAAAATGGCGAACCGAAAACAAAATTCGAAACAGTTTCGGAAAACAACTTTTGATCGTAATTCCAGAGAGCTCAAAGTATCCGAAATCCCTCCCGAAAACGCGCAAATGGCCCCGCAAATCGGGCAGTTATGAGGCCGCGGAAGACGCGGGAAGAGAATAACAAAATTGGGGAAGAAGCGGAGGACTGGCGCCTTCTGGGATCACGTCGTTTGGGAACGTCACGACGCCCAAGAACACAGGGTCCCCGAGGAATTGCGCCCTCCAAGAGAGGCTGGAAAAATTTTCGTAACCAAAATTCGGAGGGGACCGGTCGAGAGAAACATGTTATAAAAGTGCAGAAGAGTAAAGAAGATTGGAGATTTGAGCAAATTCGAAGAGATCGACAAGTCCAATAAGAGTGAGAGAGTGATGCCAGAAGGAAATGGTGAGCCAATAAACCAAATTGTAATGCAATAAAAAATTGTAACTGGGAAAGAGTAACGGGAAAAGAATTGGCGTTTATCATGTATCATATAGAGTGGCGGACCTGATCCAGTAAAAAAATGTTTCGTTTTACATCCGGAAAGTGTAAAAAAATGTAGCAAAATACCTCCCTCTCCAAGTGAAAAAAACTCGGATTTCAAAAGCACGTCCGCTCTTTCTGCGAGGAACCCTTCAAAACGGAGTTTTTTCACTTGAAAAAGGAGGCATTTTGCCACATTTTTTTGATACTTCTCGGATGCAAAATAGTACGTTTTTTGCCACTGGGTCAGGTCCGTCACTGTATATAGGAGTTGCCTTTTCTTCGGCTCTAAAAAACGATGTATTTTAATCAGCAACGTATGAATGTGACTCGTATTTCCCATTGATAGAAAAAGGCTAGAACAGTTAGCTTTTTATGTAGCTGTCGGGAAAATAGTGAGGGCCCTGTGGCATCCAAATCGCATCCCCACCGAGAAACTGAATTGTGTCGCAGCAAAATCAAATTTCTTTTCAATTCAGCGACGCGATTGGTGCAGCGACCTTACGCTCACTATTTTCCCAATAGACTGATATCTTGGGCAAATAAAAAATTTTTTTTAAATTTTTTGGCACGCGGTTTTACAACAATATCTGCCAGGGCGTATTTTAAAACAAAGATGTCCACAGGCCTAGCAACACCACATCTTCCACAGAATGTTAATTTCTTTGGTCTAAAAATTACAAAACAAGGCAAATTTCAGCAACTTTCGACCAAAAAACCTCGGTTAATTTGGCGGATCATGAGCTAATGAGGCCGCAAATGTCATAATAATATAATACATATATCCAAGGTTTAATTTGTGCCAAATTTCATCAAAATACCATGGAATCTCAGTACAACGCATACCATGTAATTAAACATGTCTATAGTGAACAATTTTTATATGGTCAAGGGGCTAATTACTATATGCCAAAACGCCCTTAGCTCAACAAACTCTTTATATAGCAAATAAATCTTAGGTTCCTTGCTATTCAATGTTAAGATTTTTAACTCCAAAATTGAACTTCTGAACTTGAAACCCGCTTCAATACCCGCTTCAATATTCAAATCCTCTTCAAACAGCGAAAACCCACTCTCCAAAAATAGCCCTTCCGCTCTCCGGCTAATCACTGGAATAAGTCTGATTTAAAATTTCCTTGGCAAATTGCCCGCGGGCCGACGCCGAGAAGCGAGAGATTTTTGGAAGCGTTTGGAAGTTTGAGCCCGACTGAGCCCAACAATCTCATCGGGGAGGCGGCTGGAAGAGGAGCACGAGACTTGTGAAGGCCGCGATATGTCTTTATTCCTTCGACAGTGTCGTTCATGTCGAGGAGGATCGGAGCGTTCGGCCGCGCCCTCCGGAAACGTGGGTTTGACCCGGAGCCATTCTTTGCGCCCCATTCCAATCTTTTGGTCTTGGAGGCAGCGTTGATGCAAAATTTCAATGTTTTTGCAGCGTGCTGACTTTTTGCTAGCATTAAAAAACATTTATTTAGTCGCGGCCTAAGAGAACAAGCGAACATTCCCATCAAATTTTGGGACTAATGCAAATGTCCTTTACAGTAAAAACCACAGAATTGGACTCAAGGGAAATGTGTTGAAAAATGGGAGCGGGCAAATTCTTTGCGA
The DNA here is from genome assembly GCA_904066235.2 of Bursaphelenchus xylophilus. Classification (NCBI taxonomy): domain Eukaryota; kingdom Metazoa; phylum Nematoda; class Chromadorea; order Rhabditida; family Aphelenchoididae; genus Bursaphelenchus; species Bursaphelenchus xylophilus. Next base: position 2,630,159 of record CAJFCV020000005.1, on the reverse strand, counting down.
GTAAAAATCGATGGAATAAAACGCGGTAGAGAGCTTATAATAACTTGATATGCAAAAAATAGGAAGTTGTTTGGATTGCCAAGCACGGCATTCTGTACTTTTGGGACACAACCGGTCTCCATGATTTTTTTCTATTTTTTCAAAGTAGACCTCCTTCTTTAATACATTGCTCGCTAGCCGTTGAAGCTAGAGACTTGCAAATTGGCACGGATATAGAGTAAATGTTCCGCTTCCAGAATATATAACTATTGTAATGAACCCCGCGCTGTAAGCTCCACAATAAGATGCGAAAATATTTCATTCTTAAAACTTTTTGCACATAAAAGGTCATTATGCAAGATCGAAATGACAAATTTTAGAAAAAAATCATGGAGACCGGTTGTGTCCCAAAAGTACAGAATGCCGTGCCAAGATATCTACGTTTTTTGGACTTCAAGTTTGTTGATTTTGCAGCTAGAGTTTTAGGAGAAAAGAAGCTGCAAACTCTATGCCGTTGCGATGGATATAAAGGTGGTCATATAAGATCTCGGATTTTTTTTTCCCAAATCGCGATTTTCGGTGGACAAAAAAGTCGACGCCCAAATCGAAAAATTGGCGTCAACTTAATTTTTTCAGCACCGAATTCCGAAATGCGGTGCTGACTTAAGCACTTAAGTCTTCGGTGCAGACTTAAGACTTTGTGCACTGATTTCGAAAAACTTAGAAAAATTTACCGAATTTCAGAATTCGGTGCCGAGAAAAAAATAAGTCGACGCCAATTTTTCGATTTGGGCGTCGACTTTTTTGTGCACCGAAAATCGCGATTTGGAAAAAAAAAATTCCGAGATCTTATACTAGGCGGGCCAAAAAGTCTTGACATGTTTTCGCACCGTGCGGGCGCATGAATTCGGCGTTGCGACAAGGTGTCGCGCGATAAAAATTTGGCGGGGTGCAAATGAAGAGCGCACTGTGCGTTGTTTACCCTTTTTCAAAACAAGCTTTTTGCACTGTGCGGGGTCGCATTGCACCGTAAATGTTTCTTGTCGCCGCGCGACAAATTTCATGCACGACGGTGCACTGTGCCGACATGTCAAGACTTTTTGGCCCGCCTAGTATGACCACCTTTATATGACCGATGGTTCATTACGTGAAGAATTCGCCACGTATTTTACAAATTTTTTATAAGTATTGCTTCTGAAATATGTTGTATTCTTTGTTTTTTTTGTCAGAAACGTCACTTTCACACAATTTTAGCTGGTATTTCCAAGAAGAAAAACAATAGAAATTGGGACTGAAAATACAATTTTTTTTGTTTTATCAGTCTGTCGGGAAAATAACGAACACTCTTTCGCATCGAAAATCGCATCGCCGCCGAGAAAATGAGTTGTGCCGCGGGAAACTCAAACTGCTTTTCACTTCAGATTGGCGCAGCGACATTGCGATCACTATTTTCCCGACAGGCTAATATCAACTGTTTGTGTCCTCACAAACAGGCGAAAAAATCGTAAGTGTCTAGCAATAAAATATTACGGACCTGATTCAGCGGCAAAAATTTACCATTTTGCATCCGAGAAGTATCAAAAAATGTGGCAAAATACCTCCCTTTCCATGTGCAAAAACGCTGATTTGAAAAGCTGACCCGCTGTTTTTGCGAGGGAAAACGGCGCGCCCTTCAAATCGGAGTTTTTTTTCAGTTGAAGAGGGAGGCATTTTGCTACATTTTTTATACTTCCCGGATGCAAAATGGTACGTTTTTTGCCACTGGATCAGGCCCCACTGTAGAAAAAAAGAGCAAAAATTTAAAAAAACAAGTTTTGCGTCACTGTATTTGTTATAGAAGAGCTTTGGTGGAACAGGCTTGAAACGGTTTTGCAATTTTCCAACCAAAAAATTCCCTTCACCAAAAAGTCCCTCACCCACCCAAAATGTGAGTCCAAGAATCTCTTTCAAATTTTCAAACGGAGATAAAAGACAATCTTCTGTGACGCAGATGCCAAGTTTCCTGTTGTTTTTATCTCCTCCGAGCCCCACAGTCATTCCATTCAAACTTTGCAGTCGATGCGCTCGCGCTTCCTGTGGCGTCCACGCGACGGCAATGCCAAAAGCACAAAAAGTTGGGGTTCGAAAATTGGGAAGTGCGTCAACAAACAGCTGATTGTGTGGAGACTGGAGCTGTGTTGTTGTGTTTCCTTGGTCTGGGTTCATAATTTTTTGTGTGGGTAGTATTTTGTTACTACCATGGATATTTATGTTTGTGGAGGACTCACAGGGGAAGTTACCTCGCTCAGATTTTGATGAGACCTGACACCAATTTAGAAGATTTTTTTCTAAAATATATGCGAGAATCCTAGCTCACGCTTTGCAGAAACAACCGAGATTTTTAGGTCGAAAGTCGACTAAAATTTGAGACTTTTTGTCGACTTTCGGCACGAAAAGTTTTCATTCCTATTTATACCATAGAGGGTAATATTTCCATAAAAAATCAACCTTTTTCGCACGAAACTAACAAAGTTATGGCCAAAAAAGTGTCTTTCTCTCTGACCGCCTCCGCGTTTAGCGCACTCTCTCGACCGCAAAGATCGTTGAATATCTCGGCTTCGCCTTCAAAGCGCGAGCTAAAACTTTGAGGAATTGATAATTTAGTCTACGCCTGAAGTGTGCGCAATTTAAAAAAATCTGAGCGTCACACTTGGGGTACTTCCCTTGTTAGAAGAAGTAAATTAGAAAAGAAAAATCATCATGTTGGTCGAAAGAATCTCTTCTGGAAAAGAAGTAAACCGTTTTTTTTGAAAATCAACGTTTTTTCAGAATCCTCTGCTAACTTTCTCTATGTTTCGTTAGTAATTGCATAAAACGAAATAGTCCAACACAAATCCCTCAAAATTTTGGTTTGCGTTTTGCAGGCACAGAAGATATTTGGTGATTTCTGGCGCCGTGAAAGCCATGTACAGTGACGGACCTGATCGAGTGGCAAAAACGTACTATTTTGAAGCCGGGAAGTATCAAAAATGTTGCGAAATGCCTCCATTTCTAACTTAAAAAGCCCCGTTTAGAAGGCCGCGCCCTTTCCCTCACACGCGCTTTTGAAATTGGAGGTTTTTCACTTGGAGATGGAGGTAATTTGCCACATTTTTGATACTTCCCGGACGCAAAATGGTAAGTTTTTTGCCACTGAATCAGCATCGCCACTGTAAGTGTACACGGAAGAACAATAGCTGCTTTTTTCTATACAGGCAAATTTAGTTATGAGTAAATTTTCTGTATAAAGGCTTTACTGTTTGTCTATTCAAATCCTTCTAACACCTTTCTTTATTCATCTGTTCCACAACACAATCTTTTCTATTTGTCACGTTTGCAATGAGCGTTTCATATACATGTACATAGAACACACGGTTCCTCTGGCGTATCTCTCTTATTCTACATGTCTTATTCCGCTTCTACGGAAGTAATCGCCACTCCGGTTGTGCGAAGAACAGGCGATAATTCATCGCCGCGATAGACGACCCAATCGCCGGACCTCCCCAATACACATAATGCTGGCTCCAAATCATCGTTGTTGCGTTTTTACTAGTAGCGAAAATTGTCGCAACTAATCCAGGGCCCAGCGCTCGAGCCGGATTCAGAACGGCCCCACTGATCGAACCTCTGAAAATTGTATTGTAAAGTTATCTATTTAAAACACGATTTTTGAGTCACTGCGTCAGCCAGTAGTGGGGTCCGGTCTTAGGAAAAAATCGATTTTGAGATTTTTGGCTTAAAATAGTCGGTAGCACTTGTGGAAGAAAAGCGAAAAATATTTTTGCCCAATTTTGCCCGGAAGGCATATTTTTTTACAAAATTCGTTTTTACACTTCAAAGCCTCTGGAGGCCGATGTGAAATGACTACAGAGGTTAAACCGGGCATACACGGGTTTTTGACACCCAGGAATCTGAAAATCGTAGCATTTTTACCGTCAGATTACTGTAACATGGTCATACTGTAATCCGGTCGATAAAAATCGACGATAACTTCTTTAGATCAAAAATGCCACAGGATTTTATTGCAGATTCGGAATCAGCATAAAATTCTGCTTCGGATACATGTAAAATATGTTCAAAATTCCGTGGCCCAACCTCTGTAGTATAGTGGTTGTGCGCCAGGATTATCAATCTGGCGACCCAGGTTCGATTCCCGGTGGCTGCAAATGGCAGAAAATGGACTATAAAAGGGCGGAAACTAGGAAAAAAGGGAAAATAAATTACAGAAAATTAATTTTATGCAACTTAGGAGCAGTTTAAAAGTTTTTGCAAGAATTCCGCATAAATTACGGTTTTTATGGAAAACGCCTTACAGCTTGCCGGAAAGTGGAGCAATCTGGTTAAAATTTACAGAAGAGGTTACTGAGGCTTCCTACTACGGAAATAAATCCATTTCTGCTTATTTGGTTAAATTTTCGGGATAGCCTGGGTTTTCTTTCAAATTCGGGTTTTTAAGAAGGCGAGCTGCGGCCGAGGTTTATCGAACGGAACAATATTTGACCAAAAAGTCATATAAGATTCACAAAAAGTCATATAAGATTCCCTAACAGCACCGGGATCACACAGCTTGTAAAACTTAGGGCGTCTTGCGTATCCCACGAAAAACGGAGCGCGTGGACGCTCTGATGATAAATCTACATGGAGACTCAGTTCGTAAGGAACAGAGGCTAAACTACGGGGCTGTAACATGCGTGCTTCCATCTGAAAACCAAATAACTGCTTTATTTTGTTTTATATTGCTTTCCTCGGCGGATATGATGAACATTGGATAGCAAGCGTTATGTAGATTCACCACAACTCTTTAGTTGCCATTTGGGGCGATCTTACGAATGCTGTGAGGCGTTTTCCATAAAAACCGTAATTTATGCGGAATTCTTGCAAAAACTTTTAAACTGCTCCTAAGTTGCATAAAATTAATTTTCTGTAATTTATTTTCCCTTTTTTCCTAGTTTCCGCCCTTTTATAGTCCATTTTCTGCCATTTGCAGCCACCGGGAATCGAACCTGGGTCGCCAGATTGATAATCCTGGCGCACAACCACTATACTACAGAGGTTGGGCCACGGAATTTTGAACATATTTTACATGTATCCGAAGCAGAATTTTATGCTGATTCCGAATCTGCAATAAAATCCTGTGGCATTTTTGATCTAAAGAAGTTATCGTCGATTTTTATCGACCGGATTACAGTATGACCATGTTACAGTAACCTGACGGTAAAAATGCTACGATTTTCAGATTCCTGGGTGTCAAAAACCCGTGTATGCCCGGTTTAACCTCTGTAGTCAGATCACATCGGCCTCCAGAGGCTTTGAAGTGTAAAAACGTATTTTGTAAAAAAATATGCCTTCCGGGCATAATTAGACAAAACTATTTTTAGCTTTTCTTCCACAAGTGCTACCGACTATTTTAAGCCAAAAATCTCAAAATCGATTTTTTCCTAAGACCACCGCTGGTGCCCTGACTCAAAAATCGTGTTTTAATATGTATGTAGACTGATGGAACGTATTTTAAAAACCTATTGTAACATATTGTCACTCAATTAAAGTCTAATTTCTCCAGTCAAAAAATTACCCAGAAAGTGCACTCATTGCGACGGTGAAGCCGATTCCCAGAGACGCCAATTGGTTTTTGTCCGTGTCAACAGCACACATCAGGACTGTGTTACACAAAGCCATAGACAACACAGCTTCTGTAATAACACTCTGCCACCACGGATTTGCACCGGGCATCACGGAGCCGCCAAGGATTGAGTCGTACTCTTCCAAGGTGGTGACTGCCTGAAAATACAGATATTTTGGTAAAATACGAGCTATTATCCTAGCTAAAATATTATACATATAGCCTGGTGAGAGGAAGTAAAATCTTACTCTGACCAAAAGCGCTCCAATGAATCCTCCGGAAAGCTGGGCCATAAAGTAGGGCATGAGCAAAAGGGGATTCAATTTTCCAGCCAAGGCAACTGCCAATGAGACTGTTGGATTGAAGTGACCTCCGCTAAAAACGACTCATTAGTTGTACCTAGTAATTTTATAACTATCAGTCTGTCGGAAAAATAACGGCGGATCGTCGCACCAAAATGTCTCGCCTCGCCGCTATCGCGCACCAAATCCCAAGCCGCTGCTTGCAGTCGCAAGGCGACGATGGGTGATACCGAGGCGCGACGATCCGCCGTTATTTTTCCGACAGACTGATAGTAAAAATTTACTAGTAAAAAAACGTTTTTTATTGACCTTTTTATTGAAAACAATTCGTAAGCTATCCGTCTAACAAGTGAAAAATTACTGTAAACATGACAGCATGATTTTTTTCTATTTTTGAATGCGTACTCTAAATACACCGTATACAGTTTCGGACCTGATCCAGTGGCAAAAAACTTATAATTTTGCATCCGGGATGTATCAAAAATATAGCAAAATAAATACCTCATTCTCCACGTGAAAAAAACTCCGATTTCAAAAGCGCGCGCGTTTTTGTGAGGGGGCTTCAGAACGGAGTTTTTTTTAATTGGGAGGCATTTTGCCATATTTTTTGACAATTTTCAGATGCGAAATGGTACGTTTTTGCCACTACACATATCAGTTCGGTCACTGTATATAGGAGTTGCCTTTTCTTCATCTCTAAAAAATAGTATTTTGCCATATTTTTGCTACTTCCCTGATGCAAAATGATACTTGGACCAGTTCCGTCACTGTAGCTATTCCCTAGACTTTTTGCTTACTCGTTGCAGGAGCCTGGACGATATTGCATAATCGTTTCCCATTCTTCTCTATTTCCCTGATGCTGTTACCCCGTTTCGCCCACAAAGTCGTATTTTACAAAATTTCCTATGGAAATCTTCAAATTCCCTTACCTTATATGCCCAAAAGCGCAGGCCAGCACGAAATTGGCAAACCCGTGAGCCAATGCCACTCTAATTGCCCTGTTCGCAGGCATGGTTTGCAGCCCTGATAGCGAACCAACGAAGATGAAAACAATGCATCCCAGGAATTCGGCTGCCAGTTTGCTGGCATTTGAGTAGCCAGGCTTGAGATTCTTCTCGGTGACTTCTGTGTTGGCTGGGACTTTGAAGCAGACCTGGAATAAAAGAGGATAACATGGAAATATAAATAAATACATTTGCAAAAAGACTAAAATCAATATGACTAATCAAGTGGTCCTTGGGGGAAAAGGATCGGCTGAAAAAAAATCTCGATTACGTTCGACCAGCTCTCATCTGAAGAAGCTTCAAGGTCTTACGGAGGCTTTTTATTTCGCTACCAGGCGTACTGGAGCTCCGCCGAATCTATGCATCGAAGACTCATTCTTTGATGGAGGCAAAAAAGTGTTGATTTAATGATATAATAGTGCCTATCGGGGCTGAGCAGGTTACTATACACATAAAATCCCAGTCATCTAAACTTATAGCGAAAAAAAGTAAAGGGTTTCCCAGGACAAGGAATAGTCTTAGAAGTCTCAAATGTCACTAAAAGCTAACATATGGATTTGTATTCACCTCCGTTCAACAAGACCCATTTATAATGAGTCATTTTTTAGCGACTTAGGATTTGTTGAACGGACTGACTGTAGTGTTCTATATTGTAAGCAAATCTCTAAACAAAGTTTGATTTGTCGCAAATTGCACCTGAGTTTCTTAAGACACAATTGAAAAAAATACGACGTCAACTTCAAGTCCTTACCACTTTATCCGGTGAATAAGTTGGCACTCTTGGCACCCTCTTTGTGGAAGAAGTCATGTTGAATGTTATATAGATTTAAATAGATGATACAGAACGCTTCTGTATCACACCGCTACCTCCCCAGCCAACCGTCCACTCTGCCGTAAGGCGACAAATAATGAGTCTTGGCCGGATATCTCATTAATTTCCGTTGTTTTTTTATGATCCCATACCCAAAACGAACCTACATTTTCCCACAACAGCAGCATGGGAGCGAACCTCGATTACCCGATGATTCACACTTCTTCGAACATTATCCAGCATTTATAGTTTACGGTAAGAAAACCACATGCCGACCGATATATATTATATAGTATAGTGAGCCGTGGGTGGGAAGGGAAGTATTAAAATGTATGTTCAAAATGTTGTTTATAGTTTGTTTCATTCAAATCGAAATTACAGTAGGACATAGTGATATGAATCGGCAAGATTATTAAGTGAAGATTGGGGAAAGAGGAGAGAAATTACAGCGATTGTAAAATAGATAAATGAAAATAAAAGATAATACAAGCGAAGTCTTTGTATAACGGTGCTGATAAAAGAGCTGTATGCGTTGTATCGACATCAAAATTTATTTTTTGGCTATCAAGAAATTTCTCACAGAGCGACACAGATTTTTTCTTAAAAATTTCGCAAGTCTAACTTCTCTATGTCACAAATAAATTGTTAAAATTCTCAGCTAAAACTATGAAATTACAGCCGACATATTCGGCGATCTTTGCTGAGTGAGTACGGAACCTGTGGAGAGAAAAGTATGTCTTTTTGCAATACCGTTGCGAATATCGATGATGAGAAAAAATTTTTTTTTGTAAAGATAAATGGAAACTCATGATAAAGTTTTGAAAAAAAAGGATGTCCCGTATTTTAACAATCTATTTTTCGATCAAATTTAAACAAAAATTTGCAGCTTGCTATACAAAGGACCCCTGCCAAAATGAAAAGAAAACATGGTATTTTAGAACAATAAAGGCTAACAGGGGAAACAGGGGAAGTACTCCAAGTGCGACGCTCAGATTTTCTTTAAATTTTGCACACAGGTCGGGTGTGGACTAAATATCAATTCCTGAAAGTTTTAGGTCGCGCTTTGCGGGCGCCGCCGAGATATCGGACGATTTTTGCCGCCGAGAGAGCACACAAAACGTGGAGAGCGGTCAGAGAGAAAAGCGCTTTTTGGCCATAACTTTGGCAGTTTCGTGCGGAAAATTTTGATTTCTTGTAGAAACATTATTCTTTACGGTTGAAATAGGCACAAAACTTTTCGTGCCGAAATTCGGCAAAAAGTCCAAAATTTTCGCCAACTTTCGATCTAAAAATCTCGGTTGTTTCTGCAAAGCGCGAGCTAGGATTCTCGTATATATCTTAGAAAAAATTATTCTAAATTTGTGCCAAGTTTGATCAAAATCTGAGCGTCGCACTTGGAGTACTTCCCCTGTAAGTTTGACAGAAAAAGCGTAAAGTATAGTTCTTTTAGGCACAAGATGTTGAATCAGAATAAGCGAAAAGAAAATAATTTATCAGTCTGTCGTGAAAATAATGACCACAATGTCGCTGCCCCAATCGTGTCGCTGAAGTGAAAAGAAATTTGATTTTGTCGCGACACAATTCATTTTCCCGGCGGAGATGCGATTTTCGATGCGACAGAATGCTCATTATTTTCCCAACAGAACGAAAATACAAAAAAAATAATATTTTCAATCACAATTGCTAATGTTTTTGTTCTTGGAATACCCGCTAAATTTGTGTGTAAGTGACGTTGCTGATAATAAAAATTAGTAACAATAAAAACGACATATCTCAGAAGCAATACTTATAAAAAAATTGTAAAATACGTCTCTCTCTAAGAATTTGTTTTAAATTTTCTACTTCATCGTAGCACAGAAGCTTCTGCTCTGCTGAAACCGTTCAATTTGCTGATGCTGCAACTTCCTCCTCAGCACATTCACCAGCCGTTTTTGTCGTTCCAGCTCCGCATGGACGTTTCCGTTCTCCAAAGTTCCGTTCGAACCCAGAGTCGCGGTGCTTTCGTCCGCCGACGACGTCTCACTGGTCGGAATGGAGGTGTGCGAAGGCAGCGTGGAGTAGCCATTGATCTTCCGCGGCTTCGGCTTCGGGTTGTTTTGGCTGAAAATTGGGGTAAAATACGACGAAACATGATCTTTATATATTTAAAAATAAGGTAAACCTTTTCTGTCCACCAAAAAATCAAGTTTTTTTTGAGAATTTTTGTGAAAAATGCTTAAAAATGCATATCAAAAAGTGTGAAATTTTTAGTGCAAAACATTTACAATATTTAACACTATTTTTAACGATTTTTTTTGGGGTTTTCCAGAATTTTTTCTTAATTTTTTTGAGGAAATTTTAAAGCAGAAAATTTGATGTAGGTTTCTTTGAAATTTTAATATTTTTTAATCACGGAAATTGCTTTTTTACTTCAACTTTTATGGCAGTTAATGTTTATTTTTGAAATTTAATTTTAAAATTGTAACTCTTTCGCAAAAAAACAAAAAAAAAAACAATTTCCGACCACAAATTAAAAAATTTTAAAAATTAAATTTTCAAAAAAAAAAATTTCAAGAAAAAAGCAATTTTTACAAACTAAATCTCTCGACTATTTGTAAAATACGCTCTGGTAACACATCCATTAATTTGGAAAACATAAACCCAACTAAAAATAGTCCCAATCCTCACCTGTTCAGTTCACTCCTGAGCTCCTCAATTTGATTCTCCAACGCCATTCTTTCCCTTCGCCAATTCTGAGCCTCCGCCAGATACTTCTGTTCCAATTCTCTGAGCTCTCGACTCTCTCCATCGCCTCCAAATCTCTCTTTTTTCAGCAAATCAGCTGCTAATTCAGCGTTCTCTCTCATCAACTCTTCGCATCGTGCTCGGAGCTCGGAATCGGTCTCGGGAATGCGCGGTTTCTCTTCGAGAAGACGTCGCTGTTCATTGAGGGCGTTTTTGAGGTCGCGAGCCTCCTTCTCCCAATGCTCACGCTCGTTGTTGGCGGCTTGAAGACGTTTGGTTTCGGATTCGAGCAGGTCGCTGAGCCGGCGGATATTTTCGATCATTTCGTCGCGCATCTGAAAACATGAGGGGGTAAAATACGATGTTTTGTCATGCATGCCATTAGATATTAAATTTTTTTAGCAAACCGAAAAAAATTTGTTCATAATAAAACCTCTGTACAACAAGTCTTACGAGACCAAAAAAAATTTGCACATGTCTTATCAGTCTGTCGGTAAAATAATGAGCGCTCTGTCGCATCGAAAATCGCAGCCGAGAAAATGAATTTTGTCGATCGGGTCGCTGAAGTGAAAAGAAATCAAATCGCTTTTCACTTCAGCAACCCGATTGGTGCAGCGAAATTGAGTTCAATATTTTCCCGACAGAAAATAAAAAGGATTATTGTTTAACTTGGATCAAAGCAGGCTCTTGGTCCTCTAAAATTGCTTGCCATAGACAGATTTTCTAAGTTTTACCCATTTTGGGATCCAAAATTTGGAATAAAAATGTCAAAGGTCAGTACGGGTCTCTCCCTAAACTTAGACGGACCATATTTTGCGGACAAAAAATGGGGTGTCTCAGCTTTAATTTGATATAAATTTTAGGGAGATTGGTTCATTATTAGCGGAGAAATACTTGAAATATGGATGCGAGGTTCGAGTGGCCCACAGTGTACAAATCATTCATTGAAAGCTTTCGTTTTCAGCGGCAGCCTTTTTTTCCACAATGAAAAAAGAGATAAAAAAATCTCGGCGGTTTTTGTAAAATACGAACTCAATATCTGATAAATTTCTTGGAAAATAACGCTCTAAATTTTAGCTAATTTTCATCCAGAAAACTGAACAAAATTTTTTTTATTATCACCTAAAAAATTTCTCTTTCAATCGACTATAAAATAACTATTTCCTCTACAAAAATCGACAATATAAATCCCAATCCCCATTGTTTCTGACTGACAAAGTCAAGACGTAATAATGAGCCGAGCGACATTCCGATCGCTCCTCCATATAATTGCTACTTGCAATATAATTAACGTCAAGTGGGATGCATGACATTACAAAGTGGCGTAATTAAAAAGCAATATCTTGTGGGGAAAATATTGTAAACAGAAAAAAATTGTGGAGAGCAAAATACGAAGAGTAAAATTGCTTTGTTTTACAAAAAAAAAAACATTTTGATTTTGTTAAAAATTTTTGAAAAAATAAATAAAATAAATGATCAAACTCACATTTCTCATCTCGTCGTCGTACCGCCGCTGTTCGCTCAACGCTTTCTCGCGCAGAAGTAGTATATAAGGGCCCTATGCCCCCTTTTTGCCCCCCTCCTCTGGAGGAGGGCAAAGACAGGCTACTCTAACAAAATAACAATTGATACTGTAAGCGTACTGTATTAAGGTATATTGTAAATTCAAAGAACTGTATTTTTGTACAAAAGGACCTTACGCACCCTTTTGACCCGTCCTCTTGAGGGGAGGATAAAAAGAGGGTTACTGTAACAAAATAACAATTGTTATTGTAAAATTACTGTTCGAAAGGACTGTGTTACAGTATTAAGGTATATTGTAATCAAAACTCAAAAAAATTAATCAATCACGAAGGCAAATGAGGTCACAATGAAAGTTTAACAAATAAATTAGGACAGACAAATCACTGAACTAAATTTCATTCAGTCTCAGCCAGAGGTCGATATGGCAGGCAATAGAGATTACGCAAAATTTTTACTTCAAAAAACGGCGTTGCATACTGCTGCAACACCAAATCGATTCCGATCTTGCGTCATTTGTCGCTATCATCACTGTTACTAATTAAAAATTAAAATTTTTATTAAGCAAGTCAGAATTGTATCGATTTCTTAATATAAGAAAAATTTCGCTGTTAATACACCCGTTTTGGCAAGAAGCAGATACTATTTTAGGACAGTCACAGAGCGCAAATTTTAGAATTTTAGGCTAGACATGTGGATTTTTGAGGATAAAATTGGCACACGCCCGAATCACACAATGGGTTATAAATGGAAAAAATTAAGATATCATATAATTAAATATTGCAAATTTTAATGGGCGGAGTCAAGTTAGTGTAAATCTTTCCATTTAACAACTGTTAACTGCAACAACAGTTGTCCTAAGGGATACCAAAGAATGTGTCATAAAGTCCACGTTAAAATCATTCCGAGCTCACGTGAATAAAATGATTGCCGGAGGCAGGCATGTGTTAGATTTCACAACAAGAAACCGAGACAGCATTAGACAGTTGAGGCACAAAAACTATTATACTATTGCTTTTGTTGAATAGTTGTTATAATAGGAGCATTTTTCTTATAAGGAATTTGCAAAAATATGTGAAGAAACCTTTGGATAATGAAATTGCACAAAAGCTCACGCTTGTCCAAAGAGAGATAAAGATTTTTCCGAAAATTTGCATAATTTATGCAAAAAAACCACAAACTATTCCGCGCATTGAGCGAAAGTGTTATCTACATGATCTTTTGAATTTTCGACTTTTTATTTTGATTAAGTTTACAAATTATTCAAATTTGTTTTTAATTATTCAATTTTTTAAATATGCAAATTTTAGCGCAAAGGAATCGTTTTTTAATATCTTTGATGAAGTTTGGATCACTCAGTAGTCGTCATGATCTTCGTCTAGACTCATCTCTTGTAGCTTACAACAGGGACATCTGAGGGACAGCACCTTGATGGACGAGGTAGCCAGCAGTGAAAGATAATGAAGACCATCCATTTTTCCGCGGATAATGAACCCTGAAAGAACGATTCTGTTTCCGATTTCAACCTCTTCTAACAGGGAGCGCTCCGAGTCATGAGCCACAATCATGTAATAATCATTTTCAGCTAGGGCCAACGCAAAACTTGGTTTTTCGTCGCTATCTGAATAATGACAAAATTCAATTGAGACGACTAGAGGAAGCGACATTTGAAGACAGAAAAAAACTTGCAATAGAATTGGGAGGAGCAATTTTGCAACATCCCAAATTCCGCCTGCGCAGCAACTGTTTCCTGCCAACAGTCTGTCACAATTGTTTGTCAAAATTATATGTCACAACCACAGATTAATTAGACTTAGGAAGGTTCTAGAAAAGTTTTTTAAGCTCTTAGCTATCACCTACACTACAAATATTATTACTTTTTGAAAAAATCTATGTCATAATGACAATTGTCGATGCCTTTACCATTTAACAATTCACCATATAGCAACTGTTTAACAACTGCTAGAAGCCTGGCAACAACTGTTTATGTCAAAATCTGTCACAATCATTTTGTAAATGTCACAACTCAGGCAATACGGAAATAAGTCAGGCAATACGGAAATAAAATATTTCCTTCCGTTCGCACCGCGGTGAGCGGTTGGGTTTCCTGCCGACGATGCCGTTGCTGGCAACAACCCCTCCGGAGGATGGCAGAAGCTCAACCCGTGGCAGGACCTTCTTGAGGATTGGCACACTGGAGAACCGACGTGACATCCCCATCTTGGCCCCGAATCATGGCCCGTTTCTCTACTTTTGATAGATGATCAGCGGAAATAAATTGAATTGAAATTGAATACGGAAATAATGATTTTCCCCGTCAGGCAATACGGAAATAATGATTTTCCCCCTTTTCTCTGCTTTGATTTCGAAAGGAAATCGAGATCTCTTAATTTTTCGTCCTATCTTCGTCACATGACGAGAGGCAGAGGGCGCTCGCACAAAGCAGGAGAGAGAGGGCAGAGAAAGAAGGAAAAGATCGGGGTTTCTTTTCGCTGTGACCGCCGACAAAATTTAATGAGAAAGGACCCAGCGGAGAAAAAGACCGAGGTTTGGAAATGCTTTTCGTTCGCCGAGAAGCAACTGCTTAGCGACTGCTAAAAGCCTGGCGACTCACAGATGCAATAAGTTCAAATCTTTACTGATTAATTAGGCTTAGGAAAGTTCTAGAAGAATGTCACAATTGCTTGACAACTGTCGAAAGCATGGGAGAAACTGTTTTATGTGATCACCCTGTTAAAAATCTTTATCAATTGTCTATGTCACAACTATTTTGTCAATTGTCTAGGAAAATTCCGGAAAAGTTTGTGAGCTTTTAGTCATCGTCTAAATCACAACACAAAAACCATTTTTTGATTCTTTGATCCACAGACTTAGAAATTCTTTCCCTTTCTAGAAGATTCTAGAACAAAAATTTACATATGCCTAATTAAAGCGATGTGAGAAATATATTAGCCTTGCAAAATTTTGGGTTTGAGAATTAAAGTCTCATTGCGAGGGCCTACATCACTTCACCCCTCAATGTTTGTTACTGTTAAAACCACCATATCTTACACTCATAAGAAGCATAGAAATCTGAACGAGCCTCATACCCGCAGAGCAAATGTTTAATATTCTTTAATATCATCCACTTCAGGAAGGGTTAAGAAAACGATTCCGTTCTTTGCAAAGTGAGGCTGCACCTTTGCATCTACACTGTTTAATAAATCCACTAAGTACCCTGTATCTATTAAAATAAATAAGCACTGAATTGGTGCTTATGACGCTCTCCTGCAGGCTTCCTGTATCAGGTGTAATGGTGAATACTGTGATGTACATTTGCGTATAACATTTTTTGAGGGTACTTGCTCAGTTTAATAGGATAAAAATCGAATTACATTTATACGTTTTAAGTATGAATCGCTGGCTACCTTGCTCTGAATTACCGCTAACCCAAGAAAATTTGAAAAAAATTTCACAAACAAGCGTAAATTACATATAATGCACAGCTACAGGCAACCATTTCTACCATTGGAAATTTAGGTCAGAAAGACAAGAGTGCAACAAAGTTCATGTTAGTTATACCCCACAAAGCCCCATTGCGGAGTCGCGGCGTCAACTGTAATAAGATCCAAGCTCGTCCTATTTTCTTGTTTAATGGGCTTAGGCTTACACGTCTAATTTTCCAAGGCCTATATCCTTTTAACATCAGCAAAATTTTTCAATTTGTAGGACAATATTGGGGCAGTGTGGGTAGACATTATGTGACTTCAGTATATACGATTTAGAAGCTGCCTGAGCTTCAAAACCATATATACAACATATCCCTTAATGCATCTCAAAGCTCACATTCGCACAAATCGAGGACCCAAAAATTTACAAGACAACATCCTAATACATTACATGCTCGTTTTGCTTCAAAGATAACATAAAATTTCGAAACATTAGGATCCTATTTGTATCCATAGGCCAGCAGGTTCGACTTGAGGACTTCAGCGGCAACACAAGTTTTACTCTCCTCTCGCACAATACGTATAGATTAGAAATGGGGTAATATTCCATCACCAAAAATACAATATTTGCGCTACTGAAAGGCATGGGCAACATTTTTTTGCACTAGGTGCACTACTTGCAAATTGTGGCACCTAAGAATCTGACATATTTTTATAATCTTGCTCTAAATTTCGTCCGACTTTTATCCTTCTCTGTTGTTTTCATAAATTTCTTTTGGTCTTAGCATTTTCACAAAGTGCCTGGACATTTTTCGCTTTCGCACAGTGCTTCTTGAGCTTTTGAGAGCCAACGCACTGTCGATTTTTGCCTTTCCGCTCCGTGCAAACCTCAAACATGCCGGTTGCACTGTGCATATTTTGGGGCAAAACCGCAGCGGCGCAGTTGAGAAAAGCAGCGTTATTTCAATTGTAAAGTGCAAAACCAGAAAAAAAGGTGAGTGAGGGGTGCAAGAACTCGCTCATTTTTGTGCACAGTGCGGACCGCGACTAATTTGCAGGCACTTTGTGAAAATGATAATAATATTATACAGAAGTTAATGATGGAGCAACACTGAGATTTTGTAAAGAGACATTACAAAACAAGCTTTGCTACAGGTATAAACTCAAATCGCATAGAACCTAAAATTTGTTTTTAAGAAAAGTAAGTGTTTTTAAAAGACTTGTGTTTAAAGACTGTTGAAAGTAGCCCGCAGAACCATTAAATTGGTCATAAGAAAAAGATTTCAACTTATTTTGACACGGCTTCACATTACAGTGCGCGAAATATTTTCCTTCAATACATTTTAAGTAGATTAGCCCTGCTAATTAAAGAGTTTCGGAAAATTCCACGTTACATGGAACCTGACGCTTCCATAGCAAAGAATTGAAGTTAGAAGCAGAACGGGAGGCTCATTATTTAGCAAGATATTCACCATTCAGGAGGTGTTGCAATTCCGAGAATTATCCTGCTGCGCTTTCAGAAAATCAGATTTCAGACAATCAGATTATCTCGAAATTTTTCATCGCGTTTTGAGCGAATACCTAAAGGTCCTAGTTATCATTTTTCTGCAGCAGCTGGAAGATTAACTTTTTCGATCAAGAGGGGGAAGGGGGAGTCCACATCAACTAAAGTTAGAACAAAGTGTTTCCCATCAATAAATCTCAAACGTGACGAAACGACACAGGAATTATCGAAGTTATTCTCATTTTGTTGGAAAAAAGAAGAGAGCAGCCGATTATTCTTGTGGCGATTCGCAAATTTGAATTTATTGAAGGGAAACGTTTTTCTTGACGAGGAGTCAGACATAACAACAAAGAGATTGCCCATAAAATTTGCTGTACCAAGATGTTTTTTTAAATATTAACTTGCAGTACTATCGAAACAGTATGTTCATTGTTAGAAGAAAAAATTAGCATTGCAATTCACGCATTTTCCTTTATGGAATATGTAAAAAAGATGAAAAAAGTCAGCGGTCGAACTGGCAAGTAACAGCTAAAAATTGCCGTAAGCATAATAAAAAAGTTTTTCATAATCTATAAAAAAACAAAAATACAGAGCATTGAACATTTTGCCAATATCCTTTTATCCTGCTTGTAAGACATTCAAAATTATAAGGACTGTTAATTTGACGCAATTTTTCAAAAGGACGTCAAATTGCCGTCATTTTCGTCATTTTGGCTGAATTGAAAATTCTATATTCGAAGCTTTCAAAGGTGAGTTAGCGCAGACTATGATGAACAATGGTTATAAAATTAATATTAGTTGTAAAGTTCGAATATAGATTTCAGTAAAATCTTCATATTGATTTCGACGGACGTTTTGACAGGAAGGAGCAATTTCTCAAAATTTCTTAATTTTTACGGATTTTTAACAAAAATCTGCAAAAATTTTCCAAAAGAAGTTCAATACGACAATCAAAATGACAAACCTCTTTTAAGACTTAAGAGTAATGAGTCATAAAATAATGCGAAGATTGTACAATTTTGTTTTGCCCTCGAGACTAATAAAACTTCCAAAAGTTTCAGAAAATTTTTTGCAAGGTTGTCTCCTTCTTGACAGAATCTTTATTATCTTTCCTTTTGGCAGGTTATTCTTGAATGTTTGAGTAGGGTTCGGAAAATTCGGGTATATTCACACGCGGCTACACACCGGGTATATACCCGAAATCTCGGGTATATGAGGGTATTTATAAAACTAGCCTAAATTAGTCCAATATATTTAGCACCAATATGAAGTCGTTTGCAACTTATTCATTATCCTAATCATGTTTGGGATGATATTCTTGATTTTTCCACTACAACGAACAAAAAAAGTACTTTTACAATGAAAAAGTTTAACAATCCAGTATTTTGCAGTCAGATTTAGAATTTTTACCCTTTCATCTTCCGATTCAGGTAACTGG
Source organism: Bursaphelenchus xylophilus (assembly GCA_904066235.2). Classification (NCBI taxonomy): domain Eukaryota; kingdom Metazoa; phylum Nematoda; class Chromadorea; order Rhabditida; family Aphelenchoididae; genus Bursaphelenchus; species Bursaphelenchus xylophilus. The sequence continues at coordinate 2,611,810 of CAJFCV020000005.1, read as the reverse complement.
CTGCCTAGTTTTTGACCTGAAAACCAAGTTTTGAACGGAAAAAACAGATTATGAAAAAGTATTTTTATGACCAAATTCATTAAGGCATCAACAATTTTTGTACGGTAAGGGGGTCGCACGGCAACCCAGGGAGTCTCCCGTCCCATTTCGACACTTCGCCCACCCAGTATCGGCTGTAGTCAAACGAAATGTCAAAAATGAATTGTTGGTGGGGTTTTCCGACCGAAAAACATTTTTTCCTCGGAATTACTTCATATTTCTGAAGTTCAAAAAGGCCGAAGGCCCCAAGCCTTTCAGTAAAATCAAAGTATTCAGTATAAGACATGGCGTTACCGCAAGCTTAGAGCACTTCGTAAAGGCTCAAAAGGGTTTCAGAAGGAACATAGAAAAAGTCACGGTTCCAGAAATCGAGGCGCCCGAAAAAAAGTACCAGAAATATGAGGGTCCGAAGGGTCTCGCCCCTAAGTTTTGACAGAAAGGTTATCTTCGTATATTTTGAGTTGAAAACTTGTCTTCTTTCACATACGAGGGGCCGAAGGTACCGAGCTCTTTGATAAAAGTTGAAAAGTGGTTCAAAAGGAACATAGAAAAAGTCAAAGTTCCAGAAATAGAAGCGCCCGAAGTTATCAACTAATTTCTGGTTATTGTACAGGGTGTTTCAAGAAATTTGGAACAAACAATTTGCTTATATCTTCGTGTTCTTCGCAGCTATCAACGAATTTCTTTTTGCTTCTAAAAAATTGACGTCGGGCGTTTTTCGAATCTCTAAAAAATTTTTTTTCGTCGGCGGAGGACCCATTTCTCGGCGGAGACAATTAGGGCCTTTTTTAAAAATCACATCGTATTACGTGGCGGAAACGCCGTTGCAACGGCTGAAATTAAGTTTACGTTACACTTCCGAGGATTTTACGGTATGCTTTTTTGTGTTTTCGATTTTACGCACATCCGCGGAGGCGCGGCGGAGACCTCAGATCTCGGCGGACTTTGTTTTGGGCCTTCGGTTTTTGCAAATTCATGTTGGAAAAGAGGTTGGGGCGATTTTTTGTTTTCATCCGATATACAGATGGCAAAAATTTCGTACTTTCTTTCCCCGGCGGAGGATTCGGCGGAGGTTTTATCAAAATTATCAAAAACAAAACTCCGCCGTCTTGTCCGCCGGACCAAAAAAATAAGACTGCTTTGACCTTTTGATAAAACCTCCGCCGAATCCTCCGCCGGGGAAAGAAAGTACGAAATTTTTGCCATCTGTATATCGGATGAAAACAAAAAATCGCCCCAACCTCTTTTCCAACATGAATTTGCAAAAACCGAAGGCCCAAAACAAAGTCCGCCGAGATCTGAGGTCTCCGCCGCGCCTCCGCGGATGTGCGTAAAATCGAAAACACAAAAAAGCATACCGTAAAATCCTCGGAAGTGTAACGTAAACTTAATTTCAGCCGTTGCAACGGCGTTTCCGCCACGTAATACGATGTGATTTTTAAAAAAGGCCCTAATTGTCTCCGCCGAGAAATGGGTCCTCCGCCGACGAAAAAAAATTTTTTAGAGATTCGAAAAACGCCCGACGTCAATTTTTTAGAAGCAAAAAGAAATTCGTTGATAGCTGCGAAGAACACGAAGATATAAGCAAATTGTTTGTTCCAAATTTCTTGAAACACCCTGTACAATAACCAGAAATTAGTTGATAACTTCGGGCGCTTCTATTTCTGGAACTTTGACTTTTTCTATGTTCCTTTTGAACCACTTTTCAACTTTTATCAAAGAGCTCGGTACCTTCGGCCCCTCGTATGTGAAAGAAGACAAGTTTTCAACTCAAAATATACGAAGATAACCTTTCTGTCAAAACTTAGGGGCGAGACCCTTCGGACCCTCATATTTCTGGTACTTTTTTTCGGGCGCCTCGATTTCTGGAACCGTGACTTTTTCTATGTTCCTTCTGAAACCCTTTTGAGCCTTTACGAAGTGCTCTAAGCTTGCGGTAACGCCATGTCTTATACTGAATACTTTGATTTTACTGAAAGGCTTGGGGCCTTCGGCCTTTTTGAACTTCAGAAATATGAAGTAATTCCGAGGAAAAAATGTTTTTCGGTCGGAAAACCCCACCAACAATTCATTTTTGACATTTCGTTTGACTACAGCCGATACTGGGTGGGCGAAGTGTCGAAATGGGACGGGAGACTCCCTGGGTTGCCGTGCGACCCCCTTACCGTACAAAAATTGTTGATGCCTTAATGAATTTGGTCATAAAAATACTTTTTCATAATCTGTTTTTTCCGTTCAAAACTTGGTTTTCAGGTCAAAAACTAGGCAGCCAGTTACCTGAATCGGAAGATGAAAGGGTAAAAATTCTAAATCTGACTGCAAAATACTGGATTGTTAAACTTTTTCATTGTAAAAGTACTTTTTTTGTTCGTTGTAGTGGAAAAATCAAGAATATCATCCCAAACATGATTAGGATAATGAATAAGTTGCAAACGACTTCATATTGGTGCTAAATATATTGGACTAATTTAGGCTAGTTTTATAAATACCCTCATATACCCGAGATTTCGGGTATATACCCGGTGTGTAGCCGCGTGTGAATATACCCGAATTTTCCGAACCCTACTCAAACATTCAAGAATAACCTGCCAAAAGGAAAGATAATAAAGATTCTGTCAAGAAGGAGACAACCTTGCAAAAAATTTTCTGAAACTTTTGGAAGTTTTATTAGTCTCGAGGGCAAAACAAAATTGTACAATCTTCGCATTATTTTATGACTCATTACTCTTAAGTCTTAAAAGAGGTTTGTCATTTTGATTGTCGTATTGAACTTCTTTTGGAAAATTTTTGCAGATTTTTGTTAAAAATCCGTAAAAATTAAGAAATTTTGAGAAATTGCTCCTTCCTGTCAAAACGTCCGTCGAAATCAATATGAAGATTTTACTGAAATCTATATTCGAACTTTACAACTAATATTAATTTTATAACCATTGTTCATCATAGTCTGCGCTAACTCACCTTTGAAAGCTTCGAATATAGAATTTTCAATTCAGCCAAAATGACGAAAATGACGGCAATTTGACGTCCTTTTGAAAAATTGCGTCAAATTAACAGTCCTTATAATTTTGAATGTCTTACAAGCAGGATAAAAGGATATTGGCAAAATGTTCAATGCTCTGTATTTTTGTTTTTTTATAGATTATGAAAAACTTTTTTATTATGCTTACGGCAATTTTTAGCTGTTACTTGCCAGTTCGACCGCTGACTTTTTTCATCTTTTTTACATATTCCATAAAGGAAAATGCGTGAATTGCAATGCTAATTTTTTCTTCTAACAATGAACATACTGTTTCGATAGTACTGCAAGTTAATATTTAAAAAAACATCTTGGTACAGCAAATTTTATGGGCAATCTCTTTGTTGTTATGTCTGACTCCTCGTCAAGAAAAACGTTTCCCTTCAATAAATTCAAATTTGCGAATCGCCACAAGAATAATCGGCTGCTCTCTTCTTTTTTCCAACAAAATGAGAATAACTTCGATAATTCCTGTGTCGTTTCGTCACGTTTGAGATTTATTGATGGGAAACACTTTGTTCTAACTTTAGTTGATGTGGACTCCCCTTCCCCCTCTTGATCGAAAAAGTTAATCTTCCAGCTGCTGCAGAAAAATGATAACTAGGACCTTTAGGTATTCGCTCAAAACGCGATGAAAAATTTCGAGATAATCTGATTGTCTGAAATCTGATTTTCTGAAAGCGCAGCAGGATAATTCTCGGAATTGCAACACCTCCTGAATGGTGAATATCTTGCTAAATAATGAGCCTCCCGTTCTGCTTCTAACTTCAATTCTTTGCTATGGAAGCGTCAGGTTCCATGTAACGTGGAATTTTCCGAAACTCTTTAATTAGCAGGGCTAATCTACTTAAAATGTATTGAAGGAAAATATTTCGCGCACTGTAATGTGAAGCCGTGTCAAAATAAGTTGAAATCTTTTTCTTATGACCAATTTAATGGTTCTGCGGGCTACTTTCAACAGTCTTTAAACACAAGTCTTTTAAAAACACTTACTTTTCTTAAAAACAAATTTTAGGTTCTATGCGATTTGAGTTTATACCTGTAGCAAAGCTTGTTTTGTAATGTCTCTTTACAAAATCTCAGTGTTGCTCCATCATTAACTTCTGTATAATATTATTATCATTTTCACAAAGTGCCTGCAAATTAGTCGCGGTCCGCACTGTGCACAAAAATGAGCGAGTTCTTGCACCCCTCACTCACCTTTTTTTCTGGTTTTGCACTTTACAATTGAAATAACGCTGCTTTTCTCAACTGCGCCGCTGCGGTTTTGCCCCAAAATATGCACAGTGCAACCGGCATGTTTGAGGTTTGCACGGAGCGGAAAGGCAAAAATCGACAGTGCGTTGGCTCTCAAAAGCTCAAGAAGCACTGTGCGAAAGCGAAAAATGTCCAGGCACTTTGTGAAAATGCTAAGACCAAAAGAAATTTATGAAAACAACAGAGAAGGATAAAAGTCGGACGAAATTTAGAGCAAGATTATAAAAATATGTCAGATTCTTAGGTGCCACAATTTGCAAGTAGTGCACCTAGTGCAAAAAAATGTTGCCCATGCCTTTCAGTAGCGCAAATATTGTATTTTTGGTGATGGAATATTACCCCATTTCTAATGTATACGTATTGTGCGAGAGGAGAGTAAAACTTGTGTTGCCGCTGAAGTCCTCAAGTCGAACCTGCTGGCCTATGGATACAAATAGGATCCTAATGTTTCGAAATTTTATGTTATCTTTGAAGCAAAACGAGCATGTAATGTATTAGGATGTTGTCTTGTAAATTTTTGGGTCCTCGATTTGTGCGAATGTGAGCTTTGAGATGCATTAAGGGATATGTTGTATATATGGTTTTGAAGCTCAGGCAGCTTCTAAATCGTATATACTGAAGTCACATAATGTCTACCCACACTGCCCCAATATTGTCCTACAAATTGAAAAATTTTGCTGATGTTAAAAGGATATAGGCCTTGGAAAATTAGACGTGTAAGCCTAAGCCCATTAAACAAGAAAATAGGACGAGCTTGGATCTTATTACAGTTGACGCCGCGACTCCGCAATGGGGCTTTGTGGGGTATAACTAACATGAACTTTGTTGCACTCTTGTCTTTCTGACCTAAATTTCCAATGGTAGAAATGGTTGCCTGTAGCTGTGCATTATATGTAATTTACGCTTGTTTGTGAAATTTTTTTCAAATTTTCTTGGGTTAGCGGTAATTCAGAGCAAGGTAGCCAGCGATTCATACTTAAAACGTATAAATGTAATTCGATTTTTATCCTATTAAACTGAGCAAGTACCCTCAAAAAATGTTATACGCAAATGTACATCACAGTATTCACCATTACACCTGATACAGGAAGCCTGCAGGAGAGCGTCATAAGCACCAATTCAGTGCTTATTTATTTTAATAGATACAGGGTACTTAGTGGATTTATTAAACAGTGTAGATGCAAAGGTGCAGCCTCACTTTGCAAAGAACGGAATCGTTTTCTTAACCCTTCCTGAAGTGGATGATATTAAAGAATATTAAACATTTGCTCTGCGGGTATGAGGCTCGTTCAGATTTCTATGCTTCTTATGAGTGTAAGATATGGTGGTTTTAACAGTAACAAACATTGAGGGGTGAAGTGATGTAGGCCCTCGCAATGAGACTTTAATTCTCAAACCCAAAATTTTGCAAGGCTAATATATTTCTCACATCGCTTTAATTAGGCATATGTAAATTTTTGTTCTAGAATCTTCTAGAAAGGGAAAGAATTTCTAAGTCTGTGGATCAAAGAATCAAAAAATGGTTTTTGTGTTGTGATTTAGACGATGACTAAAAGCTCACAAACTTTTCCGGAATTTTCCTAGACAATTGACAAAATAGTTGTGACATAGACAATTGATAAAGATTTTTAACAGGGTGATCACATAAAACAGTTTCTCCCATGCTTTCGACAGTTGTCAAGCAATTGTGACATTCTTCTAGAACTTTCCTAAGCCTAATTAATCAGTAAAGATTTGAACTTATTGCATCTGTGAGTCGCCAGGCTTTTAGCAGTCGCTAAGCAGTTGCTTCTCGGCGAACGAAAAGCATTTCCAAACCTCGGTCTTTTTCTCCGCTGGGTCCTTTCTCATTAAATTTTGTCGGCGGTCACAGCGAAAAGAAACCCCGATCTTTTCCTTCTTTCTCTGCCCTCTCTCTCCTGCTTTGTGCGAGCGCCCTCTGCCTCTCGTCATGTGACGAAGATAGGACGAAAAATTAAGAGATCTCGATTTCCTTTCGAAATCAAAGCAGAGAAAAGGGGGAAAATCATTATTTCCGTATTGCCTGACGGGGAAAATCATTATTTCCGTATTCAATTTCAATTCAATTTATTTCCGCTGATCATCTATCAAAAGTAGAGAAACGGGCCATGATTCGGGGCCAAGATGGGGATGTCACGTCGGTTCTCCAGTGTGCCAATCCTCAAGAAGGTCCTGCCACGGGTTGAGCTTCTGCCATCCTCCGGAGGGGTTGTTGCCAGCAACGGCATCGTCGGCAGGAAACCCAACCGCTCACCGCGGTGCGAACGGAAGGAAATATTTTATTTCCGTATTGCCTGACTTATTTCCGTATTGCCTGAGTTGTGACATTTACAAAATGATTGTGACAGATTTTGACATAAACAGTTGTTGCCAGGCTTCTAGCAGTTGTTAAACAGTTGCTATATGGTGAATTGTTAAATGGTAAAGGCATCGACAATTGTCATTATGACATAGATTTTTTCAAAAAGTAATAATATTTGTAGTGTAGGTGATAGCTAAGAGCTTAAAAAACTTTTCTAGAACCTTCCTAAGTCTAATTAATCTGTGGTTGTGACATATAATTTTGACAAACAATTGTGACAGACTGTTGGCAGGAAACAGTTGCTGCGCAGGCGGAATTTGGGATGTTGCAAAATTGCTCCTCCCAATTCTATTGCAAGTTTTTTTCTGTCTTCAAATGTCGCTTCCTCTAGTCGTCTCAATTGAATTTTGTCATTATTCAGATAGCGACGAAAAACCAAGTTTTGCGTTGGCCCTAGCTGAAAATGATTATTACATGATTGTGGCTCATGACTCGGAGCGCTCCCTGTTAGAAGAGGTTGAAATCGGAAACAGAATCGTTCTTTCAGGGTTCATTATCCGCGGAAAAATGGATGGTCTTCATTATCTTTCACTGCTGGCTACCTCGTCCATCAAGGTGCTGTCCCTCAGATGTCCCTGTTGTAAGCTACAAGAGATGAGTCTAGACGAAGATCATGACGACTACTGAGTGATCCAAACTTCATCAAAGATATTAAAAAACGATTCCTTTGCGCTAAAATTTGCATATTTAAAAAATTGAATAATTAAAAACAAATTTGAATAATTTGTAAACTTAATCAAAATAAAAAGTCGAAAATTCAAAAGATCATGTAGATAACACTTTCGCTCAATGCGCGGAATAGTTTGTGGTTTTTTTGCATAAATTATGCAAATTTTCGGAAAAATCTTTATCTCTCTTTGGACAAGCGTGAGCTTTTGTGCAATTTCATTATCCAAAGGTTTCTTCACATATTTTTGCAAATTCCTTATAAGAAAAATGCTCCTATTATAACAACTATTCAACAAAAGCAATAGTATAATAGTTTTTGTGCCTCAACTGTCTAATGCTGTCTCGGTTTCTTGTTGTGAAATCTAACACATGCCTGCCTCCGGCAATCATTTTATTCACGTGAGCTCGGAATGATTTTAACGTGGACTTTATGACACATTCTTTGGTATCCCTTAGGACAACTGTTGTTGCAGTTAACAGTTGTTAAATGGAAAGATTTACACTAACTTGACTCCGCCCATTAAAATTTGCAATATTTAATTATATGATATCTTAATTTTTTCCATTTATAACCCATTGTGTGATTCGGGCGTGTGCCAATTTTATCCTCAAAAATCCACATGTCTAGCCTAAAATTCTAAAATTTGCGCTCTGTGACTGTCCTAAAATAGTATCTGCTTCTTGCCAAAACGGGTGTATTAACAGCGAAATTTTTCTTATATTAAGAAATCGATACAATTCTGACTTGCTTAATAAAAATTTTAATTTTTAATTAGTAACAGTGATGATAGCGACAAATGACGCAAGATCGGAATCGATTTGGTGTTGCAGCAGTATGCAACGCCGTTTTTTGAAGTAAAAATTTTGCGTAATCTCTATTGCCTGCCATATCGACCTCTGGCTGAGACTGAATGAAATTTAGTTCAGTGATTTGTCTGTCCTAATTTATTTGTTAAACTTTCATTGTGACCTCATTTGCCTTCGTGATTGATTAATTTTTTTGAGTTTTGATTACAATATACCTTAATACTGTAACACAGTCCTTTCGAACAGTAATTTTACAATAACAATTGTTATTTTGTTACAGTAACCCTCTTTTTATCCTCCCCTCAAGAGGACGGGTCAAAAGGGTGCGTAAGGTCCTTTTGTACAAAAATACAGTTCTTTGAATTTACAATATACCTTAATACAGTACGCTTACAGTATCAATTGTTATTTTGTTAGAGTAGCCTGTCTTTGCCCTCCTCCAGAGGAGGGGGGCAAAAAGGGGGCATAGGGCCCTTATATACTACTCGCAGAATCGAATTTTGTTTTCCCATTTCCTCGAGATCCGCCTCCAACATGCTGATCTTCTCCATGGCCGCCCCATCCACCGTGCTCGAGCGCGAGAGCTCTTGTTCGGCGGCGCGCAAACGCTCACTTAACGCTTGCTCGGAGCGCTTGAACCGGTCCAGGTCTTGTTCCAGGTCCAGTTCGCGCGATTTTAACCTGAAGAATGGAAAGTGTTGTGGTGATGATAATGCAATTCAAACGGGAATTTTTAAAGATGAAAGTTTCGGATTTGCGCTAAGAGTATGTGGACAAAATTTGAAGAGATTTTGAATGTTTCTTTTTGAGAAGGTTCAACAAAAAAAAGTACAGAGTTTCAGCCGAAACTTCACAGATTTCGGGCTCAAATTTTTTTTTGAAAATGTCAAAGGTCGGTACGGGGGCACGTCAAAGAAAAAGTGAAAAAAACCAGGAATCTCGGACTATTCATTTTTGACGAAATGTCGCTGAATTATCGAGTCACGAAAGAAAACTTTCCCGGAGAAGGTTTTTTTCAAGAAAAATGTTTTTTCGAAGAGAAAAGTCATTTTTCTATCTCGATAATTCTGTGGCACTTTGCAAAAAATTAATGATCCGAGATTCCTTGTTTTTCTTCAATTTTCTGAAATATTTTTTTGACATAGGAGGCCTCCATGAACACAGGCACGCCGTATTTGGTAGGCAAAAAATGGGGTACCTCAGCTTCCATTTGATAAAAATTTCATAGCAATTGGTGCATTATTGGCGGAGAAATACTTGAAATAAGGTTGGAAGCTTCGGCTGAACCACCCTGTATAAATATCAGTCTGTCGGGAAAATAGTGAGCACAAAGTCGCTGCCCCAATCGCGTCGCTGAAGTTCAAAGCAGTTTGATTTCGCCCCGACACATTTTTTCTTGTCGATACGACAGAATGCTCATTATTTTCCCGACAGACTGATAAACCTTAAAAAAATCCTGATTTTCTTCCTTTTGAAGTCATGCTATTACCTTTACAGTGGCGGACCTGATCTAGTGGCAAAAAACGCACCATTTTGCATCCGGGAAGCATCAAAAATGTAGCAAAATACCTCCCTCTCCAAGTGTAAAAACTCTGATTTCAAAAGCCCGCCCGCTCTTTTTGTGAGAGAACCTTTCAAAAACGAAGTTTTTTTAGTTGGAGAGGGAGGGATTTTGCCACATTTTTGATACATCCTGGATGCAAAATTTTAGTTTTTTCCATTGGATCATGTCCGTCACTGTACATAGATCGTACAAAAAAATAAAGCCCTTTCCTCACCTGTTAACCTCATTTTTCAGCAGCACCAACTCTTCTTTGTTCCCCTTTTCCAAACTTTCAACTTTCTCCACATGCTCGTTGCATCGTGCTGTAGCTTCTTTGAGCTCTCGCAAATTCGCATTCCTTTCTTTTTCCAAGTTTTCAATTTGATTTTGCAGTTCTTCCACTAACTTTCTCCTCGAATTATCACCGTCAGAAACTTGGGATTCCAAGGTTCGCAGCCGAGTCGCTCTTTTTGACAATTCCTCCAGGATTTTTGAGGATTCTGGAGCCACCTGCAACGTGCTGGCAATCTGGTTAATCGCGCTGGAACTTGAGCTATTATCCTCTTCTAGGAGCCGCAATTCATCGGTCAATTCAGCGACTCTTTCCAACGCCTCTTCTAAATCATCATTTTTTTGGGCAAAAAGTTTTTCCAATTCCATTTTCGCAGCCTTTTCGGCTTCCAGATCTCTCGAAATTTTGGCCAAATTTGCCTCAAGACGTGATGATTTATCTGCCGACCCTTTCAGCTCATTCTCCGCGCGTTGAAGTCGGTCTTCCAACGATTGTTTGGCACTTCGGAGTTCGGCCAGCTTTTGTCGCTCATTTTCAGCGTCGGTTTTCGCATTTTTCAAGCGATCTTCAAGCCCTTTGATGATTTCGGAATCCACAGCATTAGCACGGAGATTTTGGAGCTCACGATCCGACGATTCAATCAGCTGTCTGAAACGGTTTAGTCATCATTTTTGTATATTTACTTGTGTAATGTATTATATTTGGCAAAATTTGGCAAAAATACATTGTAAAGTAAAAAAAACTATTTTTAATATGATTTTAACATACGAATACTGTAATTCATTGGGGTTTAATAAATTTTTCAGCTCAAGTTTGATGTCGACTATATTACACATGGTAAAATTCATATCAAAATTTTGCATTTTTTACCTCAAATAAACATTGTTAATGCTCTATAAGTTCTTTAGAGACTTCAAATAAAATTTATCGCTACGTAAAACAGTATTTTCCCACAATTTTTTACTACTTTTCCCTACTATAATAAAGAAACGAACCAACTTTCTGGACGACCTAAAAATTTGCATCAAAATTTCCCAAATTTTTTGCCTCTCAAATGCCTAATATATTCCTCCTGTCATCGTAAATCGCGTATTCGCAGCGCCGCTGATCGGATCCCATTATGCAGCGCGCGCCCACTTCTCTAATTTTGCGCCCTCCCCAACAATGAGCCGCCGAATTTGGGTGCACCGTGCGCAAATCGAATTGCCCCGGACCGCTCGTTAGCCGCAATTTTGTGGGGCCCCGGGTGCGCCGCGGGACGGGGCTAGGTAGACGGCGGGTAAACAAGGCATCTGGAGGAGGATTTTGCCGGGTGTGACCGAAAAATAATGGAATTGCGAGGCGTTTCGGGCGGTATAATATAAAATTTGATGGAATAGCGGTAAGAGGAGATGGTATAAACAAAATTCTGTTGTGAGTGGGTAGTTTAAAGATTCAGCATGTTATTTGTAGACGTTTTTGGGTCATCAGAAAATATAGTTTTTGAAAAATTTCAAAGTAATTTTAAGATTTTTCAAATTGGAATTTTTAAAATATCTCGGTGGTCTTTGGAAAGCATGAGCTAAAATTTTCAGTGAATAATTTATAAATACTATCGAACGTTCATGCAAAATTTCAGGATGATCGTGCTTGTTTGACCTGTCAAACTAAATTTTTTTCAAATTTTTTGCCGATTTTTTTCATTTTTTGATGATTAAATTTAAATTTTCCATTAAATCTCCCCAAATTCTACAACAAAAATGATGTCAAACGTGTGCTTATTAATCGCCATGCTTCTAAAACTCGATTGTGTTCGCGCTCTTCCACCTGATGCCCTTTGTTCGCGGGCGGCGGGGAAGATTTTATTTTCGCAACGCAAAGTGCATGTCCGGTACCGCCGGCGGGCATTGTGCCATTCGTCGTCATGGAAGTGTGAAGATGCGGTGCAGCGATCGGGGTGGGGCCTCCTGTCCTCGCGTCCCGTGTCTTCGGGGCGCTCTTTTTTCGGAAGCGCCTGAATGGGAGAGTGAAGCGAGGAGAACCGCCGCCCGCGACACAACTCTTCCTCTCCATGGAGAGCGGGACGGGCGAGGGGGGCGCGGCGATCTGCCCGCAGGCGCACGCGCCGACGCCCGGCACTACCAACTTCCGCCAGCACCCGCCCGCACCGTGCGAAGCCGCCCGCCCGCCCCACCCCTCGAGGCGGAACACCGGCGAGAAGAAGAAGAACAGAATTTTTTGGGGAGAAACGAGGGGCGAAGGAAGGAAGAAGGAACGGAGTGAAAACTTTCCAAAATATTTGCTCGCGCAAAGAGGTGCGGACAAGTGGTTACGAAATGGAGGTCAAGAGATTAATCAGCCACTAATTAAGGCAGAGTTCAAGCCACTGGGATGCGGGGATACGGTGGAAAAGACTTCATTTTTGGAGGGAAATTATGATGATTTAGGGGAAATTGATGGAAAAGTAGTAGTCAATGGATGTTTAAGCCATTTTTAAGACTTTTGATGAGCTCAGAAATTTTTTACTGGCACTTTGAATATCGTGAAAATATTGAGCAGTAAAAAAAGAACATAAAAACCGTGTTTTAGACAAAAATTATGATGATTTAGGGGAAACGGATGGAAAACGAGCAGAAAATGGATGTTTAGGGCATTTTTAAAATTTCTGATGACCTTAGAATTTTTTTACTATTACATGGAATATGGTGAAAAATGTTGAGAAGTAAGAAAACCACATAAAAAACTTTCTTTTAGACAAAAATTATGATGATTTATGGGAAATTGATGGAAAAGAAGTAGTCAATGGATGTTTAGGCCATTTTTAAGCCTTCTGATGAGCTTAGAATTTTTTACCTGGGCCATTGGGAATAATTGGAATAAATGTTGAATCCCAGAAATGAAAAATCAACAGAAAAGACTTGTTTTAGACAAGAAATTGGTGATTTTTGACCAAAATGCTTGAAGAACCTGTTTTTCGGCCGCTTATTTTGACTTCTCACGGTATGACTCGAAACTTGAGGACCTTGAGGAGCTTTCAGAGGCCTATTTTTAGCTAAATTTTTGATGATTTTGACCAAAAATTTTGGCATTTTTTGGGGAAAAAATATTTTTTTTTTGATTTTTTTAAATTGAGTTTTGTGATTTTGCTATTTTAAATATTTTCTTTAGTTTTATTTTTGCTCATTTTTTGTAATAAATCGCCAAAAATTTTATTATTTCTGCCATTTTTTCAAATTTTCCCGTCGCCGGGAACGGGTGTTTCCCTCCAATAAAGCCCTCATAAACCTCCGCCGTCTTCTATTTGCATAAAGATTTCGGGTTTTCCCGCCTCTTTTCTGATCGTTGGAGGGTGAAATTAGGCAGGGCGAGGGGAAAAGGAGCGGCGAGTTCAAAACACGCGGGCCGAGCGGGTCTTAAAAATTCATCAGTCTTCAAGGCCCCAATTCGGCTTTCAAGGACTTTCCGGACGGACCTGTGCGGCCTAATTAACGCCGACAATTGGGGCAGGGGAGAATGCGAGGGTGGGATAAAGGGGGATTTTTTGGGGAAAAGTTGCGGTTTTTTGGAATTTTGAATTATTTGAGAGTCGTATTATAATTTTTAGAGGGTTATATGGTATTTTCATGTATTTAGCAGTCATTTGAAGGTCTTTGAAGGCCATTTTCGATATTATTTTAGTCATTTTTGAAAATTTTTTTGACTTGAAATATAAAAATTTGTCATTTGAAAAAATTTTAAGGCTAAAATACGAAAGGAAATAGCATTAAAATTAATTATATAACGATATAAACCCGAAAAAATCAGAATATCATTGATTTTTCCACGATTTTCTGTCATTTTCCCCGATTTCTTCCATTTTTCCCGTTTTCGGCGACTTTTTTCTGTGTCCAGCGACTTCAAACCGCCCTCCAAACCCCCCGTTTACAGTGTCGGTATTCCGTTTCCGGGAGGCCGGGCTACGGTCGGCTGTTTACATCCGACCACTTGGCCATCCCACATTTTCCGTCGGTGCGCCACCAAATGTCACCCGATCTGGGGGCTAAGCACACGCGGAAAGTCGAGAATTTCACCCACTCCACATTCCCAGCCCAAATTCGGCGCCCGGCCGGCCGGCCGGCGCCCGATCCGCTCATAAAGTGGCCGCGGGTCCCACGGCGATGAACTCCACGGCCCCATTTAAGGGCCCGCAAACAAAGCGAGAGGCCGCCTTCCGGCCCACCGGAACACGGACGGCGCTCGGCGGGACGCGCTCCGCCAAATGCCCTCAGGTCTTTGAGTGAATTTCCCCCTCAAAATTCGATGATTTGACCGGATTTACGCACCGTGCGCTGGGAAATGCGAAGTGCACAGTGCGAAAACTTGAAATGTGGATTGCACTGTGCGAAAAAAATCCCGGCCGCACCTTGGTCTGCACAGCGCATTTTTTGACGTTTGCACAGTGCAATCCACTTTTCAAGTTTTTGCACAGTGCGAAAACTTAAAAAGTGGATTGCACAGTGCAAAAAATTCAAAAATGTAGATTGCACTGTGCGAAAACAAAAAAATGTCGGCTGCACCGTGCAGATTTTGGTTTGCACAGTGCAATCCACTTTTCAAATTTTTGCACAGTGCGAAAAGTTGAAAAGTGGATTGCACAGTGCGAACAATTCAAAAACGTGGATTGCACAGTGCAAAAACAAAAAAATGTCGGCTGCACCGTGCAGATTTTGGTTTGCACAGTGCGAAAACTTGAAAAGTGGAGTGCACAGAGCAAAATAAAAAAACGTTGGCTGCACAGTGCAGATTTCGCTCTGTACAGTGCATTTTTTTGAAGTTTGCACTGTGCCACCAATTTTTCAAGTTTTTGCACCGTGCGAAAACTTGAAAAGTGGATTGCACGGTGCGATAATTTGAAAAGTCGATCGCACAGTGCAAAAACAAAAAAAAATGTTGGCTGCACCTTGCAGATTTCGGCCTGCACCGTGCATTTTTTGAGGTTTGCACTGTGCAATCCACTTTTCAAATTTTTGCACAGTGCGATTGCGTGCAAACTGCGATTTCGTGCACGGTGCAAAAAATAAATTCAATTCTTCTCGCACGGTGCAAAAAAATCAGCTTGATTTCTTTTGCGTCGCTGAAATTCCTTTCAACATTCCCCCGCACAGTGCAAACCCCAATCTCCAACCGCACCGTGCGGCATTCCTTTCATTGGTTTTTGTGTTTTCCCGAACCTGTCGCGGGCACTCGATCCCTTTTTCGGCGTCAAGTTGCGCGACGCCGCTTGCTTGCCCCCACTCATTCTTCATCCTTTGCACTTTTGGTGACTCTTCTCGCCCTCTCGTTTTTCGCGAAAATCCACAACCAGCTCTCCGGGAGAAACGCGTTTGACCGAAGAACCCGCGACCCGTCTGTTTTTTGCGCGCCCAATTCCCCTCCGCCCGCCTCTCGATTCGTCGCGCTCTCTCGGCGCGCTTGCACTTTGGTTCTTGCGAGATCGTGTCGCCGGCGGGGGGTTGTCGCGCCTCCAACCGCGAGAGAGAGAGAGAGAGAGGGGCGACGGGATCAAAACTGGCTCTTTGTCCACTCGTCGCCCCTCTCTCCCTTTCTTCGGCTTCTTCGCCTCGTCGTCGCTCAGCCGTTCCGCATGACTCGAGCGACAAGATTTTTTTGGGTGGGGCGGCGGGGCGCGGGCGAGGCGACAAAGGCGGAACTCGCCCTCCGCACAGTTTGGGCCCGCTTTCAACTGGTCGCTGACCCTTCCGCGCCTCCCATTGTCGCTGGATTTTCGGATTTTCTGGAGCCGCATCAGCTGGTTTTTCGACTTCTCCGCACCGTGCGGAACTGGTTCGCGGAGGTTTCGGCACAGTGCAAAAAAAATATTTTTTAAATTTTTGCACAGTGCAGAAGATTTTCGCTGATTTTTGCACAGTGCAGTTGGAAAAATAAAAAAAAAAAATTTTTTTTTTTTGATTTTTGCGATAGTTTTTTAATGAAAAATTTAATTCTGCGTTAAAATTTTCTAAATTTGATTAACCAATTTTTCGCACCGTGCAATTAGATTCTGCGACCTTCAAATCCAAAGCCCTTTCCTGTGCACCGTGCAATCAACTTCCTTCCTCGCCCGCACCGTGCATCCCCCTTTCCGGACTCGCCGCACCGTGCATTCCTCGATTTCCGGCCCAAACAAAAAAACGAACTCCGTTTTGGGGGGCGAGCAGGCGCACGGTGCGATCAGCGCTGTCGCCAATTGACCCCGCTCATCATTTGTTTTTGTCGCGGGCCCGTCAACAATCAATTTCCATGCAAATCGGGCTGATGAGGGGGAGTCGCTGACCGGTTGCACGGTGCGTTCCCTCTCCTCGCCGCTTGTTTGTCGCCGACCTCCGGTTGTCGCCACGCGCCCGGCTTTTGGTCCAGCTGCTTTTGCTTTTGCCCCCTCACATCCAGCCTTTGCTCCTGCGGGGGGCGCGCGCTGTGTGTCGCGCGCGATCCCCCCTTGTTTTTCTCTCCGCCAATTTTCGTGTCGCGCGCCTCGCCCGTTTCTCTTGCCTCTGTCCACTCCGCTTTCGGGGCGGTTTTGCAAGTCCATTTTCGCGATGAGGGCGAACTGCACGGTGCGGGCGCGTTCCCCACCCCAATTTCAGCCCCGCTTTCATCGGGGGCTGTTTTCCGGTTTTTCCACAATGAGGCGAAGAGTGCAGTTCGGGGTGAAGCGGATCGCACCGTGCAGTCGGGTTTTCCGCCCATCGCACCGTGCGCTTCAACCTCCCTAATTTTTGACTCTTTGCACGGTGCGGCCGGAGTTTTTTGGATTGCGGAAAACGCACTGTGCAAAAATTTTTGACGATTTTCAAATTGAAAAAAAAAAAATTTGTGTCTCAGAACGATATTTTGACAAAAAAATTTTTTGATTTTTTCCCTGAATTTTCGAAAAATTTCGAATTTTAAAACTTCGCTTGCACTGTGCATTTTTCTCCCAGAATAAAATCGCTTTTCTTGTTATTGCACTGTGCATTTCCTCTCTCCTTCGGAGCCACTAATTTCGCACTGTGCGGCGAGAAATTTCCGGTTCCTTTCGGGCGCCTGTTGGATGCAAATTTCAGAAAATTTGCGCGCCGGATTTTTGCCAGAATGACCAGTCTCCGTTTTCATGATTTTTTCATGGAGGTCGCACGCGTCGCCGTGGGTGATCGGCGGCGCGCCGTGAAACCCGCCTCAAAACAAGATTTTTCATGGCGGGCATTCGCTTTGTCGCACTGTGCAAACCGGAATTGAATCGCACTGTGCGAATTTGTCGGTGAACTGCACTGTGCATCTTTTATTTTTTTCGCACAGTGCAATAAAAAATTTTTCCTTGCACTGTGCAAATCTCAAATCTCTCCATTTCTGCGCACTGTGCATGTCGCAAAATTCTCTCCGCGCACCGTGCATCGCGACCCGAGACCGCACCGTGCAGTGTCGCGGCGGGCGATCCGAAATCGGTGTCGCGCCCGTCTCGGAAGACACCGCGAAAAATGCGAGAAACCCGCGGCGACAATCCTCCCTTCTTCCCCCCACACTTCGACAGCCCGATTTGGGGGCGTTGTGTCGCAACAAGAGGCACGAAACGGGGTCGAACCCGCCCGCCCGCGCGCCCGTCCGTCTCCTCGCCCCTTTTCCCCCCACCACCCCACACACATTTTTGCCTCACAACGCGCACTCATTTCGGCGGTGGTGCGGAAGTTGGCGGTCTTCGGGATTTTGCACGGTGCGCTGGACTTGAAGAGAGACGCGTCTTGGGTCCGGGTCCGCCGCACCGTGCAGTCTGGGTGGGGGCCTCCGCACGGTGCGGTCGGGCTTTGAGGTTTTGCACTGTGCAGTGAAAAATGAAAACAAGTTTTCATTTTTTGCACTGCGCATTTTCTCAAAATTCTTTGCACAGTGCGAAAAATTGTTTTATTTTCCGCACTGTGCAGTGGAATTATAAAAACTCAAATTTTCGCCGTATTGGACCAAATTTTTTCGCGATTTTTTTGCTCTCATTAATTCTCCCACTCACGAGGCCCATTTATATTCAAATTTTTTGCAGAAAAGAATGTCAGAATCGGACCAAAAACCGAAGAAAAAGCCGGCGCCTGCACCGTCGGCCCGCCGTTCCTCCGGAATGTTGAAAACCAAAGAAGTCACCGAAATCCCGATGGATCGCCGGCTCCTCAAATCCTACACCGGCACCAGCGAATATCGTCGCGAGTTCTACGACGTGTGGGTGAAACCGGCGACGAATTGCGGCGATGAGGCGGCTATTCAAACGGCCGTTATTCAGTGCAAAAAGTGCAACATGTTGATGAGGAATGAAGGAGGCCATATCAAGTGAGTTGACGAAGATTTTTTAAGTATTTTTAAAGGGGCTTTTGGGATTTTTTGACCGGTTTTTTAAGAGAATTTTTGCGATTTTTGAAATTTTTAAAGTTACAGTAACCGAAAAAAAAATTTTCTATGAAATTCTTAAGTTTAATTTTTGCTAAATTTCATAAAAATTGAAAAAAATTTTCCAAAAAAAGAATTTTTTGAAAATTCAAAAAAAAATTTTTTTTATGAAATTTTGCATAAAACTTTTTCTGAGTGGCCCTACGGACCTCTAGATTTTATTTTTACCCAATTCTAAGCTAATTTCACCAATTTTTTCAAAAAAAAATTTTTTGAAAAAATTTTAAAAAATTTTAAAAAATTTTCAAAATCTCGGTATTTTCGGCCAAAAATCAGGCCATATAGTTAATTTCACCCCCAAACTTAATGTCCCATTTCGGCATGCACTCTGGGAAATATTGTTTTCCCCGCACAACGTTATTACCATAGTGCGGCGGCGCATGAAACCGGTATTCCTTTGTGCCCCGACTCATAAATAATTCCGGGCGTCTAGTTCCGCGAGATTACAACCCCACCCGCTTCCAGGAATCATGTCATCCACACTTGTGCGGCCCGCAAAGACCGCCAGCCCAAGGTGGGTCGGGCGAAGGACGCGCTGAAGCCGTCGGAGAATCAGCAGAAGCCGGAGCCGCCGGCCCACTCCACGGCGAATATTTCGCCGCTTCCGGCGATGATTCGCTCGAGTCCTGAGGCCAAATGCGAGAATCTGGATCCGAATGCGGACCAAAACTTTGACATGACCAACTTCTTCAAGGAGCAGGCCCTCCTGATGCTCGTCAACAGCGCCTTGGCGCAGAACAGCTTGAATAACAATGTGGAGGTGGAGCAGGGACAGAAGAGGAAGATCAGCGAGAACTTGGAGAGGGAAACCAAGAGACCCCGCATGAGCACGATCACCAGACGGAAAATGCGACAGAACATGCTGCGAACCAAGGACATGGAGAAAATCTCGAGGGACAGGTGGGTAAAATACGACATTATTGGGCGGGATGGTTTGAAAATTAAAAATAAGCAAAATTTGAGGGATTTTTAGCTAAAAAGAGCCAAAAAATAGAAGTTTTTGATTGATTTTGGATAAAAAAATTTTGAAATGCCTATTGTAAAGCATAGAGAGCACAATAAAATGTATTTTTGACTTGAAAAAAATCAAAAAATCCCTATTTTTTCACTAAAAAAGTGAAAAAATGGAAATTTTTGGTGATTTTGAAAAAAAAAATTTTTTAAATTGCGAAAAAAAATGTTTTTTAAAGTACGGGGATACAAAAAAATTGAATCTTTCTCAAAAATTACATTTTTTATAGAAAAAATTCCAAATTTTTTTATTTTTTTTCAATTTGAAAATTTTTGAAATTTTGAAAATTTTCGAAAAAAATCGTAAAATACGAAGTGAAGATGCGACGAAAATATTATTTTTTTAATTTTCAGATACGTCCTTCGCTCCTACACCGGGACCAGCGAGTACCGCAAGCAATTCTACGACGTGTGGATCAAGAATTCGGCCGAGGAGCCGGACGAGGCGGCCGTCGAGACGGCCGTCATCCAATGCAAGAACTGCTCGCGGATCATGAGCAACGAGGGCGGCCATATCAAGTCGCATGTGCAGTCGGCGTGCAAGGGCCAGCCCGACTCGCGAACCTCCCCCAAATCGGTGCAGTCCGCCCCCAACACGCCGCCCTGCCCGCCCGACGACAACAATGCGGTGTTGCAGCTGTTGCTGCTGCAGCAGTTGAGTCAGCTGCAGAGTCAGGGCCAAATCTACGAGAAAAAGAGCCCACAGGAGCTGCTGGCCAGACTCTTGAACCCCGACCCCGCGCCCTCGCTGTTCCCGTTGAGCCCGTTCACGTCGCTGTTGGGGACTCAGTTTTGAAAATTTTCGAAAAATTTTAATTTATTACCTAAAAATGGAAGTGCTCCGATTTGCATGAAACTTGGCTGGAAATTGGAGTGGATTTTTGGAAGGAAAATTTGAGATTTTTAGTCCGCGCTTTGCAGAAAAAAGCGAGATTTTTGGGTCGAAAGTCGAAAAATTAAAAAATAATAATATTTTTTTTGATTTTTTTGCCTAATTTTTTGCGAATTTTCCCTCGGAAAAAATAGATTTTTTCACCGAAAAATTTTTAACCTCATTTTTTAAAATTTTCAAATTGAAAATTCAAAAAAAAATTTTTTTTTCAATCAAAAAAATCTCAATTTTTTTTTTCAAAATAGACGCAGAAACCCTCAGTATCCCTCATAAACTTTATTCTAAATTTCCAAAAAGGTTTCAGCCGAATCCGACAAAAATTTTTTCGGAATTCCATCAAAAATTGTAATTATTTTTTTATTTTTTCTTTTTTCCCCTAACTTATTCGTCTTTCAGTTGTACAGAAACTCTCCGATTACCTCAACCATTGTAAATAGCACTTTAAGATTAATTTTATGGCAATACATCTTTAAGACATGTTAACGGGTTTTGTCACATGTGTATTTCTTCTCTTTTCCTATTCCTTTCCATCATTCTTGGATTAAATTCACTTGCAAATAAGTTAAATTATCCGGACAATAAAGTAAATTTGAAAATATTATTTGGTCATGGAGAAATTGGAATTTTTTAAAATCTGCACTGTGCGACAAAATTTTGAGTTATTCATTGCACTGCGCAGCAAAAAAATGAAATTTTGTGGCGCCTTTTGTCGCACAGTGCAACTTTTTTTTGGCTTAAAATCCGCACTGTGCAAAAATTTTGTTGCCATTTTGCACTGTGCGAAACGAAAAACGAAAATTTATATTTCCTGCACTGTGCAAACTTTTTTTGATTTAAAATCCGCACTGTGCAAAAAATTTTGTGTTAATTTTTGCACTGTGCAGAAAAAAAGTGAAATTTTGTGGCAACTTTTGTCGCACTGTGCAACTTTTTTTGGATTTAAAATCCGCACTGTGCAAAAAAAAATTTAGTTAATTTTTGCACTTTGCAGAAAAAAAGTGGAATTTTGTGGCAACTTTTGTCGCACTGTGCAACTTTTTTTTGGGCTTGAAATCTGCACTGTGCAGAAATTTTGTTGTTACTTTGCATTGTGCAATCTTCAAAAAAAAATATTTCGCACTGTGCGAAACGAAAAACGAAAATTTATTTCCTGCACTGTGCAAGCTTTTTTTTTGATTTAAAATCTGCACTGTGCAAAAAAATTTGAGTTAATTTTTGCACTGTGCAGAAAAAAAGTGGAATTTTGTGGCAACTTTTGTCGCACTGTGCAACTTTTTTTTGGGCTTGAAATCTGCACTGCACATCAACCACAAAAAAAAAGTTTCAAATCGGGAAAACTGTTTGCATAACTTTGTTAGGGTGCCCAAGGGTAGCTCAAATTAAAAATTGGAAACGAGTCGGACAGACCAAAAAATAGTAGTAGTAGTAGATTTGAAAACCTTATTTTAGACATCTTTTGCTACTAAATCGTTTCGTAACGAAGCAATTGCCTAAATTCTTTTTTCTTTGAGCATAATTAGAGTATTTTTAGAGAACAATAAGCAACCCTGTGTCATATACTAGCTTACTCACTCAAAATTCCAAAAAAAGTGATATTTAGGTGACTAAAATAATATTTTAAAAATCGGTAAATTTTGACTCAGCTAGGTCCACTATGATCTAAAAAGACAATAAGAGCATAATTAGTGGCATCCGCACCAGTTTAGAAGCTGTTCTAAGAACCTTGTTTTAGGTGATATTGGCCATTTTTGAAATTGGCGCAGCGAAGTTGAAACCAACTCCAAAAGATCAGTATAGCCTTAGAAAGCCATCTCAATTTACATAGATAGTTTTAAAACTTTGACTTCAGTCAAAAACTTTCATTATTTTTGGTATAAGATCAGGTATGCTATTATAAGGTAAAACTTTTTTTCGATCTAAGAGTTAAAATTTTTGCAGTTAATCTCCCTTAACAGGATGTTATGAGATAATATAGTTAATTAATTAGACTATTTAACGCTGTCGGACATTAAAAGTTGCCTAAAGTAATATAATCCATAAGGTAAAAAAGCTTAAAATCGCATCTACTTTTTTATTATCTGTCCGATTTGCTTCAAACTTCGCATACTACCTTAGAATACAATATCCTGAAGATCGTTGCAATCACTTTCCGTGTTTCAATCGTTTTAGACAAGTTATTCGGCCGCAAAGTTTGCAAAAATTCGATTTTCTCCGGCCGTTTGTCGCTAACCTGGTGGCCGAAGAACGCCAAAATCTATTAATTTAAAAAATATGGGTCCTTGGCAATGTTTTAATCGCAGGTTCATGTTATTTTGTTCATTACCCACTGCACAGTAAGCTAAAACATTAGAGACCCTTAAAAAACCGAATGCCAAAAATCTTGGCATTCTGTTTGTGGTTGATGTGCACTGTGCAAAAATTTTGTATGTACTTTCCACTGTGCAATCTTTAAAAAAATATTTCGCCCTGTGCGAAACGAAAATTATTTTATTTCCTGCACTGTGAAACTTTTTTGGCTTAAAATCAGCACTGTGCAAAAAAATTTTTTGTTATTTTTTAGCAAAGTGCAGCAAAAAAAGAAAATTTGAGGCAAATTTTGTCCCATCTTGCAACTTCTTTTGGGCTTAAAATCTGCATTGCGCAAAAATTTTGTATGTACTTTCCACTGTGCAATCTTCAAAAAAATATTTCGCACAGTGCGAGACAAAAATTACTTCATTTCCTGCACTGTGCAACTTTTTTTTGGGCTTGAAATCTGCACTGTGCAAAAAAATTGAGTTAATTTTTGCACTGTGCACAAAAAAGTCGAATTTTGTGGCAACTTTTGTCGCACTGTGCAAACTTTTTTGGGCTTAAAATCTGCACTGTACAGAAAAAATTGTCGGCACTTTGCACTGTGCAATCAAAAAAAATTATTTTGCACAGTGCAAAAATTATTTTATTTAGTTTCTGAACTGTGCAATTCTCAAAAAAAAATATTTTGCACTGTGCAAGCTTTTTTGACTTAAAATCTGCACTGTGCAAATTTTTTTTTCACTTCGCATTGTGCGACTTTCAAAAAAATATTTCGCACTGTGCGATAATTGTTTTATTTTCCACCTTGTAAAATTTTACGCTCAGAAAACCTCAAAAAAAATAATTTTTTTTTCAAAATGCCTCAAAAGGTATCCCTAAAATTTTTCCTCATTTTTTCAATTTTTGACCAACAAATTTGAAAACAGAGTACAAAATGACGATGCCAGATTAAATTACTTTTAGTCCAACCTACCGTAGCCTCGAGATTTCATCCTTTTGCTCAGCAATTTGCTCATCCAAACTGATCGCCCTACTCCTCCATTGGTTTATCTCCGAATCCTTTGCGGCCGCCTCATCTTTTGCTGCTTGTAATGAAGAGACAAGAGTGTGGAGCTCATCTTCCAATGATTCCGAGTCCTGAAGACGGGTGTTTTCGGCTTTGAGATCGTTGATTTGTCGGGTTAGCTCGGTTTGATGGGAATTTGAAGAATTGAGGGATTTACGGAGGTCCGAGACTTCGTTTTCGAGGGTCTTTCTGGAAAGAATTGGGTGTGAAATTGATGGTAAAATACGATTTCAATCTTTTGGCCGACTAAAGGGAATAAAAAATCGGAATTTTTTTCAAATTTTTTTTTTTTTTTTTTTTTTTTTATTTCAAATTTCCAATCCAAAATTTCAAGCTCTAATAGATATAAGATAATAATGTTTAGCACAAAAATCATATTTTTTGAGCAAAACTCCGCGACGAAATAGGCAAAACAACTTTTTTTCTCTGGTCAACTCTCCTTATTTTCCGTTTTCTCTCGAAAAAATACCACTCTGTCGGGGAAATAATGAGCACTCTGTTGCTTGGAAAATCGCATCGTCGCCGAGAAAATGAATTGTGTCGCGGCAAAATCAAATTTCTTTTCACTTCTGCGACCCGATCGGGGCACCGACATTGTGCTCATTATTTTCCCGACAAACTGATATTGCATAATTTTGATGTTACGGATGAACTTAGGGTTACAAAGCTCTTGAAAGTTTTTGATCGGATAAAATAATAAAATTATTTTGAATCTCTGCACAACGAATCGACAAGGACTAAAAAATGTATTTGCTAGACAAAGGTGTCGTTTTATAGCGGTCAATTTTGCGAAAAATTGACTTTAGGGACGTCTCGGATTGTTAGCTTCTAGTGTCTAAAAGATTTTTGATTGTAACGAGATGCAATTTTCAAAAAAGACGTCAAATGTCTCCGCCGAAAAATGGTTTCTCCGCCGACGCAACAAAAAAATCTTTTGCATATCCTAAACTCGCCTATCATCAAATTTTAAAATCAATTTAAATTTCTTGGATAACTAAAAAAAGCACAAAGATATTCGCAAAAACTTTCTGCCATATTTCTCGAAAAAACCTGTACGAGAAAAAATATTTTCTCACCTTTTATTGACTTCGTTCTCCTTCTCCTCCCTTAATCCATCGATTTTTCGCTCCAAAAGGTCCACATCGCTTTGCGGCGACAGGCCCAATTTGATGAACAAGGAGGAATTTCGGCTTGATAAGTCGCGATACCGTGACTCCAGGTCCAATATCCGACTTTCCAGTTGGGAATTGAGGTCTTTTGACTTGGCCAGGTTCTGTTCTAACTCTTTTTTGTAAGATGAAAGGTCTTGGTTGGTTCGAGTTAACGACTCGACCTGAGATTTGAGCTGGCTGACTTCGTTTTGGAGGTTGGAATCGTTGGATAGCTAAAAAAATTGTGGTAAAAATTAAGATTTCTGATTTTTTTTTTGAATTTTTAAGAATCAAAAAAAAGTATTCGTTATATCAGTCTGTCGGGAAAATAATGTGCCCTCTGTCGCATCAAAAATCACATCGCCTGTCGAGACAAAATCAAATTGCTTTTCAATTCAGCGACGCGATCGGAACAGCGACATTTTGTTTATTATTTTCCCGACAGACTAATAAATATGTAAAAGGATAAACGAAGGTACATTATAATGTAAAATGGAGTTCTGAGGCCTCAAAGATCTTTCTTTATTTTCGCTGAATTTTTAGGTCAAACAAATATAAAAAAAAATTTTATTTTCAAAGTAAAGCCTAAAACTCTCGATGGTCTCTGCAAACCTTTAAAAATCCGTATCCTATCAGTCTGTCGGGAAAATAACGGCGGGTCGTCGCAGCAAAATTTCTCGCCTCACCGCTATCGCGAACCAAATCTCCAGCTTCAGACTGACCAGCAAAACAAATTTATTTTTGGAGCAAAAAAAGACTCAAAAAAGCCATAAAAATTTTGAAAATCACTATTTTCCTTATTTACTAGGACTTTTTTTTTAAAAATTTTAAACTCAAATTCCAGGCTGATAAGGTGCCTTAAATTTATAATATTTAACTCACAGATTTCGCCAACTTCAGACTCTGAATAGCAGCATTGCTATTCTCCAGCTCCTTCATGTACCTTTGGGTCTCCTCTTTCAGCCGTTCCACCTCCAAGTTGTGGCTTTTCCGCATCACATTCAGCTGATTCCTCTCGCTCTCCAGCTCCTCTCTCAATTTCTGCCTGGTCGTCGAGATTTCTCGTTGCAGATTTTCATTTTCACCGGTGAGTTGCGACACTTGCGCCTTCAAACGGCCATTCTCGTCGCTTAGGTCGGGCACCACGGGTTTCGAGCGGCTGTCCGCGATCTCCCCGATGAGCTGATTAATTTGCATAAACAGTTCTTGTTTTTCCGATTCTTCCCGTTGGAGTTGCTGCTGGAGTTCGCGTTTTTGAGCCATGAGTTGCTGGATGTCCGGGGGTTGTCGCGACTCGAACATTTTTCGCTGATTCGCCCATTGAACTCTGAAAAAATAGGAAAATTGAAAAGAAAAAAAAATAAAAAATGAAAAATAAAAAAAAAAAGAAAATAAAAAATAAAAATGAAAAATAAAAAAAAAATAAAAAAAATCATTGATTTTTTAAATTCTATTTTTTTACGTTAAAAAAATGAAAAAATATATTTTTAATAATTAAAAATATTTTTGCAAAAAACAATGTTTTCAATAACAAAAAAATATTTTTTTTATTTTTGATATAAAAAATCTTTAAAAATGAACCTCAGTTTCCGTATTTTACCTGTCATTTTCACACTGCCGCAGTTTGTTTTGTAGCTCGGTGATTTCTTTGGCTCGTTCTTCAAGGGCTCGCTGAAAAAAAATTGATAAAAGAAATAGAAACTTCGTATTTAAACAAACACTTCATTTTTACTTTTCGGAAAATATGTAAATATAATAGAGGCAGTATGTAAATATAATAGAGGCATGGCTTTTTCATTTTCTAAAATTATAATAATCCAAAAAAAAATAAGACATAAAAAATACTTTACTTTATAAAATACGTATTTTTTATTGTATTATTTTTTTATTTAAAAAAATATGTAAAATTGTAAAATACGAGCTTCAATAAAGGAAAGTTTTTGATAAAATAAAAAAAAATAAAAAAATTTTTAATTCAAAAAAATCTCACCTGAAGTTGCTGTGCCGTTGACATCTTTATTTTCAAATAATAACCCTCCAAATTCCCTCCAAAAAATCGCAAAAATCAATTCGATGTGTAGTTTTAATCAAATTTTCCACGTCGAAATTCCAATTCTGTCCGAATGGCGTTATCACTTCGACGTGAGCAATAAAATCATTTTTTGGGAGCGTTCTTATTTTCGTCGAGATGTTCGGTTCGCTCTTTTCTTTTTCAGCGATCACGTTACTTCATCAAATTTGAGTCATTCCTTTCGGGCGACAGGTTGCAATAAAATGTAATGACGTCGAGTTTTGGGATGGGCTTGGGAGAGAGGTTTCTGGGGAGTTCCCTGAAATTAAAAAAATTTTTTTGTGAAATCTCAATAAATTTTTTTTTCAAATACGTGGAACGGAATACACATACAACTGCGGACCCGATCCAGTGGCAAAAACGTACCATTTTGCACCCGGGAAGCATCAAAAATGTGGCAAAATACCTCCCTCTCCAAGTGAAAAAATTCCGATTTCAAAAGCTCGCCCGCTCTTTTTGTGAGGGAACCCTTCAAAACGAAGTTTTTTCGCTTAGAGAGGGAAGTATTTTGCCACATTTTTGATACTCCCTTGATGCAAAATGGCACATTTTTTAAAACTGAATCAGATCTGTCACTGTATATTTATAATTGAATACAAAAGTAAATATCAAAATTGGGTTGCATGAACGACAAATACTATTTCTAGAAGCCTGACTCAAAATTTGAAAAAATCAAACATTGGCTTTATCAAGAAATTAAAAAAAAACAAATTTTGCGCCGAGAGAGAGACTAGATAAAATGAAGAGAGACCACCAGAAAAAAAACATTTTTTAAACCACTTTTTTTACTTATTTTTGCATTGGAAAACTATTTTTTTTGTGATAAAGTTTCTAAAATCATCGGATCAAAAAAATCTCAATATCTCCCAAATTTTTATTTAAATGGGGTTTTGGCCATATGTTGATGAATATTTTCATGAAAAATCAATTTTTTAGAGAATAATCTGACTTATTTTTAAATTGTCGAAAGATAAAAGGAAAATGCTCAAATATCTACCCGAAATTTTGGTTGTTTTTGCAAAGCGCGAGCTAAAAACCTTGAAAAAAAATTAAAAAAAATTTATTCCAACGTTTCGTCAACTTTTTAGTAGCTTTAAAAAGTCCTGTTTGTAAAATACGGTAGAAAAAAAATTTTACGATAAGTTTTTTTGATTATTTTAATCAAAAAATAAAATTTTGAAAATGTAAGAAAAAGTCGCTGAAAATGAATAAAAAAGCTACATTTTTCTCGGCTATAAAAACGACGCAATAAAACAAGCAATCAAACCTCATGAACGGAAAGGTTCCATAAAAAATGACTGATAAGCTAAGAATAAAAATAAAAATGGAAAAAATTTCACAACAAAATTGCGAAAGATCCCGGAAAAATAAAAAATATAGTAACGCAAAAAAAACATGACTAGTGATAAGAAAAGAGAGGGGTTTCGGAAGTGTGGAGGCTGAAATTTGGGATAGTCTTCATAAAAAGGCCTCTTAAAATTTTTTATTACTACATTTAGTTTTAAAATACGCCAATTTTGATTTGAAGATTCAAATTAGACAGAACAAACACGATGATGCGTATTTTACAAAAAGATATCAATATTAAAATATAAATATGTATAAATTACAAAAAAAAAATTTTTTTTCTGCTCTTACATATCAAAATATATGTGTTCTGTGAACCACCATGCAACAAGCTTCCATATAACAAACCCTATCTGCAAAAATGGTTTCCAAAGCCGTGGAACTCAATTCTGGGCCAAAGTAAACCTCTGTACAAAGAAATCCTTCTACAAAGAACAAATATTATAAATTTGGACTTTTTGAATTCGATGAACATAGCTTGACTGTACAAGTACCTTTGCTGAGCGTATTTTACAAAATAAGTCACAAGAACTCCTATAACCCGATTTTTCACACGAAATTGCAATTATATACAACTTGAAATATATTTTTCCCTGATCTACTCTCCTCATCGTCCATGGTATTTCGGAGAAAAGATATTGAAAGCCTCAACTTCCTCTGGAACAAGTTAAATATTGTCATCACCAAAACGTGCCCTAGAGAGATTGCCCATACAAAATTTGAAGGATAAGAGAACGTCGCTTTGACAGTTTCTTCTAGAAATCGACAAAAAAATCACCCAACTTTCCCCTCAAAACTTGTAAACATTTTCCTCACTCATTACCCAGCTTTTCTCGACCGTAAGCTTGCAATTAGTCCGAGGCGATCCCAACAAAAACTGTTGGAGATTTCGCTTTCCCAGAGCCTGAAAATTAGCAAAAATCCCAGCTCATTTGTCAGAGACGTCGAAAAAACAACAATTCTTGCGCAAACATTGTGGGAGAGTGGGGGGGGGAATCACGCGCATCAGCAGGGCTCGCAAAACAGCGGAGAGAACTCGGGCAGAGGAAGAGGAAAGTAACTATTGTTATTTTTATTTTGTTATTGGATCAACCAATATTTATTCTGGTTTCTAATCAAATTAAGAGGAGCGGACTAGGCGAATGCAGAGTTGCGCAATGAATGGAGGCGATTTTCAGACGGGATAAGAAAAGGAGAAGGGGAAAAATGAAAGAGCGTCTGGAGAGAAGGTAAATTCAAAGTACATTGGCTTACAAATTAGCGATTGTTGAATTGAAATCGAAGCAAAAAAGAGGAGTTTACAGGGGAACGCCCAGATTTTTACGAAACTGGACCAATTTAGACTAGTTTTTTGAAGACCCATGGAAATTCTGAGCTTGTTTTTTTGCAGAAACATCGAGATTTTTAGTCCAAAAGGAAAAAAAATTTGCACTTTTTTGCGACCTACAATATGTATAAAATGTTTAGGCTTATTTTTACTCAGGACTGCGAAAAAAACCGATTCTCTCCTCGAGAAAATGACAGAGATATGGCTAAAAAACGTTTTTTTTCTCCGACCACTCTCCGCATTTTGCATGCTCTCTCAGTGCACGTAGAAGAATGTTCATGAAAGCGAAAAATCGTTATTTAAATAACTTTACTTGTAATTTTGCCAAGTAAAAAAGAATTTGAAAAAATTTCATGGTTTTTTGAGCCAAAAAGAAAATCAACACATAATCAAATAGTTTTTGTAAGTGGAGTTAAAAAAATTGTCAAAAGGGCTCTATTAATAAACGCACTGACAGAAAGGAAACTTTCCCTTTTTCACTCATTTTCCACAAACGGCAAGAGGTAATTCTCCGAGTAATGGCCTAGTTTTTTTAACTTTTTTAGATCATACAGCAATAGAACCAGACTTTAACAAACACTATGAGAGAAATTCTAATGTAAGAAGCATTTTGCAGCTCTGTACAGGGAGAACTTCCTACAACGAATTTATTTTTTTTGTCCCTAGGCATTCGATGTACATAGGTTTGACAAGTTGTCTTAAAAATTAAAATTTCGAGGTATTATACTACTTTACTTTGAAAATATGTACGAAAATGTATGCAAAGAACTTTCAAGAAATCCAAACTTTTTTTTAAAACTGATAAACTTTGAAGCACTCGTATTTTACCATAAAAAATATCTCTTCATGCCCTCCAAACTCATTTCAAAATCTCATTTATCCCCCTGAAAACCTTCTGAAACGCAAGCGCATCCCGAATAAAACTCGGTGAAATCGGTGTTTTTTGTCTAATGAGGCGAAAGAAAATTTCCGTTGGATTCTGAATTTAGTTCAAGCTCGGAGAGAAACGTTAGAGTTGGAGACAACGAAAAAAGTAATTTGCACCTCTTTCTGATGTCGGCGCTTTAGCTCGCGCCCAAAACAGGTGAGGTCACAGTGAGTCAGCGTTCCGGAGGGAAGAGGTTTGGGAAATCAGGGTTTGTTTATAATATAAAAAGGGGTTATAGATCTGTGAATTTTGTGGAAATAGTCGAAAAAGGGGGCTTGAAAAAATGAAAAATATTTTGCGCTCGTATTTTACATCTACAATAGAAATAAAGGTCTTGGATCTCAATGAAATTCGGCTTAAATTAACAAGGGAGGTGCTTAAAATGCAGCAGACAAATTTTGATAAAATATGTGATGAATTTAGATTGAATGCCCAACTAAAAAGTAAATTTTTTCGGCCGAAAAAATAAAAACCCCTAAAAACATGTGATGCCTTTCGATACAGGAGATCTTAGCGATTCCAACCGTACCACAAACACGTCCTATGGCCATTTGGCTCATGAGAAACAAAGATTTCTTTTTCGACTATCGCCAACATTGAAAACAAGGTTTTATCAACATCGTTTTGGCCTTCAGTACAAAAAGTTCATGCATTAAATGAGATGGGTTTTTGCATATGATATTAGAGGGCCCAGAAAGTTTTCACGTCAAATTCCAAGGTTCTAATCCAAGCGGTTCATGAGATTTTTTGCGGAAAGAAAATCTTGTCAACCAGTGCTATCTTTTGCGAAAAAAGTCGGGATAATTTCCTCCAAAAAAATTTTTTTAATTGTAAAATACGTGACGGTTTCTTGTGACAACAAAAAACTAAAAATTCTCTCAAAGATATCCTATGAAAACTCAGTAAAAATTTAAAATAATTCTTTGTAAGGCAAATGCAAGAGTCATAGCTAGTTTTTTGCAGGAACGACTGAAATTTTTAGGTCACGAAATTGGTCTCAAAAAATTAAGAAAAATTTAGAATGTCATTTTCAGACTAGAAAGCAAGATTCATTAAATCTGAGCGTCACACATGAGGTACTTATCCTGTTAATAGATAAAGTTCATCAAGACCATACACTTTTTCATTTTTCGGATCCACTTTATACCGCTTTTTAAATCTAAAAACAAATGAAAAAGTATCAATTCGCAATTCCATTTCCCCAACAAACATAATAAATCAAACTAAATCCCTCAATAAAAAACCTCACTTACTCAAACCCATTTTTAAACTAATCATTTCGAGTATAAAAAAGACAATTGTTCGTTTATTTTTTTCACAATCTCCCCCCTCGTTTCCCATAAAAATGTGCTAGCGGAACGGAACCGAGCGGTGTTTGTGTAGCTACATGAATATTACTCCTTTTTTCCCAAAATCCTACGTATTTTTTTTGAGCGCCATAGCAGCCGAAGGGAAACGGGGGAAAAGGGCGAGTTGAAAAAAATAATAATGTTTTTCGAGAGCGAATATTTATGCAAAATGGGAAAGTTTTGATAACAAACACATATAGAAATGGATGAGAATGCAAACTCAGCGCGTCATAAGAGGATTTGAAGGTGATTGTAGGAAGATTTAGGGGTGAAATTGGGAGTGTTATAGGTGATCATTATGAGCGAAGCAGAAACAGAAACGTTGCGAAATTTTGACTAATAGCGGACCTGATCCAATGGCAAAAACGTGCCATTTTGCCTCCGGGAAGTATCAAAAAATGTCGCAAAATACCTCCCTTTTCAACTAAAAACCTCTGTTTTGAAGGGAGTTTTTCGCGCGCTTTTGAAATCGATGTTTTTTCACTCGGAGAGGGAGGCATTTTGCTACATTTTTTGATACTTCCATGATGCAAAATGGTACGTTTGTTTTGCCACTGGATCAGGTCCGCCACTGCACTTCAACCTGAAAAAGCCTACCGAGCTGTCGTATCTCAAAAAGTTTATTTTTTGTGCATTATCGGCAGATCTATACCTCTCATGTTAGGCATATTTGGGACAATATTGGGTTCCCCAAGGACCAGTTTATAAGTCATATTGATTTTACAGTGGCGGGCCTGATCTTGTGCCAAAAAAATGCATCATTTTGCATCCGCGAAGTATCAAAAAATGTCGCACAATACCTCCTTGTCCAAGTGAAAAAACTCAGATTTCAAAAGCGCGCCCTTCAAAACGTTTTTTCACCTGGAGAAGGAGATATTTTGCCACATTTTTCGATACTCCTCGGATGCAAAATGATACATTTTTTGCCACTGGATCAGGTCCGTAACTGTACATGGTGATTAAAAAAATAGACATTTTCCTTCTTTGATTTCTCTTGGGTTAGAACGTTTATCGGAAAAAGGTACCCATGGCATAAAACTACTACATTATGTAAACATTTTCACTGCAAAAATTGTTCGTCAGCTTCAAAAGTTGCGGACATAAGGTGGTCTGAAGTTGCCGGGTCAGCGCGCCCATTCTCGCTGGGAAATTGGAAAATTTTTCACTCCTAAATCTCCTTTTTGTTTCATTGTTTCCGTAATAAACAGTCAACACATAGTTTTCAGCTTGTCGTAAAAATTGAGGTCGTTGAAGATTTTTGGACCTAAATATAGCAAAATGTTTGGAAAACGTTGTCAGAATATGGGCTGCCCTAACATTTTGGCTTGTATAAGCCGTCCAACCAAAATATTTCAAAAACTGAAATGGCTATGACGAAACAGGACCGTTGAAAAATAGAAAACCATTCTTCTCTCCACTGACTGCGGCATTCATGGTGGGATACACCGACTTCAAAAATTGTCCATTTTTTGAATTACCCTGTAACTTTTTGGGCCAAAAATCAATGCCGTACTACAACATTGTCTTACAAAACTCAGTTATTTATTTAGTTCCTACATGACAGACGGAAATATTACTAAATCTGGGTGTAGCAAAGACTAAAGGCCAGCGACAAATTCCCGGAATACAAACAAAGTATAATGCCTGAACACGTCTACAGGAAAGCGCCAGACTTCCGGCGGCATTTTTTTGTCGGGAAAATAGTAAGAGGAATGTCGGTGCGTCAAGTGAAAAGAAATTTGATCTTGCCGCGACACAATTCATTTTCTCGGCTGCGATTTTCGATACGACAACGTGCCCATTATTTTACAGGTAGAAATGTTAGAATTGACTATCATATGATGGTAAAATACGCATGAACAAATTTCATTCAAACAAGTATAAATATTTTTGGAAATATCGAATAAATTATCAGTCTGTCTGGAAAATAATGGGCACACCGCATTGTTAAAGGTTGACTATCCCCTAAATGTAAATTGTCTTCCTATTCTGGGCTTACAGAGGAATTACCCCAAGTGCGACGCTCATATTTTCTTTAAATTTTGCACACACGTCGGCCATAAACTAAACACCAATTCCTGAAAATTTTAGCTCGCGCTTTGCGAGCTCCGCCGAGATATGAACGACCATTGCCGCCGAGAGAGTACGTTAAATGCGGAGAGCGGTCAGAGAGAAAAACACTTTTTGATCATAGCTTTGCCAGTTTCGTGCCGAAAAAATTGATTTTTTGTGAAAAGATTACCCTATATGGTTGAAATAGGCAAGAAACATGTCGTGCCGAAATTCGGCAAAAAGTGTCAAATTTTCGCCAACTTTCGATCGAAAAATCTCGGCTGTTTCTGCTAAACGCGAGCTAGGATTTTTGCATATATTTTAGAAAAAAATATTCTAACTTTCTGCCATGTTTCATCAAAATCTGAGCGTCGCACTTGGGGTACTTCTCCTGTTAGAATGATCCATAAAAAATCAAAATTTGAGTAAAAAAATATTAGTCATCAAAATTTTTTCTCCTTTCCGACTTCATGACATAATAATGGCTACATTAAACTATGAATCTCTTCAAATCCCCGCACAAAAATCCCCTTACGACACAATGCAATATCCTTTCTCTTTTCCGAAGAAGACCGTTGATCTTCCAAGATCTTCTTGTTCTAAACAAAAATGGTTTTTTTACGGAAACTGTCGAAGATTGAGCGGAAACAATCGAAGAAAACCATCTCATAAAAGCCATATTTTGTGATTTTGAACGATCTTTAAAAGCGCGTTGAAATTATTTGAAAAATGATTCAAAAAAGTTATGTGTTATGTTACGTACACAATGAATAAACAGCAATGTATTACTTGACGATGCGGAAAATGGGTTCGCACGATCCAACACTTGAGGTCAGTCGAGGAAAAGGCAGCGGGGAAAAAGGGGAAATGAGTAATGTGGGTGAGCAATTGAGGAGGGAAAAAGTTTAGGTAAGGGGTAAGATTCATAAGGGAAATACGACTAGTGCGACGCTTATGTACAGGGTGTACCAAAAAAATGGAAACTTTTTTTTCATGGGTCCTGACGCGAAAATGGTTAGGTGTAGCCAAAGAAGTTTATTACTACAAAATTCTCTGTGTTTTTCTGTCCTAGTGGTTTGATTTTTATGCCCATATCGATTAATCGACCTGTTTTTCTGAACTTCAAACGAAGGGACCTCGATTTTGGACTTGTTTTTGGAGCTGTTCGAACAGTTAATTTTCTCGGTATAGAAAGAACGTTGTGTCAAAAAAGTAATCACGCGGCGCAAGGAGCTTGATACGGATAGTAAGCGCTCAGGAAGTGAAAGAAAACGCACCGCCAGCGCTTCTTTCAACCGGAAGATCCCCAACAGCAAAATCCGCGATTTTCAAGAAAAACTTTCCCTTGAGACTGACATCAGCGACCGATCAGTCGGCCGAATAGCCAAAGGCGAGATCAATCTCATGTCATACAAGCTCTAAAAAATTCAGATCTTTAAAGTCGAGAGTAAGTGCGTACGGCACAAAAATGTCGGAAAGTCAAAGGGGCGGGCCGCAGCTCCGAGACGTGAGCGCAATCAGTTCGCGGTTTAATATTTAGCGGATACACAACCACCAGAACGATAGAATCTGCTTCAGTGAGGCTCCTAGCCTGTTGGCCATCGTCAAATACCACCAAAATCCGGGTCGTCATTGCTTAAGGCGGAATTTGTGCCAGCGGCAAGAAATCCATGTTTTTCGTGAATCAATGGGGCAAAATACTAGCGCCGCGTTAATTTCTATTTTGTCGTGCTTCCGTCAGCTCAGCAGAACCTTGGCAATGCAAACTTGGCGTTCCAACAGGACTCAGCGCCGGCTCACAGGGCAAAATCGACTCAGGACCCGAAATGGGACCGATTTTCCCGATTTTAACCCGTCTGCGAAATGGCCGCCTGCTCGCCGGATCTGAATCCAATGGACTATTTTTTTTTTAAGTAGAAGGCCAGCACCTGTACTATGCTCCACAAAAGTTTGGGGTCGCAAAGTAAATGCTGCGCCAAGAACGGGGCCGATTTCCCCCTTAAAAAGCTGCGGCCCGGAGCCCAAAATTTTACGTCACGTTTGGAGCTCTATATCGCCACCAAAGGCAGCCACTGTGAAACAGGTTGAACATGTTATGAACAATGCTCTATGTTACCAATAATAACCGTTACTTTTGCTGAATTTTGATTCTCCGAAAAAATATAGCTATAAAAACAAGTTTCCATTTTTTTGGTACACCCTGTATTTTTAAAATTTTGCACATACTTCGGGCAGTAGTCGTATATCAGTTCCTAAGAGTTTTAGCTTGAGCTTTGCAAGAAGAGCCGAGATATTCAACGAGATTTGCGGCCGAGAGAGTATGCGAAACGTGGAGAGGGGTCAGAGAAAAACCACTTTTGGACCATGTCTTGGTTGGTTTTTGCCTAGAAGAAAAATTATTTTTTTTTGTGGCAAACAACCTTCTAACGTAAGGTGGAAACAGGCATGAGGCTTTTCAAGTCAAAATTTACAACAAAGCGCACCGTTTTCCCCAGCTTCTCACGGAATATTCAACGGTTTTTGCGGCCCAGAGAGCACGCAAAACGCGGAGAGCGGTTACCGGAAACAAACATTTTTGTCATACTGCCGGTTTTTAAAAATTTATTTTTTTGTGAAAACATTACCCTCTACGGTAGAATAAGCATGCAACTTTTCATGCCAAAATTCACAAAAAAATTTGTTCATATGTTTTCTAACAGGGGAAGTACCCCAAGTGCGACGCTCAGATTTTGAATAAACTTGGCACAAATTTAGAATTATTTTTTCTAAGATATATGCGAGAATCCTAGCTCGCGCTTTGCAGAAACAACCGAGATATTTAGATCGAAAGTCGGCCAAAATTTAGGACTTTTTGCCGATTTTCGGCACGAAAAGTTTCATGCCTATTTCTACCGTAAAGGGTAATGTTTCTACAAAAAATCAAAATTTTCCGCATGAAACTGCCAAAGTTATGGCCAAAAAGCGTTTTTCTCTCTGACCGCTCTCCAGGTTTAGCGCGTTCTCTCGGCGGCATAAATCGTCCGATATCTCGGCGGCGCCTGCAAAGCGCGAGCTAAAACTTTCAGGAATTGATATTTAGTCCATACCCGACGTGCGTGCAAAATTTAAAGAAAATCTAAGCGTCGCACTTGGGGTACTTCCCTTGTAAGTTTCGATCTAAAAATCTCTGCCATTTTTGCAAAACGCTGGCTTGGAGCCTTGCATGTGTGCTAAAAAACAGTTTCGAAACTTGTGCCAAATTTCATCAAAATCTGAACGTCGCACATGGAGTACTTCCCTTGTAAATTCCACAACTGAAATTATTTTCTACGACTTGAAAAACGTATTTTACAACATAAAATTCTAAACAAGTATGCCCTCAAAAAATTGGATTAATAGCACTTCAATTGACCTCAAAAAACGCCCCAAAAATTGAATAAAATCATCCCCCAAAACTCGCTTTGCCTCACCCACGTATTCAATAGAAAATTTGTGGAATCGAATCAAGAAAGCCGAACATTCCAAATCTCCGAAAAAAACAGGGGAAGAATGGAGATATAAAATTTTTACGGGAACTCACAAAAGTAAAGGGGGCATCTCAAGGAAAACGTCAAAAAAATATTTTGTTCAAAGAGTAGTTTTAATCGTTTTCGGAACTCGAGGACTCAGCCTAGACGGTGAGGGGATATCTTCGCGGGGATTTTTGGTTTTACTGCTTACAACGAAAGTATTAAAAAAATCGTATTTTACAATGTGTTTGAGGTTTTGGAAATGAATTAATAGCGCTTAAACATATTGAAAAAAGAAGATTTTTTGAGTCTCTAGACTGCTACAAAACACTTGAAATTTATATGAAAAGACCTTTATCTAGGGCACATAATTTTCTTTTAAATATTAAACTATCTCACCGTATTATGAAATAGACATATATCAGTCTGTCGGGAAAATAATGAGCACTCTGTCGCATTGAAAATCGCATCGCCGCTGGGAAAATGAATTATGTCGCGGCAAAATCAAATTGCTTTTCACTTGAGCGATGCGATTGTGCTCACTATTTTCCCGACAAACTATTACTTTCCTTTGATTTGAGGTACTTTCCTTATAAAATAAGCCTGTAGCTAGCCAAACAAACCAAATCAAAAAAGCCTTTTTCTAGCTGAAAAATTCCTTTATTGGCCTAACTTGTAAGAGCGCTCACTATTTTTCCGACAGACTGACATCATTTATTCTTTCAAAATTCAAACAAAAAATATGAATTCATAGCCATGCCCGTATTTTACAAACAATATTTTTATAAGATTTCTTACATTTTTTACACTCACTTCCATATTACATTCTGTGTGATATTCTGTAACATCTAGTCTACAAAGATTTACCAACAAAAGGTCGATCAGAACGCCGTATTTTAAAACCCGCAATTTGCAAAACAACCCTCCCCAAACATTACCAGAAGCCCTCTTTTTCCGAGTATTTCCCAGACTGTTGTCGAGAGTATTTATTGCGCGTCTTTTTTTGATCCTCTTTCATTGTCTCTGTTTCTCGGACCCCTCTCTTCGGTCCCCATTCACTCTCGTTCAAGGTATTTTTCACCGCAAAATGACGCGCGTCTCGTTGAGGTAATACGGAAAGGTCATTCGAATAAATGGAGAGAGGAAGTTTATGCAAATTTTGGGGAGAGATGAATAAGAGAATAAGTTGAAGATTCAAATTTGAATTTTTTTTTAGAAAATTTGAAAATTATTTTTTAATGGAAAAAAGATTTTAGGATTGAAAAAAAGAGTTATCAGTCTGTCGGGAAAATAATGAGCACAATGTCGCATCTAAAAAAAAAATGAATTGTGTCGCGACAAAATCAAATTGCTTTTCACTTTAGCGACGCGATCAGCGCAGCGACTTTGTGGTCATTATTTTTCCGACACTCGACAAATTGACGTCTTAATTTTTGAAAAAAATGGTTTTTTAATTTTATGAATATTGAAATTCTTAAAACAAAAAGATCTTTTTGAATATTCAAATTTTAGAAAAAAAAAATTATGGTAAAAAATATAAAAAATAAATAATAAATTGCAAGCATCCGTTGAAAAAATTTTTTTTTTTCGAAAACTTTGAAATATTAAAGTTTTTCCAGACCAATCTTTTTTTAAATCTTTTTCTTAAAAATTGAGGAATTTCCCAACAAAATTCGCTAAAAAATTCAGAAAAAAATTTGTTTTCAGTATAATACACCAAAGAAGAACCATCGAAAATTACAATGAATAATTTATAGCCTCTCTTGATTCCTTCATTACATCCTCAACTTTTTCTTTTCTCTTCTCTTTTTTTTGGTTCTATGGCCCAACTTTTTTCGTTGTTAATTATCTGATGCTGCGATGCATTTCATAGCGGATTTTGTATTGTTTCTCTTGTGGTACTTCAGTGGGCCAAGAAATTTTTTATTACTTTGCAAAGATCACTAGGAATTTTTGTTTTAACCATTACGTTTAAAAAAAATAAAAGGACATCGGGAAAGTAATGAGCGATATGTACTTGTGACATATTCATCTCACTGCCGCAATGCGGTCTTCGACTAGGGCTCGAGACTAACGCAGCCTGCGGCTGCTACCGTCTCTCGGGCAGCTCTGCGTGTAAAGGCAACTTTGCGCCCGGTTTCGCTGCTTTGCGCGCGATTTGGGCAACATTCCAGGTCCAAATGTGATGTAAAGCTCGCCAAAGCTTTGCCGACGGCCTCCGGCCGCGACAGAAAAACGCTACGCGTTAGACTGAGCCTAGTAGAAACTTGTGGCGTTCGGAACGCTCAGCCGACCTTGTTATAGATCGAACAGTTAAGATCGCTAAGCTTACCCTAATCGCTAAGCTCAGGTCAGTCCCAGATCGCTAAGCCCGGCTAAAGAGCCCGCCGGCATGAGGCGACGGCCTACGGCCGCCGCGAGACTACATTTTGTTACCTAAATTAATTTTTCTTCCACCAAAAGCTGATCAAAAGCACATAAAATAAGCAAAAATCAACTAAAAAATGGAGTCAGGACTCAAAAGTATCCTTATATAATATTTTTCCTAAATTCCCCGTCAAATTTGGCCCAAAAACGGCCAAATCCCGAGAATCCAGGACCAAAAAAAATATTTTTACAAAAATTTCTCAAAAAAATCCAGAAAACCCCGTCATGACGCGTCACGATCCGTTTCCGTACCACCCTCCTCACACTCAGCACTCTCTTCGCCTTATCTCTGACCGGAATCGAAAGAGAAAACCTTTGTCTAACCACCCTCCACCCCTTTCCCACTCTCTCTTTTCTCCCGCCAAACGAAGAAGGAAGCGATTCTCTGCCCGCTCTCTCTCTTCTCCGCGCTCTTTTTTTGTGTTTTCGGTCATGGAAGTGGGCGTTTTTTCAAAATTGGCACTCGTTGCACTAAAAGTACCGAGGAAAAAGATACGACTATGTCCGAAATGACATGGAGATTCTGAATATGTAACTTTTAGACGAATTTTAGTTGGAAATTTTTGAGTTTTGACGGTTTTAAAAATTTTGAATTTTTTGGGCAAAAAAGTCGCTGCACGATTTGGCCTTAGGGGCTTATCACACGGTTCAGATTTCAACGGTTATACCAAGGCAACAAAATTATCTACTGCACGCGTGGAGCCGATTTTTCAATTTCGACCTTGTTCCCGAGCTATAGTAACTTTCGTCAAAATAAGTAAAATCCAAAAATTCGGAAATTCGAATACTGCTTTTTCAACCTGTGCGTATTTTAGGAACCGATACCTGTTTCTGTAGCAGTTCAGTGTGCTGAATACGATGGACGAAATTCAAATCCGAAAAAATTCGAGTCCAAGCCCTCAGGGCCGAATTTTGGCCGAAATTTCGAAATTTTTTTTGACTGGACGGTGCGCACGGAATATTGCAGGTAGAAAGCTGAAACTTGGCACGATGGTAGTTCATTTTGTGTCCTGTAGCACCCATATGATAAATTTGTTCAACTCCGCTTATTGCCCTGAGGGCAATTTTTTTCGCACGGTGCACCAAAAATCGACCAAAATTTCCGGCCGCACTGGCGGCCGTAATTTTAAAGATACAAAGAAGATGTAAGCGGGTAATTTGTAGAGCTCTTCGAGCTCTACAATCTATAGGTGGACATTTTTGAAATCGTTGTTGTACATCAGGGCGAAAATTTTGAAAAATCAAAAAAGTCGAAAATTTCGGAAAATTGCGTTTTCAAGTATGCACATTTTCTGAAACAATGGCTACGTAGAATGTTCTGAAAAAATTTTGGGACAATCTTCGAGCAAAAAAAAATAAGATCCGCGAGCCGTTTTTTTGAATTTCGACCTGGGAGCCGAGAACGATTTTTTTGAATTTTGCACTGTGCA
Organism: Bursaphelenchus xylophilus; assembly: GCA_904066235.2. Lineage (NCBI taxonomy): Eukaryota > Metazoa > Nematoda > Chromadorea > Rhabditida > Aphelenchoididae > Bursaphelenchus > Bursaphelenchus xylophilus. Next base: position 2,570,546 of record CAJFCV020000005.1, on the reverse strand, counting down.
AATCGTATTTTTTACAGTAAGCCATAAAATACGAAGGCGAGTTCGGGAATGAAAGACACTAATAGGAAGTCGGGTACGTAGAATCCAATGGAATGCAAAAAATCCAGAAATTGCGTCATCATGACGGGGTTTTCTGGAAGTGTAACTTTGTACATGGCCGTATCTACACATACATTGAGTTATCTCTTAGTTATGAATTTGCTTTCCCGATATGGACCTGTAGAAGCTTGCATTTCAATATTCCCCGGTCTAATTAAAAGATACGAAAAAAGGTCTTTTTTGAGATTTTTTCCGTAAATTTTGAAATTTCGAAAAAATCTCGACAGTGATTGTCCCGTTATGTACCATACGCGACGAAACCTAAATTCAAGTCGGTACCTATAAAACGAAGCGAGATATGGTATCTCAAAGTTTTGACCTTTTGTGACGTCATAGGTCGCTCAAAATTGAAAGTTTCGAAAATTTGTTTTCAAATTCATAATGAGACAGTCTTGAGCAACCTCCGTGCCAAAAATCAAGTCAATCGGAACAAAACAAAAAAGAAACCAAAAACCCTATGAATACTTGTATTTTTTTTAGACATGTATTTTCCACCGCCGTATTTTACAATATTAAACAGCATTTTTTTCTCAAAATGTCTTGTAGAAAATTGCATTACAATTTTGAGCCGACTTACAGCAATCTGACGTATTTCCTGGCTTCTTCTAATCCGTTCGGTAAGTCGCCGGACTGATTTTTGGGGTTTGCACTTTTCAAAAAAAGCCGACAGCAAAAAAAAGCAACAAATTGCACGTTCAAAGTGAATTTTTATTATCTCAAATCCCTCAGGGCAATGATTACTAGTCCTTCCGGTGACTTTCCGGAAAGACTATAGTATTTCGCCCACACTGTATCGATCGAAATTTTTTGTTTCTTTTGTTAATTGAGCCTTTCATTTGGACAAAGCTCTAAAATGGACGGGAATCATTTTTCTTTTATTTCGGGTTGCTGTGCGACTATTATCCGACATTTTTTATTATCAAAACCCCACTTGCCTTGTTCCAGTGCCTTACAAAAAACGCGAAGGAAAGTCGGAGGCTATAACTTACGGCGGAGGCGGCGCAGAGGCTTCGTATTTGGAATATGTATTTCTAAGCGACGTTAATTTTGGCCTATGAAAAAACAAGATCATAAAGAAAAATTTGACGTCGCTACAACTTTCTGAAGTAGGGGCATTTCTACCCCGAAAACCAGTGTTTTTTCGGTTGAAAATGATCGAGAAATTTCGAAATTTTTCGGTTGAAAATCACAAAGAAATGTAAGTTTTTTGAGGTTTTCAATAGAGCTTATGTTGAAAACAGGGATGGAAATTGCTAACGCGCTGCAAATTTTGCAAAAATACATATTCCAGAAACGAAGGCTCTGCGCCGCCTCCGCCGGAACTTATAGCCTCCGGCTTTCCTTCACTTTTTTGTAAGACCCTGTGAAAATATTTAGCGGTACACATCAATTTTCGATGCAATATACCGCGGTATATCGCATCGAAAATCGCATCGCCGATGAAAAAAATGAGTTGTGTCGCGACAAAATCAAATTGCTTTTCACTTCAGCAACACGATTTGGGCAGCGACATTGTGCTCAATATTTTCCCGACAGACTACTATTGCCAATTGAATTTTACGAAAAGGGATCGCAAAAACTTTAAAAAAGTTTTTGTGACATTTCGTCTTCCAAGCCCTATTCAATGCAGTTGAAAAGGCCAATATTCGTACATAGTTGTTGTTTTGTTCCTTGAATGTTTCAAAATTGGCCAATTTCCAGAAATTTGTCCCCACTAATTGCCACATAGCGAACTTTTTGGTCATCCAGCGACCCACAGGATTCTCCACATCCCGTTCCGTGAATTTGCATCACTTTCCTCACTTTCTGTCTTCTATTTTTCCCAATTTTTCTTTTATTTGCTTAACAAGGCCGGACATTTCCAAAAAAAAAGAACTTTTCCTCCCTTCCCATTCCCCAAGATAAGATTTATAAAGTCCGGCATGTGGCCGCGGAAAGAAAGGGAGGGGTAATGTCAATCGACATCTGATCGATGGCATGTGGGTAAATTAAATGTTTCAGGCGTTAGTTTCGCGGAGTTTCAGGGGGTTTATTCGAGGATTTGAGGCGTAATGATGGCTTCAATTTCTTTGTGAAATTGGTTTTTGATGGATAATATAACGTTATGGTAAAATCAATCATTTGTATCGTATAATTCCGGGCGTTTATGCGTGATAGGAAAGTTTTGTCGTATTTTACAACTATTTTTCTGTTTGAAAACACTCTTTTTTGGCGTAGAGTACATACACAATCTAATAATGACGCAAATAACTTTGTTTTAGAGGTTACTTAGTTTACACCATGTTTTGAATAGTTTGGGTTTAAGAAAAGAGTGTAGAATTTTCACTGCCGATCTTAATTTATTTTTGGATACTCCGTTGTAGATTAACCAAAAAATGAATACAGTGGAACCTCTGTACAACGAATAAAAACCAAAAACTTCTGAGGCCACAAAAGCCAATTCCGGGCCAAAAGAAACTTTTTTTACGGAAAAAAACCTTCTATAACGAATGACTTTTTGGTTGCTTTGTACAGGGGAATGTAGTTGCTATACTTCTTCAATTTTTTATTGTATTTTGCAAATTTGTTCCTTAAAGGCTGGAGATGAGAGCTGATCCTTGCAAACGTTCTGCTTATTTTTTATTCATCGTTGATGACAAGGAAGTTGACAGGAGAAGTACCCGAAACGCAACGCTCAAATTTTCATAAAACTAGGCACGAATTTATTCTATTTCTCAAAACATCTTGCTAGCTCATGTTTCGACGAAAAAATCAGAAGGTTTCTTCGGTTGAAATTTGATAAGAAAAAAATAGATTTTTTTGGGAACTTTGGCCAATTTTCCATTGGTTTTCTATTGTGAAGTTCACAAAAATGTGGCCGCATTGATTCCTTTTTACATGGGAAGTACCCCAAGTGCGACGCTTAGATTTTCTTTAAATTTTGCACACACGTCGGGAATAGACTAAATATCAATTCCTGAAAGTTTTAGCCCGCGCTTTGCGGGCGCCGCCGAGATATCGAACGATTTTTGCCGCCGAGAGAGCACGATAAACGTGGAGAACCGTCAGAGAGAAAAGCGCTTTTTGGCCATAACTTTGGCAGTTTCGTGCGGAAAAATTTGATTTTTTGTAGAAACATTATCCTTTACAGTTGAAATAGGCATGAAACTTTTCGTGCCGAAATTCGGCAAAAAGTCCTAAATTTTCGCCGAGTTTCGATCTAAAAATCTCGGTTGTTTCTGCAAAGCGCGACCTAGGATTCTCGCATATATCTTAGAAAAAATTATTCTAAATTTGTGCCAAGTTTCATCAAAATCTGAGCGTCGCACTTGGAGTACTTCCCCTGTTAGTTTTGATGATATTGCAGACTCTCGACGGAGAATTTTTCCACGTATTTTACAAGCACATTTCATCTTATGGTTATTTTTAAAATACGCACACTTTAATGGGCAGTTTTTCTGTATTATAAATAAATACTTTCATTTTCAGCTGGTTCAAAAATTTCATCGACGATTCTGTTTCCATTCAGCGACTACAAAACTCAACTGTATTATTTATTCGGGTTCTTATGTCTTCTTTCATGGCTGGCCTTTAATTTGTGGGCGTTGAGAGACTACTTTTGCCCATGCTGGTTCGAGACGTTGTATACGGAAAGTGGGCTGCCAAAGAATGAATTGAGAGTAAGTTATAAATCAAATTTTTTGTAAAAATGAGATTTTGATGGGTTGAAAGTTTGTAAAATACGTCCATATTAAATTTTGTTTTATAAAATATTATATAAATATGAGAAGCAACACATCTCTGTTGATCAAATCACAGGACGTAAAAAATTCTTTGTCATTGAAAGTAAGCATGGCTGCAAACCGGGCCAGCCCGGCCTGGCCCGGGCCGCAGGCCCGGGCTTGAATCTCCAAGCCCTGCCCGGGCCCGGACTTGGAAAAATTGGAAAGCCCGGCCCAGTTCGGCCCGGAAAATTTTTACACTAGGTTGGAAAGAAAGAAAGCGGGAATGAAAGGAAAATTATGGCAAATTTTCGCAAAATGTAAAGAAAAATTTACCAAAACCTACGTACATAAGGTCGCTTTACGTTCGCTATCAGCAGTGTGTTCGAAAACATGAAAAATTCTATCGAAAAAGCATATTTTTTCCTTTTTTCCGGGCAAAACTTAGATTTCAAAAAAACCGGGCCGGGCCTAAAAATCGAAGCCCGGAGCCGGGCCGAGAAATTAGTCGGAAAAATTTTGCAAAGCCCGGCCCGAAGCCATGCCTAATTGAAAGGAATAGATATAAAAAGCTGAGTTTTTGGATCGAAGTATGCAACACAACGTTTTTTCACGGAATTCTGGTCGCGTCACGCCACGAAAACAAATGTTTGGCGTACTGTTAAATAATGTTTTTTGGCTTCTTCGAGTAATTAGAAAAATTGTAATTTAGCCCAGTATTGAACAAAATCTTGACAGAAAAAAGCTATAGACCCTATCAGTGAATTTTTCCTGTTATAGAAGGTCCGGTTTGTCTTTCAAAAACACTATGTTTGATGAGTTTGATAATTAAAATATCTCTAGTTGCGGAATGCCAAGGATTTTGTCATTTTGCGAAAAGCCCGGGCAACCATTTCAATCATTATAATAGCAGGAAAGATGGCTCAATAAGTCGAGTTACGAGCCGGAAAAAGTTCTGAAACTTTGCATGATGATTGTGAGTGATGTTGTAGTGCTGATCGACCATTTTTGTAGGATTCGTGACTAAACGTCGCCCGCTAGGCGATTGCAAAGTTCTAAATTTTGGGAAGTTTGAAGTCGAATATCTCAAAGACTGAATAACACATACAAATTTCTGAACCTCTAACAGAGAGATAACTGCCTACTCTTTCCAATTCACCATTTATCAAGTCGCTCAATTTTGGATGATCGGGTGAAAATATCGTATCTTTAAGACCACCTTTTTGGAGCGAAGTGTCACAAAAATTCGATCGATAATGGCGCAATTAGAGCTCGACTTCCGCTTTTCTAGTAGAGTCTAAACGTTGTGCAAAGATATGGGAGAAAACTTTAAAAAAATTTTGAAAAAAAAACTTTCTCATCAATTCCGTTTGTTTTAGGAATTTTCAGAAATTGATTTGTAGGCTTGGAAAAATCTTTTTTTTTTCAAAATTAACAGTTTTTTTTTATTTAAAAATAGTTTTGGCATTTTGAAAAAAAACCTTAAAAATCTTTAAAATACGATGATCGCTCTTCTTACTATAATTTTATAAAAGAAAAAAAAATATTTTCAGTTAAAAATAATTCAACTCAAAGTACACGATCGAATGCGCGGTGCCATGTCAGTCCCATCCAATATCTTTGTGCAAACTGAAGCTCGCAAAAAGTTGAGTGCAATTTTGGATACCGAAGAAGAGAAGAGAAAAAAGTCGAGTATTTTGGAGGGAACCTACGACCCAAGTCTACATACGGAAAACCATTTATATCCGCCGTCATTGTATCATGTTGTGTAAATAGCTGAAGAAAGGTAGAAAATAATAATATAATAATTGTAAATATTTTGTGGAGTAATAAAATGGCGATTAATATTTTTTTTTTGATTTTTGGATTTTAATAAAAATAACAAAAAATATTTTTGAATGTAATTTTACCTTTAAAATATTTTTTTTATTTTTCGTCATTTTTTTAATTTAATTTTTTTTTTGAACGCTAAATTCAACATTTATTTTTTGATTTTTTTAAAAATAATAAAAATATTTTTGAATGTAATTTTACGCTTTAAAATATTTTTTTAATTTTTTTACCGTTTTACCAATTTTTTATTGCTATTTTTGTTGACCGCTAACAGGGGAAGTACCCCAAGTGCGACGCTCGGATTTTCTTTAAATTTTGCACACACGTCGGGTATGGACTAAATATCAATTCCTGAAACTTTTAGCTCGCGCTTTGCGGGCGCCGTCGAGATATCGGACGATTTATGCCGCCGAGAGAGCACGCTAAACGTGGAGAGCGGTCAGAGAGAAAAACGCTTTTTGGCCATAACTTTGGCAGTTTCGTGCGGAAAAATTTGATTTTTTGTAGAAACATTATCCTTTACGGTAGAAATTGGCATGAAACTTTTCGTGCTGAAATTCGGCAAAAAGTCATAAAGTTTCACCAACTTTCGATCTAAAAATCTCGGTTGTTTCTGCAAAGCGCGAGCTAGGATTCTCGCATATATCTTAGAAAAAATTATTCTAAACTTGTGCCAAGTTTCATCAAAATCTGAGCGTCGCACTTGGAGTACTTCCCCTATAAATTCAAAATTATTTTTTGTTATTTTTTAAAAATATTAAAAATTTTAAAAATTCTTTCGGCAAAATGATCGATATTAATAAAGCGAAAATAAGCGTCCATTTGTAAAAGCGATGGCCAGTTGTTCAGCGAACGGCCATTTCCTTTCGATCACAAAGGCCGATTATTTTTTTTAATGCCACGAAAAGAAAGAGGAATTTATTGATCAGCCTTTCTGCAAGGAAGCCCTTATTTTTTCTCTCGAAAAATTTTTATTTCATTTTTTATTATTTTTTTAGATCTATACATAAAATAATTGTTTTTACTGACAGGGGAACTACTCCAAGTGCGACGCTCAGATTTTGATGAAACTTGGCACAAATTTAGAATATTTTTTTCTAAAATATATGCGAGAATCCTAACTCGCGCTTTGCAGAAACAACCGATATTTTTAGATCGAAAGTCGGCGAAAATTTAGGACTTTTTGCCGAATTTTGGCACGAAAAATTTCATGCCTATTTCTACCGTAAAGGATAATGTTTCTACAAAAAATCAAATTTTTCCGCACGAAATTGCCAAAGTTATGGCCAAAAAGCGCTTTTCTCTATGACCGCTCTCCACGTCTAGTGGGCTCTCTCGGCCGCAAAGATCGTTCAATATCTCGACGACGCCTGCAAAGCGCGAGCTAAAACTTTCAGGAATTGATATTTAGTCCATACCCGACGTGTGTGCAAAATTTGAAGAAAATCTGAGCGTCGCACTTGGAGTACTTCCCCTGTGAGTTTACCATCATGTTTAAAAAAAAAATTATTTTTATCTCTCCAAAATTCAGCCAAAATTTTCCCCAACACTTTTCAGCACCGCGCTGAGAAGATAAACAATTGAAACGTCAAAAAACATTAATTTTATGGCCGCGCGGCCAGAAGGAAAATTTGGACAGAGCGAATACTCCTATTCGCCTACTACTTTTACTCTTTGGCCTCAATTTTATGGGTTTTGAGTTCGGAAATTTCGCAAAAATTAAAGCGAACAGTCCAAGGAGGAGAGGGAGAAAATGGAAGGTTCTTTTCTGGGAATTTTATTTTCAAAATTCGGTTTTGAAAACAATCAAGTCTTCGGGCAGCAAATCAGAAAAATATTTCCTTGCTGTATAGAGTTTTCAGAGTACGTGCTTGGAATTTGATGCTTGCTTTATTCAGAATTTTATTTTTTTTAACAAGGCAAGTACTTCTATGGGGTATGGGGTTACAGGTCGAGATATATCACAAAAATCCTCGAATTTTTCTGATTCAGAATATGTAAAAATTAGCTGCCCAATTTTGGTTTGTAAGGACGAAAAATCCCTCAGAACTTTTCTAGCAACATTAGTCAAATAAATGCTTTTTCGACCAAGTTTTTACCAATTCAAAAGCTTTCTTTTGAGCTAAAGTAAACCGTGGAATCTTGACAAGCCTTAAAATTTCAAATTTAGTTACATCTTAATAGTACAGGGTGGGGCATTTTTGTGGCCCGATTTGAATTGGCTATAACTTCTTTAGTTTTTGGCCAAACCTTCAAAGTCTTTTTTCACCTGAATCCTCTGACAACCTCATTTTGTTTGATACCAAATATGTTATACATAGTAAGTGTATGTCTACAATTATTGGATTTATTCTTACATCTTTTGATATATTTCTCGACCAGCAACTCCATACCCCATAGAAGTACTTTACTTGTAAGAAATGGCTGAGATTTTTAGATCACAAGTCTTCAAAAAAGCGACATCTTTTGGCCAACTTTGGTATATAAGTTTCCTGCCTACTTCTATCTCATATTGCAATGCTTCCACAAAAAATAATTTTTTTTCCTCACAAACCTGCCAAAGATATGGCCAAAAAGTCCTTTCTCTGACCGCTCTCCGCTTTTCGGGTACTCTCTCCGCCGCAATCTTCCTTGAGCATCTCAGCTGCTCTTTCAACGCAAATTCTATAATAATTGAGAGCTGTTTTCAAAATTTTTTGAAATTTTTTCACCCTCAGACCATGAGTTTTGTAAGCCCCATCAATCTAGTTTGTTTATATCTGTCTGATTTTGTCTCTTTTTTACTATGTTACTTACTCATCAGTCAGCTGTTTTCTCAACAATTTCCGATCCCTCTTTTCCCTTCATTTCTCTCCGGCCGAGGAGATCAGCATTTGGCTATTAGTTTACTTAATACATCGTTTTTATATAATTTGTTGCTTTTGGGGCTCTTCTTTATATAATTCTTTATATAAACCGGGAAAATAGAGGAATGATGCATGCTTTTGGAACGGATAAGCTTGCTGTTGAGGCAGTATATGTCATTGGCGACTGTTTTGAGTATTTCTAGATATTTTGTATATGTATTTTGAGGATCAAAAGTAAGTATTTTTTGAGAGTACTTTTTAATACAGCGAAGCCTTTGCGCCAAAAAACAGGCATAAAACTCTCTACAACGGACAAATTCAGATGCCTCAAGAGTCAATTGCAGGAAGCTATGTAGAACAAAGCCTTTGTATAATAAAAAAATTGTTTTCCTTGCTATTCGTTGTACAGAGTTTTGGCTCCAAAATGTGCGAAATCTTTTAATCCAGGGCTGTTTTCAAACCCGACTGAAAAAATTGTACAATGTTCGTATTTACAGGGGAAGTACCCCAAGTGCGACGCTCCGATTTTCTTTAAATTTTGCAGACACATCGGGTAGGGGTTACATATCAATTCCTGAAAGTTTTAGCTCGCGCTTTGCCGGCGCCGCCGAGATATCGGACGATTTTTGCCGCCGAGAGAGCACGCTAAACGTGGAGAGCGGTCAGAGAGGAAAGCTCTTTTTGACTATAACTTTGGCCGTTTCGTGCGGAAAAATTTGATTTTTTGTAGAAACATTATTCTTTACGGTTGAAATAGGCACAAAACTTTTCGTGCCGAAATTTGGCAAAAAGTCCCAATTTTTCGCCAACTTTCGACCTAAAAATCTCGGCTGTTTCTGCAAAGCGCGAGCTAGGATTCTCGCATATATCTTGGAAAAAATTATTCTAAATTTGTGCCAAGTTTCATCAAAATCTGAGCGTCGCACTTGGAGTAGTTCCCCTGTTAGTATAATAAAAAAAATTTTTCCTTTGCGATTCGTTGTACAGAGTTTTGACTCCAGAATGTGCGAAATCTTTTAATCCCGGGCTGTTTTCAAATCCGACTTGTAAAAATCGAAAAAAATTGTACAATGTTCGTATTTTAGAAAAAAAATAAGTTCTTTTTTTCTGCTGCAATGTTCCCACATACCTTATTTGGTTTTTGACGATAGTTGGAAAACTCAAATTTTTGTTTTTTTTTTGTAAAATACGTGGTTCCAAATGGAAGAAAAAAAGTTTAGAGGTCAAAATTTCACTTACTTTCGATCTAAAAATCTCGGTTGTTTCTGCAAAGCGCGAGCTAGGATTCTCGCATAGAAAAAATTATTCAAAATTTGTGCCAAGTTTCATCAAAATCGGGGCGTCGCACTTGGGAACTTCCCCAGTAAATTTAATTTTTTTAAAAGTTTTACAAACTCGGTATATTAAAATTGAAAAGATATAGCATCTAATCCGTATTTATTTTAATATACCAAGATATTTTTCAATGATCTTTGCCTCATGCCTTAGCAGTACTCTTTCGCAACATTTCTTGCAAATTTCCCCCATCTTATCCTGTTTTCTTGTTTTGTTTTCCCTTCCCAAATTAGCCCAGCCTCTTTTCTTACACTCCTCGAACAAAGTGTAAATCATTCTGATTTTTCGCCCCCCAATTTCTGATTCATTCAATTCTCATTCTCCATTTAGTGGGTCTCCAAGAAAATTTTCTTCCGTTTTTGTTCGCATTATATTTTTGGTACGTTAATCCCAAGGCGGATTAAAAAATATAAATTGAAGATGGGTTTAACCATGATTAATCTCCCTTCGGCCGCTTCCTCGGCCGAAAATGGAGTTACACTCGGAGAGGGGGGTTGGGAAAGGGATTGCGCAACACTTTTTGAATTTATTTTTTGATTTTTACAGCGTTTAGCGGTTAATTTCAGTCTTTTGTGCGACAAATTTCAAGGGAAAACAATGTCTGTTATAGAGGGGTTTCGATGTAGGGAGGTTTGTCTTGGCCTAAAAATTGGGCGGGCCCACACTTGCTTGAAAGACCACGGATATTCTGCGGACATGTTTTGAAATCAGCCAAAACTTGCTTACAACTGGAAATTCAAACGATGGGCTTGACGATTAGATGTTGCGGTTTAAGTTTCCAGGTGTACATGTGACTTGAATAGTCATAATAATCTTATTCAGGCATTTTTTACCATTTTTTGAAAACAAACTCCCATAACTTTGAAAGCAGTGGATGAATTTAATAGATTTGTGTACTTGTTAGTACCAGAGAGCTGTCAATGTAAAATTTCTATCGTACTACGTAGATTACGGGAGGGAAATAGTAATCATTTATAATCAAAAAATGTCGGCTACCCGCAAAGTCGTTGCCCGCAAGTGTCGCGACGTCTAAAATTGAGTTTGGGGCTTTGAGAAATTTTCCGTGATAGACAACTTTTGATGTATTCCATTTTTCTGTACAAAATTTACTAAAAAAAGTCAGACTGTCCTAAATGTCTGAAATTTAGCTCAAATTAAGTATTGAATTCTATAAGACAAATGGGCAGCATTAAGCTAGCATTTTGCGACAATTGTAAATTTTTTGGGCTTTAACTCGGCAAAAATTTTTAATTTTTTCTATTTTTTCCTTCTTGGAAACTTTTTAGAACACACTAGAAATGAGGAATACAATATTTCACAAACGTTTATTTTTTTGTGGTAAAAGTCCTAGATTTACATTCAAAAACCCTCCTATATCTTTCCGGTTCCCCTCATTTTTCGTGTTCTTTCGGAAAAAGATCGTAGTATCAGTTTGTCGGGAAAATAATGAGTATAATGTCGCTGGGCCGACCACGTCGCTGAAGTGAAAACCAATTTGATTTTAACGCGACAAATTTTTTTTTCTCGGCGGCGATGCGATCTTCAATGCGACATTATGCTCATTATTTTCGCGACAGACTGATAAAACAACAATATTTTGCCCCGCGAGGGGGCAAACTATGCGTATCAAATTTCAGGAATTAATTTATGGCCCAATTAGGATGTCTATCCAAAATCTCACACAAATATTTGCAAAGTCTTGCCATAGCAATGTCATAGCAATAGAAATCTTAAAATTAAAAAAAAAATCCAAATTCGTAACTTTTATCAGCTACCGTAGCACGATTTATATGATGTAAAACATTTCCCATGTTTTTCCAACCTCCTCAACAACAGTACGTCAGAATGTTGACCCACGTACGGAATTGCGTGCCAGCCGAAGCGCCTCTTCGAATATTAGGAAAGTTTATGAAAGTTTTCGAATTGAAACTCAACAGAGAATCTTTCATAAACTTTCGTCTTTTTGAACCTTGGTTCGAGTGCTGAAAATTGCGAGAAAAGTTGCAGTATTTTATTTCTACTGCATAAAAAACATTGGCAAATTATTTTTTGTGAATTTTAAAATCTATTTTGGATACTTTTGGATACTTTTTGGTAGCACTTTTTTCCAAGAAAAGGCCAAAAAACATAATGATGATTAAAAAAGTCGCCGCGAAAATGTATCTAACATTAAAAGAATATTTTGATTACACAGAAACACTATTTTATTCTCGAGATAAAAGGGATTTTTTAATATTTGAGGAGTGGGATTTCTCGGAATTCGGCGGTTTAATTTTTTCTCTCATTCTCGGATTTCTGAAGAAACTATTGCTTAACAGAGGACACGAGGATAATCCACGTGAACTTTGCGCCAGAATGTAGTAAATTTGAAAAGCGGATTTTCTGAAGTTTAGTTGTAACTTTACTGTGGGGTAGATTTTGTTGAGACCTCGCTGAAATTGAGTATTATCACAATAAAGCGATAAAAATTCGTGTGATAACCAAAAAAGTGTCTAAAAGTCTCCGCCAAATACATTGTTTTCCGCGTTGGCGGAGAAAATGATCTTCTTAGGCAAAAACCCGCTCATCTTCTTCTTTATCCTGCAAAAAGAATTTTTTGGATGACTTGACTGAGCGCCAAGAAATCGACAAAAACTTTTAGCGGAATTTCTTGAAACACCAATAAATTTTTTTTGGTCATTTTCCGTGCGTTCTACAGAGGTTTAACTGTACTTTATCCCCACCTGTACTCCACTTGTCCCCAATTTTCCATCCCCAACCTTCATCCGTATTTTCTCTCTCCGCCAAAAATTTTAATCCGGATTTGTTTTTCCCTTGTTTCCCTTTTCGCGAACGCTTTTCCCCTCCCCTCAACGGTTGAACCGTTTTTCCAACGGATATTCCGAAACATTTCCGAAATTCTGCATTCTAAATTAAGGAGCTGCAAAAAAGTGTTTCGGGCTCGTTTCAATTTATTCCTTTTCTTTGCTTAAGCGACTTAATGAGCTTTCCGCTCAGATGTTTAATTTTGACGAGTCTTGGGTTACAATATTATATAGAGCCGTCTGGTTTTGGGGGTTTAAATTGAGGTGGATATAGTAAGAATTTCTCGTTTATAACATCCTAGAATTAACTATGATTTGATGGTAAAATACGCTTTCTTTAATTTGCCATATATCTGCCTGTCGGAAAAATAATGAGCACAATTTTGCTGCGCCAATCGTGTCGCTGAAGTGAAAAGAATTTGATTTTTTTGCATCAGGCGATGCGATTTTCGATGCGCCAGAATGCTCATTATTTTACCGACAGACTGATATTAGAATTGACTATCATCTGATGGTAAAATACGTTGCAAGCGGTGGCTCATTGTTATCAGATAATGGCCGAGATCTCAAAGCAGCCGATTTTTGGGATACTATATAAGAGTGAAGGAATAAGAGTGGAAAAAATCTTCTGAAAAAAATGCTTCAGCCTCTTTCCTTTTCGTTCGGAAGAGTGTGTTTACGAACTCTTCCCATTTGGGAAAGAATCTGAGAGGCGGAAAGAGTCTCGAGCAGACGCTCCCGCCATCAAGGTGGGGGAAGAGTGTGGGTCGAGACTCTTTCCGCCTATTGGCTCCGCCCACTTCTGCAGGATTTTGGGGAAAAATGGCGAATAGAAATGTTGCCATTTAGTAAATAAAGCACTGTTCTTTTCAAATATACGATGTTTTTTACATTTTTTCTTTGACAACAAAGTTTGGACAGTACAATCTAACACTCTTCGTTCATTTTCTATAAAATAAATGAATAACTAATCTTTAATAACAATAAATAAAGGCGTCTAAGAAACAGATATCGGAGAAATCAGATATAATATATAAATCTGATATAAAGAAGGTCACAAAAATGTAATTCAGGTAACAGAGATAATAAACCATGGTGGCTGAATTGTAATAGGAATAATAGCCGGAAAGTTGTGCACTTTTTCGCGTACCTATGGGGTTGTTGAACGGCTGGCTGCGAATGCATTCGGTTAGTCGCCGGGACCAAACAGTCTTGCGCATAGGAGGGGTCCAGAAGATCACGTGTTTCTCATTAGTAGACCACATCTGTAATCGGATTGATGAAGACGGTGTGGTGGTTGAATATTTCCTAAATCAACAACGCAAAACAGAAGAAAAGAACTTACCATCTTTCAAGCCGATGAAGAGGGACTTCATTTACTTCGTAAGCCGCATCATTATTATGCTTGTCCTCCACCTGAACTATTGAAACATCTCGCTGCACATGACGCGGAGATATTTCGGCTTAAACTTACCAATACTATCAACAATTTAACATTCTACGTATCTTTTCCGAGTCCAGACATTGGAGGCCGAATATAAGTCCATGATTTGCAGTAGATCCAGTTCAACCTCTTATGGGCGGTGTTTCCAGGCCTTCAGCAATCGCATATCAATCTTCGTCGTCCTTTTTTGGCATCAAAGTTGTTGGTAAAACTTCATTTCTCTAGCCCAAGCGAAAAAAGGTTCCGCAGCTTGCGCCCGAACAATTTTCAGTCGTTTTGACCGAAGAAAAGTGGCCGACAACAATAGATGGAGGTGAACCTAGCTCATTGATGAATGATAGCGAATTTTGACGAAGAAGAGCGGACCGACGCGACGAAATGTAAGTTGCCTCATTTTGCTAGCCTGTTTACGTAATTTTAGGCCTAATCTTTCCTACTTGGCCAACTGCAAACTCCATATCTGAACTTGTTTTACACCTTTCAAGCCCACTTGATGTTCGACTTCAACAGTACGTGATCGCTACAGCGATGAATTCGGACGACTTTGTAAGTTAGAATATTTTGTTTTTAACATTTTAGATATAAATGCGACAAGAAGAATTTGGTCTCCATGGATAAGGTACTCGTGATAGTTGATAAAGCTGGATCCAGCAATGACAGGGATATTCACCACTTGTTGAATGGAAAGTAAGTAACAGTTTCATAGACTTTTGAGGGAGAAGAAAGGGATTTTTGAGGCGTTTTTGGGCTTTTCAGCGGATTGGACCTAAAGTAATATTATTTTTTGTTTGTGCAGTTTTTTGTGAGTGATGAAATACCTAGGAGACGGAGAAAGAAAGTATGAATAGTGATTTAGTTGATATTTTTGAAATTTTTTGCAGGCCTACGTCAAAACCGAGATTTTTTGAAATTTTCAGGTATCTTTGTCTAAAATAAGGTAAAATGTGCAGTTTAGTGAGTGTTTGCAGGTGCGCCAATAATAAGTAGGACCGAGAGAGTTGTTTTGAGGAGTTTTGATGTTATTTTAGATGTAAAATTTTCGAAAAGTTACTAATTTTTCCAAATTCAGCCTCAATGTCCCAAAATTGCACTGCCAATCTCAGTAACAACGGGGAAGAAAGGGAGACCGTGAATATGGAAACGAATGCCCATGGGCAGAATCCGCCGCGGCCCTCTACATCTAAATGTAACTCGATGTTACTTGTGTTGCACATAAATATATCTGTGAAACTTGTTCTGTAAATATTTTCTTAACCTTTGTGTTAACCAGGAATGTATCTGATTTTCAATTGAATCTTCAAATGACAGCTATAGTAAGGCTAGGCGTATCACAGTTCTAAAACAAATAAAAACATGCCCAAATCACCGGAATAATGAAAAGGCAAAAATTTTCACCCAAGACAACCGTTTTCTGCAAGAAAACCACCAACTCAGCGATTGGCTCAAAATCGAGGGGGCGGGGCTTATAAACGTCGGGAAGAGCCTGCTCGCAGACGCTTCCTCTAGAAGAGAAGAAAGAGTGTGACGGCAGACGCTTTCCCAAGTGGTGAGAATCTGCTCGAGACTCTTTCGACAAAAAAAGAAAGAGGCTGAAGCATTTTTTTCAGAAGATTTTTTTCGCTCTTATTCCTTCGCTCTTATATAATATTTATGAGTCTGTGAAAAGGGATTTACTGAGTGTGTGGATAGCAAAACGGATAATCAAAAATAAAAACAGCAGGGATGGGGACATGGGAAAAATAATACTATCATCTGTCGGGAAAATAATAAGTGTAATGTCGTTGCATCAGAAGCTTCGCTGAGCTGAGAAGCAATTTGATTTTGTCGCGACACAATCAATTTTCTAGGCTGCGATTTTCGATGCGCCAGAGTGCTCATTATTTTCCCGACAGACTGATATAATTGTCTATTATCTGATGGTAAAATACGTGGCAGTTTGTATGATGCGTTCAAAACACGGAGCTCAAATTTCCCATAGATGTCTTGGAAAGTTAAATTTTAGCTTGCGCTTACATTTGCAGGCATACCTAAGGTATTCAACTATATACCTTGATCAACAAGAGGGAACGCAAAGTGTGGAGAACAGTCAGACAGAAAACCACATATTTTTTCACAGTTTTTGTCGCTGGAATCACTCCAGCGACTTTACTTACGAACTATCAGAAGAGATTGCCACGGCTCCCGAGTCGGCTCTTGGCTCCGGCTCTGAGCGGCTCCGGCTCCCGAGCCCAACGCCGGAGCCAGGTTTTCTCAGCGTTCAGAAAAGTAAAAATTTCGTGAACCTGTTAAAACAATGGCCTGAGAAATACTAGGAAGGATGTGTTTCGTACATACGACTTGGCTTAATAACGTTGGGTGTGTCATCTCTGGCACCAATGACTTTTATCTTTGGAAAAATATTTTTTAAAAAAATTTTGCGCGGGAGCCGGAGCCGCAAATTTGGTGTCGGCTCCGGCTCTGGAAGCTAAAAGCCGGAGCCGAAATTTTGGCCGTGGCAATCTCTGACTATCAGTCCATCGAGAAAATAGTGAACACTCTGTCGCATCGAAAATCGCATCGCCGCCGAGGAAATGAATTGTGTCGCAGCAAAATCAAATTGCTTTTCTGCATTTCAGCGATGCTAATGATGCAGCGATATAGTGCTCATTATTTTTCCGACAGACTGCTAGCATTGTTTTCCCCATCTCCCCATCCTTGCTGTTTTTATTTTTTCTTATCCGTTTTGTTATCCACACACTCCGTAAATCCCTTTTCACAGACTCATAAATATTATATAGTATCCCAAAAATCGGCTGCTTTGAGATCTCGGCCATTATCTGATAACAATGAGCCACCGGTTGCTCGCTTTTCGATCCGTGTTCCTTCTCTTTTCCTTGGCCAGAGATCCGGGGAGAACGAGTCGCTTTTCTCACCTTTCAGACCTGATCCGGAACGAAAAAGAGGAGAGAAATTTGTCGGGTTTGTGACGTGTTTTTTGCGTTTATGTTTTCGCAAGGAATAGAGTAATAAAGTGAGGTTGTAGTGGTAAAATCGTGGATAGAATTTTGTTGATTTTTTTGGGGAAATTTTGGAAGAAAAAATGAAAATTTTTTTGATAAAACTTTTTGATTTTTTGGGTAGAAATTTGATGATTTTAGAGGAAATCTACTCGCTTTTTTTAGTAAAAACTTTATGAATTATTGTGAGGTTACAGTTCTTTCAAAAAAAAAAAAAAAAATAATTTTTTTCGACCAAATTTTTGTAGCAGTCTGTCGGGAAAATAATGAGCATATTTTTGCTGGGCCAACCGCGTCAAATTAAAAGCAATTTGATTTTGCCGCGAGACAATTCATTTTCTCAGCGACGATGCGATTTTCAATTCGAAATAGTGCTCATTAATTTCCCGACAGAGCGATAACTTGTATGAAAAATTTGCTCGTTTTTTAGAACTTTTATTTTTTTAATGAATTTGAGCATCATCAAAATTTATTTTTCCCACTATTTGACCCCCATCCTTTCCTTATTACTATTCTGTTTATGTTCAACTTCAACCTTAATTTGCCTAATCTTTATAAGTTTTATCTCGCCTCCGGCATTCTGGCACTTCTTTTTTCGGACCTAATGGTCAATTAATTTTGCGGAAAAACAAGTGAAAAAGTCTTTACTTTCTTGTTTTTACGCTTGAAGAAAGGTTTAAATGTAAGAATAACCATGTATAATGGTTAAGTAACAACCCAAGCCCGTATTTTAAAATTTTTTTCTTTTATTTTTTGTCCAAAAAGATGTATTCCATAGTTTACAATATAATTGCCGTATTTTATCAAAATTAAAAAATTTAAATTTATGAATAAAAAATACACAAATGCGTATTTTTATAAAAAATCTTTTTTATTTTTTTGGCCAAAAATGAATACGTTTTTTATTTATAACAGAATGCATAAAAGACCCCGTATTTTTACAAATTAAAAAGACTAAATGTTTAAATTTAAAAATAAAAAAATTAAAAGACGTATTTTACAATAAAAATCTTTTTTTTCATTTATTTTTTTTATCCTAACATATATATGTATTCTATTTTGTTATGAGTAAAAAATAAAAAGCCGTTATTTACAAAATAAATTTTATTTATTTTTTTTATTTCGTGGCCTTATAATGTGTGTTCTGTTTATGACAAACTGCGCAAAAGACCCGTATTTTAGCTAAACTTAAAAGGCTAATAAATTAAAAGAAACAAAATCCGTATTTTACAAAAAAAACATTTTTATTTTTTTTGTTTGTTTTTTTTTATTTTTATAGTAATATTTTATTTACCTAAAATTAACAATCAAGATAATCTTTTTTTGGGCTCACCATTTTTACTGCCTGAAAACGTACTTTAACATAAACTTTTGCAAAAACAAATTTTACAGTTATTTTCATTGCCTCTCATAATTTTATAATTTCCTCGTCTGGCGGATTAATTGCCCGCCACTCGTTGTAAAAGCACGACTTAGTTCTTTGTGTCCAGATTCGGAATTTTCAGCAAGTGAAAGGGCAATATCTATATGAAGCATATTTTTTATTCTTTTTTTTCTTATTTGGTACAAAAATTAATGATTTTAATTTTTTCGTATTTAAATTTTTCGTATTTTACAATTTTTTCAAATCCACTAAAAACCTGGAAAACCTCTCTATAACAAACATTTTTATATGTCCCAAACTTTAATTTCAGGCCAAACAAAACATAAATATAACAAAAATCTTCTATAACAAACAAATTTTTTTGGTCCTTTGAGATTTGTTGCACAGCGGCCAAAAGTTTCTGCAAGGCTGTAAAAAGATTTGTTCAAAAAAATCTTTTTTCTGACCTCTTTTTCCTTATATGTTTTCGTGTTTTCCATAGACTCGTCTGGAGAGCTCGTTAAATCTTTTGGCTGGACATCCAATGTCTGAGTTAAAATTTTCAATGACTCATTTAATTTTTTGAGCTAAACTTTTTACGTTATTTTTATGCATACAATGAAGCTTCTGTTCATCGAACCTTTTTACAATAAAATCGCTCTATAACGAACGGGTCCTTAGAGCTAATCTTGGTCCAAAACGAGTCTGAATAAAGCAAAATGTTTCTACAGGAAATAAATCTCGCTATAGATACTATTCAATTGAATTTTTTTATGTCCGAAAAAATGAAATGCCCGGAAAATTAATTTGTAAAAATAAAGACAGAAAAATTATGGATATATAGAACATCTGTAATAAGATTATTTTAAAATTTCCAATTTTGCCGGTTTTCTGTAGCAGGAGACAAAATAATTTTTTTTTGACATTTCATATCCTAAGCAGTGATAGATTCATCATTAAAAGCGCGATTCAAAAGTTGCTGTACTGGCCCTTTTTTAAGACCCTTTGATATTTTTCACACAAAACTTTGTTCTTCATGGAGCTCTTGCTGTTTATTTCTTTATAAAGAATGCCTACCGTATTTTACAAACTCTTTTCTACTCTTCAAACAAAAGAATTTTGTTTTGCACGCGTACCGTATTTTACAAACTTTTCTTCTATTCAGAAAAAAAAATTATTTTTTCAGATTTGTCCATCGGCCTCCGAATTGTCATCATTTT
Source organism: Bursaphelenchus xylophilus (assembly GCA_904066235.2). NCBI lineage: Eukaryota > Metazoa > Nematoda > Chromadorea > Rhabditida > Aphelenchoididae > Bursaphelenchus > Bursaphelenchus xylophilus. The sequence goes on along the minus strand of CAJFCV020000005.1, from coordinate 2,550,905 downwards.
TCCTACAATTAGGCAATGTTTTGGCTCTACAGCTAATCAACCTTTACTTGAGCATCGAAATTGACCCAAAAAATACGAGTAAAACTCATCGACAACAGACTAATATTGCACTACTCTACATTACTCTACTTATTTTATCTAAAACGCCTTCAAATTTGAGGTGCTTACCAACTTTTTGCTCTATTCTACTCAATTTTTCCCCGTTTTTTGACCGAAAAATACCCTGTGAAATCAATTCTATTCTACCTTCTACAAAAAGCCCTCGATTCTCAAGATTATAGCCCTCCCGACCATCCTCAACCTGCTGCTTTTGTCGCTGCGCAACGCCGACAACCCCAACTTCTCCAGGATGCAGATGTCGCGCGAGGAACTGACCCGCACTTTTGCCATTTTCACGGCCGCAATTCTCGCCCTCGCCTTCACGGTGGGCTGTCTGGCGTGCATTTGCGCCAAGTATTGTTGTCGGGGGAAGAGCGACGAGAAGAAGCGCAAACCGCTGGCGCAAACGCAGTCCTCCTCCTACAATCCGCTGATCCAGAACAGCAAATCCGACCCCATCAGCTTGGACATCGACTTCATCGACAGCGCCAATGAGCCCACGGAGGTGGTGAGCAGCACCACGAAGGTGAACTCGTTGCATCCGTCACCGGCACGATAATTTGTAGAATTTCTGTTTTTGGATTTAAAAAAAAATGTTTTGGCTTTAGAATATATATTGGGATTTTTACTGTGTTGTTGTAATCTCAATTTTTTTTGATATTGTATTAGTTCGAGATTTTTTTTAACTTTCTTTTGCACACTTTTTGAGGAATAAAATATGAAATATTAAGTCGTCCAGAAAGTTCGTTCGTTTTTACTCATTGCTTTGTTTTACAAGGTTTGTTTGTTGTTTGGCAAAGGAAATATATTTATTTGATACAATTTTTTCTCCTCTACAAAACTGTGTTTTTAGTTTTTTCCGAAAATTTAATTTTTCATTACTTTTCAGGGCTTAGAAAAGTTGCATGACACTCGTCTCCTCAGAGACCAAAAACTCCCCCTTGAGTTTCATAAAACTAAACCTGAGCCTTCTGATTAAGGCAGAAGTTATAACAACGCTTTCCGATCGGAGAACGCTGGGTCGACCCGGAAGGCACGTTCTTCTGTGCTTTTATACAGGCCTATCGTCTACCCCTTCCGGCGTCTTATGGCCAGATCTGAGCCAGAGATAAGCGGTGGGAACGGCCTTAATCACCTTTTCCGTTGTGCAGTGGAATGTACAGTATGCGCTTTTTCGCCTCCGCAGAGACATGGACTGGGGGTGCCGCCGGTCCACCATTGCACTGAAATATAATAGTTAAAACGCGGGGTGGGTTTTCGGTCTCAGTAGACCGCGGCGGATCTTGCTCTGAAGTATCAGAGCTTACACGGCGTAGTGCAGTGGAGAAATAAAGGAAAACCCACAATATATGATATCAATATTTATCTCGAGCTCGGCTAACAAACACAATAAAAACAAAACACAGCAATATTGCAAAACAATGACCTAGAGGTTATCCTCTTGGTGGACGTCCTCGCTGAGGCGTTGATGCCGGCTTATATAGTGCCTGATCCTGGGCGGGGCGTCCAGTGATTTTGAGGTCATTCCCATGTGCTCTGTGCGCGTCTATCGTAGTTTGGAGTGGCCGCTAATTATAGAGAATTATGGAGCTTCCAGAACCTTCCTGAAAGTTCTGCCATCAGGCCTCCTCGCAGGTGACTGACCGGGTATGAGTCCTCGGTGTCCTTGTTGACTCCTGTAGTTTGTAGGGCCAAAATTAGCGCCAAGAAGGGGGACCCTTTTGTTTTAAAAACCAACTTTGGCGAGCTGTAAAGAGTCGTAGTTGTCATAATGAGGCAAAATTAATTTCGGTGTATATAAAGAAACAACTCACCGGAGTATTCGCAGCCCACAGGGCAAGCCAAAGATTTGAGTGCAGCTTTTATTGGCGTACCCTGTACTTGTCTTGATGTTTTTGCGTGTCCGTTTTACATTGACATTTTGCTTTCAGCGCCTTCATGCAACGGCGAGCCGATCCCGGCGCCTCTGACATGCAAACCCCTGTCGTGGTTTCTCCCGACGTCAACGTTCTTGGTTTTGGAGGCTCGCCCCTGTCTTCCCATCATCCACGACCAGGTCCAAGGGAGCTACCCGTCCGTTGAAGAGCGGGAATGGCTTCGTTTGTATTAAGCAGAGCGTAAGTCGTGCTTGGTGCCTTCTCCTTTTTCTTTGGTTTTAGGTACTGATTCTACTCTGGTTTCAGTGAATGCCATAACCCTCAAATGGCAGTGTATGACTCAACTTGGGCAGAAATATTTCAGACGTACCGGCAGAACTCTCTTCCGCCATAGAAGACCGCTCCATAGGCGGTTCACGTGGCTTGGAGGGCAGCCAATGGGGTCTGTGATGCCCGTAATAGGACGGCTAGTGGTTGCTCACCTGATTGGCGTCAAGTTCGAATGAATGGAAACATTTTTTTCAAAAGTTTTGCCAATAAATGCTGTAGTTGTCGTCGGTTTGATTGTTGATCTCGCAGCTTGTGCGATGATCTAACCCCTTGAATTTGAGGATGACTCCTTATAGCGAACTTTTGTACTTGAACCAATGCCAATAACATGTAATGATCAAATAATGGAAGCCGTGCGGAAACCACGTGAACACCGCCGCTACACTACGAATGGAGTGGTCAAAGGAGACCACACCCAAGGAGTTCAAGATTAATGACCACGCGCATTACGTGCGTCAAACAATGAAGAAATAATGATCGATGGCTTCCGGATTGCGAAACCGGATGAGGACACAAAGTGACTCAGCAGAAATTGAGTTCATAAAAACCAAGTTTGGAATGTGTGCAACCCAAACTACAACATCCCAATCTACTATACAGGGTGTCCAGAGAAATTCCGCGGAAAGTGTTTGTCGATTTCTCGGCGCTCAGGCAAGATATCCAAAAAATTCTTTTTGCATTAGAAAGAAGACTATGGGCGGTTTTTTTTCTAAAAAAGTTTTTTTGTCCGCCGACGCGGAGCATACTGTATTCGGCGGAGACTTTTGGTAGCTTTTTTGGTCATCACACCAATCTTAAAAGCTGCAGTACGATTTCTGATGGTTAAAAAGAGAATGTTATCTTATTTTTATGTTTACCAAACGTTGGGCAATGGAATGGCGAGCTTTCCGTATCGGCGGAGGCCACAACTCAGCTTTGGATAGGAGATGTCCCAAACATTATGTGGCTAGCATTCTTTGCTGATCCCATATGCTCTCCAAAATTTTGTCGCCAAGCCTTGGCAGCAGCTTAGCCATCAGTAAACGACTTGGTGTACCAGAAAACAACAAAATATTTTCTGTTTGAACTTCTCTTTGCCCCGCTGTTTCAAACCTCCGCACGATGCGGTCGGACTTCATCGCTGTTGACGCAACTACACAGTGCGGTGCAGTCGCTAAATGCGATTGCATAGCGTTGTCGTCGGCCCCCTAATCCTCTGCGGAAAAAACTGAAGGCTTCCCGATAGTTTCAGGATCATAGTAAAGCGCTTAAGATTGGTGTGATGACCAAAAAAGCTACCAAAAGTCTCCGCCGAATACAGTATGTTCCGCGTCGGCGGACAAAAAAACTTTTTTAGACAAAAAACCGCCCATAGTCTTCTTTCTAATGCAAAAAGAATTTTTTTTATATCTTGCCTAAGCGCCGAGAAATCGGCAAACACTTTCCGCGGAATTTCTCTGGACACCCTGTATAAGCCGCCCTCGAAATCATTCGAGGAAGCGCTTCCACTCTCTTAATGCTCTTGTAATTCTCTTGTAATTATTCTCTAATAAACTTTATCTATTTCTATAAAGTCGACCATTACAAACAAAAATGTATGGAGATTCTTGCCTGACTGTGTTCAATGCTTCAATAAAAACATAGGTCGCAAGAACTGAACAATAGGCATTCAGAAAAGGGTTAAGCCATGTCAGCCTGTCGGGAAAATAATGAGCACAATTTTGCTGTGCCCATCGCGTCACTGAAGTGGAGAGCAATTTGATTTTGTAAAGCAATGGGCATTGCTCCTCAGGTAGTGGCAGAGCTATTCACTACCAATCATATAGCAACATAAAGCTTTACACGAGAGATATAAGAGATTCGGGCTGCGAGCGAAACATCTATAATATCCACTCAAGTCGGGGCGTCTGTTTGGCCCGATGGAAATAATGATTGTAGGAAGTTGTCAAGCAGTCCAAATAAACTTTGCTTTCCTATGTGTTGTGAAGTACTAATGCTACTCTCTGTGGCGCGTTACCTGCGCCTCAGGTTATAACCAAGCGCCGGAATAGAGGGTTCCAGTGCGCCGCTCGGAGGCTCGGATTTTCAAGCCAAAATTTGCAAAAAAGGGTTACGTTTCTCCCAACTTTTAAACCTAAAAATCTCGGTTGTTTCTGCAAAACGCGAGCTAAGAAACTCGTATATGTTTTAGAAAAAATTATCCTAAATTTGTGCCAAGTTTTATCAAAATCTGGACGTTGCACTTATCCAAAAAAAAAATCCATTTTGAAAAAATGAAAAAGTCACAAAAAATAGATCTTTTTTTATTTTTGATTCTTTTCGGCCGACCCTTCCACGCGTTCTTTCCTTCTCTTGTACCGGTCGTCTTCCAGCTCGACGCTATGGGTGCGGCTCTCGTCTGCGTGTGGGTGGCTCGAGTCTTCATTGTTGTGCTGACATTGTCAATGGTGTTTATCTGCTACCAACTCGTGGGGCAACCGGATTGGCTTTATTACAACGAAAACATTACGTTCGGTGTGGTGGGCGGACCGTTTTGCAACTTCAACGAGACGGAGCTGAACGATCAATGCCACAATGAATTCAAAGTGAGTGGTTGTCGATATTTGGTCGGAAAAGGAGTTTTTCGAGCCTTTTATATGAGAATAGGGTTGAAAGGGGTAAAAGTTCCCCTTTCTGGGGCCAATGCGCTATCTGAAAATTTTCTAAAAATCATAGGGCGCAGCTCGGAGAACTTGCGCGGGCGCAGCTCGCGTCTTGGGCGCAGCTCGAAAACAAGCTAAAACTTGGCTCCGGTGAGCTGCGAAAACTTGTTTTCCGAGCTGCGCCCTACCATTTTCAGCAAACTTTCAGATAGCGCATTGGCCCCTGGGCCAAGCAAAAAGGAGGTTCCGCAGCTTCCGCCCGAACCGTTCTGGTTGCAATAAATATTAGGCTCAGGGGCCAAGTCGCTGACTGAAACTTGGTTAAAAGTTGGCTGATAATGGCAGGGCACAGCTCGGAAAACTTGCACGGGAGCAGCTCGCGTCTTGGGCGCAGCCCAGCTTGTTTTCTGAGGTTCCCCGAGACTCGAGCTGGGGGCAATGCGCTAGCTGAAAGTTGGCTGAAAGTCAGCTGAAAATGGTAGGAAATACAACGTCTCTGAGCTAAGTTTCGGCTTGCTTTCGAGCTGCGCAGAAAGCGCTAGCTGCGCCCGTGCAAGCTCTCCAAGCTGCGCCCTATGATTTTCAGCTAATTTTCCGTTTTGAGGCTAATTTTGGGTGAAACTTAGAGAGGACGTTGCAAAATAAACTTTCCAATAACTCTGGGTGCGAAAAGAAAATTTGATGAATTGCTTATCAATTTGAATAGCGGCCCACTTTCGAAAAGAACTTTTTGTAACTTTTTTGTACCGTTCTACTTGTAGACCTCTGTCGACGTCGTTGCCGGAGCCCTGACGTTGTTCCTGATGACCATTGGGCCAAGTTTTGCGCTGATGGGCCTGTTCAGCTTCATTCATACGTTCTGGTTCGGGGAAGGTCACTTGAATGGCGTGTGGCCTCTGCAGTTAGCCGGAATCATCTGTTCCGTCGCGGGAATCGTGATGTGGTCGTTGATGGCGGATAGTGGTAAGTTTATAATCAAACCACACCCAATTTGTAGGCTTTGGACTCGCGTTCCCGGCGGAGTCAAGCTTCACGGAGGGCCAGTCAGTCACCGACGCATATGGAGACTATATCGCCTGCGTCTTGTTTTTGAACGCACTGGGCATCCTGTCGTGCTTTATCGGATTCCTCGATGCACGCCTTAAATTCCAAGTCCCCAAAAATCCTCCTTCTCTTCGGAAAACCCTTCCTTCTCTGCGGAAAGCCGTTTCTTCTATGGCGAAAACTCCTCCTTCTGTGCTCCAACCCCCTACTCCTCTACCGCAAGCAGGGAAGAAGTAGTTGTGTTCCATGGCTTAATGGTTTGAATAAAATATTTTTTTCTGGATTTTCGATCGTCTCCCCTGTTTCTTTATGACTGATTATTGCTTGAATTTTGATTTTAAAAAATGAAAAAAAAATCGCGTCCCAACTTTTTTTTGGGTAGACGACAGTACACAAAACAGATCGATATGGGGCGTAGGGCAGATGGACACCCAAAAAAGGGTTGCAGGAAGCGCCAACAAGATCTTGCAAAGTCGCTGGGTGCTCGACGGACGCTCGGCGAAGGCTCGGCAGAGACTTCGGCGAAGTCCTTATAACAAATAAAAGACCAAAATCTGTGGCAAAAAAAGAAGATCCGTAACTTTTATCTAGGTACTAATAATATTGATGTCAGTAAAGTACCTCAAAATAGATGGAAAATCCTCGGACCCGATCAATCTTATTATTTCTACTAACTAAGCCTTCTCCTAGCCTCACCCATGCATACAAAGACGAACTGACGCGGTCCATAGTATCGCTGACCCGAACTTGACCGATATTATTGTCATAGTCTAATTTAAACCCTCGCGTAAAAACTTCGTATCAGAATTTACGATGTAGCCAAAACGAAGAAAATGGGAGCAATTTGAGGCAATATACGTCATTTTGAACAATTATGTCATTTATGGCCCTAGACATCCTAGAAATCAACTTTTTTTTCATTTTTACAATTTTCCTTGTCTCGGCCGGTCCGATCTTTTCTCCCGGCCATAATTTCCTTCGTCCGCCAAAATGGGACAAATGTCAAAAATTGGAGATCTGATCGAGAGGAACACGATGCTTCAGGAGAGATTCAGGGTCATGGAGCGGGTGGGACAAGGCGGATTTGGGCAGGTAAGGTTTTTGCCTATCTTTTTACTGATTTTGCAAATTTTTTTTTCCAAAAAAATGTTTTTCGTAGTTTAGGTGTACCGTGGGATCGACTTGCAGCGGGCCGGAGACCCAGTGGCCATCAAGACGGAGATGAGAATGCATCGATACGCTCAGCATGACCCCAGAAGATTGATCATCGAAAAGGATGTGCTGGTCCGATTGAGGGGAAAAGTAAGGATTTCTGGCGATTCAAACATCCGTATTCGACCTTTTAATTTTAATCTCCAGCTCTTTCGATAGGCGAAATTAAGATTTATCGACATTTTTTTTGCTTTTAAATAGAAGGAGAATTGCCATGGATAATATAGAAAACTGTCAAAATGAACAGTTTCTTGTCAGAATTGTAAAATACGCTGTTTCCGGTCTAGGGCTGTGTTTGCGAAACATCTTTTATTAGAAAAGTTGCATTTATTTTATCAATTTTCCACCCAGACTTCCAGTTCCTCAAGGATAATATAATTGATCTCTTGAAGGGTCAAAATAAGACTTTAGTAGTCTAAATTTAATATCAATCAATTCCACAGCCCCAGAATTTTCCGTATTTTCCATTTCTGGACTTCTAGCGACATCATGGGCGGAATGCCAAGATTTAAAAATTTGGCGGGAATTTGAATTTTTAAATTCAAAAAAGCTAGGTTAATAATTAAATCGGTAGAAAATAAAGAGTAGATTAATTATAGAAGCTAAACAAGGTTTTCAGCGCCATATTCCGAACGTTTACGCCTCCGGAAAGTGCGAAAATGGCTGTCCTTATGTTGTGATGCAGTTCCTCGGAAATAACTTGGATTCTTTGCGATGTTCCCGCGAAACTCGACGATTCAGCATGAGCACAACGATCAGAGCCTCTCAGCAAGTATGATTTTAGAATTTTTTTTGAATATTTTTTCAAATTTTTTATAAATTTTTTCGTATTTTAGGTTCTCATGGGTCTGGAATATCTGCATCGCCAAGGATTCGTCCATCGCGATATGAAGCCGGGGAATACGTGCATTGGGAAGAAGGATCCAAGGACCGTCTATATCATTGATTTTGGTGGGTAAAATACGACTTCTCTGTTGAAGACAAAATATTCGAATGCTAAAATGAAAAAAAAAATTCATTTTTTTAAATGAAAAATTTTTGGATTTATAGCAAGTTTTTATAAAATTTTCCCTATTTTCAGGTATGTGCCGTCGCTTCTACTACCCGGAAAAGGGTGTGTGGCGCAAGCCCCGTACCAGGGCCCATTTCCGCGGGACGTATCGCTACGCCTCGGTCCGCACCCATTTGAAAAAGGAGACGGGCCCAGCGGACGACCTGGAGTCCTGGATCTATTCGTTTGTGGAGATGGGCGTCAAGTCGGTGCCGTGGTGCAATTCCGGGGAAGAAGAGACAACTGTAAGTTTTGTGGCCAAATTGAAAAATACGATAACGTCATTTTTTCCGCATCCCGACTTTTCGGGTCGAAGACGGTTCGCGTCAATACAAAATCGATCGATACGGGGCGTAGGGCAGGTGGAGACCCAAAAAATACAGTAGGAGCTGCCTACGAGGCCTGGCGAAACTGCTGGATAGTCGGCGGAGACTTGGCGAAGAGTTGCAATATGCCCGCTTTTTCAATCTTAGCTATTACAATACTCACGTTAGTTTTCTCTACCCTGGGTTATTGTGACTTATAAAAGACCTAAATTGGCGGCAAAGAACAAAGATCTGTAACTTTTATCTAGATATTATTGATATGAGTACATGTAAAGTACCTCAAAATAGGCGATAAACTATCCTAGGGCCCGATAATCTTATTATTTCTACTAACTAAGCTTTCTCCTAGCCTCAACCATGCTCACAACAACTAAACGACGCATAGTATCGCTGACCCGAAAATTCGTAGCGCTTCTCCAACTTTCTTCCGTATTTTTTCGTATAAAATGTCTCCACCTTTGCAGGCGATGAAAAAGAATATCCCGTTGAAGGAGCTGTGTCGTGGCGCTCCAAACGGATTTCTGAAGTTCGCCAAGCTCGTATTCGCGACTCCATTCGACACGTTCCCAAACTACCAAGCTCTCCATCAAGCGTTGAGGTCGGCCCTCATCTCTGATCACGAATATGTCCGGAAATACGACTGGGAAATGGATGGAAAGTAAGATTTTTTCGGGGGTTCTCTGATTTTCTCTCTTGGCTGGTATAATTGTTTTATTTTCAGCGACATCGACGCCATGTCTGAAGACTGATGCCAAGAGAAATATGATGATTTTTTTCAACTTTTTTTGGAAAAATAAATGCTTACTTTACATTTTTGGGCTAGTTGTAACTTGTTTTTTTATAACAGAAGTGCTCAAATTGCCTATAAAATATTTCTGATGATGTTAATATAATATGGTGTACAACTTTGTCACAGCCTCAATTTTGGCTCGACAGCAATTAATCAGGCTTGTGTTTATGACTTTTTTCGTCTTTTCTTATCACAATTTCCGACGAAAAAGCTCGATTGTTTACAGCAGTTGATATAATCAGAACGTCCTCTGTTTTCGCTCCCTTTTCAATAACACAAAGATAGTCATGTTGACTAAACTTGCCGTTCTGATTTTACTATGTTATTTGAGCAACGGAGAGAAGGTCAAATCCAGTTCATCGTCCAGTGAATCTGACGAATCAAGTAAGGAGGTTCCGGTTCAGAAGTTCATCTGGCCCGAAGCTTGTACCTTTGATGGGATTGCAAAGGTAGCCAGCTGCAAACCTACCAAAGACCAAGGAGTTGGAACGGTAGGCATTTTTCAGTTTTCTAGTCCGTTCAGAAATTCGCTGGAGTGATTTCGACGACGCACTGTGAGACTTATCCTTCCAGAAAGCGCTTTCACGGCGAAAAAGTCTCCGCACTTTATGAAAATGCTACAGTGAGGGACCGGATCCAGTGGCAAAAAACGTCTCCAAACCCTTCCCTTCTCTAAGCTAAAAAACTCCGCTTTGAAAAGCCCGCCTTGAAGGAAAGGGCGCGCTTTTCAAAACGGAGTTTTTTAGCTCATAGAAGGGAAGGGTTTGGAGACGTTTTGGTCCCTTACGGGATGCAAAGCGGGACGTTTTTTGCCACTGGATCCGGTCCCTCACTGTAGTAGTCCGTTCGTGGAGTCATTGGAGTGTTTTCGACGACATGAACTGTGACACTAATCCTTCCGGAAAGTCGCTGGTCTGATTTTCGAAATTTTCATTGTGCGAAAAAAGTCAGGGTGCGAGCGACAGCCCAAAAAAGCCCATTGCACGGTGCAAAAAGCAAAAATTGTACAGTGCAAAGTAAATTTTTGTTCTCCCACGGTGCGTGCCGCCGATTTCGGTCCAGCGACTTTCCGAACGGACTGGGAAAACAATTCACTTTGCACTGTGCAATTTCTTGCTTTTTGCACCGTGCAATAGGCTTTTTTGGGCTGGGCCCGCACCCTGACCTTTTTCGCGCAGTGTAGACTCCAAAAATCAGTCCAGCGACTTTCCGGAAGGACTAGTCTCACAGTGCATGTCGTCGAAAACACTTCAGCAGCTCCACGAACGGACTACCAGCATTTTCATAAAGTGCGTAGACTTTTCGCCGAGCGTTGCAGGAAAAAAATGATTTGCACAACAAAATGTGTTGAAAAGGATCGAAATGCACAGTGAAAAAAGTCACGGACTTTATGAAAATTCTCGTAGTACAAAACCTTTGTTTTGTCGACCTAATTGTAATAACACTGTATCGTTCAGCTCATAACCTCAATTGCTTCATCCCCTCGAGCTCAAGACGTCAGAACCCTAATCTTCCACTGCTCCGAGCCCCTAGGACATGTTCTCGCAACACCAGCCTCCCCAATCGAGGAACTGACCCTCTCCAACTGCGGAATCTCTTCTATTACTATCGGCAAATCACACACCGGAACTGCTTTGAAGCATTTGGATTTGTCCAAAAACAATCTGACTACGGTTCCCTACTTTGGATATCTTCCCGAACTGACCGAGCTTGACTTGGCCGACAATTCGATCAGAAGTATCAGGGAAGGGTCATTTACTTTCAATGAGAAACTGGAAACCATTGATTTATCCCGCAATAACATCAAAAGGATCGAGCTGAACGCATTCGAAAGACCGTTGAAGAAAATAACTTTAGATGGTAAGCAATTTTTTTTGACTATACCTTCTGGTAATCCGAAATTTATACTTCCCAATTTCAGAGAATCTGAAGGTGGTTTGCGATAAAGATTGGCCCTTATTCCTACGGTATGCCACTAAGAACAATGTGGAATGGAGTTTGCCTGGCTCCAACGATGTGCAATGCGATTCCGAATAGAAAATTTGTATCTATACGAATTTATAAAAAATGAATAAAATTCTAAAGTAATCAAAATTATAAAAATTGGAACAAAATGACTAACTACCTAATCCAGTGGCAAAAAACGTACCAGTTTGCCGGGAAGTATCAAAGAATGTAGCAAAATGCCTCCCTCTACAACTAAAAAACTCCGCTTTGAAGAGCGCGCTTTTAAAATCGGAGTTTTTTCACTTGGAGAGGGAGGTATTTTGCTACATTTTTCGATACTTCCCGAATGCAAAATGGTATGTTTTTTGCCACTGGATCCGGTCCACCACTGTAAATTGAGGAAGGATACACAAAATATGTAATCGTATTTAAACCACCTCCATCACTTGACCCGGCAAGACTTCCGTGAAATCTTTCTTTTGTCTCTAATATTGTTTGTATTAGAGACAAGGAAAGCAAAGGTATTTGCAATCATTACGATAAAAATATTAATCCTTCCGGAAAGTCGCCGGACTGATTTTTGGCGTTTGCACTGTACGAAAAAAGGGTGCAAGCGACAGCCCAAAAAAAACCTACTGCACGGTGCAAAAACCAAGAAATTGCTGCACAGTGCAATGAAAACTTTTGTCTTCGCACAGTGCGCATCGCTGATTTGAGTCCACCGACTTTCCGGAGGACCAATACGGTCATAAGGGGAGAATTTTCTTTCTACGGCCTGGGCCGCAGGAAATTTAGGACCGTTGACCTCCTCCGGTCCGCGATTTTCGGCCCGGGACGGCCAACGAGGCATGTCTAATTAATAACTAAACTATCTCCAGGTCATCACTTCACTCGGCAAAACTTCTGTGATTCTTTTTACATTACCATACTCAGTTATCACTCTTGGCTCATCGTCTTCTTCAACATGAAATGAGTCGATTCCCGCAACATGATGTTCTAGCTCCCTTTCTAAAACATCAACAACTTCGTTGTAGGGGAACGGCTCATCCCGTCGGGCCTGACAGAATACTCGATAAACTCCTCGAAATTCATGGATAAAGTGCTTTTCAGTCTTGTGCATGTCTTCCACATTGAACAAGCTCCATTTTACGAAATATCTCGACACATCTTGCATCCTGGCGATGAAATAGAACCATGACTCCATGTCATCGTAGGGAACATGAGACTAAAATTCAATTTATGAGATATATAATCTCTAAAACTTGTATAATCTCTAAAACGTACGTGATAGTCAAAGCATTGAATTCTTGGAGCAAACGGCCTATGATCGATCACTCTATGGTCAAATTTATTACGATAGAGCATGTCATCAAACTCTACACAATCATACGCAATATAGGCCTGACCGTGACTGAAGTCGACCACGTAGACGTTCCACGGCTCATCTGAATTCGGCTTTGTGAAACAAAAGTTGTCGTGTTTAACGTCACGAACAATAATTCCAGCCTTATGAACACGTTGAAGAGCTCTGACTTGCTGAAATTTTAACTTGCATCAACTGCCTAAAATTCAAAAAAAAAAATCGCAAACCACATACCTTGATGGCCAGTTTCAGCAAAGATTGTGTCGTGTATCGAGAAGCGGCAATTCGATACACACTATCGCAGTCAAACCATAAGAGCTCGACCATGATGAACTTGTATGAACTGCTTCTGCTTGACACAACAATACCATGATCGATGCAGAAGGGAGCGGCCTTCTCCGCGATGTCTCCGTCGAGAAACTTTTTAGTCAAAGCATCCATGAGCATTACCTGAAAAATTTTTGTTTATTATCCAGGAAACAAATGAAAAATACCGAGTGTCAAGTACGATGTCATTTTTATTATCTCACAATGCTTTTACGGCCAAATTTAACAACTATAGACATAGCTTAGCTATGCACGATGCAGATTCAAAGATTTCAGGTCGTAGTTTGCATAAAGACATTGCCATACAAACCCTTGAAAATCCAGAAACTTAATTTTTGTTACCTAAACCGCGAAAAAGTCCGAAATTTTCTCTCAAAAAATCGCAACCCCAAAAACAAAACTTTTGCGAAAATTCCCGGATAATGCCTCCTTGTTCCATCCGGGATACCTAAACATCAACAATAAACTGAAAAATTACCTGTCTGCAATGATTCTTCATTCGACTCGCAACTTTGGCGCAATATTTTTGACCATTGAACAGGATTACGCCAACTTTTGCTGAAAAAGACGAATTACAACGAGGAAAAAATTCCACCAACAATAATAAGACAAAACAAAAGCAATAAGAAAACTTACAAAATCGTCCAGGATTATGGCACATGTTTATGATTTGATATTCCACATTTTTTCGGCCAATACCGATTCCTAACAAGTGAGGAGTGCTGGGAATCGCGGCCATGAGCGTTGATATTACATGAGACAAAACCCAGGTAAAACGAGAACCACTGAAAATTTCTTCTTCACTCGTCAACAGGCATATTTTCCCAGGTGACACTTCTATTGTAATTCATCGTATTTTACCGTAGAATACTCGTTGTTCCCAACAAACTACTTGTTGTTGCATTATGCCAACAAACGCCTGATTTGGCTTGAGTCCCGCAGCGTTCAGACTGCCGTATTTTACCGCATTCAAAAAGCGTCCGAGAATTATTGCGTCTTTTTCGTACACGTTTTGTCAATTGTGGATCCATTCACAGGCTTTTTTGTTTTTTCCAAGGATTGAACATTGTACTGGGTTGACTGACGTTTTTTTTCGAATGTAACTAATTTTTATCATGTTCATGCCTATTTTTTTGTCTTTTATGTTGAAAACTATCTTTCTTCTCTGTTCCAGCGGTCAGTATTCCATCCTTGTCTCCGTCCACTCCAATGGCGAAGAAGAAGAGCCAGTTGTGGCCGTACGAATAAAAAACATCGATGGAGCAGGCTCGAATGGATTTTTTACGATGTTTATGACGTAAGCTCTCCCTTTTACATTGATTTGCTTGGAATTTAGGAAAACTATCCTTTTTCTGGCCCCGCGCTTCGCAGCTTGCGCCCCGGTTTCCCTGCAGACTGCGAATAAAAGTAGGAAACAGCCTAAGCCTGAGGCTAAGCCTAAGCTGCCTAAGCCTGAGGCTCAGCCTAAGCCTGAGGCTAAGCCTAACCTGCCTAAGCCTGAGGCTAAGCCTGAGGCTAAGCCTAAGCCTGAGGCTAAGCCTAACCTGCCTAAGCCTGAGGCTCAGCCTAAGCCTGAGGCTAAGCCTAACCTGCCTAAGCCTGAGACTAAGCCTAAGCCTGAGGCTCAGCCTAAGCCTGAGGCTAAGCTAAGCCTGAAATTCCTACGTGTTTCTCAAATTCCTAACCGTGTTTCGCAGTCAGCAAAAGTTGTGGGCGCGAACCGGAAATTCTTGCTTTTCGGCGGGGCCAGAAAAAGGATAGTTTACCGGAATTTAGGCTGTAAATTTTGGTGTTGGGGGCCAATATTGTTGTAGATAAAAAAAGGTATACCCAAAAAGTTGCACAATTGGTTATAGCGATTGCGTGGATCGCTTTACGCAGACTTTTTTCTGTCCATTATTTGATTTCGTCCTGATTTTTCTAAATCAAAAGAAATTTTTTTCTGTCGTCTTATCGGCAAAAGTGTTACGGGTGTTTATTACAATAGTGTAAGTGTATATTTGCAATGAAATTTCTGATCTCCTTCGTTTTTCTTCTTGATTGTATAAGTGGCGTAACAATAAGAGATGTGGAATGGATGCTGAGAAAGGATCGAACCAATTTCCCATTAAACTGCCTATATCTCGCAGTTGAGCAGGCGGCGTTTTGCACTGTCTCAAAAGATACGACTATGAAAGACGTGAGTAATTGGATGATTTTTTAATTTTTTTTATGAAGTGCTGTATTTGCTTTTTTAATTTCGTATTTTTGTTACGTGAGTCACTATTGCTTTTTGACATCTTAGACTTGGCTATGCGACCAATGATCACCTGCGTGAAAGCCGTCGAATATTCGGCTGCCCGTGATTCGTTTACAGTTTAGGAATTATTTTAGACGCTATACGCTCTGGGATTTTCAAATTATCCGGTGACCAAAGCGAGCTTCATGTGCTTCCGACCTTTGGACGACATTGAAATTGATCCTCCGGCTTCAATCGAATGGATGGACACTTTTAATTGCGGAATCACCTCAATCAAGATTGGAGTGGAAGGGAAAACGTACCCATCGCTAACATATTTAAGTTTGCGATATAATTTGCTGTCTGTTGTGCCATATTTGGGAAGATTGCCGAATTTGAAAAGG
The DNA here is from genome assembly GCA_904066235.2 of Bursaphelenchus xylophilus. Lineage (NCBI taxonomy): Eukaryota > Metazoa > Nematoda > Chromadorea > Rhabditida > Aphelenchoididae > Bursaphelenchus > Bursaphelenchus xylophilus. The sequence goes on along the minus strand of CAJFCV020000005.1, from coordinate 2,535,296 downwards.
CTGATCTTGAGAGAAAATCAAATTAGAAATGTATGGATGAATTCTTTTACCAATAATGAGAAATTGGAGGTCTTGGATTTGGCACACAATGAGATAAAGAGAATTCAAGACGGAGCGTTTGAACGGAAGGTGGACCAAATTATTTTGGAAGGTAATTTTTCTCGCCATGTTGATACAATAGGACCTTGTTACAACGATTCGAAAGGGATCAAAAGATCTATTTTTTGGACAGGGGCTCCACCGCGATTTAAAAAATATACTTTTAGGAAATGATGACCTCATCTGCTCACCAACATACGTAAATTTTCTTCGGTACGTCGTCAAATATAGAGTACAAATCGTCTTCTCCAAGTGGAATAAAATGTGTGAAAAGTAAAAGAGATTCATTCTTGTTTTTAAGTGTATAGTTAATAAAGTTTCTATGTGTTTTAGTTGGCGCTTTCAAATTGTAACCGAGGTATTCGAAAAGTTTTGTCGACAAGACAGTGGGAAACGCGAGAGCGAGCAGAGAGAAAAACATATATCTCGACTCCGTTAAAAGGCCCAAGATATAAAATCGAGTCATACATTTTTGGCCAAGTTTGAAGGATATCATGAATCTGCATCCCTCATTTTTTGTCTAGACATTAATTTAGACATTCGAATGCCCTGCGATTTTTATTTCCTAATAAATTTCCAAACCGCTTCTGAATCACCTCTTCTGCCCTCACCACCCATCAAAAGCCCATTTCCGAATGGTGGATAAACAAAAAGTGTGTCCCCAAACTTTTTCCAAACTAATCACATTATTTTACGGGCTTATCGGAAGTCCACCTTTTGGGGGCGATAAATCGCCGCGCAGTCTCAAATTTGTTTATCTTTTCAAATTGGCCGGCAATTTCTTTTTGGATTTTGGGAGGTATTGAATATCTGTAGTTGAGACATAATTTTTGAGTAATTTTTTTATAATTTTGGATCAAGGCCGATCTAAATTTAATTTTATTATTTTTTGTTTTTTATTTTCTTTTTTTGGGATTTTTTTGAAGATTTTGGGAAAACAATATTGGTTTTGTTGATTTTTTTGGGGAAGTAAAACGAAATAATGTTTTAAACATACTGTTTTATTCGTATTTTAAAAGGAAAATTTTTCACTTTAATTTACTTCAAAGGGGAATCTCTGGGAAATCTTTTAAGCCACGGAAATGGCCGAGAAAAGGCCCACCTATCAAATTTCGTCTTCTTTTCCGAATTTCCAGCTCTTACAAGACCTTTGGGGCTCTCGAAAATAAAAGGGACGGGAGTTTTGACCAACCAGAAGAATTTGAAAGAAAATTATAACTATGAAGACCGTATTTTACAACTAAAAATTAGAGTTTTTAATAAATGTTTTCAAAAAAATCTAAAAAGGTTTTGCATTGATTTTTACATTTTGTCTCGCCCGCAGAGATCATTATCAATTTCTTTTGCCGTTTATTATTCGCATCGGTAGAAAATAAAGGCTATACTTAAATTTAGATAATTTGAAAAAGTTTTGACGGGATTTTTTGAAGAAAAAATTAAAAAATTTCCTTTGACTCCTTCTGTAACCTCTATTCTCTATTTATTTCCGATATACGTCCCTTTTGGATGAGATCTTTATTCTTCCTGTTGCGCAATTGTTTGGCGATTGGCCGGGCTTATTTATACTCTCACTTGAACTACCTGCAAATCCGGCCCGAGAAAAGCCACTCGACGGATCTTAAGCGACACGCTTCTGGTCGCCAACAATGAAACTTTTGATGGACGAGAGAGTGTCTGGACGGAGGAGAGGGCTAGAGGGAATTGTGAAAAAATGGATTTTAAGGTTGATAAAAGCGGAAACTGATGATTTTTTTGGATTTATAAAAAACAGTAGGTAAAATTAGGACCACCGCAAATGACAACAATTTCAGAGTTAACAAAGCGAGTCATAGGCAAAAATTTCGAAATTTTTTGATTTTTCATTTTTCGGAGAAAAAATCGGTGTGAATTTTTCTTAGTAAGAGCTAAAAATTCTGCTGCTTGTATTGTCAACAACTCTTTTTTTGTCCAAAAACGACGGTACCACTTGTATTTTACAAAAAATTTTGATTTTTTATCCCAATTTTTTTCAATTTTTATGAACACTCTGTTCCTCGAATCTCCATTATTAAAACGTCTATGACATCAGGTGTCTTACGGTAATTCTAGACGCTTTGTTTCTCTTTGATTTCCCGCACTAATAACGTCGAAAAGGCTGGCCTTTTCATTCTGCGAAAAGACCAATGGAAGGAAGCCAACGAAAAGGTCACGAAACCTCCTGACAAACACAAAATTGAATGCTTTTAGCGAACAAAAATGATGAGAAAATGTCGAGAAGAAAGAAAATTTTTATTTTGGTATACCAACGAAACCTCTGTACAACGAAACCTGTCTATAACCAACGAAAGTTTCAGATAATGACCATTGTCAGAGGTGTCAATTTTTTGGCTAAAATGTACCTTCGTACAACGCAAGCCTATAACCAACAATTTTTTTGGTAATTTGTTATAAAAATCAGTTTTTTGGAGAAAAAAATTTGGTGAATTTAGAAATGTCGCAGGAATCTAAATTCCAGGTTTCATCAAGATCTCAGCATCGCACTGGAGCACGTCTCCGGTGAGTTTTTGTATGCGCAAGTAGTGAAGTAGTGTAAAATTCAGCATTGGACTTTATCTTCATCATGCCATTCAAAAGGTACTTCACTCTTAAAAATAGCCTTTCACCCACTCATTCAGTAATTTTTTTATATTCTTTGGTGATGATGTACATGACGTGTGGCCAAGATAAACAAACCATCACACCTGTCATTCTCGGCCCAATGTTTTCATAAGCCTGTAAATAAAGTTCGGAATGGCCAGATGGCCAAGAAATGAATTTTTTCATTCGAATTATGTCATCAACTTTTGTCGCTTTGAAAACGAGATTTTTGGAGAATGAGATTTTTTGAAGTTCCGGTAATTTTAGAAGCCTTGATTCAAATTTTTATACAGAATAAGAAGTTATAACATAACCAGAACCGTTCATATCCAAGCGTTTCCCTCAAAAAAGTCTTTTTCTTAACTTTTTCCTACTTTTTGACCACCTCAGATCAAATTACATTAACTTTTGTTTCCCCAGGCCAAAGGGAGGTTTGGAAATGCCTAGCTTTTGCAGTTTGAGCTTTCAAACTTTGAAAAAAATTTGAAATCCGAAAAAATTTTGCTGCAGATTAATAATCGTATTTTACAATCCAAAAAAATCCAAAAGAGCACTGTAGAATTATTGTTAATAACATCATAAGTCCAAAAAATTGAAAGACGCACCTAGAATCATTAAAAAATTTCATTTTACCTCCAAAAAAATTCATTTCTGAATAAATTTTGGCTACCGTTTTTTCCCGATCTACCGTAGCCCATTTCCATTATAATTTTCTTCCTCATTTTTCCAAGAGGCCTCCTTTTGCATTTTTCAATCATCAGAAAGCTTCAAGACTGCCTAAAAGTGGGCGGAGCCTCTTTTTCCCCTTCCTCGTCGCTGATTGGGTGCTCCCTCTTTCTTGGCCGTACAGCCCGGCCAACCTAAAACGCTTTTCATTTCTGCTCTCTCCGTGAATTTGAGGTTTTATAGAGACGATTTGAGAGATTACTTTTTATCGAGTTTAATTAGTAATCAGTTTTTTACTGCATTTTGATTTGAATAGTAATTGTAAACTGTTTGGGTTAAATTGTCGAATTTTTGGGGATTTCCGAGCACGATGGATGAGAGTATTAGATAGAGGATTATCTTACAATAGTAATGGGATATGGGCATGTTCACAAGTTTCTCGTTTCTCCGCGTTCTTTCGCTCCGGAGTGGACGTGAAATGGGATATACACGTGGGGAAGAGAGGAACGGTGAAATCCTAGAATCGGTGGTCATAATCGAAAGAGTGGACAGTTGGGGATCCATATCGGGACACAAAGCTGAATTCAGAGATTAGAATTGAGTAGACCGAAAGATTAAGACTAAAGAAGGCATTAAAGTTTTGATGACTTAAAATAAGGTCAGAAATTAAATTTAGATGCCATAACCAAAATGATTGTCCCTTGGCTGCTATTCAGACGGCTGTGTCTGATGAGTAATAAATAAAATAACTTTCAAAAGAGCTGCAGATAGCTTTGTGAAAGAGTATCACGACTGACAATAATTTTTTTTGAAATCCCTTTATGCCTCCGGGTTTTCAGGCCGTATTCATTTTACGTAGATGATTATATTATAACATGCGTATTTTACCATCAAGTCCTATTTTTCTTCCATTTCAGATATTTAAATCCGCTGTCCATAGATGATGCCATACTTTGATCCAAATCAATTCGGTTTTTCCAATTTTTATATAAATCCCACACACATCGACGACACTCAGCTTCTACAATGTGCTGGAGAGAGGTTGGTTATCCTTTTACGCGATATTCGTGACTTTTCAAGTTTTCGTGGCGGGACCCAAAGCTTGGTTTTTGTGAGAATCCGAAAAAAGTGATTGCTAAAAATAAAGCATTGACAATGTTCCACGTGCAATGCTGCATTTTTACAGAAAAAAACTCCGGCCTCAGGCAACGATTACCGTATCCGGGCCATTATTTTTCGAATATTTGTCTTTTTGCGGGCACTACATTTATGGGCACATTTTTTGATTAAATTCATGACTTTCTCTGTTTGCACAGCGCGGGCTTTTAAGGACTCGGAATCTGCTTCCCCATGGCCAAGAAGTGGAAGGCCAGATGGCTTCCGGCGAATGATTGGGGCCCCCGACGAAATTCGCAGCGAAAACGCAAATAAATCCGGGAAAAATATTGGTCAAGCATCTTTTAATGGGGCTACAGTAGGAAGGCGAAGTGGGTGAATCAAAATGAGGAGATGGTAGCGAGATTAAATCATAGTTTAGACGAGAAAAAATTAAACAAGATGGAAAAACTTTGATAATAGGGAAAATTTTTGCGGTTTTGTAAAAAATATATTTTTTCCGGCAAAAAATTAACTGCCAATACAATTTATGTGCTTTTCAAGGCCCACCAATTCTTCTTTAAACGGATTATTCACTGGAAATTTTCGAAAAAATTGTATTCTTCCACATGGAATCGAACTTACGACGGTCAAACCTTTAACTCACTACCACTACACTAAATTGGCACAATCTTCCAAATTTTGCCAAGTTTCTACGCCTTCTCTTTTCTCACAATTGTAGGATCCTAATGTCTATTTCAAATCCTCAAACTCAAGAGCTAAGGTCATTCGGATTTTCCACGGATTTTACGCAACTTTTCGCTCACTTATTGGCCAGAAACTGATTGCGTTTGGAGTTGTCTTTGTCTAATCTGGCGATAAGTGAGCGCTGATTGCATAATCTTTGCTATGGATCCGGCAGGAGGTCGATTGGGTTAAGTGGGAAAGAGATATGGTCATTTTTTTTAGAAATGGCGATAGTTTTATGAGAGAACTTCAGTTAAAACTGTTTTAAAATTGTTTGGAAGCCTTAGTTAGACGTATTTTACTTTCTTGCCCTCAGGGAATATTGAAATCAGGGTTTTTTCATAGAATTTTTATTTTACAAAAATCGAGATTTTTTGATTAAAAAATGATGAAGTAAATTGTCTAACTTGTTCAGTGACAATACAAGCCGTATTTTACTTTCAAATGATTTAAAAATCATAAAATCATGACCTTTTTCCCATATTTCAAACATTTTCCATTGTGCCATAACTGGATTGAGAGCTGATCCCCTCTTGCACAAACACTCCACGCAGCTGATCAAACAATGTCCGGCTGTGTTGGTTTATATGGACTCGGGACAAGGTGTTCGAGAGTGGATCGGAAGGATCAGCTCGGTCAGACTTAATTAACCTTTTTGGCGGTAAATTTAAATATTTATTCAAAAAAAGACAACTGGAAGATGAGGACGCCGTATTTTAAAAACGTTAGAAATCGACAAATTGTTTGAATTTTGAGATTTTTTGAGAATTTGATGGATTTTGTGAAAGTGTTCCGATTTAGTGTAGAGGTAGTGAGTTTGGTTGGCAGTCGAAAACTTACAGGTTCGATCTTGCTTGAGAAAAATTCCTTTTTGAAGATTTCAAAGACATTTTTTGATAAATACATGACATGGTGATAAGAATAGACAATTTTTTAAGTTACAGTAATCCCTGAGCTTATCAAAAAACATAGAAATTTCCCAATTTATGGCGAAAACACAAGTTTTTTTACAAATACAGAAAGAATTGCGAATATTCGACGAGCAAATAGCCTCTCCTGCAAACTGTATGCGCACAGTAACCCAATTACCGTAATCCACCGTCCCTAAAACTCCTTTTACTCCCGTAAACCTCTCTTCTCGGTCTTTAAACTAATTACACCGCCCTTTGAAGACTTTTGCTTTTTGCCTTCAACGCGTTGCAATGCCGCTCGTTGGTGTTAAAACGCGGTTCAGGACACTATAAAAAAAAGTTAAGCCAAGAGGATATCGGATTTCAAAAATTCCGTTAAAGGGAGAGGTCTTTTTCAAGTGCCGAGATAAACAGTCCACAAGTTTGGGGGCAAAAAACAGTTGCGCAACGACAATTTAGGCAAGGGTCAAGTGAGAGAAAACAGAAGGTAGGGGTACTGTAACATGAGATGAAACGGGTTTTGACGGTTTTTTGTTGTTTGGTGGATTTTAGAATATTTTTTGAAAAAACCCCAAATTTTTTTAAGATAAAGAGAAAAACAAAGTCCGAAGATGATATTTAGGCTACAGAGGGCTTACTGGATTACTGTAACAAACGTTTTTACTTTAAGTTTTGATGATTTTTGAGTTTTTTGAGAGTTTTTCTTGAGAAATTTAACAAGGAAAGTACTTCTATGGGGTGTGGAGTTACAGGTCGAGATATATATCAAAAAATTCGCAAAAATTTTCTGATTCAGAATATATAAAAATTAGCTGCCTAATTTTGGTCTATCAGCGAGTTTTTTCAATAAATGTTTTTCTCGAGGAAAAAAATCTGCGGCAACAAAAGCGCGCTCGGTCTCTTCCTTCGGAAGAGAGCGGTGTGGCCGAGTGGTTAGAGCGCTAGATTGGGAATCCGAGAGGAACGGGTTCGATTCCTTTTGCCACACTAAAACCCATTTTTTACAGTGGAACTACTTTTAAGGTGTAGTTGTAATCCAATTTGATATTTTAAGGCTTGTCAAGGCCTCAGAATTTAGTTTAGCACAAAACAAAATTTTTTTATTGGTAAAAACACGGTCAAAAAGACACTTGCATGGTGTCGCGAGAAAACTTCTGAAGACAAAAACATGTCATCAGACCAAAATTAGGCAGCTAATTTTTATATATTCTGAATCAGAAAATTTTTGCGAATTTTTTGATATATATCTCGACCGGTAATTCCACACCCCATAGAAGTACTTTCCTTGTAAGAAATAGATCTTTAATACAATGTAAATCCAATATTTAGGGCCTGAATTGACTCTAGAAGTTAAATAAATCACAGAAGGTTTACTGAATCATCATTTTCCCCCAATTTTTTGCACAATTTTTGCCGTTTTTTACTTTCCTTTCGCAAACCCCCATTTTTTTGATATCATGTATAAAATAATCCAGTTATGTCGCTCCCACTGGGACCCAGTGTTTATCCACCACAGCTCCTCTTCAACGGGACTTGTCCTGTCAATGCAAACAGATCAACAATAAGGTCGAGAGAAGGGCCCCGAAAGCTAGGTATTGACACCCCGCAGCGCCGAGAAAATAAACTTGGTACTCTCTTGTCTCGCGCGAAGGAGTAGCCAAAAAAGCAACGCAAACATGGGTAAAATAAAAGAACAGAGAAGGGGTTTTGAGTACAGAAGTCTGTATGGAAAGGTAAAATAATAGAGAGAATTGAGGAACTTGTAAAAAGTAGTCATCAAAAGTCAAGTGTAACATAAAAATCGATTATAAAACAAAATTTTAAAGAAAAATAAAAACTAGAATTTGATGACTATCATATACAGGGTGCGGCAAAAAAATGGAAACTTTTTTCATTGGGTCCTGACGCAAAAATTTTTAAGTGCAGCAAAATTATTTTCATACCATTAAATTCTACGTAGCTTTCTCTCCTAAACCTTATAATTTCATGTCCATATCGGTTTATTAACATTATTTTTTTGAATGACAAACAGAGGGACCTCGATTTCGGACCTGTTTTTTTACCTGTGCGAACTGTTAATTTGCCCGGCATAGAAAGCACGTTGTGTCCAAAGTAATCCCACAATGCAAGGAGCTTTTTGACAATTTTAAGCGTCCAGTAAGCGAAAGAAAACGCACCGTCAACACTTCTGCCAGCCGCGGGGTCATCAATAGCGAAATCCGTCGATTTCGAGAAAAAATTGCCCGTGAGACCGGCATCAGCGACCGACCAGTCGGCCAAATAGCTAAAAATCAACTCAAAGTCTCCTAACGCAAGCTATGAAATGCCCAACTCCTAATCGGCAAGATCAAGCCCGTACGCCTGAAAAAATGCCAAAAATTCCGACGTCGGGCCGCAGGTCCGCGATGGGAGCGCATTCCCTTCGCGGTGCAATCTTTGGCGGGTGCACAACCAACAGAACGTCATAGTCCAATCCGATGAGGCGCCCTGCACGTCGGCTAACGACGAACACCGTCAAAATAAAGGCCGTCATCGCCTAAGGGGGAATTTGTGCCAGCGGCAAGAATTCCGAGATTTTCGTGGATCAAGCGGGCAAAATTCTAGCGCCGCGTTAACTTTGATGTCCTCATGCTTCTGTTGGCTCAGTAGAACCTTGGCCGCGCAAATTTGAGGTTCCAACTAGACTCAGCGCCGACTCACAGGGCAACAACGCGTCAAGACCGATTTTGAGACCGATTTTCCCAATTTCACCCCGTCTGCGAAAAGAGCGCCTGCTCGCCGGGTATGGATCCAATGGACTGTAATTTTTTTTCAATTGGAGGCCAGCATCTGTACTACACGCCACAAAAGTTTGGAGTCGCAAAGTATTCGCTGCGTCAAGAACGGGACCGATTTCCCCGAAAAAAGCTGCGGCCAAAAGGCCAAAATTTTAAGTCACGTTTGGAGCTCTATATCGCCTCCAAAAGCAGCCACGGTAAAACGGGTTGAATATGTTATAAACAATGCTCTATCTTATTGAAGATGACCGTTACTTTTGCGGAATTTGGATTGCTAGAAAAAATATAGCTATAAAAATAAGTTTCCATTTTTTTGCCGCACCCTGTATACGGCCAAACGGAATAAGATACGTATTGAAAATCTAATTTTTTACTTAAGAATTACTTAAAAAAAGCAAAAAAGTCTGATTTCCCAAGAAAAAAGTCAAAAATTTTCATTTTTGATGCATGTGTTACAAAGATTTGGAGGAAATGCTTGAACAGGTTGTAGCACGAACTTCTTACTACAATTTCAAGTCTTGAACAGTTGTCTCATCCTTTGAAAAAACAAGATTTTTTTGAGAAAAAAGCAAATTAGTTCAGTTTGCCTGGATTTTCAAAACAAAAAAATTCAAAATTACAGTAACCCAAAAGCAAAACATAACCAAAGTAAGGTCATAAACATATAGAATAGACTTTGTTCTATCATAATAAGCCAAAAATTTTGATTGAATTGATAATTAATCGCCTGAAAAATCGATTTTTCAGCGCTCAAACCCTCGACTCGTTCCCGATTTCCTACGTGAAGCAGATCTGTAATGCCGTGGAGAAGCGGAAAGACCTGAGCTTGATGACTCGATTTTTGACACAGATCTTCTTGACTCGACATTGTGCCGAATCCTGCGTGCTGAAGTTGAAGGCAGTTCAACTTTTCGAGCAGCAAAGCTTCAAAGATTTGTATATTTTATTGGAAACAACGCCATTCCCGAGGGAATTTCATGCCGATCTTCAATCGTTGTGGAACGAGGCGCATTATAGAGAGGTGGGGATTTGGTTTAGCATGAAAACTGAGCTTTGGCGAATATTTTTTTTTATGATTTTTGAATTTTTGAAAAAAAAAAAAATTTTTGAAATTTTTCAAGATTTTCTTAAAATTTTACATACACACTTGAAATATATTACATACAAATTCCCGAAATTTTTAGCTCACGGTTTTTGTTTGCAGCGGAGATATTTCGCAATCTTTTTTCGAGAGAGCATGCGAAATGAGGAGGGTCGGCCAGACGAAAGACATTTTTGTCGCTAACTCTTTTAATCCAGTCAAGAAAAAAATTATTTTTCTGCAGAAATGTTTCGTGCCTTGCCAGAAATATTCCATGAAATTTTCAAAGTAAAAATATAAAAAAAAAATTTCAATTTTTTTTTTCAAAAATTTAAATTTTTTAAAAACTTCTGCCTGATTTTAGTCAAATCAAAATTTCAAATTTGCAATTCCCCCTTCCTACTGTAATTTTGCAAAATTTTAGACGGAACGGACGCGAAGTCAAGGAAAACCGTTGGATCCAGTGACCAGATATAGAGTCAGAAAGAAGCACAGTTTCCCAAAAACCATCTGGGATGGAGAGCAGACTATGTATCATTTCAAGGTAAGGCGGTTTTTCGATTTTTTTTTTCAAATTTTTAAAATTATTTTTCAAAAAATTTTTTTTCAGAAACGCGACAGGATAACTCTCCGAGACGCCTACAAACTGAATCCAATGCCATCTCAAGCCGAAAAGCAGGAGCTTTCGAACCAGACCAATCTCAGCGTAACTCAAGTCTCGAATTGGTTCAAAAATCAACGACAGCGTCAGAGGCAGCAGAGAAAGTAGGTTGAGTGTTGTTTTAAAACGTATTTTACATATTTTTTGGGTAATATTTCGAAAAAAATTCAAAATTTTTTGAATTTTTTTAGTTTCAAAATGAAATTTTTTATTTAAAATTTTTTTTTTTATTTTTTAATGATTTTTAGAACTTTTTCCAAAAAAAAATAATGAAAAATCAAAAAAAATTTTTTTATTTTTTAATGAAAAAAATTAAAATTAAAACCATTTTTCTTATTTTTTAAAACTTTTTCAGGCTCCCCAAAGAAGGGATGGACATTTTTTCGGACACCGATTCCAATCGCTCCAACAATTCCTGCTCCAAAGAATCGAATGGTCTTCCGGAACTCGACGAGAATCGTCTGAATGCCTCAAATGGAACCTCTCTAATCCAGCCAACCACTTCGTTTAATCAGGCGTTGCAGGATTTCCAACAACCGTTCTACTCGAATTACACCAACACTTTCAATAATTGGAATAATATGACGACGACTTCGCTGAATGCAAGCCAGGTAAAAAAATTATTTTTTTATTTTTAAAATAATTAGAAGTGTAAAAATAGAAAAAATAGCGCAAAATGCGACATTCAGGTTTTGAAGAATTATACACATTTTGGCTTGTTGTACGAGAAAAAAATTTTTTTTTGAAAAAACTAATTTTTTTTTTTTTTGAAAAAATCGCTTTTTACTCAAAACATTTTTTTGTATGCTTTTAATAGTCCATCCTTGACCTCGCTGGAGTCATTTTTGACGTTTGCACTGTGCAGAAAAAGTAGAAAAAGTCAAGGTGCGAGCGACAGCCCAAAAAAAGCCGATTGCACGGTGCAAAAAGCAAGAAATTGCACGGTGCAAAGAAAACTTTTGTTTTCGCACAGTGCATGTCGCGAAAATCACTCCGGCGAAAATGGTCCGAAAAAAATCGCAACATGCAATGCACGATGCGAAAAGAAGCCGAAAAAAGTGTACGCACTTCCTGGAACGACTAGTATCAAAAAAAAAAGTCTGTCGGGAAAATAATGAGCAAAAAAAGTCTGTCGGGAAAATAATGAGCAAAAAAAGTCTGTCGGGAAAATAATGAGCAAAAAAACGTCTGTCGGGAAAATAATGAGCAAAAAAAAGTCTGTCGGGAAAATAATGAGCAAAAAAAAGTCGGTCGGAAAATAATGAGCAAAAAAAAGTCTGTCGGGAAAATAATGAGCAAAAAAGTCTGTCGGGAAAATAATGAGCCCTCTGTCGCATGGAAAGTCGCATCGCCGCCGAGAAAATGAATTTTGTCGCAGCAAATTTTTTTTTTTTCACTTCAACGATGCGATTGACCCAGCGACATTGCTCATTATTTTCCCGACAGACTGATAAAGTGACTTCGTAACAACTTATATTTCCCACAAATCCCATTTTCAGATGTATCCATTTGCATTCGGCTCCAACTATACGGCCAATCCGATGTATTACAACGGCTATTACACCACTCCGTACACCTCCAATCAGCTGAATTCCCAGGTTTCGCAGATGTGTTTGAAGACCAAGGATGAGATTAATTCCTCGGATTTTCTGTTTTTCGACCCCAATCTCAGCAATTTAACGCAAACCCCAATTGAAAGGCCGGAAGCACAAACGGCGGAGGTTACTGTAACAAGCGATGGGACAGCGGCGCATCCAGCAAATGGCTTTAATGTTAAGTATGAGGACTTGTGATCATTGACTTTGATTTTATTGGTCTTTTTTGTGAATTTTGGAGGTTGGGTTAACAAATTTTGAAGGTAAAATAGACAAGGAACAATTTCTTGTCAAAAAAAGTTTGAAATTCAATATTTTTTACGTTCAAATATATAAAAAAGAGTAAAATTATGATGGAATCGATCTCCAAAAACTTACGAACTTACACACCACGAAACTTGTCTATAACAAACAATTTCATCGGGCCCAAGGGTCAATTCTAGGCCAAAATGAACCTCCATAAGACAAGAATCTTCTATAACGAATAAATTTTTATCCCTTGCGTTGTACCGAGCTTTGGTTGTATTATGAATACAGAAACTCCGCAACAAATCACAAGGGATTAAAAATTTATTCGTTATAGAAGATTCTTGTTATATGGAGGTTCATTTTGGCCTTGAATTGACTCTTGAGCCCGCTGAAATTGCTTGTTATAGACAGGTTTTGTTGTATGGGAGTTTTTTCTATCGAGGTGGGCAAAAAACGCAATGTTTTTGCGGACTTTTTTGTTTATTTTTTCTCAAAATTTGTTATTCCCAGCTCATTTCCTTTATTTCATTTGCAGTCTACCTAATTATGAGTCATTCAGTTGTCAGTAAAAAGTTTGATTGTGAACAAAATTGTAAAATCATAGATATCGCCAATTAATAAATGAGTATTGTTGTGAGCGTAAAGAAAAAATTGCAATATAAAGTTCAAAGCCAGCACCTCGCGGAGTTTCCCCACTCCCTGCTCAGCGTTCCGCAAACGTTGTCGGGGTGATGGGCGCGGAAGTAGACGCGGCCTGTGCAATTCTTGCCAATGTAAAGTCGAAGATAGTGATCGAAGACCCCGTAGGTCTAAAAAAATTGAAAAGAAACCTATTAAAATTGGTGTACTACACAAAAAATGAAATCTTATTTTATGTGTAGTACACCCAAGTTGCACTGTCCATTTTCATGTTTGTCAACGTACAGTGGCGGATTGATCCAACGGCAAAAAACGTACCATTTTGCATACGGGAAGTATCATAAAATGTAGCAAAATACCTCCCTCTCCGAGAAAAATAACTCCGTTTTTAAGAGCGTGCTCTTTCCCGAGCTGCCGCGCTTTTGAAATCGGAGTTTTTTCACTGGGAGAGGGAGGTATTTTGCTACATTTTTTGATACTTCTCGGATGCAAAATGGTACGTTTTTTGCCACTGGATCAGGTCCGCCACTGCACTTCAACCTGAAAAAGCCTACCACTCGGCTGTCGTATCTCAAAAATTTTATTTTTTTGTGCATTATCGGCAGATCTATACCTCTCATGTTAGGCATATTTGGGACAAATCAAAGCTATGAAGTGAAAATCTAGTCAAAATTTCATGTCTAAAACTTCCTTTGACCTTAATCGTGCTAGAAAAGATTTTTTTGAACTTTTTATTTTTTGGTGCTAAGCGCGACAAACGCCTTTGTTGTTCATCAACTGAATAGCACTTACCTTGAACGACAATCCCGTGTGATTCGTGCCCTCCCATGAAAAGCATGCGTCGCAATATCCAGAGCCCAAAATCTTGCCCTTGCAACCGGGTCCATCGTAAATCGTCAAAGTCGGAGGCGTGTCATCACGAATGGAAATGTCATCATGTTTAGGAAGTGAGAAAACAACGGCTCCTAAGAGGAGAAACAAAATAAAATTGTAAAATTTGGGCATTTAGAGCCCGAGATTTGAAAAAAGAAAAATTAGCAATTGTTACACAAAATTTTTCATTTTATTGTTATCACTATATCTGAAGCATCAAGGACAGTTTGCCCGTTCTGTTGAGTGATAAGAAGGGCTAATGTCTTTTTGATTACTAAACAAAAAAGATTTTTTTTTTGATTTATTTGAACCGAGAGAAATGTCTTTCAATTTAGCCTGGGGCTAATATCAGTCTGTCGGGAAAATAATGTGGATTCGTCGCAGCAAAATTTCCCGCCTCGTTTCTATCGCGCTCCAAATCTCCAGCCACGGCTTCAAAATGCGATGAAAGGCGATTCCAAGCCGCTCCACATTATTTTCCCGACAGACTGATAGACCCTTTAGTAAATTTGCTCTTTATTTCCAAGAAAAATCATATAAAGCATCGTGCGGAATTTACATAAATATTCCCAAGTCCAACACAATTATTATCATCCATCCGGCCGGCGAAAAAACTTGTCTGTGCGCATGTTTCTCCCTTGTGCATTCGAATGAAATGAGAGCCATTGCCGTGGAACTGAAAAAGCGATATCAAAACAGTAAACTGCAAAAACCTGCCTACAACGAACAGTCCCAGCGGCAGAAAAAGTTTATTCTAGGCCATTTTCTGCGAATGGCGCACAGGCAATTTGTCTAGCGCAATAAAGTTGAAATTAGCCAAGTTGAAATTCTAAGCGCAGCGGCAGCTCTTTATAATATATGGCTCGGGACTTCTAAATCTCTCCGCAAGAGTCCATCCGAACCCTGGAAATTTAGTCCTAAGTTAAAAGTTGACAAAAAAGGAGGAGACGACAGAGAAAGGCAGAAATTCTTACAAAGAGAGAAATTGCGCAATATTATGTCAGATTGCGCAACTTTTAACTTTGTACTTTGCAGGGTTCGGATAGACTCTTGCGGAGAGATTTAGAAGTCCCGAGCCATATATATCGAATCGCATGCGATTAAAAATTCGCCTTTTAACAAAGGGTTTCGTTGTGCGGAGTCTCGAATCCAGCACGAGAAGTGCCCCAAGTGAGACGCTCAGATTTTGACGAAACTTGGCACAGATTTAGAATTATTTTTCCTAAAATATCTGGGAGAATCCTAACCCGCGTTTTGCGAAAACAACCGAGATTTTAGATCGAAAGTCGGCGAAAATTTGACACTTTTTGCCGAATTTTGGCACTAAAAGTTTCATGCCTATTTCTACCATAGATGGTAATGTTTCCACAAAAAATCAATTTTTTCCGCACGAAACTTGAAAAGTTGTGGCCAAAAAGTGTTTATCTCTCTGACCGCTCTCCGCTTTTAGCGTAATCTCTCGGCGGCAAAGATCGTTGAATATCTCGGTTGCGCCTGCAAAGCGCGGGCTAAAACCTTCAGGAATTGATATTTAGTTCATGACCGTCGTGTGTGTAAAATTTAAAGAAAATCTGAGCGTCGCACTTGGGGTACTTTCCTTGTAAGATTTTGTGGCCTTTGAAATTGGTTGTTATGCGAAGGCTTTATCTTCAAGGCAGTTTTTGGCTGAGCATTGACTGTACTTACTCTAAATGAAAGTTCTCGATAAACACCTCCCCATCCAAAGCAACCATCACAATATCCAGTAGCCAACACTTTCCCACTGCATCTACTGCCTTCGTATATGGTTAATGTTGGAGGTAAATCTCCGTCATTGTCTTCAGCAAATTCTTCAAAAGTTTCTTGGTTGTCTTCAGCTTTTGTTACAGAACAATATAGAAGAAAATAAACATACAAGTATAGAATTGTGTTGGTCATTTGGGCGGTGTTTGTTTAATCATCATGTTGCTTTATAACATAAGATGATTTGTTTTGTCTACGTGTGTTTAACTTTATCTTATCGGCTTCTATGCAAGACGTGCAAACTTCGTTTCGACAATATAACTTGCCCAGAGAAAAAGTTTTTCTGTTGAGAAATTTTTTTTTCGAAGAGACAAATAATTTTTCTAACTCGATAATTCTGTGGCACTTCGCAAAAAATCTATGATCCGAGATTCCTTGGTTTTTCAATTTTCTAAAAGATTTTTTGACGTGTACTTCATTTGTTAGTAAAAATTTCTAACAAGGAAAGAACGTGTCTAACGAAAGCCATCTAACAAATTGTTTACCGTTGCATACCAAGAAATGTTGTTTATGTTTACCCCGAAAGAAAAGAAGAAATCACAAAGAAATATATTTAGTCATCCTGATTTTCGGCGCTGTCAACGGCCCGAGTCATCGCGTATCCTTGTTCAAATAGCATATTCCATGATTAACATAGATGTTTGTCACATCCCCACATTCATTTCTGTCCATGGTGCCGCCAAAGTAGTTGCGGCTCTTTGCGCAATCGTTTCTGTCGCTAAGACGGAAGCAGTAGCTGCTGTTGCCGTGGAACTGAAAATCAAGAATATTTTACGTAATATAAATGTCCCGTTATGAGTTCGTTGTACAAAGGTTCCGTTGTACAATAAAAAGAAAGAAAATCCTTGCCTGATAAGACAACACCTTGATCTTCCCTTCCCAATGCAAGCAACGATCACAAGGGCCGGTCGCCAACACGTTCCCCTTGCATCTAGGGCCGTCGTAGATTGTCAATGACGGGCGGAAGTCGGGATCGTCGTCTTCACTAATCTTATCCTCACTGTCAGCTCTTATTTCGGCCGTAAATAAAAGAATAGAGAGAAAGAAGAACAGTCGTTGTTTAGCGTTCATTGCAGATGCGAGCAGTGCTGTATTCTTCACGAATAAACACCTTATGTGAAACTTAATAAATTCCTCTTGTCGTTGAATTAGATCGGGTGTAATAGACACTCTCAGCTGATTGCTTGTTTGTGTTTTCATTCCGAGAAGATGGATGTACGGGGTTGTGAAAAAATTTCAAAAACGGTGAGCCATCTTGGGATGAAAGGGAAAACAAAACTCTAAAAGTTAGAAATAAATATTTGAAAGGTAAGGACCCCGGTTGCAACACTGAGACCTTCTGTAAATTTTTATATATTCAACGATCCTTGCAGCCGAGAGAGTACGTGAAGCGCGGAGAGCCATCAAATATAAATCAATAGAAATCACGCTTTGGCCATATCTTTTCCAGTTTCGTGTTGAAAAAATAATTTTTTGTGAAAATATTATCCTTGACGGTAGAAACAGGCATGAAATTTACTATACCAAAATTTGAATAAGAACGTCGCACTTTTTACCAATTTTAGATCTGAAAATCTCGGTCGTTTCTCTAAAAAAACAAGCTAGGAGTCTCGCAGATGTCCTAGAAAAAATGTTCTAAATTTGTACCAAGTTTCATCAAAATCTATGCGTCGCAATTGGAGTACTTCCCCGGCAAGATTTTTTCCTAAATATTTATTTCAAAATTCGACACTTTTTTGGCAAGTTTGTTCTTGGTAACCGCATCAAGATCGATTTATTGTTTGCCACAATTCTTTTTTCAATTCACATTTACTTGAGTGGTCGCTTCTTTCAGTCGTTGGAAGAACTTTTCAAACTGGCCGGGCTTAAATTTCTCGACCACAGACGAGAAGAAGCTGGGGACTGGGAGGTTCAGATCCGTGGCGATGATTACCTAAACACAACGCAAAATATTTGTAACATTTGTAATTTTTATTATTAGGCTGTCGGGAAAATAATGAGCGCAATGTCGCTGCGCCAATCGCTGAAGTGAAAAGCACTTTGATTTTGCCGCGACACATTTAATTTTCTCGGCGGCGATGCGATTTTCACTGCGACTGAGGGCTCATTATTTTCCCGACAGACCGATAAGACCGTACCTTAATATCAGAGCTTTGATTGTTGCTTTTGCTCGGTTCAATCAGATATCCGCTGAGTCTTTGAGAAGTTCTCTTGATCCCATCAACTTCCGGGTAATCGGGATGGGAAGTTGATTGAGTCACCATAATTATTGAGCCGTTTTCAAAAGTTTCCTCCTAAAATACAGCTAAATTGTTTGCAGAATATCGAATTCTCACCTTATAAACACTGATTGAGTCGCGCGGGTCCATTAGAAACATCTTTTTTGTCACTTGATGGATGAGGTAGGTCTGCAAAGCTCAAAAATCATAGATATTAGACAAATTTAAACAATGCGTATTTTACAATAAAAAAAGGCTCTTACAGTGTTGTCCAGCGCTTTGATGACATCAAATTTCTCGTACAATTCATGGTCCCATTGGAGACGGTATGGCTCCCAGGGAATTATAAGCTTGATAAGTTTGGATGGAGGGGCCTGAAAGAGTTTCAACGAGAGATATTGTGAGCAGTCTGAGACAGCACGTAAAAGAGTCTGAGCAGCTAATTAAAGGTGATCTTGAACCAGTTTTTTGCGCTCTTTCAAATGGTATATGTTTCAAAAAGAAACTAGGTGATGAGGTTTTGCCGAGCCATTTGTGAGGGAAAAAGAGGGTTTTGGCCGTATCTTTTCCAAATGGACATAAATATGCAGAAAAGGCTGTTCTGTGTAGGTACACGGGAATTTACATATTATGTTTTACGGTAGAAGTGAAACTGCAGTTAGCCAGCCAATATCAAAAAAAAAATCAAAATTTACAAGGGAAGTACCCAAAGTGCGACGCTCAGATTTTTTTTAAATTTTGCACAAATACCGGTCATAGACCACAAATCAATCCCTGAAGATTTTGGTTCTCACATTGCGGAGACAGCCGAGATATTCACAAAACTTTGCTGCCGAAACAGTATGGGAAATGCGGAGAGCGGTCACTGGGAGAAACCTTTTTGTCATATCTTTGTAAATCTCAAGGGAAAAAAATTATTTTTTTTGTGGAAAGGTTGTACTCTACGGTAGGAATAGGCGTGTATCTTTTTAATCCCAAAAATGGCAAAAAACCGTCATTTTTTTGGCCTAATTTTGACCCAAAAATCTCGATTAACCGTTTGAAAATAAATCCTATCACAGACAAAATATAAGCTCACATTTATTGTCGATTTCCCAAACATGATCTTCTCCTTGGCCTCCGGAAATGGACTTTCTCTCAATCGGATCGTTGCGTCATCATTTTCCCTCTCCAATTCGGGGAATTCCGTGGCTTCATCGGCATAGACCAGCCTTTTGAAGTCTTCCAGCGTCTGATTCGCCAGCTCAAAATAATCTTTGGTAGTTGGAAACCCTGGAACGGTCACTTCTGAAGACGCCGATGTTGTTGTGGATACTGCTAATTGACCCGAATTTTTTGATATTTTTGCAGTCGAAGCTGAACTTTCCGTTGAATTTTTGGCGAATTCAAAAGGAAACGAGGGCTCTGGTTGGCCAGTTATTATCTCGGCCCAAATTTCTTCGGTCGAGTTTGAAATATCATCCGATTTTAGGGCCAAAAATGAGTTAGACAGAAAACATATTAGCAATAATTTTTTCATTGTTTTTGTTGCAATGGAACAAAAACAAAGCAACGTTTCTGAAACTAACAAACGATTTGTGATGTCCGCTGAAACTAAATCCCTTTTGTGTTTCACGAAAATATGGGATTTCCGAAGCTCGAGGGGCCGTCGAACTTTTTTGACAATCACGTTTACTTAAAAGTTTTGGTCTGAGTTTTGAAGCGACAAAACACAATGGTTACAAAAAAGTGCGATACAATTGAATTATAATATAATACATTAGAGATATCAGTCTGTCGGGAAAATAATAAGCGCTTCGTCGCATCTAGGATCACATCGCCGCCGGGAAAATTAACTGTGTCGCGGTAAAATCAAATTGCTTTTCAGGATCCATTAGAAACATTTTTTGCGTCTTGATGGATAAGGTAGGTCTGAAAAGCACAAAGAACATGGTCGAAGTCCAAGGGGTCGTATTTTACAATAAAATGAAAACACTCTTCAGCGACATGATTTTCCCGACAGACTGATAGGCAGATGTTGTACATATTGATCTTTTTTGCAACTGTTGACACAGATTTTTTGCTACGGAGACAAGTAAGAAATAATTGGGAGATATTTCGACCCTTAAATTGCTCCTCACTTCATTAAAAAAAATTTTTTTTTGCTTTTGAACTGCAAGTCCCAGAAATCTTTTTAGAAACTCTTGGCCTTATCATTATTCCGGTTATTCAGTACATAGCTCCCGTTTAACACTTATTTTTGACAAGATAGTGGGCAAAATGCGAAGAAAGGGAAGGGCGGGGAGATTAACGCTTTCCGGCCATAGCTCCGACAATTTTGCACGAAAAAGCTTCAAATCGGTCTTTGCTTGCTTGTAGCTCCGTTTCTTGAACTACAAATTTTATGGAAATTTTCAAAAACACTTGGCTTTATCATTACCTTAGTTTTTGTGTGTGTATATACGCATATCTGTCATGTTTATAATCTGTCAAAAAGTAAAAAAAGTAAAAAAAAAAACAAAAAAAAAATCATCACAAACAATTACAAATCCGTCCGAACTAATAATTCTTCCTCATAAAACAGTTCATTCTTTTGGGCGCCACCAAATAAACCGGCTCAATTTCCGGCTTCTCTGGCTTGGGCGCTTCCAATTCTTGAATCTTCTTCAGCGCCTTTTCATGTTGAGTTTGCGACCAGATTGCGGGGTTCAGTTTGCATTCCACCGTGGCTTCGGATGAGGCTTGGCCCTGCTGATTTGTGGCCACGCAGCGATAAGTTCCGGCGTCCTGAAAATAGGGGGTTTTGGGTAAAATACGGGGTTGCTACAATTTCTTTAAATGCAATGCTTCAAGTTGAAACACAATTTAGAGCTCTGGGAAAGCGCTAGGGCAATATTTTTATCATTTTATACAGCACTACGTCAAGAGTGGTTTAACGCGTTGAATGCAACGGACAACCGTTTGTTAACCTGTATTCAGGTATGGGACGTAGACTGCGGAAGGTTTGGGCTGCATCCGCAAGCGAGATTTAACTTTTTTTAATGGATGGTCAAAACTTTTTCCTCGATTTTTTAAGGTAATTTTTGAAAATTGCCCCTGAGCTTTGAAATACGACTATAGGGATCGTCCTGCAACGTTATTTTTGTTACTAGGCTGCGAGTAGGCTACACACTGTGAGCGACCTGATCCAATGGCAAAAAACGCACCATTTTGCATCTGGGAAGCATAAAAAACATGGCAAAATGCTTTGCTCTCCAAGTGAAAAAATTTCGGTTTGAAGGGGCGCGCCCTAACAGAAAAATTTAATACAGACGTGATCCAGTGGCAAAAACGTATCATTTTTCATCCGGGAAGTATCAAAAATGTGGCAAAATGCTTCTCTCTACAATTAAAAAAAACTTCGTTTTGAAGGGCGCGCCCTTTCCCTCACAAAAAGAGCGGGCGCGTTTTTGAAAGCTGAGTTTTTTCACTTGGTGATGGAGGTATTTTGCCACATTTTTTATACTTCACGGATGCAAAATGCTACGTTTTTTGCGACTGGATCAGTTCCCTCACTATACCAAATTTGGTCCAAACTGGTATACATTAGGCCAAGTTAGGAGGGGGTTAAAACTTTTTACGCGGAGTATACACTGCTCGCCAAAATTATAAATACACTTTTAAAATCGCTGTAACTTTTGTGGTTTTCAATAAAACTGTGCCATATTCGGCCCCAATGTGTACCAGTGTACTATAAATCTTGTGCCAAAAAATTGTTTTGAAAAGTTTCCACAATTTGGAAAAAAGTTGAAAAAACCGAAATTTTGGAGATTTTCTTTGCGACAAAATTATAAATTCACGCAATATTTTGCAATTTTCTTGCCGTTGGTGCTGAAGCAAAGTAAGTTATTTGGCTTAGTGGTTTCCTTAGGTGTCCTTCTGGCATGCTACGAGAAAAAACAGTGACAGAATTTGAAAAAGGCGGAATTACGACCCTGAAACCGCAATGACCTCGGGTTTGCCAGATTTCGGCTCAGGTAGGCCGTTCAGCCGAAGTTGTGAAGAACTACTTGGCTCATCCGGAAGCCTTCAACACGTCTAACCGTTCTGGCAAAAAAGGTTTACCACCGCGGCAGAATTAAGGCAGAGAAATCCGCTGAGCTTCCAACTACACCATCTCTGGGTCTCATATAGAGCAAGAAAAAGGACTCAATTGTAGCAGGATAGCTATGCTGAGGGCACTAAGACGCAGCGATGTCATCACTGGACATCATATGAAGTCGTGCCCCAAGTTGGCCCAGGTTCGGTTAGCGCGCGACTGAAACTGGCCAAGGTAATTTTGACAAAACAGATCCTCCAACATTACGGCACAAGAAGTAACGCGGTTCTCTTCTGATGTAATGACAGTGATATGTCCTATGTGGAAAACCGTCGGGGACATCGTCTAACCATGCAATCTGCAAGGAATTCGGTACTGCAACGCTGGGAAATTGACCCTTGACTACTCAACCTGTTTTGTCAAAATTACCTTGGCCAGTTTCAGTCGCGCGCTAACCGAACCTGGGCCAACTTGGGGCACGACTTCATATGATGTCCAGTGATGACATCGCTGCGTCTTAGTGCTCTCAGCATAGCTATCCTGCTACAAGTGAGACCTTTTTCTTGCTCTATATGAGACCCAGAGATGGTGTAGTTGGAAGCTCAGCGGATTTCTCTGCCTTAATTCTGCCGCGGTGGTAAACCTTTTTTGCCAGAACGTTTAGACGTGTTGAAGGCTTCCGGATGAGCCAAGTAGTTCTTCACAACTTCGGCTGAACGGCCTACCTGAGCCGAAATCTGGCAAACCCGAGGTCATTGCGGTTTCAGGGTCGTAATTCCGCCTTTTTCAAATTCTGTCACTGTTTTTTCTCGTAGCATGCCAGAAGGACACCTAAGGAAACCACTAAGCCAAATAACTTACTTTGCTTCAGCGCCAACGGCAAGAAAATTGCAAAATATTGCGTGAATTTATAATTTTGTCGCAAAGAAAATTTCCAAAATTTCGGTTTTTTCAACCTTTTTCCAAATTGTGGAAACTTTTCAAAATAATTTTTTGGCACAAGATTTATAGTACACTGGTACACATTTGGGCCAAATATGGCACAGTTTTACAGAAAACCACAAAAGTTACAGTGATTTTAGAAGTGCATTTATAATTTTGTCGAGCAGTGTAGTTGGACTACCGCTTTAATAAAAATAAAAAATTTCTTAATTTTAAAATACGTCGATCTCATACATCTTGTAATAAACAAAATTTCTTCCTCACCTGCTCCATAACATACAAAATCTCCAACGAAATGTGGCCAAACTCATTCCTGGTCACAAACCGATTACTGGCTCCCAAAACTTGATCATTATGATACCATGTAATAACCAAGTTGGGATCATCAATTGGCTTGACTTTTGCTTCCAATTTGACAGTCTCGCCTTCCACCGCGTCTTTAATGCTCTGAAGTTGGCTCCAGAATTGCGGAGGGTTGTGCTTTTTCTCCGGGATCTCTTCCAACGTCATTTTTGGCGCCTCTAATTCCCGAATTTTCCTCCAACTCAATTCATGTTGAACGTCCGCCAAGATGCTTTCATTCCCTTCAACCTCCACTTTGGCTGACAATTGAACTTGTCCTGCGGCATTCTTCGCGACAACAGTGTAATTTCCAGCGTCGTTTTGGATGGAATGAACAATTTCCAGTCCTACAAGGCCAAATTCGAACAGTTGGTGGACCCGATTACTGCTGAAAACGGGCTGACCGTCTTTTAGCCAGACTATTGAGAGATTAGGATCGTCGTGGGGAGATATGCGAGTAGACAAAAGGATAGTTTCACCTTCTTTTAATTTGACGGATTCAAGATTTTGAGAGAATTTTGGAGCGGAGAATGGCTTTTCGGGCGGTTCGGGAAGCTCATCGGTGATTTCGAGCTGTTGGATTTTGCTCCAGGTCCGCTCATTTTGGGTGCTGAAATAATACATAAACAAGTTGCCACAAGACTTTTTCTTTTTTAATATTTTTGCACACTCAATCTAAGCTGGTCTCCAGTTCCTGTAAATTCTAGCTTGATTTTTATGGACAGTAGAGACATTTAACGATCTTTTTTTGAGAATGTACGTCGAATAAGGAGTTTTTCTACCATAACTTCTCTGATTTTTGGTTAAAAATTATGGTTCCAAATTTTTCTCGACGTTTCAAGAACAATTTCCCCCTCCAAAGATTCTTCAGAAAAAATTTTGATTTCTAAAATCCTTGGGTTAATCGATAGTGCGTTGACGAAACGTCTAAACGGCTCAGGAAATTTGCTGGATCGACGTGTAATGGGCGTCAATTTGCAAAAGATTCAGCAGATAGGGCTGAAAAATAAATTGTTTTTTGAGTTTCTCTAACCGCCTCTCTTCCTTCTCTATGATCTCTAAAGGTGGTTCAATATCTCCAGTTCCCTATTGAAAGCGCTAACGAAAACTTTTGAAAATTGGTTCGCAGCCTATGTAAAATATCCCACAACATTTTTTTCGAGCATAAATTTCCCACTTACTTCAACAACAAGCTCTCCGTTGCCTTCACTTTCACCTCACATCCTGTTGAGCTTTGTCCATTAGCACTTGTCGCATGACACTCATATCTCCCTGAGTCTTCAGCCACCGCTTTAGAAATCTCTAACTCCACTAGATCCAAGCTTTGATGATGTCTGAATCTGTTGGCTTCAAATAACGGATTTCCGTTGAAGGTCCAAAAAACAACCAGACTCGGGTCGTCAACGGGCTTTAGCCGGCATTCCAGCCGAATTGTATCGCCTTCAACAGCACTGTCAACGTTGCTCAAGTTCTGCGAGAAACGAGGAGCCTCGTACTTGGCCTCAGGCGTCTCCGGCCTTTCGACGATTCGATTCTCCATCTCAAATATCTCTTTCCACGACTTCTCATGCTGAGTCTCCAACAGCATGTTGGCCGCGGGCTTCACGTCCACGCTGATGCTGGCTTCAGCACTTCCGCAAGGGCTGATCGCCCGACATATGTAGTTCCCACTGTCGCGAGCGCAAATATGCGGAAACTGCAGCGCAACATAGCCAAGGTCATTGGTGATTCTGATCCGGTTGCTGTGGAGTAACGGCTGCCCGTTGAAGTACCATTCAACGCGAAGTTGATTGTCAGTAATTGGAGAAACAGTGCAGTCGATTTTGACGTCATCTCCTTCTTGGATCGCTTGAGAAGAGCGATTTCCGTCCTGTAAGAGAAGAAGGAAATTTCTAATCGGAAGCAAATGCTTGACCCGACGTATTTTAAAAATGAGACTTTTCATGAGAAAATATAGTAATGGTTTTACAGTAAATTGCTCGATTTTTTTTTTGTAATCTCCGCCTGCAAAGCAAGAGCTAAAATTTTCATGACTTCATATGTGGTCTATGCCCGAAGTGTCACAATTTGAAGAAAATCTGAGCGTCGCAAATGGGACCATTCGCTTGTTAGAAAACGCGTGTTAACTTTGAGAACATTAAGAAAAAATATGTTTTTTGGGTGCCTTCGCCGATATTAGTCCATTGGTAAAGTCGCTGGCGTAATTTTTGGCTTTTTTACCGTTCAGAGAAAGTCAGGATGCGAGCTCAAAGAAGCATATTGA
This sequence comes from Bursaphelenchus xylophilus, assembly GCA_904066235.2. Taxonomy (NCBI): domain Eukaryota; kingdom Metazoa; phylum Nematoda; class Chromadorea; order Rhabditida; family Aphelenchoididae; genus Bursaphelenchus; species Bursaphelenchus xylophilus. Next base: position 2,509,682 of record CAJFCV020000005.1, on the reverse strand, counting down.
AAATTGCACAGTGAAAATCAAGCTATTGATTTCTTGCTGTGCATCTCGCCGAAATCACAATTTGAAACCTCGTTCTGCTTGACTAAACTTGTTTATTCCTCGGTATGCTCAACTTACCTGTGAAGTAACCACCAACTGAAGAGCCCGTTTGAATTTCGGAGGCTCCTCCGGCTTTTCCGGCTTTTCCTCTGGCAAAGGTGGAGGCATTTCGAGTTGTTGGATCCTCGGCAAACTCTTTGGATGCATAGTGTTGTCCAAGATCCTCTCACTGCCGTTGACTTGAAGTTTGGTTGAGGTTTGAGCTTGGCCTTTCCTATTCTTGACTATAAGAGTGTATTCTCCAGAATCTTCGATAAACAAGTAATTGATGTCCAACGAAACATTGCCAAAATCATTGATCATCCGATGGCGGTTTGAATGCTGAAAAATTAGGATTTCTTGATTGGAAAACAGCTACTCGAAATAGGGCAATCGCAGTTAAAAAAATGCTTTTGCTATCAAGTCTGTTGGGAAAATAATGATCACTATGTCGCATTGAAAGTCGCATCGCCACGACCGACTTGAAGACCTGATCCAGTGGCAAAAAACGTATCATTTTGCATCAGGGAAGTATCAAAAATGTGGCAAAATGCTTCCCTCTCCAAGTGAAAAAAACTCCGAATTCAAAAGTGCGCCCGCTCTTTTTGTGAGGGAAGCCCTTCAAAACGAAGTTTTTTCACTTGAAGAGGGAAGCATTTTGCCAGATTTTTGATGCTTCCTGGATGCCAAATGGTACGTTTTTTGCCACTGGATCAGGTCCGGCACTGTAATTAAAAGTGTTAAGTAATATTTTTACTACAAAATCAAAATTTTCTTGAAAATTTCGCAGGGATAAAGCCAAAACTTTTTTTTCTGTTCGTCTCTCCTCATTTTCTGTGCTGTCTCGAAAAAAAGTCTGTTGAATATCTTGGCTAAGAAAGTAAATCCTGAGCTGAAAATTTCAGTGATTGATCTGAAGTTCATTTAGATGATATATTCCAAATTTGGGCATAATCCGAACATCAGTTTTTGAAAATTTAAATTTTTAAATTTTTTGCCCCCAAATTTTTTGATGTCCTATTTTTTTCTATTCCCTTTGCATCACTTTTTTTCAAGTCTCCTTTCCATTCCAAGAAATTCACTTTTTTATGTACAAGTTCCTACCTTGATCGGCCGTCCATTAAAAAGCCATTCTACGCTGACTTGATTGTCATCAGTTGGAGTGTACTTGGCCTCAAAGTGGGCCGAGTCGCCCTCGTTGCAAGCGGGAACACTGTTCAGTTTCTTGGTAATCGCCGGTTGTTTCTTTTCCGCCTCCGGCACCTCTTCTGGCAATGGCTTTGGCGCCTCCAATTCGTTGATCCGATTGACTGATTTCGGATGGAACGTGTTGATAAACATCGATCCATTTCCGGCGACCTTAATATCAACACTACTTTGCGCTTGGCCAGTGGCGTTTCGGATGAGCAAAGTGTAGGTCCCAGTGTCCTCGGGATACAAGTAGAGGATGTTCATGGTGATGACGCCAAATTCTTGAGCAGTGACGAAACGATTAGCGTGCATTAAGGGCCGGTTGTTGAAGTACCATTCGTGCTGGAAGAAAGGTTCGGAAAAAGTTCAAAAGATTCATGTATATATGTATAAATCATGACGGGAATAAAGTTAGACAACAGTTTTCTGACAACAAAAGTACCCCAAGTGCAACTCTTATATTTTCCTTAAAGTTTGCACACATGACGGTTATAGGCCACATAACAAAACATGAAAATTCTAGCTCGCATTTTGCAGGCGCAGCCGAGATATTCAACGATCTTTTTGGCCAAAAGATTATGCGAAACCCATAGAGTGATCAGAGAAAAACAGTTTTAAACCATAACTTGGCCAGTTTCGAGCGGAACAAAGTATTTTTGTGGGAAATATTAGCGTCTACAGTAGAAATAAGCATGAAAATTTTCATTCCAAAATTTGCCAAAAAAGTGCCGCATATTTCCAGATTTTCGACCTAAAAATCTCGGTCGCTTCTGCAAAGCGCAAGCTAGATATCTCGTGCTTGTTTTACAGTGGCGGACCTGATCCAGTGGCAAAAAAAACTTACCATTTTGCACCCGGAAAGTATCAAGAAATGTAGCAAAATGCCTCCCTCTCCAAGTGAAAAGTCTCCGAAAAAACGTGCCCGCTCTTTTTGTGAGGGAAGCCCTTCAAAACGAAGTTTTTTCACTTGAAGAGGGAAGCATTTTGCCACATTTCTGATACTTCAAAATGGTACGTTTTTGGCAGTGGATCAGATCCGCTGCTTTAGAAAATAGTCATTCGAAATTAGCGCCACGTTTCATCGAAATCCGAGCGTCGCATTTGGAGTAACTGCCCTCCTAGTTTAAAATACGCCGAATGCTCTTTGCCACTTACAGCCAAAGTGTTATCCTCGACTGGGCCGGCTTTTGCCTCCAAAAACACGCTTTCCCCTTCATTCGCTTGAATCGAGCCTTGGAGTGGCTTGATGAAATTGGCTGGATTATAAACAATCTCCGGCTCCTCTTCCTGCATTGGGCCTTTGGGCGCTTCAAGCTCCTGAATCCTCGCTACACTCGTCGGAAGTTGTGTTTGATCCATGATTGAGTCCTTGGCTGGAACGAAAAAAGCAGTTAAAAAATCTCGTTATAAATATTTCCGCGTATAGCTTTCTCGCCTCACTTACGATGACAATAAAAATCGGTCGAAGTCTCGGCTCGGCCATTCGAATTCTCCGCCACACACGTGAACGTCCCACTGTCCTCGGCATAAACATGGAGAATATCCAACGTCACTAAGCCGAAATCATGAAAAGTCCGAAACCGATGGCCTAAAATTATTTTACGACCATAAAAAAGGACCTCGTATTTTACCCACCATGATTTAGCGGTCTTCCGTTGTGAAGCCAAAAAATTTGCAAAGAATCGTCGTGGAATGGCTCGACTTTACATTCTAGATGCAACGCAGTGTTCTCTTCAATTTCCCCAACATTTCCAGGCAGTGGTTGGACAAATTGAGGGCCTGTCTGTTGATTTCCTAGACGGACTCCCCACATTACCTAAAGTAATATCAAAATCTTGGATTTTCTAGGCTTTCTTGAACGATATTGACATTTTTCGGTATTTACCAAGTCAGTAACACCCTATTTTACAATTAAAAAAAAATATATGTCTAGCTTTAAAATGACGTCATTTAAAAATTTCTCAAAAATTTCCGAAAAAATATGAAAGATTTGTAGTGCAAAATGCACTAGAAAAAAACCATAAATTTTCGGCAACTTTTTTACTTCAAATAAACTTTTAAAATCACTTGTAAATGTACAAGAGACCTCTGTAAAAGATTGTAAGAATAAAAAAAGCAACAAAAACGAAGATCTTGCGAGCAAGTCCCAAGGGCCTTGGGAATTATGAGTGAGGAGCGTTCCATCCGTCCCCTACGCGAAAACCACTCGTTCTCTGCTTGTTTATTCTCGAGATATATCAAAAAGACATAATACGCGGTGTGGATTTGCGCTTAGGATACGTTATTCATTCATAAAATTGAAAGCAATATTGTTTATTTTGATTTTTTTCAAGTTTCCAAAGTTTCAAAATTAAAGTAATTTATTCAAAAATAAATACAATACTATGGTTTAACACTCCCTGTAAATTCGCTCTTCGTCCAGTTCAATCTGAAAAATAAAAAAAAAAATTTTAAATTTAAAAAAAAAATTAAAATTTGTTAAATTTTCAATTTCGGGTCCCGATTTTTCGGGACAAGATAAAATCGATCGATACGAGGCGTAGAGCAGGTGGATATCCAAAAAATGTAATAGGAAGTGCCTACGAGTGCCTACGAGGCCTGGAAAAGCCGCTGAATGCTCGGCGGACGCCCGGCGAAGGGGGGCTAACTTAGTTTTTTTTACCCTGAGTTATTGTAACGTATAAATATAATAAAAGACCAAAATTTGAGAGCCGCAACTTTTATCTAGATATTACACTGGGGGGCCTGATCCAGTAGCAAGAAATGTACCATTTTGCATCCAAGAAGCATCAAAAAATGTGGCAAAATACCTCTCTCCCCAAGTAAAAAGATTCAGATTTGAAAAGCGCGCCCGCTCTTTCTGTGAGGGAAAAGAGCACGCCCTTCAAAACGAAGTTTTTTCACTTGGAGAGAGAAGCATTTTGCCACATTTTTGATACTTCCCCGATGCAAAATGATACGTTTTTGCCACTAGATTAGGTCCCCCGCTGTATTAAATTTTTCTGTTACTGAATAATCAAAGATAGTATAGGAAATGAATAAAAAATAACCGGGAAAGCTTCAAAACAAAGTTTTTTTCGCTTGGAGAGGGAAGCATTTTGCCATTTGTCACTAGATCACGTCTCCCTCTGTATTGATGTTAGTAAATACAAAATACCCCGTAATAGATGATAAGCTAGGAAAAAGTTCCTTATTTTGGCCACAACAAAGGTACTCCGCGATCTTTGGGCTAATTCCGACAAGTCTCCGCAAAGTTATAAGTTGTGGCCAAAATAAGGAACTTTTACCACAAGCTATACTAGGACATAATCAATCTTATTATTTCTACTAACTAGGCCTTCTCCTAGTCTCCGCCCTGCATACAAAGACGAACTAAGGACATCCATAGCATCGTTGACCCAAAAAACCGTAGCGCCAAAAATTTTGATGACTTACCAATTGATCTTCCATCGGGATATCCCTCAATCGAATGTTTTTGTTATGGCGAACCGAATATTTACATTCCTTGAATTTGAGAGTGCTCAGTTTTATCGGGCACCAATGCGTGTTACACGGAGCGCTGTCCTGAAAAATAGAATCAATAAAAAGCCCCTCAAACTGTACCGTCAGCTGTGAAACTCGTTCTGGGCACGGTGCAGTCTGATACATACGTCCTCTAGCCCTGATAATCGATTTCGGATCCACACTCCGACTCTTGGTGGGCACGGGTTGGTCAGGGGTTCGGCAGGTCGCCGAGCACTGACTCCATTCCATCCATTCGTAAACACATGGAATTTCGGATTCGTTGTTGACAAGCGCCTGAAATTAATTGTAATTACAGTTTATATGACACTCAAATTACAGGGTGCGCCAATAAAATCTGGACAAAACTAAATTCCATATAGCTTTTTTCGGATGGCCTAAGAATGGAAACTTTTAGCACTTTTAGAAAGGGTAACAACCGTGCTATACATCATCGGTAATGTCCAGATCAATGCCTATTGTAAGACTGAAAAAATCATCAAAACTTTTTGGAGGTGCAGAAATTTTTTTTTGCAGATGATGACTGGGATATTAATTCTTCCATTATTTCTGCTAAGGGGGACTGACGTTCTTCAAATTTATATATATAAAAGTACGTGCTGTTAACTTTGTAACAGCCTACGGAATCATAGTTGGCGGCCGGTCAGGCGACGCTGGTGGCGGAAACAGGAAAAGGCCCAAAAATTTGGATTTTTCTGTTTTTAAGGATCTGAACGCCAGATTATTGCTCGTGAAGCTCCAAAATTCCGTGATTACAGAGTGTATACTTAGCCAATTGTTATTGTGTAAAAGCAAGTCCGCATATACAAGTGGACCGTTTCTGTATAAATAAAAGTTCATGGGGGGAACTCAAGGCACGGTCATTCGGAACTTGAAACGTTTTGGCAGTTTGTAACAAGTGCGAAAAGCCTTGAGCGTAAAAAACAACACAGAGTTGTATACTGGATACATGCTGATGTAGCCAAAACACTTTTAGAAATATCTAGTCCAAGATCACTCGAATAGCGAGCATGTAGTAAATTATGCCACTACAGTCACTATTTCATCCCCAGAGGCAGCAGATAGAAAAATCCATTTTGAAAGGCGACCAGGCAGGCTCTGGTTATTCTTACAAAAGTAGTTCTGCTTCTTAACATGTTTGGAATCACACAGGGAAACTTCTACATAAAAATCTTTGATTTAACGGAAGTTTTCTGGGAAAACGGCCCGTTTTTAAGGCATCTTTGATAAGCTGTAAAAAGCCTAATAATTGTAATTAGGCAAAATCAATTTCTGTGTATAAAAACCGACCAGAGCTCTAACAGAAAAAGTAAATTTCAGCCCATAGCATAAAACGGTAAAGATAGCTCAACCATTTTTTGACCAATTTGGGGTCCGTGTTTCGGGCGCCTTAGTTGTAAGCACTTATAATGGCAAAACAAGTGTCGTAGACTATTATTTTGTCTGAAACTTTAAAGATAGCTTCTTGGACGTATTATACGCGTCCACAACGGCCCACGTTGTTCTCGTACTGTAACAGCCCGCAGGACAAGCAAAAATATTAGTCCAGATTTTATTGGCGCACCCTGTAAATATAAAAAATTTCTGAGCCAGAATCGGAAAAAAAATTTTTATTTTGCACAGTGCAAGATAAAAGAAAATCGATTTTTGTTGCACAGTGCAGACCGAAAGTTTCACAAAATTCTGCACAGTGCAAAATAAAACAAAATTGAAGTTTCGTTGCACTGTGCGGAGAAATTTTAGTTTCGCACTGTGCGATTAAAGCAATTTGCCCTAGAAAATTGCTACAGCACGATAATTTGAAAAAAAATCTCCTATGAGGTGAGAAAAATCAGATTTTTTTAATTTCCGCACCGTGCAGACCGAAAGTTTCATAAGTTCTGCACTGTGCAAAATAAAATCAAATTGAAGTTTCGTTGCACTGTGCGGAGAAATTTTAGTTTCGCACTGTGCGATTAAGACAATTTGCCCTAGAAAATTGCTACAGCACGGTAATTTGAAAAAAAATCTCCTATGAGATGAAAAAAATCAGATTTTTTAAACTTCCGCACAGTGCAGACCGAGAGTTTCATAAATATTGCACTGTGCATTCCAGAAACCGCTAAAATCTTTCCCGCTCTCACCTCATAATGGAAAACCGCCGCGACAATGGCCAACGCGACCATAAGTGCCAGCAGAAAGACCACAACCAAGAAAAGGATCAAATTGGCCAACGCCACATACTTCATGTGCGGATGTTGGAAAAGTGGGCGGAGTTGGCTGTGCCATAAGCCTGAAAGCTGGCTGGTACCCACAGAGCGGACGCGATCGAATTCTTCGGTGATGTCGGAGAGCTAAACGAAAAATATTCCGATCAAGTTTTCCGCACCTCATCGCAACTGAAGCCCTCGTCCGACTTGGGAAGCGGGTTCTCTTCGGGCTCGTAGGGCTCCGTTTTGACGTCGAAAAGGTTCGGATCATCCAGAGCATGACGGCCAATCGGATAGACCTCTCCGGCCAATGCCTCGGACGGCTCTTCGGCGGTTCTGTCCGTCGACGCCATTCAACCGATTCGGAAAAATTGAAATGAAGGAAGCTTGGAGTAACGGAAGAAATGAAAATGAATTTTCGAAATTGTTTCGTTTTGTGAGGTCGAATTATGCAAATTTGACAAAAAATTCGATAATCACAAAGTTTTCGGTCAACGATTTTTACTTTTTTTTATTCTTTTTTTTTGAAACTTAGGGCCAATGCTCTGAAACTTGGCTGAAAGTTGGCTGAAAATGGTAGGGCGCAGTTCGGAAAACTTGCATGGGCGCAGAAGCAGCTCGAAGGCAAGCTGAAACTTTGCTCCGGCGCTTGGTTTCCTAGCTTCCCCGAGATGCAAGCTTCGACCGTGCAAGTTTTCCCAGCTGTGCCCTACCATTTTCAGCCAAGTTTCAGTTAGCGAATTGGCCCCTGGTAAATACCAGGATGATTTTACGACCTTTTTTAGATTAGGAGAGTGTTGTGTTATCATAGATGTATACATTTTTAAGATGTTGCAACAAAATCATAACCAGTTTCCAATGAACGCTTTTTTGCAAGGGTCCCAAGTGAGGCCCTCAAAATTTTCTCTAAATTTTGCTCGCAGATGGACCATGCGTTGGATATCAACTTCTGAGAGTTTGAGCTCGCAACTTGCAGGCGCAGCCGGGGTATTCCAAAATTTTCGCGGCCGAGAGAGTATGAGAAACGCGTAGAGAGGCCAGAAAAAGATCACTTTTTGGCCATATGTATCCCGCCAGCTTCACGGAGAGAATTTTTTTGTGGAAACGTTACTCTCTACAATAGCCATAGTTATCAAATTTTTCGTATCAAAATTCGCAAAACAATGTCACTTTTCCGCCAACTTTCGACTTTAAAATCTCGGTCGTCTTTGCAAGATGCGAGCTAGAACTCTTGCATATGGCTTGGAAAAAATAGGCTAAATTTGTGCCAACTTTCATCTAAATCTGAGCGTGGCACTTGGATCAATTCTCCTGTTAATCCCAATCAACTTCTTTCCCGCTTTTTACATACAGTCAATAATTTATTCAAACTCTTTGTAACCAAAAAAACGTCATATCACAGAAGACTTCAAATCCTTTCTATTTAAAATCTCACGTCCTGTTTATTTGCTGAATCTGTTCTTCGAGACTTTGGCCATGATTTCGACGGAATCCAGGGCATTCACTGAAAAGCTCTTTGTAAGATAGTTTAGTCTATTAAAAAGCTCATTTCATGGACCAAGAGGTTACAAACTACAGTGACGGAACCGATCCAGTGGCAAAAAACGTGGCATTTTGCATGCGGGAAGTATCAAAAACGTGGCAAAATGCTTCCCTCTCCAAGTGAAAAGACTCCGATTTCAAAAGCGCGTCCGCTCTTTTTGTGAGGGAAGGGCGCCTTCAAAACGAAGTTTTTTACTTGGAGAGGGAGGTATTTTGCCACATTTTTGATGCTTCCCGGATGCAAAATTTTACGTTTTTTGCCACTGGATCGGGTCCGTCACTGTACAGCGTCGTGACTCTTGCGGGCAACCATCCTTGCGGGCATCTACCGATTAGAATTTCGATTTTGCTACCCTAATCAACATACGGTGAGGGACCGGATCCAGTGGCAAAAAACGTCTCATTTTTCATCCCGGAAGGGACCAAACTGTCTCCAAACCCTTCCCTTCTCTAAGCTAAAAAAAACCCCGCTAGTAGAACCAGACACTAGCATATTTGAAGAGCCCGCCTTGAAGGAAAGGGCGCGCTTTTCAAAGCGGAGTTTTTTAGCTTAGAGAAGGGAAGGGTTTGGAGTCATTTTGGTCCCTTCCGGGATGCAAAAGGAGACGTTTTTTGCCATTGGACCAGGTCCCTCACAGTAGTATGTTAGATATTTTGCATTGTCAATTCCCTGGTACTGACAAGTTAACGAATCTATTGAATTCTTCCACCGCTTTCAAAGTTATGGGAGTTTGTTTTCAAAAAATTTTTTTTGAACCTTTAGCTGCCTGCAAATGTGGGCCCGCCACAAACTACTGTCCGGTATTCCTATTGCAATCAATCATACCTTTTAAGAGATGATTGATTGCTTAAAATCGACTCTTTAACCACAAAGTTATAGCAAAACAGGGCTCCCGGAAATGACACAAGGTTGCCCTTGAATTCTTTACTAGGCGAGTAAGGTCGTTTCCTGTGCGAAGCAGGCATTCTTTACTGTAAAATTACGAGTAGTTGACTAATCCGAACTGATATTTAACCTGTTTTTCTGTGCAAAAGTCTACAAAAAAGAAGGTTCTCGAAAAGTTTTCGAAAAAAAAAATCTCGAAAGCTCAAAACAACGTACGCGACAAGTTGATCAACTTTTTGCATGATGCTGGTCCAGTCTCTGCAGTTTTTTGCACCTCCTCGACAGTTGCCAATCCCCAGCTCCACGCGATTTGTGCTCCCAGAAGCTCCGAATACAAGGTGTTCAACGACTCATCAGCGGTTTCAAATCCACACTCCTTGAGCTGAGTGTCCACACAGTTCGAGGTGCAAGCCAATGCGTCGCATCGCCCTTGAAGCGAAGCGATGGCAAATTTGCGTGTGCAGTAGCGTTCACATTGCGGCTCGAGGGTCTCTTCCATGCCTTGGATGCATTCCGAGAACTGTGTCAGCGCTGAAATTTTCATTCATTTTTTGCTGATGACGTCATTGTAAATTATGAGTGGAATTTGGTCGGATCTGACGAGATTCAAAATTCTTTCTGATAGAGCTTATTTTGACGTTCTACGTCGATTTCTAATAGCTTTACACAGTGGGACCCTATACAGTGGCAAAAAACGTGTCATTTTGCATCCGGGAAGTATCAAAAATGTGGCAAAATGCTTCCCTCTCCAAGTGAAAAATCTCCGATTTCAATTGCGCCTCCACTCTTTGTGTGAGAGAAAGGGCGCGCAGTCCAAAACGGAGTATTTTTAGTTTGAGAGGGAGGCATTTTGCCGTATTTTTGATACTTCCCGGATGCAAAATGATGCAGTTTTTGCCACTGGATCCGGTCCCTCATTGTAGATTCCTCATCTGTCAAACATATGAATTCCAAGATTTGCTAAGAAGAGGGCACCTAACGAAGAGGTTATCTGGACAAAGAGGGCACCTGAGCGAAGAGAGAACCTTGATGAAAAAATGATATGGTAAGGGGGTCCAAGAAAGATTTTTTAGAATAATTTTTTTGGTTTGTCAAAAAAATGATATGGTAAGGGGGGACTAAAGCGGATTGTAATTATTCTTAAACACTCCGCTTTGGTCCCTCCTTACCGTATCATTTTCTTGGCAATCCAAAAAAAAATTATTCTAAAAAATCTGTCTTGGGCCCCCTTACCATATCATTTTTTCCTCAAGGTTCTGTCTTCGCCCAGGTGAACTCTTTGCCCAGATGATCTCTTCGTTAGGTGCCCTCTTTTTACTAAATCTTAGAATTCATATGTCTGATAAATGAGGAATCTATAAAGCTATTAGAAATCGACGCAGAACGTCAAAACAAGCTCTGTCGGAAAGGATTTTGAACGTGAAGATATAAAAAGACGTCGGTGGTCTTCAGTTTTTCTAACCAGTTTCGCAGCTGAACTTTGCGATCGTAAACAAAGTTTGAAAGCCCCACAATCGGCCCAAAAAACCAACAATGTTTTCTCCGCCTCACCTTCATACTTCAGTTCGCAGGCAATTCTCAAGAAAGCTCTGAGGGCAATGTTCTTGGAGGCAAACTTTTCCTGCTGATAAATGGCGCAGATTTGATCTCTTTCTCCGGCGAAAGCCAGCTTTTCCAACGGATTCACCTTCAAATCGAAGCCGGCTTTGATGAGCTCTTGCTCGAGACGGTCGGGAGTGTTGGTTTGACCGGCGTTAAGTTGCACTCCGGTGTTGAAGAAGAAGGAGGAATCGGCCGAGGCGCCTGTAATCATACCTCTTCCTATTTTTGAGACAAAAATTTTTATTTTTATTGCAAAATAAAGCCAAAAATAACTTCAAAGACCCAATTTCCATTAAATTACTACCAGAACTTACAAGCTACAAGAAGAGCAGCGAAAATCGCAGCGGAAACTCTCATGTTTTTGACGGACAAAAATGGGATCAGCGCCGGAAGTTCGGACGAAAGGAGATCGACGTCTCAATGGAATGAGAAAGAAGACTTTCCGCCGACGGAATGACCACTCCTCCTTCGAATCGAAAGGTCTTTGAAGTTTAAAAACCCATAACTCTGGGGGGTGGATTGTACTCTGAGGACAGCAAATTTTACAGCAATAAAAGGGAAACAAGTAGGTTAAACTGTCGGAAACCAAGTGCAACTGTGATGGAAGAAGATTTATAAAGATGTGTTACACACTTTCAATTGAAATTAGCTTTGAAACGGACTAGAATTTTCTCAAAGTTTTGCGGAAGATTTAGAACATGATATGCGCTTTTGACGACTGAATCTTATCCAGAAATGTATGGATTGAAAGCCTGTATTAGCGCCTTTCACAGTCCCAGGACAAAATCATGTAGCAAAAAACATCCAATTGCCTCCTTGATGCAATTTATTGCATACCTTCTCTGACCGAAAATAGTTTGTTTTGAAGAGGCGGCAAGCATTTGTCTTATTGGAAGGAAGCCAAAAAATGCATCACCTTCCTCCAACAAAGACTTCTCTGTTATAAGGGAATGGTCTCAAATTCCCTCAGCGTTTGGGAAAATGACTAGTACAGGTGGATAGAGCATGAAAATTACTCTTTTTACCAAAGTTGGAATGCTCTATCCACCTGTACTAGTAATCCTTCCAAACGCTGCGGGAAGGTTCAGACCATTCCCTTATAAGAGAGATGTCTTTGTTGGAGGGAGGCGATGTATTTTTTGGTATCCTTCCAATAAGGCAAATGCTTGCCGCCTCTTCAAAACAAACTATTTTCGGTCAGAGAAGGAATGCAATAAATTGCATCGAGGAGGCAATTGGATGTTTTTTGCTACATGATTTTGTCCTGGGACTGTGAAAGGCTCTAATAGAAGTTTTTAGTCCGTACAGTTCGGGATAAGATCCACTCGTCAAAAGCGCCTATCATATTCCAGATCTTCCGCAAAACTTTAAGAAAGTTCTAGTCCGTTTCCAACCTAATTTCAATCGAAATAATGTAACACATCTTTATAAATCTCCTTCCATTACAGTTGCACTTGGTTTTCGACAGTTTAACCTGCTTGTTTCCCTTTTATTGCTGTAAATTTTGATGTCCTTAGAGTGCATTCCACCTGCGGGTTATTAATTCTTTCATTAACACTGATTGTTTTAATTTTCACACATTTCAAAGTCATCAGACAAAAATGCAAATCAAATGGCCTCTAATGACCGCAATATAAAAGCCAATCACTATTGAAAAGTCAAAAATTGAGATCAAAAAAATTAAAAAAATGCGTTTCTACCTTCTTTTTTTCCTCGTTACCATGCTACTCGCCGTTCTTACGCAAGGTAAACTTTGACTTTTTTTATTCCCAAAATTTTCAATTATCTCGATCTTTTTTTATTTTTTTAGAAGCCTGTGGATTTTGCATACCGCTGGTTTGTGAGGACACTTGTATTCAAAACGGCTATCGTGGAGGTTATTGTGCCGACGGCGAGTGCCACTGTAACCCCAGAGGAATCTAAACTACATTCCAAACCTATTCATAAAGATTTTACAAGGCAAAATTTTTCAAAAAATAAAAAAAAAATAAAATTTTCTATCCCAATCCAAACTACTTTCTTTGTTTTATAATAAACTCCCAAAAAATCACAAAAAATAGAAAAAAATCAAAAAATATTCACCTTATTCATCTTGTTCCAAATCTAAACTGACATGAAACAGGTCGGAAATGTCTTCCTGAACAGCGTTCAGATCCACCCTCGGTTTTCTCGACTTTCTTACAACCACATCAAAGTGATCATTGTCGAAAACATGCTGTTTCTTCCAATCAATCTGCTTCGGCGCTTGATTTCCTCGTTTCAAGGTGATCGAATGAACAAAGTATCGGCAGTTGTAGGGAGGATGAACGTTGTAGATCATGTGGAGGACTTTGTACAGCTTGGTCCCGTTCTTGCATTGAACTTGGAGGGGTTTTGGATCGTGTCGGGTAATAGGCGTGGTGAAGGTGAAATTGATTGAAACTAGAGTCTGAAAATTGGAAAAATAATAGAAAAAAAGTGTAAATAAGTTGAAATATAGAATTGTATAGGTAATTCAATAAATTTGGAACAATTCAAACCCATTCGGGAAATTTTTTGGGAAAAATAAACATTCCAGCCAAAAAAATTCCATCACAACAAAGTTATCTTTTTTTTTGCGCAATCAGTTCTTCAATGCGATCAATACTTCATTCCCGGCATATAGGCAAAGTTTCATAACATCTGACTGCAAAAACAACTTAAGATTCACTCGTTTTACCTTATTTTAGGCAACAAATAACTTCCAAAAGCAAAAATTCAAAAAAAGTCCCCAAGAATGGGCCTAGTTCTAGTAAATATATTGCCATTTCAGACAATGAGAGCAGACCTAAGCTGTGTAGCTTGAATACAGACCTTATTTTGAACAATGTTACCTAAAAAGAGAACTCTCACAAAATGAAAAGAATTACATCAATTTTGCGTCCGACATTCTTATTTTCCACCTGCCATTGACTCAGTTGTTCTTCCCGTTCATCGTCGCAGAAGGCGGAATTCAATATGTCCTCGGTTTCCATCAAAGTTTGATAGATACCTAAAAGCTCAAAAATGTTTCAATAATACTAAAAAAACCCGGTAAATAACCGCAAAGCTTGCTTCACACATCACACAGTCCACGACGACATTTGCGCTAAAGTCTTGCTCTTTAAAGGCAAAGAAAATCCATAGGAAATCGATAAATTATATTATCCATTAGGCCAAAAATAAATTTTTCGAAAAATCAATCCCAAAATAAAAATAGCTATGCCTAGATAGATACAATGACTGAAAAAACACCTAATAAATCTAGTAAAACCTGAAAGACCCATTCAATTTTTCTAGGAAACCGCAAAAGTCGCCAACTTTTCGCAACAAACCCCACTTGCAACATTATGCCAAGAATTGTTTCGATTTGCCAAAAACCAGGGAAATTGCGTTTCAAAAGACAAACCCGTGGAATGAAAAATTTAAGATAGTATCACTAGCCTTTATTTGACAAATTTTTGACCGGAGAATTATTTATTTTTCCCAGTTATATTGTACATGAACATCTGAACAGACGGCCGCTGAATGAAAGGTTTATTTTTTGAAAAACACACTTCTTTTTGAACATAATACGTAACAGACATGTTACATAAAATTTCAATCAATTTCGTTGCGGATTCTCAAGAATTTCAAAGGTTTTCTCAGGGATATAAAATGGTCCAGTTTGAGGCCAGCCGAAAATGTGGGCCCTGTACTTTACCCATCGTTTTTTGTATCCCGATGCAATGTAGAGGGGTCCAGCCTCCGGCCAGTCAAAGGCTTGGGTTCCTGAAAAATTGAGAATGAGGTATTACACCATGCCATTGTAGATAGACCATGTATTTACCACACCAAAACTTGCCTTTATTTTTAAGACTTGCCGAATTTCCAGCCGCCAAATTTAGGCTGACAAAGAATAGAGTCAAGAATACCAATTTTAGCATCATACAAAATTTAGATCAGACTTGAAAGCCTCCAACTAATGCGCGTTGAATAGCAAAATATGGTATAGCAAACAGTAGCCGCATGTTTTTGGACCCTGACCGGAGCATTGAGCTCGAATCGTATTCTTAGCCGCACTGTCTGCAAACTTTGTATTATTTGCGTTTGAGGGCGTTTGATGCAGGTTTTGGACTTTGAGCGATCCAGTAGAGTGTTAGAGGTGTGTGCGACCTTCCTACTGTATTCTTATTTTATGCATAAACGAGGAAATTTCATGGCTTTGTTGCAACCGTTTTCACAGATACGGCTGTGGCGCTCCAGGCAAATAGATTTAAAGCCAACTAGGGCTGTAGGGCTACAGGCCGATTGTGTATACACGAGTCAGGGACAACTTTGCAACACTTGATGAACATATCACATTGCAGTGTGAGCCATGGAATAAAATACATTGCTTTTGATCATTAACCAAGGCTGCAGTTGGCTATAAATTATAATATGATGCTCCAAAATTGCCGTGAAAATTTTCATGCCAAAATTTGCAAAAAAGTGTCACATCTCCGCCAACTTTTGATCTGAACAGCTCAGTAGTTTCTGCAAGGCGTGAGCTAATAGTCTCTTTATGAAATTATTCGTACCAAGTTAAAAAAGTCCCCAAAAGTCTCCGCCGAATACACTGCTTTCCGCGTTGGTGAAGAAAATGATTTTCATAGTCAAAAAAACCGTCCATCTTCTTCTATTTCCTGCAAAAATATTTTTTTTGGATATTTTGAATGAGTGCCAAGAAATCGACAAAAACTTTTCGCTGAATTTCAGGAAACACAATAAAAGACGGTTGACTCAAATTACAAGTAAATCAAAGAGAACTACAGACATTTATTGACAAGTTACTATTGCAATGTATCGTTCACAAATTAAGAAATACAACCCCATATGCCTTCAATGTATAATATTTTACGGCCATTTGAAACCACCCAGCTAAATGCATTGACCTCCCGATAAACAAACCAAAACAAATCAATTGAGCCGATCGGATTTTTTTGTGTGATATTGTTTGGCCAGTGATGAGCAATCCTCAAATATTTCTACGCTTTTTACTCTTGATTGTGGCCACTACTGCAGTTGTAAATGCCGATTCTTTCACCTGGAATAAGGGGCGGTCGCTAAAAGATCAAGATCGTTATTTGGATGGGCGAATTCCTTGCGAGGACGACAATATCTTGGTGGAGACTGGAGATGACCCAACTGTGTTGCTCTTGGACGATGATCTCGATGTAAGAAAATGGAATTAGTGTGTAAAGAACAAATATCAGTCTGCCGGGAAAATAATGAGCAAGTTTTCGCAGTCTCGTCGTTGAAGTGAAAAGCAATTTGATTTTGACGCGGCACAGTTCATTTTCTTGGCAGCGATGTTATTTTTTATGAAACAGAGAGTGCTCAGTATTTTCCCGGCAGGCTAATATTTGACTTGATTGGCGGGGATTTTAGTTTTTCCTAAAATTTGGGTACTTCGGGTGTACCGTATTGAGTTTCCTGATAATTAAGGACATGTTTGATTCAATCTATCCTAAATATACTACATCGAATTGAAAGGAGTAAAAGTTTGTTAGTTATGTATATCAGTCTGTCGGGAAAATAATGTGGATTTGTCGTAGAACAATGTCTTGCCTCGTCGCAGTCGCGCAACAAATTCCGAGCTAGCCGTCGCAAAGCGATAATGGACGATTCCAAAGCGCGACAAATCCACATTATTTTCCCGACAGACAGATAGAAGGCGCGAATAGTTACACGAAGGTGCATTTTGACCGAAAATTGTTTCTCGGACTTCTGAAATTTCTTGTTATATTAGTCTGTCGGGAAAATAATCAGTCGCATTCAAAATCGCATCGCCGCCGAAAAAATGAATTGTGTCGCGATAAAATCTAATTGCTTTTCATTTCAGCGACGCCATAGCGCTCATTATTTTTCCGACGGGCCGATCTATTAGGTTGATGCAAAAGGAATTGCGGATTTTTTAATTTATTCGTATTTTTTCATAGGATAGCTCAATTCAAAAATGGAAAAAGGTATATAGTAGTAAATTTTAAGAGGATCTTTTCTGTATATGTGCTATTCTTATAAAAGTTATCAAACGTTACCATAAGTTACCACGAAAGTACCCTAAACATGTTAGTATATTTTAAACCAATTTTTTACATATTGTTTTGCGGCTTTATCCATTTTCGAAAATATTTTGATAAAATACGTTATATTCTATCAAAAAACAAAAAAAACCCCATTTTTGGCAAAGCGTTAAAACGCTATCCCAAAAATTCAAATTTCAGCAAATTTTACAAATCATGTCATATCTTTTTTTTTAATAAGTCCAAAATAAAAAATTCTTTTTGATTTCGATTAGTAACAACATTTTTAAGATTTTTGTGACAAAAAACATCAAAATCAAAAAAATTTATTTTTTGACATTTTTTGACCAAAAAATAAAATTCAAGATTTTGATGCCTTTTTTTCACGAAAGCCTTAAAAATGTTGTTACTAATCGAAAGCAAAAAGAATTTTTTATTTTGGACTTATTTAAAAAAAGATATGACACGATTTGTAAAATTTGCTGAAATTTGAATTTTTGGGATAGCGTTTTAACGCTTTGCCAAAAATGGGGTTTTTTTGTTTTTTGATAGAATATAACGTATTTTATCAAAATATTTTCGAAAATGGATAAAGCCGCAAAACAATATGTAAAAAAATTGGTTTAAAATATACTAACATGTTTAGGGTACTTTCGTGGTAACTTATGGTAACGTTTGATAACTTTTATAAGAATAGCACATATACAGAAAAATCCTCTTAAAATTTACTACTATATACCTTTTTCCATTTTTGAATTGAGCTATCCTATGAAAAAATACGAATAAATTAAAAAATCCGCAATTCCTTTTGCATCAACCTAATAGTTGTACAGAAATTCATAGCCCAGAAAATTTTAAATTTTAAAATACGACCACTCCTCAAATACTTTCTATTCCAGGCCAGTTCCATCTATTTCCAAGAAAATGGAGTCATTTATTTTGGCTCCAAAGCCTCCATTGGAGACAAAAAAGGGTCTTGGCAATGCGACAAGAATTATGGAGTTGAAGATGCGATTGTAAAGAAAGAGCCGGCTCCGGCATTCTTTGATTACCGCAATTGGAGACAGATCGATTTATTGGGAAGGCCGGTGAGGCATCCGAAAATCCATGCGGAAAGAGTGCCAAGTTCGGATGTAAGTTCGCGATTTCTTGCCTTTTTGGCCTCTTTTTCTACAGTGGCGGAGGGACCAAAAAATTTATTGGTTATACTTATCCGTCTGTCGGGAAAATAATGAGCACAATATTTTCCCGCCAATTGTGTCGCTGAAGTGAAAACCAATTTGATTTTGCCGCGACACAATTAATTTTCTCGGCGGCGATTTTCCAAGCGACAGGATGCTCATTATTTTCCCGACATACTGATATTATGCATGAAAAATTTTTTTATTGCATAGTAATTCCTTTCAGGACACAGCCATCTTCCCGTCCACCAAAATCTCTCCAGTCACGGTGGGGAATCAAGTGCGTTTGAGCAAGCTCTTCTATGCCGGTCGGGTCAGTTTGTATTTCCCAATTTTTCGTTTTCACTGCGTTCGAAAATTCAATTTCCAAAAATTTACTTCAATTTATTAACCAAGAATAACGAGGGAAAATTATATACACTTTCTTTTTTGTTTCTTCAATCACAAGAATTCGGGGGGAAGAAAGATCAGTTGAGTATCAAATTTCAATTGAGGAAAGTAGTGAGTGAGCTGGGTTTTACAGTGTAAAATAAGGGAAATTACAGTAAGAAAAATGTAAAAATGGGTGTATTAGAACTCTACGTGGCACTGGTCAGGTGTCTGCGGCACTTTCCTGTCATTATTTGCAAAAGTGACATGTTATACGATGAAACATGTCCAAAGATTTAAATTTCAAAAATCGTTAAAAAATGTGTTGGACGGAATTTTAGGACAAGGAAAAATAAAACGAAGCGTTAGAAAAATTTCTGCGCCGAAATACACCCAATTCTTACATCAATACCTAGTACAATATAAAAATCTCAAAATTAATAAGCTCAACGACAAACTTGAAGTGGATGAACAATAAAAGTCCAATTATTAGCCCGTAGATTCGAGAAAAACATAGGTTATACCCGTAGATTACCGTAATTCTTTGTACGACGTCTGGTTTTTTCATCTTCTCTCAAAGTTCCCACATTGGCTGACTGTGGAGAATTTGTGATGCACGTTCGGCTGAGTCCCATTATTGCTCGCACCCAGCATGGAGAGTTTCATTTCGCGGATGAACATGGCGATGAAGGAGTTCCAGGTCTCCATTACGAGACGGCGCTCCTGGAAAAAGGAGAGGTTTTGAAGGATTAGGGCAAAGTTTAGGGCAGGCTGATCAAGGTAAAATACGAAAAAAGTCACTGAGGTATTTTGTTCCTTGGATCCCTTGGATATTAAGAAAACTGTACAGGATTTTTTGAACGTATTTTCGAGTCTTTTAGATCAAGTTTTTTTGGAAAATCATGACAATTTTTAATCAAAAATTTCGAAAAATTTTATTTTTTTTTGTCATTTTGTACCTTAATTAAAAGAGTTAAGTATATAATATTTCTACTACAAAATCAAAATTTTCATTGGAAATTTGATAGAGCCAAAAATTGTTTTTTTTTCTCTGCTTGTCTCTCCTCATTTTTATGCTCTCTCTCTCAAAAAAGATTGTTGAATATCTCGGCTAAGAAAGCAAAGCCTGAGCTGAAAATTTCAGTGATTTATCTGAAGTCCATTTAGATGAAATATTCCAAATTTGGGCAAAATCGGAGCCTCAGGTTTCGAGATTTTCAAATTTTAAATTTTTTACTTCCATTTTTTTACTTTTCAATTTTTCACCTCTATTCCCTTTGCATCACTTTTTTCAAGTCTCTTACATGCTCATTATTATAACTGCACTCCTCCAAGCCCTTGAAAATGCTCTGTTTGAAGTCCCTCCAGGCCGTGGGCGGGATCAAAATCCCCTTTTCGTAGTGCAAGTCGCCCAACTTGCGGATGCTCTGCGAGACCTCGGCCTCCGACGTTCCTTTTCGCATGTCCTGGATGGTGTCGTCGATGAAGGTGGTGATTTGCTCGGAGATCTTGTTGAATTGTCGATTCATCAAAATCTCGACCGGCTTTTCTTTGCGCTCCTCGTCGGTCATCGGGCAGGAGTAGTACTTGACTTGCGACTCCACGGGAACGGCGGAATTGGACTTTTTCATCTTTTTATGATGATTGTGGGATTTGGAGGACGTTGAACATGTTGTGCTGGCTGGGGATGAGGGTCTGAAATTTTGGGATTTTATAATTTCAAAATGATTTTTAATGATTTTTTCAGCAAAAAAATGAAACTTTTTGAGTAACTAACTGTCAGAAATAAATTACCATTACTCCCTAAGCTATTTTAATGTCTTTCCCGGCACATACGGGCCATTTACCGCCAAAATGACATCTTATACGATGAAAGATGTCTGGGATTAAATATCAAGAAACGATATTGTCAACATACTATAGGTAAAATACGCCGACAAAGACGTTTTCTGGCATTTCTCAAACACTTTTTTGCAAAGGTGACAGTTTATACGATGAAACATGTTCAAAATAAAAAATCGAAAAATTGGTCTGTCGTCTTCGTAAATAGCAAATGGATATCTTATCTGTTTATATACGCCTCAGAAACTCCCCTAAGCCTTGTAGACTACCGTAAACTATATTATAATATTATTATAAACAAAAAAGTTTTGTGTACTCAAGCTCCCAATCGCATATTTATTTTGCAAACTGATACCCCTTCCTTATGGGTCAACAACCAAATGGAACTCGGCTAATTCATGCCAATACGTATATTCAGTGGAACAATGAAAAAAATGAAAATGATTTTTTGGTGTCTTTGAGAAAAAATTGTTCAAAATCTCAGCTGCTGGGCTATAAAATGCGCCAGAAGTTTTAGTGATTGATACGTGGGCTATGTAGAAGGTCTATGCGAAATTTTAAGGAAATTGATGGGTTGAGCTTTCAGTTATGACATTTTTAAGCCTTTTTGGCCCTCTAATTTCGCTGGGTTTTAATTTTTTTGTCATAGTTTTAAAAGCCTGCTATTTCTCATAACTTATGCTCCTCTTACCTCGGCGAAGCCGTCTGCCGGACTGTTTCCGCATCCAGCAGAAACCTGACAGTGTTTTCGCCCTCCGACGACGTGCTTGGAATGTTGAGCAGGTCCTCGGCGGACGCGAACACCTCTCCCTCGTCCTGTTTCATAATCGGGACCACGATTTGCACCGGCTTCGGCGAATGACGATACCGGTCGTCGATCGTCTCGTTCACAGTCGCCGAAATGGAGATACTCTCGGGATGGAGGCGACCCAACGGGTCCCAATCCATCGACGGAGAGGTTGGCATCCGTGCCGAGGAGGTGAGGCGGACCACCCGTTTGTTGCGGTTGCACTGGACGGGAGTGCCGGTCTCCGAGGACTTGCAGATCTGTCGGAACATCGAGAAGACTTGTGGATTCCCGATCAGCATGGCGTAGAGGACTCGTTGGCCAACTTGATCGTGAGTGTGCGAGACGAGTTGGCGCCAGGATTTGTGGAGGAGGTTTATTCGGTCCATGGAGGCGAACCAGTTGCTAAAAAAATGGGTTTGTAAGTGAAGTGGTTTTTGAAGGATTTGTAAAATACGAGATATGTTGTGGAGTGCCCAAAAAATCACAAGGAAAGAGTAAAAAATTGGAAAAAATGAAGTTATTATACAAAGTAAAGTATCTAACGATAAGCTACGGCCCAAAATTTTTGAAAAAACTAGCAAGTGAAGTGTTCCAAGGCTCAGATTTTTGTCAAAATTTGTACAGATACTGGGCCTAGCTCGCAGATCAATTCTTGAAAATTTTAGCTAGCGCGTTGCAAAGTCAGCTGAGATATTCAACAACCTTTGCAGATGAGACAGCCAAGAAAATTGATCGGCCAGCCATAGAAAAGTTGATTTTTTTAGTCACCCTTGTCAATTTCAAGCGGAAAAACCCCTTTTTCTTAAAATTTTTTAGCCTACGATAGACACTATACTTGCAGTTAAACTTCCATACAACAAAATATTTCTATGGCAAATACATTTTTTGATCCTAGCGATTTGTTATACCGAGTTTTTACTGTACAGCGAGGGACCTGATCCATTGGCAAAAAACTTATAATTTTGCATTCGGGAAGTATTAAAAATGTGGCAAAATACCTCCCACTACAAGAAAAAAACTTCGTTTTGAAATGCGCGCCCTTTCCCTCATAAAAAGTGCTTTTGAAATCGGAGTTTTTTCACTTGGAGAGGGAAGCACTTTGCCGCATTTTTGATACTTCCCGGATCCAAAATGGTACATTTTTTGCCAATTTATCAGGTCCGCTGTACAATGTTAAGACATTTTTAATGCAAAATTACGAATTACTAAGCAGTAGTAGCTTACCCTTCTCCACAAATCAGTTTCTCTCTTTTCAACGTATTCCGTTGCACAATCTTTTCCTGCAGCCATTTTGAGCACCAAAAAATAATAAAACAGTTTGTCGAGCTGTTCAACAGGATCATAATATTGGAGAGGTCGACTAGGTAGACGAAAACACGGATATTCTCGCCGAATCCGAACAACAGCTCCCAAATATCCAGCTAAAATCATGGGAATTAGGCGTTTTTTATTATGCTTGACATTTTTTTTTATGAAAACGTTTAAACAAGGACCGTATTTTACAAACTCACCATGAAAGATAGACTCCGGAAGGCCAGAAATTTCACCACCAACATAATTGAGATCATTGTCAGCATTGTTGCTCTGCAAAAATTGCAAATTAAGTGAAAAAAATCTAATTTTTTGTCCAAAAAATGGCGCAAATGCTTACTTTGAGGAATACCGGTCGATTAACGAGTCGCTCATTTGGAATAAATGCCGTCGACTTTTTGTGGAGCCCCGTAACAACATAACCGTTCGTATTGTCAACAGTAATATGCAAATGTTTGGACCGCAAGTTGTGATCAGCATCCGGAACACAACCTTGTACCATAGTGTGTAGATGGGGCTGAGACGCATCCCCGAGATTTTTAGCTACAAATATGTCGATTTTAGAAAAGGTCAACAATGAAAAACGTATTTTACCAACTAAATATTGCGCAGACGATCTTAAATTTGAAAAAGTGCCGTTTTATACGATGAAACATGTCTAGGAAAATTTAGTCGTATAAAATGTCGTCTCCGAGAGCTAATCAGATTTTCTAATTAGCAGTGCAAGAGTCTAAGCTAAAGCCAGAAGATTTCTAGAAAAAATATGGGAATTTTGAATGAAGTGACATTTTATACGATGAAAGACGTCTGGACAAGTTTTGTCGTATAAAATGTCTCCTTGAAGAGAAAACTAGACTTTTAGGAAGTGGAAGCCAAAATTAGAATTTCAATAACGGATTTCTGCACAGAATATATGCAAAATTTGGAGGAAAATACATTTTATACCATGAAAGATGTCTGGACAAGTTTTGTCGTATAAAATGTCTCCTTCAATAGAAAATTCGACTTTTTTAGGAAATCGAAAGTCACATTTTGAATTTTAAAGTGTACTTCTGCAGCTAGCATATGCAAAATTTGAGAAAGCGATATTTTATACGATGAAAGATGTCTAGACGAGTTTTGTCGTATAAAATGTCACTTTAAGGAATTTTCATAAACTGTGCCAAATAGCCAAATAGAAAAAAAGTTTTTCCCCATTTCTTTCTTTTAAGAAGCTTACCACATAAACCACCCTTTTCGTCAATATCCTGTAGCAAGTTATGGTTGTGACCTCAAAAAACGCCGGGATGTTCACAAAAATGGCCAGAAAACTCAATGCCAGCGGCATTGCCAGCTGTTTTCGATACATTGTGCAGAAATAGAACGAGGAAGATTTGCGTCGATCCCCTCGAAACGAATTTATTAATGCTCGATGATGTCTGAAAGTAAGATTTTATGGTAAAATACGTTCCGGCAAATGTTTTACATTGCTTTCACTGCAAACTGGGGCAAAACTTTCATGTTTGGGCGAAAAATTTTGTAAAATTTTTTGAAAATTCATATTATCCAAGATAAATTTATTATGGATAATATAATTTTTTTCCTCAAAAAAGCACAAAATAGGTGTCAGCGAAGTTAGCAAAGCTTGCCAACCAATGTGGTATCAGAAAGCGTAGCCAAAAATTGCAAACAAAGCCAAAAATAGTGAAAATCAAAGTAAAAAAAAACTTGGGTAAAAACCAAACGTCAGCACGGCAAGCGGAAAAATGGCTGAAACATACAAATAATCGGAATGGGTTCAAGGGAAATGGATAGAGTTAAACATCTGGATAACAAAGCACGAATATTTTTTGTCTGGCCGACTCCTAAATTTGCGTACTCTCTCGTAATAAAGATTGTTGAATATCTTTTCTCTGGTGCAAAGGTCAGCTTAAAATTGAAAAAGATTGATTTATGGCCTATTTACAGCATGTGCACAAAATTTTAGGGAAGTGACATTTTATACGATGAAAAATATCTGAACATGTTTTGTCGTATAAAATGTCACCCTCGAAGCGAAAGTTAATGTTTGCAGTTACTGGTCAGGCCTACGTTGACAACGTACGTAAAATTAAAAGAGAGTGACATTTTATACTATGAAACATGCTTAAACATGTTTCATCGTATAAAACGTCCACTTTGAAAGATTTTTTGATTTTTTTGAAAATAAACAAAAATTCTAATTTTAAGTCGTTATCCAGAAGCCAAACTGACATTAAAATTTTCAAAAAAAATTTAGAAAAACGAAACAAAAGTTGTTAGAGGAACCCTCCGAAAAAATAGCGCTCATTTTCGCGAAAGCACTCGAAATTACAGTAAGAAACGACAGCGAGGACATAAGCCAAGGACAGGTTCAACCATTCTCCGCCTACCGTAATGACGACCGAATCGGGGCATACTCTTTTAATTCCGCCGAGGTTATGTGAAGAAGCCATCGCGTGGTCCGAAAAGGGTCTCGGGTCGCCCAATACCGTTGGACTGTTATTGCAACAACACACCAGATCTGAAATCAAAAAATTTGAGATGAAATTTTGGGGTTTTTAAATGAAAAAATTTCAAAAAAAAAAAGAAAAATCAAAATTTTTTAAAAATTGTTTGAAAAAATGCCTGAGGGAAGGTCCCATTCCAAACCTACCGACGCCGTATTCGCGACTTGCGAGCAGCCATGCATATAAGGCGTGAAAATGTTGACAAAACTCAAGTATTCCGCGTGCACCAGGTTCTTGAAACCGTAGTAAAAGAAGGCGAACCATAGAAGGATCGAGTCCCAGATGGCCAGCGTGACAATCGAGAAGGCCAGCGTGACACCGCGATTCGAATTTTTATCGAAATTCGACAGTTTTATCGAGCGAACCGAATAGAAATTGCCGACGGTGCCGACGGCAACGCATATTGAAGTGAGGAAGCCGTTGACAAATTGACTGAATATTCTGAAAAATGTTTTTGGGTAAAATACGGTATTTAAAAATAACACAGAATAATTTAAAAAATCAAAAAAAAAAATAAATAAATAAAAAAATAAAAATTGCTTAACGAAAAAATAATAAAAAATAAATAAACCGCTTTTGAAAAAATAAAAAAAAATATTGAAAAAATCAAAATTGCTCAACGAGGTAAAAAAATAGTAAAAAGTTCCTAAAAAAGAAAAACATATTTAGAGACCAAAACTATTCCTAAATTATAATAAAAAAATAAATATCCAAAAAATTTTTTTTTATAAAAAATAGACTTCATTTTTTGCTTTTTTTATTTTATTTTTCCCTTTTCACAACTTACGCATATCCTATTGAGACTGGTGGGGGCTGTGGCGGGCATTCGGGATAAGTGATATTGTCCAGGGTAACCGACATTTGTATGTGCTGAAAATAAAGACAATATTTTTTTCGAAAATTCAAAAAAATTGTTTTTTCATTTAAAAAAGACGATTTTAATTTAACTCTGTAAAATTGACAGGTCTTGTCAATGTTGCAAGTCAAACGATTTTTTTTGTTTTATAGCCGGCTATTTTTAGGAGAAATGTTTGCAAATATTTTATTTGTTAAAAAATAAAAAAAAGTAAAAAAGAATAAAAAAAGTAAAAAGCATTTTTTCATTTCAAAAATTTTAGTTTTTTTTGACCCGGGAATTCATAAATTATCAAGGTTGTTTTCTATTTTTTTTATTTTGGATTACATTCCCAGGGAAAGCCGAAAATAGTTATATATGCGGGAAAACTTACATAAAAAGATTATAATCCCGAAGAGAAAATTTTAAGGCTTTGCGATGGACATTGAAGATTAGCTGAAAGTTCAGGTTACTGTAATAAAATTTTGGAATGAAGCCAAAATAAAATAACGCGAAATAAATAAAAGTAAATTAATCAAAAAATTGAAAAATGGGAAAATTATAAAAAGTAAATTTATTTTTATTTGATTAAAGATAAAGTTCAAATCCAGTGGAAAATTTTATTTTTTTAGTATTATTGGATACTAAAAATTCTTTTATTTTTTTTATTTTCCAAAAGTTGTGACCTTTATAACAACATGCAAAGTAAGTAAAGTTAACATTAAAGCAACCAATTTAAAAATAGAAATTATGTTAATTGAATGACTTTTTTCGAAGTTAAATTTAATTTGAAAAAATGAAGTGCAAAAAATTAAAAAATCAATTTAATAATAAACAATAAGTCAGTTAAATATTTTAGTTTTGAGTTTGATGTTTTTTGATGAACGATTTTTTGTAATAATAAAATAAAAAAAACCCCGAAAAATATTAAATTGAGGATTTTATTTATTTTTTTAATGTCTAGGGAAACAGCAATAAATTTTACTATCAGAAAGCATAAATTGCCCTACCAAGAGAAGAGCAATGAACATCCAGAACGTTTTTGCCCATAATCTATGCGAAAAAACGTAATATTTCATTCATCTTCCTGTAATTACTGAATTACTAATAGCAAACTTTTCACTCATAAAACGTTCCCGAAGTCAATTTTTTGTCCGAAAACTTGGAAACGGAACATCTCCAGTGTTGAGGGTGGGAGTTAAAAATTCCTAAAACTAGAATGACGTGATGGGTTTGGTGCCATTGAGGGAGAAATGTCATCTAGGATTCTAACGAGGGTCCAAAAGTCGGAAGCAAAATTTGAGGGGAAGATATTGGATAATGAGAGGAAGATAGTTTGCGTTTTTTTTTTGTTCAATATAGACCTAAAATAAAAGATTATTTTTAAAAGATTATTTTAGGTCAATATTGAACAAAAAAAAAAGAGAAATGCCTAGAGCAAGATCACCGAAATTTTCTTGAAGTTTTGCCAACTTGGAGTCTCTAATCTACACGGAAATTCCTGTGGATCTTTGCTAAAGCTTTGCAGTTACAGCCGAGATATTCAGCTTTTTTTTGCGTAGCAGCTTACAAGGGAAGTACCCCAAGTGCGACGCTCAGATTTTCTTTAAATTTTGCACACACGTCGGACATGAACTAAATATCAATTCCTGAAAGTTTTAGCTCGCGTTTTGTAAGCGCCGCCGAGATATGGAGCGATCTTTGCCGCCGAGCGAGTACGCTAAACGCGGAGAGCGGTCAGCGAGAAAACACTTTTTGATCATAACTTTGCTTGCTTCGTGCGGAAAAAAATGATTTTTTGTGGAAATGTTACCCTCTATAGTAGAAATAGGCATAAAAATTTTCGTGCCGAAATTCGGCAAAAAAGTGCCAAATTTTCACCCACTTTCGATCTAAAAATCTCGGTTGTTTCTGCAAAGCGCAGGCTAGGAGTCTCGCAGATATTTTAGAAAAAAATATTCTAAATTTGTGCCAAGTTTCATCAAAATCTGAGCGTCGCACTTGGAGTACTTCCCCTGTTAGCAAAATGAGAAGAGCTTGTCATACAAAAGAAGTGTTTGATTTGGAAAAAGCAGACTGAGCATTGCGCTTTTGGTCTTATAAAATTCAGTGTTGGTCACTGTTAATAACACCATGCAGACTACTTATGCAAGATTTGAAGCAAATCTGCCCTGTCTGAAAGACAGATAAGGCTTCCATATTAGGACCTGGCCTAAAAACACGACAATGAACTTATTTCGGCGTCAAAACAAAACACACCACCGACTAGTCCCATATAACATTCTTCAACAAGTGTAACGAATTTTCCCCCACCAACAGATTAGGTCCAATCAACGAAAAAAGCAACGAGATTTACACAAAATGAAATTTCTTTTGTCCTCGCAAACTCAATAACACCCGGAATCCGGTTAGCGATAGGGCACGGCGAAAAGTAGGCTAGTCAAAAGGGCGACGAACATAAGCGCATTTCCGCGTTCGAAACTGTAAATAAATTTCCGGGATAGAGGAATGTTGGATAATATTACTGTAAAATGCGCACAGGATGACTTCAAATAACACACTTTGCATTGATCGAATTCAAAGAATGTCACAAACAATTTTAGAGGATTTTAGCTCTACTCGGAGAGCGGTCGGTTTTTCCTGTCCACTCATGCCGTCGCGGGCACAAAGGGCTTTGCCTGGGACAGTAGCCATCAATCGTATTGGATTTCGAGTTGGTACAGTCAATGTTGATCAATTCGAAGCGAGGGGAAGTTGGAGCAGTTCGAGAAATCGCTGGAAAAAGGAAACGGTGGAGCTAATCTCGGGATATGTACTGTTCAGTTCTGGTAGTGATGCTACTAGAATGGACACCTCCTACACACACCCGCTCGGACGCCCCAGGATAAGAAGGACCAAAGCACTATAGCCACCGACGGAAGGATGTTGCGTTGACTGGACAATAGAAACCATACTGATTCACTCCATGATTTTTACATGTGATTAGTGAAATAAATTGAATTGAATTGGATAGCTCTACTGTGATTTGGCGACCAACACTTCAAACCGGGTAGGAATTTTTCGTATACAATCACGGATCCGATCTAATGGCAAAAATGTACCATTTTGGATGCAGGAAGCATCAAAAATGTGGCAAAATACTTCCCTCTCCAAGTGAAAAAACTCCAACTTCAAAAGCGCGCTCGCATTTTTTCGTGAGGGGAAGGGCGCGCCATTCAAAACGAACTTTTTTTTTAATTGGAGAGAGAAACATTTTTCCACATTTTTGATACTTCCTGGATCCAAAATGGTACGTTTCTTGCCGCTGGATCAGGGCGGTGACTGTACGTATTTATATATTTCGGGCCCCCTTGGACTGCTCCCTCGAGTCATGATTTGCCTCCCTGACCTGACGGCGGTTTTCCATGGCGAATTCGAGATCAACCACTAAGCATAGACCCCCTTACGTATAGCAGATGACAGAACTTGACTTATTACACCTCAAGTAGAATTAGTCCCCACGGTTTAAAAACATTTATTTATTCAATATACCCCCTTCTCCTGTTCATTTTTTTGCCGACCTCTGTCTAAGGGCCATACCAACTACCCTATGTCCGCTTTCCCCTTACAATTAGTGTACCCCTGACCCACAACCGCGATTTTGCCCAGTCCCAATGAACTTCCAAAAAACCCTTCAACTCAATCGCCCGGCCTCTCTCAAAACCATCTCATAGTACCTCCAAAGAACTTGGCCAGCACATCCGCGCTACTTTTTACTACTTTAGTTTCAGGAGCTTCCGCCATTGGGGGGAACATCATTTTTATCAAATTTGGCCCGTTCTCCCTCAAAGCGTTCCATTTTTGGGTTTATTTCGGGGCGGCTCGCGCAGTGAACCCGTTCCTGTTTCCAACGTTTGTAAAAAAAATTTTGGACATATCTTCGCGCCGGAGGCTAATCCAATTTTCACGGCCAATGTTTCCGGGGTTGGAGCGAAAATTTCAGCAATGTTCGGCTGGGAAAGAAAAGAGAGATTGCCGGAAGGGAAAAGTTTAAGCTATAATATGTTGCACAGATTAAGCGAGATTTTTAGTTCAAAATTTGGTAAAAGTGTGGTAGTTTTTTTCATGTTTATGCATGAAATTTCCGAGCCTTATTTCTACTGTAGAGAGCAATGTTTCCACATAAAATCATTTTTTCCGCGTGAAATTAGCAGAGGCATGGCCAAAAAGTGTTTTTCTTTCTGACCTCTGTTCAGTTTTCGCATAGTCTATGGGCCGCAAAGCTTGTTGAATATCACAACTGTACCTGCAAGGCGAGGGCTTTAAGTTTCAGGAATTTGGTATCTGACATGTGCCTGCAACGGTTCAAAATTTAAAGACAATCTGATGCTCTGAGCCCGAGCAAAAACTTCCTTGTAAGAGACAACAGTGGAGCTTATCCAGTGGCAAAAAACGTACCATTTGCGTCCAGGAAGTATCAAAAATGTGGCAAAATGCTTCCATCTCAAAGTGAAAAAACTTCGTTTTGAAGGGCGCGCCCTTTCATTCACAAAAAGGGCGGGCGCGCTTTTGAAATCGTAGTTTTTTCAGTTGGAGAGGGAAGCATTTTGCCTCGTTTTTGATACTTCCCGAATGCAAAATTTTACGTTTCTTGCCACTGGCTCAGGTCCCCCACTGTAGGTTGACAAAACAAAAATTTTGTACTATTAGCATTTTCATCTGTAATTGTAATGAATTTAATTGTAATTTTAGCGGTTTCGGCTCAAAAATAATTTTCAAAAACTTTGGGAAGGCAAAGTAAAGTCAATTCAGAATATTTGTTCCTGAAATTCAACTGGTTGAAAATGGCGAATCTCAGCTCCAGAAAAATCTAAATTTCATGAAAATCGGCAGAGTCTCCGCGGAGAAATCTAAAAAAAAAGAAGACGGTAGGTTCGATTGGCCCTGTACGTCCAGAAAGACAGAAAAAAGTGGTGCTGAGAAATGAATCCACAGAACATTTAATGGGACTACAAGAAAGGGATTACAAGTACTGACAATTATGTACACCGCTATGACTGAACTTTTTATTCTCATAATTGAGATAGACAATTTACTGCAAACTGGCAATTACTGTTTGTTTAGACAGACCATTCGAGGTGTGTGGGATGACTTGAGGCTTTTCTGTAACACCTTTTCTAATGAGGGGAAAAAAGTTAACAGTTGAGAGACGCGTCTTGGAATACATGGAAACCATGCGATTTTCGCTGCGACAGAGTTCTCATTATTTTCCCGACAGACTGAAAGTTTAATAAATCAATGGTATTCAAGGTTCCGGGGAGAAACTCTCAAAAAAAGTTTCTTCTTCTTCAAAAATCCGTAGAGCCTTTTCTCATAGACAACAAGGGCCCCAGTGGCCGTATTTTACAAAAAAATAGTCTTAAATTTATTGCGCAAGTCTTTGAGGAGTTCAAAATTGAATTTTACAGTAACATATGGCCTAAAAATTCATCAGAAATGAAAGAAGCAATAGAAACCCTTCAACAATTAGAGTTTTCTCTATCTTCCTGGTTCATTTCTGGTCCTAACGCCCTTTAAAGGACTTTTGAACTAACCGCATCTCTTTATCACTTCCCTAATGGCCCTATTCCACTTCCAATTACCTCTCTTTCCGCATCTTTTGTACCGTAAATAGCCCCGTCTGCCAAACAACCTCTCTATCACTCCGAATCCCGGCGAACCCGATCATTATCGCTTGTTTATAGGACATTGCCGGGCAAACACACGTGGCCCGAGGTCAATTAACGAGGGCGGCTGCGGCGAAATCCCGGCACAAAATTAGGGCCCAAAAAGGTTTCAAAACTCGGCGCAACGAAACAAAAGCAGATGAAGAGAGGCGCGATTCCCCCCAGGGCATTCAAGGACAACATTGGGCCGAGGGTTGAAGGTAACGCGCCGACCATTTTCACCACACTTTTTGGATTTTTGCGCCCGCTTTTTGCCACAACATACGGGGTGACGGATGGTGTCTGAAAATGGAAAAGCGCGGTAAAAATGGGGAAAAGATTACTGTAGCGGAGGGAGATGATGTCACGGAGTGTAAAATACGAGTGCTGGAGTAAACTGATACGATTTTTTGGACAAAAAATTTTTGAAATACCGATTTTTTGAGTGAAATTAAAAAATTTTTAAAAATTTTAAAAAATGGTAAAAAGTTCAAAGTGCTTTCCAAAATTCAAAACTAAAGTGAAATTTGAAAAATACAAAAAAATTTAACACCTAAAATTCAAGAAAACCGATTTTACAAGCAAAATTTAAAAAATTATAAAAATTGCTAAATTTTCAAAATGCTTTCCAAAATTCAAAGCTAAAGTGAAATTTGAAAAATACAAAAAATTTTCACACTTAAAATTCAAAAAACCCGATTTTAGGAGCAAAATTTAAAAAAAAAATAAAAAATTAAATTTTTCAAAAAAAAAATCTCGAAAATGCTTTCAAAAATAATCCACAGGCCACAAAATATAGAACCATAAGGTTGAGACGTTCCAAAAAATCTAACAAACCGTCAAAAAATTAAAGCTTAGTTTGCAAAAAGTGACAAGTCATCAAAAAAGTCAAAAAAATATGTTCTCTGCATCATAGTCTATGATATTCGATCCGCTAGCGGGCAAAAATATTAAACAATAACAAAGAAGGAAAAAAATAAAAAAAATCATAAGGCAGCAACATCAAAAATCATTGAAAATGAGATTTTTTGAGGGAAAAATGGGTTCATTACAGATTTCAGTAATCAAAAAATTGGGTAAACATCTCCAATTGAAAAGAACGACAAAAAATGTGGTTGTATAATGGCTCATTCCGAGAGCCAGTTGTTAACAAACAAACTCGGAATAACAATGCACTTAACAGCCAATTAAAGGACATTGACGTCCTAGCGATATCATTAAAGCAGCTCGATCCGAGAAACAAAAATACCTGTTCGTACATGCATAGAGGGCCGGGAAATAATAAGCTCGAAGGGCTATCAGTCTGTCGGAAAAATTATGAGCACAATGTTGCTGCGCTGAGCGCAATGTCGCTGGCATTTCGTGGATGTAAAAAGCAGTTTGATTTTGTAACGAGACACAATTTATTTTGTAAGCGGCGATGTGATTTTCGATACGACGGAGTGCTCATTATTTTTATGAAAATTTAGTACAGTGTCGGACCTGATCTAGGGGCAAAAAACGTTACATTTTGCATCCAGGAAGTATCAAAAAATGTGGCAAAATGCCTCCAATTTCACGTGGAAAAAATGATTTTTTGCCTCCAGTCAAAATACATTTTTTTATGCATAAAATTGCAAAAAAAGCTAGATTTGCCCTAATTTTCGAAAAAAATCTCGCTTATTTCTGCAAAACGCCATCTAGGAGTACCACACATGCCTTTCAAAAAAATTACTCTGATCTTCTACCATGGTTTCTCAAGATTTCAGCAACACTTTTCCTGTTAACGAACCCGGAAATGGAATCCTGAAAGTCTCAAAAATCTGCTCATAAAGAGTATAATAACAAAAGGTTTTGGAGGGACAAAAAGATTCACTTCTCCCTCGATTACCCAACCATAAAATATCGGAATATGCTAACTATGTCTCCCTCGCGTTTGTGCGCAGGAAATTGGGCGTTGTTTGGGCAAAAGTTTAAATGCAAATTGAAATTTAGTTTGAAGACCAAACATTCAAGTTTTTGCTTTGCATAAATCATGGGGGATTTTTGAGGGGCGCAAAATTAGATTAGACTTTTTTGCAGGTTCGGATGGACATTTTATATTCTTGTCTGTTTCCGGTGGGGTTGATCTTTGAGATAGGAAGAGCTAAAGGAGCAGAGAGAGAGAGAGAGAGAGAGAGAGAGAGAGAGAGAAAAGATGAGCCAACTTTCCGGGGTATCAAGCATAAGTAAATTATAGGTATGGATTGGTTTTAATTTTAAAAAAGTAATCAGTCTGTAGGGAAAATAGTGAGCGCTCTGTCGCATTGAAAATCGCATCGCCACCGAGAAAATGAATTTTGTCGCCGCAAAATCAAATTGCTTTTCACTTCAGCGACGCCGCGATTGGCGCAGCTACATTGTGCTCAATATTTTCCCGACAGACTGATATCCATAAAGTTTTGTTCCAACAAGTCTTTCAAACTCTTTGCCAGTTCTTATCCTTCATAGATCTACGAATATTTCGGCTGCCGCTGCAAAGCGCAAGTCAAGAATAATATACAACCTAAATAGAGCGCAAGGGCAAAGTTTAAAAAAATTTTTGCAGTTGTTTTGTATACTCTCAAAAACAAGGTAACCATAATAGTAAATAGATCTTGCAGTCGCTACATGTTAAGGGCAAGCCAGAACTTTTTGGAATTCTTCCCACTTTTTTGGCGATCTGTTTCAAAGGTCGTAAAACATCATCCTGAGCGCAAACCAAGGCCTGGGACAAAGCCTAAGCCTAATCATCCTAAGACTACGCCCAGACAGAACTAAATTAATTCTCATACTAAGCCCAAGCTCGCTGAGCAACAAAAAATCCTAGTCTCGAATCCGACGAGAAGACGTGTCCGTAAAGCCTCTATCTTCGAGACAAAGCCCCTATTTACTCCTCAAAATTCCCCTTAACGCAACCTGTTTTATCATCGCCAAATTCCCTTCCAATCCCGCATTTCCCGGCCCCAATAACCGCCCGCTAATAAACGAACCTCCAGCCGCACTTCCATTCCCCGTCCCAGAAAATGTCCTCCTCGACAATCACGTTATGGACCCCCGAGAAATCCGGCTCAGTAATTGAACTCACCACTTTGTTTTTTTTTCGCTCATCCCCTTCCTCATCCAATTTCCCCGGCACAAATTGGTTTAACGTGATGTTATAGTAGGAGACAAACATCATACATATAACCAACGGGTTCGCTGGGGGAATTTCATTATACGGGTGGGGTTTTAGGTCATACCGCCTACATGCATGCATGTAGCTGGGAAATTGACGGGTTGTGGGGTATTTTGGGAGGGGAAAGGAGATCAAAATAGCAGGAGAAAATGGGATTTTTGGAGGTTCTTTGGAAGAGTAAGGTTCTTTATGATTTATAAAGCATATTTTATTGGAAGTAAATTGCTCAGGACATCCTAAAATTAGGCAAACATGTATTAAATATCACAAAAAACTTGTTAAAAATAAAAGTTTCGGCAAGCATATCAAATTTAGAATTTTCCCGCTAATTTTGGCATTCTGTTGCAAGTGCCAAAAAACGCTAAATTTGTGTTAAAAAAACTGCCCTAGGGTGTGAAATGTAATTCAGTTCGATGTTTATGACATTACTACCAAAAAATAAAATTTTAAAACTTGAATTTACCGCCACTTTTGGCATTGTGTTGCAAGACCGGTCATCCCTTGTAAAAAATTATACCAAAATGTTTTCCGTACTACCGAGAGACTTTAGTGCATATTAATCTTCCTACTATTAGACAAACAAATTCGTAAAATTCAAATTTTCCGCCACGTTTGGCATTCTGTTGCAACCCGCAAAAACAGTTTTTTCTGTATAAAAATGGCAAATCGAAGTGTAAAATACGCGGACAAAGGCCTTATCTCTATTTTCCATAAAGGATTAAACCATCTTATATTATCCATAGCACTTTTAATATCACCATTAAAAAAGTTCAAATTTTTAGACCCATACTTTAATGCAACACCTCTAATTAGAAATCGCAGCCACGTTGCTCTCTCTATCCTACAATTATTCAACAAAAATCATCCCCTCAAACATCATTATCATCCGAATTCTTCGCTTATAAGGCATTAGATTACCCATTCCCAGGATTGAACCCACGCCCTATGACACAAAATTCTCAAGATGATCCCCACCACTCGTTTTTATATTATAATATGTGAGATGACGATAAATAATTCATATTGGGAACGGGTTAATTACAGCGGTCATTATGTGGAATGCACCCAAAAATAATCATTTTTTCCATTATTTTACAAAAAAATGGCTAAAAATAAAATCTTTGGAAACGTGGGTTCGAGAGATATTAATACTATTTTTAGAGGGTATTTTGGTTGTTGCAGGGAGATTTCTGATCTTAGCGGGCATCTGGAGGAGTACAGGACATAAAAATGGCTGTTCAAAAATAACAAAGATGTAAAAATTGTAAAATACGGAAGACGAAGCGCGGAAAAGCATTTTTTGTGGAAACATTGGCCTCTACAGTAAAAAATTAGCACCAATATTTGCATAAAACATAAACTTAAAACTTGCCATATACCTTGGAAAGTCGTAATCTAAACTTGTGCCAAATGTCATCAACACATACCCTTTGCAATTTGGCTAAAATTAACAAGGAAGTGCACCAAGCGCATCGCTTAGATTTCTGTTAAATTTTGCCTACATTTTTTGGCATAGGCCACATATCAATTCTTGAGAATTTAGGCTTGCGCTTTCCAGAGGCAGCCAAAATATTCAACTATCTTTGCGACCAAGAGTGTAGGCAAAAAGTGGATAGCGATCAGAGATAAAAAGACTTCAAACAATAAGCCATTCTTTTGGGAATGAAATGTTTTATGTCAAAGCTTCCAAAAATTGTCAAATTTTTTCCAATTTGTGACAAAAAAAATCTCGGTCTTTTCTGCAGAACGCGTGTTCGGAGTATCGCATAGTCTAAGGCAACTGTCCTCTATTGACTAAAATAATTTTCTAATCATTTGTGATTCGCTACTAAATCCAATCTAGTTCCATCTAAAAAATATTGCACCTTCCCTCTCCCCAAAAGATCTCTAGAATCCCCGAGAACTTCTCCCCACCCGCACGTGAACCCCGACGAAATGAATAAAACACGACGAATGAAAGATTACCCGGCGGTCGTAAACATTCAACACCTTCAAAACCCCTCGGCTTCTAGTTTGGTCTGGGCGCGGCGGCCTGGGAATGGAATCGCTTATTGTTTTGCCACTTTGTGGGTGGCGGTTCTCATAATCATCTCCCAGGAGGGACTTGTGAAATCTACATATAATTGAGATTATTTTTGGCCACAATTCGGCTCCGTTGGGAGTTGATGCGAACTCGGAGACGTGCAAGTTTACGATGAGGAAAAATTAGGTCAAAAGTTTTATAATTAGTTATTAAAAGTAGTTATAATTGTGAGACTACATACAATTTTTTAAGTATTAGACTTTGTCTAACGAGGGAATGGTCTGAACTTCCCCCAGCGTTTGAAAAAATGACTAGTACAGGTGGATAGAGCATGTCAACTTTGGTAAAAAGAGCCATTTTCCAGCTGCGGAATAAGCCCGGCCGACGAGAAAAATCGACCGCAAGTTCCACAAAAATTTCCTCTTTATCTTCCCTCGGAAAAGAAGAGCGGTGTCCAATGGTTCGGTTAGCCGAGTGGATAAAACATCCGCTCGGTATTCTTTTGGGGGTTGGTTCGGTTCCGGGGTCTCGCGAAGGACGTGATAAGGCTTTGATGAGCAAGATCAAACTCTAACGACCCAAAAAAATGTTTTGCCGTTTTTATACGTTTTATAGGGGAATTATACCAAAACAATAATTGTCAAAAAATGAATTTTTTGGGTGCTTCCGAACCTTCAAAGCGATGGAACGTCAAAGTTATACTTGTTTGGTGATAGACTTGACTTTGAAAAAGGCAAAATAATTTTTTTGGGTTGTTAGAGTTTAATCTTACTCATCAAAGCCTTATCACGTCCTTCGCGAGACCCCGGAATCGAACCAACCCCCAAAAGAATACCGAGCGGATGCTTTATCCACTCGGCTAACCGAACCATTGGACACCTCTCTTCTTTTCCGAGGGAAGAGAAAGAGGAAATTTTTGTGGAACTTGCGGTCGATTTTTCTCGTCGGCCGGGCTTATTCCGCAGCTGGAAAATGGCTCTTTTTACCAAAGTTGACATGCTCTACCCACCTGTACTAGTCATTTTACCAAACGCTGGGGGAAATTCAGACCATTCCCTCGTAAGTAATGAGGTAAAAAAATCACCCTTCGGGGATTCCAGGAAATTTTCAACATCAAAACTAAGGCACAAAAGTTGCATTTAAGGTCCTGTGTGATCTTAAATTGACGAAACTTTGAAATATTAAAAAATGTTGCGAAATGCCACAAAAATTTATTGATTTTTCCGATCTTTGATTTTTGCTGCAGTCATCAAAAAAATGAAAAAAATATATATGTAGTCTTCCCGTATTTTAAAAATTTGAATTTGGCCGAGAAAATGTGACGAAATGCCACAAAAATTTATTGATTTTTCCGATCTTTGATTTTTGCTGCAGTCATCAAAAATAACACAAATATGTATCTAATATTCCCGTATGTTACAAATTTAATTTCGACCTAAAAAAATGTGACGAAATGTCACAAAAAATTATCGATTTTTCGGACAGACATTTTGCGCCCAAAGCCTTGTCAGGTTGTTTGAATGCTGAATGATTTTAAGAAAGCATATGACGTATTTTAAAAAGAAATTATTCTTGGACAAAAAAAATGTCACCAAAATTATTGATTTCACAAAAGTCCATCCCTTTTTGCAAAATCGAATAAAATGTGTAAAACAGAAATTTTCAGACACACAGAAATTAGCTAGACGTCAAAATGGCAGTCCCGATCTTTAGTCGCCAGACAATAAACAGATCCCAAAGCAAATCTTGTTGGAGCGGATTAGATTCGAATCTTGTCGTTAAATCAGGCCAATTAAGAGTCCATTAAACGGGCCGTCTGCGACCACCAGAGGGTGTGGATTTTTGCAGACTAGGGCAAAGGTCAGCCAGTCAAGTTTTTCGTATTTTACGGACAAAAAAATAATATTTTGCCATAAGAAAAAATGAAATTTTTGAAAATATTTTTGAGTTTTTTGATCCAAAAGCAATCAAAAATGTGAGTTTTCACTTGAGCCCCTGAGGCAATTTGTCTTTCATCTCTCTTTTTCACATATAAAATTATGTGATCTCCCCATAAAACCGAATAAAATCCGAAAAATCAATAAAAACTGGCAAAAACAAATACAATTTCCACTTTTTTCCTACCATTACTACTCCAATTCAACTACGTTTTTGCACTATTAAACTTTCGACCTTTCCCCTCCAAAAAATCGCACAGACAAAATGTCATCCGAATCCCATAAACTGCCTGAAATAGTTTGGTTTGTCATGTCTGCCTCCACCCTCCTCACTTAATTAAAAAAATTGCGCCCGCAGGGCATTCGGAGGGGATCCCAATGAGCGACGGATGTTTCCGACAGATTCTGTGGGCCGTTTACGCATGTAGCCGCCGCGAAGATTGTAATTGTAAGGTAGTGGGTGGTGGGATTTCGAACTTTGAAAGCAGGCCAGAGATTACCAAGTTTTTTGAGGTTTCTTTGGTCGAGTAGGTAGTAGGGGACGGTGGGAAAGTGGTAGACAAGGGCTTGGAGGGAGAGAATGTAGTGTTGGGTATATTTAGAAGGCTTTGAGACTCGAATTAAACGGGATTTTGACAGTTTGAAAAGATGTTTGGAGATGTTCAAGGAGATGTGGATGTTTGAAAGGGGAATGCTTCAAGCCCAAGGCTTTAATCCCCTTCAAATTTTGCCCACATATTCTCTAAACGTCACTTGTCAATTACAACGTGTGTACAATGAAATTCCCTGCAGCAAAACCTCTATATAACAGACAATTTGAAAGTAGTCAAGAGTTAACTTTAGGCAAAAAATGAGCCTCCAAACAACGAACCCTCTGATTGACAAAGAAATCTGAGGGTAGTTTTCGACTACTTGCGCATTAGATTGACTAAAATAAAAGCGCTAGCCGCCGCTTTGCAAGCACGGCCGAGATATTTAGACTTTGCAAAAGAGTGTGATTTTCCCTCCCTTCAGGAAACTGAAAAGAAAAATGTTCTTTGACTGCAATATAAGGTCAAAAACAGTCTCTATTAGCTGCAGTGTATAAATTGCAGGCT
Source organism: Bursaphelenchus xylophilus (assembly GCA_904066235.2). Lineage (NCBI taxonomy): Eukaryota > Metazoa > Nematoda > Chromadorea > Rhabditida > Aphelenchoididae > Bursaphelenchus > Bursaphelenchus xylophilus. The sequence goes on along the minus strand of CAJFCV020000005.1, from coordinate 2,469,880 downwards.
AAAATTTGCAGGGATTTCAAAGAGCCCCAAATAGAGAATACATGCGGAACTTTGGACTAAAAACAAGCTTCTGGCTCCATGAATTTATTAATGCAAGCAACTACCAAAAACAGCCGTCTAGCCCTCAATCCCCAACAGACAAATCCCAACCCACATACGCCTGAACCCTTGACCTTGTTCAGTAAACCAAGAACCGAACAGCCGGCCCCCAATAACCGCACCATAACCCGGCGCTGCAACAACAGAAACGGGAATCCGAAACTCTGGCTGAGGTTTTGCAGTTGACACATGTCCCCATCAGCTGTTCCTGGGCCCTATTTTGTAGCGGGCCGAAAACACGGAATTCAATCTTTGTGGCCACGAGACGTCCGTGTTTTTCGGTCTCCGATCACATAAAAAGTGGAAAGAGAGGAGGTTTGGTATGTGAGGTTGATGACTTTTGGGAGAAAGTGGAGCTATATTTGGAAAGGTTGAGAAAAAAGTGGAAAGAAAATGTCCTGAGGGCAGCCATTTTTCTTTGCAATTTTTCCGGCGGCTTGCTTATTGGATAGGGTATAAATTTTGGAAAATTCTAGTCATCATCTTTGATTATGTGAGCTAAGAAATAGATGAGGTCGGTGACTTTTAGGAGCAAGTGGAGCTAAACTTGGAAAGTTTGAGGAAATATTAAAATGACTTGAGGGCAAAAATTTGTATAACTTTCTTATCGGATTAATAAATTCTGGAAAATTTTAGTCATCGTCCTTGACTATGTAAGCTAAAAAAGTAGGCTAGGTGGATGACCTTCAGAAGACAGTGGAGCTAAAATTGAAAATGTTGGAAAAATAGGGATGAAAATGCGCTGACGGGCATTTTAATTTTTTTTTACATTTTGCGAAGGGCTTTGTTATTCGGATAAGGCAAATTTTGGAAAATTCTAGTCATCATCTTTGATTATATCAGCTAGATATTTTGTTCAATAATATTTGAAAAAACGGTTGTTCGGACGAAACCTTGGATAAATGGAAAATTCGGTAAATATGTTATACTCTTGAAGAGTGGTACCTTAATTTTTAACTTGAAAACTAGAAAAATTTTTTTTGATTTTTCCGACTTCCACCTAAAAATCTTGATTTTTTCGACGAAACACTGGTTGTAGACCTCAAATATGTTGTTACAAAAATACGATTTCCCTCACTACAGTTTTAACTAAATTTTGGCACCCTAAAACATCCGATTCAAAATTTTAATTAGCCTAAAAATATAACAAAATAAAAAAAGTCTCCAAAACTTGATATGACAACACCTCCCAAAACGCTGTTCAAAAAGCGCTCTAAAATTTCGAGTGCAAAATTTCGCACCAGACATTACATAATCGGGCAACACGTTCGAGTACGGGAAACGAAAAAGGGGGAAAGGTGTGTAAGTTGAGATGCAAGGTAGATTACCGTCCAATTCACGCGCCGAAATTCAAAACCCCGCTCGGAATGGGGAGGGAAACATAGCGGGGAACGCGTGTTTAGGAAAATGAGGTGCTGTTTTTTCGACAAAGAGGAGATAAAAAGGGATTGCATAGGATGGGTTACGAAAGGGATCACGTTGATCGGGAAGTTGAGTCAGATGGGAAATTTATTAGATGATAAAAGGTTTTTTTAGGTTAATTAAACAATTTTAGAATGTAGATTTGGAGCCTCTGTAGAATAAGAGACAAAAAGATTATTCGTTGTACCGGGAGGCTTTGTTCTACAAAGGTTTAATTTTAGCGCAAAATTTGCTGTTGGGACTGTTCTAATATGCTCGTTATGAAGTAGTTTCGTTGTATGCGGATTTGATGCAAAGAAGCTCCATTGAATTTTACAAAGTCTCATAAGAAATTTTTATGCTAAAAGTCTCACAATCAGTAAAGAATTAATTTTTTGGCACAATCTGCACTAACACTAGGTTTTTTTCCACGGCACGGGCAATCTACAGAGACGGCCCTGATACAGTGGCAAAGAACGTACCATTTTGCTTCCGAGAAGTATCAAAAAATGTAGCAAAATGGCTCCATCGCCAACTAAAAAAACTCCGTTTTGAAGAGCGCGCCGTTTCCCTCACAAAAAGAGTAGGTTTCAAATCGGAGTTTTTTCCACTTGGAAGGGGAGTCATTTTGCTATATTTTTGATACTTCCCGGATACAGAATGGTACGCCTTATGCCATTGGATCAGGTCCGCCACTGTGATGTTTGATCTGCTTTTACAGAACGGGGCCTAAAATTGGTTGAAACTTAATAACCAACAATTTTTATATAAAAAAATCCCGATTTTTTTGATGAATCAGCGCTAAAAATATATATAAAACTAGTTTCAGCCTGCAGTCCAATTATCGGTATGTTAATCCGATCGGCTCAAGGGTCCACAGGGTTTGAGGTGGGATCAAAAACAAAAAACGTTTTGAAAATCAAAGTGTAAATAAAAAAAACTGTTGAGAGCTATCGGGGGATCAAGTAGTAATGAGAAAAGGAGAAAGTACAAAATCACGAGAGCGTTCATGCTGTTTAAAAATATTGAGAATTTTGACTTTTTTGAATAACCAAAGAAGGTTTTCTGTAATGTAATTTACAAGGGGAAGTAGTCCAAATGCGAGGCTCAGATTTTGATGAATCTTGGCGTAATTTAGAGTGCATTTTTTTCTATGACATATACAAGACTTCTAGGTAGCTTGCACCCTGTACTAGTCGCGGCAAAAAGTCCTTACAAGGGAATGGTCTGAACTTCCCCCAGCGTTAAGGAAAATGACTAGTACAGGTGGATAGAGCAGGTCGACTTTGATAGAAAAAGGCAATTTCCAGCTGCAAAATAAGCACGGCCGACGAGAAAAATCGACCGAAAGTTCCGAAAAAATTTCCTCTTCTCTTCCCACGGAAAAGAAGATCGGGGTCCAGTGGTTCGGTTAGCCGAGTGGATAAAGCATCCGCTCGATTTTCTTTTGGGGGTGGGTTCGATTCCGGGGCAGCGCGAGTGGCTATAGTAGGGCTTCAGTGACCAAGATAAACTCTTGTGAACCAAAAAAAATATATTTTGCAATTTTTCGATTTTCTAGAGATCACAAAACACATAATAATAAAGGTTTTTTATGTAAATTCCCCCATTTTTTTCTGTAAGATTCCAGAACGGTTCCAGTCATATTCAATAATCTAGTCATGGACTGTCTGTTTTCCGAACACTAGTGGACGTTTGTCAAAACCCCCGATGTGATCAAGATGTGCTTCAGTTTGCTCCTTATTGGAGTATGATTGGGAACGTTCTGGAATCTTCCAGAAAAAAAATTGGCGGAATTTACATGGAAAATCCTTTTTTTATGTGTTTTATGATCTCTAGAAAATCTAAAAATTGAAAAATAATTTTTTTTTTGGTTCATAAGAGTTTCTCTTGGTCACTGAAGCCTTATCATAGCCACTCGCGCTGCCCCGGAATCGAACCAACCCCCAAAAGGATATCGAGCGGACGCTCTATCCACTCGACCAACCGAACCACTGGAAGCTCCTCTTCTTTTCCGAGGGAAGAGAAAGAGGAAATTTTTTCTGAACTTTTCGGTCGATTTTTCTCGTCGGCCGTGCTTATTTTGCAGCTGGAAATTGCCCTTTTCTACCAAAGTCGACCTGCTCTATCTACCTGTACTAGTCATTTTCCCGAACGCTGGGGGAAGTTCAGACCATTCCCTTGTTAGAATTTTTTGCGGCCCCCAAATCCCGTCGCACCCCGAAATGTCGATTTGTCGCTGAGAAAAATGGGAATCGCGCGCGACAATAAGGCAAAATCAACAAATTCGCACAGTGCAAAAGCACTTTTCGGGTTCATGCACAGTGCAGAGTCGTAGAAAATTCCAAAGACTTTTTGCCGCGACTAGTACTTTCACAAAAACGACCGAGATTTTTAGGTCGAAAGTTGGAAAAAAATGTATCACTTTTTTTGCAAATTTTGCCATGAAAAGTTTCATAGTTATTTCTACTACAGAGAGTAATGTTTCCACAAAAAATCAATTTTTTCCGTCCGAAACTGGCAAAGATACGGCCAAAAAGTGTTTTTCCCAGCGACCGCTCTCCGAGTTTTGCCTACTCTCTCGGCGGCAAAGATCGTTGAATATCTCGGCTGCCCTTGCAAAGGGAGAACTAAACTTTTCAAAAATTTATATATTTATGACCACTTCGTATGCTAAATTAAAAGAAAATCCGAGGGTCTTTTAGCACTTCCATTGTGGGCAAAAAATCTTTGAAAATTTTTGAATCGTTTGGTTCATTAATTTCTTCGTTTTCTCATGGCCAGAAAACAACCTTTTCATCCTTGTTATCGCTTCTTGCAAGTCGAGTTCAAGGCTTTCTTGGACTTTATTGACAGTATTGTATTATCATAGGCTGCCTGTACTTTCGGATGCCAACAAATTTGCTTGGCTTTAGAGGCTGCAAATTGCATAAACAAAGTAAAAAAAGCTGGTTGGGAAAACATATGCAAAAATGTCACGTGAAAATATGATATAATAATCTATAATATTTGACAGCTATCTACTTGCTGGTCAACAATTAGTGCATGTGGAATACAGTGACATCTCTGTACAATTTTTTTCGACCAAATTTTTCCGACAGCTGAAACTAGAGCCCTAAAAATTTGCTTTGTGCCTCAGGGCAAAAGAAATATTTTGCTACAGTCCAATATAAAATCAACTGGTTATCAAACTTGTTGAAGACATGGAGTTCATAGCTATCATAGTTTTCGATTTTTAGGCTGTTTAAAGTTAAATTGGCATAATATGTATAATGATGTATATAACTAACAATTCCAGGCGCCCCAAGAGTCAATTTTAGGCCACTGCAAACCTGATTATACCCAAACTCCTCTAGAACGAATCAATATTAAAATAGAACATATTTATTGACAGCATAAAAGATCAGAAAAAAATAACTGCCGTAGTAAAAAATAAACACCAAAAAAATTGAAAAAAACCATTTTCACCTCCCAAAAACAACAGAAACCTTATGTAACAGCTTTGAGCGAGCATACCGATCACACAACAAGACTGTTCTCCCAGCTGAACACACAAAAATAACAATAATATTCTCATCTCGGTCTTATGTTCTCGGCCTACTTGTGACGACAAAACCCGTTCCAAAGTCCTCGAAAACATCTTCATCCCCGGCCGAAAAAGAGTGTGAAGCAGGTGGCGAAGATAACGAGTTATGATTGAAATGGGTATTGGCATAAAGCGAACTCTGTCTGAGGTGTTTGGAATGCCGGAGGGGTTTTGAAATGGAATTGGAAAAAACAGAAAATAATGATATTGAAAATGGACTTTGAAGCCAGAGAACAGCTATAAATTTAGGAAATAAGAGAGATGATTAGATTTGAGGTAAATTGCAATAAATTGAGATAAAATTATAGAGAAATTAGACTGTGAACAGTTGGGTTTTGGTCGGGGAAAAATGAAATACCAAGTATTTTGCAGATAAATTTATGTGGAAAAAGATTCACATAACATTTTTGACATAGACCTCTGACCTCCTCTAGCTCAGTTGTTAATCACTCTGCCTGTATTGACTAGTATACATGCCAAGTATCATACTGGTTCCGTTATTTTCACTTGAGATATGGGTGGTCAAAGCTTTCTGCCCGGCAGTATAGGAAAGATTTTTAGTCTATTAGTCTTTGTACAGAAACGTCGTTCTTGCAAGAGATGTGATAAAAAATCAACGCTGAAATTTTTGTCCGACACTTACCGGGAGGGTAAATTTCGAAGATTTTACGCGCTGCTGTTGCTGTCGAAAAGCGCAAGTTATGTTTATCAAAAATTTATATGCAACTTCGAATAAACCTATATGAAATTTGAGCGTCGCAGTTTGAATATCTTCCTAGAGCAAGCAAAGAATAGCTCTAGTTTTGCAATATCTTCCTTGCCCCATAGACGGCTTGTAGACTCCAATTGCGTCAGTAAAACACCGAGACAAAACTCCTCCTTGACTCCTCAAATTTCTAATGCGCCCATCCTACATGATCAACACAAAAACCGACGCAATTGAACCTCTGTTATCCCCACAAAGAAGCCATTAATAATTTCGTCCCATTGACCTCCCAGCGTGCTCTTCCTCCGAAATTAAACATTCTCGACGAGAAACCCGTTCAGGAAACGGCAAAGTTTCCAGGCAATCCGCTTCCGAAAATGGGCTCGGGAAGACGAAAAGAAACACGGGCCGCAAACGCATGTAATATTTAAAAATTCGCACGGTTATGGGTTACCGGAGCGTCTGAGAAACTCGGCTACTCCATGTTTTCATTTTCGGGCAAACACTCGATCGTATGTATACTCTAATTTCGCTGGACAAAATGTAGTTTTTTGATTGTAGGCTGATGTGTCTGGGAATGGGGAAATAATACGGTAGAGGGGCGATTTTGATGTATAAACAGAGTCAAAAGTATGAATAACAAGCCGAAGGGCAAGAAAATATGTTTGTTATATTAGTATTTGCACTTCATAGAGGGCATGGGCATTCGTCTAGCCGCGCATAGTGCACAAAAAACCTCCATATTGCACTGTGCATTTGACAGTTTTCTCTTGGTGTGCGGCTTTTGGTTGCACTGTGCGGCAAAATAGGTATCGCTGCGACGAGCTTTAGCGATGTCGCTGAAACTGGCGCCAGAAATTTGCACAGTGCAAATGGCCTATTTTTTGACGGTTGCACGATGCGAAAAGAAAAAATCAAAATCGACTATACGTTGGCGACAAGCGAAGGAAAAGTTTCAAAATGCACTGTGCAAAAAGGAAAAAATGTCCATTCACTTTGTGAAAATATTGCTAATAGGAAGGGTGTCGTTGCACGTTGTGTGGAGGCTAATTTTGGCCTAAAATGATTACTGGCCCTAAAATTGCTAGACAGCCTTTGTTTGTACGGAGGTTTAACTATTTTTTATACGTTGGTTACGGTTAAAGTATCAAAACTTTACGTCCCCTTTTGTGGGCGTTGCCTTAATATTCAATGATCTTTGCTGGCTAGAGAATATAGAATATGAGGAGAGAGGGTTAGAGAAATACAAATCTTGGCCGTGATCTTCAAAATTCTTTTTGGTGAAAATTAACATGTAATCCTTGAGAGCTACGAAGAGCGATTTCAGAGAAATATGTCTTTCCCAGATATCTCAACCAATATGCTGTTGAAAAATGTCGATTTTTTGTGGAAACATTACTCTCTACAGTAGAAATAGGTATGGAAATTTTTATTGCCAAAGTTAGCCAAAAATTGCCACATTTTGTCCAAGCTTCAAAACATTATTTGGCCATAGTCTCATAATCTCCCAGTCTACCATAAAAAAAATAATTGATTTACTGTGGAAACGTAGGACTATCTTTTACTATTACACACTAGGACCCACCCCGGAAGTATTTTAACGCCGAAACTTGCTGAGAATATTAGGTCTCTTATAATGTATTTTGCAGAGATTCCACAATATCAATATAATATTACTTTGGCTCCAATCAAAAGAAAATAAATTTCTAGTCAAGATAATGCCCCAATTCACGTATTTTACAATCCCCAGTTGCCCCCATCCACCCACAAATCCTTCGAGTTTGAAACTTTGCGCATCACCGGTTTCGACGGCCAAGAATCGGGTAATTGTGAAATCGACAAATACGTTGGAAACCGAGAAGACATCCTCTCGCTCGAACTGTCTGAAACAAAAGACGGAGATTCCTTCCGCCCCAGCCCAAGAATGGGGTCCAAAAGTTTTCGGTCCGAGACACCTTTGTCTTCGGCGCCGTTTTTTTCGGAATTTCAATTTGACGAAAACGGAAAGAAAACAAAGTTGAATGTACTTTGTTGTCACACGGATACTTGAAAAGAGTACTATAGATGGGGAGGAGGGAGGTAAAACTGTAAAGAATGGATGGTAGAAACATCTTGAAACAATCATATGCAAATAAACTTGTGTTTTACAGAAATCAAAAAAGTTATCAAAAAACATCTTTCAGTCTGTCGGGAAAATAATGAGGACTCTGTTGCTTCGAAAATCGCATCTCTGCCGATAAGATAAATTGTGTCGCGGCAAAATCAAATTGTTTTTTACTTCAGCAACTTGATTGCCCAACGATATTATGCTCATTATTTTCCCGACCGACTGATATTGGATTTGAAGGGCAAGAAATTAAAGTTGAACCCTTTGAAGCCCTTGTTTGCGATTTCCGATTATGAATTTGAAAATCGATTTCTGTTGAAGTAAAAAGTGTTTTTACAAAAAAACAACAGAAATTTTCCGTAGGTAAAGAGAGTTATAGGCAAAAATCGTTTGTCATCTAGCCAACCCTCCTCGTTTTGCGCGCTCTCTCAAAGTTGGAGATAAACCTTTCAAGGACTGCTACACGTCAAACTGAGGAGTCCGGTGACCGGAATAGACTCTTCGCTATCGGTTTTTTACACTTCGTCTTGATTTCGCAGAGAAAGAGAGAAAAAAGGCACACAAAAGCGTACTCTCTCCCCCCAAAAATTTCCCATTTCTTCCTCGACAAAACGTTTTTTCGCGTCTTTTTTTGGCAAATTACCAAGCCATTCATCGAACTGTTTTAGCTTATCTCGGTTTGACGTGTGCTATGTCGCTAGTTCAGATCAGTATGCCAATTTCTTTGGAAAATCTGAGTGTTGCGGCTGAAAGTCGTTTCTTGAAAGAGAGAAAATGCCAAAAAACACTTTCAAACTCTTCATCCTTCCCCAACGAAATAGAACGCTTTTCAGTGATGTTGCATGTGTCCTGCAAAAGTTTAGTCTAAATATTAAGACCGACTTGCATCAGCGACCGTCCCCATTGCTTCATTGAAGAATACAGCTATAGATACCGTGTACACAAGCCAAAAAAGACGTCAGCTCCAAATCCTGTCAATCTATAACATAACATTAAATTGAAAATCATTGCGACCCGCAGTAATGTATGGCAACCAAAACAACGGCAAAGTCACAATATTACTATTTCAGATCCCACTTTATGACGTCTTTGTCTGAAGTGAACAAAGAGAAGTATATTTTTCCCTTATTAAGTCATTGAATTTCAAAATAATGACACTTGCGTTGGGCGAAAACAACACGCTGGAAAGTGGGGCGCAATAATATGGCCGGCATTAAAAAACAATTTAAATGGATCAGACATTGCATCTCGAAAATAAAGCGAGAGACAATAGAAGCCATAGAATTCAGAACTTAGCAGCAAACTCAGAGATCTGCCGAAAATTTTGGAGTAAATTGCAAGATTCTTCTATATTTTTTGTAAACTGTTTGGATACAGGCAGATGTACCCCTGGCCCGCGGGCCCAGACTTGCGGCCAACCACTAGCTTGAAGAACTTCGGTGATTTTGCGGGCGTGTTTGGCAATCAGCCAATATTTGCTTACAACAGTAAATTCAAACGATGAGCTTGGCAGTTAGATGTTGCGAATTAAGTTTGCTGGTGTATGGAGTAGCTTGAATAGTTACCATAAGGTTAGTCAGGCGTTTTTAAAGGTTCAAGAAGCATTTTTTGAAAACAAATTCCTATGATTTTGAAAGCAGTGGATTAGGGAGTTGCCCTGGTACTGATGCGAAAAAAACCATATATAAAACATATAATATAAAAAACCATCTACATATAAAATATGTATATGTGTTTTGTGTTAGAAATTGGCTGGGTTGGCTTAAAAAGGTTATTCCTGAATTCTCTGCAGAAATTTTTGAATAGCTGCCCTGGCAAAGCGCAAGCTAAAAGTTTTGCCAATTGGTGTGCGATCCTGTCGCAACATGTGTACAAAACAACAAAAAAATCTGATCTTTTGCTCTTGGAGGATTTCACTGGCCAATATTCTGTAAAACCACAATACTTTAAAGTACGGTAGGTTTAAATTTAAAAATCGGTCACAAAAAATTTTCAGTAATGGGCTGGTAAGATGCCCACTGTTGATACGGCGACTCAGGAACCATCTATACAGATCAAAGCCCCAAAATTTTATTGTAATCTTTAAAAAAACTCCTCTACACTTTTCAGGAGAATCACATGCGCCGAGGATAGGGGAGTAACGGCCGTTCTTCGGCCGGATGCTCATTCAATATTCCATTGGAAAAGCTTTTTCCAAGTTTGTTTTCTCTTCACAAAAACGAAAACAGTTTGTTTTTCCGCACAGACAAATTCGGTTTGCAGGGAGAAATCTGCACGGTAAAATTGTTTGGTTTTGCTTTGAAGCTAAGTAACTTTGAAAAAAGGGAAGTAAATACTTTCGAAAAAATCGAATTTTTCAATTTCATTGGGTTCAAAAGATACGGTAGAGTTCAACGAGTCTCAAAGGCCCTAGAAAACATGTTCTTAATAAAAAGTTTTGTTATAAGGAGGTTTATCTTGGCCAATAATTGACTCTTGTGATCTAGGAAATTGTATGTTATAAAGAGTTTTTATTGTATGCGGGTTTGTTTTGCTGCGGTTCCACTGTTTCTGCTAGAGCAAAACGACCTCCAAAAACACCAAAAAATACAGTCAACCACTATACTACAAATTTCAAAGCACTAAAAAAATCATTTGTTATAGAAAGGCTTTTCATTATAACCATACAATTTCAGACGTCTCAAATGTCAATTATTGGCCAAAATAAACCTCATTAACGTCAAATTCTAGCCGAAAAAGCTCTTATCTTAAGTCTTACGGCCTCTAAAATTGTTTGCTATAGAGAGTTTTGCACAAAAACTTGTTTTACAGAGGTTCTCATAGTATTTATTTTTCAGTCCCTCACCAAGCAAGGATTCGAAGATTTCCTCTACACTCGAGAAGGCCAACAAGTCTTCCGACTGACCAACCCATTGTATGCGAAGAACTTTACAATGGCCAGTCGGAACACCGCTCCGTATGTGTTCCAATGTCCGGATCCGGAGGCTTTCGTCATCAAGAGAGACGACCCACCAAAAGAGGGGCAATTGCAGAGCACGTTGAATGAAATTGTAAGGCTTTTTGAGGGGTTCCTTTATACAGTGGCGGACCTGATCCAGTGGCAAAAAACGTGCCATTTGCCTCCGGAAGTATCGAAAAAGTGGCAAAATGCTTCCCTCTCCAAATGAAAAATACTCAGATTTTAAAGCAATTTTTGTGAGGAATAGGGTCCGCCCTTCAAAACGAAGTTTTTTCATTTGGAGTGGGAAGCATTTTGCCACATTTTTGATACTTCCCGGATGCAAAATTTTAAGTTTTTTGGTACTGGATCAGGTCCGCCAATGCATATCAGTCTGTCGGGAAAATAATGAACACAATGTAGCTATACCAAATCGTGTCGCTAAAGTGAAAAGACAATATGAGTTTCTGGAAACAAATCATTTTCGTCGATGCGACTTTTGATGCGAAAGAGTGCACATTATTTTTCCGACAGCCATAAAAAATGACTTTTTCAGGTCTTCTCCGAGATCTGTTCGTACGTTAAATGCATCGACCCCACTGGCTATTGCGACACTCCGATTCGTCCAGTCGGTCATTGCTGTAGTATCTGCGGGACGATGGCGACATTCAGTCAAGTCGATTTTGACTACGACGCTGCGCAACAAGCGCTGAGAGATTCGGAAGTTGAACGGGACAACAAAACGGGCTTTTCGTTGATTCGGATTCAGTTCGCGGGCAGTGCGCTTTACCAGGTAGGAGGGTAAAATACGGTGCACATCAAAACTGCAACACAATGCCAAAGTTGCCAAAAAAGCGAAAATAAATTTAGTTTCTTCTTCAATTAATTACTCCGTGAAAACGTAATTGTTTTGGGTCGTATTTGCGTGAATAAGAAAGTCAGAACAGCATTCTATTTTTTGATTCCTTCTGGGTACGTAGAATTTTTGTGTTTCGGGATTTTTTAGGGTTGGAGTGGAACAGGTTTGTAAACTTCTACAAGGTTTTACAAAAAAATGCTACGAAATTAGTAAAAAGCGAATGGATAAGATTGTAGAGCGTGGTAAGTAGAGTATTATATTTTTTACGGCCTCCAAATTTTTCGAGAGCAAAAAGTTTTATCGATTTTTTAATTTTGCGGGTTTTTCACCTATTTTTAGATTTTTTTGTTGCATTAAAACTGTTTTGAAGCATGCAAAGGTCCAAAAAAATAGATCCAGAATAGTCGGGAAGTCTTGCGGAAGAACAGAGACCTTAACCCGCTACAGTACAGAGGTTTTCGATTTTTCAGCTCAGCGCACTTTTCAGAATTTTTCAATTTTCGCCATCAAGATGACGGAATTTCTGGATTCTGAGAACGAATTCTGAATCAGCGTCCCTGACTTGCTCTAGAACCACGTTTCGCTTCTCTCTATCGCATTTTGTATTTTATCATTTCGAGATTTTTTGAAATTTTTGGTGCCATGTTTAATATCAAAAAATTTAACCTAGGTCAAAATTCAAAAACTCGGCACGCAGTTCGCTCCGAAATTGGATGTAGTATCTTCTGAATTTTTTTCGGCTTCTGAGCTACGGTGGGATTCTCAAAAAGTTGCATTTTGTTCCATTTGGCACTTTTTTTTCGAAAAATCGGCCCTCAAAGCACAGACTTCAAAATTTTCGGATTTTTGCGTGTGCCATAGCATTCAGCATGCAAAACTACCCTACAGTGGGTATTCGATTTCTAAAATACGACAAATATACGAACGCACTACGCGATTTAAAGTTTTCGGGATTTCAAAATTTTTGCACGGTATGTCGAATTTCTCGGAAACTAGAGCGAAATTCAAAAATCTGAAAAATACGGCTCGGGGTATTTTGCCTGGCCATAATCAGGCCAAATTTCAGCCGTCTATGCTTACGGCTTCAGGGCGAAAATCGAATCCGGAAAATTTCCCCCGGATTTTCAAAAATTCGAAAAAACGCCCTAAGGGCGTCAAATTTCAAATTTCGGGATTCGAAACCAACCCCATCGTGATCAGCATTAAAAACCGGACCAGATACCATGACCGGCCAGAATGTCAAGAGAAAGAGTCCAGAGTTTCTAGAGTTCGCCGCCCAAACGCTCAATGGTAATGTCTTGTATAACGATGAAAGTAAATTAAAATAAGGTAAAATTTACTGTAATTGAGAAAATGCGTTAAAACTTGTTGATTTACACTGGTTATTTGAATTAAAATAAGTTTATTGAATTTCATGAACTTTGACCTTGTTGGTCTACAGGGCGGGACGGAAAATTATTCGCAAATGACCATATAAGTGCCTTCCATAGTTTGGAACATGATTTTCAAAGAAACTGGGTGGTTTAACTGACCTTTTGCCCTTTAAAGTACGAAAAACCCCCGATTTTTCGCAAAGTTCATGTTTCGCGCTACTCCACACCGGAGATGAACTTTCAAGAAAACTTCCTGAACAAAAGTTTGTTTTATGACCATAACAAACAATCTTATCCATTCGGATTTTTAAATTTTCGTAGAATGTAAAACGTTTTGATGTGCGGTGTTGAGAAATAAATCATCAAACTTTAATTTTTTTTGAAACTAAACGGTAAAAAATAAATTTTTAGCGTGTTTTTTGTTATGGTAGATTTTTTTATAGGGGTATTTTTTGTTACAGTAGAAAAAATTTTTTAATAGGGGATTTTTCCTATCTTTTCAACTAACATTTCCATCTAATATTTTATGATATTTATGGTATTCAAGATGTTTACCATATTTTCTATGCGAGTGTTTCTCTGAATTCTCTTATTTGATGTGCATTTTGCTGCAGAGAAGGATATTATATATGGAATTTTTAGTTGAGTGTTATCCCCGCGGAGCTCGAGTACTTTGACGCCGACCAATACCGACATTTACTCTACGAAATGTATTATATTATACAGAGAGGTGAGAAACAAATAAGAATTGTAAAATACGTCGTCTTCAAAATTTGGATGCTTTTCAAAGATTAAAATTTTTCAAACGAAATATTTTAAAAAATTTAAAAAAAAATGTAAAATAGGGATAGCCGATTATTCCAAAGAAAAACCGGCAAAAAATACAGCCAACAAGATATTTTAAAAGATAAAAAAAATGTAAAATACGGCCTTTTATTTTGTTTCAGTCCAAAAATCGCCGGAGCAGTTCCAATCAACCAGGATTGAAGTCGGTTTTTCGCAATGGAAGGCCACCAGTTTTGGCGGTAAGTTCATCTTTTTTAACAGGCTTTTGACATAAACTTTCATAAAAAAATGCAAAAATGAGGTCTAGAATCTCGTATATTGCAGATACGACAAATGTTTTTTCCCGCATTTTCGCAGATGGTCTTTACATATAGTCAAAACTTCTGTACAACAAATAGCAAGAAACAAAAATTAAAAAAAAGTTTTTTGTTGTGCAGGGTTTCATTTGGACCTAAAATTCGAATTAAAAAAGAAAAATGTTTCCCTTCTACAGGGTGTCCCAAAAAGAGAAATGTTTATCTCGCATTTTCACAGATGGTCTTTACATATAGTCAAAACTTCTGTACAACAAATAGCAAGAAACAAAAATTTAAAAAAAGTTTTTTGTTGTACAGGGTTTCATTTGGACCTGAAATTCGAATTAAAAGACGATTTCTGAGTCAGTGAATCAGCCGCCAGTTAGCCGTGGACATAGGAAAAAATCGATTTTGAGTTTTTTGTATTAAAATGACTGTTGGAAGGGGCTAAACAAAAGCGAACAATATTTTTTCCCAAATCCTTCGTTAAGGTATATTTTTTTACAATTAACTGTTTTAGAAGTAATCGCCTCTAGCTGTGGTATCTTGCCTTACAGTGCAGTGCTTTGACGGCTACTATAGTTTTTGACCCTTGCGAACACGATGGAGTGATTATTTTTCCCGGTTTCCTACTGTAACATACCGTAATACCGTATCGACCGCTAAAAAACGGTCGTAAAATCTTTGTTTCTAAAAACCCCCAGCTGATTTTTTGATATGTTAATCAGCGTAAAATTCTGCTCTAGACCCAATCAAAAAAAGTGCAAAAAGTGGTGCGACAAATTTTGTGGTGTAGTGGTTAGTGGGCGGGACTACCATTCCAGCGTCCCGGGTTCGATCCCGGCTGGGTGCAAATGTCAAAAAAATGCCGCAAATCAATTTTAATGTAAAAATAAGGAATGCCCAAAGAACACAAAGCAATTTGTAATGATTATGACACCTCTGTTTTCGAGTAAACCCGGTTTAATGTAATCTTAGCGGCTGAAAACGGAAAAAATAAAAGTGCTTCAAATGTGATAAAATTCATAGATATGGTTCTACAGGTTATTATAAGAAACTTTTCCGTTAGTCTTTTTTTGTAGCTTACAGTATAACGGATTACTGTAACATGAAACTATTTATAAAAAATCGATGTTCCCTTCGATGTTCTTGAAAAAAGGTTGGGATTTTTTGTTAGACCGCCCTGCCAGCAAAAAAAGTCGCCTTTCGTTATCCGAAACAAAATTCCAAATTATTTCGAGTATGTTCTGACGTCATCGTTGATCGCTAATACGGTGAAAGATTATTCAGGTATACCAAATCATCCTGCCATAAACAATATTTTTTCTCACAGATAAGCTTCTTGGTAATAATTCTGCACATTATGACTTTACTTCCAGCTCTCTTTCGCCATGTAGAACGCAAAATACGAAATTCTGCATTATGCTACAGTAATCCGTTATACTGTAAGTTACAAAAAAAGACTAACGGAAAAGTTTCTTGTAATAACCTGTAGAAGCATATCTATAAATTTTATCACATTTGAAGCACTTTTATTTTTTCCGTTTTCAGCCGCTAAGATTACATTAAACCGGGTTTACTCGAAAACAGAGGTGTCATAATCATTACAAATTGCTTTGTGTTCTTTGGACATTCCTTATTTTTACATTAAAATTGATTTGCGGCATTTTTTTGACATTTGCACCCAGCCGGGATCGAACCCGGGACGCTGGAATGGTAGTCCCGCCCACTAACCACTACACCACAAAATTTGTCGCACCACTTTTTGCACTTTTTTTGATTGGGTCTAGAGCAGAATTTTACGCTGATTAACATATCAAAAAATCAGCTGGGGGTTTTCAGAAACAAAGATTTTACGACCGTTTTTTAGCGGTCGATACGGTATTACGGTATGTTACAGTAGGAAACCGGGAAAAATAATCACTCCATCGTGTTCGCAAGGGTCAAAAACTATGGTAGCCGTCAAAGCACTGCACTGTAAGGCAAGATACCACAGCTAGAGGCGATTACTTCTAAAACAGTTAATTGTAAAAAAATATACCTTAACGAAGGATTTGGGAAAAAATATTGTTCGCTTTTGCTTAGCCCCTTCCAACAGTCATTTTAATGCAAAAAACTCAAAATCGATTTTTTCCTATGTCCACGGCTAACGCACTGACTCAGAAATCGTCTTTTAAAAAAGAAAAATGTTTCCCTTCTACAGGGCACAGCGTTCCGAACATTTTTTCCGCCGCCGATCGGTGTCGAAAAAAGGAAAAAATGAAAAGTAGTGCTTACAAGTCGGTGTATATTTGGCTAGCCACAATAGATGTAACTAAACTAAAAAGTGGTTATTAGACTATAAGAGATTGCCATTCCACGTATACAAACTACACCATCATACCTTATGTTAATGTTGAGAAAATGATGATCGAAAATTATCAAAAATTCAACCTTCAGGTAAAAATAACTGTACCTTCCAACCCTTAGGCACACAATTTTTTTTCTTCGATCGTGTGCAGAATTTCAAGAGCTACAACATAGACAGAATCAATAATTTTCCCGGGCCTTTAATCTTAGTTATGGTTGAAAAGGGCCTAATTTTGGCCGTTTTTGCACTTTTTTTTTACTTATTTGCACTTCAAGATTAAAAAGTGAAGATATTCTATATAAAACGGATTGTCATGATCATTGTGGTCATCCATGCCAAATTTCAACTTTTTCTGACACTCCAGAGTCGTTGAATACGAACGTCAGCATGGAAACTTCGTATCTTCAACTTTGTAAGAAAACAGTAATGAAATCCTTGGCTGGCATTAATTACAGCACTTCTGGTCGCAATGAATCTTAGGTCGCGATTACAAAGGCCAAACTCAGCTTTACGGGTAATTCCAGTAAGTGTTTGCAAGCTCACACTTTGGCATTGGTCAGAATTGTCTGTTGAATTCAACTTTCGAAATGAAAACGATATATTTTGGCTTGATGACAAAAAGTTTGCACAGAGTGTATGTATACAACATATTTTCGCTCAAGAAGTGATTTTGGAGCACTTAACGTGATTTTATTCAACAGAAATAGTACACTTGGGTTCCATATTCAAGTTCGTATTCAACGACTCTGGAGTGTCAGAAAAAGTTGAAATTTGGCATGGATGACCACAATGATCATGACAATCCGTTTTATATAGAATATCTTCACTTTTTAATCTTGAAGTGCAAATAAGTAAAAAAAAAGTGCAAAAACGGCCAAAATTAGGCCCTTTTCAACCATAACTAAGATTAAAGGCCCGGGAAAATTATTGATTCTGTCTATGTTGTAGCTCTTGAAATTCTGCACACGATCGAAGAAAAAAAATTGTGTGCCTAAGGGTTGGAAGGTACAGTTATTTTTACCTGAAGGTTGAATTTTTGATAATTTTCGATCATCATTTTCTCAACATTAACATAAGGTATGATGGTGTAGTTTGTATACGTGGAATGGCAATCTCTTATAGTCTAATAACCACTTTTTAGTTTAGTTACATCTATTGTGGCTAGCCAAATATACACCGACTTGTAAGCACTACTTTTCATTTTTTCCTTTTTTCGACACCGATCGGCGGCGGAAAAAATGTTCGGAACGCTGTGCAGGGTGTCCCAAAAAAATGCATGTTTTTTCCATCCAGGACGTGAAGGAAAACACGCCGCTAGCAGTTCAGTCAACCGGGAGATCACCAACATCCAAATCCGCGATTTTCAAGAAATTTTCTTTGGTATATAAAATGTAGCCATAAAAATAACATGCATTTTTTTTTGACACCCTGTATAAGTTCAGATTTTCGAATCGCCACAGGAATTGCAGTGCGCGACAAAATTATCACCGCACTTTAGAAATTCCTCGGAACTTTTTTGGTTTTGGTAACGTAACTAAACATTAGTCATTGCTGTTCAATGTTTAATTAGGATAATTAGCCAAATCCGTAAGTGCGGTTATAAATAATTTTGTCGCAAAGAAAATCACCAAAATTTTGGTTTTTTCAACTTTTTTCAAAATTGGGAAAGTTTCCCGAAGTAAATTTTTGGCACAAAGTTTGTATTAGAGTAATGCACATTGGTGCCAAATATGACACATTTCTATTGGCAACCAAAAAGTTACAGCAATTTCTAAAGTGCGGTTATAATTTTGTCGCTCACTGTATTTTGTGTAACTTCCCATTTTTAGCCAAATTCCTCGAGTTCGTTATCGTTGCCTTCATCGTCTGCTCTGTTGGCGCTGTCATGTTCAGATACGAGCTGCACAAAAACCCAGCGCTGAGGTCCTGGATAAACCGGCAGAACAGTCGCTTCCCAGAGCATTTGGTGAGATTCCGTGGCGAGGAAAATGTGGTTTTAACGTTGGCTGGGCATGAAGAAGTTGCGGGCAGTGAGGTAAGATTGGTTAATTTGTGACAAGCTAATTTTGATTGGTCTTTTGATGTTGCGGTAAACTATGAATTATAAGTAAGAGAATTAGCCACAAATTACAAAAAGTTGCTGCCACTTGAATCATTTGACTTTCTCTCGAACTTTTGCATGACATTTACAACGTTTTCTGAAAAAAACGCACAGGTTTTTTTTTGTAGTTTTCGGTATGAAAATGTTTGTCTTGCGCTATGCGTATCATGCCAAGATTTGCAAAAAAATGTCGCATTTTTGTCCATTTTCCATCTAAAATCCTCAATTTTTTTAGCTAACAGGGGAAGTACCCCAAGTGCGACGCTCAGATTTTGATGAAACTTGGCACAAATTTAGAATAATTTTTTCAAAGATATATGCGAGAATCCTAGCTCGCGCTTTGCAGAAACAACCGAGATTTTTAGATCGAAAGTCGGCGAAAATTTTGGACTTTTTGTCGAATTTCGGCACGAAAAGTTTCATGCCTATTTCAACCGTAAAGGATAATGTTTCTACAAAAAATCAAACTTTTCCGCACGAAACTGCTAAAGTTATGGCCAAAAAGCGTTTTTCTCTCTGAACGCTCTCCACGTTTAGCGTGCTCTCTCAGCGGCAAAAATCGTTAGATATCTCGGCGGCGCCCGCAAAGCGCGAGCTAAAACTTTCAGGAATTGATATTTAGTCTATTCCCGACGTGTGTGCAAAATTTAAAGAAAATCTGAGCGTCGCACTTGGGGTACTTCCCTTGTAAGCGCGAGCTTGGAGGCCAAATTTAAGCAAATCTGGGCGTTGCACGTTGACCATTTCGCTTTAAAAACATACATTATTTTTCAGCAATCTGAAACCTTTGTCAATCCAGTCTTTGAGTTTGATGATTCCAAAGGCTTAACCGTTGATTCAGCTGAACTACAAGTGCCCTCTTCAGCAAAGAAGCTAAACATCGTTGAAACTTTAAAAAATGAAATTTAATTTTGCTAATAAAAACAAAAATATTATACCTTGCATTAATGATTTTTTTATTATATATAAAAAAAATTTTAACTTCATTGTTCGTATCGATGTAAAAACTTGTGTGTGTCCTCTACCATTGTTTCCTGCGACCCTTGTCTGGAGGGCTGCTTCGAGGTATACAAGACATATTAAAGACCAAAAATAGAAGATATTTTGTAGTCTAAAAGACGACCCGCGTCATTTCGAATATCGCCTTTGATCGAATTCGCTGAATCTTTCTCTTCAAAAGGCGTTTTGATTAATTTTTGAAGAAGAAAAGTACCGCTTGGCGAGCAGAGCAGATCACACAATACAAAGCGAGATTTTATATTCTACAAATAACATCCAAATTGGGCAATTTGAAAGAAGAAAGTAAAAGGCTGAAGATGATCTTTGCGCCGCCTACGAATACAACCGTATATTACTGTGGACCTTTCGACGAGAGTATAAAAGCAGAAGGGAAAAGTTGAATTGGCATGGGAATTTTTTGTAGGCTAGGGACTTTGTCAACTGTCGTTGAATTTGGTCAACTACACTTGACAAAATCAAGGCGTCGCTGACTCTCTACTGAAGGAATTTGGCGATAGAGAAATTTATTTTTTACTAGCAAAAATTCTGCATAAGGAAAAAAATAAATTTCAATGACTAGGCCTGAAGCTCGCTTAGATTCCGTCTGGGAAATCCTGAGAAAATTTGCGGGTTTGTATTGCAAATTCCGCGGATCTAAAAACCCATCCATACCAATTAATTTCATAGATATCATTTGAGAATCACCATGAACTCCTTGACCACCGCTCTCCTCTTTTCCGCGACTCTTCTAGCCACTTCCCAGGCCCCCGGGATGGGAACGGCCCGTCGTTTTGGAATGGGAATGGGTGGACGAAGATTTGGAGATGTTTTGCAAACACTGACT
This sequence comes from Bursaphelenchus xylophilus, assembly GCA_904066235.2. Taxonomy (NCBI): domain Eukaryota; kingdom Metazoa; phylum Nematoda; class Chromadorea; order Rhabditida; family Aphelenchoididae; genus Bursaphelenchus; species Bursaphelenchus xylophilus. The sequence continues at coordinate 2,449,435 of CAJFCV020000005.1, read as the reverse complement.
ACCGAGCAAAAAGGTCGATTCATGGAGATGATGATGGAAACACGTAATCTGCCCAAAGGTCAAGCTAAAGCGAGATTCGACCAATTCGCTGCCACTGTGAATCCCGAAGCCAGAGCTATGATGGCGGCTGGAAAGGCTAGGATGGAAAAGATGAAAGCCGACAATGACAGGAAGGCTGGTGGACTGAGCGCTAGCGCGAAGGCGGTTTACAACCAGATTAATGTGAGTTGGTAGACTTGAATTTTAAAGCCCTTCTTTTCAGGCCGTTATGATGGATCAGTCCTTAAGCTACGCCGAGTCTCATAAAAGAATGATGGCGCTTCTACAGCAGAATCCCTCAGCGTTGAATGAGATGAAAGCGGCGGGCATGCGTGCTCCAGGAATGCATATGGGAAGAGGAAGGGGTGGCGACATGGATGGTGGAGACAATCAGTTCCGCAGGGTGTTCAGACGCTAAATCAATAGGTGCTTAGTCGCTACACTGTAAAGAAACTAACATTGCGCTGTATATTGCTTTAATAAATACAATTAGAAGAATTTTGATGCGAAAAGTTTCATTTAAAAAATAACAAGAGCTGGGTGAAAATTAGGCACTGAAAAAGGTTCCTCCTTGATCTCAATGCTTTATTTATAAGAATTCGTTATCAAAAATGCATTTATTCATACTATAATATATATATACTTTATATATACTATATATTGTATACATATATTTACTTTATTTTTGTCAAAACCCTCCGTTCATTTTCTCAACTCGATCTTGCATTTGTAAGGTTGGGTCATCGTCGAGGCTCCACTCGTCTTCTTCAAGGTTGGCGCAATCTTTCCGGCCGAAAACTTGTACTGGTTGAAGAAGTTGGCCGTGAAGAGGAACAGCTCCATTCTGGCCATTCCCTCGCCCAAGCAGATTCGTTTGCCGATCGAGAATGGGATCAGCTCTTCCACTTGTTTCAGCTTTCCATTTTCGTCGATGAATCGGTCGGGGTTGAAATTATCGGGCTCTGGGAAGACCTGAAAGAAAAAAGGGTTGCTTTGTACAGGGTGGTTCAGCCGAAGCTTCCATCCTTATGTCAAGCATTTCTCCGCCATTAATGCACCAATTTCGATAAAATTTATGTCAAATTGAAGTCAAGGTACCCTATTTTTTGTCCACCAAATATGACGGGCCGAAGTTCTCCGAGGCTTCCGTACTGACCCTCGACATTTTTATTCCAAATTTTGGAGCCCGAAATTGGTGAAACTTGGAAAATTTGTGCAATGATTTTCAATTCAGTTTCTCGGACTTGGAAAAATTGAAAGGACGCACAACAAAATCTTTCCATTTATAAATAAACAGTTCCAAAATCCTCGAAAGTCACTGCAACCTCGGTGCAGCAAAATTCATCTACAGTGACGGACCTGATTCAGTGGCAAAAAACGTTTCATTTTGCATCCAGGAAGTATCAAAAATGTCGCAAAATGCCTTCCTCTCCAGCTAAAAAAAAAACTCCGTTTTGAATTTACCTCACAAAAAGACCGCGCGGGCTTTTGAAACCGCTGTTTTTTTCACTTGAAGACGGAGGTATTTTGCTACATTTTTTAAACGTCCTTTATGCAAAATGGTATGTGTTTTGCCACTGGATCAGGTCGCCCACTGTATCAGTCCGTCGGAAAAATAATGTGGATCTATTGCGCCTTTCAAATTCCCCATCGCCTACCACAGCTGCCCACGGCTAGGGTTTTGGTGCACGGCTACGACGACGTGAGACATTTTTCTTCGACAAATCTTCATTATTTTCCCGACAGATTTATATTATATAACGAATAAATTCCTTGGTACAGGGTTAATTTGGCATCATTTTCTAAAAGAAACCCGCCTATTTCCTTACCTTCGGATTGCGCAGAAGCACCGAGATTTGAGGGAGGACAATTGTGCCCTTCTTGTACTTGTAGCCATCAATCTCAAAGTCCTGTTGAAGGGCTCGTGGGATGTTTTGACTCAGCAAATTGCAGCACCTTTGGCATTCCTAAAACCAAAATTTCTCTTAATTCTACACCTTTTTCTCACCATAATAACAGCATTCGTATAGGGTAAACTATTCCTTTCGGCATTGCGGATAATTCGATTGCTCCCAATCACCGTATCCAGCTCTTTTTGCATTTTCTCCTGCACTTGCGGATGACGAATCAAGTAGGCGATAATCCACGTGATCGTCGAGCTAGTCGTCTCCTGGCCCGCGAACCACAAGTCGGTCAACATGTTGCGCAACTGGGTCATGTGGAAGAGCCCTTCGTCTCCCTCACTTCGAATATGCCGCTCTCTTTCCAGCAGATACGCATCAATGTAATCGTTGGGCTCCAGATCCTGCGTGTAATCATTCTCGGCCAAATGTTGTTGGATTTGCTTGTCCAGGAACGCGAAAATCGCCGCCATGTACTTGACGGCGTCTTTGGCGCGTCGATTTATCACCGGCACCTCCATTAGCCAGGGGTTGTTGAAGACAAAGTTGGCCTCCGCGCTGGTAAAGGCTTTCATGGCCTCGGCTGTAACGAATTTCATCTCTTCGAACTGATCTTCGTGGCCCTACAAGGTTATGAAATTCATGCGAAAAGCGGTTATATTAAAATTTGGTTTTGTAAAAATATACAGTGGATCTGATCCAGTGACAAGAACCGTAGCATTTTTCATCCGGGTAGTATCAAAAAATGTGGTAAAATGCCTCCCTCTCCAACTACAAAACCTTCGTTTAGAAGGGCATAAAAAAGCGAGACGCTTTTGAAGTTTTTTTTCACTTGGAGAGGGAGGTATTTTGCCACATTTTGTGATACCTCCAGGATCCAACATGATACGTTTTTTGCCACTGGATCAGCTCTGCCAATATATGTATATTTCTTCTCCGTGGAATACCTACGTCGGAGAAGCGATACCCGCTGAGAATAGAGTTGATAATGGACCCAACAGCCATATCAGAGAACTTGAAAAAGTCGGTTTCTTCGGCACCCATTTGATTGTTCACTTTCTCCAAAACTGTATGGAGCTCAGCCAGAATCTGAAAAAATGCATACGTGTGTATATGCGTAGGCCATCAAACCTCGGTATAACACATTTCAAAGGAGAAAAAAAGTTTTGTTATAAGAAGGTTTTGTTCTAAGGAGGTTTAAAATTGACTCTTGGAGCCGCTGAAATTTTTTTTTTCGTTACAGACAAGTGGCGTTATATACAGGCTCGAATACACAAAGATCTTGACAAAATATTAGCCACTTACCCTCTCCTCCATCTCATTCTTTCCCAATCCAAAATCCCTCAAGACTTTCAACGCAAATCTCCGATGTTCCCTCCAAATGTCGCCGCTCGATGTCAAGACCCCAAATTGCCCACCTCGAACCTCTTCCACCGCATTCTTCAACCAGAACCGATCCGAGAAAACGTCCGCATTCTCCACGAAATACTTGACCATATCCTTGTAGTCGCATACCGCCACAAACCCAAGATTGCCCAGCCAATACGTGAAAGTTGTGCCGTATTGGTAGGTCCATTCCTGGAATTTCACTTCCCAACGGGTTTCGTTGGCCAATGAGAGAATGTTGCCAAGGAAGGGGAGGGGAGGTGGGCCAGGGGGGAGATTGCGACGCTTCCAGTAGTAATTGTGAAAGAGCAGGAGGGCAATTGCGGCTAGGAAGAGGTAAAAAATCATGGTTTAGCTGTGGAGAAAGGTAGAGCGGGATCTGAAGAAAAATGATCTTTGTGACGATAGCCTGGGAAATGTATTGTGAAATTGACTAAAATGAAGACAGCAAAACAACCTTCAAAATCTCAGAAGGTGTTCATATTGCGATCCCGCAATTTGAAAACATGACAAAAATTTTGAGTAAAATTAGGACATTTTATGCTTCCGAAATTTTTTTTCAAAAACCCAGAAAATTTCCAATTGCAAACATCCATCTCGCAAAGACAAACTTATATTTTTATCAACTAATCGCCTTGATAACGCCTCACAAATATCAAAAGTCTATTTATGAAAAGGAAGGCTTTCAAGCTCAGATTTTCTTTGAACTTTGCACACCCGCTGGGCTTGGGTCGCATGACAATTCCCGCAAGTTTTAGCTCGCGCTTCGCAGGCGAAGCGAAGTTATTGAACGATCCTTGCGGCCGAGAGAGTATGCAAAACGCGGAGAGTCATATAAGAGTGAAGAGATAAGATCGCACCGGCCATTACAAAGCAAAACGTTAAAAAACGCTTTCCTCATTTTTTTTGAAAAAATATTATAGAATGGAAAAAATTAGGCCTACATTAGAAAAAAAAGCTCAAAAAAGCAAACTTAGCGTCTTTTTCAGCAAGTGAATTCTTCACTTTTATATAATACAGGGTGGGGCATCTTTGTGGCCCGATTTGAATTGGCCATAACTTCTTTAGTTCTTGGCCAAATCTTAAAATTCTTTTTTTCCCTGAATCCTCTGACAACCCCATTTTGTTTGATACCAAATATGTTATACATAGTAAGTGTATATCTACAGTTATTGGATTTATTCTTGGAGTTCATTTTTTCGGTCATTTTTCGGTTGTTTTTTCGGTCTTTCCCGGTGTGTCCGAAAATAGAGTACGGTGTGGAACAAAAAGCTTGATCAGTGGTTTGGTACGGAAAGTACGGTTCGGCGATAAATGTTCAAAGGGAATGCCGCATGAAATACGGACGTAATGCCCAACTTCCAGATCGCAAGACAATTCGACGTTCGTGGAATAAGTTTCTTGAGACTGGCAGCGTTAACAGGAAACAAAAAAAGCAGAAAAGATGGGTACGAACGGAGCTGAAAATTGCAGAAGTTTTGTCAAAATTCCGAGAAAATCCGCATATGACTACACGAAGTTTGGTCAGAACCGAGGAAAAATGAACTCCAAGAATAAATCCAAAAACTGTAGATATACACTTACTATGTATAACATATTTGGTGTCAAACAAAATGGGGTTGTCAGAGGATTCAGGGAAAAAAAGAATTTTAAGATTTGGCCAAGAGCTAAAGAAGTTATAGCCAATTCAAATCGGGCCACAAAGATGCCCCACCCTGTATATTATTTGCCGGTTTCTTATGGAGTATTTTGTGCAAACATTATCGCCTACTATGGCATGCCTCTTTTCACGCCAAAATTCGCAAAAAAATTGCATATTTCTGTAGACTTTCTATCTAAAAAATACCGACCGTTTTTGAAAAGCGCGAGTTGGTAGCTTCTCTCATGACTTATAAAAAACAATCTAGATTTGTGCCAATTTTCATTAAAATCTGAGCGTCGCACTTGGAATAATTCCCCTGCAAGCAAACAAGATACAGTAAGAGCTGACTGATTGACTGCAATCAACTTGCTCTTCCTATTTTCTCATAATGCCACCATTCTTCCCAAAGCATAGACGTGTTTACAGAGGAGTTGCCTAATCTGCTGTGACAAGTAGTTTGGGGTTTTCCGCGTAGTTTGAATCATTTTTTCTTCAAATAGTTAGGGCAAAACTTTACAAGACAGAGGTGTATCTTGTTTTTTGATCGCTAATTTGTAGGCGATTGATTTACAGGGGAAGTAATCGAGAAAAACGACGACCATGTCTTCTTTAAATTGCGCGCATATTCCAGGCATGGGGCGCGTATCAATTCCTGATAATTTAAGCACGCGCTTTGCAGCGAGAGCCTTGCAAAAAATGTAAAATTCTTTCGACTTTCTCCTTAAAAATGTCAGACGAGAAAACACAAATAAGAGCATAAATATTGGTAAAGTTTAATTCCCTCATGTTTATCAAATGGAAAATCAAAAAGCAATTCTATTTAATCGAAAGCAACGTTTTACCGAAAACAAGGAAACAACGGAGATCAACGTTGTCTTCAAAAAAAGCTCCGTCTGAGTGCCTTCTCCATAAGAAAGTGTAATGTGTTAATTGTTATTCCACTATTTTCAGCTCAATTTATTTCTCTAACCACATGTAAAAACCATGACTGGAAACAGTATGGTTTCTATTGTCCTGTCAATGCAACTTTCGACTTTCGGCCAGAGCTTTGTCAGCAGCGTTGTTGGTAGCTTCGTCTTCTGTTTCTGCAGCAGATTCGAACACCACCGTAAACTTTTTGTCGTCTTGCTGCTGGACTTCCTTGGCAATTTCAGCTAGGGATAATGGGATGTTAGCGGTTGCTTTGGGGTGTGCCATGGCTTGCGCTTCCAAGGATTCCACTTTGGCCAAAAGTTTGGAAATTTTGTTCCATACCTGACATAGTCCGCTGTTGTTCCATGATGAGTTTCTACATGTCATTGTTAGAATCAGGAGGTTGGATCAGGGAGTTGTTCATCATTTTCGCAGACGAAAAAATAGAAACCGACCGCTCGACCAGAAAAAAAGTCTGCAAGATTTTTGCTTCGCTGGCTATGATGCTTCTGGAAATCCTTGTTCCATCTTATCCTGTAGCGGCCGAGTGGTTGTGTAGGGGGCCATTCCGTTAGAACCATTCCATTAGAACCAGAACTGCACATTGCAGATAAGAGAGGTTCCGGGGAAATTTAAAACTTTTTTCGGCCATGATGCATGCAATTTTTTTCTTCTGCACTGTGCAAGGCACATAAAGAGCAAAAACTACGAAAGATGCAAGTGGTTATTTCCATTGTACCATTCAGGACGCGTCTTATCCTCTCTTGAGCTCTGCAATTTGCGAGACATAGAAATCGGTATGGCACGTCAAAAGAATTCTTTCAATAAAATTAAAAAAGGGAATGTCGGATCATCGATCATTTGCCCAGTGCCACAGAATTATCGAGTTCGAAAAATTATTTTTCTCTTCGAAAAAATATTTTTCTCGAAAGAAAACGTATCTACTTGATAGAGAACACCAATCTATGTCTTAGGAAATATCCATCTGATCTCCCATTCTCTCTTCTTGAAAATCCATCCTTTTAGTGGGCGTGCACACATAAAAGAACCTCTGACTCCTCCATCGCTTTAGAAAGAAGTCCACCAAATTCAAATTGAATAAACGAGTTGCTGGTAGATAACAGTGACATAAGTGTAGGTCTTGGCGAGCCACGTGAAACATAATATCATAACATTGGTGGTGAATTAATAGGGGTGTAGAATCCATATAATATCAGCGTAGCTTAAACAGTGTGTGTGTGAAACCCAATAAAATAATCCAATACAATAATCCAATACAATAATCCAATACAATAATAATAAGCCTTATGAAAACCAATAAACCTTGAAGATTCCAAATTCCAAAAAGTACTTTGTTAACCATTGAATTACACCATCAGTGGAACCATAGTACCCAAAAAACGAATATCCAGTTCAGAATGACAGTATACCAAATACCCCTGGAAGAAAATGAAGTTATACCAAAATACCCTGGAGGGAAAATAGAAATACCAACGTTTTTTACCAAAATACAAAAAGACTTATCATACTCTAACAGTTATCCTCTTACGCACATACCCTGTTCACAACAAATTCAAGTGCTCCGCTGATGGTCCAGCCAAATATGGACAACCATCTCCAACCTCCTCAAAACGACCCACTGATGAGTATTTTTGTACCATGTAGATAGGCAACAACAACATCGGTGCTTCTTCGTCCCATCTGTAGCACTTGGCCCTCATTTCTGGGTAAGCCACCGCTGTCCTCACTATTACCACGTCATTTTCACTCGGTCTCGGTGAGGTTCGTACAAACTGGTCGAATCCCATCGACAATCGTTCTTCCAAATTCCGCTGGAGTGCTAATACCGCGCGGAAATGCGCGTCTGATGGAACTTCGCGGTCTCTGTAATCTCGTGTGAAGATTACCCTGGAGACTACCGCTCTCTCGTCTCTGGTCCATGGTCGAAAAGTTACCCGAAATCTCGTCGCGATACCCGACGGGTGCGGTAACCCCGCCATTCCAGGCACCTTGCATCCCGTCAATCCTCTTAATACACTCGCATTCGATTCTGCGTTGATCACATTACAGAAGTCTGATACTTCGACCACCGAACCCACTGGTAGAGAAATGTGGGCATTCGACTCTTTTGTGCCCAGCTGCACAAATTCGGGTACCGATCCATACCGTTCTTCCCGCGTCGCCGCGAGGGAAAAGATACCATTTGTGTACCCCACAATATACTCAACTGGAGCTCCATCTACCGGCCTTCTTATACCTCTCGTCTCGGTGCCAATGAGACGGTGAAACGGTGCGTTGGGGAAGACCGCGTACACTTGGCGCATGCGCGCGACGTCCAATCTTCTACCGCTAAACACCGGTTCAGTCATTATATCCATCGTAGACTTTGTGAAAACTGGTAGTCCGGTCATCAACATCGGCGCGTGGGCCATGACCTGGAGTCTCTCCTCTAAATCTTCCATGCGCGCCTGCAAGGAGCCCACCGTGCCTTCGAGTTCTCTGATGACTTCCAAATACTCCACGATTTCCCGTTCACGCTCCTCGATGCGTAGTTGGTACTCGGCTAGTCTAATGCGCTGATCCTCGATGATGTTCCTGTGCTCTCTTCCATCATCAGCATCAGATTCTCGGTCTTCCTCCTCCATTCTTGCCAATTGTTCCTCCAATTCTGGTTCCACCATCCACTTGAACATTCCTCTCTTGGTCGAGTTCCTCATCGCCCTGCTGGTCCACTTGGCCAATCACTACATTTTCTTGTTCAACAAGGCCCATCTCCATATTCTCCTGTTCGACACGTCCTTCCCCCTCTTCAACGGGTCTAGCCTGGTTGCTTCCCATCATTTTTCTTTGATCGCAGATTGTTGGTTTGAAGAAAAAAAACTCTGCAATGTCACCCAACTTAACAACCAATGGAATACCGTTTTCACGCTATCTCCATAAACCCCTTCGCGTAGATATATAACCCAAAATACAGTGATTTCCGCGATCCTCATGACACGTTGTCATCTGTGGTATAACGCAATTTATAACATTAATCCAAGTCAAAAAAATCTACCGTATACCGTTATGACCTTTATACACGTATAACATAATTTATAACAGCAATCCAGCCCAAAAATCTACCACCTTTATACACGTATAACATAATTTATAACAGCAATCCAGCCCAAAAATCTACCAAATACCATCGTAGACGTATAACATAATTTATAACAGCAATCCAGTCCAAAAATCTACCCAATACCGTTACAATCTTAATACACGTATAGCGTGATATATTATACTCATCATAAAATTGTACCATCATCTTGGTAACTAATGTGTAACCCCAACACAAAAATCAAACTACCGTAACCCTGCGCCATAAAAACTCATCTTCTTCGTTTCCTGAGCGACGAGCGGTCAGCCCGCAGCCCTCACAATTCCGCAAAAATGACTGTGTCAGCGTCTTCTGATCCGTCCTGGCGCTTCTGCCATCGCATTTTTCTGCCATCGCATTTTTCTGTTCTTATCTTCTGATCTGGCCACTTTTGTAAGTGCCCCCGCTCCGTTTCTTGTAAACACACTTTGTTTAAACGGCCCTTTGTTCCGGCGAAACACAACGTCTTTTCCTCTTTCGGCCAAATGTCCGACTCTTCTTCCATTCCAATGATACCTCAAAAATACGCAACATGGCCAGTAACCGAAACTGACACCAATGTACCATCATCATTACTGTACTCTGAAAAATTACACACAAAAACAATATTACATCTCCTCCTTATACACCTGATTCCAATTCCTACAATCACTCTCGTCGATTCATTTCAACTCTGAGAAAGTTTCCTTGTGTGACTCGATAATTCGACATTTCGTAAAAAATCAATGAAACGCGTGGCTGAGCATCGTAGCCGAAAAAAATTTGAATTTACCAGGAACCCCCTCTTATTTCCTGAGAATAACCCAAGGGTTCCTTGTTCCAAAAATTTCACAAACTGCTCCAATTTCTCCTTGCTTTGAAATGATCAACATTTACTGTACAAACTTGAAGTCCATTACGGTTGAGGATATTGACAAAACTTACATAGATAAAACCCCGGATGATACAGAAAACATACACAGAAAACGTATGCAAAATTTTAAGATTACCCAGTACTTCACGAGCGGACAAAATCTCTTTTTCACACCTTTGTTTCAAAGATCTCTTTCCAATTCCTCACCGGGTTTACTAATTTCCTCACCAAACATTATCTCTTTTTTTCAACGTAATATCCGTCTTCCGGATGTATAATATTCACGTAATATGAACAGCAAAGCTATAGTTTGACTTCTAACCGATGATGTCATGTGACAAATTAAAAAATTTTTATTTGACTTCCATGCAATTATGGGCAACGAATGTTAGCTTTGTGGAAAGCAAACGGCAAATCAAAAACTGAGGGCAAAAAATCAAGTGAAATTTTTGCAAATTAAAGCAACTGGAATTCATATGCTAAGCTTGCCGCCAGGACTTCTGCAGCCTCTGTATAGAATTGCAAAGGACCAAAAACGTATTTTGTAAAAGGATTTACAATATTATAGTTATATGTACAGAGTTTTATATTGATTCTGACGACTGGAAGATTTTTTAGCTTTACAAACTTTCACTGCATGGGAAGTTGTTGCGCAGGGGTTACACTGAATTCTGGCTTCTTTCAAGTTTTCCAAAAGTGCTTTACATTAGGCCCGTTTGCGTCTTTCACCATGATATTTACCGGTCCTCTTGTTGAGTGAGCACGCGAGATCCGGCTTGACGATGAACGGGTTTTGGCCATAATTAGAAGTGGCAATTGGGCTGGGCCGGCCCGGCCCGGTGATTGGGCCGGGCCGGGCCTGAGCAGATTTGAAAAAGCCCTGGGCCGGCCTGACCGCTTCGGCCCGCGGGCCGGGCCGACACTTTCGGCCCGGCCCGGAAGGTAGATAAGTTAAAAATTTTTAATGCTAAACCAGCAAAATAAAGCACAAATGCTTTGTAGAATGGATTATTTATCTTAATGATTTCCCCTCCCAATTTTATTCAAGTAAAAGTGCCAGGTGAATCTTAGTGTAAGGTTCTGAATTGTCCTTTTCCTCCGGTGCTACATGAAAATATGAGCCTTATTAAACATTAGAACCCGGACGACGCAACCATTTCGTTGCCTATGCTTTCAAATTGGGGTTTAAAAATTTTGAATAAATTTTTGGTGCTTTGAATTTTCGTAACCGAGTAAACTAAACCCAAATTTCTGTTCATTACAACATAATATATGCAAATGACAATATGGGATATAAGACAGACGGCGGTGAGAATAGAATCGATTTTTTGGGGACAACTTCTCCATATTCTTCGTGGTTGTAGTCTGGTTCCGGTGAAGATGGAGTAGTTTTTGTCGCGGAGGGAGTGGTTCTTCGCGTATGAGGGGTAGTTCTTGGTTCAGAGGGAGTAGTTGCCATAGAGGGAGTAGTGCTTTGTGTAGATTGCGTAGTAGTCGTATGTGGGTTCGGAGTTGATTTGGTTGGTCCAGGGGCCGGTGGAGTGTTCGTACTGGCATGAGGAGTTCCGTCAGTTACAACTGGTTCGTGATGCGCTGCAGTGCTGGTTGTTGCCTTTTCTGTAGTCGTCGCAGCAGTTGCTTCAATAGTAGTTGGTGTAGTCGTTGTTGCAGCCGTTGTTGTAATTTCTGTGGTCGTTGTAGTTGTGGTCCTAGTTGTCGTGGTCGTTGTTGTAGCGGTCGTAGTTGTCGTGGTCGTGGTTGTCGTGGTCGTAGTTGTCGTGGTAGTGGTGCTATCGATGTCAAAGTCAAAGATATTGCATCGTTGGTCTACTGGAAGGTGATATCTCGAACCAACAGGGCAACGGAAAGCCTCGGCAAATCCTTTAAAGTTGGCAAGAGCTCCCCAAACACGAACTCGAGCTGGCGGATGGGGATTCGCTACATTGTAGTCGTTCCAACGCACCGTCGTCGCAATTGTCTGGGCCATGTTGATGAAAAAAAGTTGTCTGTTGGAGAACTGTTGCATTATTCGGGTCTCCGAAATATTTCCAGGGACGAAATGGGAAAAATAGGCCAGACGAATACCTAAAATGACATTGAGGTAAGTCTAAAACGTGTGGACGACTTGTTTTGGGGCTTACTCTCGAAACAAAAACTTCCCTTCTTCCGCCGCTCAATGTAAAGACGTAAAGTTGCTCAAGAAAGGTTGCATAACTTAACCCGTAACGTGATTTGAACGCCTCAGGCTGTGTGCACATCCTTTGTATAAAATGGCAACAACATTTTCACAAAACAAGGGCGCAGCTCACAAAAATACCTGTGACAAAAGTCCCGTCTAACCATAAAAGTTGGAGCTTCCATAAAAGTACCTCCCGTGTGAGGAAAATAAATCGGCGTGCTTTCTGCGCTAGACTGACGAATAGAACGTAGCTCGACGCAGTTCAATTATGCAAATTTTCACGACTTATTTTAGTGTCCCAGCTTCTCCCGCTTAACTTCCAGGGAAGATAACCGCTCCCCAGGAATTGTTTATCTAGTCCTGCAATAATGCGGCTAATACTCACCAACTTGATCCGCAAATGCCTCGTCGGCGATTTTGTTGGGATCCACACAGAAGTCCGGTCTTTGTGGATCACATTGTTGACTGTAGAGCTTTGTAATACAGTCCCACCGAGCACGATGCTCCTTGTCCGGGTCCTCATGACTTTGTAGCAAATTATCTCCTAAAAAACGGGAATTTTTTAAGGTCAATTTCATCACTTGCCGAAAGTATGGGCCAATTCATGGGCCATCATAAGCCCTGTTCCAGAGAAATCGAGAGAAGCGGGAAAGTCGACATCGTAGTACGGATAGTCAACTGCGCGAAAGTGAAAGTAATTGTGCTGATTCTCTCGAGAGTGGAAAGCACCAAACTGAAGATAAAATATCAAAATTTTATTCTCGAAAACATATAGACCTATTTTAGTTTGAAAAAACGGTTTTGAACTAGTATTGCTCAAAAAAGACACTGCAAAGCAAAGCGATCGAATTCTTGTACAGGGCACAGCATTCCGAATGGTTTTCCTCGAAAGAGACCCCGAGTTGAAAGAGACCCCGGAATCGGGGGTCTCTCTCGATGTTTCCCCGAAATGGCCGAAAAGGTCAAAAATAGGGTAATCGATGGCGTAGATTCCAAAAATCATATTCGTTTTTCCCGATTCTTACTTTTTTCCTTAAGTAGTAATGTTAACAAGTAATTTTTTGAATTTTTTCTAAAAATAGTCGATTTAGGGGTTTTCGAGGGTGCTGATTTCGAAAATCATGTTAGCTTTCCTCTTTATAGTACTATCTGGTACTATACAGTACGAGGTGAAAATATGGCTTGTGGCGTTAATGGTGTTGTTTGGTTTCCTTCGAAAGAGACCCCGGAATCGGGGGTCTCTTTCGATGTTTGCCCGAAATGGCCGAAAAGATCAAAAATAGGGTAATCGATGGCGTAGATTCCAAAAATCATATTCGTTTTTTCTGATTCTTACTTTTTTGTTTAAGTAGTAATGTTAAAAAGTAATTTTTTGATTTTTTTCTAAAAATAGTAGATTTAGGGGTTTGGTCTCAAAGAAGTTCAAAGCCCGAGAGCTAGCGAAAAAAGAGTGCCAATTCAAGGCTCGAAAAAAAGTATTCTGTTGGAATATGTAGGTCAGAAGACGCATTCCAAAAATGTTTGCTTCATATAACGAATGGTTTTCCTCGAGAGGAACCCCTCGTTGAGAGGAACCCCTCGTCGAGAGGAACCCCTCGCGAGGGGTTCCTCTCTTAAGAAAAAAGTAAAAATGAGAAAAAATTAACATCATTTTCGAAATCCCGTCATCGATTACCTGTATATCCAACATTTCCTACTCGGGGGTTGTTCTCGACGAGGGGTTCCTCTCAACGAGGGGTTCCTCTCAACAAGGGGTTCCTCTCGACGAGGTGTTCCTTTCGATGGCATTCATAACGAATAGACTTGCCTTGTACTCTGGGATGACAAAATTTTTCAGCTTTTTCTCCGAGTTGAACTTAAAAACCTTGGCTATTCCATTCTCAAATCGCCTCGTATACACTGGGCCCCAATACAACAGCTCCACTGAAGCTAGCTCATCTCCAAAAAGAATTGGATGATCCACAAATTTGAACTCGTTCTTCGCCAATCTGTCCAGATAATTTTGTCGGGTCTGATTCTGCTTGAAGTTTGCGTTTCGGAGCATGCCTTCAGCGGTTTTCTTAATCGCGTTTCCTTCTTCGAAGAATTTTGCTTTCAGCTTCTCAAATGCCTCCTTGCCTTCTTTCATCTCCATTTCATACGCCATTTTGGAAAATTGAAGGGGAAACGCCTCTTGAATGTAATTCTCGCAATTGGAAAACTTTTTCGGGCGATGAATTTGATCGGTAAAATACTCCAACAGGTGATTCAGAAAGTTGGCACGATGAGCAGACAGGCTGGGCTGAAAAAAGTCATCGTTTATAATTCATCTTTTCTTCGCGGGTTTCAGGAAGAAACGGGAAGGCTAGAGGTGCCCAAAGAAGTTTGAATATCTTGAATTTGAAGTGTGGTTTAGACGCTTGGAGCTTTTTCCTGAATGAATGGACCCGGCGGATAGGAACGAATTACTACTGACTGAAAGTTGGCACAAGTTGCTCGGGCACAGCTCAAAATAAAGCCGCGGGAATCGTGCACACTCATTAATTTTTTTGCCTTACTTTAAGCTGTGCCGGAGCTGTGTCTTGTCCGGCAAAAAAACAGTTTTATTTTCGCACAGAAGGTTTCCTTTTGGCCACAAGGCAAAACCCAACAACTTACATCTATGACGTGTGGAAAATAGAATGCAATCTCCGGGAAAGTTTCGTCTAATCCTGTCCCCATAGTTCTGTTGAAGAAGCGGCCTTTTAAATGATCTGCCTGTACATAACCTCGAGCCATGTAATTCCGGTCGTAGACCAGATTGGCACATCCTCCAGTGACATTGCAGTACTTCTGCCTGAAGGTTATCATATGTATTCAATGAACCCCAGTATTAATAAGTCATTATCTTCCCGACATATTGATATGTTCATGTGATTCACAAATAACTTACCAAGCTTGCTCTTGGTTGACCTTTGGCGGAATATTCAGATATAATTTCCCCGCAGAAGCGTCGGAACCCCATTGATTAAAAATCGGGGCTCCCGTATAAAACAGAAAAACGTACAGTTCCAAGACTAACTCGATAAAAAGGTCGTCGTTATTGGCGAAAACTTCGTTCTTCATTGGAAAGATATAACCTCTCTGTTTCCAACTGCTCACAATCAGACTGTATAATGCTGGACGGTTCGATTCTTCCATCATGGTGGGTTCCATCAAGCAGTCGGCAAAGAGCGACTTAACTTTTTGGACGCTTGGGATCTGAAATTGAAAGAAATGACCGTATAGCCTAAAAAAACGAGTAAATCAAGATCGAAAAGGGTTTGTCATACTCGATCTAAGTCCTACCTCATCTCCATGGGCTGATTGCAGTAGCGTTCTCTTGATATAAAGATTCATCTCAACCATAATATTTGGGCTAAAATTTCCGGCAGCATAGGTGAAGAAATCATTGCAAGGATCAGCAGTCGGGTCCATATCTTTTGTTATGTTCTCCAGCTTCCTAGACATCGCGTCAGGAAAATGAACGGCATGGACGGAAAGAAATTGCAGGAGAACTGCCCATAGAGAAAGCCGGCCGTTCATCTCGGATGACCATCGAATGGGCGGTCAACAAAGAAAAATAAAAACATTGGAGGCTCTAAATTTGCATATTCAAACTTTTTTACTGATTTTTACTTTTTAGCCTTTTATTGATTTTTTTTTGAACTGCCTGAGCAAATTTGAAAAAGCCCTGGGCCGGCCTGGTCAATTCGGCCCGCGGGCCGGGCCGCAAAAATCGGCCCGGCCCGGCCCGATTGCCACCTCTAGCCATAATTCTTTGATTTTTGCATGGAATTTTTTGCTTTTTTCTACAAATTTATAATATTGCACTACTGTGCATATTGAGTGTGAAATTTGTAATACAAAAATCTCAAAAAAGTGAATATTTTTTGTCATGTATTTTATTGAGTCAAACTTTTTCCTTTTCAAGAAAATGGTCCCAGAGGTACTCGCTGAAAATTTCCTATGTACGGCTTGGGAAAAATAATCAAAATTTGTGCCAACATTCATTTTTGAGCGCTTACCCCGTTCAATTTTGACTAGTGCGCCATTAAACTTTCATTTTATATTCGTGTAGCTCTTTGAATTATGTCACAACGGCCGGTAATTTGACCTTCAGGTCAAAAGCAGAGCATTTCACTCAAAAAGTGATGTATTCCTTGATGTAATTCGATTGCATTTGGAAGTGTTCGGGTTTGGTAAACATTAAATTTATTATTGATCACGCTCTTGTTTTCGGTTTGGGTTACACTCTTCGTCGGTCTGAATCTGAGCACTTACCATATTTATTTTTGAGCTGGGTTTGTGGTTTTGGTACAGAGATTATAGTGATGTGAGAATTGTGGAAAAAAGTATTTTTTGGAGTCTAAATCTATATATGAGGGCCTACTTCAGAGTATTTTTGTGGTCAATTCTCTGTATTATGAATGGAAAAAACATCTATTTAATGGTAAAGCAAGTGTTCGTTGTCCTGGTCGGCTTTATGGGCTCTGGAAATTTTCGTTATAGACAAGTTCTGTTGTGTCCGTTTCCCCAAAAAATCAATCTACTGAACAGGAGAAGTAGCCAAGTGCAACGCTGGTAATCAAATGAAACTTGGCACAAGTTTAGAGTAGCTTTTTGAGGACATTTCATAGAAACGACTTTTGTCTCCGGCTCCGGCTCTAAACTCCCAGAACCGGAGGCTCTGGCTGCGGCTCCCGTGCAAAATGTAAAAAGGTCTCCGGCTCCGATATGCCAGAGATGACATGCCCAATCTTTTTGAGCCAAGTCGTGCGCAACACAATATTTTTCAAGAAACTGGTTTAACAAGGTTAAAAAAATGAAATTTTTACTTTTCTGAACACTGAGAGGCATGGCTTCGACTTCGGGCTCGGGAGCCGCTCAGGGCCGGAGCCAAGAGTCGTAGCAATCCCTGGAAACAACTGATATATGTGCTGTATGCTCAAAGTGTGTGAAAAATTTAAGTTGAGCGATGAGCTCGGGTATGTCCGCAGTAAACAAGCGGTTAGACAAAAATTTTGGCCATTCCTGCAAAACTTGAAGTCTTAGTTTATACATACATATCTTTTGTACCTTATAATATTTTAGGGAGTTGCAAAAATAGACAAAAGATCCGGAGATTGTCCAAAGTACACCCGGAATTTTCGTCTCCTCCAAAATTCAAAATTCTCTGATAATTTTGCAACTCGGAATGTGACCCGTCTTACAAAACATCCTCCCCCAAATTGTGTTTGTTATTCCCATTCTTCGTTGTACCGTAACTAATCACCTTCCGTTTCGCCAAAAAATCATTCAAATTCCTGATACGGGCATATCTCGTTGTCGGATGACGTCATTCGCGGTGAAATTTTTGTGGCAAATTTTTCGCATTTTTCCTCAATTTCAACGCCCGTTCCGCCGCTTCCTGTAATTCGAGGACGTTTTAATGGAATCGCTAGTGGGCGGAGCCGGCGATAATTATCGGCGCCTTTAATTATTATTTTCAAGGAGCGAAGAGAAAAAGATTTAAGGCCGGCCCCGCGGTTTCGCCACCGGCTTCACACACACAACACACACACAGCCCTCAACGAAAGACATTATGCGGTTTTGGGAGGCCCTCATCTGCTTGGTTTGCATGATCAATATTGTAATGGCGGTGCCGATGATCCGAAGATCTGGTAAGTAGTTTTTGATTTGTTGATAAAATATACTAATGGGAATTTATAACGCATCAAGAAGTCGTAAAAAATTGTAAATGACTTGAATTTTTTTGTCGAAGCGGCTTGTTAAAGTAGGCTTGATCTAATGCATAGAACTCGGTGAAAATTTCAATAGAGTAAAATTAGAGCCTTAAAAGGGGAGTTTTAGACAGTGATCTTCTAGTGTGAAAAATAACATATGATTTTTGCTTTTCATTTATTTGAAAATTTAGGACAAAGTAAATAAATATTCATTAGAGTAAAATTAGAGCCCGTAAAAAGTAAACTTGAGGCAGTGATCTTCTGATATGAAAAAACCCATGATTTTTGCTTTTCATTTATTTCAAAATTTAAGAAATTTTTTTTATTTATTCTATGAGTATGTCAGGAAAATAATGAGCACTCTGTCCCATCGAAAATTGCATCGCCGCAGAGAAAATTAATGGTGTTGCGGCAAAATCATTTCTCTTTTTACTTTATCGAAGTGATTGGTGCAATGACAGTGTGCTCATTATTTTCCCGACACACTGAGAAGCGCATAGTTGCAGGGAAGGCTTGATTTCTTCCGTGCAAGCTTAAACACAGCAAAAAAGTTGGATTTCTCTGGTCGTTGTTTTTTGTTTTTTATTGTATACCATCTACAAAGATGTTTGAGTACCCCTTTGCAAAGCAACACGCCAACTTTTTTCACCGTTTTATATATCCAATACATGGCTTAAAAAACTAAACTTCAAGCTGAGGTCAACGCTTCTTAGAGGTTTTAAAATACGTTAGAGCATCCAGACTGTCGTCAGTGCAAACAGGAGAACAATTCCGGTTTTCGAAATTCAATAGGTTTAATTTTCGCAATAATATTTAATACGTAGAAACAAGCATAACTTCCTTCCTGTCTTTTGTAGAGTGCACAGAGAATGCGTCAATGGTGTCGTCAATTTGATTTTTTTCTAAATTTATGGGTACCGCGGACTCAATCCATCCAATTTCATTTAAGGCTTACAATTAGACCAGGTTTCAAATTCCTGAAAATTCTAGCACGCGCTTTGCAGACGCAGCCGAGATTTTCAACGATCCCTGCCGCTGGGAAAGTAAACGACACGCGTCAGAGAGAAAAACAATTTTTGGCCGTATTTTTGTCAGTATGAGGCGGGAAAAAATAATTTTTTGTAAAAACATTACCCTCTACAGTGGAAATAGCTATGAAACTTTTCATGCCAAAATTCGCAAAAAAGCCATATTTTTGTCAACTTTCGATCTAATAAACTCGGTTGTTTTTGCAAAGAGAGCCAAGAATGATTGTCTATAAAAAAAATTATCGTCTATAACGGAGAATTTCAAAGATCTTAAGAGCCAGTTTTAAGAGAGATAAACGTCTTTGCAACAAAACCTATCTATAACGAATGATCTTTGATTCCTCGCGATCAATTATACCAAGTTTTGCAAGTTTTGACTGATTTTTTGTGATGAAAAAATTCAAAACTTCCATTTTTTGCTCTAACTGACCTTTGACCTTTAATTCATGCATCATCTAAATCCCACTCCTCCACAAATTCCTGCAACTGCTCCCCAACTCAAAGTGCATTTGTAATCCTCTTAATTTTCGCAAATTTGACTCCAACTTTTCGGTTACAATCTGTAGCTTTTTTTTCGTACGCTTCTCTTATCTTATCAGCCCTTTGAGTCTAATTCCGAGTAATAAAACTTTGAAGACCTACGTCAACTGTTTTTTTCACTTAAAATATCATTATACTAGAGATGATGATTTAAAAATAAGTTTGAAAAAACAAAAAATCTCAATTCAAACTGCTTTTATTTTAGCGAGTATTTTTTTCTGAGACCTCAAAATTATAGGGGTCGGAATAGTTTGTGGCTATTATTGGCATGCACACAAATGTAAACAGAATATGTATAATAAAGGGATAGGATTACTGCGCAAATGTTGCACTTTCCAAGATTGACCTCAAGTTGTTTTTTTCTGGAGATTAAATAAGGAGTTTGTGACCGAAAAATTATATGGAATACGGTAGAGAGTAATAATAAAAAAAGGATTGTAAAAAAAATGCCTGGAGGGAAATTTTTGAAAAAGTTTTGATGGCATGACACGCGGTTAAAATTTCGAGCTCCTGGGGGATGTTTCACGTACAAAAGGCCACTAACTTGAGTTAGCGGCATCACGCAAAAAGAGGAGAGATCAGAGAAAAAGAGGAGTGGTAACTTGAGTGATCCCTCTTCTTTTTGATTGGCGAATCGGGCGACTTTTTATGGACTTGGCCGGACATTTTAGGCCATAACTTTTGACACAGTGGACCAATTTACGCCCTTCCAAAAAAATATTAATGCTGGCGGTACACAGAATATACACATATAAATTTGTAAAATTTCCTTTTAAATTATGCAAATCATATGCAAATTTTTCTCTTGGTATTTAATATGCAAGATACGGAAAAAATTTTGCTACCATGATACGCAGCGTGGTCCCAGCTTTAAAACTTTCTTAAAAATTTGCAAATTGGTTTACTGTGACAAAAGTTATGACCAAAAAATTCTCGCCCACTGTTGCGCGGGCCTTTACTCCTGATACAGTATACCAATTTACACCCTTCAAAAAACCCTTTGATGCTGAGAGCGTAACAAACATGTCCATATAAAGATTTTAATAAAAGGCGAGCTTATTTACCAAGAAAAAAATTTGCATATAATTTGCATAATTTAGAAGAAAAATTTACAAATTTATATCCATGTATTCTGTGTACCACCAGCATTAATATTTTTTTGGAAGGGCGCAAATTGGTCCACTGTATCAAAAGTTATGGCCCAAAATATGCGGCCAAAGTCGATAAAAAGTCAGGTCACTCGAGTTACCACTCCTCTTTTTCTCTGCTCTCTCCGCTTTTTCTGTGATGCCGCTAACTCGAGTTAGTGCCCTTTTTGTACGTGAAACATCCCCCTGCTACAATAAGGCCACATTTTTTGATTTCTGCAATGCTTGAGCTAAAGATCTACCTATGATATGAGTAGAAAACCGTATGTAAGGCAAATTATATATTAATATGAAACCAATCAAAAACTCAAGTTTTCAGCTCTTATGCATACATATCAATTCTATTTAGTAAATATCCCAAGGGCGGCGTATTGATTTTCTTTTAATTCTGCACACACGATACCAATTTCAAAAAACTAGCTACAGTGACGGAAATGATCCAGTGGCCAAAAACGTACCATTGAGCATCCGGGTAGTATCAAAAAATGTGGCAAAATGCCTCCTTCTCCAACTAAAAAAACTCCGTTTTGAAGGGTTCTCTCACAAAAAGAGCGGGCGGGCTTTGGAAATCGGAGTTTTTTCACTTGGAGAGGGAGGTTTTTGCTACATTTTTTGATGCTATCCGGATGAAAAATGGTACGTTTTTTGGCCACTGGAACAGGTCTGCCACTATACCTTCCTGCGGCAGGAATAGGCATAAAACTTTTCGCTCCAAAATTTGCAAAAAACGAAAATTTTTGCCAATTTAGACCTAAAACATCTACAAATCTGTGCCAAGCTTTATCAAAATGTGAGAGTCGCACTTGGAGTACTCCCCCTGTTAGCTGAAATTTCCAAACATGGATTTATTTTATGCCCACATCGGAACATTTCATATAAAAATTCGTTTTGAAAAAAGCCACCAATTTGATTTTTTCTAAATTTAGAAGCCTTTTCTAACAACAGGCTAAGCTGTGGTCTCCTACTTTGCTTTTGAAATAATTCCTTACGCCTACTACACTATGAACCTAAACAGTCAACTTTTCCGCACACAAACCCCAAGCAAGCCTATTAAACCAAACAATTTACAACCTTTATCAACATTTCTCGACCTTTTAATGTCGTTCGCAGAATTTATAGGAGAGCGTGACCGACGAGACTTGGCGCAGCTGGAGCGCCTCCTCAGCCAAGTGGTCCAAATGAACCGCGCCTTCGACGGGCCCGCGATTCGGCCGGGATAATCGTCGCGGCCCAGCCCTTATGGATACGTTGCCAGCCCGAGCTTTAAGATTCACACGGTTCGAAAACGTCTAATTTATTTATTTCCCAAAGATGATCTCATGCTTACAGTACTAGTTGACCGAAATAAAGAGCTAAAGTTAGTGAGGAAATGACAGGTCAATTATGAAATTTGGGATGGAAAGATACAGTAAAACCTCTGTAGAACGAATTGAAAGGAAAATTTTGGTGTTTGTTATAGAAAGTTTTTGTTTTAAAATGGTTTCTTTTTGACTAAAATTTGCCCAAAGATCTCTGAAAATGTTAGTTGTAGATAGGCCTTGTTATATGGAGATTTGTTGTGTGCTGGTTTTGGACAACAGAATCTGCCTACAGCAATCAATTTTAGAAATTTAAAGGCCGGTGTTAATTCATTCTTGGGCCAAAAAAAATCTTCACAAAAGGACACCTCTATACCAACAATAATTAATTTTTTGACCCTTGAAGGCTTTTTGTATGCGTTTGACCGTAAGTTTATGATGATGATTGATGGGCATTTCAAAATTTGATCATAATTTTTTGAACTTTGATCTCCTTAAAATTTTTTAGAAAATGCCTCCAAAATCCTTGTAATTCACAACAGATCACGTTCTTCCACGACCATGCAACGCATTGTTTTCAAATTTAAAGTTTCAATTATCACTCCTCAAACTCTATTTTCTTGGAAATTCTTTCAAAACATTTCCAAAATTCTTGCAATTTAAAACAGATCACGTTCTTCATCTTCGTCCACCTACACACGCCCAAATTATCGGCCGAATCTATTTTAAATTAATTAAAAAATTCTTTGACGCAACCCTTATTTTCGGTTTCCGATATTTGTTTATTTTCGCTCACAAGCACGAAAAAATTTGCTATCACTCACTTACCGCCAATAATACTGAGGCCGGAATTGTAAGGAACCTCCGTCAGCCTAGCCAACATTATCAACCAAAATGCGCTGGCCATGGCCTTAATTTGCGGTTGTGGTTGAGGGTGTGGAAAGTCCGATAATTTCAGACAAACTCATGATCTTTGACTTGCAACAAATAGCGTTTTTGGAAAAGAAAAAATTCTATTGCATTTTGGAAAACCCTATGGCATTTTTTGAACTTGTTAGACGAGATATAGGCGAGATGTAGGTAGCAGGTCGTTGCTAGAGGTTTTATTTCCACAAATTTTATGGCTTATAGTGGCTGACCTGACCGAGTGACAAAAAATGTATTGTTTTGCATCAGGGAAGGACCACAAAATGTGGCCAAGTACCTCTCTCTCCAAGTGAAAAAACTCGGATTTCAAAAGCGCGCTCGCTCTTTTTGTGAGGGCACCCTTAAAAACGGAGATTTTGTACTTGGAGAGGGAGGCATTTTGCCACGTTTTTTGATACCTGCCGGATGCAAAATGGTACATTTTTTATTCTCTTTATACTTTGCACATAAAAAAATTACTGTTTTTTTGAAAGATCTGCAGAAAAACCTCTCTACAACAAACTGCAAGGACAAAAAAATACTTTGTTATACTTGTTCAAAAAGGTCTGTTTAAAGAGGGAGTTCCTTCTACAAAGCTTTCAACTGTTTGCCTGCCAAAACATCCAATCATTGCCCCTAATACATTATGCCAACAGTTCCGTATCCACTCGCCACCATGGGGCTCCCTAGCCGCCCCCGTTGTTCTGCGTCCTCCGGCAACAAGATGTACAAATAAACGAAGCAAATCGACGCGACAACAAAGGACGGCAGGAGAGCGGTGAAGAGAGTTCCGTTTTCCAGGAGCCAGAGAAAAGTTCCGCTGCTGGAAAGTGATAAAAAGATTGTGGGAAAATACAAATATTTTGACATAAAAACAGGTCGGTTACAAGCGACCAGTAATTGTTATCAAACTTACATGACAGCCGAGAGGAACCAAAAAACGGCTCGAGAGAACGAAACGCCGCGGAACAAAGAGTAGCGGGTGCAGAACAACTCTGAAATTTTTGAAAATTTAAATTCAAAAACTGCGATATCAGTCTGTCGTAAAAATAATGTGGATATGTCGCGGCTTGGAATCGCCCGTCATGTCTTGGCGACGGCCTGGAAATTTTTTTGGTACGCGATTGTGGTGAGGCGAGACATCTGCAACAAATCCACATTATTTCCCCGACAAACAAATAGACTGTAATTAAGATACAAAAGATGCAGTCGTTGTTATACATAGGCTTTTTTGCATAAAAAATCGAATTGTAAAATACGCATGTTGTCACAAAAAATGGCTCATGTTTCATTTCACCGACCAAAATTAGCTCATCTCAGTCTGACGTGCTCTCAGATTTGGACAATGTCGGGTCATTAAGTGCACTTATAGCACATTTTTACGTCATTCCTACACCTATAGCTCGTCTTTTTTTTGTTCGTTCCTACACTTTCTACCCTTTTTTCAGCAAACTCAAATTGCCGGCCTGGGCCATTGCGCCTTTCTGACGAACTTATCAAAAAGCTTTGTACTAAATTTTTAGGTTAATGGTTGAAAAAAATAACATAAAAAAGTAAGTTTCAGGACAAAACAGTTTTTAGAGCTGTGATATTGTAATTGGCGTGGATCGAGTAAAAGCGAAGCATATGTTCAAAGAAACACAGCAAAACTTTTCTTCAGTCACCAATTTTTGAAATCTTCAACGTCAACATCTGGCCAAAATGGAACTCTTCGTTCGCAAATCTTTCTATAACGAAAAATTTGTTGTCTCTAGCAATTCATTGTACACAATATTGCGTTTTTTAATTTTGCTGTCTTAGAGCTCAGACAGTACGCCTAACGCGGAGAGCGGTCAGAGAGAAATACGCTTTTTGGCCATAACTTTGCCAGTTTCGTGCGGAAAACATTGATTTTTTGCGGAAACATTACCCTTTACGGGAGAAATAGGTATACAACTTTTCGTGCCGAAATTCGGCAAAAAGTCCTAAATTTTCGTCGACTTTCGATCATAAAATCTCGGTTGTTTCGACAAGCGCGAGCCAGCATTCTCGCATATATTTTAGGAAAAAATATTCTAAACTTGTGCATTGTTTCAGCATAATCTGAGCGTCGCACATGGGGTATATACATCTCTTGTCAGTTAATTTGTTAGGCCAAACCTCCAAACAGCAAAACACTTCTATTCCAAATTATGTTTTTTATGCCCCTCGTTGTGCGGAATTCTTAACTGTATTTTTTCATTTTGCTGTCTTAGAGCTCAAGGTCTTGTTATTGATAGTTTTCTAAACATTGTTATTATCCGAAAAGGTCTGTTTTCAAGTAAAAATTTCATTATTAACTTCGCATTGTTTTCAAATTTAAAGTTTCAATTATCACTCCTCAAACTCTATTTTCTTTGAAATTCTTTCAAAACATTTCCAAAGTTCTTGCAATTCAAAACAGATCACGTTCTTCGTCTTCGTCCACCTACACACGCCCAAATTATCGGCCGAATCTATTTTAATTACAAAGGAATTCTTTGACGCAACTCTTATTTTCGGTTTCCGATATTTGTTTATTTTTTCGGTCACAAGCACGAAAAAATTTGCTATCACTCACTTACCGCTAATAATACAGAGACCGGAATTGCAAGGGACCGCCATCAGGCCGGCCAACATTATCAGCCAGAACGCGCTGGCCATGGCCTTGACTTGCGGGTTGTGGTCGAGGGTGTGGAAGTGCTGAAAATTTAAAACTAAATTTTGAAAAAACAAACTGTTAATTTGCTGTGCAAAAACCAGAAAGAGCCCAAAAAATTGTTTTTTATAGAAGGGTTTTGTTGTAGAAAGGCTTATTTTTGCCTTGGATTGACTTTTGAAACATTTTTTTCAACTTTAAAAATTGTTTGTTATGTACAGTTTTTGTTGTGGGAAACTTCGTTGTAGAGACCGTATGCTCAAACTATGTAAAAATCTGCCCAAAAGAACTTCTCACCTGTGTCAACAAGAGTGCAAAGAATGCTGCAAGACAGATGCCGTAGCCGACAATTACCGTTGTCCTTCGGCTTATCTGCCCCTGCAAGGAGCTCGCAGCGAACAAAAAGAAGACTTGAACTAACGGGTAAACAAGTGAGAGTACAGCGGCTTTGTGAGGAGCAATATGCATTTCGGTGAAGATTACGGAGGAGTAGGAGAGAATCACTGGCACTCCAATGGTCTGAAAATGAGTTATAGCGAAAATTGGAGATATTTTTTGGTCAGAAATGTTTTCTTCGATTTTCTAGCGTTCCCAGTGCAACGCTCAGATTTGCTTTAAATTTTGTAGATACGTTGGGCCTAGACGATATATCAAATACTAAAAATTTTAGCTCTGGATTTGCATGCGAAGCCGAGATATCGAACAATCTTTATTAATCAGAGAGTAGGCAAAATGCGGAGAGCGGTTAGAGAAAAAACACTTTTTAGCCATATCCTTGCCAGTTTGGCTATGAAATAATGATGATTTTTGCAGGAGTGTAGAAGTCTGATTATTGCTTCTTTTGCAATAATCAGCCTGTCGGGAAAATAATGTGGATTCGTCATGCTTTGGAATCGTCCATCATGGCTTTTTAACGACTCTCCAATGCTGGAAATTTGATGGGCGACTGCGCCAACCCGGGAGATTTTGCTGCGACAAATCCACATTATTTTCCCGACAAACTGAGAAAAATTTTTGATTTTCTCTGCAAATCTCAATCTAGAGATCGCTAATATTACTAACTAGGGAAGTACCCCAAGTGCGACGCTCAGATTTTCTTTAAATTTTGCATACACGTCGGGCATACCTAAGCGTCGATTCCTGAAAGTTTTAGCCCGCGCTTTGCAAGCGGCACCGAGATATTGTCGCCGAAAGAGTACAAAAAACGAGAGATCAGAGGGGAAAACATTTTTTGGCCATAACTTTGCTAGTTTCGTGTGGAAAAAATTAATTTTTTGTGGAAACGTTACCCTTTACGGTACAAATAGGTATGAAAATTTTTGTGCCGAAATTCAGCAAAAAGTGTCAACTTTTCGACGACCTTCGACATAAAAATCTCGGTTGTTTCTGCAACGCGTGAGCTACGATTCTCGCATATGTCTTAGAAAAAATTATTCTAAATTTGTGCCAAGTTTAATCAAAATCTGAACGTTGCACTTGGGGTACTTCACCTGCAAGAAAAAATTAATCTTAACCCCCTAAAAATCTGATCGTCTCAAGCCTTTCCCTTTTCCAAAAAAAAACTCACCGCATTAATGACCATCAACACAAACGCCATGAATTTCGGATTAAAAAGTGCATAGTTCTGCACTTCCATCTCCTCTTCCCCATCGAATTCCTCTTTGATGGGCTCCACGTAGAGCTCTCGGTACTTGTAGTACAACATACAGCTGATAAATGCGGGTGAAGTGATCAAAAAACAGAACGTTGAGTAATGAATGCCTTTGAGGAACGGCAGAAACGATGAGAAAATTGCACTTCCCGAGAAAATCACAGCTGCGGTGAAGAACATCTTGGGACGTTGATGGTAATCGGTCATGTCTTTGATGCAAATCGGAGCCGAAACAAACCCAATGCCCACTCCAATGCCGGCAATGAAGCGGCCAAGGCAGAAGAAAATGTAGCTGAAATTTGAAAGTCAATGCTTACTGTTAGAGAAGTAAATCGGTTTACAAGGAAGAAGCCCCAAGAGCGACGCTCAGATTTTGATGAAACAATGCACAAGATTAGAATATTTTTTCTAATATATATGCGATAATCCTAGCTCGCGCTTTGCAGAAACAACCGAGATTTTTAGATCGAAAGTTGGCGAAAATTTAACACTTTTTGCCGAATTTCGGCACGAAAAGTTTCATACCTATTTCTACCGTAGAGTGTAATGTTTCTACAAAAAATCTTTTTTTTCCGCACGGAACTGGAAAAGTTATGGTCAAAAAGCGTTCTTCTCTCTGACCGCTCTCCACGTTTAGTGTACTCTCGTCGGCGGCAAAAATCGTTCAATATCTCGACTGCGCCTGCAAAGCGCGAGCTTAAACTTTCAAGAATTGATATTTATTTCATGCCCAACGTGTGCGCAAAAATTAAAGAAAATCTGAGCTTTGTACTTGGTGTACTTCCCTTGTTAGTCCGGGCCAAACTTACATTATAACGAGCTCCCGTACAACAAAACCTGCCTGTAACGGGTAGATTTTTTCCCCAACTTTTGACCTAAAAATCTCGGTCATGTCTGCAAAGCGCGGGCTGGGAGTCCCGCACACGACTTATTAGGGAAAACTATTCTGAATTAGTGGCAAATTTCCTCACGTCGCACTTGAGGTACGTAAGTTATCAAATGTAAGTTGGAACCTCCAAAAAACCGTGAAAAATGGCTCGTTATACCAAGGGTGTGCTGTAACGCAATTCGTTATGATAAAAAATATATAGGGCATACGAAATGGTTAGCCATCTATACATTGACAGGCTTTGTTTCTTAGAAGCCTTTCTACAATAACATGTTGTTGTTTGGGGTAAAATACGATCTGAAATATAATGGGATTTTTTTGAGAAAGATAAAAGAGAGAGAGAGACCTCGTTTGCCCCGAACTCCACAATTTCTTAGCATAAACTCCCAATAAATTAACCGTTACCTCGGCAAAATCTGCAACGCACAACCAGCAAAGAGCAAATGAGCGTTGAAGTCCAAGCAATGCTTGTTAGTAAAGTGTCGATACAACGGGACTACTGCCAATGTCCCGAAAAACTTCCCAGCTGGGAAAGCGACCGATATCATCGACAGTTGAAAACGAGTCAGCCCGTAATTGAGTAGGGTCAACGCCGAAGCGGCGGCTTGATGGTAGATTTGAAAGATCGAAATCAAAGCGACAACTATCACTATTTTCATGGTCGTGTAAACTTAGCAAAGGCTTGTATAGCAAAATGAAATGCTGGAGTTGTAGAAAATACCAAGGATTTTTAGAGATGAGGAGACTTGTCAAACACACTCATTCCTTGCTCACTTTTTAGTAATTAGCAAAAAATGCGCTGAGATTTCGGCATTTCTTTTTTTTGAATGGACGAAAGGGTTTATGTATCGTTTTCTCCTTGCGGATTGCATACTTGAGGAACCCTTCAAGTTGTGTGTAATGCCAAAGAATGTGTTTACATAACCGAAAGACAAAAAATGATTATCCTGAACCTGCGTAAATGGAAAGTCGATACCATCGAATCGGTCAACAATTTTGCAGGTCGAAAGTGCCAATCTTGGGCCAAACTGGAACTCCGTCATACAAATAAAAAAAACTAGAACCTCTGTATATACGGCAAACATACGGCACGACCGAAGCGGTCAGGCCGGCCCAGGGCTTTTTCAAATCTGCTCAGGCCCTGCCACACGTCAAAAAAAGTGAAAAAACAAGGGATCTCGGATCATTGATTTTTGACGAAATGTCGCCGAATTATCGAGTCACAAGAGAAAACTTTCCCAGAGAATTTCGAGAAAATGTTTCTTCGAAGAGGAAAATAATTGTTCAAGCTCGATAATTCTGCGGCACTTCGCAAAAAATCAATGATCCGAGATTCCTTGTTTTTTCAATTTTCTGAAAGAATTGTTTTGACGTGTGCCACCTCTTGCTGTTCCGCACTTGGTTCACACCACAAAGGTCACCAACCTCGCTATATCCGTTATAAACGCTTTTTTATGTTTGGAATCTTCTGATTCATTGGATTCTCAGGCTTGATGACGGTCAACTTCTACTCAGGCTATATAGAAATCTGTGCTTATTGTGTTTTTTTTTTTGATGTTTGCCGGAGTAATATTTTGACATGCAGTGGGGGGACCTCATCCAGTGGCAAAAAACGTACCATTTTGCATCCAGGAAGTATCAAAAAATGTGGCAAAATACCTCCCTCTCCAACTAAAAAACTCAGATTTCAAAAGCGCGCCCGCTCTTTTTGTGAGGAAAGGGCGCGTCTTTCAAAACGAAGTTTTTTCACTTGGAAAGGAAAACATTTTGCTACATTTTTAATACTTCGCGGATTCAAAATGGTACGTTTTTTGCCACTGTATCAGGCCCCCACTGTATTAACTCACAGCAATCCTCCACCAATCGTAGACACTTTCCTATTCAAACACTTTGGAAATCAACAGCATTTATTGCTGTTGATTTTTCTAAATTCGGAGACAATGAGGCCATAAAGGACAAAAGAAGAAAAGAAGTCTGCTGCCCATAAAATTAAATAATAAATCGCTATGACGCTGTGTGTGAAATCATAAAAAATCAAACTCAATAAAGTAACACTAGCCCACAGTCATAGTTATGCGGTATATCATCCATTTTCTAATCATAGGTCTCGCTCATAGTCTAACTTTAAGTTAATGGTGTCCTAGTTATCAGATATCATATCAAACGCTCGATTCGGTCCGAACGGTGCACCTGACGAATTGTGCACCTGGCTGAACGGGGCACCTGGCTGAATTGTGCACCTGGCTGAACGGTGCACCTGACATTTTCTTGTTTGAACAGTGCACCTATTCGAATAGTGCACCTTGAAAAAAAGTTTTTTGTGCATTATTGAAGAAAATTTGAAAGGTTTTCGTGTCGGGACAAGGAGAAACGATTTTTTTGGAAAATTTTTAAAAAATTTGAAAGGTTTTCGTTTCGGGACAGAGAAAAAGGATTTTTTTGGATTTTTTTTTTTTTTTAATTTGAAAGGTTTTCGCTTCGGGACAGAGAAAAAGAATTTTTTTTGGAATTTTTTTAAAAAATTTGAAAGGTTTTCGCTTCGGGACAGGGAAAAAGGATTTTTTGTGGAAAATTTTAATAAAACTTGAAGGGTTTTCGCTTCGGGACAGAGAAAAAGGATTTTTTTTGGAAAATTTTAATAAATTTTGAAAGGTTTTCGCTTCGGGACAGGGGAAAAGGAAATTTTTGGGAAATTTTTAAAAAATTTGAAGGGTTTTCGCTTCGGGACAGAGAAAAAGAACTTTTTTGGAAAATTTTTAAAAGTTTTGAATGGTTTTCGCTTCGGGACCGGGAAAAAGGATTTTTTGGATTTTTTTTTAAAATTTGAAAGGTTTTCGCTTCAGGACAGAGAAAAAGAATTTTTTTTGGAATTTTTTTAAAAAATTTGAAAGGTTTTCGCTTCGGGACAGGGAAAAAGGACTTTTTGGAAAATTTTTAAAAGTTTTCAGAGGTATAAATATGACAAGGGGGGATCAAGGTAAGCCGTTTTTATATTTTTTATTCATTCTGAAAAACTAAATATGACAAGGGGAGATCAAGGTAAGCTTTTTTTGACAATTTTTTTGTTTGTAAAAAGATAAATATGACATGGGGAGATCAATGTAAGCTTTTTTTGACAATTTTTTTGTTTGTAAAAAGATAAATATGACAAGGGGGGATCAAGGTAAGCCGTTTTTATAATTTTTTTTTCATTCTGAAAAACTAAATATGACAAGGGGAGGTCTCGAAGCGAAAACCTATCAAATTTTTAAAAAATTTTCCAAAAAATCCTTTTTCCCTGTCCCGAAGCGAAAACCTATCAAATTTTTAAAAAATTTTCCAAAAAATCCTTTTTCCCTGTCCCGAAGCGAAAACCTATCAAATTTTTAAAAAATTTCCCAAAAAAATCCTTGTTCCCTGTCTCGAAGCGAAAACCTTTCAAGTTTTATTAAAATTTTCCAAAAAAAATCCTTTTTCCCTGTCCCGAAGCGAAAACCTATCAAATTTTTAAAAAATTTTCCAAAAAATCCTTTTTCCCTGTCCCGAAGCGAAAACCTATCAAATTTTTAAAAAATTTCCCAAAAAGATCCTTTTTCCCTGTCCCGAAGCGAAAACCTTTCAAATTTTTTAAAAAATTCCAAAAAAATCCTTTTTCCCTGTCCCGAAGCGAAAACCTTTCAAATTTTTAAAAAAATTCCAAAAAAAATTCTTTTTCTCTGTCTCGAAGTGAAAACCTTTCAAGTTTTATCAAAATTTCCCAAAAAAATCCTTTTTCTCTGTCCCGAAGCGAAAACCTTTCAAATTTTTTAAAAAATTCCAAAAAAATCCTTTTTCCCTGTCCCGAAGCGAAAACCTTTCAAATTTTTTAAAAAATTCCAAAAAAATCCTTTTTCCCTGTCTCGAAGCGAAAACATTTCAAATTTTGTTCAATTGTTCATGAAAAATCTCTTTTTCAAGGTGCGCTGTCGCCCAGGTGCACTGTTCGCCCAGGTGCAACGTTCGCCCAGGTGCACAGTTCAAAACGTGTCAGGTGCACCGTTCGCTCAGGTGCCCCGTTCAGCCAGGTGCACTGTTTGTTTCAGGTGCACCGTTCGGACACAACCCAAACGCTCATATCATCATGCCTTTAGAACGAAGAAGCTCTGCATAAAAAAGCAGAGCTGTTAGAGTCGGGAATAGCGTCCACCACCGAGCCATGTGACGACTTTGCCAACTACGCGGCCTACGGAATCGAAGCCTCCACCTTTGTGAAATATAAACAGGAGAGAGCCGAAGAGGTGTTCGGCAAAATGCAGAGTCAATTTGTAAGCAAATTTGGTATTGAATTTCCGCCGAAAGTGCATCGGTACCCGTGTGCAATAAATCGCAAGAGACAAAAAATTATTCGTTTTACAGGAGAAGTACTTTGAAGTGCAACGCTCAAATTTTGACGAGACTTGGCACAAATTTAGCTTTATTTTTTCGAAGACATATATATGTGAGCCTCCAAACCTGCTCTTTATAGAAACGACTGAGATTTTTAGACTGAAAGCAGGCAAAAACGTGACACTTTATTGTGAGTTTTGAAACAGTGTCGCCGAAGTCTCCTCAGCGGCTTTGCGACCAGAGCTGAGTTGGGTTATATAATATGTATACAAAGCTGTACTGTGGGCCTAAAATTGGCTTTTGGAACACGTGAAATTGTCCGCTATGGACAAGTTTCATTGTACGGAAGCTTTTTTTACAAAGGTTCCACTGTATCACAGTCAAACACAACGAATCTTTTCAGGAGCCTCTTGTCGAACTCAAAAGGATCTTTGGTTTCTGCCAATATCAAACTCCCTTCCCCGGAAAGAAGTTCAAGCCCGGAAAGGACGACACGGAAGCTGCGGCAAATCTAGCGCTAATATTAGGTTGGCAACTAAGTTATTGAAATTTTTGACTGCTTTTCTTTTTGCCACAACCTTTAAAGGCTTGACAGTCAACAACTATAATACCCACTATTAGTAACAACAATACAAGCCTTATCATCTGAATGTGCAGTGGCACCACCAACAGAGAAACCAGGGAACTTAGGCTTAGAAGATTTCATGAAGCCGGTTTCTAGATGTTCTGTTATACTGAAGTTTTTATACCTTAGATCGTACGCAGCCAAATAGGTGTGATATCCGACACAGAGAGTAACATAAGTACTTCACAACACTCAAGAAAGCAAAGTCTATTTGGACTGTTTGACAAGTTCTTACGATCATTATTTCTATCGGTCCAAACAGGCATTTTGACGTAAGTGGATATTCTAGATTTCGTTTTGCTCGCAGCCTGAATCTTTTCTATCTCCCATGTAAACATATTCGGAGGAGTGATACTCTGTGCTGGTAATTTTCCCGAGAGCATAGCGCTTAAAAAATTTGCTAAAATCTTTAAAAATGCTTTCATCGGGTATAAAGGGTCTGTTCGGCCTTAACTTCAGAATACCGCGCCTAAGCTCGCTGGCTCCTGTACGGGTTTTTAACAAAGAGAATAGACGTCCCTTTTCAGGGCCCTAGATTTATCAGCGGCACAAAGGTCTTGGAAAAAAATAGCAACTACTCGGTTAACTTTTTGGGAGCCACTAGGCAGGTCTTGAAGATAAATACGGTCGCAACTTTATGTCATGCTCCAAGAAGGAAGACGGTTTATGCTACAATTTGGTTCGTAGTGAATAGCTCTGTCACTACCCGAAGAGTTAACCGCGCTGCCTTCTTTAGCGTCTCGTGCAACACCTTGAAAGACAGCCTACCGCCTAATTTTAAGCGAAGTCGTAATAATTTCTATTGATCCTTTTGGGACAAAATGTTACACAAGACTGTTGAAGGTGTCCTAACGTTGTAAACGTTGTACATTAGCATTATGTCATTCGAGTTCTAAACGCATTGCATGGCACTGCAAAATGACCACTCAAAATTGCTCTTATTCAAATTCAAGGTACTACACCAACACGCGAGCTGCGAGTTCGATGCCTCTGGGTTTGATAATACTCTAACCCTACTACAGGTGGGATAGTGTGATACTAGCCATACTGACTTAAGAAGGTCTGTGGAATAATGCAAAAAAAATTTCAATAACTTAGTTGCCAACCTAATAAACTCCGACCTTGCTACCCCATCCTTCGAAAACAACACTTGGTTTGCTTCGCATTTTGCTTCCTATCTCAGCATCCTGTTCAAATATGGCTCAACGTACTTTGACGAAGCAATGATGGGGAGAAAAGTCTTTATTGGGATGCAGGGCCAGCTCGATCAGCCGTTGCACGATGACACCTGCGAAGGGAAAACAGCGATGTAAAGAGATGGCCAAAGTGATTTTTGGTGTCAAGCTTTACGATGATTTCCCAGTGGTCATTTATTTCCCTGAGTCGGTAAGCTCTCCAATGAGAAACCCCCTTCATTACTCTGTCGAGAAAACAATGAGCGCGTCGCTGAAGTGAAAAGCAATTTGATTTTGCTGCCACACAATGGATTTTCTCGGCAGCGATGCGATTTTTGATGCGACATTCTGTTCATTATTTTCCCGACAGACTGATATGGCCACGCTTTTAGGTGGAAGAACGCAAACAAATCTTATATCACATCCGCGATATTTTCAATGGCAGCGAAGAGCCCGGGCCCTACAATAACTGCGCCGAACTTGTTGAAGATGTTGCTCCGATGTACTACAAAAAGATCATGTTTGATTTCATCAACCAAAACGAGGATTCCATACAGACTCTTGAAGAGGAGTTCCTCAGAATGTACACAGACATTGTCAGCGCGTTCAACGCCACCTTGTACTCGATGAATGCGCCCGAGACGACGGGATTTCAACGGATCAAACTGCTGAATATAAGTCATCCGATTTTTGAGAACGCCGAATTCGAAAAGTACTTTAATGTCACGTTTATTGAGGAGTTTTTGTATCGAGATCGGCATGTGAATAACATGAAACGGATGATTCAATGGAACGCCGATCATCAGGAGAAAATGTTTTACTCTCCGAGTTTTGAGGTAATGATTGAGGCGTAGAGGTGATAAAGTTTCAGAAACACACATCCTTCTTTGGTCTCGAGGCCGGGAATGAGGAGTATTTTGGATTTGGAATGCATGCAATCAGCTATCCCTTTTATAACAGGGCTTTCCCACCAGCTTTGACCTATTCCAATTTTGCTTTCGCCTTTCGGAATAAGGCACATCGTAGGTTTACTTTAATTCTTGATACAAAATACTGCAAGTGCGACGCCCAGATTTTGATGGTAGTTAGCACAAATTTAGACCGAGCTTTGGAGAAACGACAGAGATTTTTAGATCGAAAAATAGTAAAAAAAGCGACAGTTTTTTTGCGAGAATTAGCATAACAAAAAAGCTCCACGCGTTTCGCGCATTCTTTCGGCAGATTGTTGAATTTCACAGCCATCTCTTCAAAGCGCAAGCTAAAATTTTCAGGAATTGATAGACCGTCTATGCCAAAAGAACGTGAAAAATTTACAAAAAATCTAGGCGTTGAACTTGGAGTACTTCGTTTGTCAAAATCCCCATCTTTTTTTTTGAGTGAACACCGTTGCCTACAACGCTTTTCAACGTCGCAATACAATGTTCTTTCAAGATTCTTTTGTTGAGAGTCCATTTATCAGCAAACTGTCGCAAGAACAGCTGTACTTTTTGAACTTGGCTCAGAATTTGATTATGCTTGGTGGAGACTTTGCCGACAAAAAGTCTGATGCATGGGACTACTTCAAGTGCTGGAGGGCATTTTCGAACGCTTTCCATTGTGAGCCGGGAAGCGCGTATCACAAAACAGGAGATTGTGGAGGTGTTGTACCAAGCAATATTCAACCATTCTACAATTATTCCCATTATGTTCTTCCTAATAATTAGAATACTTGAAGCATTTGGAAAGTACTAAGTAAAATTTTTATAATAAATGTAATTCTAACCGAGAAAGTGACTAAAGAGAGAGCCACATCTTCGATTTAGCTCGCCAAAATTTTGATACGAAACCGGATCTTTTCCTCCGGCAAAGACATCGGCAATTGCTTGGGCAAAATCTTTGTAATGTTCAGTATGAACGCCTTTAGAGCCCCCTAACAAGGCGCCACGCAAAATTTTGACGTAAAATCCACATTTGGAAGCTCTGAGATTGCTCGTTGTGTACAGGCTTTGTTGTGCGTAAAGCATCCCTGTTTGCTTTATGCTATAAACGACGTTTCTATTACAAAAAGAAAAAGGAAAAAAGACGCGTCTTCCTTTCTAGCCAATCAACAATGGCGCGGACCTCCTCTCAAACGCTCTTTCTGCCACACAAGTCTCTCTTCCCTCTCCTTGCGCCACAAAAATTTAGACGCTCACTTCTTCAAGCGCTGTTCTCTCTATTCTCCCTACCAATTTTTTTAGTATTTCTTAAACATGCTGGCAGCGTACATTATACGTTCTATAATAAGGAGTATTACTAAAGATCCTTTCAATGAAAACGGATTCTCACCAGGAAAAGTGCTCCATACAGGTCAGAGTTGACCCTCGACAATGCACGTGAAGCGTACCATTCTCTTAATAAACCGGTAAGACTATTAATTTGTTACTTAACTGACTAAAAACTTATTGATGGAACACGTTTTAGACAATAGTTGTCAGCGAATTGTAAATTTTTTTTTATTTTGAGTGTAACTTCAGTCAAAATGAACAGAACTTGATGAAACCAAGAACGTTTAAGATGCTAGGAGACATGCTTTAACTCCGCATAATTGCTTTATGTCGGCCACAGGCGTGGTACCAATTTTGAAAAAAATTTGTTTCTTGGAATTTTTTACATTTCGAGGTATAAGACCTCACGAAACCAGCATACAAAGACTATAACGGACAGTAGTTTCTTGTTAGCTATCATACAATAGCATAAAAATTTTCTGCCCTTTAAACCCGCTAGATTGACTTTACATTGTACATGGTGTACCCCCAAGTGCCCAACTCATAAAAGATGAACGAGAAGATAACGAAACCCGGCTGGCTATCCTATGATTGCTAACAACTGATTACCACTTATTTTGGTATTTGTATGCTGATTTATGAGCGGCGTGACTATCTATTAGGTAGATCAAGAAATATTGTCGTTTTCGAGTGGGCAGTTTCCAAAGTCTATAAAAAAATCAAACGACAATAAAATTTCGCAATATTGCACCGTTTTGTAGTCAAGAACTCAAGCTAAAATAAGGTAAACCAGGCATTTTTACCATTTTTTGAACACAACCTTTTGACCTAAAAACAGAAGAAAACAAAGAATCACCTACTTACCAAATGTGGAGAGAGCTGGGCTTGCGGGGGCACTGTGATCTGAAAACAGAAAACATAAGTTTGTCAAAAGAAACTAAAAAATGGCAACACGAAGAATATGAAAATTTTGAAACGCGAAACTATCGGGGGAAGTTGAAAAAGCTCGTTGAAAACTTCTACTAATACATACTTCATGCTAGCCTTTAACACCTTCCTTTTAAATTAATAAATGATACCTAAAATCTTGAAGTTCCAAGAAAATCAAAGTGATAAATGCCCGCGAGGAGGAAACATGGCCGAAATCCCGCTGAAAAAGAGATTTGAAGCCGTAAAAAAAGGAAATGTTTCTTGTGGACAAAATTTCCTCAGATCGCCGAAAACGCCCGGTTTTTTTATTGTTTTTGGTGTTCGTTTCACAACTCTTTATAAAAAATATTATATTATTTTCCTTTCAGACGAACCCATTCCAAAAATGCCTTCATTGTCGAAAGTTATGGCCTTGATCGTGGCGGTTATTATATGTAAGTAAACATCTTTTATGGGCGTTTCCGCAATTGTAGAAACCTTTTTAGGCAATTGTTATTTAAAACGCGAGGTTCTCCAAGCCAAGGCGAAAATAAGGAATGTTCCCGCAGCAGTACCCAAAACGGCTGGGCTCTTGCTAGAAAATGAAAAATTTGTTCTTTTTTATTGTTGGAGATGGATCAAACAAGATGAAGACGAATGGAGATCACTGAAAAGGTATGCTTTTTGTTTTTTTTCTGTTTTACAGCAGTTTGGAAAAGTTTCTTATGAAAGCTGGTCCAATATTTTTTGTGTTTTGAACGATTTTAGGTACTTTTTGACATAACGATGCGTGAAAATGGGTGTAGTTTCCCAAAAAAACCGTCCAGGAATTCTGATGGTTGAGTTTTTGTCGAGTTACAGGCAAAACCTTCACCAAAGTACCTAGTGTAATATAATATTTTATACTACATTTAGAAATCATAACCCATTTTCACGATTCGTTATGTCAAAAAGTCCCTAAAATCGCCCAAAACACAAGAGTATTGGATCAGCTCTCGTAAAAAACTTTTCCAACCTGCTATAAAACAAAAAAAAAAAAACAAAAAGCATACCTTTTTCAGTGATCTCCATTCGTCTTCATCTTGTTTGACACATTTCCAACACCAAAAAAAGCAAATTTTTTTCTAGCAAGAGACCAGTTGTTTTGGGTACCGGAACATTCCTTATTCGCGCCTTGGCTTGGAGAACCTCACACTAACAAGGGAAGTCCCCCAAGTGCGACGCTCAGATTTTGATGAAACTCGGCACAAATTTAGAATAATTTTTTCTAAGACATATGAGAGAATCCTAGCTCGCGCTTTGCAGAAAAAACCGAAATGTTTAGATCGAACGTCGGCGAAAATGTGAGACGTTTTGCCGAATTTCGGCACTAAAAGTTTCATACCTATTTCTACCGTAAAAAGTAATGCTTCTATAAAAAATCAATTTTTTCCCCATGAAACTCGCAAAGTTATGGCCAAAAAGCGTTTTTCTCTCTGACCGCTCTCCGCGTTAAGCGTACTCTCTTGGCGGCAAAGATCGTTCGATATCTCGGCTGCGCCTGCAAAGCACGGGCTCAAACTTTCAGGAATTGGTATCTAGTCTATGCCCGACACGTCCGCAAAATTTAAAGAAAATCTGAGCGTCGCACTTGGGGTACTTCCCCTGTAAGTTTAACCCTTTCCGGACGAGTCGGCACGTACTGGTAAAAATGAAAGAGGGTACCCTACTGAGTAACGGCATAATAGTGGTTCAGCCCATCGAAGCGTTATTTGCGACTTACAATTAGGACAAAAAATGTCCTAAAACATACCCCCATTTAACATATCACTTTTAAAATTTTTGTGACAAGCTGTAGGTCGGAAACTACCCTAAATTAAAGTCGAGGAGTCTTAGTACTGTTACATCCAAGAACTGTCCGAATGGGACCACTATAGGATTTGTTATCGATTTTTGGAAATTGAAATTTTAATTTTGGTCAATTTTGGACCTAAAATCAAGTATATCTTCTGTCGACATCAACCGTTTCGGTCCAAATGTGGTTTTTCCAAATCTATTTTGATGCTAGCTTCTTCCTAGAGTGTTTCCAGAAAAAACCTATGAGGCATATTTCTGTAAAACGCAAAAATGTTGAAAATGTAAATGTTTCATCGTATAAAATGTCGCTGCAAGCCGAGAAGGGTCGGGCGCAGCTCGAATCGAGAAAATAATAATTTTTTCTTTGATAAATATTGTTTTAGTGTGAAACCAAATTAAAATCCATGAAAATTGCCTGAAAACAGAGTAAAAATATAAAAATGACATTTAGGTAATGTTTATGTGCTATTCCTGTCCGTATTCGCGTTGAATCATCTTGTTGACATTAAAAAGTCAACCGATCTACAGCTTGTCACAAAAATTTTAAAAGTGATATGTCAAATGGGGGTATGTTTTAGGACATTTTTTGTCCTAAGTCCCAAATAACGCTTCGATGGGCTGAACCACTATTATGCCGTTACTCAGTAGGGTACGCTCTTTCATTTTTACCTGAACGTGCCGACTCGTCCGGAAAGGGTTAAAAAACGCATAAAACAAGCTCGTCAATTTTTTTTCGTTCCGAGCTGCGCCCTAGGATATGCCAATTGGGGTATTTGTATACGATAAGACGTTTTTATTGTCCTTACTTTCAGATGTCGCTTTGCTCATAAAAGATGAAGAAGAAGTGCAGGAGTTAATAAGAGTAACGTTCCGCATATTAGCGAAGGAATTAACGAATCGATTAAAGAAGAGATACGAACTGATGTAATCATGTAAATAATTTTTTTGTCTAACCAACTATTTTTTACTTTTTTTAACTAACGTTTTTTGCTAACGTAGGTATTTTTAACAGAAAAAACAAAAAAAAAAAAAAAAAATAAAAAAAAAAAAAAAAAAAAATTTTAAGTTGCTTGGGAGGGGATGTATATATTTTTTTAATGTAAATAAAGGGCGGGCAACTATATATTCGGATTTTTTAATACATAGAAAGATTTCTACTGCCTTTGTAGGGATTTTGGAGGCTTCTTGGCTCCATCTGGATTCGAAATCCTGAAAAGGTTGTAAAGGGTGTTTCAAGAAATATGACAGAAACTTTTTGCAAACATCTTTGAGCTCTCCGGTGTTGTCGCGGAAATTCTTCTTGTTTCTAAAGATTGATGTTGGGCGGTTTTGTAACCACGAAAAAATTTTTTTTCGTCGTCGGAGAGGCCATTTCTCAGCGGAGACATTTGGGGCCTTTTCGAAAAATTCCATCGTATTACATGGTGGAAGCTTTGTTACAACGGCCAAAATTATGCTTACGTTACACCTTTGTGGACTTTACGTCTGTCTCAGTCACTTTTTTGATTTTACGCACAGACCTCAGATTTCGACGGAAGTTGTTTTGAGTGTTTGGATCACTCAACGCTGGAAAAGAGTGTGAGATGAGATTTTTATGGCCAATGGCACACGCATAACCCATGACTCTGTTTTCTCTTTCCTCGAGGCGAAAATCGGCGGAGTATTCTTCGAAAGCTATATTAACAGGGGAAGTACCTCAAGTGCGACACTCAGATTTTGATAAAACCGACATGTGTGCAAAATTGAAGGAAAATCTGAGTGTCGCACTTGGGGTACTTCCCCTGTAAGATGGAAAAGGAGTTTAGGAGTGTGGAAAAATTTTTATCTCTAACAGTTCATTGAAGCTACCGGACTTGTTAAACACGCTTGACATTTTCTTTCGGAAAAACGGCTCGGCGCACTGCGGGTCGGGTCATGTTTTTCTCAGGTGGTCAAGTCTTCCCCCTAATACTATTTTTTCCACGAACTTCAGGCTGTTATATCAGAGATTACTCAAGGGAAATCTGGCCAGTTCTTGTTGATTATTTCAAGAACAAGTTCTACTCTATTTTTAGAAATCAAATTTTATCGAATTACGTTGTGATTTCCAGGAGTAGTTATTCTATACCTAAATGATCAATTTTGAGACAGTTTGTAGTCGGATTTGGAATGTCGCCTCCATTTCACCTTCGTCCGTACGCCATCCGTCCAATAAAGGTAAGTATATTATAACTGTCAATCTGGTTGTACGTTTTTTAGTTATTTTAGACGTTGTTTATTTTTATGGTACTTTTGAAGATTTTAGTTGAGATTTTCCGAGTATTGATTACATTATTTGGCGTAATATTGGTCTCTAGTGCCTATAAAACCGTAATTGGACAGGTTTCTCTTTCTCTTTTAGACTTTTTCTTCATGTCCAAATTTGACGCAGATTTTAGGTAGAGATGAAATTCAAACCATGCGAAATGTTCACAAAAATCAAGGAAAATACTTTAAAGGATCATCAAAAAAAAATAAAAAATGTGTTTGAGACCAATCTAGCGTTTTTTCAGGCGGATATTATACATGGTCCTTGTAATGTATGTCACCTTGATCCATTCTGTGAAGACTTCTGGTATTTTGGGCGTCATTTCGAGGAAAACCAGCCAAATCCCGCACATAATTTTCTGAATAACCTAGAATATCATAACCTAGATACAAAATCTTTAATTACTAAAAAATGTACAACCAGATTAACGGATACTTGCCTTTATTAGACAGTGGACTTACGTCCGAAGGTGAAATGGAGGCCATATTTTAAATCCGACTATAAACTCTCAGAATTGATCGTTTAGGCATAAAATAACTACTCCCAAGGAATGCCAAAATTTGAGTGAAATTCACAACATAATTCCATCAAATTTGGTTTCTAAAAAAAGAGTAGAATTTGTTCTTGCAATAATCAACAAGATCTGGCCAGATTTCCCATGATTTATTTCCGTTATAACTGACTGAAGTTCGAGGAAAAAATAATATTAGGGGGGAAGACTTGACTACCCCATAAAAAAACTTGACCCGACCCGCAGTGCGGCGAACGAAACGCGAAAAATGCTTGGGTCAGACCAAAAGATTTTTGTACTACTAAAATGTCCGTGTCTTTTGTCCTAGTCATCTCATTTTTGTGCTCATATCCATTTCTGTGTAATCAGTTTCCTTTTAGAATATATAAATTTTGTCACCATGATGCTCTTTACAGAAATCGTCATTGAAAAAAGCGAAATTTCGGTTTTGAATGCCAAGAAAACTTTCTTTCTTGGGCTCAACAAAAAAGATTTTGGAATCGATCGTAAAGAGAATATCAAGTGATGGTCACTTTTTATTTTTTCATTTCTTTGAACACCGGTCGGCGGTGAAAAGGCTCAGAACGCTGTGGCGTTGATACATCAAAATTTTCATCTTTCAGGAAATAGCGGCGGCGAACAAACAACGCGCATGACGGATACCATCAGCTGAGCGAGTTCTCCTTTAGTTCGTGGCAAAACATATTGGAAGGCAATGGTTTTTCACCGTTTATTTCCGTAAGCTGGCATTTTTTTGCTCCTGGATCGTATCATAGAGCTTTGTTTCGGTCTTAGATTTTCTTCCAATTACTCAGATATGGTCTATATTACCCGTCAAGAATCCCCGAATTGAAGTTTAAAACTATTTATTCAAAAATTTTCATTTTCCGTCTTCGGCAAGGTTGCCCTACATTAGATAAATGTAGAGTTGGTGTATTCTTTTTGCTGATAGGGCCACACTTTTAGGTGGAAGAACGCAAACAAATCTTATATAACATCCGCGATATTTTCAATGGCAGCGAAGAGCCCGGGCACTACAACAACTGCGCCGAACTTGTTGAAGATGTTGCTCCGATGTACTACAAAAAAATCATGTTTGATTTCATCAATTCCTCAAAATGTACACAGACATTGTCAACGCGTTCAACGCCACGCTGTGCTCGATGAAAGCGAACGAGGGAACGGTGTTTCTGCGGATCAAACTGCTGAATATAAGTCATCCGATTTTCGAAAACGCCGAATTCGAAAAGTACTTTAATGTCACGTTTATCGAGTTTTTGTATCGGGATCGGCATGAGAATAACATGAAACGTATGATTCAATGCAACGCCGATTGTCAGGAGAAAATGTTTTACTCTCCGAGTTTTGAGGTAAATTTTGAGGTGTAGAGGTGATGAAGTTTCAGAAACACACATCCTTCTTTGGTCTCGAGGCTGGGAATGAGGAGTATTTTGGATTTGGAATGCATGCAATCAGCTATCCCTTTTATAACAGGGCCTTCCCACCAGCTTTGACCTATTCCAACTTTGCTTTTGCCTTTCGGAAATTTTGATGAAAATTGGCACAAATTTAAATCGCGCTTTGATTGCTCGTTGTGTACAGGCTTTGTTATACGTAAAGCATCCCTGTTTGCTTTATGCTATAAATGACGTTTACAAAAAGAAAAAGGAAAAAAGACGCGTCTTCCTTTCTAGCCAATCAACAATGGCAGGACCTGCTCTCAAACGCTCTTTCTGCCACACAAGTCTCTCTTCCCTCTCCTTGCGCCACAAAATTAGACGCTCACTTTCTTCAAGCACTTTTCTCTCTATTCTCCCTACCAATTTTTTCAGTATTTCTTAAACATGCTGGCAGCGTACATTATACGTTCTATAATAAGGAATATTACTAAAGATCCTTTCAATGAAAACGGATT
Source organism: Bursaphelenchus xylophilus (assembly GCA_904066235.2). Classification (NCBI taxonomy): domain Eukaryota; kingdom Metazoa; phylum Nematoda; class Chromadorea; order Rhabditida; family Aphelenchoididae; genus Bursaphelenchus; species Bursaphelenchus xylophilus. Next base: position 2,405,697 of record CAJFCV020000005.1, on the reverse strand, counting down.
CTCACCAGGAAAAGTGCTCCATACAGGTCAGAGTTGACCCTCGACAATGCACGTGAAGCGTACCATTCTTTTAATACCCCGGTAAGACTATTAACTTGTTACTTAACTTACTAAAAACTTTGATGGAACACGTTTTAGACAACAGTTGTCAGCGAACTGTAAATTTTTTTTTTTTATTTGAGTGTAACTTCAGTCAAGCTAAACAGAACTTGATGAAACCAATAGCGTTTAAGATGCTAGGAGACACGCTTTAACTGTGCATAATTGATTTATGTCATACAACAACTAGAATGGAGGGTAGTTTGTTGTTAGCAATCGTACAATAGCATACAGACGGTTTTCGCCGTGAATAATCCTTCGCCTTATATGGATCGGGCATTTATGGGTAGACCGTGTAGAATACAAAGTCAATCCAAGGGGTCTCAAAGACAGAAATTATGTTATGATCCGGTTTTGTATAGGAGGTTACACCTTAGTACAATAGTGCGAATTAAAAAATTACAGCTTAAGGGTTGCTTGTGTGTTTTACCTCAATTATTTATTTTAACAACGGCTTTTCACGCTGTTGAGCAGCGGCCCAAAAATCAAAAATCTGGCGCATGAAGATTGCTGGGCACCCATCTATATTTGAGAACAAACTACACTGACAGACGGCCATAAAAAACCGGACTATTGAAAATTTCCTGCCCTTGAGACCCGCTAGATTGACTTTACATTGTACATGGTCTACCCCTTTTTTTGGCGCACCCTGCACTTTTGGGCCACAACCGATCTCCGCGACTTTTTCAATTTTTTTCGGAATGCGCTTGCTTTATCTCTCAATATCTCGCTAGCTGAATTTCTCATTTTCTGTGAAAAAACAATAAAATTTTGCAAATACGGAAGGCCAAAAGAAAAAGAGAAGCGCAAAAATCGCGCGTTTTTTGATTGCGAATATTGTTGGATGCGTTCGGAGTTGGTGCTCTCTTCTTGAAAAAAAGGGCGCACTCTTCAAAACGGGTTTTTTTAGCTTAGAGAAGGGAGGTGTTTTGCGACATTTTGATTCCTTCCTGGATGGTCATTTAAGATGACTTATAAGAACAAATAATGACTTATAAAAAATCATTTCATTATAAGTCATTATATGTTTTTATAAGTCAATTTGGGTCCCCTGTGTAACAAGCTCGTCAAGTTTTTTTACGTTCCGAGCTGCGCCCTAGGATATGGCAGTTGGGGTATTTTCATACAATAAAACATTTTGATTGTCCTTGTTTTCAGATGTGGCAATGCTCGTCAAGGATGAGCCGGAAATCCAAGAACTTGTACGCGTACTTTGTCGAATTGTTGCTCGAGAAGCAACGAAGCGTTTGAAGGAGAGGTACGAAATAATGTAAATTATTGTTCTAACCTATTCGTTGTCTAAACCTTTTGCCCGAGAAGCAACGGTCCGGCTTATTGGCCGCATAGCAGCAAAAGAACTAACCAGGATATTGAAGGAGCGGTACGAATTGTAAAAAAATCTTTTTTCTCTACTAACAGTTTTCTAACGCAAGTTTTTTTATTAATACTTCAACTAAAAAAATATAAGTTGAAGGGTAACCTATCCGGTGGGGTAACCTATCCTCCGGGTGATGTGGTTTTGGGGCAACCTATCCGATGGGTAACCTATTCTCGGGGTAACCTATCCTCCGCAAATCTTTTTTGGCGCATCAAAATTTCACTGCGCCATGCTTTATCTGCCACGAAATCGCCGTTCCCCAAAACCTAAACGGAGTCGGTTTCCTCAAGTTGTCTTTTTTGCGACGGCAACAACAGAGCTCAGAAGGACGGTAATATCCGCATGCAAATTTCCACCTTCCGGGCTCACTGGGCAAAAAAATTTGGGATGTGTTTTAGTGACCTATACCAACATTTTAGGCCAAAAAATTCAAAAAAACGCAGCGAGCCAAAAATCGTCTTTTAAGATTAAAAAACGCATAACAATTTTTTGCGTTCCGAGCTGCGCCCTAGGATATTCCAGTTGGGGTATTTATACACGATAAAACATTTTTATTGTCCTTGTTTTTAGACATCGCAGTACTCGTCAAGGATGAAGAAGAAGTACAAGAACTGATCCGGGTGATTTTCCGAATAATGGCGAAAGAAGCAACGAAAAAATTAAAAGGGAGATTCGACATGATGTAATACTTTGTTATATTTGGTCTAACCTACAGTTTTGGTAAGTAATGTTTTTTAACGCAGTAGCTATTTTTTAAAAGCGAAAAAACTAAAAAAATGTAAAAATAAGAAAAATAAAAAAAAAACAAAAAAAAAAAATAGGTTGCTTGGGAGGGGATGTATATATTTTCTTATGTAAGTAAAGGGCGGGCAAGTTTTGATACATAGAAAGATTTCTACTGTCTTTGTAGGAATTTTGGAGGCCCCTTGGCTCCATCTGGATTCGAACTCCTGAAAACTTTGTACAGGGTGTTTCAAGAAATATGGCAGAAACTTTTTGCAAACATCTTTGAGCTCTCCGGTGTTGTCGCGGAAATTCTTTTTTTTCGTTCCGAGCTGCGCCCTAGGATATGCCAGTTGGGGTATTTGTATACGATAAGACGTTTTTATTGTCCTTGCTTTCAGATGCCGCACTGATCATAAAGGACGAGGAAGAAGTCCAGGAGCTCATAAGTGTGACGTTTCGTATATTAGCGAAAGAATTAACGAAACGCTTAAAGAAGAGATACGAAATGATGTAATCATGTAAATAATTTTTTGTCTCACCAACTATTTTTTACTTTTTTTAACTAACGTTTTTTGCTAACGCAGTAGGTATTTTTTAACAGAAAAAAAACAAAAAAAATATAAAAATATAAAAATAAGAAAAAAAAATTTTTTTAAGTTGCTTGGGAGGAAGGCTTTGTCACGGAGCGACAAAGCCTTCCGAAGTGTAGCAAGCGCTGTGGCATAGTTCCTTAGGGGAGTACACTAATTTTTTGGTTCTGTTATGCCAAAAATTACCAAAGAAACTCAACGTTAAAACATTAAAATAGTCATCTTTCAGGCAACAGCGACGGCGAACAGACAACGCGCACGACGGATACCACATTCAACACATTTTCATCGAATTTGAGCGAGTTCTCCTTTAGTTCAAAAAAATATTGGAAAACAATGGCTTTTCATTATTTTTTGACGATTTTCCGTAACCTGACATTTTTGTGCTCCTGATTCTTATCATAGAGCTTTATTTCGGTCTTAGATTTTCTTCCAATCACTCAGTTATGGTCTATATAACCCATCAAGAATATCCGAATTGAAGTTTAAAACTATTTATTCAAAAATTTTCATTTCCCGTCTTTGGCAAGGTTGACTTACATAAATGTAAAGTTAATGTATCTTCTTGGTCATATGTATAGAATGATTTATAAAGGATTGATAGAAACATTTAGTAATACGATTGGCTTCACGACTTCATAATTTCGAATGCTCATTGGCATTTATTTACTCGATAAATTTGGAATCAGAAGATGGTTTTGCTGAAAAAAAAATTCAGCGTATGACATGTCACTCTTTACTTTTATCAATTGAAAAAGTTATTTTGTATTTTGTATAACATCTCACACCTCTTCTTTTCAATTTTCAAGATGTGGGGGTGTTCAAAAAAAGAGAATTTTTATTCAAGGGGGAGTGTTCAAAAAGGGGGAGAGTTCGGGCTCAACCCGCTCTACGGCGATTCCTCTGTATTTTTCTTCCGATACATCGATTCCAACGTCTGGGACTACGGACAAAGAAATTGTTCATAAGTAAACGGAAACAAAGAGCGTTTATTTGAAATGGACCAGACAATGCAATAAATTATGATAAATTTCGGATTCAAAGTTATTGTTTGATAATTGAATTTGGTCTACCATGTGGCTCGTCTTATATTTCTTACAGTTTCTTACTGTAAACGCGCTGACGGTAAGCAATTCGAGACGCAATAGAAGCGCAGCCTTCATTTGATGCTATTCCCCAAATGAAACGTGAACAGAACAAAGTGTTGCCAACTTTATTTACCACAACGTTTTTAGAAAGAAGAGGCCTTGAAGAAAAAGTCGGAGCTCTTGGAATCGGGGATATCATCTACGACGGATCCATGTGAGGACTTTGCTACCTACGCGACTTATGGCATCGACGAGACGACGCTCGTTAAATACAAGCAAGAGCGCGCGGAAGAGGTGTTCAGCGGGATGAAGAGTCAATTTGTAAGCATTGATAATGGGAAGTATCCGTGTAACATACAAATTTTTTGTATTTTTTTCACTTGGATACAACTTGATGACGGTCAACTTCTGCTCCGGCTTAGAAATCTGTGTTTTTGTTGTGCTTTTTTGATGTTTGCCGGAGTAATATTTGGACATAGAGTGGCGGACCTAATCCAGTGGCAAAAAATGTTTCATTTTGCATCAGGGAAGTATCAAAAATGCAGCAAAATACCTCCCTCTCCAAGTCAAAAAACTCCGATTTCCAAAACGCGCCCACTCTTTTTGTGAGGGAAAGGGCTCGCAGTTCAAAACGGAGTTTTTTTCACTCGGAGAGGGAGGCATTTTGCCACATTTTTTTATACTTTCTGGATGCAAAATGGTTCGCTTTTTGCTAATGGATCAAGTCGGCCACTGCATATGCTTCTTAATACCGTCAATATAATTTTCAGCCCCCTCTCCAAGCCGTCAAGCAGATCTTTGCCTTTTGCGCCCAGCAAACACCATTTCCCAGTCGGAAATTCCGACCCGGAAAAGATCAGGTGACCATTAACGCCTACAACGTCGACATACAGGACTATCTGAACAACATCGACCTGAACAACACGGAGTGGTTTGCCATGAAGTACAAGCACTACCTGAACATCCTGTTTACCTATGGCTCTCAGGTCTTTGATGAGCAAATCTTGGGAACCAAGATGATTTTAAATTTTGAAGCATATGGCCAAACGGACTTTGGGAAGGATAACTGCGAGGACCAGATCGGGAAGGAAGCGTGCCGAGAGATGATTGCTCATATTTTCGATCTGGTGCTGGGCGAGGAGTTGCCGGTTAAACTCTTTTTTCCGTCAGATGTAAGGAAATTTCATCTTCTATACATACAATCAGTCTGTCGGAGAAATAATGAGCGCAATGTCGCTGTGCCAATCTCTTTGTTGAAGAGAAAAGCAATTTGATTTTGCCGCGACACATTTTTTTTCTCTGTGGCAATGCGATTTTTCCACGCAAAAAATGCTCATTATTTCCCCGACAGACCGACAACAGCCGAATACCCCAAGCGCAACTCGTATTGTTAGCTTGCGCTTTGCGCGATTGACCGATATTTTTGACTTTTCTGCGAATTTTGGCATGAAAAAGCTCTTTCGCATTTTTACCATATAAGGTTATTGTGTTTCCACAAGAAATATGGTCAATAACTTTTTTTCTATAACCGTTTCTCAGCATTTCGCACGCTTTCTCGGCCGCAAAAGCTGAATATCTTGGCTCTCCCTGCAAAGCGCCAACTAAAATTTTCAATGATTAATTTGGAGCCTATTCCAGACAAGTCTGAAAAATTGAAAGAAAATCTGAACGCCGCACTTGGGGCACCTCATTCGTTAGGGAGAATGACTGCTAGTCCATTCGTAAAGTTGCTAGAGCGATTTCCGCGCCATAAGCTGTGTAAAAACAGTCAGCGTGGGAGCAACAGCCCCGATAAGCCCCTTAAAAAGGGGACCATATATTCTCACAGTAGATGTTGCCGAAAAAGCTCCAGCCACTTTACGAGCGGACTAGTAGCACCACTTTCAGGTGGAAGACCGCAGAACGATTATCTACGATATTGCCCAGATCTTTGCCGGCGCCGAGGATCCGGGTCCGTACCGGAATTGCGCCGAACTCATCGAAGATGTGGCTCCCATGTACTATCGGAAGATAATTTTTGATTTCATCAACCAAAACGAAGGCTCCACCAACGGTTTGGACGAGGAGTTTTTGAAGATGCTAACGGATGTTAAGGACGCATTTAAATCTTCGCTCTATTCGATGGACCTTCCCGATGATAACATTACCAAGTCCTTCGACAAGCTTCGCTGGCTGAATATTACTCACCCCATTTTTGAGGACGCAACTTTTGAGAGGTATTTCAATGTGAATTTCACCCAAGAGACATTGTATGTTGATCGACATCTGAACAACATGAAGCGGCTGATTCAATACAATTTCGAGAATGGTAAAAACTTGTTCTACACGCCGAGATTTGACGTAAGTTTTTGTTTTTTGTCTTGAACACTTAAATTTGGTTCTATTATATTTTAGGAGCACTCAACGTTTATCGCAGGAGTCGACGGCCATAACTACGTGGGATTGGGAATGCATGCAATCAGCTATCCATTTTATAACCGGGGATTCCCACCCGCGCTGACGTATTCCAACTTTGCCTTTGCGTTTCCTGAAGAAAAGAGTAAGTTACAGTGAAAGACCTGATCCAATGGTAAAAAACATATCATTTTGCATCCGGGAAGTATCAAAAATGTAGCAAAATACCTCCCCCTGCAAGACAAAAAACTTCGTTTTGAAAGGCGCACCCTTTCCCTAACAAAAAGATAGGGCGCGCTTTTGAAATCAGAGCTTTTTTACTTGGAGAGGGAGGTATTTTGCTACATTTTGTGACACTTCCTGGATGCAAAATGGTAGGTTTTTGCCACTGGATCAGGTCCGCCACTGTAGACGCTGAAAAGGTTACTAAAGGAGATACTAGCCCGTAAAGTCGCTAGAGTGATTTTCGGAGTTTGTACTATGTAGGAAAAGTCAAGATGCGAGCGACTGCCAAAAAAAGCCTTTTGCACAATGCAAAAAGCAAGAAAATGCAGAGTGAAAGGTGAACTTTTCTTTTTGTGCATATTGCCAAAATCACTCCAGCAACTTGCGACTCTTAACATTGGAGTACTGCAGAGTCGGGGCAAAGAAGAACTATTGCACGGCAACCCGAAGTGTTTCCTAGCTCCTTTCGACACTTCGCCCGTTTTTTATCCGTTGAAATCAAACAAAATGTCACAAAAGAATTTTTCGTTGGATTTCCGGACCGAAAAATATTTTTCTCGGAATTATTTTATTTCTTTTGTCAATTTTGACACTTCGTTTGGACGAAACTCAAAAGTGGGCGGGAAACATTTTTCTTCTATTTCGGGTTGCCGTGTATTGTGTCTTACCCCTTGCTATGACAACACACTACCTCGCGCTTTGCAGAAACAACAAAAATTTTGGGTCTAAAGTTGAAAAAATATAACTTTTTTTTGCAGATTTTGGCATAAAAAGTTTCATGCCTATTTCTACCAGAGAGGGTAATGTTTCCACAAAAAAATTAATCGAAATTGGCAGAGATATGACCAAAAAATGTTTTTTCTTTGACCGTTCTCCGAGTTTCGCGTACTCTTTTGTCATTCAGTTTCTCGACTGACTTTGCAAAGCGTGAGCTAAACTTTTCAGTAATTAATATGTGCTCTATGACCAAAGAATGCACGCAATTTAAAGAAAATCCGAGCGTCATAGTTGGGGGACTTCCTAAAGTTTCGATCTTCTCACTTCAGACCTTCTCTTGCCAACTATTTCGTTGAATGATGTAGCGGGCATCGTCGCTTACAACGCCTTCCAACGACGGAATCAAATGTTTTTGCAGCAGAATTTCGTTGAAGGTCCATTTATCAGCAAGCTCTCACAAGAACAACTCTACTTTTTCAACTTGGCTCAGAGCTTGACTATGCTTGACGAAGACTTCGCCAACAAAACTTCGGATGCTTGGGACTACTTCAAATGCTCGAGAGCGTTTTCTAATGCTTTCCATTGCGCGTCAGGAGATGCGTATTACAAGATAGATGGCTGCAGTGTCCTAATCATTGAAAGCCTAATTGAACCATACTACAACTATTCGCATTACAAGATTGATCCGTAATAAAGTATAAGTGTTAGAAAGCTATGTAAAGACAAGAGCTTCTCACCGTTGCTGATCCTTTCCAACTCTGGGTTCGCGATGGGCCACGAAATTGGCCATAGTTTTGGTAGGTTTCCACCGACCAGTAGAGTGCTAGAAATGCGAAACTCAAATCTTATTGGGGCTTGAGCCAAACTTGAAGCGGTTTTGTACAATTTCCGAGGCCTTTTAAATCAATTTTATGTAAAAAACGTTGTATAACGAAGACCTTTTATAACAAATCAATTTTTTGGAATTTTGCAATTTTTTGAACAGAAGTTTGACCGTATCTCATTCAAAACTTGAGCCGAGTCTCCTCAAAATATCTCAAATCTTCAGACTTCTTTCGCGGTGATCCTTTCGACTACTATACGGATGTAATGGCATGCGTGGCGAAACAAGGAGACGGTTTTTGCAAGCCCGGCCAAGACATGCACCGATGGCTATTTCCTGCGAAGAGAGGCGTTTGCCGACCATGTCGGAATGCGACTTGCCTACGCCTCATACCGCAAATACTTGTCGGCCAGGCCCAACGAACGGCTTGCGGATCGTGTGTTGGGAGCGTTCACCAACGACCAGCTATTCTTTATCAATTGGGCTCAGCTGACGATCAATTTCCCGGCGTGGGAGACGTTTTATCCATCTTATAACACCCATCATCCGGCGGAATTGAGGATTCGATTAACGGCTGCCAATTTTCCGGCCTTTGCGAATGCATTCCGCTGCAAACTCAACTCAACGATGAATCCCATCGAAAGATGTCCGATTTTTAAGTCGGATAATGAAACTGATACCTAATTGTGATTTGAGTCTTGGAATAAACGACAAAACAATATAATTATATCTTTGAACTTGACCAAATAAGGCCCGATTTAGAGGTTTCCGAGGGATAATTGTGAAGCTGCCCCCAAATTTATACCATTCTGCCCCCAAACACATGCCCCCAAACACGAGTTTGGAAGCTGCCCCCAAAATATTCCCATTATGCCCCCAAATAGAAAAAGTAGTGTGGGGGCCATATTTTAGGGTGGTAGTCACCTTGGGCTAAAAAAATTGAAGATTCATAGTGGTCATTGCGTAATAAGTAAAAATTCGAAGATTATGACTAAATATCGAAAATAGGGGTAATCAATGACGCTGATTTCGAAAATGATATTCATTTTTTGTCATTCTTACAATTTCGCTTAAGTATTATAGTACTGTAAAGTAGTAATTTTTGAATTTTTCGACGAATGGTGGATTTATGAGTGGTTGATGGCGCTGATTTCGAAAATGATATTCATTTTTCATGATTTTAACTCATTTCTTAATTACGGTTCTTTGTTTCGCTAGGTCTTTCTGATACGGAACTCGCATCGGTTCAAAAATGAAAGATATCGGTGTTATCAAGGAAAGCTATTATAACATTTTACGTAGTCCATGGTGGGTTCTTCTCCTACTCTCTCTTCAGACAATCCCTCGGCCGGGGCCCCCTCTTCCCCATCGGTGGCTTCTTCTGGCTCTTCACCTTGGCCAACAGCTTCATCAACAACAATCTCCTCGTGCTCCTCCTGGCCGCCAGCGGGCTCCTCTCTTTCTTCCGCTGGGGCTTCGATATCCTCAGGGCTGTCCTCGACCTCTCCCTCTCCTTCTCCTTCACTACCGATGGGCTGGTTTGGCTCCTCGGCTGCTCCTTCTCCATCATCAAAAATGGGCTGGTTTGGCCAGAAGAGACCTGCCGGATTGGTCGCTGAAAAAGCCGGTTTACTCAACTGGTTAACAAAAATTTTTTTCCTAAAGGAGAGTACTTGTATGGGGGCTCTCACTTTTTGACGGGAAATATCTCAAACGAATCAGAAAAAAACGTGCTGACCAAGGATATAATACATAAAAATTCGCTGCCTATTTTAGGTTTTTAGGGGTGAAAATGCCCATAAACTAGCTTAATTTCCCAACAAAGCTCATCTATCACCAAGTTCCAGATACCCCCCACCTACCCGAGAGAGCCATGATTGGACAGACATCCAGAACTATATCTTCTCCATTTATCGTCACCACGGCGATTCCACGCTGGAGCAGCAACCAATCCAGAGGCGTCATCTGCAAAAACGTACGAAACTTCGAACTTCAACAGCACGGAATACCTAAACCCAACTACCAGCCCCAAAAATTCTGTTTGCCTAAGAATGAGCGAAACCTTGGTTCTTAGAGTCGCCGTTCCCAGGACACAAATTACACTGATATCTTCATACCTGTTTGTCCATTCCCGCTTCCGGCGACGTTTTGGCCCGCGTGTTGATCCATATCTGAAGTCCCCCTGGCCTCACCGTCTCTTGACAATTATGCTAACCAGCCACACAGTGTTTCTCTTCAGCCACGTTCCCTTCGTCTTTTCTTCGGTACTTACACGGCCTCTTCTCCGCAGTCAACCGATCTCGAATCGAACGATTCTCAATGCCTGAAATTTCCTGCAGATTCTGCTGATTGAGTGAGAATGAGGAACTCCCGCATTCTCTCGGCCAGACATTTCTCACCTGACTCACATTCCCTCCCGCAAGCGACCTGAAGAAAGGTCGCTGAGGCCCGTGATCAAGCCGAAGAAAGTCACGTGGCTCCCCTCGCGCCCCGAGATGTCGTGCTTGCGCGTAGGCCGCAAGCGTTTGCAGCTGCAGAAAATGTCAGGCACCTTTTCGTAAAATCGATGATGAAAGTCGGCCACTTAAGCTGATTACTCCGTGGGCGATGAACTTTCTCGAAGCCCGATCAGGCCCCTATATAAACCCTCCTAACTTCTTCACTGGATCGATCCTCCGAGGTTTTCCGACCTGGAGTCAGCCTTCTAAGGCTTTTGTGGGGTTTCAGTTGTTTTAGAGCTCTATTTTCGTGTATATACGTGCTATTTTATTCTTGTATAAATAAATATTATACTTGTTATCCCCGCGGGTTGATTCTTTGCATAGTCGTTTGTTTATACCTGAATATATCTTCGGTACTTTACTAGGTACCAAGATCCACCAGTTTTTACTTGTCAAATTACTGGTAGCAGCGAGTGGTTAAGTTTTGGGGTTTTCGGTTCTTGGCGTCTCTTCTAGATCAGCGCTTTCCTCGTCTCCAACATGTTCTTCTTCTCTAATCGGGGCGCCAGCATCATCGGCGGCTTCATAGACCTCTTCTCCCTCAATATCGACGTTCTGGCCCGACTCTCCGGGTTCTTCTTCTACCGCCTCTTCTCCGGCACCCTCAAGTGCAGGCCACAGCGGAAACAAATCAAAAAAGAAAAAGGTGTAACGGTACATCTCAAAATTGAAACAGACAGTAGAAGATACATAAGCATAATGGCTGCGGTCTTTTTATTTACGTTCCATATTGCCTCTACATGTGCTTCTAGTATATGTATATGCTATACATATGTGACACATTATATATAAATCGTTTTATAAAGTGAAAAAAACATTATTATATTTGTAGCATTATCATCAAAAATAATTATTTCAAATACAGTAGTATACTATATATCAAGATTATATGCCAAATGATATTTTTACGCATGGAAATTATATTTCAGAGGATATCAAAACACAAATGGTTGATAAAAATATCAACAAGTTGGCTATCAATTCTCTTTTTATCAACGCCATCAACAAGTAAAGCAGAAAAAGCAGAAATGCATTGCCAAAACAAGTCTCGTCATTCAATTACGTACGATCGCATATGGTTTGGTTGTTTCAGAAGTTTTCCACATTTTTTTCTTACAAAACTTTATTTTTTCCTAAAGGTAAACACCAATCAATGGGGATAGTATGCGTTTTGCCTCTTGCACAGGCAAAACGATCGCAATGGGACGAAAATCGCCCCTCAGGGGCGATTTTCGAATGGGACGAAATTCGCCTCTCAGGCTCTCCGAAAAACCATTTTCCCGTTTTGTCATGAAAGTGCTCACACCGGAGGGCATTTTGCCGCGTACAAAACCCTTGAAACGCTCTCTCGTTACTTTTGGTATAAAATGGACAGGAACTGCCGAGAATGGTGCGGTGAGTGTGTCCCATGCCAAAACCGGTATCAAATCTTTAAGCCGGTTCATATCAAATATTTACTAATAAATTAGGGCACCAGGCGACAGTAATAGACAAAAAACGGTTCTGTAAAAAGCCCCTAAATTTTCTAAAGTGGGGGTAAACTTGATAGACTACATTTTTCTGTCGCATAGCTAAAGCTTGAGCGAATTTTTGGCATTGACTTTGTAGTACCACTCATACATTTCTTTTCGTACACGGTTGGTTTTTCGGCTTGGGTTTTTGTGCACTGTGTTGATCAGTACTTCAGTACTGGTTACTTTTCTCTGATTCATATAGCTATATTTCTTGGGTGCGGCCTGGTGAGGATCATGAGTGGCCTGGTGAAGATCGGTCGGTGTATTGTGGTGGAGATACGATTTCCTTCTCCACTGATGACATAGAGGGTTATTGGTCGCAGGACCCCCGTGGACAATTCCAACAGACTGCCAGTCTGGAAATGCGGTAGATATTTGGTGAACATCTGAGCGGGTATCTGGAAATCCAACTTGTATTTCCGAACTTTTGGCGTGCAGAACACTCAGTAGAATGCCCAGCTTTCTGGTGCGCGAGTTTTCGCAAGGGGTCCTAATGCTTTAACCGACTAAAATTACAAGAAGGCGCAAAAATTCGGAAAAATTGTGCCCTCGGCTTTCGCCATCAATGAGTTTTAATATTATAGTTACCCGACGTGCCGCGGGCCCCGAGCCTTCGGTAGTAACTGAAGCAATTCTAAAGCAAAATGCGAAAAACTGAGCCCGAAGTAAAAGTGGCAAAAATAGGAATGGATATAAAGCGACTGCCTGCAAAAAAGGCCATCTGATTTTCTCGGCCGACGGTTTGCAAAATTCACTTACCAATTCGATTCCCATAATCTTGCCGTTGTAAAAAATTTCCCTTAAGTGCTTCTATATGGCTGGAATGTTTGCGCAGTAGACCATTCTCGAAGTTAAATCTCATTATATTTATGGGTTTTATCCGTGATTTCGCCATGATTTCACCAGGGCATGCATAATGCCCTCATTTGCATCCGGATGAGTGACAGGTTAATGGGAAAAGTAATGGGTTCCCATGGATTGAATAATCGAAGGTTTCATAGCCATATTTCTTCATCTCTGCGAGTCAGGAGCGGCCGCTGTTGTTTGCTCAGTGCGCTGGATAAATTAGCCAGAGGAAATCAACAATTCCTTCAGCTTGGTGTCCACTTTGGCCATACCATTGTTGATATTGGAGATGCGGATTTTGAGTTGGATCATTACATCTTGGTCATTTGTTGCCGAGATTGGTTTTTCGGCATCCTTGAGATCCGCTTATATAGGGCGGGAATGTTTGCGCAGTGGAGCGTTCTCGTGTTGAATCTCATCATATTCATGAGTTTTTTATCCGTGATTTCGCCAAGATGTTCGTTGACGACGGCTACGCCGCGTTGTAGTAAGAACCAGTCCAACGGGGTCATTTTGGCGCTACAAGTACTTAACTTGATCAAGCAATTAAAACTTCGACAACACGAACACCAAAACCCATGTACCAGCCCCAAGGATTCCATTTGCCTAGGAATGAGCGAAATCGTGGTTCTCAGAGTCGCCATTCCCAGGACAAAAATTACACTAATATCTTCATACCTGTTTGTCCATTCCCGCTTCCGGCGACGTTTTGGCCCGCGTGCTGATCCATATCTGAAGTCCCCCTGGCCTCACCGTCTCTTGACAATTATGCTAACCAGCCACACAGTGTTTCTCTTCAAGCTACGTTCCCTTCGTCTTTTCTTCAGTACTTACACGGCCTCTTCTCCGCAGTCAACCGATCTCGAATCGAACGATTCTCAATGCCTGAAATTTCCTGCAGATTCTGCTGATTGAGTGAGAATGAGGAACTCCCGCATTCTCTCGGCCAGACATTTCTCACCTGACTCACTCTCCCTCCCGCAAGCGACCTGAAGAAAGGTCGCTGAGGCCCGTGATCAAGCCGAAGAAAGTCACGTGGCGCCCTCCTGCCACGTGATGCCCCGAAATGTCGTGGTTGCGCATAGGCCGCAAGCATTTGCAGCTGCAGGAAATGTCAGGCCTCTTTTCGTAACATCGATGATGAAAGTCGGCCACTTAGGCTGATTGCTCCGTGGACGATGAACTTTCTCGAAGCCCGATCAGGCCCCTATATAAACCCTCCCAAGTTCTTCACTGGATCGATCCTCCGAGGTTTTCCAACCTGGAGTCAGCCTTCTAAGGCTTCTGTGGGGTTTCGGTTGTCTTTAGCGCTATATTTCATGTACGTGTTATCTTATTCTTGTATAAATAAATATTATAATATTTTCCCTGCGGGTTTGATCAAGTGGATCCCCCACACGTGCTGATAACCCCAGTAACCGCGGCGCCCGTAAAGATTCATTTGGATCAGTGTGTGCGATTTAAAGGAAACTTGCACCCACCTGGCTCCACGCCCTTAAGAGCTAGGCCACTTCCTGGTCCACAGGAACCTGCTGCCCCAGCGCAACCCCAACATCGTTACAACTTACGGCGCGGAGGCCGCGGACAATAGACACCGGAATTTTGAGCCGATTTGCGCTCTGGATTCCAGTCGTGCCTTCACAACCAAAACAAGCTCACCCGCCAAACTTACCGCCGGGCTCTCGGGACTTTAGTGACTTATTCGACGCATCACGCCAGCCCTGAGTCACAAGTCAAATTTTCTCGGGATTATTCCACTTTCTTTTTACCAATTTTGACGGGTCGTTTTGACAGAAAACAAAAAAGGGGAGGGTAGCATTCCGCTTCGTTCCCCAGTTGCCATTCGTGCCCCATACCAATACTTTTTGGGTCCATTAGGACACCCTACAGCTAGGTATACCCTTGTCCCTAAACCTGTTTTCTCGAAAAGAAAAGAGGGTCCGTATAGGTTCATTACCGTATTTATGACCCGCGTAAAGGAAAACGAATTAGATAAATAAGGAAACAAAGGAATAAAACTACGTAAAATAGAACTATCGACGCGTCCGGCGAAGAAAGCGCCCTTTCGCGTCTCGCGGCGGGAGGATCCGGTTAGTCCACCTCCCACGTGCGTCTCGTGGCTGAACAGGCGGGGCCGGGGTTTTTATGCAGCGCACTGAGCACACAACAGCCGCCGCTCCCGACTCGAAGAGATGAAGAAATATGGTGATGAAACCTTCGATTATTCAATCCATGGGAACCCATTACTTTCCACATTAACCTGTCACTCATCCGGATGCAAATGAGGGCATGATGAAATTATGGCTAAATCACTGATGCAACACTTTATTTGGCGGACGCGCTTCAAAATACTCCAATCGAGCTCCCATTGCTCAAGTCTAATTCCCACAATGTGTGTGGCAAGCAGGGATCCACCAAGGGGAAATACGGAGCCATTCGAAGGGAACAGGACGAGTATCAAGGAGGGACTGGTGACGGGGAGCCGGCAGACCCGGCCACCTTCTCATCCAGCCGGGCCTGACGCTTCCGCCCTCAGCTCCTCGATCTCCATGAGGGGGTCATTGCTGGGTGACTCCACAGCCACCTCAAGCCCTGGCCCCTCCAGGTTGTCCTCAATCACCTCCAGGCCTGCGGAGCCTTCCAGTCGTTTTAAGTGGGTGAAATTACGCACCACTCCCAACGGGCATCATCAGCATTGGTCGTCGAAATTCCATCATTTTCAGCTTTGCTCAGCGAGTCGAGGCCATCCTCAGCACTGTTTTTCTGCTTCAACTTCTACTCCTTTTTTATTAGATTTTGGTTTAATTACACGGCCACAGACCAGTAGAACGTGCATTGCCAAGTATGGATTTACGCATACTTCAACTTTCTTTGATAGTAGTGCCAGTTCCAGGCCTTGAACTTGTGCGTCATCTAGAGCCATAACTCAGCCGAGAAATCCCAATTGGAGGGTGGGTCCGGCCCAACCTTTACGTATCTTTAAGCTCGCAGCATATTGTCCGCCCTCGGTTCCTCCTCCCCGGCGCCTCCTCATCCAGCCCGAGCCTGACGGCTTCCGCCCTCAGCTCCTCCAAGATCACCAGGAGGGCCAGGTCGTTCTTGGGGACTCCACCGCCACCCCAGGCCCTGACCCCTCAAGATTTCCCCCAACCACCTCCAGGCTGGGGGAGACCTCGAGATCCCGGAAGATCTCATCGAGGGCACTGAGGGGGAGGCTGAAGCCGCCTCCTCCCACATCAGAACCTCGGGGGTCCTCCGGGGCCTGAATTTAGAAAGTATTGATTAATTAACCCGCCAAGAAAAAAGCGATCAGTTTCTTCCAAATTAAAATTCCCCAAAATAGTTCTGGTGCCGGTACAGTTAGGACATGTAGAGCGCCGTGCCCCGGTGAAAATATCCCCGACAAATCACATAATATTTTCAAGAATTACAGTACCCCTTCCCTTTTCCCCTTCTTTCGCTTCTTTCCCCGCACCGGCCGCAGTGCCTGCAAAAATGGCCATCTGATTTTTCTTGGCCGACGGTGTGCAAAATTCACTTACCAATTCAATTCCCATAATCTTGCCGTTGTAAACCATGTCCCTTAAGTGGCCCGCCTTTGCACCGGCCAAGCGATCGCATTCAGCGAGCAATCGTCCAGAAATTGCTCCCCCGGGGGGTCCGGCCCAACCTTTACGTATCATTAAGCTCGCAGCATATTGTCCGCCCTCGGTTCCTCCTCCCCGGCGCCTCCTCATCCAGCCCGAGCCTGACGGCTTCCGCCCTCAGCTCCTCCAAGATCACCAGGAGGGCCAGGTCGTTTCTGGGGGACTCCACCGCCACCCCAGGCCCTGGCCCCTCAAGATTTCCCGCAACCACCTCCAGGCTGGGGGAGACCTCGAGATCCCGGAAGATCTCATCGAGGGCACTGAGGAGGAGGCCTGCGGCAGAAGCCGCCTCCTCCCACATCAGAACCTCGGGGGTCCTCCGGGGCGAGCTCTCCCCCACGCCCAGCCCCACTCCTGAGCTCCTGTTCTTTGACGGGGACCGGGGCCAGCTGGCCTGGATTGACCACATGGATCCCCGCAAAGTGGGCCGGGTCATTGATCCAGGCCAGCTGGCCGGCACCTCCGTTGACAAACCGGATGCCGAGCAGCTCCAGGAACTGAGCGGGAGTCATCTTGAAGTGTTGGGCTGAAAGAAAAACAAAATAAGCCTGGAAAATCGCAAGTGCAGTACCTCTTGAAATTTAAAAATATCACCTTACCGCAGGTCCTTGATGCACAATCGCCCAATTAATAATTAGATATCTTTAGGGAATCCAATCCCCATTATTCATCCAAGACCAATCAATAAAAATATGTTTTATCCAGACTGATTCATCTCATATAAAGTCATCCGATCCCAATACAAAAATACAAAACACAAAATACATTTTAAATAAAACGGGATTAATTCCCACACTCCCGACGAGGAAGACTACAGGGTGTTTCAAGAAATTTGGAACAAATGACTTGCTTATATCTTTGTGTTCTTTGCAGCTATCAACGAATTTCTTTTTGCTTCTAAAAATTGACAGCGTGCGTTTTTAGAATCTTAAAAAAAATTTTTTTTTGTCGGCGGAGGGCCCATTTCTCGGCGTAGAAAATTAGGGCCTTTTTTAAAAATCACAGCGTATTACGTGGCGGAAACGCCGTTGCAACGGCTGAAATCAAGTTTACGTTACACCTCCTTCGATTTTACGGTATGCATTTTTTTGTTTTCGATTTTACGCGCACCGCGAAGGCGCGGCGGAGACTTCAGATTTCGGCGGACGTTGTTTTGGGCCTTCGGCTGTTGCAATTCATGTTGGAAAAGAGGTTGGGGTGATTTTTTGTTGTCATCCGATGCACAGATGGCAAAAATTTCGTGCTTTTTTTCCCCGGCGGAGGATTCGGCGGAGGCTTTATCAAAGGGTCAAAGCTGTCTTACGAGTCCGGGAAAAATCTCAGCTACAAGAATCCATCAGAGCAGCATTGTCTTTCAAAGATTTTTGATTTTTTTGGTCCGGCGGACAAATCGGCGGAGTTTTGTTTTTACCCTTTGATAAAGCCTCCGCCGACTCCTCCGCCGGGGATAAAAAGCACGAAATTTTTGCCATCTGTGCATCGGATGACAACAAAAAACCACCCCAACCTCTTTTCCAACATGAATTGCAACAGCCGAAGGCCCAAAACGACGTCCACCGAAATCTGAGGTCTCCGCCGCGCATCCGCGGAAGTGCGTAAAATCGAAAACGCAAAAAAAGCATACCGTAAAATCGATGGAGGTATTACGTAAACTTGATTTCAGCCGTTACAACGGCGTTTCCGCCACGTAATACGCTGTGATTTTTAAAAAAGGCCCTAATTTTCTCCGCCGAGAGATGGGCCCTCCGCCGACGAAAAAAATTTTTTTGAGATTCTAAAAACGCACGCTGTCAATTTTTAGAA
The DNA here is from genome assembly GCA_904066235.2 of Bursaphelenchus xylophilus. Taxonomy (NCBI): domain Eukaryota; kingdom Metazoa; phylum Nematoda; class Chromadorea; order Rhabditida; family Aphelenchoididae; genus Bursaphelenchus; species Bursaphelenchus xylophilus. The sequence goes on along the minus strand of CAJFCV020000005.1, from coordinate 2,387,346 downwards.
ACAAAAAGAAATTCGTTGATAGCTGCAAAGAACAAAAAGATATAAGCAAGTCATTTGTTCCAAATTTCTTGAAACACCCTGTACTATTACAATACTTTAGATTTAACGAACTTAAAGATGCAATCCATGATGATTGCATTTGGATTTACCCTTAACAGACAGAGAGCCAATACTAGTAGAAAAATTACACAAATAACTTTTAAATTGTTAATCCTTACGGATATTTTAGATTTTTCTAAAACAGTATTTATTCGACTTGTCTTTCATAAGGTTTTAATAAAACGCATCCCTTTAAATATACATATATTTACCTTTTTTTTAAAAGAACATACACTCCGAAGAAATTTGTAATATTACCGTATTCCAATCTTTTACGCTTGCTGGAATATCCAACAGGGAATTGGATACTTACGGCAGAAACTGCTCGACAGCCTTTAGGCAGGTAGTAGTCATCTGCGGCGCCGTTGCCGCAGATGAGCACTGCCGGCAGAGTATGCCACCCTCCACTATATAAGTATTATAATAAATATGCATTAAAAAAATTAGTAATATATCAGTAATATATACATACATATAACCAATTATATCAGTAAAAGAGTATTATATTAACATCATAAGACATTTTAATATATAATAATATATATAATACATATTATAATATATAAATACAACCATTATACAAAAAGTAAAAACATAAATTGAATTTCGAAAAAAGTCGAATTCTAATGTAACTCTTTTATATTTTCAATCCTGAAAACTATAATATTTCTTTGAAAATGCGCGTTTAAAAAAATTTGCATATGTATAAACTTATTTATCAATATAAGGACGGCGGCATACGCATCAAATCAGGTGTCGTGGCCAGAAACCGCGATTTCTTGTCTCTTACAATGTTAGGCCACTAGACAAGAAATGCGCAATTCGTTTCTGATTGTTAGCAGAGAAAAAAATAAAAAAGTCTCCACAGGGAAATTCTTGAGACAAGAATTTCGCATTTCTGGCCGCGGCACCCGATTTTTATGCGTATGTGACCATCTTTGTATCACACTTCATTATAAGGCCATATCATATCATACGGTCATACAAACTTTGACCGTCTATACTAGTCCGTTTGTAAAGTCGCTGGAATGTTTTCGGCGACATGCACCCCGCGAAACCGAAAGTTCACTTTGCACTGTGCAATTTTTGGCTTTTTGCACAGTGCAATAGGCTTTTTGGGGCTGTCGCTCGCACCCTGAGTTTTCTTACACAGTGCACGTCGCCGAAGTCATTCCGGCGACTTTACGAACGGACTATTAGCATTTTCACGAAGTGCCTGGACATCATTTCGCTTTCGCACAGTGCATCTTGAACCTTTGTCGCCAACGCACTGTGAAATTTCCCGTTTGCGCACCGTGCAAACCTCAAAAAAGCCGCTTGCACTGTGAACATTCTCGCGGAGGCGCAGTTGAGAAAAGCTTATGTCGTAGCGATATTTCAAATGCACAGTGCAAAACCAAAAAAAGGTCAATGCACGGTGCGAAAAATCGGGGGCCTTTGTGAACAGTGCGATTCGCGACAAATATCCAGGCACTTTGTGAAAATGCTAATATTAGCATTTTCACAAAGTGCCCGGACATTTGTCGCTGCGCGCACTGTGCACAAACGCCCGTGATTTTTCGCACCGTGCATTGACCTTTCTTTGGTTTTGCACTGTGCATTTGAAATATCGCTGCGACGCAAGCTTTTCTCAACTGCGCCTCCGCGAGAATGTGCACAGTGCAATCGGCTTTTTTGAGGTTTGCACGGTGCGCAAAAACAAAAATCCACAGTGCGTCGGCGACAAAAGTTCAAGATGCACTGTGCGAAAGCGAAATGATGTCCAGGCACTTTGTGAAAATGCTAATAGTACCATCGTCTCCCATTTGTCCCCATATTCTTCCTTCAATAAATGTAATATTATAAATAAGTATCATCAAATAAAAATAGCAGTAATATATCAGTAATATATAGTATTTCAATAAAAGTATATTATATTTCCATCATGAAGTATTTTAATATATGAATATTATACGACCATTATTAAAGAGTAAAAACATTGATTTCATTTTGAAAAAAGCGAAAATTCTGATGTAAGACTTCTTTGTAGTGGTCGAAACTTATTCTTTTGAAATTACATCGTTAAAAAACGCACTTAGATGCATTTTTATGCCTTGCAAATTTGTCAATATAACAGAGTTTCTAAAAGTTGTACAGAAAAAACAACATTTTCTAAAGTCAAAATTTTTTGAAAAATTGGTGATTATCACCCACAAAATATCTCTCCCACTACCCAAGAAACAACAGATAAATTACAAATCGAAAATATTAAAAGACGATTTCTGAGTCAGTGCATCAGCCGTCTGTTAGGGGTGGACATAGGAAAAAATCGATTTTGAGTTTTTTGCACTAAAATGGCTGTTGGAAGGTGCTAAGCAAAAGCGAACAATATTTTTTCCCAAAACCTTCATCAAGGTATATTTTTTTACAATTTACTGTTTTAGAAGTAACCGCGTCCAGCTGTCGTATCTTACCTTACTGGGCGATGAATTGATGGTTACTGAAGTTTTCGACCCTTGCGATGACGATGGTATCATTATTTTTCCGATTTTCCTACTGTAACATACCGTAATACTGTATCGACCGCTAAAAAACGACCGTAGAATCTTTCTTTCTGAAAATTTCACAGGCGATTTTACGATTTTTGGAATCAGCATAAAATTCTGCTCTAGAGGCAATCAAAAAAAGTTCAAAAAAAGCTGCGACAAATTTCGTGGTATAGTGGTTAGTGGTCGGGACTACCAATCCAGCGACCCGGGTTCGAGTCCGGCTGGGCGCGAATATCGAAAAGAAGTCGGAAATTAAATTTACTGTGATTCAGAGGATTGTATATTTTGGCACGAGCAGTTATTAATGTCAATGGTAGCTGGATTCGAGGTTAAAACGGGGTTTATAAAATTTTAGGGGCTCAATACATGAAAAAACAAAAGTGCTTCAAAACGGTTGAAATTGATAATACTTATTCTAAGGGCTATTCGAAGACACTTTCTCGTTAACTTTTTTTTGGTAGCTTACTGTTCCATGCACTACAGTAAGATAAAGATTTTGTACTTAAGCGGGATTTTCTTCAAAATTGTTGCATCCAGTCTCGAGTGTTTTTGACTAGGTCGTTCAAACAGCAACGAAGGTCCACTATAGGTATACAAAATAAATTTCTGCTTCACTTCCAGTGTGTCTTGATATCACCGCTATCTGACAAAACTTCGTGAAATAACCCGGTTGTTTCAAACTGTGCGGCCATAAGAAAAATTTCGTATGCAAAACAACTCGTTATTAACCATCTCTATCAATATGGCGATAGTCCGAGCTGTCTACGCCCCGTGGTATGCGAAAAATAAAATTGGATTTCATGTCACAGTAATCCATGTTACAGTAAGTTACGAAAAAAAGTTAACGAGAAAGTGTGTTAGAATAGCCCTTAGAATAAGTATTATCAATTTCAACCGGTTTGAAGCACTTTTATTTTTTCATGTATTGAGCCCCTAAAATTATATAAACCCCGTTTTAACCTCGAATCCAGCTACCATTGACATTAATAACTGCTCGTGGCAAAATATACAATCCTCTGAATCACAGTAAATTTAATTTCCGACTTCTTTTCGATATTCGCGCCCAGCCGGACTCGAACCCGGGTCGCTGGATTGGTAGTCCCGACCACTAACCACTATACCACGAAATTTGTCGCAGCTTTTTTTGAACTTTTTTTGATTGCCTCTAGAGCAGAATTTTATGCTGATTCCAAAAATCGTAAAATCGCCTGTGAAATTTTCAGAAAGAAAGATTCTACGGTCGTTTTTTAGCGGTCGATACAGTATTACGGTATGTTACAGTAGGAAAATCGGAAAAATAATGATACCATCGTCATCGCAAGGGTCGAAAACTTCAGTAACCATCAATTCATCGCCCAGTAAGGTAAGATACGACAGCTGGACGCGGTTACTTCTAAAACAGTAAATTGTAAAAAAATATACCTTGATGAAGGTTTTGGGAAAAAATATTGTTCGCTTTTGCTTAGCACCTTCCAACAGCCATTTTAGTGCAAAAAACTCAAAATCGATTTTTTTCTATGTCCACGGCTGACGCACTGACTCAGAAATCGTCTTTTAAATAATAAAAAAATATTTAAATTGCAAAGATAACTCCATGTTTAGTAAAAAATAAATTTCAATTTGTCTTGCCTAAAAGTGCCCCAACATCAGAAATTTCTTGTATCGCTCATAAAATCAAGTGAATTCTTTGTCTCTATTCCTTTCCCACCTTCTTATCCATCTCTTCGCCGTTCGAAAAAAGTGGCCACTCCTTCGTTTTCCCACGAAAAAACAGAAGCGAGAATGGCCAAATCAGCATAAAAAGGAATAAATTCTTAGATTTGCATAATGCTTCTGTATTCAGATTTTTTCTTGGGTTTAAAGACTTACAAAGCAACTTCAAAAAAGTCTGAATACAACAAAAACTGTGTATAACCAAAAATTTTAAATGTTTGAAAAATAAATTTTACGCCAGAATAAATCTTCGTTATGCAAGTTAGCTGCATAACAAAGAAATTTTTGGTTGCTTTCCTTGCGATTCGTTCTACGGAGTTTTGAAGATCAGATTGTCGCCCAAGCCAACACGTTTGGCGTACCCTGTAAAAATTGTTTATTATTTTGAAAATTCGTTTCTTCAAAACTCATCTCTATTGATCTAAGATTTGTGTTCACTCAATTTCCCAGCAAAAAATTATAAAAATTTTAGTTGTTATATCGCGACAGGGTCTTCGAATTTCAAGACAATTTGATCCATTTACAGCGACGGATTTGAAGCCGTTGAAAAAAGGTACCATTTTGCATCCAGGAAGTATCAAAAAATGTGGCAAAATTACTCGCTCTCCAACTATAATAAAAAATTCCGTTTTGAAGAACGCGCCCTTTTCCTCACAAAAAAACGTGCGCGATTTTAAAATGAAAATTTTTTTCACTTGGAGAGGGAGGTATTTTGCTACATTTTTGATGCTTCCCGGATGCTGAATGATACATTTTTTGCCACTGGATCAGGTCTGTCATTGTAGTATCGAGGTTCCTTTTGGTCTAAAATTCACTCCCGGGACCTCTAAAAGTATTTGTTACGGTGAGGTTTTGTTGTGCAAAAGTTTGTTCTACGAAGGTTGCAATTCATTTTACACTAATTGCAAGAATGCTGGCAACAATTTTCGCCAAAAAAGGAGAACAATGCAATTGTTTATAATCATCCAAAGATAATGAAAATTTGCCAATTATTTTTAATAAATTGGCTTATTATAATTGAAAATTTTTATCGCCATGATTCCAAAAAATGAGTCTGGACAAAGACCATCAAAGCCAGAATTCCTGATGTATCTACTGATATGGTTTTTACTTATTATTCTTGCTCGCCCTATCTATTCCATGAGCGATGAAGAAGCGTTGAAACTCAAAGCCGAGCTTCTCGAAAGCGGAATGCCCAAAGACGGTCCCAAACCTTGCGATAACTTTCCTGAATATGCCGCAGGGCAATTGTATAAAGATGCGTTGAGAGGGAGAAAAGCCAGAGTAATGGAGGAGGTGATGAAAGGCTCGAAAGAAGCGTTTGTAAGTTTTTTTCATAGCTTATTAGAGCAGTAGTTTTTTCATGAAAACTATTGAGGTAAAATACGCTGATAGCCGTTCAGTGAAAAATTTAGAAAGAAATTTTCAGCGAAAAGAAGGTTTTTAAAACCCCAAATATTGTGTGTATTATATACAGGGCAGATATTCTGAGATTCTGAGATCTCACGTATCAGTCTGTCGGGAAAATAATGAGCACTATGTCGCTGCGCCAATCGCGTGGCTAAAGTAAAAAGCAGGTTGATTTTATCGCGACAAAATTCATTCTCTTGGCGGCGATGCGATTTTCGACGCGGCAGAGCGTTCATTATTTTCCCGACTGACTGATATTGAGATCCACTACTAGCTTGACCGTCAGTTTTCTTGAAATCTCAAACCTTCTTCCAGCTTCCTTTACAACGAGTCCGCGGATTCTACGACCTCTGCGTTAAGCATCAACGCCTCTTCGACCGCAAATTCCAACCCGGCGTTAGTGCAGCGGATGCTGAGCAAAATCGCGCGCGACTTCGAGATTTCATCGGCAACAATGAATTCGTAAACAACGACTTGTTCGCCAGCGAGTACAAGTACACTCTCAAAATCCTTTTTACGTACGGATCAACGTTTTTTGACGAAAATACGATGGGAAAAAATATTTTGATTGTAAGACCGGAGAAGGTCCCGTTTAAGCCAGAGGACGAGTGTCAAGCGGTGATTGGAAAAGAAAAATGTAAAGACATCGCGAATACTGTGTTTGATGTGTCGTTTAAAGATGATTTGCCTGTAACAATTTACTTTCCAAGAGCGGTAAGTGGAGTGGCGGGCTGATTAGTCAGCAAAGGGAACTGAAAAAAGGGGTAAAATACGTGAAACTCATAATGGTTTAAACAAATTTGCAGTAGAATACAAACGTTTGTTTGCAAACTTTCATTTCTCAATCTGTCGGGAAAATAATATCGTTTCGTCGCAGTAGCACACTAAATCACCAGCCGCGGCTATACTAGTCCTTCCGTAAAGTCGCTGGAATGATTTCGGCGGCGCGCACTGTGCAAGAAAACTTAGGGTGCGAGCGACGTCCCAAAAAAGCTCATTGCACTGTGCAAAAAGCCAAAAATTGCACAGTGCAAAGTGAACTTTCGGTTTCGCGGGGTGCATGTCGCCGAAAACATTCCAGCGACTTTACGGACGGACTAGTAAAAGGATCACTGAAAAAATACAATATGCTTGAGGGCATACGCCTTGGCTGGTGTTAAAAATTATGCTCATCGTCCTTGTAGGTCCCTAAAAGTTGTCTTAAGATAACTGAGCCATGTCGCTTACTCAAGGTGACCGAGAAAACTCTAGTTATTTCAGGTGATCAGAAAGTTTTTTCCGCCAATTTTTGGAAAGCTTGCATAACTCGCCTAAGGACAGAGATGCGAAAAACATTTTTACGTGGCAGATTCTGCTTGTCATGGCTAGTATCCGTGCCAAGTTTTAAAGTGATTGAGTTAAATTCGCTTGAGATATGGGTGGTCAGAAATTTATGTCCGGGAGTAAAGACGTCAAAAAGATGATGGGCGATTTCAAGACACGACAGTCCACATTATTTTCCCGACAGGCTGATAACAAAGTCTGTCTGTAAAAATTACAGACTTTGTTACCAATTTCTGAGGTTACAAGGATTACATATATAGCCTATAAATTGATTGGTCCCTTGCAATTTTTTCTACAGAAGCCTATATAGCTACAGTTTCAAAATATTTCAATTTTCCGTAGACTAAGCTCTATTATCATTGTAATACTTCCAGCCGGAAGACCGCAAAGCCCTGTTCCAAGAGTTCTGGACCATCTACAACTCTCCGGAGCCGGGTTGGTATCCTGGTTGCTACGAATTCCTCAGTGATGTGTTCCCCATTTTCTACAAGAAAATGCTTTTCAATTACCTCGACGCCAATGAGCAACCGATAAGCGATTTGAATACGGATCTAAAGGTCATCTGGACTGACATTTTGGAGCAAATTGATGACACTATCCGAACACTGAATGTGACAATGGACCGAAAACAAGACTATCTTAAGGAATTCCATGAGAATTTGGAGTTTATGGATATCCAGCATCCAATTTTTGAGCAAGCGACCTTTGAGAAATATTTTGATTTTGTCGACTTCTCCCCAGTCCCCGAATTGTATCAGAACCGACATTTGTGGAGTATCCGGCCAATGATTGAATATTACATTCGTGGGGGTTCGAGCAATTTTTATACGGCTAGTCTGACGGTAGGTGCTGAAAAATCGTTGTATGAAGAAGGCGTTAGCTTCCTCATACGAGTGTTGCCCGCAAAGCTCAGATTCTTTTCTAATTACGAGGCCGTATTTGGTCTAGGTGCGTAATACAAAGTGGTCCATTTGAAACGGCATAGAACGGCCAATCCAAAATATATTTTTTTGAAACTGCATCGGTTGAAAATGGTGGGTCTCAGCTCTAGAAAAATCTAAATTTTATTGTTAGGAAAATCGGCGGAGCTTCCGCGGAGAACTCTAAAGAAAAAAATTACCCGTTTTGAGTTCGAGGCCCACCGTGTACAATCTCTGATTCTTTGACCTTACGCCCTACGGGACAGTCGAGACTTTAACGAACTTTGTCGACAAAAGTGAACCAAAAAATCAATCGCGCGTCAATCGCGTCGCTAAACTGCAATTTGATTTTTCCGCTACACAATTCATTTCCTTGGCGGCGATCGACGCGAGAGAGTGCTCATTATTTTCCCGACAGAGTAATATTTTCCACTTGCGCGACAAATGGCCGGCTTCTGATCTTTTACTTTACTCAAAAAGTTACCAAATTTTAGCAACTTTTTCAGTTGGTTATAAAAAAATGTCGCCAGACTGACGGAATATTCTTTTGATTTTTTGATATCAATTTTTTCCTCAGAATCAGCTTGGTCTTTTTAAAGACTATATTACAAAAATTAATTGCAAAATATCTCCGTTAAATTTTCGATTTCAGCAACCAGCTTCGATTAGTCGTGTTGGAGACAAAGTTTATATTGGACGTGGGTTTGAAGCCTTCACGTACCCGTTACATCACAAATCTTTCCCTCCATCAATCACCTATTCCAACTTTATCTTTGCCCTTGGCGAAGAACAACGTAAGTATAAATAAACAGGATAAAATAAACAGTAAAGCGATGCTACACGTATTTTAAAATTGTTAATTTCCAATTTCCAGTGAGCGGAATGATCTTCAACGCCTACTCCAAACGGAATGAGCTGCATCTGCGGAAAAACAGAATTCAAGGGGCGGAAAATGCAAAAATAAATTCCCTGTCGGAAGACCAACTGTATTTCATCAATCTGGCGCAAACTATCGTCCTAGAACAAGCTCAAAACCGGATAGATCCGTTTGCCGATCCCGATGCTAAGATTTGGAGACTCTTCAAATGCCTGAGGGGATTTTCTAACTCGTTCCGATGCAAACCCGGAGATAACTTTTTTTCTGAAGAGGATTGTAAAATTTTGCTGCCAAATTTGTCCGCAAATTACAGCTTGTCGTATTATCAACCGATTCAGCCGGTCAGAAAGTTGCTTGGATTCTGAGGACACCAATGAATTTTTTTATAATTTTCGATCATCCTAAAGGTTAATATAATTCTTAACGGACACATTGTAATTAAAAAAGCCTCTAGTCTTGCATTTAATTATGTGAAATTCATTATTTTTCTGTCAAATCTTTATAATTTTCTTTTATAAAAATGAAAATGAAAATTTCTCTTTGCTATGTTTTTCTATGTAAAATAACCTTAATCTTGGCTCAAGACAGAGAAGAAAACTACCTGGCAAAGAAGTATGACATGATCGAGAAGATGATGAACACCAGTGTGGATCCATGCGATGACTTTGTAAAATATGCGGCTGGGAATTTCGATCCTCAAACGAGATTTGACGTTTTGAAGGAGACGCTGCGGAATATTTTGATGTTCACGGCGATTGCGGATCATGTAAGCGAACAAATGTTTTTTGGCAAGCAGAAAGTGGTATACGTATATACCGTAAAAATATTTCCGGGATGTCTAACAATCCCTAAAAATTTGGGACTTGATAGATAAGCCAAGAAATCAAAAAATCCTTTTTTTCCGAGGGAGTACGGCAAATCAAGAGAGTGGACAAAAACCCTTACAATTAGTATCTATCTATTTGCGAACGGGAAGGTAGTTTTATTCGCACATACATTGTACACACGTCAGGCATAGGCCACATACACATCCTGAAAGTTCTACAGTGGCGGAGTCCAGTGGCAAAAACGTACCGTTTTGCATCCCTCCCAAGTGAAAAAGCTCCAATTTCAAAACCATGCCCCTTCTTTTTGCAAGGGAAAGGGCGCGCAGTTCAAAAAGTAGTTCTCTTTTAGTTGGAAAGGGAGGCATTTTGCCACATTTTTAATACTTCCCAGATGCAAAATGATACGTTTTTTGCCACTGGATCAGGTCCCGCACTTTAGCTGGTGCGTTGCAGGCGTAAACGAAAAATTCAACGCCCTTTGCCGCAGAGAGAGTTCACAAAACCCGGGGAGCCGTCAGAAAGAAAACTTTTAGGCCATATCCTTACCCGTTTTGCGCTGATCCATGCATAAAAAATCTGAGCGTCGTATTCCTGAAGACCTATTATCTTCGTGCTTTTCAGATAGACTCGATCCGAAAAGTCCGTCATCTTTATTTCCAATGCCAGCAAGGTTTTCTACCAGCCGAGCCAACAATTGATGAGCTCGTGGACAGCGCCATAAAAGAATATCCCGAGGTTCTTTTTCCTCTCAAAGAAGATTCGCCCATCGCTAAAGATGACGTCAAATTTTGGGAGCTGATCAAAAAATTGTACAAGTCTTTGTTCGACAAAGGCTCTCGACTCTGGGACCTGGGGCTGGCTTCTGTAGCTTCACTGACCATTACACTCCCTAATCCGCATAAAATATTGCCCGACAATGAAACTACAGCGGCTTGGTAAGCAAATTTCTTTGGATCTTATGTTGTTTTAGGGGAGTTTACAAGACCAAGACAAAGCAGACAGGCGAATGGCCCCCGCCAGAGTATCCTGACTTGTTGCCCAGAAGTATCGAAGAAGCGAAAGAAAGATCGGAACTGATCTCGTTTGTTTTTGGAATCCCGGGATTTGATGCGTCCAATTATACGGTTATCGTCCCCGATTTTACTGTAGATGAGGAAGAAGAGGAGGTAAGTTAAGTAAACTGTTTCCGAACGGATGGCATTGATCAGTCTATAGCGCTAGAAGAAATAGAAGAAATTTAGACTTTTAATATTTCTAACAAGGAAAGTACTTCTATGGGGTATGGAGTTACAGGTCGAGACATATATGAAAAAACTCGCAAAAGGTCTCTGATTCAGAATATGTAGAAATGAGCTGCCTAATTTTGGTTTGTAAAGGCGAAAAAACCTTCTGAATTTGTAACTCCATACCCCATAGAAGCACTTTCCTTGTAAGGCATACAAGATTCATAGCTCGCGCTTTGCGGAAAAATGTGACACTTTTTTACACTTTTTGACATGAAAATTTCCACACCTTGTTTTTTCCGTTTCTTACCAAAAAATTCACTTTTCCCTAAGAAATCGCTCTTCGCCTTTTACGTACTCTCCTCGACCGCGGATACCGCAGAGTATCTGGGCTTCCCGGCGAAGGGCGAGCCAATTTTTTAGGACTTGATGACTCGCCTATGCCGTCATGGGCAAAATTAACGAAACTTTGAGCGTTGCACATGTAATACTTTCCTTGTTAGCTAGCTAAAAAAACTTATAAGAGATGCCTTATTAGTTTTTAAAAATTTTCAGCCAATCAGCCGACATGACTTCGCCAACGCTTTATTCGAAAACGTCATCTCCCGGAACGGCAGGTCCTTCAAAAAATGTGAAGTCGACATCCTGCGGATGTTCCCACTACAAGTTTACAAGCTTTTTTACGAAGCCAACAAACGAGACACAGCGAAATACAAAAAACTGAAGGAAGTTTACTTCGAATACTCGACCAATTTACTGCAAGAAGCCGAGAATATGCTGGTCAACAGTGAAATCTTGACGAACGAAAGCAAGGACTTGTTGCTGAACGAGCAAAAACAAAATACTTTTGCGTTTTTTGAACATCCTTTCTTCGAAAATCGGAATTTCCCGCATGCCACGGCCGACACGGATATTACTCGTCCTGGCGCATCGTTTTACAAGAATAATATCCGCCAGATATTGCGGTATGACAATGAATATCATGAGAATTTGTTGAAGGTTCGGGAGTTTTCGGTGGGTAAAATTTTTATTATTTATGAACACAATTTTGCAAATAAGATTTTTGATGACTAAAAAATTGATTTCTTCGCAGATTGACGCCCAACATTCGACGAAATTCAAGTACAATGTTGTCGACTGGGGATACTTTCTCAAGCCTCTGTTTGAGCAATCATTTCCTCCCGTTCTGATGTTCTCAACTTTCGGATATGTGATGGGACATGAAATTGGCCATAGTCTGATTTTACGTAAGTTTTTGAAAGATTGCTTGACTGTACTGTTCAGAAACTACTTATTATTATTATACTTAAAAGAGAGTTTTTTACAACTCGAAGGATGGCCCGGACATTTCGAAAAAACGACCAACTCAGAATCGTTTGATATTTTGCTTAGTTGTTGTACTATGATAGCTGAACGTCAGCGCGAATTTTTAGTTTCTGAAGTTACCGTATACGGGGGTTACGGTAGGTACAATTTTCACAAAGATTGGGTCCGTGTGTAAAAACATCGAGGAGTAAAAGCGCAAAACCTCGCTGTTTTACGTTTTTGACCATGGGGAACATTTTCATAATTGACAACTTTACCGAAGGATGTTGCCTTCGACTACTTTGAAAAATACCAAGGTACCATATTGAATGTAACTTTTTTTCAGAGAACTTGTCTCAACTTTTGAAACCTCTCAAATATACTTTGACATGTATGTAACAACATATCAAAAATGCGCGAAAATAAAAGGGGTGGTTTTGGAGTTACGGTACTTTGAAGGCAGCCGGTACCGTATATCAAAAAATATTTTTTTCCAAAATCGGTGTAGAAGACCCGCAAAATTGCCAAAATACGTTTTCGACCATGGCGAACATTTTTGTAATTGACACTTTTTTTGTAGGATGTAGTCTTCGACCGCTATGAGAAATGTCAGGATACCATGTGTAATGTAACTCTTCGGCATTCTACTTGTCTCAACTTTTGAAACCTCTCAAAAATACTTTGACATAGGTGTACCAACATATCAAAAATGCGCGAAAATAAAAGGGGTGGTTTTGGAGTTATGGTAATTTGAACGTGGCCGGTACCGTACATCAAAATTTCCTTTTTTCTAAACTTGACGTAGCAAACCCGTAAACGTCGCCAAAATACGTTTTCGACCCTCACGAACATTTTTGTAATTGACACTTTTTTGTAGGATGCACTCTTCAACCGGTATGAGAAATATCAAGATACCATGTTCAATATAACTTTTCGGCATTTTACTTGTCTCAACTTTTGAAACCTTTTAAAAACACTTTGACATATGTGTAACAACATATCAAAAATTTAGGAAAATAAAAGGGGTGGTTTTGGAGTTATGGTACTTTTAATCTTGATCATACAGTACACCAAACTTTTGTTGTGCTGCTGACATCCGAATTTGGAAGATTCCACCGTCGTATGGCATACACGAGTCTACACCGTGGTAATCGTTGCAAAAAAAAATAAGAAATCGCTGATCTTGCTGTTACAGTAACCAATTATATACGCACGATATGTTACAGTACGCTTAGGCCTAAATTTTCTGAATTTCCTAGTGAAAATAGTTTCTGAGGGTCGTGCAACATACATAAAACATTACATCTTGTTTTTAAAATAATCTGCGTAAAGTTTAGCCGAGAATAAATCTAGGTCTACTGTATGTCCAACATTCAAAGTGCCATAACTCCAAAACCACCCCTTTTATTTTTCTAAATTTTTGATATGTTGTTACACATATGTCAAGGTGTTTTTGAAGGGTTTCAAAAGTTGAGACAAGTAAAATGCCGAAAAGTTATATTGACCATGGTACCTTGGTCATTTCCCAAGTAGTCGAAGATGACATCCTACAGAAAAAGTGTTAATTACAAAAATGTTCTCCATGGTCGAAAACGTATTTTGGCGTGATTTGCGGCTCTTCTACACCGATTTTGAAAAAAATTATATTTTGATATACCGTTCGGGCCACAATCGAAGTACCATAACTCCAAAACCACCCCTTTTATTTTCGCGCATTTTTGATATGTTGTTACATACATGTCAAAGTATATTTGAGAGGTTTCAAAAGTTGAGACAAGTAGAATGCCGAAGAGTTACATTACACATGGTATCCTGACATTTCTCATAGCGGTCGAAGGCCGCATCCTACAAAAAAAGTGTCAATTACAAAAATGTTCGCCATGGTGGAAAACGTGTTTTGGCAATTTTTGCGGGTCTTCTACACCGATTTTGGAAAAAATTATTTTTTGATATACCGTACCGGCTGCCTTCAAAGTACCGTAACTCCAAAACCACCCCTTTTATTTTCGCGCATTTTTGATATGTTGTTACACCTATGTCAAAGTATTTTTGAGAGGTTTCAAAAGTTGAGACAAGTTCTCTGCAAAAAAGTTACATTCAATATGGTACCTTGGTATTTTTCAAAGTAGTCGAAGGCAACATCCTACGGTAAAGTTGTCAATTATGAAAATGTTCCCCATGGTCAAAAACGTAAAACAGCGAGGTTTTGCGCTTTTACTCCTCGGGGTTTTTACACACGAACCCAATCTTTCTAAAAATTGTACCTACCGTAACCCCCGTATACGGTTATTTCAGAAACTAAAAATTCGTACTGACGTTCAGCTATCATAGTACAACAACTATGCAAAATATCAAAAGATTCTAAGTTGGTCGTTTTTTCGAAATGTCCGGCCCTTGTTATGAGAAGCTTCAATCTGTAAAAAACTCTCTTTTAAAAAAACAGGTTTTTCGAAGGAAAATAGAGAGTCATGGGGGAAGAAGTTTTTCGTCTGACGAAAACTCCTCATTTTACGTACTCTCTCAAAAAAAAGATCGTAGTTCTCGGCTGCCGTTACAAAGTGTAAGCTAAAACTCCTTTGAATATCAAAAAACTTATCGGAAAACTTGACTAACAGGTGAAGCGCTTCAAGTGCAACGCTCAGACCTTGGTGAAACCAGACGCAAATTTAGAGGTAGAGAGTTTTAGGTCGAACGTTGGAAAAAATGTGAATTTTTTTTTTGAGAATTTTGGCACAAAAAGTTCCATACCTATTTCCTCTGTAGAGAATAATATTTTTATAAAAAAATCAACTTTTTCAATGCGGAACTGGCAGAGATGTGGCCAAGAAAGTGTTTTTATTTCTGACCGCACTCAACGTTTCGCGTACTCTCTCGGCCACCAATATCGTTCAATATCTCGGTTCCGCCTGCAAATCGCGAGCTAAAAATTTCAAAAATTGACGTTATGTGACCGATAATTTTATGTTAGTCACTACAACTAGGGAAATCAAAAAACGTATTTTCAATCCCATTACCAAAAAAATTCCTATCTTTTTAATTTCAGCCCTCTTCGGAGCTCCCAAAGAAATAATGAACATCTACTTGTGTCTTCTAAAGCTCCACCACAACCGCTGTGATCCAGAGCGCCCACAATTGTGCACAAATGCCGTCCGAGTGATGAACGAAGCCTTGGCCGACCATTTCGGGCTTCGCTTCGCCTACTCGGCCTATCGAAAATACTATTTGTCCAGAGCAGCCGACCTTCATCGCACACGAGAATTGAACTTCCTAACTGATGACCAATTATTTTTTGTGAGTTGGGCCCAGTTGGTTATTCAGTTTCCGAACTGGCGAAAATACGATGGGACCGATCCCCATCCACCGGCCGAACTGCGAATCGAACAAACTGCGGCGAATTTCCCGGCATTCGCAAATGCTTTCAATTGCAAGGCGAATACGACGATGAATCCGGATAAGAAATGCGCGTTGTTTAGAAATGAAAATTAAAAAATTTTTTACGTTATTTTTCAGCTTAAAAATTGAAACCTAATTTTTGCAATTGGAGCCATTTTCAAAAGTGTAACAAAATGCAAAAAAAATATTGGAAAATTTGACGAAGTGTCACAAAAAAAAATTTGTCTATAAAACTGAAGACTGTAGTTTCAAATTTTATTTTCAATTCGTTTTCTCTTCATTAGACCATTTTTTCATAACTTGACGAAATGTCAAAAAAAATATTGGAAAATTTGATGAAGTGTCACAAAAAAATTTGAATACAAAATTGAAGACTGTAGTTTCAAATTTTATTTTCAATTCGTTTTCTCTTCATTAGACCATTTTTTCATAACTTGACGAAATGTCAAAAAATTTATTGGAAAATTCGACGAAATGTCACAAATTCCAAACTCGATATTCAATCGAATGATTACTCAAAAAACACCTTAAAACACCCTCGTTCAGTATTATATTCATTTATTTACATATAAAACCATATAATTGGCAGTTAGCAAAATTAGGATTAAATAATGACTAGATATACAGATAGTCATGCACAACATGACGGAAGACAAAGAAACGCTATGAAATACAACCGGTGATGATCCATTTGAGACCCGTTTACAATCAAATGTTGGCAATGTGAAAAAATCCTGAAGAAATTTATAAGCTCCGCCCATAATGATACTACTGATAGTAGTATCAACCACGGGCCTAAAAACCCAATCCCATCAAAAAGAAGATGTCTACGAAAGTCATCTAATTATAATACTCAAGAGTCATCGCTCTACACATAAGTCATGTTCTGTTTTGGCGATGGTTTTTGGGTTACTGTAACTGAGCGATTCGGTGGGCTGGACTGGCTGAGTGGTGAGCGGGGGTGGCTGAAAATGACTTTATTACACTCTGTAGACCAGTATGCTTCTTTTTACATTAGACGTTTTCGAATTTCCGGCTTTTTAGAAAAGAAGCCAGGGCGCAAGCTGCCAAATTAAAAACAGCTTTAAAATGGACCAAAATTCCTCGGAAATGTCTCAAAAAACCCCTAGACTATAGAATGGAGTTTTCTATCATAATCTACAGCCAAAATAAATCAAAAAAATTTTTGGTCACCTTTTACCCCACCCAAAATTTTTTTACCACGCCCTCTAAAAATCATCCCACTAAGTCCTAAAGCACTTAGAAGTTACTCTTACCTCATTTTCGATCCACTCGGTCTCTTTTCTCCAGTTCCATAACCACTTTCTCTTCCCTTCGGGTCGACCGCACAGTGCGGTGCTCCAAGTTGTGGAGCGTGATTCAGATACCCCTCCAGGTCCGAATTCTCATCGCTCAGCGTCGACTGTGAGCTCTGCTGATTGCGGGGTCTCGGAATCGGGGCATTGTTGTTGATATGCACATTCGGCGGCAGGTAATATTCATTATCCGCCACTGGCGGAGGTGGTGGTCGGCATTGAGGTGGGGGCCGGCGCGCCAGGTCCGCAATCGACGCGCGTTGCGGGTCGTGGATGGGGTTGGCGGCGTAATGGGGCGCCTCGTGGTGGATTTCCTCGTAATGCGGGGGTTGCGAGCTCAGCGTGCAGTACCCGTTGTTCGAGTGCATACAACACGAGTTGTTGTAGGCGTAGGGCATGGTTTGGAAGTTGGGTGGGCAATTCGGATGATGATGGCCAAAGCTCCCGGTGTTTTGAGCAAAATTCCCTGGGTTTTGGCATGGGTTTTGGCAGGTCTGTGGGAAATTGCCGGCGGCAATTTGCGGGTAATTGACAAACTTTTGATTGTGACAGAGCGGAAGGGACCTGATTAGGGCGCCTTGTGAATTTTGCGCCACAATTGGTTGATAGAAACTTGGCGAATGGATCATTTGTGGGGAGAGGACCTTCTGCCCGTAGGGCCACTGATTTGCGGTCACAACGGTCTCGGCGGAGCCACTGTTCGTCTTTGTGGTGCTGTTCAGCGAGCTGGAGGGGCAGCGTTTTTGATTGTTTCGTCTGAAATTTGAATTATTAGAAAAAATTGAATAAATAGAATAAACCCATTTTATAATACGTATTTTACATTCCAAAGCCTCATAAAATCAATAAATTACATTTCAGTTAAACTTTTTTGGCCTCTCTTTTGATTGGACCCAAAATTTGGCCGACCGAAATTTTCGCGCAATTTAAATGCCCTAAGGGCCGCAATTACGGCCGCAGTGAAATTAGTCGTCATACGCATTCAAAAGCTGACTAGGAAACTACGGAGGAGTTTAAAATACGAGGCACGAAGTCAAAACTTTTTATTTTTACCTAATATAAGTCATGATGTCACATTTTGGAAAAAAACATATTTTCAAAAAATTGCAAAATTTTCAATTTTAAGATTTTTGACAAGTAATTAGTCTAAAAATTGTAAAATACGTGCGGGTTATTACATCCCAGTTTTAAAAGTACAAAAATTTATATTATCCATGACATCAGATATTTTTCAAAAATTCATATTTTAAATCAAGCCCAAATCCAAAATTTTGGCTGCATAACAACTAAAATAGAATTGAATTGTAAAATACGTAGCCTTCATAATTATCTTTATCAAAAAAATCAAAATTTTTATATTATTCATGACATTACTCATCCAAAAAACTCTAATTTTTCGCAAATCTTCCACCGTAACCGTATTGTCCCCGATTATCCGCCATCCCGTTGACAGTCGGGGATGATGGATCGTATTCGAGGCCCCTTGACTTTTGTATATCCAATCTGTGACAGGGGAGAATGGATTTACGCAAAAAATACGGCTAATCGGTCATTCAAAAAACGACAGGACAAGCCGTTTATTTTGTCCGTGTGGTCGGTTCAAGGCAAAATAGATTTGATTTCAGGGTGTTTGGCAAAATTTAGTTAGGGAAAAATTGCATTTTTGGAAATTTTTTATATTGATTTAGGCAAAAATTTCGATTTTTTTTGGATTTTTTGGATCTAAAACAAGATAAAATGATGTTCAAAATAATTTATAAGAAATATTATTTTAAATTCACTTCAAATTCGCTCCATTTTTTTCTCCAACTTTGAGGTTTTTTGCCCAAAAATTCATTTTATTACCTAAAATTCAAAAATCACCATAAAAAAGCTTCTAAGAGCCTTAAATTTTGCTGTTAAATTATTTCAGCTCCCCAGGAGTATCCGTATTTTACAATTTCCAACCTGTTCTCCCTCCAAACCCCGCAAAATTCAATTAATTTTCGTCTTTTTACACCTCCGGCCATCTAAATTAATATAATCCTCCGCTCGGAATGTCCTCATTATTCACTGCGTCTCCCAACATTTACACAAATCCACACCCAACGAAATGCATTTACGAGGCCGCAATCCATCACCGGCGCGAGATTAACAGACGGCGCCAAGATGGATTGAATAATAAGCGATCATCCCGTGAGAGGGGACGGGTTTAGGGACCTGCACCACCTCCATAATGGGTTTAGGGTCAGGGTTATGCAATCGGTGGTCAGGTGGGGGGAGAAGGGTCAAAAGTTTGGGGACTTTTAAGGAGAAAGTTATATTGTAGTAGGCAAAAAGGTCAAAAACGCCAAAAATTTTGGCATTTTTTAAAAAAGAAGAGTCAAAAGTTTGGATTTGGTCGAAAAATGAAAAACAAATATTTTGAAGAAAACACTCAAAGACCGTATTTTACCTTGAAATTGAATTTCGAAGCCGATTAGAGCCGTTTGCGGCTCTTCTTTTTTGTCAAAAATGCCAAAATTTTTGCTTTTTTGACCTTTTCACCTCCTACAATAACGGACCGGATCCAGTGGCGAAAAACGTATCATTTTGCATCCGAAAGGTATCAAAAAATGTGGCAAAATACCTCCTTCTCCAAGTGAAAAAATCGGTTTCAAAAGCCCTCTTTTTGTGAGGGCCCTTGAAAACGAAGTTTTTTCACTTGAAGAGGGAGGCATTTTGCCACATTTTTTGATTCTTTCCGGATGCAAAATGGTATGTTTTTTGTCACTGGATCAGGTCCGTCATTGTAGTAGGCGAAAAGGTCAAAAAAACCAAAAATTTTGGGATTTTCGACAAAAAAGAAGGCGGCAAACGGCTCTAATCGGCTTCGAAATTCAATTTCAAGGTAAAATACGATCTCTCCATTTTCACCTCAAAATATTTTTATCAATTTTCGACCGTTTTTCGACCAAACCTAAAAAATCGAATTTCAAAAAAAATCTCAAAAAAAATCAAAAATTTTTGCTATAAAAATGCAAAATACGACCACATTTCCCATATATGGCCATATTGAATTCAGTTTTTCCCTCAAAATCGTCAAAAAAAATGCCCACCTTCTCCTATAAATCAGAGCTCCAACCAAAAACCCGACCGCTGTGATGATGAAAAGAACGCAGAGAACCACCGAGACATACACTTCATTGCCTTTCAGCACGTTGAACACGGGGTTGAATTCACATTGGCCATAATTGAGCTGAAAAATTGAAATTATATTATTTTAGGTAACAAAATTGGGAAAAATCAAAAAATGAGCAGATTTTGAGAAATAAAGTCGTAAAAACAATTCTAGATTTTAAAATACGCTCGTCTAAGATTGTCGGAAAAGAAAAGCTAAAATTCATCAACTTTGGAGATAAATCAAACAAATTTCGGGCCTTGACAGCTCGACCTTTGACATGTTGCCAAAAAATATATGCCCTGCGGGAATACGAGGCGCTCTCTTATAAAATTTATTCAATTCAGGCTAAAAATCTTCAAAACGATTATTTTTATTGCTAAAATTAGACAAGGAATACCTAGTGCAATATAAAAAATATCTTGAAATGGTGAATTTTGTATTTTTGTAGGAAGAGAATCACTTTTTATTTCAGAACTCGTCCAATTCTCCCAGAAATTCCAAACAAAAAATCGATTCTCAGGCAAAAATTATATCTGATGCCTAGTGCAATATAAAAATATCTTGAAATGGTGATTTTTATACTCCTATAGATAGAAAATCACTTGTTATTTCCTAATTCATCCAATTTCCCCAGAAATTCCAAGCAAAAAATCAATTCTCAGCCAAAAATTATATCAGATGCCTAGTGCAATATAAAAAATATCGTCAAACCGCTTCGAATCTATACTAAACACAATTTCCAAACAAATCATGACTACTTACCTCTAGAAACTCGGCAATTGGCTCATCAGAAAGAAGATCCCAGATCAGCGAGGGATCCGGCGGAGGAGGTAAATCGAAGTCGGGAGGTGGAGGAATGCACCCGCAATCCATTGCAAACTGGTTAGGACAATCTGGTTAGGCACTTAACATCTAATTAGCATCTCTGAAACGAAAAAATTTGGGTAAAATACGAGGAACTCGGCAAAAAAAAATTTCGCGGAAAATCGAAAAAAAGTTGGTAAAATACGGAAAATATTGATGAAATCAGATAAAATTTTGTTGGA
Organism: Bursaphelenchus xylophilus; assembly: GCA_904066235.2. Classification (NCBI taxonomy): domain Eukaryota; kingdom Metazoa; phylum Nematoda; class Chromadorea; order Rhabditida; family Aphelenchoididae; genus Bursaphelenchus; species Bursaphelenchus xylophilus. The sequence goes on along the minus strand of CAJFCV020000005.1, from coordinate 2,366,224 downwards.
AAAAGATGTAGAATTCGTGGTAGATTCATTTATAATCAAAAAATTGGCGAATTTCGTAAGATTTCAGGCGGAAAATCGATTTTTGCCAATTTTAGGTAACAAAATTTGATAAAATACGACAGATTCATATTTTCCTTTTTTAAAGTAGAAGATTATGAAATAAAAAGACAACTAAGACCATTTACAATCTTTCAAAGACAGAATAATTCAATTTTTTTATCAAAAATTTTCATGGATAATATAACTTTAGTTAATTTTTGGAAAAAAATCGATAAAAATCACGTCCTCAAAGTTCCGAAAGTCCTCTAAGTGTGGTATAAAGTCGTTCTACAGCATTTCCCATCCAAATCCGCCGTCCATTCCAACCGCAAAATCCCAAGTTCGGCCGACGGAAAAATCGGGGCGCGAATTCCGCCGAAATCCGGCCCTCCCTTTGTCCATTCAATGAAAATCGGATTGTGGCGGGCCTTAAACGGAATTCTGAGGCCGTTTATAAAAAAAGCGGGGACGGGAGGGAGATGCGACAATTCAATTATAAAAAACTCGCGGCCCAAACTGCGAAATCAGCGGCCGAACTGAAAAGCGACGGTCAAAGGGGGTTATTTGCTGCAGTTCTTGGCAGTACTAGGCTTCTTGGAGATCAAAATTTGGTTAGTTTTGGAAATCTCGACAAAATTTTGTAATTCGAAAAAATCCAGAAAAGGTGTCATGATGACAAATTAAAATCGGTCATTTTGATAAGTAAAAAGTATAAAACCTAGGTTTTCGAAGATGCTGAAGCCTAATAAAAATATTTTGAATCGCAAAAATCCCCCATTTTAACCCCAAAGGATGACGGTTTTTCTGGAATTGCCAGTTTTATCCCTCTAAATATGCAAATTTTAAAAAAAAAATTTATGAAATGTAAAATACGTTTCTCAAAGGATCGAGATCAGTGCTCAGAAATTTCCGACATGACTAGGTAAATATGTCATGATGACACATTTTTTGGAAATCCCAAAAATAACTTGAAATCCAGCAAAAGTAGCGAAAATAAGTTGGAGAAGATGACCCACAATCCTCATTGAATATTCCGCCCGCGAAAACTCTTGAGAAATTCGATGGGACACGACATCGGAAACCCGGCCCCCCTTCCGTTCGCCCTTCGTTTTTACCCGGTTTTGTTGTGCAGATCCCCAAATCCGCAAAACAAAAAAGAGTCAAAACATTCGAAAAAGTCTTTACAACATTAAAATCAAAATATTTTAGTCGATTTAGAGATAAAAGACAAAAAATTTAGAAAATACAAACAAAAATTTTTTGATTTGGAGATTCCCTATATGTTCTATAAGATTGCTGAAGGCTTCTGAATGTCCTAAGAGCAGGTTTTGGCCTGGTAGAACACGCTTACACCACGGGTAAAATGATTTACATCAGAATGATGATGAATAATATAAATGGCGGATTAGGTAGCTCGAAGTAATTTCATCTATGGAAAAATGGTTAAGAACAAAGAAAAACATCCTGAACTTCAAATAAAACTTTTCTAGATCTAAATTACTGTCTTTCCATCACAAAAACTGCAAATATCCGCTGCACTGTGCAGAAAATCAAAAATGTCGGCTGCACAGTGCAGGCGAAAAAATGCTAAATTTGTGTATTGCGCACCACTTAAAAATATTTCTCGCGAAAAAATAATGTAAAAAATTTCCTAATTTATAAAGTCTTCATGGTGAAAATACCAAAAAATCCCATTGCACAGTGCAAAAAACCAAAAATGTCGGCTGCACAGTGCAGGCGAAAAAAATGTTAAATTTTTATTACGAATGCTAATGAAAAATCAGTCTCGTAAAAAATAATGTAAAAAATTTCCTAATTTATAAAGTCTTCATGGTGAAAATACCAAAAAATGCCATTGCACAGTGCGTAAAATCAAAAAATGTCGACTGCACAGTGCAACCGGAAAAAAATTGAAATTTCTGCACAGTAGAGCAACAAACAGGCTTTATCGCGACTGCACAGCAACAAAAAATTGTGCGTTCAACGATTATTTTATAGTACAGAAAGCAAAAAATTTGACTGCACAGTGCAACCGACTTTTTTTCTTTCTCCGCACAGTGCAACCCGTTTTCTTATCCAAAATGATTTTTTGATTACATAGACTCAAAATGCAATCCAAAAGTTATGCAATCCCATTCAGCATGCTTTCTGCAACCTAGCCAGTGGTTATTTACACGCCCCAAGAACATAAACATCCTTTCTGAAGTTACATAATCAAGGTCCAAAACCTCACCCAAATTCCCAAAATAACCGGCGCAAAAAACAAACAGACCATGCAAATTAGCCCTCTCCCTTCGTCTTGACTCAGTTTAAACCTCAAATCGGATCTTTATCAAGATCTCTCGGCCTCATAAACCTCAAAAACGGAGAAAAATTTTTTTACAAATCCCCGTTTCGATGGCAAAAAGGAACTGAGATTAATTTGCATATTTTCCATGAGAATATTGTGTTTTGGGACGGGGAATCTCATTTTTCGTATATTCCCCTGGCATTTTAGAGGGATTCGAAAGAGCCGTGGAATTTATTTTGCAATGTTTGAGAGGAATATTGATATCATGTCATGTTTCTGAGGCTATATCAAGATTTTTGGATGGAATAGAAAGGAACATTTTTGTTGGCAGTTAAAGAAGAAGTGTTCTACTAATAACAAGGGGTGCCGGTTTAATTTTTATGAGACCAAATTTCGCTTAAAAATACTTTTTTAGGAAAAAATCGCCATTTTTTGAAAAAAAAAACTCCGAAAATGGTAGTTTTCATTGATTTTAATGAAAATTGTGATGGATAGTGACTTTCTACAGGCATAGAAAGCTTTTTAATCGCTCTCGAGGATCCCCACCAGCCTCCAGCTAGATGAAAAATTTCAAAAAATCATCACTTTTGACCCAAACCCATTAATTTTCTTCAAAAAATATAAAAATCTCTCAATTTCTCTAAAAATTTCGCACTAAAAATTGGTAAAATGCTATCAAAAATACTCTTGAACTCCGGCACATCAGACTGCCGTAAGATCCCACCCTAATTAAGATCATTATTTACCCAAGTCTGACCTCCAATTACGCGGTTGTAAATCAAAACCGCACCTCAGTGCCGTTATAAAAGTCGCGAGGCAAAATTTGACGCTTCTCAAGACGGGTAATTAGAAATTGGGGTCAAGATGGGAGATTTTGGGGAGTTTTGGAAAATCGACTGGTCGATTTTGAATTTTTGAAATTTTTGGCACAAATAAAAAAAAATATTTTTTATAAAAAATAAAGATTTAAAAAGAAATTTAAACGCGAAAAAAATTAAATTAAAGAAAAAAATGTGCCGATTTTTTGAAAAATTATTTTTTTTTATTTCTTCCTACCTAAAATAATATGAACTCATGAAAATAAAAAAAATCCTCTGGAATAACTTCCCGTTCCTCGTGGATTATTATTTCGCGCTGACTTATAATAATCCCCCAAGAATAACAGTCCGCAGAACAATGGAGTAAGAAAAATAAAAATGGGGGATCAACTCGGCAGTGAGAATAGGGAATACATCTCGAACAATGGGATTGAGAAATGCGGGAAATGGAAATATGGAATAGGTAGACTATTTTTCGAAGGAATTCGAAATTTTAAAATACGGCATGTAGTTAAAAATCTATATTTTTAATAAAAAAAAATACATAAAAAATAAAAAAAAAATTTTTTTTTCTAAAAATTTACAACCATAAAAATCATAATATAGCATTTTAAAATACGTTCATTGCCTTTTTCATTAAAATAAGCTATTTTCCCCCATATCCGAGCCTCCGAATCGGTTGCACAGTGCGATTAAGAAAGTGGGCGGAGCTTATAAACCGAACCACCGAACGAAAAGAAATGCGGGAATAAAGTGGGCGGAGTCGAAAAAAATGCACTCATAAAAAAAATTTTTCGTGAATAAGCGAATTTTATCCGATTTTTTGAGCTAGAAATTTTTGATTTTTTTAACGAAAAATTTTTAAATTGAAAAAATATTTTAAAATAAAATAAAAAATGTTTTAAAATACGAGCTGGTCATAATCGTCTTCAATTTAAAAAAAATCCCAAAAATTTCCGAGAAAAATCCGGTATGAAAAACAAGTGCACATCCGACTCCCATAATCGTATTTACAATGGGGTCAGTGCGAATAAAACAGCTGCAGTCAAGGTTATTTCCGAGATAATAATATTACTTTCCTATTGTGCTCCGAAGACCCTCAAGATGGGCTGTAATAACGAGCCATTGGGAGGGAAGAAATTGACTGCCGGATCAGACCATAATTTATGGAAGGGTAATTTCAGTAGTGCCGGAAACAAAAGGCTGTAAGGGACAAAACGTAAAAAAATGGAACTACAGTAAGCCAGGAGGAAAAATAATAAAAAAATACAGTAATCCGGGGAAAAAATGAAAAAAAAGTATTTCAAAATTAAATAAAATTTAATAAAAATTAGAGTAAATTTTATCCAATAAATATTTGACATTTCTAAATTGTGCTCTGCAAAAATAATCGAGATTTTTAAAACAAAATTTCAAAAAAAAATTTTTTTTGTGTTTTTTTGCATTAATTATTTTATAGTCTGTCTATACCGGAGGGAAAAATCTAGAAAAAAAATCATTTTTTCCGGTCAAAACCTTCAAGAATACTGCCAAAAAATATGTTTTTCTCTGACCGTCTCTCCTCATTTTCCATTATTTCTCATCAGAAAAAATGGTTTTAAAAATTGCCTGAACTGCAAGGAAAATTTTTAGCTACTGCAAAGCAATAGCTAAAAATTACAAAAAAATATTTTTCTACCCAACAGATGACCCTATAAAACTGATTAACCAAGCCTTCGCAATCTTACATCCCTTACCTGTAAGACGCTCCCAGGGCACCCCATAGCCAATAGGACATCTAATATTATCCCGTCAAGTTAATCCTTTTAATCCCGCGCTCTTGGCGCCCTCGAAACAATAAAAAATGAGCTTGCAACCTGAGCTAATTCCGGGCTCTGGGGACAAGGGGATCGTCTTCCAGAAGCGAACATCTGTTTGTCTCTCACCTGTTCAACAGTTTTTTTTGGGGGATGAAGAAAATGAGAGATGCAGATCAGTTTCATTGTCATGATAATTATGATGGATCAGGGGTAACATATTATGTATCTGGAGCCAAAAAATAAACTTTGGAATTTTTCCATTTTTTGTTAGAAATTTGCATAAATTAGGGAAAAAATAAAAGTGCTCGGATTTTCTTCAAATTTTGCAGATATTGTCTACCTAGAGTGTAGATCAATCGCTGAAAATTTTAGCTTTTACTGTGCAGAAACAACCGAGATATTCGACGATCTTTTCTGGCAAGAGAGTACGAGAAATGAGGAGAGCGGTCAGAGAAAAAACTTTATCTTGTTTTTTAACGAAAATTCAGCCAATTCTAGGCAAAGAAACATGTATTATTTTGTGGAAAAATTGAGCTCCTGAGATCGAATAAGACCGCAATTTTTTGAAACCAAAATTTGCAAAAAAAATGTTTTTTTCGACCACAAAAATTTTGATTTTTTAAGTTCAACGCAAGCTAAAAATCCCACATATCTTACACAAAACTTAATCTACATTTGTGCCAAATTTCATCATGACTTGATCATCTAAAAATTAAAAAATCATCGTTTTTCAAAATTTCATCCATTGATGTCATAGATAATATAATAATCCAATTTTTGGCCTCCAATTACGCTCACTGGTCCTTGATTTCACCTTTACCTAAAAATTCATTCAAATTACTTCAACAAAGTTCAAATTCCGCGATAACATATCAATTTCTCTTCACGAAATCGCCATTTCAAAAAACATCGCCATAAAAGAAGATTCCAAAAATCCGAAAAAACTATAAAACCCTTAACAATACTAAGTAAAAAGGAAGAAGGGGAATTCAAAAGCAAACCTCGTAATATCCCTCATCGTCAGTAAGACCCCTTCACGTCAAAGAAAAAGTGAAAAAACAAGGAACCTCGGATCATTGATTTTTTACGAAATGTCGCTGAATTATCGAGTCACAAAAGAAAACTTTCCCAGAGAATTTCGAGAAAAATGTTTTTTCGAAGAGGAAAATAATTTTTCAAGCTCGATAATTCTGTGGCACTTCGCAAAAAAATCAATGATCCGAGATTCCTCGTTTTTTCAATTTTCTGAAAGAATTGTTTTGACGTGCCCTTCCGCTTTTATTCAAAGGAAAAAGTTCAAAGAAATTCGCAAAAAAAGAAGCTTGTGATGCGTTAAAACCGGGAGGGTAAAAAAGAGGTTTGGAGCGTTGAAACAATAGGATTTGAGGACGAAATGAGGTAAAAATTCGGGCGACTGTAGCAAGGTTGGGGATTAGGAGGTGGAAAAAGTTTTAAGGGTCGATTTGAAAAAAAAATTAATCTATGATTAATTTTTTAAATACGAGTGTTAACACTATAAATGTCAAAACAGAACTACAAAAATTAGATCAAGAAAGACGGTAGCTCGAGAAAACTAATTCAAAATTTTGTAAAATACGCTCTGTGTTCAAGATCAAAAATTCAATTTTAAAAAGAAATTTTTTTTTTGATAAGAGTTCTTTTATAAATAAATTTGTAAAATACGCTGTTTCCGTGCTTAGAAAAAGAATTTTTTTAAAATGGAAATGAAAGCGTTAATCTTGTTAGAAAAAAACAGCAAAAATGGGCTTCAAATTGTAAAATACGAACAGTTTTGTTGATGCAAAAGATACCGTCAAAGTTTCTTCAAATTTTCGCAGAATCGTTCGTCAAAATCCGTTTTCGGCGACAGCGGAGATTTAAATGTTGTTTTGAGCACATAAAATATTTTTTAGATCCGAGCGCTTCGTACACAATTTTTTTTGTTACAGTAACCCAAAAATTCTAATTTCTTAAAAGACGATTTCTGAGTCAGTGCATCAGCCGTCTGTTAGGGGTGGACATAGGAAAAAATCGATTTTGAGTTTTTTGCACTAAAATGGCTGTTGGAAGGTGCTAAGCAAAAGCGAACAATATTTTTTCCCAAAACCTTCATCAAGGTATATTTTTTTACAATTTACTGTTTTAGAAGTAACCGCGTCCAGCTGTCGTATCTTACCTTACTGGGCGATGATTTGACGGTTACTGAAGTTTTCGACCCTTGCGATGACGATGGTATCATTATTTTTCCGATTTTCCTACTGTAACATACCGTAATACTGTATCGACCGCTAAAAAACGACCGTAGAATCTTTCTTTCTGAAAATTTCACAGGCGATTTTACGATTTTTGGAATCAGCATAAAATTCTGCTCTAGAGGCAATCAAAAAAAGTTCAAAAAAAGCTGCGACAAATTTCGTGGTATAGTGGTTAGTGGTCGGGACTACCAATCCAGCGACCCGGGTTCGAGTCCGGCTGGGTGCGAATATCGAAAAGAAGTCGGAAATTAAATTTACTGTGATTCAGAGGATTGTTTATTTTGCCACGAGCAGTTATTAATGTCAATGGTAGCTGGATTCGAGGTTAAAACGGGGTTTATATAATTTTAGGGGCTCAATACATGAAAAAACAAAAGTGCTTCAAACCGGTTGAAATTGATAATACTTATTCTAAGGGCTATTCGAAGACACTTTCTCGTTAACTTTTTTTTGGTAGCTTACTGTTCCATGCACTACAGTAAGATAAAGATTTTGTACTTAAGCGGGATTTTCTTCAAAATTGTTGCATCCAGTCTCGAGTTTTTTTGACTAGGTCGTTCAAACAGCAACGAAGGTCCACTATAGGTATACAAAATAAATTTCCGCTTCACTTCCAGTGTGTCTTGATATCATCGCTATCTGACAAAACTTCGTGAAATAATCCGGTTGTTTCAAACTGTGCGGCCATAAGAAAAATTTTGTATGCAAACCAACTCGTTATTAACCATCTCTATGAATATGGCGATAGTCCGAGCTGTCTACGCCCCGTGGTATGCGAAAAATAAAATTGGATTTCATGTCACAGTAATCCATGTTACAGTAAGTTACGAAAAAAAGTTAACGAGAAAGTTTCTTAGAATAGCCCTTAGAATAAGTATTATCAATTTCAACCGGTTTGAAGCACTTTTATTTTTTCATGTATTGAGCCCCTAAAATTATATAAACCCCATTTTAACCTCGAATCCAGCTACCATTGACATTAATAACTGCTCGTGGCAAAATATAAAATCCTCTGAATCACAATAAATTTAATTTCCGACTTCTTTTCGTTATTCGCACCCAGCCGGACTCGAACCCGGGTCGCTGGATTGGTAGTCCCGACCACTAACCACTATACCACGAAATTTGTCGCAGCTTTTTTTGAACTTTTTTGATTGCCTCTAGAGCAGAATTTTATGCTGATTCCAAAAATCGTAAAATCGCCTGTGAAATTTTTAGAAAGAAAGATTCTACGGTCGTTTTTTAGCGGTCGATACAGTATTACGGTATGTTACAGTAGGAAAATCGGAAAAATAATGATACCATCGTCATCGCAAGGGTCGAAAACTTCAGTAACCGTCAAATCATCGCCCAGTAAGGTAAGATACGACAGCTGGACGCGGTTACTTCTAAAACAGTAAATTGTAAAAAAATATACCTTGATGAAGGTTTTGGGAAAAAATATTGTTCGCTTTTGCTTAGCACCTTCCAACAGCCATTTTAGTGCAAAAAACTCAAAATCGATTTTTTTCTATGTCCACGGCTGACGCACTGACTCAGAAATCGTCTTTTAAAAATTTCTCCACTATACTCCCCTAAAATTACAATATTTTTTCACATCCTTGTTCGTTGAACTTAATTTCCCAACTATGCCGTAAACGCGCATTTTTGCCTTCTAGCTGGTTCATCTTTGAGCCCTCAAAAAAATAAAGATACAGTAATTTAGAGGAGAAAAATCTGTATCAAATAAATACATACAATTTTCTCAAACAACAAAAAAATCTTGTAAAACAAAAGAATAAAAAACGCACGAACTTTCTGGACAACCCAACTATTCAACCCTTCCCAAAAATGACTTCCATCCCCAAATGCACCGGAATTTCTTGTCGTTTCTTTCCCTGGGATTGGTTTCTCCTCACCAGAGAACATTGCACTTGATCGCGATTAATCCTTCTTCTCCATTTTCCTTTCATTTCGGTTGCGCAACACCCTCTCAAGTGCAATGTATTGCAGCTCAATTAAGCCGCTTTGATTACTACAATCGAAAGTTTTTTTATTTCCGAAATAAAACTTTCGGAGTAATAGGGACATTAGATTACTCATTACTAATAGCTATAATGGAGATGAGCAGCGGAAACGGAGATTTTTAGGGGGTTTATATTGTTTTAGGGCAAGTAAAAAATTGCTGGAATATCCCCTCAAATTAGGTTTTTAAATCGTGCTTAAAGTAGGCGAGAAAATTAAAATAGAATTGCTGAAAGATCTATAGCATATGCTGAGAGCGCGCTTGTCAAAACAATCGAGATTTTTTGGACAAAAAATAAAAAAATCCTAATTAATGAAGACACGTATTTTACAAAACGAAGATTAAAAAAACTTGAATGTAGTGAGAGAAAGAAGAAGATACTGTGAGAAAATCGGCTACTATATTAGTCATCATCTCGCGATGAACAATATAGTCAGAGAGCCCGAAGGAAACTGGAAATACGGATTTGAACTGGAAAGGAAGAGTTGATTAATATGGAATTTGAAGAGGAAGATGAGTAAAAAATTCCTGGATGTTACTGTAGGGTAAAAGATATAATCGCCAAAACCGCACAGTGCAAAACAAAAATTTTGTTTTTTTTTGCACCGTGCAATTGAAAAAAGTCAAAACATTAAGGGGTTCTACAGTAAAAATAAAGGGTTTTTAAATACTATGAACATACTAAGGACACGCTTAACTAATTTTGACAAAAAAAGCAAAATAAAGTGAGCGCAATGCGCTCAAATTGGCTTCGAAACTTTCTGCACTGTGCAAAAACTAAAAACTTTTTTTCAAAGAGATGCAATCAAAAATTTGCATAATAAACATTGAAAATGAATAAAACTGACAGTACTCTTCTAATATATGCAATAAAACTTTACAAACACCCTGTACAAAATACCAAAATTTTGGCCAAAAGCCACTGCACAGTGCTGCAAACTAAAAACATTTATGGTTTGTGTCAAACATTTAAAATCACATTGTACGAAGATAGAAATTGAGCAGCAGAGCTAACATTACAAACCCGACTCTTTTTTTTCGTAATGTCACTTCCACGTTGACCTTGCAAACAAAGTTCAATAGAGTATTGAACATAACCAAAGGTGAGCCACTTTTTTCTGCCCCCATTTTTCTGACGTCCCCTGTTCTTTTGTGTTTTGACATAAATTCGGAAGCCGAGATAAAGATCAAACAAAATATCCGAGGGAAATTACAAAGCGGAGGGCTTTATGACGTCATCCGCCTTTCCGATGGGTATCAATGTTTTTAGGCGATACCTGTCAAAGACGATGTTGGATAAGGTCGGGTTGGCGGCTATTGGGAAAACTGAGCACTGGCTGTAATTTAAAACACGATTTCTGACTCGGTGAATTAGCCGTGGACATAGGAAATTTTCGATTTTGAGATTTACAGCTGGATATGACCGAACCCATCATAGAAGTGTGTCCCTGAAGCCTTTTGCCCTAATTCTCCCGTTAACCTAGTTTTATTTACAATTTAAGCAATTTACAGTAACGTCAAATAAGTCAAAATTGAGAAGATACAGAGCCGTAAAACTGTTACCATGCATGTTTTTGGGCACTGGGGATCCAACGGAGGTGGTTTTGGGTCGAAAGGATTACTGTAACATAGCAAACTTTCGCTTCAGCCGCACAAAATCGGCCGTAAAAAAGTTGTTTCTGAAAACCCACAGCTGAATTTTTGATATGTTGATCAGCATAAAATTCTGCCTTAGAAACATTAAAAAAAAGTCCAAAAATGCGGGGGGCTATTTTCGTGGTATAGTGGATTTTGACAAAATCTACTAATCTGACGGCCCGAGTTCGAGTCCGGGTGGACGCAAATCGCTTATAATTGGTCGGGAATGACTTTAAAGGCGCGGATATAGAAGACTGAGTTTATTTCAGGCGAGTTTGATAAGATTCTGGCAGTTTTCACATTTTTTGGTGGAAAAAAGGCGAAAATACAACTTTTTGACAAATCGTATTTTATACGGCTGTTTTGCGTTCATGACAGGATAAGAACTTATATGTGGTGTTTTTAAGGTGTTTCCAACAAGTAGAAACCATTTTCTGAGTATTTAGATATTACACTAGGTACCTGTTAATTTTGTCTCTTTCAGGCATCTGTAGTAACGAAATTTGGCTAATGACAACGTAATTCACTGTTTTACGACCATATTTCACATGTTTTTCAGAAAATGGTTCATCATCGAAGTAATTTCGCTTTATAGAAAAATCGATGAAATGCGTAGAAAATTTCATTTTCAAACTAGATTTCTTGTGGTTACCCGTCAAAGAATTTAAATTTTATGCCAGTTATAACCTTTGCAGACAATTTGTCAAGTCAGAGCGAAAAAAATTACAACCTGGAAGGTCCATGCACTGCTTGCTTATCAGATGTCAAGTACAATATTAAAAAATTTTTTTTGACGGGTTTAATTGCCGAAAAACCCTTCAAACGACTAAATATAAGGTCTTATTCTGTCATGAACGCAAAACAGCCGTGTAAAATACGATTTGTCAAAAAGTTGTATTTTCGCCTTTTTTCCATCAAAAAATCTGAAAATTGCCAGAATGTTATCAAACTCACCTGAAATAAACTCAAGCTTCCATATCCGCGCCTTTGAAGTCATTCTCGACCAATTCTAAGCGATTTGCGTCCACCCGGACTCGAACTCGGGCCGTCAGATTGGTAGATTTTGTCAAAATCCACTATACCACGAAAATAGCCCCCCGCATTTTTGGACTTTTTTTAAATGTTTCTAGGGCAGAATTTTATGGTGATCAACATATCAAAAATTCAGCTGTGGGTTTTCAGAAACAACTTTTTTACGGCCGATTTTATGCGGCCGAAGCGCAAGTTTGCTATGTTACAGTAATCCTTTCGACCCAAAACCGCCTCCGTTGGATTCCCAGTACCCAAAAACATACCTGGTAGCAGTTTTACGGCTCTTTATCTTCTCAATTTTGAGTTATTTGACGTTACTGTAAATTGCTTAAATTGTAAATAAAACTAGGTTAACGGGAGAATTAGGGCAAAAGGCTTCAGGGACACACTTATATGATGGGTGCGGTCATATCCAGCTGTAAATCTCAAAATCGAAAATTTCCTATGTCCCGGCCTTGCACACGGCTGATTCAGTGAGTCAGAAATCGTGTTTTAAAAGACATTCTGGGCCCGCGGTATAGCTACTGCCTACATAACACCGGTTATTCAAAATTTTTTGGAGATTTTTTGAGGAAAAAATCAAAAAATCTCAAAAAATAGGCCTTTTGAGTTTCCAATTTTGGCATCAGTTGGCATATAGGGATCTAATAATGATCTGAGGCATCAACAAAAAAATTAAGTCGTATATCACATCGAGCACTGAGATATAACACTTTAAAATTCCAAGAGTCCCTCAAAAAATGCAATTTCTTTGACGGAATAAATTAATTTATTGAATGCACCGAAAACTACAACGTTTTTACTGGGTGACCTTGATGTAGTCGACCAACATCTGGCCTGGTAATGGGGCAGTAACAGCTCCGGCATCATGAATATTGGGGAAGTTTCCACCGACAGCCAAATTCAAGAGGACGTAGAAGTTCTTTTGGAAGACGGGCAGTGGAGTGATGTCGAAGACCATGTATTGGATATCGTCGATGAACATCTTGATCTCCGATTGACTCCAAGTGAGTTTGTAGACGTGGAAGTCGGTGGTCAAGTCGTTGGGAGCGACGTAATTGGTTCCGTATTGGGCATGTTGGCCGTTGTTGCTCCAGTGGAAGGTGCCGAGGATCTCTTTGTTCACATTGCCAGCGGCAATAGCATCAGCAACGCCGGCTTCCATGATGTCCATCTCTCCTTGGTCGGGCCAGGTGTTGGATTCGGCGCCGAGCATCCAGAACGCGGGCCACAGACCGTTGGCCAGGTTGGGCAGCTTGATTCTAGCTTCGATGGTGCCGTACCTAAAGAGATGGCGTGGTAATTTTTGTTTTTATGGCGTTTACTTCTTTTACAAGCCATCATAAGCAATTTGTGGGAGCCTGTGGCCAACTTTTAGCAAGTATGAGTTTTGGCGAACTGCGCCCTTGCATCAGTAAATAAACCAAATCTTATCGTTCATATCTGTTTTGTAAATGTCGTAATGGGACATTTGACCTTTTCAGCCGTGTTAAATTTCCGTTAAACGTCTCTAGACAAATTTCTTAGTCGGCAAGCTGCGCCCTCGGTTAATCCCATAGTCGACAATTCAACAGTTTTGGTCGTCGAATATTCTTCTATGTGATGTAGTGGGTTGAAAAAAATCCAGTTTCCAAAATTTTGTATGAACTAGACTTCAGCTGCGGCTAGCTGCGCCCTGACTTACTTGAAGTCAAACTTTCCACGAGTATGGATTCTTCCGGAAGTGAACGAGCATCCATCCACATTCTCTCTTCTTGCCTCAATCACCAAGTTGCCGTTCTCAACTCTCACATTATTGCTGCTGGTCGTATAACACTCCAACTCCGAGTTTCCCCATCCATTGTTGTTTCCGGTCTCAAAATTCCACTTGCTGGTGTCCAAACTGTTGAAGTCCTCTTGCCAAATGACTCCGGCCAACGCCGTCGACACCAAGCAGCAGGCAATGACAACTCTCATTGCAAAGAATCCGAAATTGATGTAGATGGTCCGATTGATCGAGCTTTTATACCGTCAAGATTTGTTGACGGAAAAAGGGGCTGGCCGTGGGTCGGAAGTGGCGGTTCGACGAAACAAAAACGTTCAAACAGTATGAAGCGCCGCAGGCCGATTATTCAAACACAACACGTTCTATTTCGAACGAAAATTTATTTTTTTGGTTTGATTTTTTGACTCTTGCCCTCAGGCATGTCACAAACATTCCGGCGGCTCAGATGTTCAAACAGCAGCGGATTCAACGAATTTTTTAGATTTTTCGAACCTCAATTCTTCGAAAATTTCAGTTTGTGGGCGAGAAACAGAAATGCAAAAATTGCTATTCAAATCCAAAGGATTTTTGATATTTTACCAGGAATCAAATTGTGCACACAATAGTAATGTTGTTTGTGATTACAAAATTTTCGGAATGATCTTCATTGGTTATTGCGGAGATTCGAAGAACTCACATGTGTTTTTGTTGATAGGGCAGGAAAAATTTTTGGTGTGGTTTCGAAGTCCGGAAATATTATATCATTGGCTAAAAATATCGTATCCTAAATAAATATGTTTTGTTATTGTTGTAAGCCTTGGATTTTTAGAAAATTTAGGACATACCTGTCAAAGACGATGTTGGATAAGGTCGGATTGGCGGTTATTGGGAAAACAGAGCACTGGCTGTAATTTAGAAGACATTCTGGGTTTGTGCAGTACCTATAACATACAGTAATATTGATTTTTCAAAATTTTTAGAGATTTTTTGAGGAAAAAATCTAAAATCTCAAAAATTAGGCTTTTTGAGTTTTCGATTTTGGCGACACTTGGCACAATGGAATCTCACAGTGCCCAGAGGCATCAACAAAAAAATTAAGTCGTATATCACATCAAGCACTGAGATATAACACTTTTAGTTCCAAGAGTCCCTCAAAAAATGCACTTCCTTTGACGGAATAAATTAATTTATTGAATGCACCAAAAACTACAACGTTTTTACTGAGTGACCTTTATGTAGTCGACCAGCATTTGGGCTGGCAATGGGGCAGTGACAGCTCCGGGATCATAAATATTGGGGAAGCATCCACCGACAGCCAAATTCAAGAGGACGTAGAAATTCTTATGGAAAACGGGCAATGGAGTAATGTCGAAGACCATGTATTGGATGTCGTCGATGAACATCTTGATCTCCGATTGGGTCCAGGTGAGTTTGTAGATGTGGAAGTCGGTGGTCAGGTCGATGGGAGCGACATAATTGGTCCCGTGGGAATGTGGGCCGTTGTTGCTCCAGTGGATGGTGCCGAGGATCTTTTTGTTCACATTGCCGGCGGCAATAGCGTCAGCGGCTCCTGCTTCCATGATGTCCATCTCTCCTTGGTCGGGCCAGTCGGATTCGGCGCCGAGCATCCAGAACGCGGGCCACAGGCCGTTGGCCAGGTTGGGGAGCTTGATTCTGGCTTCGATGGTGCCGTACCTGAAGAGATGGCGTTGTAATTTTTGTTTTTAGTTTTCTTCCTTTACAAGCCATCGTAAGCAATTTGTGGGAGCCTCCGGCCCACTTCTAGCAAGTTTGAGTTTTGGCAAACTGCGCCCTAGGATCAGCGAATAGACCAAATTTTATCGTTCAAATCGGTTTTGCGAATGTCGTAGTGGGACATTTGACTTTTTCAGCTGTGTTAGATTTACGTTAAACGTCGCTAGGCGGATTTTTTGGTTGGCGAGCTGCGCCCTGGATTAACCGCATATCAGCAACTGAAAGATTTTGGTCGGCAAATAGCGTTCTCTGTGGTGTAGTAGGTCGAGAAAAATCCAGTTTTTAAAATTTTGTAGATTCCAAGTGCCGCTAGCTGCGCCCTGACTTACTTGAACTCGAACTTTCCACGAGTATTTATTCTTCCGGAAGTGAACGAACATCCATCCACATTCTCTCTTCTCGCCTCAATCACCAAGTTGCCGTTCTCAACTCTCACGTTATTGCTGCTGGTCGTATAACACTGCAACTCCGAGTTCCATCCAAACCCGGTCTCGACATTCCACTTGCTAGTGTCCAAACTGTTGAAGTCCTCTTCCCAAATGACTCGGGTGGACGCCATCGACACCAAACAGCAGGCAATGACAACTCTCGTTGTGAGAATCCGAAATTTTTGGTCGGGCTTTTACACCGTCAAAATTTGTTGACCGAAAAAGGCCGTGGTCGGAAGTTTATTCATTTTGTTAATTCATTTCTTGAGCAAGTGCTTTCTTAGAATTGCAGTGTAATAAACAGCAATGACTGTGGTGCGATGAGTCAGATAGCAAAGTTTGCAGCGGATTCGGGGCAGTGTTTGTGGAATCTTGACACATCAACCGTTGTTTTGAATTCACTTTTTACTCGATTAAAATCGAAACGATACAACTGTATAATATAATATTATAGTAGTGCTTCCTCTGTTTTTTAGTTCACTCTTCCCATAAAATCTATAAATACTAAGCTTCATTTCGCCTTTCCCTCACGGATATAAACGTTTTATCAGCCCTTGCGTAATGTGCAAATATTATTCATTGGCGCGGTTTACATAACTGTCATTGTGTTTTCTGGAAAAACATCCGGGTGACTGTTTTTGGATTATCATAAATTTTATCAAAATTCTTAAAAAATAAAATTATTTTTTAGGTAAATAAATAAAAAAATCTTATCAAAAAAATAGAGAAATGTCGAAAAAAATCTACAATCATTTTTTCATAAAAAAATAAAAAAAATTTTGTTGAAAAAATAAAAATTTTTTTTATATTTCAATAAATCCCAAAAATGCCTTGCAATATTTTTTCGACTAATTTCCAGCCTCCACTTTAAGATTTGCCTCCCTTTTTGTTCAAATTATAATATTTCGCTGCGTTCAAATTAAGTTTCGGCTCGATTTGAAAGGGAATCCCTTTGTGTATTTCTGAATGGGTTGCGTGATCGACGGCATTCCTATTCAGAATCCCCTCAAGACTTTTTGTTATAATGAAATCGAAAATTGAGGGAAAAGTAAAATTAAAATGAGGGGTTTGACCTTGAAATCGGGCTTAACACGACATATTTTATGATTTGGTATATAAAATTTTACAATTATTTATCGTAGATACCGCTTGAAAAAATTACAAGCTTTTACAAAGCTTGATTTTAATTTTTAAGGAGCTTATGACATTTTATACGATGAAACATGTCCTAGGTTTGGCTTAGAAGGCATAGCCAATAATTTGGCATTGTGCATCAAGCTGAAAAATTGCTGAAAGTAGTCGAAAATGTGCTAGGTTTAGATTAAAATACTTGATAAATTTTTTTATTCCTCGCTGAATCGTTAAGAGACAAGTTATACGATGAAAAATTTTGCAATATTTTCTTGATTCATGTCAGAAAAAAAAAATTTTTTTTAAACGTTGTGTAAAATACGCAGTAAACAACAGGTTAAGTATAAAAATGTCAAAAAGATAAAAAAAATAGAAAAATTTCAACAAAAAAATTATTTTGCTATTATAAAACTAAATTTAACATTAAAAAATTTGTGTAAAATACGAGCGACTCACCTCTCATGTCATTTTCAAATTTTAAATGGCATAAAAATCAAAAAAAAAGTCCCAATATAACTTCAAAAACCCTTCAAAAACAAACCCAAAAACCCGCAAACCCCGTTACGCCTTAAAATTCTTCCCGCTCGTCTTAATTAACCAAGCCAATTAAATCCCGCTAATTCCCGAGCCCCTTTCCGCCCAAAAAAATTCTTTTTTGCGGCATTCTTTGGTGCGCGACAGGTAAGAAGGCGGTGTAAAATCAAAGGCAAGGAATGGGCAAGAAAAGTGGCCAGATCATTTTTTCGGGATGAGAAATGAGTTCTTAAAGTAGCCACTCAACCTTCGGAATAAATTACTGCGGTGAGAAGTGGGGGGAAAGACGGCGGGTTGAGGGGTTTGTAAAAGGGTAAAAGGGTTAGAAATGAAGAGGGTACTGTAATTTTTTGGATGGAAAAGTGAAAAAAGGGTGGTAAAAAGATTTTTTGAGTTTTTAAAATACGACGGCAAAGACAATGTTTAAAAAATTAGAACGCAAAAAATAGTTTTCACAATGATATTACAGTGAAAACTTTTTAAAAAACAATCAAAATCGACCAAAATAAATTTGTAATAGAAAGGTTTTGTTGTGCAGACTTTTCTTTTTACTCTAAATTTGAGTTTTAAACCGCTTAAAATTGTTTGTAATAGAGAGATTTCGTTGTACGAAAATTTCCAAAAAATCCGGAAAATTTCCGGATTTTTTATTTTTTTTGCAAGGAAAATAAAAATCAATGTCCATAAAAGACTATAAAAAATTCAACAGAGATGTGTTTTAATGTTTCTTCCCACCATTACTCATACACACTCAAAAAAAAAGATAAAAATGAGGGTTCTCAAAACAAACCCCACCATTTTAGAGTGGTATTTTTTCGGCATTGTCATGTTTTGTTAATAAACAAGAAGAAAAAATAATTTCTTTACATAAATTTTTGTAGAGTATTTCCTCGTATTTTACATTAAAGAAATTTCAAAAAAAACGGCAGTATGTTTTTTATTGCTCCAAAGTTTTGGCCAAATCCCGACTTTTCCTCACATTATCCGTTCTTCTGAAATCCCTCTGATCTCTTTGCGAAAAGAGCGATGAGAAAATGATCTAATCGTCAAATTTTATGGCCCTTTGATTGGCCAAAAAAGAGGCCAGGTGTGAAGTTCTTTCGAGAGAAACAAAATAAAAATATCACTGAAAAATTCTGAAAGCAAAAAAAAAATAGTTTTGTAAAATACGAATTACCGAATTCTTAAAGAATTACGATCAGAAAATTACAATGTAAAAAATAGTCAAACTTAAAAAAAATCGTCAAGATATCCAGAAAACAAAAAAAATTTTGTAAAATACCGAAGGCGCTTTCCTTAAGTAAATTTTAAAAAAAGTAAAAAAAACTAAAAACTTTGTAAAGTATGTTACTTTTTAAGAATTGAAATTACTTTAGGAACATAAATTCGAAGAAAATTTCAAAAAAATCAACAAATCTTTCTGTTTTTCCCACCATTGAAAAAGTTCGTAAAATTTTTTTTTTTTTTTTTTTTACAGGGTGACCCAAAATAACGGAGACAAAAGATTTCTCGTTTTTTCTGCGACTTATTAAGATTCATGAGTGACTCCTTATTTATACTACAGTACCACGTTAGGGTAGTTTTATATACCGGAAGTTTTCTTGTACGACGCTCTTCTGCCTTGAACGACATCGATATATCCGGTTGACTCGGACCCTTCTGCCCGTGGGGTCTTTTTACAATAAAGCTGCCTTACTCAAAAAAGAAAACTCGGAAGAGGTTGAGATTTGCTGTGATTAATTACCATAATAAGGCCTTTAAAATGAGCAATCGTACTGAGCTTAACTATCGATGGTTCAAAAGTTACAGCCGAGTATTTTCAGGCAGTTGAAGTGCAAAAATCGGCCTTTTTTGAAAATGTAAGCGTAAGAAGGAGTTTGAGTGTTAGATAAGGCAAAATGAAATATGAGTTACTAGAACATGATTAAAGGAACACCATAAAAGCAAAAGAGAAACATTTTGTAACTGCCACGGAATTCCATTTGGTAATCACTAGAATTCTGCCTTATTCTTGCCTTAGGCGAAATACCGGTCAAGCCGGTGACACATAAAGACCGAAAGTGCCCTAGGCTGATTCTCAAGAGTCGTATTCATAAGTGTGCAAGAGCATAATGCACCATTTTTATCTATCATGTCATTCTGTTATCGATAACCCATCTTTCTCAAAGCCGCGTGCCATGGGGAGGTTCTGGGCGAGAAACTTGTAAGGAAAAGCTGTTGCAACCAGCAAGCAATACCAGCTTTTTTCAGAATCATTGTATTAATGAATAAAACACGTACTAGCGGTTTTAGCTTTATTCGAAAAAAACTGAATTTTTTATAGAAAAAACTTGGAAAAAATGGCAATCTTGAATGTTGAGATTGGTACCACCGTAGAAATAAAAACCGTAGCCCAAAAACCTACGCAACTGCTTTCTTAGGGGCATAGTAGTCTAACAAAACAAATGAACTTGCTATTTCTGCAACTGTAGTACAGCCAGGCTCTACGCAAAACACGGGAACCAAACTTGAAGGCCAAAAAACGGCGCAAGGCATCTTTGCTAAGCTGTAACTTTTTTCTGCGTCAAGATGGTTCCACCAAATTTTCGTGGATTATAGAGGAGGTGTTATAGAATATTACCCGTTGTCGCTTATGTTTCTCTAACCCCCGGTTTTCGCGGTGGGACCTTTAAAGATTTGTCTCCGTTATTTTGGGTCACCCTGTATAAAGCTATTAATTTTCAAAATAAACTTTAAAAAATAAAAAAATATATATATATATTTTTTTTTCATTTTTTATGTAATTTTCTTATTTTTTAATTTTTTAATCAAAAAAATTTTTCCCTCAAAACATCAGAAATTCCCATAAAAATAAAAAATATTACCCTCAGGCAAATAGTCTATCCTCTCCAGTTTCTATATTCTCCGAAAACCCCCAATTTGCTCGAATCTTCAAGGTGAAAACAATCGGATCCGTGAAGAGTTTTGTCGGTATTCCCCTTTTTGCAGCGCCTCGAGAGATTCGCGCAGATAAAGTTCACGCGTCTAAAGAGGTATCCGTGAAGGGAATAATCATGACATAAATGACTATTAGAGCGCGAAAAATCTTTGATGAAACCGGCGATGATGGATTTACAGGAATATGAAGGTTGATTCCGTTGATGAATTCGGCTGGAAATGGGGAATATTAGGGGTGGAGGTAAAATACGGGCGGATGGCGAATTTTCTCGAAAAAAATCTTTAAAAAAATAAAAAAAAAATAAAATTTTAAAATAAAAAAAAATAAATTAATAATTTTTTTTAAAAAATAAAAAAACGAATTAATAAAAATTTTTTTTTTTAAATTTTATTTTATTTTATTTTAAATTTTAATTAAAAAATTATTATGTAATTATTTAATTAAATTATTATTATTTTATTTAATAATTTTAAATTTTATTTTACAATTGGAAATGGCAAATTTTAAAGTGTAAAATACGCTCAGCCAAGTTCCTATATGGTCAAAAGTTCAATAAAATTTTTTAAAAATCAAAAAAATAACAAAAAAATAATATAAGTCACAAAAAAATAACAAAAAAATAAAAAAATATTTCAATCATTAAAAAATATATTACGGTTAATTTTGAAGAACTCTAAAATTTTTAAAAATCAAAAAAAACGAAAAAACACTCAAATAAAAAAATGATAAAAATCACAAAAAATAGCAAAAAAAATATTTCAATCATTAAGAAATATTTTAATCTTTTTTTTTATATTTTTTTACGATTAATTTTGAAGAACTCTAAAATTTTTAAAAATATAAAAAATCAAAAAAAATTCCATATCATACCATACATATATTATAACATACACTACTATCCAATGTCTCCCCCATATGACGGCAATTTTCCCATCGCTTCCCCTCAAAGCCAATTTCCGCCGCCCTCACCTCATAAAACAGCTCATAACCTTTCCAGAATGCATTACTTTTGTCGGGCTACCGGAAAAATCAAAACACCCATTTTTGCCGCATTGTCCTTTTGTTTCGCGAGAAAAAGTCGCGAATAATTGGCGCGACTTTTTTTTGAGGGGATAAGGCAATTATGAAATACGGAGGAAGAGTTTTTGGAGGGTAAAATACGATGTGGTGAAGTTCGATGAATAAAATTTTCAATCAAAAAAAAAATAAAAAAAATTTTTTTTTTGTAAATTTTTGTAAAATACGAAGTCTCCATGTTTGTCTGGTACACAATTTAAACAGGATATCAATTTTCTGTCCAAAAAATATCAAAAAAAAATTTTGAATTTTTAGGATTTTTTCTTCTAAAAATCTCAATTTTTTTTATTCTTTGGCAATCCAAGAAAACTTTTTTTTAACTTTTTAAATTCTCAAAAAAATAATAATAAAAATTCATCCAAAAAATAAAAAAAATACATCATCTCCAAATTCCCTTCGAATGACCTGCCAAGCCTGTTTACACAACCAACAGCCATTATCTAATCCATTATCAAACAAGTGCGTAATAATGTAATATTTGCGCAACTCGCTGATAACAGCCATTCCCATACTATTCAAAAAATCGCAAAAATCTCGATGACCCACGTTTCGTCCCGGCCTTTTCTTTCCTCCCCATTCCAAATCCAATTCATTCATCATAATCAAATATTAATCTCGTTTATGACCTTCCGATTTTGTCACAAATTCTGATTGATGGTGGAGCGGGCGAAACGCGGGGAGAAAGGGGCTGGAATAACATTTACTTTATAATTAAGGGGGTAATTACGGGGTCAGAGGAGTTGAAGACGGTATGGAATATTGATAAAGTATAGAACGCTTAAAATCAATTTTGCTAAAAACAATATGATGACAATTAAACCTCTGTACAAAAAAATATGATAACTTTTAAAGCTTTGTATAACGATCTGGAAGAAACTAAAGAAAGCAGCTGTTATAGAGAGGTTTTGTTGTACAAAAAATCGTTTTATTTAAAAAGTATTGTAGCTTATCAAATTTATTGTTTTTGACCGTTTAAAGTACATACAATAGACAACACATATGCAAGATTTTTAGCCTGAAATTTACAGACCCCATCAAGGTATTCAGATAAAAAATTTCCAAGACTTCGTTTTCCTAGGGGTTTTTGAGTGGAAAAAGGACAACTATTGTACCCACAGTATGCTATACAGAGCTTCTATAATAAAACGGTTTTATTTCGGACGAAATTTGTCAAGTCATGGCCAAGATTTTTTCGTCTATTTCTACGCATTTCACCTAGTCTTTTGTCCGCAAAAAGATCTTTGAATATCCCGGTTGTTACTTCAAGGTAAAAGTTACAATTTTTATAAATTGATTGGTCAAAAAATTATATCCATTTTCTTAAAATTGATTGGTCAAAAAATTATATCCATTTTCTTTACCAGAAATTTTATTTTTTTAGACAAGCAAATTTCTATTTTCAAAATTTTTTGCTGCTTTTCAACTAGCATATATGCTACAAAAATTCGCTACCGTCAACTACCGCTCACCTAAAATAATAATTTCTCCCGTTTGCACGCTTAAACGGCCATTATCCATACCCGAAATATTACGCGTCCCTCTTTTTCGCAGCTTGTAAACTCATAAAATTAGTAAAGTTTTCGTTTCTCCCTTCACAGTTTTGTTTGCCCAACCGATCATTTCCATAATACGACAGGCGAAAAAAATTTTTTCGTCAAAAAAACTTGATGCCTAAGGGCAATCGGAAAGAAATACGATTTTTTTTTACCAAAAAATGGGTTAAATTCCCTGAGGCGATTTTTTGAAAAATGAAAAAAATAAATTTTCCTGCTCTTCACAGTAATTTTTATCTTTAAAAAACATTTTAAATTTTTGGAAAACCCCAAAAAATATTGAAATGCCCTCAGGGCAATAAAACAAACATTTGAAGGAATGACCATGAGAAAACTTTACTATTGAGGTTCTTAAAATGTAAGGAAGTAGTATATCAATAAAAAGTAGGGAGGGAAGAAAGGAAGGGACTGCTTTTTATTTGCCCAAGGAGTATTTACAATTTCCCAGATTTTTTGGGGAGTTGAAGGAAATGTGAGGAGGATTAAAATTACTAAAAAAAAGAGAGAGAGTTTTGATTTTTTGAAGGAAAAATTGGAAAAAAAATAATTTATATATACGAAAAAAATTCAAATTGAAAAAATTGGCTTTAAGATTTCGTTATTTTTTTGAATTTTTCGCAAAAAAATATGTTTTATTATCTGAAAAAAATTTTAAATTACCGTTTACATTTTTTTAATTTTTTTTTTATTTTTTTTTTTATTTTTAATTTTTTTTAAATTTTTTATTCAAAAATTCAAAAAATTAAAAAAATTCCAAAAAAAAATCACTCTAAAAATTTTGCCAAAATCCAAAATTTACATTACAAATTTTTGCACTACTTTTTAAAAAATTTAAATTGTAATTCCATTACTTTTCACTCAAAAAATCCCTTTTTACCCCGAAAATTTTCCCAAAGTTTTGGCTATTCAAATAAGAGCCCAGGGATTTCGTGAGCACCCTTCGTGCGCCTTAAAAAGCCATCTATTCAGATCGGGGTGGCTTACAAAAGCCCCGTTGGTCATAAAAACTGTCACTTCGTAATCGTTTTTTCCCTCAACGACTTTTTTGATTCGATTGAGAGAATTTTGGGTTAAGGTTGGGAGGAATATCAAGGTTAGGTAATATAAAAAAATAGATTTTTTTGGAAAAAATTCGAAAGAATAATATTAAAATTTCCATTTTTGCCCAAGAATAGGCAAAAAGTTGATGATTTTGATGATTTTTTGGCTAAAAAGATGAATTTTGGACCAAAATTCTTAAATTTTAATAAACAATCTAAAGTAAAATACTCTAATTTTGCAGCTCAAATCGTTTACTTCCCGTATTTTACCTTCTAATCCTTAAAAAATCCAATTTTTTCAAAAAATCCCATTTTGCCCATATGGCCGAGAAATCGAAATTCCAGCAAATCGAAGCCAACTGTAGGCGTTTTGCGTCGCATTTACAACCCATTTGCTCTTGGCAAAATATTTGGCCATAAACAGAGAGCCTTTAATTCGGGATTCCTCCGCACATGTGCGCCCAAAAAGCAGTAAACTTTGGGGCGCTAAATTGGGTTCGGAAAAGAAGTTTCGGTCGTAAATTGAAGGGCCAAAGCGTAAACCGAAAAACTTGGGATTCTGAAGCACCGGATGGGCATGTGTTTTTGAAGGGTTAAGGGCTGCAGAGAGCCAACCGAGCTGAAAATTGAGCGGGGTACATCGAAATCTGGGTTGAGAGGAAAAAATTGCTGTTTTTTAAAGAAAAAAATGGACAATATTTTTTTTAAGTCATCATAGAAGAAGTCTTCGTATTTTACAATAGCTAAAAATACTATTGCTTCAAAATTACAGTCAAAAATTACAAAATCGCCATGCTAAAATTTCTTAAAAAATTCAAGTGAAAATTGCCCGAGGCCAAGTTCGCAGATTTTTTTGTAACTTGGCAAAAATTTTCTATCTTGGCCAGAAATGAATTTGCCTAAAGCTTAGCTTGAGCTTCGTAACAAAAGCCGAGATATTCAACGGTATTTGCAGCGGAGAGAGTACGGAAAATGAGGAGAGATGGTCAGAGAAAACATATTTTTTTGCCATTTCTTTTTGATATTTGAGCAGAAAAAAAGATTTTTTTTTGAAGAAAATTGTATTACACCTAAAACAAATGCAATTTTTAGCATTAAAAACACAAAAAATTTTTTTTAAGTTTTGGCAAATTTTCGGCCAAAAAATCTAGTTAGTCCATAAAAACCTAAACTAAAAATCTACCTAATAGCGTATGAAATTCTTGAGTATTGTGACTACACGTATTTTACAAAAAAAAATTTTTTTTAACTGGCATTATACTGTAGTATCTTCAAAAAATTTTTTACCGAATTCCGACTTTCCCTCACATTAACCGTTCTTCTGAAATCCCTCTGATCTCTTTGCGAAAAGAGCGATGAGAAAATGATCTAATCGTCAAATTTTATGGCCATTTGATTGGCCAAAAAAGAGGCCAGGTGTGAAGTTCTTTCGAGAGAAACAAAATAAAAATATCACTGAAAAAGAAAAAAATAGTTTTGTAAAATACGAATTGCTAAATTTTTGAAGTATTACAATCAGAAAATTACAATGCAAAAAATAGTTAGAATTAAAAAAATCATCAAGAAATCCAGAAAACAAAAAAAAATTTGTAAAATACGGAACGCGCTCTCTTTGATAAAATTTTAAAAAAGTAAAAAAAACTAAAAACTGTGTAAAGTATGTTATTTTCTAAAAATTCAAATTACTTTAGGAACATAAATTCGAAGAAAATTTCGAAAAAATCAACAAATCTTTCTATTTTTCCCACTCAAATTCCCATAAATCTCCATCCCTCTTCCATAAAAATTAGGGGACCTCAATAAAAACATGTCAAAGTAATTAGTATTGGATCGGAGATAATTCAAAATTTTTAAAATACGCTTTTTTTAGAGTTTCCTTTTTTTACAATAAAAATTTTAAAAAAAACTTTTTTCTAAAAGATCAAAAAAAAAATAATTTGTATTTTAGCCGCCGATATAAATCAAGCCCTCAAAAAAATCAAAAGAAACCAACGTAAATAACTCGTATTTTAGCCGTTAATCCAGCCGATTTGAATGTCATGGCCATCCCTTTTTTGAAGGCCCTTCAAGTTGGCCTTTGAAAATGCGCGGGGTAAACAAAGGCCGAAGGGGGATCAGGTCAAATAAACTGACTCCAAATAAGTCCGAGATTTGGAGAGCACAAAAAGTGTTGATCTTTATTTACTCGGCGGTCCAGTCCAAAGACGCTGACTGAACGGGATTTCGGCTAGAGGTTTGAATCAGCGTTCATGGAAAAAGGAATGTTGCTAAAAAATAGTGTTATGTTTATATACGTAGTACATATACATGTCGGGAAAATAATGAGTACCGATCAAACCCACACCTTTCAGATTGGATGAGGGGGTTTGTACTGGGTCATGTGGGTCTAAACTGGGATTTGTACTAACGGTCATTTCGCGATCTCAACGAACTTTTCGGCGAAGGAACAAAAAAAGACACGATTTCCCAGTGGATGATTCCGCTTCTGTCTCACCACACACACCACATAGCATTCTTACAGTAGACGTTTTTTGGTATTCCTTTGGGACACCTGGCGAATTTTTTTGTTCCTTCGCCGAAAAGTTCGTTGAGATCGCGGAATGACCGTGCTGACTCCCAACTTTTCTCGAAGTGGTAGAACATAATACGGCGAATATGAGTATGGTTTTCGACAGCCATTTTATTAACTAAACAGAGAAGGTTATTTTTATGAAAAAAGTTAACAAAACGCGAATCTTAACTAACAAAAAACGCGTCAATAAAAACGCCGGATAATTATGCATCAACCTAATACCTTAGCCCCAAAAAATGTAGCAAAATACCCCCCTTTCCAAGTGAAAAAAACTTCGTTTTGAAGGGCCCAACCAAAACTACTTTAGCCCCGCATTATGCAATTACCTACCCATTGAGATTAGAGATGCATACGATAAGATGGTGGTCAGATAGGATTGTGGAAAAAATCTCGCAACCAAGTGCGACTTTCAGGTTCTATTTTAAAAAATTGTTCTCAATATTTTCCCGACAGACTGATAACATAAGAAGTAGCCCAAGCGCAACACTCATCGCCAGGTTTTCTTTAAATTTTACACCCATTTTGAGCAAAGACTACATATTAATTATAGAAAATTTTAGCTGCAAAAACAGGCAAGATATTCGACGGAAAATTGCGGCCCAATTTTTGTTGAATATCTTCGAAAAAATGTCGCCAAAAGTCATCCTAAGGTTGACCCTTCCTCGGAACGGACGCCACGACAACAGGTACAAATTTTTATCTCCCCCCGCAATAAGATCGTAAATTATCAGCTTCAAAGGCGCGACCGCAACACGGTTACGACTTTCGGCCGCTGATCAGAAAGTCAGGTTTAAACTGAAGGTTTATGTCAGAACAACGCGATGAAAGTCAAATCGAGGATTATCTATACTAAAATACGGTAAAATATGTTCTCAAAAGACAGTAAATGCTCTATGAAAAGCCGATAAATGACCTGAAAATTACCCTCGAACATCCGTTCGTCGGATTATTTGACCCGGGGTGACCTAATCTGCCCAAAAGATGATGCAAATCCCCCAGATCCATCTCGTCTACGGTAATCTTCGAGGTAAATACGGATTTAATGGACAGTGCGGTATTTGATAGCGCTCAAAGACGCCGGTGTTTGAACACCGGCAACGGATAAAGGAGATCAGAACAAAAGAAGAGGATCAGATGGTTAATCGAAGAAAAGGTGATTTGAATTAAAAAAAGGGGAAGAAAAGGAGAGAAATTTGAATAAAAATCGAAATTAAGAAAAATGTAGGGGCGGAATCGTATTTTAAAAGCTTTTTTAGGGCCTGATTGTTGAGAGCTTGCGGTTGGTCGACGATTTATTATCTGAAAAAACGCAAAATTAGGATTTTTTAGCGAAAATTTTTTGATTTTTTATTCAAATATCGCGTACAATCAAAATAAAAGTAATTTAAAATACGGTCCATTAAAATTGAAATATAACTTTAAAAGCAATTTTTTCACAAGGAAAGTACTTCTATGGGGTGTGGGGTTACAGGTCGAGATATACATCAAAAAATTCGCAAAAATTTTCTGATTCAGAATATATAAAAATTAGCTGCCTAATTTTGTTGGTAAAATACGATATGGATTCCTTCCGTTCACACCGCGGTGAGCGGTTGGGTTTCCTGCCGACGATGCCGTTGCTGGCAACAACCCCTCCGGAGGATGGCAGGACCTTCTTGAGGATTGGCACACTGGAGAACCGACGTGACATCCCCATCTTGGCCCCGAATCATGGCTCGTTTCTCTACTTTTGATAGATGATCAGCGGAAATAAATTGAAATTGAATTGAAACTACGATATAAAACAGCCCAAATTGAAATAAATTTAATTTTTAGAACATACAGATTGACTCAGCGGAAAAATAAAAAAAAAATAAATGAAAAAATTTCCTAAACCCTCTCATTTTTACTTTCAAAAAAAGAAGCAATGGAATGCAATATCTTATGCAAAACTTCCTTTGGCCATAAGAAAACGGAAAATGTCAATCATCGCCCAACTTGGCCGGAAAATTGGCCAAAAGTAAGAAGCTCAAAAAAGAGTTTGGAGCTCATGAAGACCTCAAAAACAGGTATAAAGCAGAAATTCCTGACCGCCGGTTCTTCGTGAATAAGATGGTCATGGCTTTTCGGATCGGAAAGCACTTGAAGGGTCAACCTTTTTATCCGAAAATTATGAGGACAAGTGAAAGCATGATCAAATATAAATAACTTTGCAGGAGGGATGATCAGAGTGAGACGCTCAGATTTTGATGAAGCGTAACGGAAATTAAATATTATAGAATTATGTTTTCTATGACATATGCGATTTCTAAACGTTTTGCAGAATCAACCGATTTTTTTGGTCGAAAGACAGCATTTTTTACGATTCTTGTCCTAAGCAATTACTACGGTAAACGGAAACCCGAAAAAATGACAAATTTTTTTCTCAAAAAAATGGTAGAACCATGGCCAAAAAATCTTTTTTATCGTTGTACCCCTTTCAGAATTTCTCGTACTCTCTCATCAACAGAGTTGAATATCTTGAGTACCACTGCAATAAAACTTTTAGGACTTGGTATGTGGCCTATGCCTAACATTTGAAGGAAATTTTAACGCGCCAACTAGAGCACTTGTAAAGCAAAAAGATTACTAAAATTTGTATATAAAATCCTCGACTAAAACTTTTGAAGACAGTAAATTCTCTGTACAACAAAGTTTCATACAACGCAACCTTTCTATAGCAAACAATTTCAGAGGCTCCAAAGGCCAACTTTAAAGCAAAATAAGCCTTCATACAACGAAATCTTTCTATAACGAATAATTTCTATTAGCCCCTATTGTACAGAGCTTCGACTGTAACCAAAGTTTTTTTTTCAAAATTCTAAACCAATTTGCGTTCAAACTTAGTCCCCTTATCCTCCGGAATCTTCAAAACACCCCCCTAAACGCCCCAAAAAAAGTTTAGTCCAGTCAATTTGGGGTGTCTTCAAAGAGTCTCGCGCATAATCCTCCCCAAGTCCGTATTCAAATTCTCCCATCCATATTTTTGCACCCGTCCAAAACACAAAACCCTGTTGCGACAAACTCATTAGGTCCTGCGGGGCAGAAGTGCGCGTTTTCCGCCTTTCTGAAGATGAAAAAAAAGTTCGGCAGAAGTTATGAGATGGCCATGAGGCAAAAGGGGATCTAAAGTAAGATGAAATTTTAAGGGTAATAAGTTTAATAGAGCTTGGGGAAGAGGGGAAATGAGATTTTTTGAAGGGAAAAACGTGATTTTTTGGGGGAAAATGGGAAAATAAAAAAAAATTTTAAAGAAATATAAAAAAAATTTAATGAGAAAATAAAATAAATTTTAAAAAAATGAAATTTTAAAAATCCCAAAAAAATTTTAATGGAAAAATTTTGATTTTTTGCGGGAAAATGGGAAAATAAAAAAAAAATTAAATAAAAATAAAAAAAAATTTTTAATGAGAAAAAAATAAAATAAATTTAAAAAAAAATAAAAATTTAAAATTCCAAAAATTAAAAACATAACAAAACAACTCATTACCAACGTATTTTACCCAGCCCCTTCCAATTTTAATTTATTTTTCTAATATTCGAACACTCACTTCTCCAACTCAAATTGCGCGGAAAAATTTGAATACGCAACGATTAAATGTTTATACTTCCATTCAAAGGCCTCTCTGAACAACTTCCTCCGAACATGTGGAGGTAGTCATTATAACGAGAAAGTGCCAAAGGTCGAGAGTGCAATAATAATGCACTCAAAAGAATTTTTTGATTAAAACATTTAAAAATAATAATAAAAAAAATAAAAAATAAATAAAAAAGAATAAAAAAATCATATAAAATATTTAAAAAAATATTTTAAAAGTTTCAAAGGCGTCGATAATAAAAACGTATTTTACCATTAGTTAATATTTTTTTAAAACTTTTTCCTACTTGTTACAGTAATTTCGACAGCACAAACAAACTTTTTTTCGATTCAAAGTCAAATTCCCATCCCAAAAATGGAATTTAAATTCGAAGACAATGAAAAGCCCGAAAATATTTTTTGGCCAAATCGGGGGAAGAAGAAAACTTTTTTTGTTAAAGCTTTGAAACATTGGTATTGTAAGTTTAAGCGTTATTTAAAAATAAAAAAAAATTTAAAATAGTTAAAGTTCAAAAAAATAGAAGCTATGCTTCGAAAATCCTCGTATTTTAAAATTCGAATCTGCAGCAAACCGGTCTATAACAAACAATTTTAGAGGCGCATGAGTAATTTTTAGAGCAAAAAAACCTCTGTATAGCAAAACCTTTCCATAACAAATATATAATTTTTTGGTCTCATGCTATTCGTTGTACGGAGGCTTGGCTGTATCAAAAAAATCTTTCTGTTACAGTAACCCTAAAATTTATATTTCTGAAAATCTCTTCAAGGCATTTCGCACCCCAATAAAATTAAATATAATTCGAGGAAGGCCCCTTTCCTTGATCAAACGCCCACTCCGACCCGTTCATGGCCCCATAAAACGGCGCGTTTAATCACTGGTTGCGAATGACCGACAAAGCGAGCGGAATAAGCACATAATATAATATTATCGCTGGAAAAGTGACAAATATTTGGTGACGAAAAGTTGGGTGAGGTGAAGGTCAGAAAAAAAGATATATTAGTTTATACTATTATATAAACGACTTGAGGAAATTAAGGAAAAGTTAGAGTGCTGTCTTTGTATAACGATATTACAACGAAATCTGGCTGTAACAATCAATTTCAGAAGGCCAACAGTCAATTGTATCAATCTGTCGGGAAAATAATGCGGATTCGTCGCGCCTTTCAATCGCTTATTGCTGCTTGCTTCAGCTAGACGCGGCTGGAGATTTGGTGCGCGACTTCGACAAGGCGAAACATCTTGCTGCGACCAAACCACATTATTTTCCCGACAGACCGATATGTAGCTATTGTAGCTAGTTCAGAGCCCACATGCAAAATTTGAAAGGAAATATTAGTGGCTTTCCATGGTAGACTGTCCTTGCAGAGTCTTCGCGAGAATTTTCAAAAATTGATTGCAAAACACCCCTTACCTCAGCCAAAAATCCCCCCTAACATTTAGAGCTCATATGAAGCTCATTACTTCCCCAGCAAATAAAGATTCAAAACTTGCACCTCAAGAAGGGAATGCAAACAGAATCGGACGGGGAACACACGCAATCGCGCAAACTCTTGAACCGGCCAGATGGGATTTACATACGTCTCGGTTTAAATACTAATGTAAATGAGAAAGGGGTTTATGGACTGTGCAAATATGGGAAAATCGAAGAGAAAAAGGTAATGGAGATCCCGGTTGAAGATTTAACAAAGAAGGGCAATGGCCAGGTTTTAATGAAATAAAAAATAAAATAAAATTTACAATAAGGCATACTCCAGAATCTGGAGCATGTCTTGTTGTCTGGAGTCCACATTACTATATAAATTTGGCTAAAACAACTAAGATTTTGAGGTCGAAAGTTGACGAAAATGTGGCATTTTATTGTTAATTTTGATGTGAAAATATACATATATCTATATTTCTACCGTATAGTGTAATGCTTCCACAAAAAATCAATTTTTTCCTCGCGAAACTCGCAAAGATATGACCAAAAATCGTTTTTCCTTGGCCACTCTGCGCATTTTGCATGATCATTCGCTGGCAAAGATCGTTGAATATCTTGGCGACGATACACAAAGGGCTAACTAATTTTTTCAGATATTAATAGAAGCCTATGCCTCTTCAACGAGTGGCCCAACGTATTTTAAAATCAAAAACAAAGTCTCGCCTTGGCCTGACATCTCGTTGTCACTGGTATCTTCTTTGATCTCCAGTTCATCCCCCAAATTAGCCACCCTCTTCTCTCCTCAAATATCCATGTAATAACCATACGTTTCAAGGTTAATGTGCTTCCCTCGCCTCCTTTTGTCCGCTCGCGCTGTAATTTATTCAAAGAAAGGGGGGAATCCTGAGAATGAGTTCAAGTCCATCAAAAGGATCGGCACGAATCAAAAGCCAACAAAAGCGACGACAACCTGTTACGAAACGAAAGAGAAATGGACGACAAATCGCGCAATCTGACAATGAGGAAATATGTTAGGGAAAAAAGGAAAAAGTGGGGGATTGGACAAGGGAGTAGGTGAATTATGGCCAAGGAATCTTTTGGGAGATTTTTGGAGGGATCAGTGAGTCATAGGGAATCAAAATTTGACTTTGAAAATGGGGATAAAGGTTAGAAAAAATGATTTTAAAAGGACTGCAGGTAGATAAAATTTGGCAAAAATTGAGGGACAATCCCCAAAGAATTATCGCGTTTTTGGAACTTTTTTGTCTAAAAATCTCTAAATCGACCGCTCAGAATCTCCCATAGGCCTTACAAAACTTTAGACTAAATTACAATCAAGCTTCGTCAACTTTTGATGGCCTTACTTCAACTGTTTTTTCCTGATATCATTGTAATATGTACAGCAAAAAAATAAAATGTTAGCTCGAAATTTTTTTGTTGGGTATTACATTTTTAACGGTAATTATACAGTATCCCCACTAACCTCGTTCTAACTGACAAGGGAAGTACCCCAAGTGCGACGCTCATGTTTTAATATTTAAATTTTGCACACTCTTTGGGCATAGACTAGATATCAATTCCTGAAAGTTTTAGCCCGCGCTTTAAAGGCAAAGCCAAGATACTGAACGATCTTTGCCGCCGAGAGAGTACGCTAAACGCGGAGGGCGGTCAGAGAGAAAAAACACTTTTTGGCCATAACTTTGCTAGTTTCGTGCGGAAAAAATTGATTTTTTTGTGGAAACACCCACAATAGTATAATAGAAACAGGCATGAAACTTTTCGTGTCAAAATTCGGCAAAAAGGGTCAAATTTTCGCCGACATTCGATCTAAAAATCTCGGTTGTTCCTGCAAAGCGCCAGCTAGGATTCTCGCATATATTTTAGAAAAAATTATTCTTAACTTGTGCCAAGTTTCATCAAAATCTGAACGTCGCACTTGGGGTACTTCCCCTGTAAATTTTAATCAAGTTTCGTCAACATTTGATGGCCTTACTTCAACTATTTTTTCCTGAAATCATTGTAATATGTACAGCAAAAAAATAGAATTTTAGCTTAAAATTTTTTTGTTGGATATTACATTTTATATATATTATACAGTATCCCCACTAACCTCTTTTCCGCAAAAACTTATTAATTCCAACTCTACTCAACAAACTTCTCTTTGTCCCTCCAAAAAAGCATATCCTCTCTCTCTAAAGTCCCACAAACCTCCTCCTTTTTTCCATCCGCAAATTGTTGGTTGTCGTGTTAAAATGCGACACTTTGTGGCTTAATTTATTGTCGCGCGCTAATTGGCAGGTTGTCGCGTTTTTTGCGGGCGGCATCCGCAAAAAGGGGGGATTTGAATAAGAGAAGAGAAAGGCTGGGATCTTGGCCGAGAAAAGAATGGGAAAAAGGTGAGGCGGATCCACAAATCATGGCGACTTGTCGGGTTGCGCAATACAAAGGGAGGGCGAAAAAGCACTACGAAAAAGCCTTTTACGACACATTGCGACAGTTGGCGATGACTCGGATTTGACAGGACAAAGTGTTGATTTAGGGGGTTCAAAGCGGTATGTTTTACGAGGAAAGTACTTCGATGGGGTATGGAGTTACAGGTCAAGACATGTATCAAAAAAAATGCAAAATTTTTCTGATTCAGAATATGTAAAAATTAGCTGCCTAATTTTGGTTTGTAAGGGTGAAAACTCCCTCAGAACTTTTCTCGCAACACCATTCAATGGCCCCCTTTTTTAAATTTTTTTTTATGTTGGAACTACTAATTAAGGTCTAGTATTAATCAAATTTGTTATTTTTTAAGGCTTGTCAAGCTGCCAGAGTTTACTTTGGCTCCAAGCAAAGGTTTTCAATTGGTAAAAACTTGGTCAAAAAGGCATTTGCGTGGTGTTTCGAGAAAAGTTCTGAGGATTTTTTCACCCTTACATACCAAAATTAGGCAGCTAATTTTTATATATTCTGAAGCAGAAAATTTTTGCGAATTTTTTGACATATATCTCGACCGGTAACTCCATACCCCATAGAAGTACTTTCCTTGTTAGGAAAGGTTAGACTGCAGTCCATGTACAACGGTATCACAACAAAATCTGGCTATAACAGTCAATTTCAGAAGCCCAAGACTCAATTGTATCAGTCTGTCGGGAAAATAATGTGGATTCATTGCGGCTTGGAATCGCTCATCATCACTCTGCGAGGGCTAGCCGAGGCTGGAGATTAGATATTACGACAGCAAAACATTAAATTTTCAGACCTGTAAAAAAGCTTGTTATCCATAGACTTCGTCGTCTGGAGTTTTTCATGGACATAGAAAAGGGTAAAATACGTCGCATACACCTTTGAACACCACTAAATTTATCTATTTTCTCTCCAAAAAAATGCAAAAAAACTGCTGACCAGACCAACTAAATCATTGGTCAAACAAACGGTTCCGAATGGAGGGACGAAAAAACAGTTTAGCACCTCCTAATCGGTCAGATCGTTAGCGGATTAGCGCAGTCGAAGATTATAGGAAAAACATATGATTTGAGAGAAAAATATCGAAAAAATTTGATAAAAAAATAAAGCTTAAAATGTAAAATACGATGCAAGATCATAGCATGATACCAAAATTGACTATTTTCAGTTGAAATTTGATGAAAAACAGTTGCATTTTTGCAAAAAAAAACAGAGATTTTCAGCGAAAAAATAAGCAAATGCTGTAAAATACGGAGCGCCCAGAGTTCATATACTGTTTTATTTTGAGCTCTTGATTCCAAAAAAGCGAGCATACTGTATCAAAATCCGTTTCCCACAAGAATGCTGAGACAATAAAGATTAGGCAGCGATTTCTCCAAACATGTCCGTTTGGACAACAATAAACTTTTGTTTGCTCAAGATTTGCTCTAATTGGATTATCTTGTTCTTCGGTTTAGAAAATCGAAGAACATGGTAAAATACGGTTTTTTCTGAAAGTCTGTTCAAGCAAAATTCCTAACAACATAAGAGCCTTAAAGATTTTATATAAATTTTGGACACGACATAAATAAACGTAGGTCATGTTGACTTAAAAAATTTGATTTTTTTTTGCTTTGCAGTAGTCGCTAACATGTTCAACGGTCTTTGCTAATGAGAGACTACGCGGAAGGTGGAGAACGGAGAGGGAAAAAACGCCTTTTTTATAACTCTTTGCGGCCGAAGGACTACTCAAAACGAGGAGAGGGCCAAAGAGCGAAGTATTTTTTGTCGACATCTTTGCCAGTTTCGCTTTGAAAAAATAGATTTTTTTGTGGACAGATCAACATCTCTACAGTGGAAATAATCATGAAACTTTTGACGCCGAAAATTGGCAAAAATTTTTACATTTTGCCAAATTTCGACGAAAAAATCTCGTGGTTTCTCCAAAAAAATCTTTGCCCTTCAAACCCGTAAAATGCCTAAAAATTTTTTTAAATTTCAGCAAAAAGTCATCGCATTTCCAACAATTTTACCGTCCCATCCTCACCCTCCATTAAAACACGGCTAAACGGACTGCCCCGTTATTGGTCCCGCACCTGTTTTGCGATTCAATGACGCATAAAATACCGGCTTCGATTCTGATCGCATACATAATTTGGTTCCGGTATGTTCCTGGGTTATTAGGCACAGCTGGCGAATCGCCGGAAAATATGAATTCCGAATGAATTTTTGTAAAATACGCTGTGCAGAAAGAAGAAAACCTAGATGAGTCATAATTAGAAGCCGATTTTTTGATAATTTTTGGCGATATACGGAGTAGTAAGGAAAGAGAAGAAATATAAAAGATACTTAAAAAAAGGTCGTAGGAAGTGTTTACGAGGCCTGGCAAAGCCGTTGTATGGTCGGCGAAGGCTCAGCGGAGACTTGGCGGAGACTTGGCGAAGACTTGCAATATGTATACTTTTTATAAATAATTTTAGCTATTACTAATGTTAGTTTTCTGTACCCTGAGCCATTGTAACATATAAAAGACAAAAATTTGCGGCAAAATACGAAGTTCCGTAAGTTTTATCTAGATATTGTTGATGTGAGTACATGGAAAAGTCATCAAAATAGGTGAAAAGTTGTCCTAGGAGCCGATCAATCTTATTATTTCTAGAAACCAAGCCTTCTCCTAACTTCTCCCATACTTGAAAAGACACAATCAAATACAAGAAAACACACAAATGCTCCGTATTTTACCCCATTTTTACAATTTCGCTAAAAGAAGTTTCCCGAATTCCTCAATCAAACAGTACCGTCTCTAAAATAATATCATCCCATCCCCATAAACGCGCTCATTATTCTTCTCCCCCATTTATCATCATATTTCACCTTTAACCTTTTAATGATATCCCTTTTTCTAATCTTATAAGGCGATGATGGATTGGAGAAAAGAAAACTTTTTTGGCGCTCCTTAAACAGATTAAAGGGTCAGAGCAGCGGAACTCTCGGCACCTGTCCCACGATCAATTAAAACTCACGCACGCGCCCTCTCATTTAATGCCGCTGAAGAAAGAGATTCACCGATAAATATGCGAGGTTTATCGACCACCACCCGACATGCTGTAATTTTGTATGGGAAGGGCGGCTGTAAAAAGGTTGGAGGGGGGATGAGGTAAAATACGGTGGTTCAATTTGTCTGGTTAAAAAGTTAAGAAAAATACAGCAGCAGCTCAAAATGAAAAATCAGAGGAAAGAAGTAAATTTGAAGTTACTATTTGTCATTGTTAGTTTGGTAAGTACAGTCAAACTTCAGTAGAACAGCATGTTTATAACGATAGTTCCAAGGCAGAATTTTAGGCCAAAATGAACCACAAAAACGTTGTCAAAAAATGGCTCGATGATTGGAAACCTTCGCACTTATTGTACTCGAAAATTGCCCAAATTGGGGGTAAATGTCATAATTGGTAATGGAAATCACAATTAAACTCAAAAGTAGCTGTTTAGACATGTAACGCCAATTTCTCATCAAAGAAATTCCATTAAAACTTTTATTTTTTCTGATAGTAAAAAACCCTCAACGCCAGAAGTCTCACATTTTCAGTGTAAAAAAAATCAAGCTGTTTTATTACCTTGGAAAAAAGACGTTTTCTGATTACTTTGCCCAAAATCAAAACCCCATTTAGAGGTGCGGTTCGTTCTAAAAAAGGAGGGGTATGTTTTTTTTGCATATTTTCCATGTTGAATATTCAAAAAAACGGAAATGGAATGGGTAAAAAGGGGATCCAAAAACAGACATCGATATTACTTGGAAAGCTTCAATTTTTTTGTGTTATATATTATTTTGCACACACTTTGGACATAAGCGACGTATCAATCAATGAAAGTTTTAGCTCGCGCGTTTCAAGGACCGTCGAAATATTCAACTTCCCCTCTAAAGTATCTCCAAAAAATAAGCCCTATAAAACAACATAATATGTATAATACAACCCCATTCGAAGCGTATTGTATCCGCCTCCAAGTTTTATTTGACACCCGCTGAAGGAGCCTTTTGTAACAACAAAAACATCGGAACTGGATCATATAACCCATTTTTCGGCGAGTTAATTATGTTCGGTTCGATGGGGGTTTTATGTCTTTTGCAGAAAGAACAACATTATTACAAGGCTGACACGCGTGAAGATCAAGGTGGCGGGGAACGGGTGGGCAGGTATTTGGGGCAATAAACGGAATGGTTGGAGAGGGAAAATGAAGGGAGTTTGATGACAGGTTTAGCGAGGTAGACGACTTAAAATTCTTTGTTAGAGGTTACCGTAAAAGTATCAAAAAATTACATTGCAATAAAGCGTGATAAGTGTGATATGATGACTAAGTCAGCATCGAATTTTTTGCAGGATTCGTGGAGTTCTGACACAACAACTTTATTTTGAATTCAAGTGTTACTGTACAGCTAATATAAGGTCGGAAATGTCAGTTGTAGGGAAAACTGTGGACTGGTTATAACTTAGAAAAGATTCTGGGCCCGAGCAATACCTATGGCATACAGTAATTTCAATTTTTCCAACTTTTGAGAGATTTTTGGACGAAAAAAACAAAAAATCTCAAAAATTCGGTTCTTTAGTTTTTACATCTGGGCAAAACTTGGCACAATGGGATCTCACAATGCCCTGAGGCATCGGCAAAAAAATTAAGTCGTATATTACATCGAGAACTGAGATATAACATTTAAAATTTTAAAAACTTCTTCAAGAAATCCAATATTTTGACGGAATACGTTAATTTATTGCATGAGCCAAAAACCACAACAATTTTACTGAGTGATCTTGATGTAGTCGACCAACATCTGAGCTGGCAATGGCGCGGTAACAGATGCAGCATCATGAATATTGGGGAAGTTTCCGCCAACAGCCAAGTTCAAGATGACATAGAAATTCTTTTGGAAGACGGGCAATGGAGTGATGTCGAAGACCATGAATTGGTTTCCGTCCACGAACATTCGGATCTCCGTTTCGTTCCAGGTAAGTTTGTAGCAATGGAAGTCGTTGGTCAAGTCGCTGGGAGCGACGTAATTGGTTCCGTATGCAGCGTACTGGCCGTTGTTGCTCCAGTGGAAAGTGCCGAGGACCTCTTTGTTCACATTACCGGAGGAAATAGCGTCAGCGACGCCGGATTCGAGGATGTCAATCTCTCCTTGGTCGGGCCAGGTGTTGGATTCGGCGCCGAGCATCCAGAAAGCGGGCCATAGGCCGTTGGCCAGGTTGGGCAGCTTGATCATGGCTTCGATGGTACCGTATCTAGAGGGAGTGGAAGGGTAATTGAAATTTTGTCATCAAGCTTTGCAATTCCAGCTTCCTGGGCTGGAGGCAAAACAAGAATGATTTTGTTGGCAAAGATTTTATTTGGCGAGCTGCGCCCTCATCTTAGCAAAAATAATGTTTTAGAACGGATTTTGGTTCAAAATAGACTTATAGGTTATAAATACAAGCTTCTTGATCTTTTTAGTGATATAAGGCACGATCTAAACGGATTTTTTGGACGGCGAGCTGCGCCCTGGGTTAACTCCGTAGTCGACAATAAAAAAAATTTGGTTGTGGAATTTCTTTTTCTACGTCTTTTGGAACTAACAAAATCAAATCTTAAAAATTCTTGGCGGATCTCTTTGTTGGCAAGCTGCGCCCTGGCTAACCCCATAGTCGACAATTGAACAATTGTGGTCGTCGAATATCTTTCTATATGGCGTAGTAAGTTGAAGAAAATCAAGGTTTTAAAATTTTGTATCAAATATCCTTCAAACCCGGCGAGCTGCGCCCTGACTTACTTAAAGTCAAACTTTCCGCGAGTATGGATTTTTCCGGAAGTGAAAGAGCATCCACCAACGTCCTCTCTTCTTGCCTCAATCACCAAGTGCCCATTTTCCACTCTCACATTGTTGGTACTGTTCGTATAGCACTCCAACTCCGCATTTCCCCATCCACCATCGCCGTTGCCGAGGTCATAATTCCACTTACTGGTATCGAAACTGTTAAAGTCCTCTTCCCAAAGGACTGCGGCCAGCGCCGTCGACACCAAGCAGCAGGCAATCATGGCTCTCATCTTGTAATGATCTCCGATATTGATGTAGACAGTGGGATTGATCAGGCTTTTATAGTGGCCAAAAAGGGCTGGCCGTCGGAAGAAGTGGCAGTGATTCGATGAAACAAAATATTTAGCACAAATAGTCTGGAAGTGTTGATTCCTCAAACACTACAAGCTTCAGTTCAAACGAAAAAAAGGTTTAAACAGCTTTTTTATTTATTTAAAAGAATTTGGGATTAATTTTATTCGAAAAAAAACTTTAGTTTTTTTGCATTTATTTCAATTTTTCTTTAATTCAAATTCGGAGGCGACAAATCAAGTTTCAAAAAATTGTTATTCAAATCCGCAGAATTTTTTTTACAATTGAATTCCTTATACCTGGAATTCAATTGTGCAGAAAATTGCAGTGTTGTTTTATGATTAAAAATTTTTTTTGAAACGGTCCTTTTATTGATTGAAAATTTGGGGCATTACGCCAAGGAGTGACCTACTAAAATTCCCACAAAAGTTATTAATGCTAAACTCCATTTCGCTTTCCATTCTGGGATACAAAGGTTTTATCAGCCCTTGTGCAATGTGCAAATATTATTCAAAGTCGCGGTTTGCATAACTGTCGTTGGGTTTCTGGAAAAACATCCGGGTCACTGTTGATGGATTATCACAAATTATATCAAAATGCGAAAAGAAAAATATTTTTTTGGGGAAAATATTTTTTTAATCGGAAAGTGCCAAAAAATTGAAAAATTTTTTATTAAAAAAATCAAAATATTTTTTAAAATTTAAATTCCAAAAACCCTTGAAATTTGAAAATAGCCTTGCAATGATTTTTCAAGCAATTTTCAATCTCCAATTCGAGATTTTAGAGCACGCAAACCGCGGAGAACGTCCCGAGAGGAAAACGCTTTGTGGCCATATCTTTGCCAGTTTCATGAAAATTTTGATTTTTTGTGGAACTATTTCCCTCTACCATAAAAATAGACACGAAACTTTTCATGACAAAATTAGCAAAAAAGTGTCAAATTTTTGTCAACTTTCGACCTAAAAATCTCGGTCATTTC
The DNA here is from genome assembly GCA_904066235.2 of Bursaphelenchus xylophilus. NCBI lineage: Eukaryota > Metazoa > Nematoda > Chromadorea > Rhabditida > Aphelenchoididae > Bursaphelenchus > Bursaphelenchus xylophilus. The sequence continues at coordinate 2,324,994 of CAJFCV020000005.1, read as the reverse complement.
CACAAAGCGCGAGCTAGGAGCCCCGCATATATTTTAGAAAGAGTATTCTAATTCATAAAATCTGTGCGTCGCACTTGGGGTACTTCCCTTGTAAGTTTTGGCTCGATTTCAAAAGGAATCCCCTTTGCATAACGAACCCTTTTTGGTCCGATTAATCGCGATTCTGTTTGGCTGTATTCGAGCCCCCTGATCTTCCAATATTTTCCTCATCCAAAAACGAAACAAAAAAGATTTGCCCGCCACTTACAAAGTCCAAGAAAAAGTCGAGGACACAAGAAAATAAAAAAAAATGAGAGAAGATGAGAACTTAATTAACGGCACTTCAACAGCGAAAGTTTTGGGCAAGTTTGTTGGCACAATTAACTAGTACTTGCTTGTTACTATTCATTTGGAATTCTGAAGGGGGCTTTCAACTAATTCCAAAAGAATGGCATAGGCAAACCAAAAATTTGCCCTAAAGGGTTCGACGAAAAAAAAGAAGAGCGGCGTCAAATTTCAGAGGCCGGAAAAGGGGAGAAACATGAATTTTAGGGGTTTAAAAGTGAGATAAAATAAATGTAAAGGAAGTAAATTGTAAGATAATAGTCAAAAAACTTTAGGAAAATAGTCAGTTCTGCCTGAGGGGTCAAAGGCTAAGAAATAGACTTATTTTTTGATCCCCTTGAGTCATCAAATTGGCGAAAGAACAGTTGTTAATTTTCCTGTGAATTGGAGAAAATAGATAGGTTTATTTTAATTGTTATTATTATACTATCAATTTGTCAGGAACTCTTTTGACTTTTGAGATTTATTGCCCTAAAGGGTTATTTTGGAACTTTGATGACTTTTCAGGGGTAAAAATGAAGGCTTTTTAGAAAAAAATAAAAAAGAAGAAGACAACACCAACGTATTTTAGCAAAAAATGCACTGAGTCATAATTCATTCACATGTGAATTTTTCAAAGTGCGGCACATAGTATAATATGTTTAAAGTTTAATTTCTTCCCACGGACTGTCCATCCATGAGCAAAAATTTTTCTTTTTTTTGCAGTTAATTTTACTGTAGTCTTATAAATAGGTATAACATGTTTGGTATTCAGCAAAATGGGAGAGTCTGAGGATTCCATGAAAAAAAGAATTTTGACATTTGGCCTAAAAATAAAGAAGTTACAGTAAGTTCAAATCGTGCCACAACGATGACCCACCCTGCAATAAATTAACAATATCACAAAATTTTTACTTTTCTGAACTCTGAGAAGCCTGGCTCCGACTTTGGAGCCGGCCCCAAAATTTCCGGCTCCGCTCAGAGCCGGAGCCAAAAGCCCGATCAGAAGCCGCACGGCAACCCAGGGAGTCTCCCGCCTCGTTTCGGCGCTTCGCCGACCTAGTATCGGTTGCCGTGAGCCGTGAAAGTTTCGGATCACAATCAACCTCGTATTTTACCATAGCTTAAAACGAAGTCATCGTACTGATCTTACAGCAACTATTAAAATAAAACAGTACTGTACGAATTTCACCTTGAAAACCCCAAAATTAGACAAATTCATTAGCCAGCGACCAATAATCATATAAATAATTTTGGCTTAAAACAAACAAAGGCGAAACAAACCAAACGCTGACCGTCGTATTTTAAAGGTCGATTTTGATTGTTCTTATCCGACAAAAAATAAAAAACCGATTCCGAAAAGAAATAATATCGCGTTTAATTAAATACCATATGGCATGCATCGAAATCAAAATTTTTTGTTTTATTTTTGAGATTTCAAAGGATTTTGAGCGATTTCAAAAATCTGTTGCGCAAGATGATGACTAAAGATCGCAAAAAATTTAGAAATAACGCTAGTTTAATACTTTCCGTCAAAGCTATGTACCACAAAATGCAGGAGCAAAAAAAATATTTGTAATGGGAAGGTTTTGTTCTGCAGAGAAAAACCTTCGTACAACAAAGCCCTTATATAACAAAAAATTTTCGGTCCGTCGTTATTTTTTTATACAGACCGTTTACAGTATTTTTTGTAATGAACTCATCTCAAAACCCTCCCCCATTCGCCAGAGGCAATAAACAAATTAATTGCGGGATGAAAAGTTTATGAAAATTCGGGACGACTTTTGACAGATGGGCCCTCAAAAAGGGCCCGTTGAGGAGAGCGACACTTGACTCATAAATGACATGGCCAATAAATGGATTAACCTTGATGTTGTTTACGGGACATAAGAGGATCTGAGGACCTTTCGGAATTAATTGGGGTCAATTGTGGAGAAAAAAAAATTTTTTTGAAAAAAAAATTAAATAAAAAAAATTTAATTTAAAATGTTTTTTTTACTTTGAAAAAATAAAAAATTAACAAAAAAAATTGACTTTTTATTTTTAAAATACCAAAAAATCAAAAAAAAATATTTTTATTTATAAATTATAAAAAATAAAAATTCAAAAAATCCCCAAAAAAAAATACTTTTTTATGTGTTGTAAAAGTGTTATAAACAATTTCCGGAACAACTATTATTGGGCTATTCAAATCTGACTTCTCTTTTCCGGGCCACCCCCTAATTACCGTGCCCGTCGCAACACCTTTTCGCAGACAATTTATGATTCTGTTGTTGACTGTTTCCGCGTTTAAATTGCCTGTCAGCCATTAAAAATCTATTTCCGCGCAATTTAAACAAAACAAAATCAAAATGCACGGCGAGGAAACGAGAGTGGACAGGAATAAACGGTTCAAAATGTGGAGCGGAGCAATCAACAAGGAAATTTTTTTTTTATTTTCCATAACATTGAAAAAAAAATTGGGAAATAAAAAAGTCCGAGATGTAGGTAAAATACGGATATTGCCAATTCTTGTTAAAGAATTGGCTTTGGACATCAAAGTTTTGGACATCAAAAATAGAATTTTGAAGATTTTTTACAAGGGAAGTAAAGTAATCCAATTGCGACGTTCAGATTTTGATGCAACTTGTCACAAATTTAAATTAGTTTTTTTTTAATACAAATACAACACTCCTAGCTTGCGAATTGCAGAACGACCGAGATTTTTAGGCCGAAAGTCGAAAAAAATGTGACACTTTTTTTGCAAATTTTGACTTGAAAAGTTTCACCCATATTTCAACCGTCGAGGGTAATATTTCCACAAAAAATCAATTTTTTCCACGCGAAACTGACAAAGATATGGCTAAAAAGGCGTTTTCTCTCTGACTGATCTCCGCGTTTCACGTACTCTCTCAGCGGTAAAGATCGTTGAATATTTTGGCAGCTCCTGAAAAGCAGGAGCTAAAAATTTTCATAAATTGACACATGACCTATATCCAAAATATGTGAAAAATTTTTAAAATTTTTTAAAAAATCTGAGCGTCACATTTGGGTACTTTCTTTATAAGATTTATGCAAAAAATCCTAGGTAAAACCTACAAGAAATAACCCATAAAAATACGGTTTTTCCTAATCTTTCAAAAATCGCAAATCTTCCCGACCCCAAAAAAATGCAAACCCACATTTTCCGGAAATCCTAATCCTCTTCCAATCGGGAGGTGTGAGAATCCGGCGATTTTTGTTTGCATAACGCATCACAATGCCATATTACGCAAGATCTTTGGGCTTAAGTGGGGGCTTAAAAAGCAATTTGTGGCAATAATTGTCAAGGACAATTATTTTTTTAAATTGGACATTTCCGGAGCAAAAATAAGAAGCGAAATTTTGTAGGCCAAAAAAATTTACTAAACTTTTGTCAATTCGTATTTTAAAAACCCCAAAAAATTTCATGTTCTTTGCAAATTTTACAAACCATTCGGCCAAATTTCCCGCCGTCCTGCCCTGCGGGCAGATTTGCCGAATCGGAACCCCACCGCGGGACATTCTTCAAACAAGTGGCCTAAAATCGTGCGCTCCACCGATTTCCTCGGCGGCACTTCAAACGGATCCAAGGCCTTTCCAATATTACTCGGCTTATGAGATGGATAACTTAATGAATTCGTCAAATTTTAGGGGGAAATTTAGAGAGAAAATTGAAGGCAAAATAAAAATTCAAGAGTCTATATTATCCTGCAGAAAATCGGTGAAATTATGATAGACAAGTTGTGTTAGCAACGTATTTTACAACCATTTTTGGCCAAGTGCATGGGCATGTATTTTAAAACTAAAAAATGTAAAATCTTTATATCAATACATCGCTAAAATTGTAATACAGACACATCGTATTTTACAACTATTTTTTCCAACTGTATGGACACGTATCTTAAAACAAAAAGTAAAAATTTTTCAACGAACTAGCTCCGATATTCTTCTAACCTTGCTCACATCCCGCATCATATAAATATAGTATAAGAAGAACGATAATTTGTACTCAAATTATAAATATTAGTTTGCGCTTTGCAATCTCGATCAAAATACTCCACGATCTTTGTGAACAATAGTCCATGTCATGTGTAAAGAGTGGTGACAAAAGCAAACAGATTTTTGTGGCCAAATGTAAAGGAATTTTGCGTGAAAAAAATGATTTTTTGTGAAAACGCATCACTGCACAGATAGTGGAAGCCATAACAAACTCATGCAAAAGAAAATCTGTCTATAACAAAAAATTTCATAGCTGCAAGGGTTAATTTTTGGCTAAAACAACCTCCATAAAACAAAATACTTATAAAGGATTTATTTTTTGATTTTTTTTTCTTTCATTTTTTTGTTGAGAAGTTTGGCCCTATATAAAGTCAACAGAATAATAAACGTATTTTACCCTACCCAAAATTTACTCTACCCAAAATTCGCCTCCGCATTCCAAACCCTTTCAAAAACAGGCTTCTCTCCTTGTCCTCAATTTAAATTCCTCTGTCCATTTTCGGCTCAATTTTCTTCCGTTTATCGAAAAAATAAACCTCCCCGCTTGCTCCAACTGTTTGCTTGAATGTTTTTTGCAAAAGGGAGACGAGTTAAATGACCGCTTTATAGAAAGCCGCAGGGGTCTAATTCGAAGGCTAAAAGGACCAAAGTGTTTTTTTTTTGAAGAGTAGTATAAAAATGATTTTAAAAATTTGTGGTCAAAACGATGATAGGCATCAAAAGGCTAGATTGTAAAATACGTGACTTAACCAGAACTTTATATTTAAAAAATAAACAAATGGTATTTTAGGTAGCTGAAAATTATATGTGCTCAAAAATTTGTATAAGAATTCTGAACCGGTCATAAATCATTGTTTTTATGCCCAACTTGCTTTTTGCAGCCGAAGGTTCTCGAGCTTAGGGAAGTGTTCATAGCGTGACACTCAGATTCTCTTTAAATTTTATATACTACGTAATGATGTAGTGCCTTGTTTGCCTATCGATTTTGAAAGTCTCAGCTTGCGATTTGCAACGATCTCTACTGTCGAAAGGCACTCAAAATGCAGAAACGGTACCAGAGAAAACAATTTTTTTGGCCATATCTTTGTCCGTTTTGTGTGGAAAAATGTATTCCTTGTGGACACATGACGCTGTACGGTAGAAATATGTATGAAACTTTTCATGACAGAGTTCGCAAAAAAGTGTCACACCTTGCGAACTTTCGGCCTAAAAATATTGGTTGTCTCTGCAAAGCGCGAGCTAGAAATCGCGCACAGGTCTTAAAAAACAACTCTAAATTTGTATTAATTTAACCAAAAGATTAAGTTTACACAAGGTAAAGTTGCGTCATTTATTGACATAACATAAACTCAAAGAAATCCGTAACTATCAAATTTACCCTCACAAAATCCCAAAATTTTCACTCAGCCGCCCTAATTATTTTGCCACAGGCTAGTTTCGGCTGACAAATTATAACTTGTGCATTTTCCGAGGCCATAATTGAAACCCTGCTTGGTTTCGCCGCGAGTAAGCTCATCATGCCCTGCGGCTACGGCGGAACGGATTAAGTTTGTTTTCATGATTCGCATTCAAGTTGGCTTTATAATTTGATGTTCTGTAGTTTTAATGTTGATTTTGTTAGGGTTAATGTGTTAATTTTGCTTCTTCATTCCTTTCTCTCCATTTTTTCGCTGTTTCGCTTGCAAAACCCATCTGAATCCATCTGAAAATACATGATCCATCATGCAAAATCATACCTCCAACACCTGTTGTCTTCATTCTCATCCATTCCCATCTTTCCCCTCAAATTTATTCATTGAAAGTCGCGAAATTAATCATTTCCGAATGCATTCGCTCTTCCCGCGTTCGGGGAGACAAACAAATACGATGTCTCCCCTCTTTTCATTGCACACGAGCCCGCGCCTACCATGTCTCTCCATAGCAACTGTCTGCCGCACGCTATTTCGCGTCGCTCTCGCTGGGAGAGCGCCGAATTTCGGGGCCACCCGCATGGTTTCGAGCTCTCGTTTCGCCCGCCAATTTCCGCAAGAGAGAAGAGGGCTCGGTCCGCGACTTCGGGCCGGACATTGGCTTCGAATGGGGGTCGGGTTCGGGTGGTAAATAGCGGACTTCTCTCCTGCTCTTGCTCTCTGTCTACGCTCTCTTCTTTTTCAATGCTCTCTGATTCTCCGTTCTCTCGAATTTGCAGCAGAACGGGGCCTCTCTCACCGCTCTCCCGTCTTAAACTCTCGTCTCATCTCGCCACGGTCGCGAAATATCGACGGCCACCCGCCCGTCGAGCGGACCGATTTTGGACGGACCTCCCGGACCGGGCAACTACAGACTCTCTCTCTCCGTGAGCCGGGCGACCCCAGGTGGGGCGGGGGCTACAGTGCGGCGGGACCGTAATTGGCTTGGAACGCATGAAATGTCGCAAACGTGTCGGACCACCCAAAATGTCTAGACGTCCAGTTTGCGTGCGGGATTTTAATTCTCAGGCGTTTTTTCGTCCGCTGACTTCTGCGCGGTCTCTTCGTCGTTGCTACAGGCGGCAGAAGTGTTTTTTCGTCGGGATTCTGCTTCTTTTTCCATTATTATTCTTGTCTCTCCATCACACGCGATCTCTTCCATCAACAGGCCCGTCTGATCGTTCCACATCGTTCCAAAATCTCTCGCGTTCCAGCCATTGTTTGTCTCTTCTCTCTAGCGTCTCATCTCTTATTCATTTCGTCAACAATTGCTCTCCAAAAGCCCACTCGCACTTCTGAATGTGTGCAGCCGAACTTTCCACGTACGACTCGAGTCAGACGCACTCTTGTTCCGAGTGCAGGAAAAGGAGATGATTAGGGTAAAGGGCGGTTGGACTGAACGAACAAGAGGACAGTGGAAGAGCAGACAAAGTTCAGTTCCTCGCAGGTGCATGAGGAGGGCAGCCAGTGTGTGTCTATCTCTCAAAGCTGCGACAAAATATTACTCTTCCCTAACACGCATCGAAAATTGGATGCGACCCTCAAGCAGTAAACCAAAGAGACAACCAGACAGGCAGAGAAAGACAGGCTTCAGACTCGGAGACGTCCAGGGTGTACACACAACTCCCAACTTTGTCAGAATTAAGAAGTAATATGCCAACTCCTCAGACTGGCTCGTTAGATATACCGACCGAATGGTGTAGACGGCTCGAGTACAGGGGAACCGCCCGTCTAGACGTTATAAGTGCGCACTCTTACGTTGAAGTACAGCACTTTTCGCAAAAGGACGAAGAAAAAAGCAAAAGGACGACGCCCTCCCACTTAGAGAACAGTGAACGTTTTTTATGCGGAGAGTCGTTGATAGTTCCGACAGCACTGCGTCACCCTACTCACGCGGACGAAGGAACAACCAGCCGTCGTGGAAACCCCAGAGAAATGGGCGGAATTCCGAGGGGAGAGGACGGAATTTCGCGGGCCACCCGCGAATTGCCGGCACCCTGAGGCCCCCGCAGTCGTCAGGGGCTACGATGCTTCGTCAGAACGCGTATGTTGCACGGGTCACAGTAATCTGACGACAGTTGTGGGCACGCGTGATCTGATCCGGAGACGGCCGAGTGTTTTTATGAATAGGCGGTTGGAGACGTCACGAAGACCGTAGACAGGAGATTTTTCACGAAATTGTAGAGATGCTGGTGATTTAAGAGAGGACAGACTTTAGAGGAGCGTGATGGACCGCTGGAGCAGATGACGAGAGGGAAACTAAATATAAGGAGTCCGCCGCGTCGCACTAGATATAAACATGAGAAACGTCATCAAAAGAGAAAGAAAATAGACGAAAAAGAAAAAAACGTCGTAGAAGGCCTGAGAATTTGAGCACACATACACGAGCACACACACATGCCTTCCCACCGCGAACACTTACTTCCGTTTCTCGCGGGCTCCATTCTCCTCTTCCTCTTGCCGTCTCAACTCCCATCAGTTCAGACAACCGCCCCCCCCCCTCCCTTCCCTTCGTCTCGCATGTGGTGGAGGCGGAAAAGCCGCTCCCTTGCGAGCTACTCGCCCTCGAGTCTCCGCTGCGGGTGGCCCGCGAATTCGGCGCACCCCGCCCGCCTGCAGCCACTCAGCTTCGGCGGGGGTTTTCGTCGCCACCCGCAGAGGGAGACGGTGTTGGGTGCGCGCCGCGAAAGGGGTTACGGTTCGAGGCGCCGTTCGCACCGACGTAATTGGATAATGCCGGTGCGCAATACAGTTTCGGTGCGGCAATTGAATGCCCAATCTTTTGGCGGTAGTCCCGAATTTTTCGCGTACCCAAGACGCCGTGAATACGACGTTTTGTGCGGGAAGAGTACGGTAGTCCAGGTGTAAAAGAATGCATTCCAATGGAGCCGGCGGGCCGTTTCACGTGCATTTCGCGAAACCACACGCAGCGTGACAACACAAATACGGTAACGGAGGGATGGTTCGGATTTTACGAACTGTAATTAGATGTAATTAGGTTTGAATCAGAAAGGAGGGGAGGAAGAGGGTTAGAGGATTTAAAATTTGATGCGATTTGAATAATAATCAGCGCAGCGAAAGGGGAAGTGAAAAGGGATGCAGGACCACTTCTACATGATGAATATAAGAGTATTGTACCGGCTTTGATTCAGGACTTTCAATATTTTTTGAGCTTTAATTAATGAGGTACGAAACGTTGGCCTGGTTAAGAAAGTCATCATGACAAATTATTTGAGGCTTTCTAAACATACCAAAAGCTTTTTAAACATGTCAAAATGCATTTACCTGCTAAAAAAAGCTATCGCAAACGGAGAACGAGCATATGCAAATGCCAATAATGAGGCAAGCACTGAAGAGAGCGAACGTCGAAACATAAATGCGTCATCGTGACGTGTTTTGGGCTTTTCACGGATTCAAATTAGAGAGGGATTTTTACGCATCCAAATTTGGGCAATTTTCTGTCAAAAGAAAAAATTTAGGGCCTAACCGCACCCTGATTAGAATTGAATGTACTATTACTCAAATCATTAACTTTTGCATACGAAATTCCCCGCACTGAGACGGTAACACAGCCACTTCCCTTCGCTTGCCAACCGAAACACATAAAAGTTCAGAAAACGATAAACCCTCCGCTGTTTATTGCCCTTTTATATATACATTCCGTGTCACTTCGCGTGATTTCCAAGATTTATCAGCGTTTCCCCCCTTTCAGCTGTCATTCGAAGGGGGGAAAAAGGAAAAGAATAAAAAATGAAGGGAATTGGCCGCCCGTTCCGTAGGGCGGCTTCGTTCCGGAAGGGGGTTTTTTGCAGAAAGCAATTAACGCTGCAAATGGAGGAGGATGCAAACGCCAATTGGAAGGTGATTGCATGTTGTTGGAAACAGTTTTAAACAATTTTAGTCTGTCGGGAAAATAATGAGCGCAATGTCGTTGCGGCGATCGCGTCGCTGAAGTGAAAAGCAATTTGATTTTGCCGCGACACGATTCATTTTCTCGGCAACAATGCGATTTTCAATGCCACAGAATGCTCATTATTCTCCCGACAGGCTGATATTATAATTTGGTGCTTGAAAAAATATAAAAAATATTGGTGCTTGTGACGGCTTAAAATATGATGCCATAAAAGGAAACGCAACATACAGAGAGGGGCCTGATCCAGTGTCAAAAAACCTGCTATTTTACATCGCGCAAGTATGAAAAAATGTATCAAAATGACTCCCTTTTCAAGTGAAAAAAACTCCGTTTTGTAGGGCGCGCCATTTCCCTCACAAGAAGAGCAGCTTTTGGAATGGGAGTTTTTCCGCTTGGAGAGGGAGGCATTTTGCTACATGTTTTGATACTTCTCGGGTACAAAATTGTACGTTTTTTGCTACTGGATCAGGTCCGCCGCTGTACAGAAAAAAATCATTAGAGTTAGTGAAGAGGCCTTTTTTACGCTCACAGGAATCGGTGAATGAATATTGGACGGTTGTATTTTATCAAGATGAAAATTCAAATTACGTGGTGCTTCAAGAAATGTCGAAGAATGTAATCGCCGTTTTCCTAACAGTGGGTCGGCGAAGACGCTTGAGATTTTGCAGGCCGGCGGAAAAAGTTATAATCTTGTTTTGTAAAGTTTCAAGGCATCAGAGTGCAAAATGCGTTCAGAAAAGCGGTCTTAAAATTGCCCATTTTTTCCAAATTCACATTGCTTTATTTTACAGGGAACCGACTTCAAGTGCGATGCTCAGATTTTCTTTAAATTTTTGAAACTCTTCGCTCCCATATCAATTTCAGAAAATTTTAGTTTTCGATTTGCAGGTGTAGTCGAGGCATCGATGTTTGCGCCCGAGAAACAGGTATCTAAATTTCCAAAATTAGCAAAAAAGTGCCACAATTTCTTCCATGTTACGTGGACTGGGTTGCCTTACTCCATCTGCCCTTTGTGAAAGAAACAAACTGTGATGTAACACCCATTAAGACTATGGAAAACCCTCTGCACACCAAATATCACAATCCATTTGAAAGAAATGTTGTTATTGTTACACAGTACGAAAACAAAGAGACATGGTACAAAAAACAATGTGGAATTGTTGCCGTCAGTCCAGTTTCCTTTTTTTCAGAATTTTAATTTTGAATTTTTTCGTGGCTTAGAATTTAAAGTTTTTAAATTTACTTTGTTTTAGTTCGCCAATTAGCTCTAGAGCCGGACCAAAACAAGTTTGCAACGGGCTACCTCCGGCTGGAAAGCGTTTCCGAGCCGGCCAGAGAGCCACGTTTAGTCACAATTAACCTTGAACTGTCACGGCCTTGTAGAGAGCAAGACTCCTCGAATTCCGAAATCCCCATTTCAAGTTCGGGATCTTGGAAATCCGAAGTTCAAGTCCAAGTTCAAGTTCGTCCAGAAAAATCTTGAGTTCAAGTCCAAGTTTAAGTTGAAGAAGAATTTATAGGCCAAGTTCCGAATCAAGTGCGATAGGCAAAAAAATGTAAATGTTTTGCTTACATAGAAAATCAAAACTCCATTGTGCAGCAACTTTTGTAAGCCAAGACATGATATTCTGCGCATGCTTGCAAGAAATTGCAGTCAAATAACCCTCAATCAAACAATGATTCGAATATTTTTTATTTTGCAGAACTTAACCTGAAATTAATAATTCACTTGAAGTTGTCAACTTGTTAGGTTCAAAGTTCATGATGAACTTGAACATGGATTGATTTTGAGTTCAAAATTTTTAAATTTGAATTTGGGGAGTTTGCAAACTTGAACTTATGTTTGAACCTTTATGGAGCCTTGTAAGGCCCCGCAAGTTTGTTGAAGAAAGGTTTCACTGTGCCACTCTCAGACTGTAGGTTGAGCAAGATGTGATTCAAGAGATCCTTGAAGCATCACTGGTTGACCTACGCACCAATTCCATGGTATATGATGTTTTATTAGCTTTGTTGTTTCTCGTTTATTCATGACAATGTTTAGTGTTTCAAAATTACAAAAAAACAAAATTAAGAAACAGTACCTCAGAAACGTCAAAGTGCGTTAACAACGATATACATAATTTCAACAGATATATTTATATGGTCAAAAATTTATGTACGGGAGTATAAGGCCCGGCTTATCAGAAAGCGTCAATATTTGTTAGCCAAAAAAAAATATTTGTCGCCAGAAAACTTGATTCCGCTTTTTGCAATTTTATGAACGTTTGCAAACTTCAAGCTTTTAAGTTCATTGCTTGAAAGCTTGAAGCGGCATGTACAGTTTTGTACGGATACCCCTATTTTTTGGTGATAAAAGCTTTTGGCAGAAGGCCGTTTTTTCGTCTCGCCGAATCTCCGCAATTCGTCCACTAGCTCGCATAGAGAAATACAAAGAAAAATGCTGTTCTGGCTGACGTTGTGAAATGGGAACTAAACCTTTCAAGGATTATGAGGTGGCAAGTTCCACGCCGGCATATCAAGCTTTGTAAAAGTAAGATTGCTTTGCTTAAAAGGCCTTCTCGTCGGAAGTTTTATAAACTTTAGGAAGTTAGATAAGTACGAGTCTGTCAGGAAAATATGCACAGTGGCGGACCTGACCCAATGGCAAAAAACCGTACCATTTTGTATCCAGGAAGCACCAAAAATGTAGCAATGACTCCCTTTCCAAGTGGAAAGACTCTGATTTCAAAAGCGCGCCCTTTCCCTTAAGAGAAGAGTCATTTTGCTACATTTTTTTGATACTTCTCGGATGCAAAACGGTACGTTTTTTGCCACTGGATCAGGTCCGTCACTGTAATGAGCGCACAGTAGCATCCAAAATCGTATCGCCGCCGAGAAAATGAATTGTATCGCACCAACGTCAAATTGCTTTTCACTTTAGCGACGTGATTGGCGCAGCAATTTTTTGCTCATTATTTTCCCGACAGACTGATTATCAAATGATTTTATCTTACGTTCAGTATGCTCCCTGAAAACGTGGGTCAATTTGGGAACAATATTTCATTTTTTTCGGATAGAAGAAGGAAATTTACAGACAGTCTAGACATCATGTCCTTGTTTATGGACGTGTATGAACTTTTGATCCACTTAAAGGGCATGGATGACGTATTATCAAATTTCGGTATTAAGCGTATGCCTTAATTTATTTCTTAATATTTTTAGTGTGTTATGGAGTGATGACTTTTCCAATGGATTTTACTGCGATATTTTGATTTTGTGCCTGTTTCTTTGTGTTCTCTCTGCTTTCTTCCGGCTTTTTCTCATTTTTCTCATCAAATATCTTGTCCATTCCGTACATTCTTCATCCCTCAGCGGCTGAAATTTTTACCTTCGACGTTCAACTAACTCATTCATCCATTAAGTTCAAAATAAACAAAAAAAAGAGAGAGAAAGAGCTGAAAAAATGTTTCCCCCTCTCTCTCCCCCCACCACCGTAATTTAATCGGAGAGAAAAGGGGCGAGAGAGCGGCGGCCAGCCCCCCATTCACACGCCCCCCTTGCCCGTGTTCTCTTCGTCGCACTCGCCCTTCGGCTTGCCGCTCGTTTCGCTCCCATTTTTTCTCCCGCCGAATCGATGCGGGTGGCCCCGAAATTCGCGTCCCCCCGCAGCGTTTTTCCCCCCATTCCTCGGCCGTCCCCAAACATTCCGGGCCCGCAATGGTGGCAAAAAAATTGGGAAAAAATCACACATCCGAATATGCAAATTTTGGCGGCGAATTTTGATTTTTTCCAACGAAAAATTGAGAAAAATCAAAAAAATTGAGCAAAAAATTGCGAGTAATCAATAAAAGCGCTAAAATACGAAAACGTTTGGGGCGCTTTGGACAAACCTGCAATCCTGAGGACACAGGAAGACATGAGGAAACGTCGGATGACGGAGACAAAAGCCCTGAAGCTACGCACGTTCGTCTTTTAAAACCACACTTTTTCCGCCCAAAAACGAAAAATTTCAAGGATTTTGAGCATGAAAATGCTGATACAAGACGAAAAATTTTGTAAAATACGATGGTTGATTTGTCCACGACAAATTTTTTAAGCCAAAATTTTTTTGGTTACTGTAATTTTTTCGAAATTTTTTTGGATTTTTTGGACGAAACTCTGAATTTTTCGGAATTTTTGAGGATGTTAGGGTAAAATACGAACTGTTCTTGAAGGGTGTACTCCAGAAGCTGAGTCGATCTTCAATTTTTAGCCACAAAATTTCGTAAATTTTTTAAAATTTCGGCAATTTTTGAAGAAAATCATCAAAAATTCTCGTCATAACCGGGATATTCGTATTTTACCAAAAAAAATTAGCCTGAGGCTATAATTAAAACTCAGAAAAATGTTCTAGACATCATAAAGAAGCTATTGACAAGGTAATTTCACAGAATTTTTGATCAAATTTTGCTAAAATTCTCTTATTTTAGCCTAAAGTCATCAAATTTCGAAGTTTTTCTCCAAAACTTTGCAACTTGCAACAATGACTGGCCTAAAACCGGAGCGAACCCACGAGAATTGATTCGAAAACAGAGTGGGGGGACTATTGACGCGCCCGACTTGACACTCCCTTCGCAAAAGACTCGTCCCAAAAGCGAGGAATGTCTGCGCTCTCTCGTCCCGCCCCACTCTCTCGCGCTGTGTGCGCATCTCACGACGTGGGGGTTTATAATGTTGGCGGGATGCCAACGAACTCTTCCATTATGCCTTTCTTGAGATTTTTCGGTGATTTTTCTCATTTCTAAAATACGATTTTTATTTATTTAAATTTTCGTTTTTAATTGTGGAGGAAATTAAAATTAATTTAATTTTGGGCGAAAAAGTGCGAATAAATTAGAAAAAAAGGTTTGAAATGAAGTTACTAGAGTAAATGAGGTGTTATAAATTAGGTTTCGAGCTGGATAACCATAGAAACTGTGCAAACAAAGCTCATTAGAGCGCCCGATAATTGCACCAAAGAATATTTTTCTCCCTCCAAAACATCATTTCAAATTTTTCTCTCTGTTTTTATTTATTTTTGAAATGATTGGAACAGTAACTAAGAGCGTATTTTACATTTTTTTTGGTCAATTTTTTATCAAAGGTATCAAGTGTAATATGATTTTTGACCAATATAATTTTTTGGCTTATTCAAAAAAATCCCAAAAATCTAAAATACAATTTAAAAAATGTTTTCCGTATTTTAAAATTTTTTAACATTTTAAAAAAATATCAAAAAAATTTCTTTTTATTTTTTTTTTTGCTTTTTTTAAATAACCTTGAGTACTTTACAAAAAAACAGATCAGAAATTACTCTGCGCACCACCAGTTTAATAAAAAACAGAAATGAAAAAAATTTTTAAACACTTTTTTTAATCAACAGTAAACTTTTTTAACTCGTTTTTGAACATTCGTTATTTAAAAAATGATAAATTTTTTCTTCCTAAATAAATATTGAACATTTGCACAATGAAAATACTGTCTTTTATACAATATTTTTTTAGCAGTTTCAAAACAATTTTTTATGAGAAGAAAATTATATTGTAGTAGGTACAAGTAAAAATTAAGTAGTTTAGATGGAGAAAATACAAATTTGAATGACTTTGGCTGGGTTCTAATTGAAAGTTGAAGTGTCTACTCAAAGCTATTGGCAGTGTTTTGCACAAAAATTAGGTTTTTTTAACCCTTATATTGTACTTGATGACGTAAGAAATCTTTATCGAAAAAAATCAAAAAAAGATTAATTTTTTGTTTTTTTAGTCAATAGAACTCTGTAAATAACATATAATACATCTGGGTTATTTTTAATTTTTTATAATAGCTCTAAATCGGAAAAAATCGAAAAATTTCAAAATTTGGCCAAAAATTGCCATTTTTTTTACGTTTTTTATTATTCTTCCAAAATTTGGCAACCTTGCACTTCCTCAATATAAGTTATACCCACCGATCTTTACCTCAATTTCCGGCACCTTTTCCCGTCGTTAAACACCGCTATTCCACCAAAAATTGCCGCAGAACATTCATCCCGGACTCTTTCCAGACCAAAAGACCGCACCGTGCATTGAAGCCCAACAAAGGCCAAGCCGTCCGCCGCCCGCAGAGAGCACGCGGAAGTGGGAGAGCGCGAGAGCATGGAGACGGGGCAGTCGGGCCGTTCCGAGCACGGTGATGAGCGAGTCGATGAAAACGTCCTGACCAACTTTATCCCCACCACTTCGGCCGGTAAGCGAGGCGTTTTCGTTGGCATTTTTGTTGGTTTAGGTGAAGGAAATGGACGATATTTTTTTTGTAATTAGTGGTAGTTGTAAAATACGTAAACTTAATCCAAAATTTTTTAATTTCTTTTTTCAAAAAGTGGATAAAAGAAATTTTTTGCCAAAAATAATTTTTTTCCCCTAAAAATAAAAGTTTCTATTAAAAATGTATGCCCTAAGGGCAAAAACTAGTCTGTTTTTTTATCAAATGTCATTAGAATTTCTCTAGCTGTAATCAACCCTTCATATTTTCTTTTAAATTTGTGTCTAGCTCCAAATTTATCAAAGCCTATACAGGTGTCTAAAATAAGGTCGTAATTGCCGTGATATGGCGTCATTCTTTTTCTTATTTTTGGTACAGGTAAAATACGAGTTGTACAAAATTTGGTCTGTTTTTTGGCTGATAAAAACTTGCAAAAAAAGGTCTATATTACTTTAGATACATAAAGTCATCAAAAAAATTATTATGTCATAATTTTTGAAACTTCTGTCCTAGTGTCGATTTCTGATGAATTACATAACTCTCAGGTCTTATTGAGTCGAGTGGGCATCAAAATTCACTTTGAACAATCATTTTTTGAGGTAAAATTCAAGTCTCAATTATATTGCACTTGATGACTAAAATTTTTTTTTCATCCTTTTGAACTATCTCCAAAATCCCCAAAAACACATTCTACCGTCATTATAGGCCCAATAAAGAATCGTACAACAGTCTTCAGCAAAATTAAACATGTACATTTATTTTGTTTCTCTTCTCCATTCTCCTAATTAACTCAGCCCTTCTCCGTTGCTTTTCCCGATTAAATTCTCGCTCTCCCGAGACAGAATTAACCATGGCTTTCTAAAAATGATATTTACTACTTTATACAAGCGACAGACTGGCTTTTGACCTTCGGAGTTTTGTTTTGAAAATATTTGGAAGCAGTTTTTAGGGATTTCGGAGAAAATCATCGGAATTGTTGGGTGAAAAGGAAAATTTAGTGTTGTAAGCAAGGGCAGACTTGACTGTCGTATTTTAAATTTCATATATTTGATTTACACAGAAATTCAGCCTTTGATGTTTTATTTTTTAAAACTTTCTTACACTAGATGTCTAGTATAATATAAAAAATTTAATTTCTATTATTTTTTACAGATTTTGGTATGAATTCTCCATCCCGCCGTATTTTACACTCTTCCCAAATCTCTTATCGATTTCTGTGACACTTCGCCGAAAAATTCTTCGAAATGTCAAAAATTTCGGAAGTTGGTAAAACAATATCGAGACGGCTCCGGAGCTGCTCCAGCCGTCTTTTACTGTTTTTACAAGCGTCTCTTAAATTATTTTTTACAATTGGTGGAAAACGTAAACAGAATTTTCGGCGTTTATATTGTTATTGACATTTTAGGTAGTAACTATGGAAATTTAGATTTTTAGGCTGAAATAGGTATCGTTTTGCTCAAATTTGGTTTGTAAGGATGTAGACAATTCTAATACAGCCATTCGAACAACAATAGACAAAATTTTTTGAGTAGAAATTGAATGTTTTTGAATTTTAGGCATCTACCTCATGGATAATATAAATCCTGGCGTTTTTTCACTGTGCTTTGCGTTTCAAGTCTTATCATGTCGTTTTTTGCTCATAGTCTCCTTTCAGAACCAGAAGCCACAACAAATCCAAGCCAATTGGCCTCGGAGCCTCAAGTTTCCGGAGAATCGTCGACTACGGGCCAATCAAACTCCCTTCCCCTTGATTCTTTCACGCAGAACCAACCTACATCGAGTTCTCAAGCCGAGGAGAAGCGTGAAGATGAGGGTGTAAAAGAATCAGAGCAGAACGAACGGAAAGAAACCGATGTGAATCCTGATCGTAAGTCTGTTCGAAAAATTGTTATTCTGTCTTTAGAAGAAAAGAAAAGGGACATGGATAGTCGCTCCAACTCGGACTCTCCGCATTCGCTGTTGATTGACGAGGATGAACCGGGTACAATTAGTCGTGTGGCCACAGAAGAGCCGACCAACGAAAGCGCGGCATATCAAAATGACGAGGAGATGTAAGTCGGGGAATTCTCTGCTTTTTCTGATATGAGACTTCAATTTTAGGCAATCGACTGACCCTGCGCCCCCTTTGGAAGCTAATCAGCCGGTTGACGAACGGGAGAATCCTTATTCCGACGTCCTGAAAGACCCGTTGCTCGGTCAACTTCCTTCAAATGAAGTTCTCCAATTATTGGAGCAACAATCCGCCGAAGAGAAGCGACTCCGCGACCAGCAGGAGGAGAAGGAACGAGAGGAGCAACAACGAGTTCGACAAGAGCAGGCGGCTAGTTCGGCCGCGCAAATCAACGGGCATCTGAATGGTCTGGCGCCTCAAGTTAGCCAGGCTCTGAATGGTCTAACCTCTCAAGCCCAAAGTCTCAATGGGCTGACCTCGCAGGCTCATACGCTGAACGGACTGACTTCCCAAGCGCAGCTGTTGAATGGCCTAACTGGACAGCCTCAGGCGTTCAACGGACTGACCAGTCAGGCCTTGGCAACACAAGCCCTAAACGGCCTGGTTAGTCAGGCAAACCTCAACGGAATCTCCTCGCAAGCCAATGGACAGAATGGACAAGCTCAGGCGTTGAATGGCCTAAATTCTCAGGCTTCGCAGGCCTTGAACGGATTGGCAGCATTGAATGGACTTGAACTGCCATTTAATCTATTTGGAGCCGGTCATTTACCTCTACACTTGCAGAGTTTACAGTTTGCAGCTCAACAAGCCGCGGCGTCGTCCATGGCCGACAATAAACTCAGTGGAATCGGTAAGGTTTTTGATTTTTTGTTGGTTTTTAGGCAAGTACAATGTCAGAGATAAGCGATACGCAGTCTTATTGGAATTGATTGAGTTGAAAAAGGAGGTCTTATTGGGAGATTTGAAATCGAAGTCGGTCAGAAAGGGCAGTTAGAAATTGGAGAATAAAGACTTACGTTATACTACTGGTCAATAGAAAATTAATGATGGTTTTGTCTGTGGATCTCTGGTATTGTGTTTGTTAGTTTTAATAGGTAGCTTGAGGTGTCTTAAACGTGGTTTGGAAGTTTCACATAAAAAGATATGGATTTAGATAACAAAATTGAGAAAAGATTTTTGATGACATGGGTAATATAAATTTAATATTTTTGAAGGGCGTTATTGCAATTTCTTGCTGAAATAGGGAACAATAAAACGTATGGGCTAAGCCTGCTTCAAATTGACTAGTTTCATCATCTAGACATTTCATTTTTACCTCATTTTAGGTATCACACCAAACCTTCTCCAAGCAAACGTCCCACAGATTGGTGGAACAAATATCCCATCGTCAATCAGTGCCGCACTCGCTCCAAATAGCGCCACCGACATTCTGAGTGTCTGCAAACCCGAACAACATCAATTGACTGGGAAAAGAAAGGAAATTTATAAGTGGGAAGGGAGAGATCAACTGTTCGCCATGGCCTGGTCGTACAAAAAATACCCAGACCAACGTTTGCGATTGGCTTGTTCGACCATTAAAGACAAAAACAACTTGTTTAAAAATTCGGTCAGTTGCAATTTTTGATCTCCAGATCAAAAATTGGGGAAAAGTGTCCAATTAAAAAAAAACTGAAATTTTTTGAAATTTCCTGTTGTGACTCTCGCACTGACATTTTCTCCTATTCCAAAAAGACACAATTGATGATTTGCAAGGCGTATTTTACCAATTTTTTAGATGTCCATCATCGAATACGATGAGGAAATTGGAGAGCTGGTCACCACTTGTAATGTTTATATTGGAACCCCCAGTTGCGAACTTCACTTCATCCCCGACCCAGACCACACAAAACCCGACCTTATTGCATCCGCCACGAAAGAATTGAGAATCTACAGCTATCATCCCGATAAAAAAGAAGTTGTTCTTGAAGCCAAAATGCTCTCGGTAAGAGTGTTTTTTGAATACTTGCGAGAACGAAATGGTGTGTATTGAGAGTTTTTTAGGGTTTGTAGGGGTTAGTGACTTGATTAAGGCAGTTTTTGGGAAAGGTTTTGATTCTTGATGTCATGGATAATATAATTTTTTGTCCAAAATCGATATTTACTACTGGCTTATGGCAGAATCAGGATTCTTTTATATATATTCAGAGATTTTAACTAGATCAGAGTAATTTTTGTAACATTTTTTGAAAAAAATATTTTTTTTTTATCTCATGGATAATATGAGTTCTGGCTTGTAAAATTAAATAAAGGCTTTTTTCCCAACTTATAACCCCCATTCCAGAACCGAACGGCCACTTATATGGGCCCTCTAACCTCGGTGGATTGGAATGAGGTGAATCCAGCTCTCATCGCGACCTCAAGCATTGACTCCACATGCACTGTGTGGGACGTGGAAGCCCAAAAAGCGATAGTTGAAGTCCCGCCGAAGTTCAACGAGCCCTCGGACCGCTTGAAATACTCTATGCGAACTCAGATGATCGCTCACGATCGTCCCGTTCACGATATTGAGTTCTGTAAACACAACGGGGGCCTTCATAATTTCGCAACATGCTCGGCGGATGGCTCGGCAAGACTGTTCGACTTGAGGGACATGAAAACTTCGCAGATCATTTTTGAGGATGGCAGCGGATTGCCGGTGAATCATATCGCCTTCAATAAAATTGAACCCACTCAGTTTGCGGTGGTCCAACAGGCTTCTAGTGAGGTAAAAGGGGGTTAAAGGAGGCTTAGCGATGCATAAAGTTCAGGGGCGTTAAAACGCCTCGTCAGATCTCGGCGGTTTCTGCATAATATTTGAGTTACTTTTTAGTTGCTTTGAAACTCAAAATTAAAAACAAAAAATTGTAAAATCGAACTAGATCAGGGGTGTTAAAAAGCCTTGTATGATCCCGGCTATTTATGCATGATACGATTAGATTTTTTTGTGAACGCCTTAGGGTACCCCGATCTTCCTTTCTCACAAATTTCATCCGGATCTGACAATGTTTCTTGAAGTCATTACTGTCTTTAAAAAAACGTATTTTACTCTATTACAGTGTCGGTCATAATCTATTGGCAAAAACCGTACCCTTTTGCATCCGGGAAGTATCAAAAAATGTGGCAGAATGCCTCCCTCTCCAAGTGAAAAAACTTCGTTTTGAAGAGCGCGCCCTTTCCCTCACAAAAAGAGCGGGTGCGCTTTTGAAGCCGAAGTTTTTCTACTTGGAGGGGGAGGCATTTTGCTACATTTTTTGATACTTTCTGGATGCAAAATGGTCCGTTTTTTGTCACTGGATCAGCTCCGCCACTGTAATAGAGTAAAATACGATTATTTAAAAACAGTAATAATTTCACAGATCCGGATGAAATTTGTGAGAAAGGAAGATCAGGATACCCTAAGGCGTTCACAAAAAAAATCTGCTCGTATTGTGCAGAAATAGTCGGGATCTGACGAGGCTTTTTAACACCCCTGATCTAGTTCGGTTTTACAATTTTTTTTTAGTTTTGAGTTTCAAAGCTACCAAAAAGTAAATCAAATCGTAGATAAAGCTATGATAATGTAAAATACGTTTGATTAGGTCTTAAAGTTTTACCTTATTTTCGACCAAAGTCGTTGACAACACACTCAAAAATAATTTTCAGGTGATCGTCGGAGATCACAGAATGCCCACGCGGATCCTACAGCGGTTTACAAAGCATGGCAGCCCAATTAACAGCGTGGATTGGGCTCCACACACGTCAATTCATCTTTGCACTGGCTGTAAGACATTTTTTTGTAATATTTAGAATATAAAAAACTACAATATAAGATTACACCCATTTTTGGAGTACAAAGGAAATAAATTTAAACCTTTTTAGCGAGCGATCGTCAAGCCCTGATCTGGCAAGTTCATCATGAAAACGAGCCGATTTTGGCCTACCCTGGTGGCGGAGAGATCACGAAAATTCGATGGTCCGGCGCCTATTCCAACTGGATTGCCATTGCATTCAACAATAAGATTGAACTCTTACGGGTCTGAACACAATTCCATCTAGTACAACATCAAAAACCCCAATTTTAATATTGCCGCGCTGCGCCCCAGCTTCAGCCAAAATCAAATAACTTATGATCAATCTGTTTATCAAGCATTTTTGACTTCTTTTGTTTGAAAATTTAAAAATATTTGGAATATTTTGCCCTAAACTTGTGTTTAGGCGATCTGCGCCCGAACTTGACCTCCTTTTTCCACAAAAACTCGTCGGGATCCCCGTTTCCACGGTCTCTGGGAATGTTTTAGAGGCTATACTAACATTCTACACTACTTCATTAAAACTTGTTGACACCGTTCGTTACACTTTTGTTTTATATTGTACAAATGTCTAAGGTAATATAACTTATATCGTCGTAATAAAGTCAGTATTTTGTTTCGAACTTTTCCAAGGTATATTAGTGAAAATGACACCCCACTTGCACCAGAACTCACGAATTTTTAGCCACAGGGATTTTATTTATTAGCAATGGGAACGTGAAGCCCACTCATGAACATGGGTGGGTATAACAAGGTGATTCAACAAGGTAGTGTCAACAAAACAATCGATTTTAGCGATCGAACAATCAGTACATGTGTTCGTTGTGGGATGAGCGGGGCTTTTTGATCTTCTCCAGATTCTTGGTGATCATGTCGTGAAGAGTGGCCAAATGGTTGCGAGTCTCCATTAAAACGAGTCGAATGTTGATGAACTGCTTTTCATCCACGTCGAGGATGGCTCTGCGGTAGTCTTCCTGAAATTTGAGAGGGTTGGGATTACTGTAATTTTGAGTTTTCGGAATTTTCCATTATTTTTGGGTCTCGCCACGAAAACTTGAAACCGGGGGGAATCTAAAGCATTATAAACTCTTACTTATGTAGGCTATTCCTAAACAAGATACACCTTTCACTACAATGTTTCCTACCGGAGATTCTTCAAAATCTCCAGAATATGCCCCAAATCCTTCCAAGGCATGCTACAGCGCCCTAAACATCCAAATTCAATTCAACAACCCTTCAAACTCACCACATGCGGATATTTCGCGGCTTTGACCACCAACTCAGCCCTGCTCAAGAAATATCTGGACATTTGATCGTAGAAAGTGGCGGCTTCTGATTCAACTGTCCTCACTTCGTTCAGAGCCTCTTCTTGGATCGAGACACCAAAGTTATTTCCATCTTCAATTCGAGGAATCAGGAAAATAATCCACATTTTAACCTTGTTGATCTCTTCAACTGTTGCTCTGATAAGTTCACGGGTTGAGGAAGTCATGGCAGTGAGCTTGGCGTTTGAGGGGACAACTCCGCCACTGAAGACGTAGACCGGAGTAGCTGAAATGATGAAGAACATAGGTTTTTGGATGTATGCTGTTATGAATTTTTTTTTATGAAATTTTACGTAGACAGATTAATCAAATGTGGCTTTAATGGTCCAGAAAGCGGTATAATTACAGTATACTGCAGTAAACGCCAGAAAACATCAAAATTTTGCTTAGCTTCACAGGATTTTTCTGATTTCTTGAAAAAACAGGAAAACTGGCTCCAATTTTGAATTTTCACAAAAAGTTTAGGTAAAATACGGATTTTTGCAATTCGGCATATTTTTTAAATTTACTTGAGACCTCATTGTTCACTTCAATCAACCTCTCTCTCCTTGTTTTTGAGCCTAAAATCAGAGAAGCAATAAAAATAAACTTACAGGTACCACCGTCTCCCTTGATCTTTTTAGCCGGTGTATCGCATTCCATCGCATCTTGTCCCACCTTGCGAGGGATCGGAACAATGGAATCGACGTCAGGTAGGAGTTCGCTTAGCCTGCCATGAGAAAATTCAGGACTATTCAACAATTCGTTGAATTTAACAACTTTCGCCGGAAATCCATTCAAAACAAGATCTTCAGCCTCGTGGAGAAGCTCGGATTTGTACTCGTTCAACTGAAAATTGCTTGTTTTAGGATGTACAAAAAGTTCTACCTCCATTTTTTGCTTTTTTACCATCAAAAAATTAAAGCTATATTATCCATAGCAAAAATATAAGCACTATAAAAGCAGCAGCTAAAATTAGAGTGCTAGACTCGCTACGCACGCTTATTGCCCCTTTCCCTACCTTTTTCAAGTTGATTCCGTTAACTTTGGTGTCAGCCTTCATCTGAAAAAGCAACATTATACCAAGATGGTCTAAAATCAAATGAACATTTCAAAGCACGTTAATCCAAGCAAATGACATCAAACCCGGTCCAGAAAAGATGGCAAAAAGAGAAAACAATCACTTTTCCTGACGAAATCAGGAAAAATATAATGAAAAAACAGAATGCCAAACGATTGTTTTCGTGGTGGGACTGAACAGGAGTGCTCGTGTAGCGTAAAATACGAACATTTCAAGGTGATTGACATGAATTGCGGGTAGCAGAAACCAAACTGAGCATTACTATAGACATTTTCAGGTGTGTTTGACATTATTTTAAAAACTGACATTTGTTGACATTGTACTAGACTCAGTAAGCTAAAATGATATCGAAGATAACAAAAATTCGATCCCTTTGCCCTTTGATGGGATTTCAGAGTAATTTATTATAATAAAACGCAATTTTGTCAAGTGTAAATGTTTGAATTTTGAGTTCTACAAAAACGGATGCCACTTCGCGCTGGGACCAGCCGGACGCGCAATTTTTCGTATTCGAAAAAGTCCGAGACAAAAAATTGTCGGACCGCATTTTTCCCCCGAGCTTTTCGTCATACAGCAAGCTCAAGGACAGTGTGTTGTGCGGTAATTTTTCTTCGTCGCGGACATCTTGAGGTAATGCTTGGAGCTCATGGGCAACATCAGCTGAAGGTGTTCCTGGTGGAAAATCATGGGGTTTTGAGTCAGAAATGTATATGTAGTAGGAGGAACATGACCTGAGGGCTTTAGAGATTTCAAGATTTGCCGGGATCTTTATCAGTTTGGGTGGAAATTTCAATTTTCTTAAAAATTTAACCTAAAATCAGGTGTTCTTGAAAATTTTGTTTGGAATTCCTTATGAAGATAGATGAAGTGTAGATAACATGTCCTGAGGGCCTCAGGCTCCAAGATAAGCCTTTATTAAAATTAATCTAAACCTCACCAGATTTTTTTTCAAGTTTGGCTTAAAAAAAGGTTTTCTTGGAAATGCCTCGTGTTTTTGCGCAAAAATTGCCCCGGAAAAAGACGGAGCTGAATGAATGTGACCTGAAGAGCCCACACATTCCTGAATTAGTCTAAGTTCACGTTATTTTATACTTCGTTCAAAAAAATTTTCTAATATTGGCCTAAAAGAAGGTGTTTTTTTGAAAATTCGTTATTTTTCTCTGGAAAAAGCCTCGCACTGAAACTCAAGCACAAGGTTTCGAAGCCACTTTCTGTCCTGTGGCCATTCGCTCTCTTTTTATTCCGAAAAAAACAAAATTTCTAAAGTATTTTTCGAAATTCCGTTGTTTTCTCTCTAATTTTCTAAAATTTCCACTAAAATCTGATTTGATACTCTGTTATTGTCAATTTATTGTTGCCTCAAGGTACGTTTTTGTAGTTTTTGTTTCTTTTGTCCTTAGGGCTTATCGTTTTCCGTCTAAAAATCGAGGGAAAGTTTCAAAAAAAGAGGGAGATTTTATCAGATTTTTGAAGAACTCGAGAACGCTTGTTGTTCTTACAAAATTCATACAAAAGCGGTTTGGCGGGACATTTTGGCTGCCTAGTGCCAGCCGACGGGTTTCCCGAAACGAGGGCGGGGTAGACGATTTTGGCGCGAAATCGGCGTCGCTTGAGATGGGGGAATTTTTGCGCCGCTCTCCGGAGATATGAGGACATCTGGGCGATGCCGAGTCGGCTGGTATACGGTAAAAAGAGAAACGCTTTTGTATTTACCACAGTTTTATGGGCTTTGAAACGACTGCTAAGCGGGGTTTTCGGAATTTTTGCGAAGCTTAATTGGTCATGGGTAATATAGCCGAGAATTTTGATAGGCGAATGTTTGGGTTGTCCTTGTGAGAATAGAGAAAGAATAAAATTATGCAACCTTTAGTGGGATTTCATAACATTGCGAAAAGATCTGATGGTTAGTATTCTGCGACCTTATCCATGGTGAAAATAACGAAAATTCCCCAACTTTACGGCGGGGTTTTGGTTCCACAGAGTCTACAGTGGGGGACCTGATCCAGTGGCGAAAAACGTACCATTTTGCATCCAGGAAGTATTTCAAAATATGGCAAAATGCCTCCCTCTCCAAGTAAAAAACTTCGTTTTGAAAGGTGCGCCTTTCCCCTCACGAACAGAGCGGGCGCGCTTTTGAAGTCTCAGTTTTTTCACTTGGAGAGGGAAGCATTTTGCCACATTTTTGATACCTCCCGGATGCAAAATGGTATGTTTTTTGACACTGGATCAGGTCCCCCACTGTAAGTTGTTCTGAAATTGCTCTTTTAACGTTCTTGAAGGTTGTACTCTCAGCACTCGCGTATTTTTACATTATACTTGACATCAATCTGCCAAGTGTAACATAACTCATAAAAGTTGTCTGTAATGGAACCCTGATAGATATAAAATGACCTTTAATTTTCGTGTTACAGCCCTTATTTTCATTATAAGTCCATTATCCATCTAAGATCTCGATTTCAGACCTTAACTAACCCCTTCTTCCAACCTCTTCGTATCTCCAAGATGCATTACGTTATCAAGCGCGATGGTCGGAAGCAAATGATGCTCTTTGACAAGATTACTCATCGTATCGAGAGTTTGAGTTATGGTCTGAACCGGGAATATGTTGATCCAGTAAGTTGTTTGACAAAATTTTTGTTTTGAGAGTTTAGATTAGAATTTTTTGGGGGTTTTGATGTTTAGAGGAAGTCAAGAAGAAGTTTCTGATGGATCTGTTGTGGGAAGGGGGAGAATTGAGGTTTTTTGTAGCGGCGAAGGAAGACTTGACTCATTGTCGTAGAGGTTGGGACAAGTGTTACTCTTGGCTACAAAATGAGGGAAAATGTTGCAGACTAAAAAATATTTTGTTGGCATTGTAGAATATGGCCCGTTGCAGCTTTAAATTCCACATTCTTTCAGATTGACATCACCAAAGTTGTTGTTCAAGGAATTTTCGATGGAATCACCACTAGCCAACTCGACGAATACGCCGCCAACGTTGCATCTACCCTCTCTGTGGAGCACCCGGACTACATGGTACTCGCTGGTCGAATCGCCGTCTCCAATCTGCAGAAGGAAACCTCCAAGAAGTTCAGTGAAGTCGTTGAGACCCTCTACAACAACATCAGCTATGGTGAGCCGAAACCGCTTGTCTCGAAGGACTTGTACGATGTGGTGATGAGCAATGCCAAGCGCTTGGATGACGCCATCATCCACAGCCGAGACTTTGATTTCACTTACTTTGGGTTCCGAACTTTGGAAAGGGCTTATTTGTTGAAGGTGGATGGAAAAATCGTGGAAAGACCTCAGTTCATGTTCATGAGAGTTGCCTTGGGAATCCATATGTACGACATTGATGCTGCTATTGAGGTAAGACTTAGATTTTTTATGTTTTTGGCATTTTTAGGAGGTCTACCCAGTGTAATATAATTTTTTGAAATCTTGATTCAGTTGATGTGATTTGGTGGTTGAGTTATGTCTGACATGGCAGACTATGATTCTTCTTGTCCTCTCAAACCTTATTTTGGATGCTTCGACATTGGTTTTGATTAAATTTATATCACTTTAGACCTACAACTTGATGTCCGAGCGTTGGTTTACCCACGCCACTCCCACCCTCTTCAATGCCGGTACTCCAATTCCCCAGCTGTCTAGCTGCTTCCTTCTGACCATGGCCGACGATTCCATCGATGGAATCTACACCACGCTCAAGAGGTGCGCTATGATCTCGAAATGCGCCGGCGGAATTGGTCTCAACATCCATAATATCCGTGCGAAGGGAGCCAAGATTGGTGGAAATCCCGATCGTTCAACTGGAATCGTCCCCATGTTGAAGAACTTTGAGATGACCGCGAAATATGTTGATCAAGGAGGAAGGGTAAGAATTGATATTATTTTTGGGTTTTTAGAGCTTGACTGGACTTTTTATGGATGGATAAGATGATGTATGTGTTGGATGAGCCCTGTAGAGGATTTATGTTAAATTTAGCTACAGTTCATTTGCTTTGAAATGATTTACATAAAGTTTTTCTCCAAGATGTCATAATTTTTCGCTGTTTTAGCGTCCCGGTGCCTTCGCCATATACCTGGAGCCATGGCACGCGGATATCTTTGATTTTTGCGAACTCCGTCTCAATGTAGGCCCGGAAGACCGAAGATGTCGCGATCTGTTCACTGCTCTTTGGGTCCCCGACATTTTTATGAAGCGTGTCCAATCCGATGGAATGTGGTCTTTGATGAGCCCTGATGAATGTCCCGGTCTTCCCGACTGCTGGGGAGAGGAGTTTGAGAAGCTGTATGAAGGGTGAGCACTTTTCATTATTTTTTTTGTTAATTTAGATCAAAAAGAATGTTATACTTGATGCAAAGATATCAAAATTGATGTTTTTCTTTGTAGATACGAAGCCGAGAACCGCTACCGTCGCCAGGTCCGCGCTCGTGATCTCTGGCAAGCAATCATCAAGTCCCAATGCGAAACTGGATTGCCTTATATGGTCTACAAGGATCATTGCAACCGAAAGTCGAATCAGCAAAATTTGGGCACCATCAAGTGCTCCAACTTGTGCACGGAGATCATCGAATACTCCTCGCCGGACGAGGTCGCGGTGTGCAACTTGGCATCCATCGCGTTGAACCGGTTTGTGATCATCAAGGACGAAAGAAATGGAAATAATAGTGAGAGATCCTTCGACTTCCAGAAGCTCCATGATGTCACCAAGGTGGTCGCCAAGAATTTGAACAAGGTATGAGAGATTTGGGGGAGTTTCGGACAAAATTGTAGAAGGAAATCGGGGTTTTGAGGCGTTTTTCGGATATTGTAGTAGATAAAGGCGAAAATATTTGGAGTTTTGTAAGTCTTGAAGGTTTTTGGAAATGATAATGATGTATTTGAACGTGAAATTAGGGGATTAGAAGGGATTTTTTATATTGTTTTAGGGGAATTTATAGAAATTTGATAGATTTTTTGTGTTTTTGTAGGTAAATTGATTTGAAATGAAAATCGAAGGCCAATTCATGGTTTTGGAAGTCGTTATAAAGGAATTGGATGGGAAATTTTGGGCCTGCAATGGATTTGTTATATTGTTTTAGGCTGTTTTTTTGAAAATTTTTTAATTTGAGAAATTTTACGACAATTTCTGGTCTTATTCTTGTCCTTCCAGGTGATTGATGTCAATTACTACCCCATCGAAGAGGCGCGCAAGTCCAATCTCCGCCATCGTCCCATCGGAATCGGAGTCCAGGGTCTGGCCGACGCCTTTATGCTGATGAGACTGCCGTTCACCAGCGACAAGGCCAAGCTCCTCAACATTCAGATCTTCGAGACCATCTACCATGCGGCCCTGGAGGCCTCATGCGAGTTGGCCAAGGAGTTTGGACCCTACGAGACCTACGAGGGCTCTCCAATGTCCAAAGGCCAGCTTCAACCCGACCTCTGGGGTGTAAAACCCACAGATCTCTGGGACTGGGATTCCCTCAGGGCCAAGGTCGCCAAATATGGTTGCCGCAATTCCCTCCTCGTCGCTCCGATGCCCACCGCCTCCACTGCCCAGATCCTGGGCAATAACGAGGCCTTTGAACCCTACACCTCCAACATGTACACGAGAAGAGTGACCAAGGGCGATTTCCAGGTCGTCAACCAAC
This sequence comes from Bursaphelenchus xylophilus, assembly GCA_904066235.2. Classification (NCBI taxonomy): domain Eukaryota; kingdom Metazoa; phylum Nematoda; class Chromadorea; order Rhabditida; family Aphelenchoididae; genus Bursaphelenchus; species Bursaphelenchus xylophilus. The sequence goes on along the minus strand of CAJFCV020000005.1, from coordinate 2,295,336 downwards.
ATTTGGTCCGTGATTTGATCGCAATCGGCCGATGGAACAAGGACATGATGTATGACATCATGCGAGACAACGGAAGCGTTCAGAACTTGGATCTGCCGGAGGAATTGAAGGAGATCTACAAGACTGTCTGGGAAATCAAACAGTTGGACTTGGTGCGAATGGCCGCCGACCGAGGACCGTTCATTGATCAAAGCCAGTCGCTGAATGTCTTCATTGCAAGCCCCAACTATCCGAAGTGCACCACTCTGCATTTTAAGGTGAGGAATTGTGATGTTTGGGGGTGTGGAAGATGTTTTGGAGGTTTTGAAGGGGTTTTTCAGCTTTGAGAGTGATAATCAAGTTTTTTGGGGAGAAGTTTCGATTGTGGTTGAAGAATAGAGGACGTTGAGTAGTTTATGAGAGTTTGGAGGAATTTGGGAAAGAGATTTTGTGATAAACTTGAATTTTATGGGATAAACGGGGATTTTTTGGGAAGATTGGATGTTTTGAAGGAATTTTTGGATTTTACATCGAGGTTTGAGACGTATTGGATCCTCAGGGCGCAAAGTGAGTTGTCGAAAAAAAATATGGCAAGGGGAGACCAAATGGATGGTTTTTGTTTGTTTTTTCTTTACGTTTAAAGTTCAATATAAGATATTTGAGAGGTCTAGACGCTGATATTAGGGTCTACAGCTGACTTTTAGTCTGTACAGTGACGGACCTCATCCAATGGCAAAAAATGTACCATTTTGCATCTGGGAATTTCCAAAAATGTAGCAAAATGCCTCTTTCTCCAAGTGAAAAACTTCGTTTTGAAGGGCGCGCCCTTTCCCACACAAAAAGAGTGGGCGCGCTTTTGAAATCGGGTTTTTTTAACTTGAAGAGGGAGGTATTTTTCGATACTTTCTGTATGCAAAATGGTACGTTTTTGGCCACTGGATCAGGTCCGTCACTGTACAGTCTAAAAGTCGGCGGCAGACCATAATATCAGCTTCTAAACCTCTCAAATATCTGATATTAAACTTTAAACGTAAAGAAAAAACAAACAAAAGCCATCCATTTAGTCTCCCCTTGCCATAATTTTTTCCGACACCTCAATCAGCGCCCTGAGGATCCAATACTTCTCAAAAAAACTTCTCAAACCTATCTGTAAAATCCAAAAATTCCTTCAAAACATCCAATCTTCCCAAAAAATCCCGTCTATTCCATAAAATACAGGTTTATCCCCAAAATTTCTCTTCCAAACTCTCATGCACTACTCCACGTGCTCTATTCTTCAACCACAATCAAAACTTCCACAAAAAGGGGTCCCCATGCTGTATAGGCGATGAGTTTAGTAAATAATTTTTAATTTTTCGTCAATTTTTAGGCCTGGGAATGGGGTCTGAAGACGGGAATGTACTATCTCCGCTCCAAACCATCCGTCAATCCAATCAAGTTCACTGTCCCGAAGACGAAGGTAGCCGCAACTGAGGAGGCCGAGCCGTCAACGACCGAGGAAGCGGCTAATCCTCCAAGTTCCCCCACCAAGTCTCCAAAAAAGGCCATTGTTGAAGAGGATGACAAGGAGAATTTGAAGATCCCCAATGCCCGCACCATCCTCGGATTGAAGGACAGCAATGTCGAAGAGGAGGGAGAGGGATGTCTCATGTGCAGCTCATAAGTTATTAAAAGTTTATTTTTTTAAGTTGAATTTTGATGTTTGTACGAATTTTGTTCATTTTTCTGTTTTTTGATGTTGAATCACAAAAGTTACTATTCGAAAATGTCTTGTAGAGGGTTGCTGTGGAGTTTGAAGAAATTTGAAAGTAGTTTTTGACTAAATTTTGGATGACTTTGTCATGGATAATATAAAAAGTTTTGATTTTTTGAGTCTTTTTTGGAAATTATTATTGATTTGTGTTTAAAAAGTAATTTTGAGGATCTACAGTAACCCCGAAACAAGTTTTCCCAGTTTATGATGCAGTTATCTCACTTTTTCCGATACCAAGATGCCTTTGTTTTTACTCGATTGATTTGAGTCTAAATATCTCGTTTTCGCTTTGTTAACCAAGAAAAATACCATACCCCCTTATTGTAAATAGGCTGTCACACTCCAATTGAAAAGCAGAGTCTAGAACTCTTGAATATATTCACCATGTCATGTCTAATATAAATTGTTTGCAATAAAGTTGAATTGGTGTTAATGGAGGATATTATAGGGTTGTATGAGGATAATAGAGGCTGTGACATGGTTTTAGGAGGATCAGCGAAGATTTGAGATCTGTTCTGGCACCTGTTATATTATCCTTGAGGAGCTGATGGAATTTGATCGAGAAATGTTAATTTTTGGAAGAACCTTGAGGGAAAATTGATGTTTATGGATACCGGAGGCCATCTTCTGTAAGTTGGAAGTAGTAAACGGTGAATCAAATAGCTTATTTACAATAAAAAATTGAAAATTTCGAAAAAATGTCAGATTTTGAACGATTTTCGTTGAAAAAAAGTGTGAATTTTTATCAGGCTTTTCAGCCTGAATCATTTGTAAATTGATATTTCTGAATAGCCAAGGGAATAATGAGTTATTTTACATATAAATTTTCAAAGAAAGTTACTGTATTTTACCCTAAAAACTCAAAAAAATTGCAGAAAATCGTAAAAAAAATTTAACTTTTTCGAAGTTCCCCCCAAAAAATGACCATCAAAGGCGCCCACGGAGGAATAATTTGACGAATTACCTTTCCTCCTTTCCTGCAGGCAATGACCTCGGTCTGAAGGCGCTGCAAAAAAGGCGCTTCAGCGGGTTTTTTTCGCCTCCAAAGCCCCCCATTTCGAATCACCAGCCATTTTGGGGGGAAACCGTCGGTTTTCCTGCGTGCACACGCCATAAATTACCGAGCCACGCCGGGTTGTAATACTCTTCAGTGGATGGGAGACTGTTTTTGACAAATATTATGATTCGACTCGCCCTGAAAATTTTATTATTTTCAGTGGAAAGACGTGCAATTGCGCACTTTTTGGAGTTAATATTGTTTTTGTTGTGAAATTGGATTAACGATTAGGTTAGTTGAGACGTGAAAAGTTCGTAGATGTAAGGGAGAAACGTAGGAATGAAATCAAGCCACCTTTTTAGCCAAAAATTACATTTTTTTATCAAGTGTAATATAATTTTTCCCCAAAATCCGATGATTTTTCGGCTATATATGGTGTATTCTAATATTTAAACTATTGTAATGACCTTTATATTATTTTACGACCACCGTGTCACACTTCTTTTTACCTTTTTCCTCTATTTTCGCCAATTTCCCTCAAAAATATGGCAAAAACTTTATTTTTATCCCATCTTTAATAATAAATTCAGATAATCTGAGGCTCACCAAGAATTTTTTATCCTTGCTATCCTATTTTTACTTCATTCTAGCGCTTTTTACATCGATTTTTTTGAGACTTTTAAAATTTTTGATGATTTTGGACGAAATTTCAAAAATTTTTTATTTTTGCTAATGAAGCTTGGTAAAATACGATTGCTTGATGCAACACAATAATGTCTTATGGTATTTACAATATTTTTTGATCGTATTCTTTTATTAAAAAATCCGAAAATACGAATTTTCTGACAATTTTCCGAAATTTTCGCGTAAAATTTCAAAAAATCCCGTTTTACCGGGCCTTTCTCTCAAAAATATGTTAGCCTAGTGCAATGTGAAGACGTCTCAGGGCAAGTATGATATTTTCCGAACATAAACCTCAACTAAAACTCAATTAAAATACGAGTTTTCTCCGATTATTTCATATTTTTTGTCCAAAATTCCAAAAATTCTTCAAACCCACAATTTTTTTTGCAAATTCCTGAAATTTTTCTCTCAAAAATTAGAAAATAATCCTCAGAGACCCCACTGATCCCCTCATTATTTATATTTTGTCCCATATTTTCTCCAAAAATGGTGTCAAATTCCTCCGCCACCCCCCAAAATTGTGACGCATAATTTGCGGCAACAAAGCCCCATCTTGAACGCCCTCAGCGTCCATTGTGATCCTTGTGCAAGGTATTTGATGAAGGTATTATAAACATTTCCGCTCTTCCCGATACTTGTTTACTTTCGAAAAGTAATTTCACAATTTCTGGTCCGATCTTTTTCGAATCCAACTTTTCGCTTGATTCGCAAAATATTTATTTCGGATTTTTTTGTGTGGGAAATGGAGAACGCTCCGAATTCGGCTTGGGCTATTCCGCGAATTGCTTCGTGGGGTTAGTAAGCGTGGAATTTGAATAGTAATTGTGATGACTAATGGTAGTTTAGTAAAAAAGCGTTTGTTTGCGCTGATTTTGGTTGTAAAACTACTGTCAAATAGAATAGTATAGTCGAAAATTTCGCCTCCTTGACCCCCAGGCTTTTTTCTTACGTTTTTATCCCTAAAATACAAGTTATGGAGGAAAAACGTGAAAATAATTGTTCAAAATGAAAATTTCTATCCCGAGGGCAATTTCTATTGTTATTGTGATTGCTGTTGGGGTTAGTAAGCGTGGAATTTGAATAGTAATTTTGATGACTATGGCAGTCTAGTAAAAAAGCTTTTGTTTGAACTCATTTTGGTTGGAAAACTACTGTCTAGAATAGTAGAGTTGAAAATTTAGTTTTCTTGACCCTCCAGACTTTTTTCTCACGTTTTTATCCCTAAAATACGATTTATGGAGGAAAACGTTAAATTTTATGAATTTCAAAATTATGGAGGAAAAACGTGAAAATAATTGTTCAAAATGAAAAAAGACGTCCCATTTGAATTATGGAAGATAAAAATCATTTATTTATTTATTTATTTACAAAGCCAAGTTTTTAAACTTTTTTTTCTTTTATGCCATGTGTAATATAAATTGCTCAAAATTGATAGCTCTAAGGCAATTTTTGGTCCAAATTTCTTAAATTAGTAATCTTTAAAACCTTATAAGCCGTAAATAAGTAATATAGGGTCGTGTGGACATACCGTATTTTACAAATTTTTATTTTTTCTCGAGCCTCCAAGAAATCAATTGAATTGCGATGAATTGCAAAAAAACTCCTTTTTTTTCTCAAAATTGCTCTCTTGTAGATGCTCAAACTATGGTGGCGGACCATATTCCTCCTCACATCAGCAGCTCCTCTCTTCCAAGCGCGCGGCGAACGCGTCAAAATTGACCAAACTTTGGCCGAACAAGGAACAAAATTGGCCTCGCTTTTGGAGCATCGGATAAATGCGGTAACAAAAAAGTGCGACCATCTAATTACTACTTGTTTTTTAGTACAAAACGACCGTTGACCCGAATGAAGACCCATATAAGGCGTGGTCTCCAAATGACAGTGTTATGGCTGTTCCAATGACGCCCGAGGCCGTTTTCTTGGCCTGGAAACTGCCGCCGAACAGCAAACGAGATGACAAATTTATTGTGAGTCTCTTTTTAGGGCTTTTTTATTCAATTTTGGCTTTGTTTTGGAACGTATCTTCATAACTTTAAATTTCTTTTTCAAAAAATAGGTCGAGTTTAGAAGCCCAAATTTTTTATGTTACAGTAATCCAAAGTTTCAAAAATTGCTCACAGTGACTCTACAGGCCATATAGAGTAAAATACGACCGCTGCCAATGTTTGTTTTATTGTTACTTCCCTCTGGCAATCAAATATTCCAGGGCTCCAGTTATAAAATCGTTTTATTTAAAATTCCTTTTTTGGACATAACTTTTGTCTAATTGGATAAACTTCCGTAAAAATCGACACAGTTCTTCTCGAGGCAATACGGGACGACACAGTATTCGAGAATAGTAATTGCAATAATGTTACAAACGTATTTTACAACTTTTTTGAAGTCGTCTTTTTTGATCACAAATGTTGAGACGCCTCGCTAAAAATGGCCATAACTTTTTTCAATAGTCCAGTTAAGACCTCAAACTTTACATAGCAGTTTCTTGGTCGTTGTGGAGTATTTTGGTAGTTACGATCAACATTGTAAGTAGTACTACTTTTTAGATATTTGCAAAAAACTTTTTTGGCCCAAAATTTTGATTATTTTTACAATTTTTCGGCTATAACTTTTTTACTACGTAAAATTACTCTGTAAAAATTCACATGCAAATGCTAAGAAGTATTCCCTTTAATTTACCAGTTACAGTTATTTCTCTAACTAGCACAACTTTTCAGGTATTCTACAAATTCCTCGGCTACAGTCACTACGAGGAGCCGTTTGATGATTTGGAGAAATTGGACGTCAGTAAGTCTATAACCTACAACTACGAGACTCTATCCTTGTTTTTTACAGAAGCCAATATCACCAGCGAGAGGTTTCATGCGTACGTTTTGTCGGTTTACCGCATTTTATTTACGAAATTACTACTTTTGATGGGAAAATTGCCTTTTTTTGAAAATTTTAAGGTTTTTATGGGAAAAATGATAATTTAAATAACGATTATGACATAGAATTTAATTTTCTTTCCAGCCCAGTCTTTTTTCTTACGTTTTTACCCCTAAAAGTAGAGTTATGGAGAAAAACGTTAAATTTTATGAATTTCAAAATTATGGAGGAAAAACGTAAAAATTATTAATGGAAATCAAAATTCGCGTCAAATCTGACCTATTGAAGGACAAAATTATTTTTTATACAATCAAAAAATAAGATTTTTGGACCTTATTTCGCACTGGTATCAAGTGTAATATAATTTTCTCAAATTTGATCGCCTAAAACAGCATAAATTGCTTGCAGACTCTCTCAAGAAGTCCAAACTCTCCATAACATCACTTGCATCAACGATCCATGCGAATACAATGTCCATGGCCTCGAGCACAACTCGAATTACGTCTTTTGGGTTGGGATGAAAAACGAAAAAACTGGAAAAGTCTTCAATATTACGAATATTCCCATGTCAGTGAGAACTAAACAAGACTCGATGGCACTTCGAATCGAACCGTATGGCAGGAATTGTCTGGAATTGAAATTATATTTGGACAAAAACGTGGAATGGCCAACAACAGTGCAGTTTAGGTTTGGGAAGGTACGGAAGGTTGTAAAAATTGATTACTAGCACTGTTTTATTACTGGAAATTGCTGCATGATACACTGGAGACTTCAAAAAATAGAATTCAAAAATTTGCACTGTGCAAAAAAAATAAAAATTAATGCACAGTGCAGAGAAACGTTTAGGAAAATTGCACTGTGCAGGCGGAATTTTTGCTTTACTGCACAGTGCGAGAAAAATTTTCGGGTTTAAATTTTTTTGCACAGTGCAATCTTTTTTGTCCCCAAATTTATCGCACTGTGCGAAAAAAGGCTAAGAAACTATTGCACAGTGCAGTCCGAATTTTTAGTTGACTGCACTGTGCAAAAGATAAAAAATTTTTTTTACGTACTTTTTGATTTTTTTGATCTTTATTTTTCTGCACAGTGCAATCTGTTTTGTCTCCAAATTTATCGCAACGTGCGAAAAAATAAAAAAATATTAGGTTGATTCAAAAGTTTTTCCACATGTCTTTAAAAAATTTTTAAAAATTTAGATCAAAGCCAGTGGGCCTGATATATATCTTGTTAGAAAGAGGGCTGTTTGTAGATTATAGTAGATTAATAACTTTTTACAACTTAGCAATTTGTATTAGTAGCGCCGTGTTAAACCTTAACTACTCGAAGGAAGAAAAAGTAAACCGCCGGCGTTACGTCTAGAGTGGTTGTATCTTCTTAATATTCTAGAATATGGTATGCCTGTATGTAATCTCTATGGCACCGAGGACAATTTGCTGTAGAGCTAGTCGAAAAATTTTTAGTGCGAAAAATCAAAAATTAGGGTCTGGCAAAAGTAGACCCTGTAGACGCAGCTATTAGAAGCACTAAGTGATAACGCTTTCTGTTATTGTAGTGTATGAGTAGCACTACAACGCCCATGCTAAACATTCGCGCTAGCTTTAGCTATGCGGCAGAAAAATCGAATCTTTCTAATCTACCAATATCTTACGAAATTTAGGGGATTTTTACAAAAACGTTTTCTGTTCATTACTCTCGCCCGGTATCCTAGTTATTTAATAAATAATTGATCCTACTTGACATGCACTATCAGTTGCTAGACGTGCTAAGCTGAAGGTCCTCTTGCCATACCAGTAAAAAAATTACAAAAATTGGCCTAAAAGTGCAGTTTATGCTACTTTTCTACCTTATAAGGCAATTTCAGTTGGTGACTTTTTGAATGTATCATCAGCATACTGTCTTTGTACAACCTGAATGGCAGCCGAGTCAAAAAAGTCTAACTCCTTTCAAAAAAATTTTAAAAATCTGCTTTTGATCGGTAGCACGGCTCTCCGGCCAACTTTATGGGATGCTACAAAAAACGTCATTGTAGATATAAGTAGAGCAATAAATTCAGAAGAAACTACAGCCATCCCCAGCACGAATAACCCAAAACCCGAGACTTTTTAGTGGGCTGGAAAATTGCTAGGGCCCGGGATATTCACCATGACACAAACGGAGAAATTTTTAGTATTTTTGAAATATTCTGAAAGTAAGCTTGTAGAAAATAAAATGCTACGAATCAAAAATTTTGCAATGTTCTGCCCCATACATATATGCTTTCAGTTTTAACGTACATTCAATCAGGCTCCAGGAATTTTATTTTGAAGTGTCTCAAAAAAATGTGTAAAAACTTTTGAATCAACCTAATATATATCGCACAGTGCAGTCCAAATTTTTGGTTGACTGCACCGTGCAAATGTTAAAAAAAATTTTACATACTTTTTGGGGTTTTTTTTTGACTTTTATTGTTCTGCACAGTGCAATCTTTTTGCCTCCAAATTTATCGCACTGTGCGATAAAAAAAATTAGCGCACAGTGCAGTCCGAATTTTTAGTTGACTGCACCGTGCAAATGTTAAAAAAATTTTTTAGGAGCTTTTTGAATTTTTTGACTTTTATTGTTCTGCAGAGTGCAATCTTTTTTGTCTCCAAAATTATCGCACTGTGCGAAAAATAATGTATATCGCACAGTGCAGTCCGAATTTTTGTTGACTGCACTGTGCAAAAGTTAAAAAGTTTTTTTTCGCATTTTTTTTATTTTTTGCTTTCATTTTTCTGCACAGTGCAATCTTTTTTGTCTCCAAATTTATCGCACAGTGCAGTCCGACTTTTTAGTTTTTTTCATTTCTGAGCCATTGCGATGCTTTTTTTCGACAGAAAAAATACAAAAATTATTTTTCAGGAGTCCTTCCCGACTCATCACGTTGACAAAAAGTATGACCTAACTTTATACAATGGCTCCATAGTCCCTCACCGGCAACAAAACACCACCGTAACGGATATATTTTGCCCAGGCAACTCTTCAATCTCCCTGGAACACGGGATCGAGTATCAATTTGAGGTCGAAGCAGTCTATAATGGGATTTATGAGGTGGAAAATGGAGAAATGAACGAGTATAATCAAAGTTTTGTGGAGGCGGCAGATGAAACTGTCCATTTATTGGGTAAGTAGAGGTGCACAGCGTTCTGTACTTTTTTGGAATGATTCCGACACCGATTTTTTCGATTTTTTCTAAAATAGCCCGCATTTACGCGGGTGTCGCGAGGATATACTGTAAGATTGACGTGTAAAATTTGCAGTGCTTATAGAGTAAAGAGAGATCTTTCCAACGATACAACTTACGTAAATTAATATGGAAAAAGAAATTTGTAATCAACGCTGAAAAATTGCCGACTTTGGATTTTCGGCGCTAAAGATTGCCCTTAGACAGATCTTTTAGAAGAAGTGGATGGTACCACCTTATGCGGAATTTAATTCTATACAACATATCCAAAAACTACAAAATTTTATTGCTTTTCCGTCGAATTATGCCGCAAAAATGCTATTTTTGCACTAGTTTTACGAATATTTTTAAAATATTTGCACTTTAAGGGCATTATTACAAAAACAGAGTCGTACATATTGAAGCTTGCATGCTAGTTGACCGTACTGTTTTGTTTTACCCTGTCATCTTTCTCCATCTTCAAGAACACCGGAGCTAAAGTTTGGTGTTTGGACCCTCCATGGTGCACCATAAAAATGCCCTAAGGGCGAATTTCAAAAATGCGATAGTGCCACTGAACATAGAATTTTTTGTACTATAGGTATCAACGTCAGGAGTTGCCGGAATAGTTTGAAACATCGGTGGCCTCATGAACACATTTACGCGTTCATGATGTTGCATGGATTTCTCGGAGCAGTCACAGAAGAAGGAATTGAATCGTTGCATTTTGAGCAGGGCTGTTTGAACGCTTATTCTACGTTCAGTGGCACTATCGCATTTTTGAAATTCGCCCTTAGGGCATTTTTATGCCGGCTCCAAGCACCAAACTTTAGCACCGTTGTTCTTGAAGATGGAGAAAGACGACAGGGTAAAATTAAGCAGTATGCTCAGCTACCATACAAGCTTCAATATGTACGACTCTGTTTTTGTAATAATGCCCTTAAAGTTCAAATATTTTAAAAATATTGGTAAAACTAGTGCAAAAATTGCGTTTTTGCGGCATAATTCGACGGAAAAGCAGTAAAATTTTGTAGTTTTTGGATATGTTGTAGAGAATTAAATTCCGCATAAGATGGTACCATCCACTTCTTCAAAAAGATCTGCCTAAGGGCAATCTTTAGCGCCGAAAATCCAAAGTCGGCAATTTTTCAGCGTTGATTACAAATTTCTTTTTCCATATTAATTTACGTAAGTTGTATCGTTGGAAAGATCTCTCTTTACTCTATAAGCACTGCAAGTTTTACACGTCAATCTTACAGTATATCCTCGCGACACCCGCGTAAATGCGGGCTATTTTAGAAAAAATCGAAAAAATCGGTGTCGGAATCATTCCAAAAAAGTACAGAACGCTGTGAGGTGTCACAAGTCTAATTTTGTGCTGAGTTTTGATTTTTAGAGAGAAAAAATCAATGTTTTTTGGTGAATTTTGGCCGAAGGCCGAGCCATGATGACTAAAAATGTCTAGTACAATATAAAATTCATAAATTTTTTTCTGTCTAAATTGCCTGATATTTCGCGTAATAAACCCACATAGCCTAAGTACGCTATATTGAAAATTTCAGGCGATACCATACAGAAACCTTTGAGATATAATACTTTTATCATCAAAAATGCCTAGTGTAATATAAAATTGATATAATTTTTCTGTTCGATCTGCCTGAGATTTTGAATATTGAAAGAATGTAGCTTGAGTATGTTGTGGTAAAAATTTCAGGCGATACCTTACAAAAACATTTGAGGTATAAGACTTTTATCATCAAATATGCCTACTATAATATACGGTAAAATAAAACGAATCTTGACGTCTGATCAAGGTAAAACTTTGCATGAGGGACGATGGGAGCATTATAAAAACTCCATGAAAGAGTAGACCGTATTTTACAAACACTTTTAGAGATGCAAAAGACTTTTTGTATATATCATCGAAAAATGGCAAGTGCAATATAAAAAACCACATTTTTTGGATGTCCATTCTGAATCAAGTTAGTTTTCAACAAAGCTATGGGCGTTATAACGTGTCGTAAAAAAATTTGAAGTCAAAATTTATAATGGTTTTTGAGATATAAGAGTTTTCTCATCAAAACTTGCTACTGTAATGCATTTTTTGCAATTTTGTTGAAGTAAACTCCAATTTCCCTCCGAGATGTTGAAGATAATATTAAATTAGACCTATTACTACCCACCAAACCACTTTTGCTTAACAAAATTTACCATACGATTCGAAAATTTTGAAAAATTTCCGATTTTTTAGCCGACGGCGAGCCCTATCTTGGCCACATTTTTCTCGAAAAACACTGCGGTCATTGGATTCTGAACTACAGCGAGGCCGCCTTCTCCTATCTTCCCGAGCAACGGGACGCGCTTTTGATTGCGATTAGCGTGAAAATGGATCGATTCTCGCGCCCCTACCGATGGCATCAAGTTAGTTTGGGCCCGTATGCGGACGGCTATGTGTTTGTGGACGATATCATTGCGAGGGATAATCAAAGCGAGTTCAAAGCGCGTCTGTATCATGTACGCACCATCAATGGCGTACAAGCGTTCGGGAAATTTGGAAGAAACGGTGAGTTTGGGAGTTTAGGCAGGAAAACGTAAATTTTAAGGGGAAAACGTGCTTTTTGGAAATAAATTTGAAAATTGGTACATTTACTGGTAGGGTGATAAAAAATAAGAGTGTCAAGAGGAAGTTCAAACAGCCATTTTTAATTTCCCGACAAAAAATTTACGTTTTTTGCTCATAATTTCGAAATTCATAAGATTTAACGTTTTTCTCCATAAATCGGTGATTAGGGAGAAAAACGTCAAAAAAATAACGGCCAATTGCCATAGGACTTCTGGATTTTGTTTTAGCCACTTTACAGAGTAATTTTTACGTTTTTTGTCCATAATTTTGACTTTCATAAGATTTAACGTTTTTGTCCATAAATCGATGATTATGGCAAAAAATGTTTTAAAAAATTACGGATAATTGCCTCAGGACTACTGAGTTTTGCTTTGGCTTACTTTACAGGGTAATTTTTACGTTTTTTGTCCATAATTTCTAAATTCATAAGATTTAACGTTTTTCTCCATAAATCGGTGATTACGGAGAAAAACGTCAAAAAAATACAGAGTAATTTTTACGTTTTTTATCCATAATTTCGAAATTCATAAGATTTAACGTTTTTGTCCATAACTTGGTTTTTATGGGCAGAACCGTAAAATAAACGGTAGCATTATGCCTCAAGGCCTCTAACAGGTTTTTTCAACTCATTTATGACGTCATTTTCACTTTAGAACCCGGCGTTTTTGACCATTCCGTCGCCAGTTACATGCGAATTCGCCCCCATGACTACCGACCGTACGAATGTTTCGAGCCGGAAAACAGGATCTGCCAGAACATTTTCAAGGCCCACAAAAAATATTCGGCCGCTCATTTCCACTACGGAATCGAGGACGCGGTCCCGGAATACCACGGATTATCGCGAAATTACTCGGCCTGTATTTCGTTGGGCAAAATTTTGTCGGACGCCGGAGCCGGTCGAAACCATCACTACATCACGTTTTTCGTATTGCTACTAATTTTGGGCTCCATTGTTTACATTGCGTACGATCATAACGTCCATGGGGAACAGAGTTTGTTCACGCGACAAATTTTGCAACGCATCAAGAAGCCGTCGATGGTACAGAAAGTACAGTATGCCCGTCTGATCTCAAGCTATATTTAGAACGGTGGATTTTGCAAATATTTTAGGGGTAACGACGATTTTTTGGATTTTTTGCTTGTTTTAATCAAAAAATTTTAATTTTTCATCCAGATTTTGGCTGAAATAGGTTTCACTGGATGTAATAATGACTGCAAGTTATTTATAGAGACATATCACGTCGTTAAACCGCCAATAACACAGTATTTTTTATCATAATCATGCCGAATATCCATATCAATTGCCATAATGTTGAGTTGTCTGTTGTTATTTACCGATAAACTAGGAATTTGTACCCCGTTTCACTCCAAAATATATTTAAAATTATTAAAATAATTTTTACATTGTAATACTACTACTTTTTACTAATAAAACTGCTCAAAATGCAAGTAAAAAATTAACTGCCCCGTGTGAGGATCGAACTCACGGCCTTCAGATTATGAGACTGACGCGCTGCCACTGCGCTAACGAGGCACACGTGTCCGGCTCTTTTCTTTTCTCTTTTCACGAAAAGACCGAGAGAGCGATGCACAGTGCGGCCGGGAGAGCTCAATAAAACGTGAAAAAAGGTAGCTTTCGAGTGAAAGAAAAAATAAGTAAATTGTAAAATACGCCTGCGCAAGGAGGAAAAAATTATTTTCAAAAAAAACCTGCTCTTTTTTCTTTTATTAATAAAAAATATCAATTGAAATATAAAATCAGTCAAAAATCAACAAATAACTTTAAAATCTGGTACACCCAGATTAATATTCTGGCTTGGACAACTTCCTCTCATGTCTCCTCACTTTTTCATCCACCTCCGGGTCCACCGCATTCTTGGCCAATTCTCTGGTTCTCCGCTGGCCGTCGGGATGGCAGGCTGCGCCCTCGCCTACAGCTTTTAGCGTGTCCTTGGCCTTCTTTTTTACCGCTTCGGCCGCTTTTTCCATTAACACTTTATATCTGAATTTTTTTTTACATTTTTTTAGAAATTACTGTAACAAAAAATACAGTAAGAAGGATAAAATGGTAAATCTCGAAATTCGTATTTTAGAGCGCGAAAGGCCCAGAAACCCTTTTTCAAAGGCAAAGGGATGTTTTTTGTTTTTGTTTACGCATCCTTCCCTCTAAAACCGGAGATCAGTTATATTACTTTAGCCTTCGCTTCGGATGTTTTCCTCGTTTTCTCTTTCGAAAAAATGCAAAAGGTCCTGAGCACTTCAGTGAACAAAAAAATGGCGAATAAAGCCTCCTGGAACGGCATTAATCTTATTTTTGGTCCAAAAAATGAGGAAATTTTGAAATCAAACGGGGAAAATAGAAAAAAATAGGGAAAATTTTCAAATTTTTGTATTGTTATGCAAATCCCACCCCTAAATTTAATTTTCAACACATTTTTAGAGACAACTGGCTACAAACTTCACGAAAATTCTAAAAAATTTCAACTGGATCCAAAATTTTTTATTTTACACTACAAGTACAATATAAATAAATGTATGTACAGGAGAGAGAGAGAAGTGGTACCTTGAAACGACACCAACGGAGAATATTATAGAAAATACTCAAGAATTGGCGGTTGAGGGGCTTGCCATGGCTTAGTGGGAACGGAGGTTATCAGCGGCTCGGTCGCGGAGATCGCCGACCTTGTCCGAGAACTCGCCGGCCTTCTCACCAGCGCTATCCTGGAAAAATAGAGAGATTAGACATCAAACTTCATAATGAAACTGTGATAAAACTGACTTGGGTCCAATTACTAGCTTTTTCATCTTATTTTAGGTAAAGCTAGCGCATCAGGACATTTCCGGAATTTGGACACTTCCGGAATGGCGGAATAGTGACACTTCCGGAATGGCGGAACAGTGACACTTCCGGAACCGGGGAAAAATCAAAGAAGAGGCTTAGACCTGCCATCTGAACCATCTGACTGGATTTATTGTTATTAATCTCAAAAATTTTGTTATTTTTTTTCTGATTGTTACTTTTTTCTTAAGTAGTAGTGTTAACAAGTAATTTTTTGGAATTTTTCCAAAAATACTGGATTTAGGGGTTTTCGAGGGTGCTGATTTCGAAAATCATGTTAGCTTTCCTCTTCATAGTACTATCTGGTACTATACAGTACAAGGTGAAAATATGGCTCTTGGCGTTAATGGTGTTGTTTTAATGCTTAGTACTCCTCAAAAACACGTTTTAAATAACTGGTACTGTTTAGTACTGTCTGGTACTGTGTAGTACAAGGTAAAAATTTGGCCTTTAGGCGTTAGTGGTGTTGTTCTGTTCCTTAGTACTCCTATTTTCACCTTGTACTACATAGTACCAGACAGTACTAAACAGTACCAGTTATTTAAAACGTGTTTTTGAGGAGTACTAAGCATTAAAACAACACCATTAACGCCAAGAGCCATATTTTCACCTTGTACTGTATAGTACCAGATAGTACTATGAAGAGGAAAGCTAACATGATTTTCGAAATCAGCACCCTCGAAAACCCCTAAATCCAGTATTTTTGGAAAAATTCCAAAAAATTACTTGTTAACACTACTACTTAAGAAAAAAGTAACAATCAGAAAAAAAAATAACAAAATTTTTGAGATTAATAACAATAAATCCAGTCAGATGGTTCAGATGGCAGGTCTAAGCCTCTTCTTTGATTTTTCCCCGGTTCCGGAAGTGTCACTGTTCCGCCATTCCGGAAGTGTCACTATTCCGCCATTCCGGAAGTGTCCAAATTCCGGAAATGTCGTGGTGCCAAAGCTAGACGTCAGAAATAATTTTGGACGACAATTTTATAAATCGATCAAAATCAATTTAGAAAAGGGCATAAATATCTCCCTCCTAGTTTCTTCTACGTATCACAACAATAATTTTCCCCAAAACAATCCAAAAATTCTATACAAACTTAAATTTTCGCCATCTACCTATCTAAAATTAACAATAATAATAAACCCTCAAAACCTCACCTTCCAATCACCGGCCTTGTTGGCAGCACTGTCATAGGTGTCCCCAGCCGCCTCCTTGGCATCGTGACTCTTTCCGACCACCGTCTCCTTCACAGATTGGGCTGCACCAGCGACCTTGTCATAGGCTCCCTTGGCGGTGTCTCTGACGGCTCCACCGGCGTTTTGTGCGCCTTCCTTGATGTATTCACCAGTGTTCTGGGCACCCTCCTTCATCTGGGTCATGTACGATTTGTCGCTCATCTTCGATTGCTTGAATTGCGGGGTTGTTTCGATTTTTCTGAAAAAATGTCAAGTGTAATATAAAAAAAATGTCGAAAACCAAATATAACCGCGGCAAGACATGCAAAGTAACATTTCACAGCAATAAACACATCGCGGACTAGCTGTTCAAAGCAATCTTATATCAAATAGACTTATATTATACTAGGCCACAACCTAAAGTAATATACAGGGTGATTCAAAAAAAATGGACACCTTTCTTTCTTTGATTCCTCTTGGCTTTGAACGTTTCTCGGAAAAAGATACACATGGCATGAAACTACTACGTTATGTGTACATATTCATTGCAAAAATTGTTCACTAGCTGCAAAAGTTGCCGACATATGGTTGCTTAAAAATTGCCGGGGCAGCGCACCCATTCCCGCGGCGAAATTTGGAAAGTTTTCGTTCCTAAATGTCTTAAGGGTTTAACAGAGACGTTCTGAGCGGCCTCAGCGAAACACAGACACCTATTCTCTAGGACATTCTGAGGATTTAATCCAGGTCTTTCAGACAATGAAAAATCAGAGGCCAAAAGTTAGACAACCAGCGAGAGAAAATCAACGCCAATTTGGGCGCTTTTTGAAAAACTTAGCTCTGCCGAATGTGGGAAAAGTTTTAGAACCAATTCCATTTGTACCACGTTTACTGCTCTATTGTGAGTATATTAAACGCATTTTAAACAATAGTAACCTTCAGTTGGCAAAACTGCAAGCAAAATTTCGACTTTTTTGACTTTTTGATGAGTCATCGCAATGATACTTGGATTCTGATGGCTAGGTTTGTTCAAATTAACAGAGACCAATTTAAAATTGAAGAACGGACTTATATCACTATCGTATAAATGCAACTTGTCATAGTTGGGCGGCTTGTTGAAGAAAGCCAACAAAAAAGTAAAATTTTTCTGGTCAAAAAATATCGGCGTCTCTGGGTATAGCCGGCTAAACTTTTATAAGCCCAGTGCATGGCTAATGCTCGCCACAGTCAAATCAACTGCTGAACCATGTAAAGCAATGTTAAATGTCTTACAGAAATCACTTTTTGCCGTTAATAGCACAAGCCAGGCCGCCCTGCTAAATTTTGAAACCCAATCATCCCAAAAATCCAGAACTATCTGGATGGATCTCTTGTGGATCACGTTGCGAACTGCTGGAGCGTTATTAATAGAATAATGTCAGCGTTTTCGCTTCTCGAGATTCCCCTTAGTATCTTAATAAACAGTCAACACGCAGTTTTTAGCTGGTTGTAAGAATTCAGCCCGTTAAAGATTTTTGGACCTGCAAAATTTTTGGAAAATTTGGTCAGAATATGGGCTGACCTAGTATTTTGGCTCGTACAAGCCGTTCAGCAAAAATATTTAAAAAATTGAAATAGGTTTCATGAAGCAGGATCGTTGACGATTTTAAGACTATTTTTCTTTCCACCGACTACGGTATTCGTGGTGGGATACACCAACTTCACAAGTTGTCCATTTTTTTTGAATCACCCTGTAAATTCATGTCGGAAAAAAAAAATATAAGAGAGCGAAAGCAACTCGACCGTCCACCAGACCCACTGAAACAGATACTGACTTGCTTTCGCCTCCTCTTTGTTTCTTGTTTTTGTTTCATCGGGTTTCGCAATGCAAGTCGTAAACAACAACAAATTTTGTTTCAACAACAACGAAAATCGTCCAAAATTGCGGAAATACGGGTCAAAAAAGAAAGTCCATGGGCTCCCAAGACCGTTCATGGTGAATTTCGACAACTACATTGTCATACGCACTAATTTCAGAGCAAAATTATTAGGCCTAACTAGGGAAGTGTACAAACGAACCCTCACCAAATGGCAAGTGATATACACCATTGGAAAGCCCTTGAAAAATGGTGCAAGATACCATTTTCATTTTTTGCAGAATGCCTTTCCGCGACGGCATACTGTAAATTTCATTATTTTTAGGTCATTTCGCAATAAAAATCTTTCTCTTGAGCGGATAAAAATTCTCGAAGAGGGTTGCTTCAATAGTGCAGTGGTTGCTGAGCAGGCTGATAAGCCAAACCAAGCTAGGTTCGATTCCAAGCTTGGGCAAAAACATTTTGCGTTCTTACAGTTAGGATAATATTTGAGTTAAACTTTTACAAACGCTTTAATTTTTCTAGAAAACGGTCGATTACGGTTAAAACCATCAAACTTACATGTTTTTCAAAATTAAAAAAAGTGAAAAGTGTTTTTACACGTTGTGGGTATTTAAAACCAATAAATATCATATGTAAAATGGTTTTACTGGCAATCGCCAAACTTCATAATGATTCTTAGGCCAACCTAGTAGCAATATTTACCATTTAGCGTTTTGAAATAAGATTTATTTTGCCCCACGGCAGATATTGTAACTACTTAAGGGACAAATCAACCGTTTATAATTTTTTGCCCTGAGGCATTCTGCAAAAAATGAAAATGGTACCTTTCACCATTTTTCAAGGGCTTTCCAATGGTGTATAACACTTGCCATTTGGTGAGGGTTCGTTTGTACACTTCCCTAGTAAAAATAGAATTTTCCCGACTAAAATTGCTCGATCATTTTCGACCAAAAATCGCCAACATGGCCAAATTTCGGGCCGAAAAGGCATGAAGAATGATCTGCAAACATCTCGAACGGCATTTATAACGCAGATAGCGACCAAACACCACAATAACATGTTATTGTGAGGCTCGGAAGAGGGAAACTCGAAGAAACGCCCCGCGGAGTGGCCAAAGACCGGGTTGGGCCGAATTTGTTTATCGAATGTTTCAAGGCATTTCGCAACCATTCGGTAAACAAAAACAAGTCCTGATCAGAGATCACTATGAGGCAACTCGTTCAAATAATTTTGTTTTCGTGGTGGGACCTGATTACAGGGTCCGTGGAATTTCAGAATCGCACAAAGCGAGATTTCATGCCGGAAAAATGCCGTAACATACATTTATAACAGATTATTGGTCGTTTATTTCAAAAATCTGACAACTTTCAAGAAAAAATAACCTATAATATTAACCATAAAGTTTATCTTACAATAACAAATAAATTACACATAAATTACAATAAAATTTAGAGAGTACCATGTGGATAGAGACCAAGAAACTGGATCAAAATCAAGAAGACATAGGGGTAACATTATGCGGGATGATAGTGGACTTCAGCGATATTATCCATGACAGCTAGTGGGCTATCAAATTTTCGCCGGCCTCTTCGAGATGCTCGCCTGAAATACGAATCCATTATGTCAGATAAGGTTTTTAGGGTCTAATACAAGTCAGGAGAAAGTTTTAGCAAGCTCACCTGTAAGATTCTTGACTTCATTCGCCTTTTTGGAGGCTGCATTTCCCTTGCGGCGGAGCTCGTCGATCTTCTGCGTGGCTTGACCTCTGACCTCATTGGCTTCGTCGGAGTACTCGTGGATCTTCGCGTTGGCCAGATCTTGGGCTTCATCGGCCTTGTGGGCAGCTTTGTGCTGAAAATTAAAAGAAATTATATTGCTTTAGATGACAAAATTTGAAATTTATGTATTAGACTGAAATTTCTTGATGATCCCTCTTGTCATAGCTTTAGAAATGACTGAAACTAATTTTGAAACGGCTTAGTCATCAATTGAAGGACGAAATCACAAAAATTTCATGATTTTTATCTGAAATTATATTACTTAAGACAAAAATTAATGGATTTTTGAAAATTCTAAGTTTCTAACGGTTCGGAAATGATTCAAAACTCTAGTAAATGAAACTAGAATCCTTCTTGAAGACGATGCTGCATAACTCTCGCACTTTACCCCTCAAAATTCCATATTTTCTCCGACTAAATCACAAACAATCAAAAAAATTCCAAACTCACACTGAAGGCCTGAGCCTTGTCAGCGGCCACTTCATAGTCCTCGCGACTCTTCCCGAAGATCTTCTCCTTCACATTCTCAGCAGTGTCCTTGATCTTGTCACCGAGGGATCTTTCGTGGCTCATTTTGAAAATCTGGTTGAAATTTGCGTTGATTTCTGCAAAAATTTGAATAAAAATCAGAGAAAAGGTATTTAAAACGCGTTTTGCCGCACTTTGGAGCTTAGCCTAAAGGAGGGCGGACATTGTTAAAATCGGCATCTCAGAATTGAACGAAAATTTGTCAACTTAATCACTGATAGGCACAAAACATTCGCTTTCTTTGTTTTTGCCCAAAATTGCCGTATGACGGCATACTGTAACATCATTTTTAAAAAAAGATATGCCCTAATCGAGAAAACGAAGCGCTATTTCAGCGCAAATTGAGTTCGGGTATATGTTTTCGATCATGTAGAACATTTTTGTAATTGTCACCGAAAACAAAAAATTACATCTAAGCTATGTTACACTTGAGACAACATACCATTTCGGGTATAAAAAATGCAGTTCGGACGAGGCGCAGATTTTGAAACCGGAATACTAAACTTCAAGCCTCGTCTAACAAACCGTAAAAATTTCAGAAAGATCAAATATATAGTTTTTGAGATATCGGACATTCAATGTCTCATGTGCAAGATCACCTTGACCCCGAAAAAATCTGGCATTCTTAGGTTTTTGGCTAGGCGCAGATTTTGAAAGTTTCCAATACATTTTTATGAGATTTTAGGGGGATATAGAAAGTTTCAGAGGAAAAAAATGAATAGTTTTTGAGAAATCGACCAAAATACCTTTTTTTAGGTCATCAGATGCCCGAAAAAATCTGGCATTCTTAGGTTTTTGACTAGGCGCAGATTTTGAAAGTTTCCAATACATTTTTATGAGATTTTAGGGGGATATAGAAAGTTTCAGAGGAAAAAAATGAATAGTTTTTGAGAAATCGACCAAAATACCTTTTTTAGGTCATCAGATGCCCGAAAAATCTGGCATTCTTAGGTTTTTGGCTAGGCGCAGATTTTGAAAGTTTCCAATACTTTTTTATGAGATTTGAGGATGATACAGGAAGTTTCAGAGGAAAAAAATGAATAGTTTTTGAGAAATCGACCAAAATACCTTTTTTTAGG
This sequence comes from Bursaphelenchus xylophilus, assembly GCA_904066235.2. Classification (NCBI taxonomy): domain Eukaryota; kingdom Metazoa; phylum Nematoda; class Chromadorea; order Rhabditida; family Aphelenchoididae; genus Bursaphelenchus; species Bursaphelenchus xylophilus. The sequence continues at coordinate 2,273,999 of CAJFCV020000005.1, read as the reverse complement.
TCATCAGATGCCCGAAAAAATCTGGCATTCTTAGGTTTTTGGCTAGGCGCAGATTTTGAAAGTTTCCAATACTTTCTTATGAGATTTTAGGGGGATATAGAAAGTTTCAGAGGAAAAAAATGAATAGTTTTTGAGAAATCGACCAAAATACCTTGTGTTAGGTCATCAGATGCCCGAAAAAATCTGGCATTCCTAGGTTTTTGGCTAGGCGCAGATTTTGAAAGTTTCCAATACATTTTTATGACATTTTAGGATGATACAGGAAGTTTCAGAGGAAAAAAATGAATAGTTTTTGAGAAATCGACCAAAATACCTTGTTTTAGGTCATCATATGCCCGAAAAAATCTGGCATTCTTAGGTTTTTGGCTAGGCGCAGATTTTGAAAGTTTCCAATACATTTTTATGACATTTTAGGATGATACAGGAAGTTTCAGAGGAAAAAAATGAATAGTTTTTGAGAAATCGACCAAAATACCTTGTTTTAGGTCATCAGAACACAGAATCGTAGCCATCGGCGTACATTTGACAAAAGTTTTGCAGAGAGCTCGAATTTATTTGTGACAATTTGGAAAAAAAACGGTAACACACATGTATCTCGGAAAAAAAGAGATGCCGAAGAAAATTGGTCGAATTTTCCAGCAACTTGACCTATAACAGGTTCACCATGGTCGATATCTCAAAAACTATTCACTTTTTTCCTCTGAAACTTTCTATTTCCTCCTAAAATGTCATAAAAATGTATTGGAAACTTTCAAAATCTGCGCCTAGCCAAAAACCTAGGAATGCCAGATTTTTTCGGGCATATGATGACCTAAAACAAGGTATTTTGGTCGATTTCTCAAAAACTATTCATTTTTTTCCTCTGAAACTTCCTGTATCATCCTAAAATGTCATAAAAATGTATTGGAAACTTTCAAAATCTGCGCCTAGCCAAAAACCTAGGAATGCCAGATTTTTTCGGGCATCTGATGACCTAACACAAGGTATTTTGGTCGATTTCTCAAAAACTATTCATTTTTTTCCTCTGAAACTTTCTATATCCCCCTAAAATCTCATAAGAAAGTATTGGAAACTTTCAAAATCTGCGCCTAGCCAAAAACCTAAGAATGCCAGATTTTTTCGGGCATCTGATGACCTAACACAAGGTATTTTGGTCGATTTCTCAAAAACTATTCATTTTTTTCCTCTGAAACTTGCTATGTCCCCCTAAAATCTCATAAGAAATTATTGGAAACTTTCAAAATCTGCGCCTAGCCAAAAACCTAAGAATGCCAGATTTTTTCGGGCATCTGATGACCTAACACAAGGTATTTTGGTCGATTTCTCAAAAACTATTCATTTTTTTCCTCTGAAACTTCCTGTATCATCCTAAAATGTCATAAAAATGTATTGGAAACTTTCAAAATCTGCGCCTAGCCAAAAACCTAAGAATGCCAGATTTTTTCGGGCATCTGATGACCTAAAAAAAGGTATTTTGGTCGATTTCTCAAAAACTATTCATTTTTTTCCTCTGAAACTTTCTATATCCCCCTAAAATCTCATAAAAATGTATTGGAAACTTTCAAAATCTGCGCCTAGCCAAAAACCTAAGAATGCCAGATTTTTTCGGGGTCAAGGTGATCTTGCACATGAGACATTGAATGTCCGATATCTCAAAAACTATATATTTGATCTTTCTGAAATTTTTACGGTTTGTTAGACGAGGCTTGAAGTTTAGTATTCCGGTTTCAAAATCTGCGCCTCGTCCGAACTGCATTTTTTATACCCGAAATGGTATGTTGTCTCAAGTGTAACATAGCTTAGATGTAATTTTTAGTTTTCGGTGACAATTACCAAAATGTTCTACATGATCGAAAACATATACCTGAACTCAATTTGCGCTGAAATAGCGCTTCGTTTTCTCAATTAGGGCATATCTTTTTTTAAAAATGATGTTACAGTATGCCGTCATACGGTAATTGTGGGCAAAAACAAAGAAAGCGAATGTTTTGTGCCTATCAGTGATTAAGTTGACCAATTTTCGTTCAATTCTGAGACACTGATTTTAACAATGTCCGGGCCAAACTACGCTTTGTAATAAAACGCGTTTTAATTAGAAAGAAGAGGTGTATTCTCATCATTTACAGTAATCATACTCATCGGAATAAATTGGAAATCGCAAAAAAATCTCGAAAAATATCGGACGACCTCCTCCAAACATGGCCAAGGATAAACTGATGCACAAATTGGCCGTTTGTTTTGCTCTCCGCCGATTTCACAACATTTCGTAAACACATTTCTTTGCAACAACAAGTTCTGTTCAAAGATCACAACGAGGGAATTCAAATTTTTAAATTTTTTCGTGGTGGGACCCAATTGAAGGTTCCGTGGAATTTTAGAATCGCTGAAAAATGGAGAATTCCAACAGAACCGGCCGTCGCAAGTCTTTTTCAACGATTTTCAGACCAAAACTGACTATTTTTTCTCGTCAAAGATCAATTATATTATTCTTGCCATCAAAATTTATTTTCCAATTTTACAAAAAATTACAGTAAGATTTAAAGCGGCGAATATGTAAAGATGTTCAGAATAGCCTCTTGAACGAAGCTGAAGACAAATTCAAAAAAAATTCAAAAGGATTGGGCTCAAAATCCACACAAATGACATTATCCATGCTGAAGTCACTTGGATCTCATATTTTTGCCTGAGCTTTCGAGATGCGCGCCTAAAACATCAAATCATTATATCGTATGTGACACACAGAGTCTATTAAAGGCCCGAAAAAATTCTAGCCCCCCTACCGGTCGCATTGCGGATGGCATTCGCTCTTTCCGAGGCCAAGTTTCCCTCGCGGCGGAGATCTTCGATCTTCTGCGTGGCGTCGTCGTGGATCTCGTGCGCACGTTGAGTGGTCTGATTCACTCGGGCCTCCGCCAAACGTTGCGCTTCGTTGGCCTGTTCGCAGGCCTTATCCTGAAAGGATTTTGAAGGATACACAGTGGCGGACCTGATCCATTGGCCAAAAACATGCCATTTTGCATCCGGGAAGTATGAAAAATGCAGCAAAATACCTCCCCTCCAAGTGAAAAAACTACGATTTGAAAAGCGCGCAAACTCTTTTTGTGAGGGAAAGGGATCGCGCAGTTCAAAATGCAGTTTTTTTTAGATGGACAGGGAGGCATTTTGCCACATTTTTTATACTTCCCGGATGCAAAATGGTACGTTTTTTGCCACTGAATCTTTTTTTGATGAAAGGAACTTTTGGCGTGAAAAATTTACCCCCAGATCCTGGGCCTTGTCGGCGGCGACTTCGTAGTCCTCACGGCTCTTGCCGAAGATCTTTTCCTTCAAAGATTTTTCCTGACTCATTATGAAGATTTGATTGGAAGTTACGCTGATGTCTGAAAAAATTAGGGTAAAAGCAGTTTGAATTATTCGGAAATGACCGAAAAACGGTCTAAAACAAAACAACGAGATGTGATGTAGATTTTTTTATATCTTACAGTACGAAAAAATTATAAAAAATGCGAAAAAGCATAGAAAAGATGTAGTAATTCGCAAAAATTCAAGATTTTTTTGCGGATTTGCCCTGAGGGCATAAATTTTTTTTGTAACAACTGCTAAAAAATCAAGATCAAGGCACGAGCTACTACTTACAACCCCTAAATTGTCAAAAATGTCATGGTCTCCCTCAAAAAATCTTGTTTTTCTAGCACCGCCTCAGCCTCCCCGAAGCGAACACTGACCAAAAACCTCCCTCTCTTGGCTTTTTGTATGTTTCGTGAATTTCAAAATTTGCACAACAACAACAGCTAACGATAAGGCATCAAACAACAGGCCCATTATGGGTGTGGAAATGGGGAAGTAGCTCTGTGCTCTGTATGACATGGAAAACATTGCAAATGACGGCTCGATTAGATGTTTATGCTTGTCAACGGGACTGAAAAAGTGATTGGGCCGATAAGAAGAGGCATTTTGGTCAAAAAGTCGGGCAAATTCGGTCGAATTTTCGAGGGTGACATTTTATACGAAAGATGACAATAACTTCAAGCAATTTTAAAAGCAGCTAAAATTGATGATTAGATATTCAATGCTGTATTTTAGTGATGTTTACAATTGGTTCAAAGATTGCAATGAACGCATTCAAATTTTGTTTTCGTGGTGGGACCCGATCAAAGGGTGTGTGGAACCTCAGAATCGCTGAAAAATTGGGTTACCTCGGCAGAACGCGCCTTCACACACTGTTTTCAACAATTTCCCGACCAAATCTGATTATTTCTCCTTATCAAATACCAATTATATTATCCTTACCATCCAAATTTATTTTTCAAATTTACAAAAAAAATTACAGTAAGACTAAAGCAGCCGAATAGAATTCTGAGAACTACATAGCCTCCTAAGTGAGGCTGAAGACAGATTTAAAAAAAATTTGGGCATTAAGAGGAGATAAACAATATTATTTACATTGGAGTTACTTGGATCTGACCTGTTCGCCGGAATGCTCCACATGCCCGCCTAAAATACGAAATGATTATGTCGTGTATGATGAAAAGGGACAATTAAATTCCCTAAAAAATTGATAGGGTTTTTAATTTTTTTAAAGCATCTCTTACCGGTCGCGCCGCGCATTTCATTCGCGGTTTCGGACGCCAGGTTGCCTTGGCGTTGCAGCTCGTTGATCTTCTGGTTGGCGTCGTCGCGGATCTCGTGGGCACGTTGAGAGGTCTCGTTAACTCGGACCTGCGCCAAGCGTTGCGCTTCGTTAGCCTGTTTGCATGCCTTTTCCTGAAGAATTTCAAAGAGTATTACTTTAGGGCAAAAAATTTAGAGGTTTGATGAAAATTCAAAAAATTTTTGGCAAAAAATTACCCCCATCTCTTGGGCTTTGTCAGCGGCAACCTCGTAGTCCTCGCGGCTCTTGCCGAAGATCTTTTCCTTCAAAGTCTTGTCCTGACTCATTTTCAAAGTTTTGTTGGGTTGATTTCTGGAAAGAAATGGGGTAAAAAGCAGTTTTAATTATTCGGAAATGACCGAAAAACTGTGTAATACACGACAGCCAGGATGGTGCTTGAATTTTTTATACGTTATAGTATCCTTGACTGCTGCGCAATAGCTGGAAAATTACTGAAAGAGAAAAAAAACGAAAAAACGGAGTTAATTTGTGATTTGTCGAATCTCACCCTAAGGGCACAAAAATTTTTTTGCCAAAAATGTTCCAAAATAAAATTGAAGCCACTTGCTACTATTTACAAATCCTAAATGATCGAAAATCTTATTGTTTCCCTCAAAAGAATCCCGTTTTTTCCAGCGCCCCGCCTCAGCTTCCCGGACGCGAACACTGGCCAAACAGGGCTCTCTGCCCGCCTTTTATACGTTTCGCGAGTTTCAACATTGGCCAAAAGGACGAAAACAACTTGTAAGGCACCAAGGAACGAGGCCATAAGGGGTGTGTGGAAATTCGGGGGTGATTCTTGGTTGCTGAGATGGATGAGGTCGGAACTGACGATTAGATGGGTTTATACAAATCATTTGTGTTGGAAAATAATCATCTCCGCATAGTTGGTCATGTCGGTCCAATAGCCCGGCGGATGTGGCCGAATTTTGTAGGGTGACATTTTATACGAAAGTTAGTCAAAATTTTAAATAAAATTTGAAAAAGCATGGAGTTTTAAAATTAAATATTCAATGTCGGATTTTTAGAGTTGTTTGCAGCTTTTTTTGAAATGCTTATCAAAAAATGAGGTGACATTTTATACGAAAAATTTTGAAAATCTCGGATTTTTAGCGTAAGCTGAAAACATCAATATTTTGCCAGAAACTGTCTTCAAAAGTCATTTTAACAATTTTTAGTCCAAGTGCGATCAATTTCTCTCTTTATACAACAATTATATTATACTTGCCATCAAAAAAAAAATTTTTTATTTTTACAAAAAAGTACAGTAAGATTTAAGGCATCGAATAAATAGAAATGTATGGAATAGTGTCTGAATTCAGGCTAAACTCAAATCTAAAAAATATTCGACTAAAAGAGGGCATCTGCGATGTTATCCTTGTCGGAGTCAGTGAGATCTGATGTTTTGGCCGGAACTCTCAAGATGGGCGCCTAGAATTTGAATCCGTTACGTTGAATACAGCAAAATAGACTTTATTTTAACTCCGGAAAAAATGATAGCTCACTTACCGGTTTTCTCAAAGATTTCGTGCGTTTTTTCGGCCGCCAAGTTTCCCTCTCGGCGGAGTTCGTCGATCTTCTTGTTGGCCTCGTCCTGAATTTCGTGGGCGCGCTGAGAGGTCTGCGCTACTCGAGCGTCGGCCAGGCGTTGCGCTTCAGCGACTTGTTTGCAGGCGCGGTCCTAAACATAAAAGTTATATTACTTTAGGCGAGATTAAAATCAATTTTTTTTTTGATGAATAACTAATTACTCCTATGGTCATTTATTTTAAAGCCCTGAGCATTTGAGGCTACAATTTTCACTATTTTACTTTTTATTATTCAATTTACAGTGAGGGACCTGATCCAGCGGCAAAAAACGTATCGTTTTGCATGTGGGAAGGATCAAAAATACGGCAAAATGCCTCCCTCTCCAACTAAAAAAACTCCATTTTGAAGGGCGCTTGTGAAATTGGAGTTTTTTCACTGGGAGAAGGAGGTATTTTGCTGCATTTTTGATGCTTCCCGGATGCAAAATGGAACATTTTTTTGGCCAATGGACCACTGTATTTTACCTACAAAATTATCTTATTTTACCTACAACATTAGCTGTTTTTTTTTGCTATTTTTTATGATGACTAATAAAAAATTACCCCCAGATCCTGAGCTTTGTCAGCGGCCACTTCATAGTCCTCACGACTTTTGCCGAAGATCTTCTCAATCAGAGACTTGTCCTGGCTCATTTTGAAAGTTTGATTAGGCGTTGATTTCTGGAAAAAGTGAGGGTAACAGTGTAGTTCGTAGGGAACAAATGGGAATTGCGATAAATCCGGGGTCGGGCAAGAGATTTTACATGTATTACTGTTTGCTACATACTAAATGATGGCTAGAAATTAACAAAAAATTTTTATGAAATGTCAGAGAATTGGGTAAATTTGGACTTCAAAAAAGTTTTTCGAGGCAAAACCTATGAAAGAAGATATTATTTAGAACATTATATGTATATAATTATGTATATAATCGTCAAAAATCATGATGAAAAATTCGAAGAAAACCTAAACATCGCACTTTGTCAACATGCAATTTTAACTAATTTTTCCCTAAGGGCATGTAGAAGATTTTGTGGAAAACCCTTCCAAAACAAAAATCAGCACATGAACTACTACCTACAACCCGCAGATAATCAAAAAATTTTCCTTTCTCTCAAAAAATCCCGTTTATTTCGGCCGCCAGCAACCTCTCCAAACACTGACCGAAACGCTTCCTCTCCGTCGCTTTTTATGTTTCGCGTATTTCAAAACTGGCCAAAACAACAAATCGCCGAAGACATCAATAAACATGATTATCATCGCTGTGGAAATTCGGAAGTAATTCTTGGTGGAAGATGATGGTTCGATGTTTATCAATGTGTTTACAAACATGCTCAAGCAGTGATTCATTTTTAATATTTGTTCCTTTTCATCAACGCGTTGAAATCGCCCAAACTTTTCGTTGCAACGGAAAATTTGGTCGATTTTTGGAGGGCGACATTTTATACGCAAGACGAGGAAAATTTTGAAAAAAGGCTGTAAAACGACTGAGATTTCGAAAGTGGACACTCATTTTTGTATTTTTGTGTTATCTACAACTGATTTTCAAAGTTTTCATCAAAAAATCAAAGGTGACGTTTTATACGCAAGACGAGGAAAATTTTGAAAAAGGCTGAAAACGACTGAGATTTCGAAAGTAGACACTCATTTTTGTATTTTTGTATTATCTACAACTGATTTTCAAAGTTTTCATCAAAAATCCAAAAGTGACATTTTATACGAAAGATGACAAAAATTTCGATTTTTAAAAAATTAAAGATTTAAAGACGAAAAAAGAAAAAAATAAAGGCTTCATAAGATTTGTGAAATAATTTTAAACATTTTTGGACTAAATTCGACCTATTCCATTACGTCATATATCAATTATTTATATACAGTAGCTGCCAAAAAACTGTCAATTTTTTTGTTCTTTGTGTAACTCTGCTCAACGTGGACGGATTTCAACGAAACAAATACCATTCTGTAGATATTTATCACTGTTATCTAATGGTGTAGCGGTTGGAGGGATTTTACATCTTAGTGTGTAACAACTGTCGATGTAAAATTTTTGGAAAGACAAAAAACTGTCAATTTTTCCAAAAGAATTTTACCGCTTGCATACGTTGCGGCAAATCTTAGGCTTATACATTCCGATTTTTAAATAAAGTCCCACTGTACATAATTAACCATCAAAGGGAGCCAAGAAAGTTAATTTAGTAGACCTTTTGGTGGTCCCAAGTTCGATGCCCCAAAACATGACGTTTAAGAAAAAATCGATTTTTTTCTTTGACTTAGCGTTAATGAAATGCCTTGCAGTAGAAGCTAGACAACCTACAATTACAATAGAACAATGATTGGGAGCCTAAATGTAAGTCTACGGACTCCACTTGACATTCAAGTTTCTCTGGCGGTAGATGTACCGTGGAACTTCAGCCCGGGTGCTTCCGTAGACACCTCTAATCGTAGTTCCAACGCGGCAGAAGGCACCCATGTTAACAGTGAACAGTTTGGAACCGCTACCGCGCCGGGCCCGTACTTTGCGAATAAAAGAACAAGCTCCTAAATGGAATTTTTGAAGAAAAATTGTTGTCTCGATTTTCACTCTCCATAGGATGGAAATAACCCAGCGCAAGGACAAGCAAGATGTTGTCCCATACATTTACAGCCATTCCTGACATTTTTAACGCAATTTCACTCCCTCTAACGTGTTTCTAAAGTCTTAAGCTGGCCTGCAAGTCTCCACAAAAATTTTTTTTTGTTAATGGCAACATAACCCTTCGTAATTCTTATGTGACTTGCATCGCCGTCCTACAAATGCCCATAAAATGCTTCTAGAACATCTGTGATCATGTATTGATAAAACATTAGCAAGTTGTTACAAAGGCGGGGGCAACAAGGCCAAGTCTCTGCAGAAACTCGATTACCGGAGAAACTTGAATGTCAAGTGGAGTCCGTAGACTTACATTTAGGCTCCCAATCATTGTTCTATTGTAATTGTAGGTTGTCTAGCTTCTACTGCAAGGCATTTCATTAACGCTAAGTCAAAGAAAAAAATCGATTTTTTCTTAAACGTCATGTTTTGGGGCATCGAACTTGGGACCACCAAAAGGTCTACTAAATTAACTTTCTTGGCTCCCTTTGATGGTTAATTATGTACAGTGGGACTTTATTTAAAAATCGGAATGTATAAGCCTAAGATTTGCCGCAACGTATGCAAGCGGTAAAATTCTTTTGGAAAAATTGACAGTTTTTTGTCTTTCCAAAAATTTTACATCGACAGTTGTTACACACTAAGATGTAAAATCCCTCCAACCGCTACACCATTAGATAACAGTGATAAATATCTACAGAATGGTATTTGCTTCGTTGAAATCCGTCCACGTTGAGCAGAGTTACACAAAGAACAAAAAAATTGACAGTTTTTTGGCAGCTACTGTACTTTAACCATAAAAATTTATTTTTCAAATTAAAAAAAATTACAGCAAGATTTAGATCGTCGACTATGTAGAACTCTGTGGAACGTTCTCCCAAACGAGACGGCATAGAAAACTGTAATTATTTGGGGGCAAATCGGACATCAGCAATGTTATCCATGCCCTTGTTACTTGGATCTCATTTGTTCGCCGGAACAATCACGATGCGCGCCTAAAATACGAAATTATTACGTCGTATACAATGAACAGAGTCTATTACTGGCTCTAAAAGTTGGTGAGCTCTTACCGGCCTCGTGGCGGACGGCATTTCCCTTTTCGGCGGCCGCATTGCCCTGTCGGCGGAGCTCCTCGATCTTCCGGTTGGCATCATCCCCCACCTCGCCCGCACGTTGTGCGGTCTGGTTGACCTTCTTCTGCGCCAAATCTTGAGCTTCGTCGGCTTTGTCGTAGGCCTTATTCTGAAAATTTGACAAAATTATATTACTTTAGGTGAAAGGGTAAATATTTATGGCAAATCCTTAAAAATTTTGGTTGATCCCCTCTGGCAATTGCTCTGAGATCCTATAGGATTTGTTTTTATAAGCTTCTAAAGGTTTACTATGCCCTTAATCGTATTTCAACAAAAAAAGTTATTTTTTTGCCATTTTCCAACTGTATGATGACTAAAAAAAGACTTACCCCCAGTTTCTCGGCCTTGTCGGCGGCCACTTCATAGTCCTCACGGCCCTTTCCGAAGATCTTTTCCTTTAGAGATTTGTCCTCACTCATTTTGAAAATTTAGTTTATTTCCTGAAAAGTTGAGGGGAAAAATTTGTTAGAAATTTATGGAAATTGCGACAAGGCACGACAGCAAGAATGTAATTGAGATTTTTTATATTCTACAGTATACAGAACTGCTAAAATTTTAAGTGTGATATTTTGAAAAAATAAAAAAATCGAAAAATGCGCTCGATTTGAAGTTTTCATCGAATTTTCCCCAAGTAAAAAATCTTGTCAAAAAAGACTTCAAAATACAAAAAAAAGCATAAGCTACCGTTTACAACTTCCAAATCATCGATAACATTATTGTTTCCCGGCAAAAAATCCCGTTTTCCCACAGCTTCCAGAACCTCCCCCGGCTGTTGCAAACACTGCCCACAAACGTTCCTCTTTCCCGCTTTTTATACAGTTTGCGCATTTCCCAATTGGCCATGACAACAGAAACAGCGAAGGCATCAAGAAACAAGACAATGAAAGGGTGTGGAAAGTCGTAAGCAACGGTCTTGTTGATAGCATTGAAAATATGGTCTGATTGTTGTTTGGTGTTGAGAAAAACATGGTTATCCAATGAATCATGCGGAAAAGCAGTCATTTTTGCCAAACGTTTGGGAAAATTGGACGAATTTTTAAGGGCGACATTTTATACGAAAGATGACGGAGATTTCAAAAAAAGCCAAAAAATGAACAAAATTTTGAAATTTGATAGTGAATTTCGTATTTTAGACCTGTTTATAACATGTTTTTGAATTTACCATCCAAAAATCAGGGGTGACATTTTATACGAAGGATAACGGGGATTTCAAAAAAGGCCTAAAATGAACAAAATTTTGAAATTTGTTAGTGAATTTCATATTTTAGAGCTGCATATAACATGTTTTTGAATATACCATCCAAAAATCAGGGATGACATTTTATACGAAGGATAACGGGGATTTCAAAAAAAAAGCCAAAAAATGAACAAAATTTTGAAATTTGATAGTGAATTTCGTATTTTAGAGCTGTATATAATATGTTTTTGAATTTACCATCCAAAAATCAGGGGTGACATTTTATACGAAAATTCTTGAAATTTTAAAAATTTGTGTTTTTCAAGATTCCTAAATGTATTTTACAAATCAATTGTTGGACCCAAAATTTATTTTTTTATCAGGTTGATTATATTACAATATACAGCGCAATAATTATGTACAGAGAAATCTCTAAAACGAGATCCCAATAGGTGAAAAATGCGTCCAAGCGAAAAGAGAGTAGGTCATGTTTCGAGTATTGGGAATGGCTAAAGCTGGTACAGCGAGATTATTGAGGACTTAGTGGGCTTTGATGTTTTCGCCGGCGGCGTGGATTCGTTCACCTAAAATAAGGTAAAAATTCAATGAAACTATTTCGACATCGGTGCAAATCGTTCTAAAAACAGAAAAAACAATGGCGAAATCTACTTACCAGCCTTTTCTTTGAGTTCGTGCGCCTTGTTGGAAGCTTCGTCGGCTTTCTCGTTGCCCTGCTCTCGGAGCTCCTGAACCTTCTGACGAGCCTGTTCCCGGATGTCCTCAGCACGTTGGGTGTACTCGTCAGCCTTCTGGTTGGCCAAATCTCGGGCTTGGTGGGCTTTCTCACTGGCTTGCTCCTGAAAAATAATTTTGGTATCAAGTGTAATATCAAAATCTGCTGTTTGAAGGCGGGATTTTAAATTTTTTGGTGAAAAGAGTGGGTTCAAGATAAAGTAGGAGTAATCTCAAAGCTTTTTCAACGAAAAACTGATCAAAAAACTAACAAAAAAACTGAAGAAAAAATATATTATTCTAGGTAACGTCTACGCAATTTTTGCCTTGAAAATATGCAAACCCCCTCAAAACAAGCTGCCGGAGCGCGAAGACATCATTTAAGATAACTCTGTTGTCTAAATCCAGCAGCATCACATCAAGATGTTGTTTTAGGTATACCTGTCCTAAAGATCAACCAAAACTTGAGAAAGAAACCCACTCTGAACTCCTTGGCCTTCTCCGTAGCACTCTCATAGGTCTCGTTCGCATTCTCTTTGGCCTCGTGGCTCTTCCCGACCACCTTTTGCTTCAGGACTTCGGCTTTATCCGCGGCGCTATCATACACTCCCAGCGCCTTTTCCTTGACGGTTTGGCCGGCGTGCTGCGCGTTCTCCTTGATAATATGACCGGTGTTCTTGGCGCTCTCCTTGACATTGTCGACGTACGATTGATCGGACATTTTGAATTTGGATTTTTTTTTGTTTCTGAAAAATGGCAAGTGTAATATAAAAAATTTTTCGAAAACGGTTGAAATCGCGGCTGCATCTGATCGAAGCTTTAAATTTGTAACATAACATTGAATTTCACAGCTAAATCAACTGGTTTTACCACGAAGATCGGTAGATCCTAACAATTTTGAGCGATATTTTATCCGACCAAACATGTTTACCACGAAAATGCAAATTTTCACGGGTCGGGCGGACTTTCTGTTTGTTTACAGTGCATTCTGTGGAAATTTTAATCGTCCGCTTCCTTTCATAAGTCCTTTAGAACCATAACAAGATTAGTAAAGTTCGACGAGATTGCGTTCGGAACAAATATTATTGCGACGAATGTTTCCGATAAAACAATGATGCAATGGGAGACGAGACCAGCCCATGGCGAAACGAAAAAACCGGGTGTTACACGGGAAACGGTAATAAATTCGGAAAAAAAGTGCAAAAAGATGCTTTGCCGCCAGCAGGGGTCGAACCTGCGACCTTGGGCTTATTAGACCCACGCTCTAACCGACTGAGCTATGGCGGCACGTCCTGCGTGCTCTTTAGTTTGCTTTTTCCCGTTGCGGGCGTTTTGGCGGGAGAAAGATGATGATTTTTGGGGGTTTTTGAAGTGAAAATTTGTGAAATACGAAGTCAAATTTTCTAAAAAATATTTAAAAGAAAATTTGTTATCACTTTCAAATATAATTTCTCATCAAAAACCAAAAAAGATTTGAAAATTTTATCAAATTAAATTTTTATTCAAAAAATCCCATTTTCGACCGCATGCCTGCTCTCGAAAACAACCCATATATGGCCGAAAACCAGCTATTTATAAGGCCTGCGCCGTTTCTGGAAGCCATCACGCATTCCGGCAATTTTCGGAGCTCAAACAACAATTCAAATTGCGAAAACACGATGGCCCGTTACTCGTTGTTTACTGGAAACATTTGCGAAAACACTTTAGACACCAACGAGCACGATTCTCTTTCAGTTTGGCGGGTCTGATCTCTGGTTAGCGGGGTCTTTTTTTTGCATTCTGTGTTGAAAGAGCGACGAAAAAAGGGGCGTGTTTTTTGGATGAGAGCGGCCGCAAAACACCCGAGAAATGGACAGAATAGAGTAAAAGAGAGGTAGTGGATAATAAATAACCAAAAACAAGGGTGTGTTGGACTTTGGACGGGTAAAAAAAGGGTGAAAAGTGCAAAAATCCAGAAATTTCGACAAAAATTGGAGGAAAAATAGTGAAAATAGTTTAAAAACTCAATTTTTTTTGAGAATTACAGTAATCTTAACAAAAAAGAAAGTGTAGAATAGTAAGGGCAAGTATTTTACAACCGATTTTTATCTTGAAAAACAAGAAAACTGCGAAAATTTCAACAAAAAACGGAAATTTTCGGGGTCTTTGGGGATTTCTGTTAAAATTACAGTACGCAGTGATAGAAAAACTTAGATACTGCATTCTCCACACTATTTGTGACAATAAAAAGTGCTTTTTCAACCACTAAAATTTTATCTTCATGTTGAAAATTTCAAAATAGGAAAAAAATGAGTTTTGACCAAAACCCATGAAAAATTACAGTACCCCAACATTAAAATGTTGGCCATAGCATTTTCAATGGTCTGAAATCCCATTCCCACAAAAACTCGCAAAAAATTTGCATATTTTTTGTGGAAAATTTCGAAATTCCGATTTTGCAGAAAACATAAAAAATTACAGTAACCCAATTTTTTTCTGACCTGAAAAATCTTCCAAATATATCCTCAATACCCTAAAATGCTATTCTTCTTCAAAAAAATCCCGAAATTTTTTTCAATTCTGCCCGCAAAACCCCGAAATTACAGTAATCCAGCTGCCGCTGACAACTCCCATTTTGGTCGAATCCGCCCTGCCCATTTATAAGGCCACTTGTTTACACAGCTCTCCGAATATGTTATTTTCTTACCGCACTTTTTCAAAAATTCTTGCGAAATTTTTTGTGGGCTTTGGTCGCCGAAACCGGAGATCACGTTTTGTTTTTCTCGCTTTGGCCCCAATTTTGTTTATGAAAACAAAAAGGGCGGGGCGCGAGGCGAGCGAAGCTTCGGATCCCGTATAAAAGGCGATGTGGAAACTGGAGGAGGGAGAGGCGATCGAGTTGGACAACAGGGAGATGTTGTAATTTATGGACGCACTTGGACGTTATAATTGGAATTTTTAGGTGCATTCGACAATGTTTGGAAGGGGAATTTTTGTTTCAGATGATGTTTCAGATACGTTTCTTTGATTACATACCGTTTTGTTGAAATTTAGTGCTATTATTTTGGGGAAATTTGAGATTTTCGAAAATTTTTAGAAAAATTTCGAAATTTTGATGATTTTTTTGAAAATTTTAAGGATTTTTTTGTTCTGAAATCGTGTTTTTGGAAATGGTTTTTGAATTTCAGGCTAGTCCGTATATGCTTTTTGTTAGTTTTAGAAAATTTTGGGTATTTCGAAATTTTTGGGATTTTTTGAAAATTGAATTTTTTCAAAAATTTTTTATGGAAAACCGTATTTTGTGACAAAAAATTATGCAATTTTTTAACTTATGTACATAAAATTTAGTTTTTAGCAGATTTTTTGTAATTTTTCCCCGATTTTGGCATTTTTTAGAGATTTTTTATTTGAAAAAAATGTAATTCCCACTGAATTAGGCCTAATTTTCACTTCGTATTTTCCAATCCCCCCTCGCGTTTCACCTCAATATCGCTGTATTTCTCCCAAAAATTTTCTAATTTCCCCATTTTTTCAGTCAAAACCCCCAAATTCAAATCGAAAATCAATTTCAAAATGTCCGAGCAAACCTACACCGAAGCCATCAAGGAGAAGGCGCAGGGCGCCTACGATGCCGTCAAGGACACTGCGCAGAATCTGAAGGAGAAAATCGTCGGCGAACCGTCGAAGGAGGACCAGGCCGCCGACAAAGTGAAGGAATACGCGGACAAAGCGGCCGGCCACGCCAAAGACGCCCGTGAGAAGGTCAATGAGTACTACGATCAGGCCACGCAGGACTCCAGAGACTTGAGAGAGAAAGCGGGTGAGTGAAAAATCAAAAAATAATTTGGAATTTTTTGAAATTTTGAAATTTAGGTGATGATAAATAGCAAAAAATGATTTTTTATTGTAGTTAGAGTAGTCCTATCTGGATTAAACTTGCCAAGAATTTATTTTAGACTATTTGTAGGGTATTCTGAAAATCTTAGCTCTTGCTAAGCAACCATCTCTGAGTTACAGCAAAAAAAATTTCAAGAAAAATTTAGGTGATGATAAATAACAAAAAAAGGTTTTTATTGTAGTTAAAGTAGTTGGATCTGGATGAGATTTGACAGAAATTTATTTCAGACTGTTTATAGGGTATTCTGAAAATTTTAGCTTTTGCTAAGCAACCATCTCTGAGTTATAGCAAAAAAATTTCAAGAAAAATTTAGGTGATGATAAATAGCAAAAAATGATTTTTTATTATAGTTAAAGTTGTCGGATCTGGATCAAACTTTCCAGGAATTTATTATAGACTGTTTATAGGGTATTCTGAAAATTTCAGCTCTTTCTAAGCTACCATCTCAGAGTTATAGCAAAAAAAATTTCAAAATATTTCGAAATTTTTGTTCAATCCAAAAAAATTTTTAGATCGTATAGTTGAAAAAACATCCTAGACTTGCAAAATTTTTTTCTTCGATTACCGACCATAGTAATTTAAATTTTTTCCTTCTGAAACTTCAATTTTCCCCTCTCATTTCTCGTTTTTCAGGCGACAAATTGAAGGAGGCCGGTGAAAAGCTTCAGTAAATGTCTTCAAATCGCTACCTCTACCATCTCAGTGTAATCGTCGTTGGAAAACTATCGCTTTCATCGTATATCTAGCTCCATGGACTAGTAAATTTATCTTATTTTGTGTTTTGAAGTAAAAATAAACCAATTTATGGTGATTTCCCCCAATGTTTTTGAATTTCTGGATGGGTTTTGATACCGTAAAAATATCTGATGAAATTTTACATTACCTTTTGTTGATTTTTGAACTTTTTTTTGATGAATTTCAAAAATTTTTTCAAAAAAATTTTTTGCTTTAGAACTTGGCTACAATGTGCGAAAGAAAGCCGTGGCCTTCGACGGTCCATGACTACACTTGCGACTTCTTTGACAAAGTTTTTGGCAAAGCAGCGCCAACTTATTACCAATTCGAAGATAGAGTCAAAAAAGTGAAGGAAGACGCACTTGGAAGGGAGAATGATGTTGAAGAAAAGGTTGAGGATACCCCTGAACAGTCTACAGACCAAGTAGAAGAGAATGAGGTGAGTTTCCATAGCGATTATGAGTAATATAACCAAAAGATATTAGTTTAGACCTAAAATAAGGTAAAAAAATCCGATTTTTTCTCTAAATCAAGGTCTAGATGCCTCAGAATTGACGGACACATAGTCTTAGGTGCTTTAGAATGTATGTATTTTATTTCTAAACATCTGTTTTTTCAGAAACAGCCTACCGAAAAATCCGATGACTCTGAAGATGCCACCGAAGAAACGACTGAGAACGCAGGTAAATACCTGTCGTATTTTAGGAATTTTAAGAAATATGATAGCTGAAATACTATTTTATCAAATATGATGTCTAAATTTGATAGCAATAGTATTTTAGGTAGCAATTTTCGAACTTTATAAAATCATCATATTTGATCTAAAGTAATATAATTTGTTAAATTTCATGACGCTTGGTGGGAATTTTATGGGATAAATAGTTTTATTGGGACATAAAAAGTATATCCTTTATATTTTCAGATGACCAGCCCGAAAATGTCGCCAAGCCGGCCTAGTCGACCACTTCGAATATTCTCCTTGAGAAGCGGCCCCGCGCTTCTTTCGGACCGAGTTTAGGTACCTTTTCGATTTCATATTTTCTCATCCTGTATTTTATCTAATAAAATGGTATCTAAGAAATGTTCTGAGACCTATTTTAGACACTTGTATATTTAACTTTTCCCGATATAACTTGTTTTTCGCGACATGACCGAGATTTCTTGCTAGTTTCTCCATTTTGAAATTTAATTTACGGAATTTAGAAACCAAAACCCCCACTACTACTTCGAAAATGTGTGACAAATCCTACACCGAGTCCGTCAAGGATACCGCCCAGAACGCCTACGACAGCGTCAAGGACGCGGCCGTGAGTGTGAAGAACAAGGTTGTTGGAGAGAAGTCCAACACCGACAAGGCCACTGACAAGATCAACGACATGGCTGACAGCACTGCTGACACCTTCCACGACCTGAAACAGAAGGCTGGTAAGTTTTGGAGCAGGGTTTATTTTAATTTTTTGGGAAAATCTAATTTTGATGAGAATTTTTAGAAATTTTCGAAAATTGAAGGGGTACATGGAGGAAATTTAGATAGTAGACGGAATTATAAGGTCTGGAAATTGATATTACATTATTTTTTACTGGGGAAACTTTTTTTAAATTATGGTTTGATCCAAAAAAAATCAAAAAATCATCCGATTTTTAGACATTTTTCGACTAAAATAAGGTAATTTTTGACTTTTCATCCAAAATTTCGCCGGGTTTTGATAAAAAAATTCATTAGAAATCACAATAAACTATAATTTCATCTTCTTTCACTTTACTTTACCTGTTATCTCAAAAAAATTCAATTTGTTCAAAACCAAAATTCAAATTTCCCGCCAAAATTTTTTTCAAATTTTAACGGTTCATATTTTCAGGAGACAAGCTCCGCGATTGATTGTACCATGTAGGTCCCTTCCAACGATCTGATGTTACAAGCCAATTTATGATAAGCCATGGCGTGTTATTTATCTAACAAGGGAAGTCACTTAAATCACGGATCGATTTTGTAAAACGACTGCTACAGCGATGGGGAGGGTAGGAAAGAGATATCAAATCTGAAAACCGTTACCTCCACCGGCCTCTGGAAGCCGAGATAATCGACCAAAAAGTTTGCCCAAATTCCTCCGAACATTTCTTCCTTCCGAAAGAAAAAAACCCAACGAACCGAATGGTCCGGTGGTCTGGAAGCGCGCTTCCGGGCCTTCACCTTTTCGGGTTCGAATCCGCGCGGGCCTCGAACTTGTGAAAATGTATAAAACAGTTCCTGTGATCCGGTAAATTTACTAGCAATTTATTTTTATATTTCATGCCTATTTTACGGTAAATTTTCAACCTTGAAAATCCAAATCGTTTGGAACTCGCATTCAAATTATTACTCTGAAATTTTATTGTCAAATATGCAAAAAACCAAAAATTTTATCCTACCGGTAAATTTACTGGACTAGAGGAAAAGTTCAATAAATATTTGACCCATGCGGATTCGAACCTGAAAAGGTCAAGGCCCGGAAGCGCGCTTCCAGACCACCGGACCATTCGGTTCGTTGGCTTTTTTTCTTTCGGAAGGAAGAAATGTTCGGAGCAACTT
Source organism: Bursaphelenchus xylophilus (assembly GCA_904066235.2). Classification (NCBI taxonomy): domain Eukaryota; kingdom Metazoa; phylum Nematoda; class Chromadorea; order Rhabditida; family Aphelenchoididae; genus Bursaphelenchus; species Bursaphelenchus xylophilus. Next base: position 2,254,928 of record CAJFCV020000005.1, on the reverse strand, counting down.
TTTTTGGTTAAACCTTTTTGGTCGATTATCCCGGCTCCCAGAGGCCGGTGGAGGTAGCGGTTTTCAGATTTGATATCTCCGTCCTACCATCCCCATCGCTGTAACAGTCGTTTTCAAAAATCGATCCGTGACTTAAGTGACTTCCCTTGTAAGTCCTCTATTCATCGATGAAAATGTGTATATTTCATTCGCTTTGTATATGACACAATAAATTATAGTCCCGAGAACATTTGAGGAGTGATTTGGAAACGATTTATTATTGTTTTTGATACTTTTTTCGATTTTTTATGAGGAGTTCAATTTCAAAATTTGCCCGACTTTTTCAATGCGCTGTTACAGGGGAAATACCTCATGTGTGACTCTAAGGTCTTGGTGAAACTTGGCACAAGCCTTGACTAATTTTTTTAAAGATATATGCAGGATTTCTAGCTCGCGTTTTGCAGAAACCATAAAGATTTATTAGGCAAAAAAATAGAAATAATCTGAAGTTTTCCTGTGAATTTTACCATAGAAATTTCTCATACTTACAAGGGACGTACCCCGAGTGCGACGCTCAGATTTTGATGAAACATGGCACAAATTTAAAATGCTTTTTTCTAAGACATATGCGAGAAACCTAGCTTGTGCTTTGCAGAAACAACCAAAATTTTTAGATCGAAAGTCGGGAAAAGTTTGACAATTTTTGCAGAACTTCGGCACAAAAAGTTTCACGCCAAATTCTACCGTCGAGGGTAATGTTTTCTCAAAAAATGACTTTTTTCCGCGCGAAACTGACAAAGATATGGCCAAAAAGTGTTTTTTATCTCCGTCCGCTCTCCGCGTTTAGCGTACTCTCTCGGCGGCAAAGATCGTTAAATATCTCGGCGGCGCTTGCAAAGCGCGAGCTAAAACTTTTAGGAATTGATACTTAGTTCATGAACGACATTTGTGCAAAATTTAAAGAAATCCTGAGCGTCGCACTTGGAGTACTTCCCTTGTAAGAAAAATCCGTTTTCAAACGCGCTCCCACTCTTTTTGTGAGGCAAAGGGCGACATTTTCAAATCTGAGTGTTTTTAGTTGGAGAGGGAGGGATTTTGCCACATTTTTAGGTACTTCTCGGATGCAAGATGGCACTTTTTTTCCACTGGATCAGGTCAGTTGCTGTATATACTAGCCTTTTTATTTGGTCAAAAAAATAATTGTTTACTCGGAAAAATCTTTGAAAAACTTTAGTCTTGTTGACCATCCACCTTTTTTCTGTTCGCTTGAGGCAGTTTGCAGAGCTTCCGTGCATTTTCGGTTTTTATCGGCGCTCTGATTGATCTTGGGGTCGTATAAATAAACAAGTGGAAGAACGGGGGAAAACATCTGGAAATTACAGGAAACAAACTTCAATTTTTTCACAGACAAGAGAATAATCTTACATTGATAAAGTTTGTTTACTCCCAAAATTAACAAATATACAATGAAAAAGGTTTTTCTCTAACCGTCTCTCTTCATTTTCCAGAGTCTTCAGGAAAATGAGGAGCATGAAAAGATCGTCGAATATCTCGAGCATACTTGAAGGCTGTGAGCCAAAATTTTCACCAATCAATTTGTGGTAAATGAAAAGCAAAATTGCCAAATTTGACAAAAATTCCAATAAAACTGACTCTACTGCGCAAGACCTTGTTTTAGATGACATAAGCTATAACAAGTTAAAAAAATCTTTAAAAAATATCTCTGCCTTTTTTCACCGCCTTTTCAACGCGTTGTAAACTGAATAACAAGTATTTTTCATAAGTTCTTTTGTGCTTTTGCCCCTTTCATATCGTATATTTCGATATTTTTTGAACATTTCATTACCTACAGCGCTGTTCAAAGTCGACTTTCGAATTTTCTATCATCACCGAAAATCTAGAGCTGTCGTGACCTTATTTCCAACATCTTTGAGATGTTTACCCTCGCTTATCCAGTCACATGTAGATATCCTCGACTTGTTTTCCCCCAAAAATCTATTTATTAGTATATTTTGAAATCGCCTGTCCCGTTTTTTTGCGTTTTTTGCAATTTGGAAATCGTCCATTCTCTTGTTTTCCGCACGTGCCTTCCTTCGAGAACACTCCCAATGGGCGGGGTGTTTACGCCGCCACGGCCGCTATAAATAAGAGGGGGATATTCTAATTTTAACTCAAAGGAAAAACAAAAGTTTTTGGCTTTGGAAACACAAGAAGTTACTGGTAAGTTGAGGTGGATTTTTGGGCTTTTGAACTTTTGAATTTTGAGGGTATCTTGGGGATTCAAAGTAGGCTTTAGATGGAAGAAAATCCGGAAAATTTGAGATGGATTACTGCACAGTAAATTTTAGAAATTATTTTAGGAAAATTGGCCAAGTTTTTGAATAAAAATGGCAATTTCTCAGCGATTGAAGCTCGGATTTACTTTGAATTTTGTACATACGTTCTGTCAGGTCCATAAATTAATCCTTAAAAATCTTAGCTCCCAATTTGCAGCCACAACCAAGGTATTCAACAACTTTGGCTGACGAGAGACTATCAAAAATGATGAGAGACAGTTAAAGAAAAAATTTTTCCCATCTTTGTCTTGAATTTTAGCGGAAAGCACTTATTTTTGTTTACAAATTATTATCTCTTTTTTATTCGTGTGAAATTTGAAAATTCTGAAAATTGAAAATGCCATTTTTTACCCAATTTTGATCAAAAAATTCGTCGTTTCTTCAAAGCACGAGCGAAAAGCTACCTTTTTTGAAACCTTTAAGTTATCGTCAAATGCCATCAGGATACGTTTTGCTAACGCGAAGTTTGCGTAGAAGCGATCAAAATATGTTTTTTCTCTGCCCGTATCTCCTCATTTTCCAAAGTCTCTCGTCTGAGAGGATTGTTGAATATATCGGCAGGAAATGCTGAGTAGAAGCTGAAATTTACAGTAAATGATGTGCGTTATAGATAGATTACACCTGTAAAATTTGAAGTAAATCCGACCATAGACTTTTGAGAAATTCGAATTTTGATTTTAGGTTTAAAAACTTGTCCGATTTTTTCTCAAAACAATTTTTCGAAAATTACAGGATCCCTCTGTAATTTTTAACTCCTCAAACTAATTTCTTTTTACTTAAAATTATATAGACATTAATTATTTTAAATATTTTCAGATTCAAAATGGAAAACGTTCAACAAATCATCAACGAAGAGCACCGCGAGCACGACCGTCGCGAGGGCATCAGAGAAAAGTTCTCCGATGGCTACGACTCGATGAAAGATACAGCTCAAGACTTGAAGGAGACCTTCATCGGAAAGCCCTCCGAGACGCCGGAAGAGGAGTTCCGCCACAAGGTGGGGCATTTCGCCGACGAAATGGCCGAATGTCTGGACGATCAGTGCACAACTGATGTGTTTGGGGCGGCCGAAGAGCCCTTCCATCATCTGAGCCATAAATAAGAGGTGCCGTCGACAAAATATCGATTTGTAAATATGTATTGTGATCTAGACTCAACATAATTAATATGCTATGTGTATAAGACAAGGTATAAAATATCGAAAATAAATGAATATCTCAATAATTTTTGAACTATAATATTAAAAGGAAGTATTGCAAAATAAAGAAGTAAAATAGGTATAGGATTTTTTTAAAGTTGTCAACAATTTTGCGCTCGAATTTAGATCAAGATAGATCATACCCAACATGGTTAACTTCCTAGAAAAACTTATTTACATAACTACAGTAGGTATTTGAATAAATTTTTGTCTTTAATTTAACATCTTGATTTATGCGCACAGCTACAGTGGGGACCTGATCAAGTGGCTCTTTTTGTGAAAGAAAGGGAGCGCCCTTCAAAACGAAGTTTTTTCACTTGGAGAGGGAAGCATTTTGCCACACTTTTGATGCTTCTCGGATCCTCTCCATTTCTCCTCTTGTCCCCAAGTTCTTGCTTCTTCATATCATCGCTTGGTCCATTATTTCATTTGGGGTTCGCCTTGTATATATTTTCATACAGATATTAAGATGGCGGTTACCTATGTTGTCTCCCGTTATTCAGATACGCTTCATATGCGTTGTTTGTTTATTATCTGCCAAATGGCGCATTTACTTTTATTTTAAATTACGTATTTCATCGGAATGGATTACAACCAGTAGTGTTGGTTCATTTCTGTCGGCTTTATGTATTTTTAAGCCTTCCAAGCCAGCTGTCATGGTCATAAATCCTCGGTTGGTCGCTTCTGGTCCAAAGATCCAGTTTTGGCAGCGTGGCCGGTTCGGTATCGCCATACTCCGACATATAACTTAGGTATTTATTACATTACCCCACAAAAGTAAAATACATAAAAGACTACAATAAGAAATATTGTTACAATTAAATAAAAGAAAATTAAACAGTGTACTCCACACGCATAGAAACATATATATTTAAATTATATCGCCACTGGCTTTCAGCGGCTACCTCGGTTATCCCGAGGGCCACTGCGTCACCTTGGCTCAAAACCAGTGTGTCGGGGTGGACTTGGTTGTTGTCCACTCTCACAACCACATGCCCTTTGAGCCGCACGTCGATGTACGACGGGGCTACATAGGTTACGGTTCCACACACCAATTTTCGTGGGGCGGAAAAGGTCACTCGCTGGACGTGGATAGTTTCCTCAATGGGAACCCCGCGACACTGCTCCTTTTTATAGAGAGTGGTCGCGGCGACCTCGTCGCCAACAGCGAGTTTGCCAACCTTGCCTGGGTTGGCCACTCTGAACAATTGCCCACAGCGACTCGACACCAGGACCCCCGTGGTCGCCGCCGCATCTCCCCTCTCTCTCGGGTCTCGATCTAGGAGTGGGCGGACCCTTACTATCAAGACCGATATTGTTGATCTACGATTACGGCTTTGAAATGCGAGTCTCTTTGCGGCGGACGTTGAAGGAATATGTTGTTGTGAATATGAGCTTGTTTGATACTTGAATGAAGCTCGTCAAACAGGCTGCCGTCTGATCTTTTGGAGGCTTTTCCGCCTTCGTTTCCTCGAAGATAGGACCCGTTGGCCTTTACGAAAAGGGGTGCAATTTCAAAACTTGCTCATTGAGCTCGGTGATAGCTTTTACGATCACCTGCTGATTCTGACCAAGCCGGCAGAAGCCGTGCTCGACTCGAGATTCCAACTGTCGGCCTCTTCTAAAAATGGACCTACATATGGCACTCTTATAGCTTGCCTCTTTCTCGGTCATGAAGGCGGGGGCAGCGTATCATCTATTACGATTTTAAATTTCGAGTTCATGTAAAATTTACGGAAAATTTTTTTGTTTGGGGATTTTTTTTTGATTTTTACGTATTAAATTCACTAAAGACAGAAAAGAATAGGCTAAGAAAATAAACCAGTGAACCTGAAAAAAACCAACAAACTCAAAAGCTCAACTATGTGCAGCAACCTACCTACTATCAAACTGGGTGTAATAAATAGTTCACTTACCTGGAGGTTCTTGAGGGTATGGTTTCGGTGAGATCTGATGGTATGGGGCCACGTTCCACGAGGTGGCGATGAGTAGATTTGACCATTCTCCTGAGCCATCCTCTTCTTTGGCCTTCCTTCTGGTGGCCAGATCGCGTTCTTGGCCTTACGGATTACGGTTCCCATTTTCCAGTCCCGTCTGGGTCATTGCCCAGAAAATTTACGTTCAATGTTTCACAGCTATCTATCTTATGGTAGACAGTCGGCTGGTATGGCCGCTCATATGCGACCATTGGGACACCCTGGCTAATAGCCAGGACTACGGCCTCTCCCACTCGGGGGAGGTGGACACTTGTGAGAAAGCTCACAAATGCCACATACCTACATAATTTTGCATTTTGGGGCCTCACCCAATTCCAAAACGCTGAAGTTTGGTTTCACAACCCAGTATTCTTTTTACCGTGGGAATTTTCCCTACCATGATCCTAACTGCCCCTTGACGTATAGCGGGATACCGCATGTCTTGTTTTACTAGGCCTACGGCCACTACCTCCCGCAGGGTGATTTCCGTCCCTAACGGGAGGAATCCCCGTCCGGTCTTACGCCCTACTATGACAAATTCATCCCAAGCTGGGATGTACGCGAGACCCATGCTTCCTTCAACTAACGCTATGTATCCTCTGATACCCGAGCGCAAAACCCGCTTTCTTCCGTAAGACCTAAAGTTATACAATGCAGGAACCTTATACTTGTAGTATATAGCCACGCTCTTCGGAAGATATGCTGTCCTCTCCATTTTCCCATATCCGATCTGCCTTCCTCTCACTTCCAGTTCCATTTGTTCTTCGTCTTGGCCACGTTGTTGGTGTTCTTGTCCATCTTGTTGGTATTCTTGGCCATCTTCTCTCTTATTCCTTCTTCAATTTGTTGTTCTGCTTCTCCTGTGGAATCTTCTTCTGATATTTCTTCTTGGCGTTGACTTCCTTGTACATTTGGGTCTCTTGCTTGTTCGGCCATCTGTTCCGGGTTCAACGAGGTTTTGAACTGACCTTCTTGGGAATCTCTGGCGGTTTCCATATGCTTTTCTTTGGCGGTCGACGTACTAGACTGTTCCTATTGAGGTGATCTGGCTTGGACGTTGCTGGAGTTGATGGTTGGCGCACAATAGATTGTTTTGCTTTTTGGCTGGTTACAGCTCAACCACACTCTTGTCGAAAAGTGAAGTGACCAAAATTGGTGCAGACGTCTCCGTCTTACTTCTAGTGGGCGGGATTATTCTAAAATTACCCTCTAATGCTGACCTCGTTTTTAGTCTGAGGTCGCGGCGGCCTTATTTATGGCCAGATTTGTTGCCATTTGTAATGCCAACAATTTACCGGCATTTTATGGTTGATCAACAGCTGTTTGTTGTCACCTATCCGGATTACACCGACCCGTACCAAAAATCGTGAACTTGTCGGGGAACTGTGCCTAAAATCTGCTACCATCCGAAATTGCTACCAGTTACAGCAAAATTGCTGCGGATGCAATCATAGGATATTAGAATAGTTTCGCTGAACACCGTTCTTTACGGGGGGTCCACTCCATCGAACCGAAAGAGTTCTCCAACTTGGAGTTCGTCCTTCGCACTGCCGTCGGCCATTGGCTCATCCCCTTCGGCTCCATCTTCTTTCTGGATGAGCTCAAGCTCCTTCTCGGCGTCCTGTATGCTTAGCGACCTAAGCTGTTCTTCCATCGCAGAAATCGCCATAGACCAGCATTCTAAGCTGCCGGCTGTAATAACGGCCTCATCTTCCCCGCTCTCTACGTGGCTGAAGAGGTTCTCGTTTGAGGACAGCTACTGTCTCGACAACGGTCGAGAGCCGCGACGTCTATCTGAAAACCCCGCTCTCTAGTCACCTACCAACCGGGCTGGGTTACCTAGAGTTGCGATGTGGAATAGACGGAACTTTGCACCGTGCAAAAATGTTTTGAAAAGGATCGTGTCGCGCGAAGAAAGCGACATGCACAGTGCAAAAGTCCATGCACTTTATGAAAATGCTAATAGTCGGCACACCCTATTTGATGCGTATATCGCCATCATAACGGCCTCAACACCTTTTAAAGTGTGGAAACTTACCATCTGTTCTCAAAAAAAGCACAATTTGTTCACAGAAAGGTTATTTTTTTTTGGATCTTCAGTAGGGTAATACAAAAATAAAAAAGATACATAACAAGCACAATAGGCTTGCAGGGGAAGGATTCCTAGTGCAGCACTCGGGCTGCAGGCGCTTTGTCGCTTGAGCTACCAGGTCGGCCTACGCTAGCATCTGGCCTTGTACCTTTAGGGTTGTCTAGGACCAACTGGTCCCAGAAATTCCATTTGAGAGTCTGCCCAAGTTTTGGGTCGCGCTTGAGCACCATTGGATAATTTGGTATTTCAGCCTTGAGGCGATTGTTGCCAGATTTGTCTAGCTGAACCGAGGCATAAGAGTTTGTAGTTCCGCACTGAGGCGATAAGACGTCGACAGAATGAGACTTAACTGTTGATCCCAAAAAAACTTTCCCTCGGGCGCTGGCTTTGCCAGCGCCAATCAACTTGTCCGCCCAGACAGTAATTCTTCCCAAACATATCTCGTCCGCTCGTATTATACTCAGCAATCATTTCGCGTCTATCGCGCGTCAAAATATCCCCACAAGTTCCCTTCCCCTCCTCGGTGCTGTTGGGTCCGCCCTGAGGCGATGTTGGCACCAGGCCCAGATCCCTCCATCATCCGAATTCCCTTCAAAACTCCTAAAATAAATCAAATAAAGTAAATAAAGATTTTTGAAGATCTTTTTAAAAAAGGCCGTTTATAGCCTTGTCGAATCCGGGATGCATCTTATTGACAAAGGAAGTACCCCAAGTGCGACACTCAGATTTTAATGAAACTTGGCACAAATTTAGAATAATCTTTTCTTAAATACCTGTGAGAATCCTAGCTCGCGCTTTGCCGGAACAACCAAGATTTTTACATCGAAATTCGGCGAAAATTTGACACTTTTTGCCGAATTTCGGCACGAAAAGTTTTATGCCTATTTCAACCATAGAGGGTAATGTTTCCACAAAAAATCATTTTTTCCGCACAAAACTGGTAAAGTTACGGCCAAAAAGTATTTTCCTCTGTGACCGCTCTCCGCGTTTAGCGTACTCCCTCGGCGATAAAGATTGTTGAACATCTCGGCATTGCCATCAAAGCGCGAGCTAAAACTTTCAGGAATTGGTATTTAGCTCATCACCGACGTGTGTTCAAAATTTAAAGAAAACCTGAGCGTCGAACCTGGGGTACTTCCCTTGTGCGTATACAATCTTTGAGATTTCTTACTAATATATTATACATATATAAAAATGTTTGCAGTACAACATAGTATTATAATTTTTAAATATATTTGTAATATATTGTAAAACAAATATTATAAAAATTAAGGCATATATCAAGAATATATGGTAAATATATATGCATATATAATTTAAAAAATAAAAAAAAAATAAAACTAAAAATATTACTTTTGAATAAAAAAAAATAAATAAAACTCCGTCGCGTTATTCATCAATGCCTTTTTGTTATAAGTGCCTCAAAAAATAACGCGAAAAAGCAGAAAGTTGCATAATTTGCTAATACGCCCCGCGTATTATAACACATACGTAATTGCGCAAAAAAAGTTTGAATGCAACGCGGTCTATGAAGTTTTGTGCCGACAATTTTATTGCGCTCTTTTTTCTTATAACGCAGAGAAAACTATAGTACAAAGACTTTTTGGTTGTCTAAATGTGCTTACACATGGCTAATAACAGAAAAATTTGCATATTTGTATGATTCTATAAAAATTTGAGATTTCTGATATTACACTAGTCACCAATAAAAAATAAAGTGAATTAGAGATGTTAGAGTGAAAGGACGGGACCTACACCGTTCGAAACATAACAGAATGAAATTTCAAAACCCCAAGTTTTGCCTTTTTTGGAGCCAAATTGCGCCCGTAACGGGCCGAATACTCTGATATTACACTAGGCACCAATAAAAAATAAAGTGAATTAGAGATGTTAGAGTGAAAGGACGGGACCTACACCGTTCGAAACATAACAGAATGAAATTTCAGAACCCCAAGTTTCGCCTTTTTTGGAACCAAAGCCTGCGTCTCGACACGAAAAGACGAACGATTCCTTGTTATTGGCATTCTGTCTTCGGCCGTTTTTTGAAGCCGTTTCGGCTGCGCTTTGATGATACTGCATTGTACTGTGAGAAAAGAAAAAATACGATTGGAAAATGATACTATATACTCTTTACTATACAATCACATGCGTTTTTTGTATTTGGATCTCGGGACTCTGCTTTGAGGTCCATGTCCTGTTGGAGCTGGTGGAGGAGGTGGAGGTGGTGGTGGAGGAGGTGGTGGAGGCGGCGCAGCGCCAGGACGGGGCACTCTGAACATGAGCTCCAGCTTATGAGCGATCTCGGCCATGCTGTAGCGATCATTCGGGCTTTCGGCCCAGGTCCTCTTCGTTATGAGCTCGGCCAGATCGGGTGGGGTGTCGGCGGGCATGAACATCCGGTAGCCCTCCTTGACCTAAAGAAAAAAGATCAGCATACCAGAAGCAAGGTTGAAATGAAGTAAATAAATATTTTTGATCAGAACACCAAAAACGAGGCTAAACCTTACAAACGTAGCGTAAAATGGCGATAAATCACTTTAACATTAAAAATGGTAAAAACTTACTTTCTGGAAGGTTTCGGCTGGACTCAGACCAGGATAGGGTTCTTGGCCGTTGGAGAAGATCTCCCAACACAAGATTCCAAAGGCCCAGACATCAGTTTTCTGGGTGTAAATGAAGGTCTGAAGGGTCTCTGGAGCCAGCCTTAAAGTATGTTAATTTTTAAATCACTCTGAAACTCTCTTTATACCTTCCATTTTTCATCAAACCTCATCTACAAACATATATTTCCCCATAATTTTCCTACATTATACTGGACACCTACCATCTAATCGGAACTCTTCGATGTGGATCCATTTGATATACCGTCCCCTCTACACTCAGTCCAAAATCGCTAATCTTGACTTGACCATCTCCATACAAACAATTTCTAGCGGCAATATCACAATGAATCACATTCTTGACATGCAGATATTCGATGCCAAATGAGGCTTGAACACACATGATCGCCTTCCGGGCCGGGGGTTGTTCCCCTTTCTGGAGATACGAGTCCAATGCTCCGCAGTCGACCAGCTCCATCAGCACCATCAGCGGCTCTTGGCCTGCGGCGACTCCGTAAAACTTGACGATATTTATATGATCAAAGTTTCGCATGAGTCGAGCCTAAAATAGGATGACGTTAGAGGTCACAAAAAGTAATGAAAATTAAGGTCGTTTTCTACTTGGAGACCCCAATTCACATCAAAATGTTTTCATTTCTTACCTCTTGCATGATCTCCTTGATCTGCTCCTTGGTCAGGTTGTCCAATTTGGCCAATTTAACGGCCACATTGGCTATACCCCCTCCTTTCAGCTTCAGCGTGCCTTTACGGACCTCTCCAAAGGCGCCTTCTCCCAACTTCTTTGTTAAAGTAATGTCACTATGACTCAGTTCCCAGGCCTGTCGACCGATCGGAGTTCTCAAAGTAACCTCCGGGATGCTCTTGGAGATGGACTCGACCCTGTGCACGTGATATTCGACCATTGCCTTGATGCTGTCAAAGCCATATTTCTCGATTGTCCAACGGTTGCTCGAGTTCTGGATGACGTAATGTTTGATCTGGAAGTCGAAGGGAGAGGTAGGCAACGATTATGTCACAAGTTGGTCTAGTTAATCGGAGGACTTACACCACTCTCCTCTTTGTCCTGATAGACCATAACCGAGAGGATGTAGGAGCGAACTCCGTCTTTGGCATTGGGCTCAGAAGTTCGTATGAGAAAGTCGCCATTGTTGTGCAACATCATCCGAATGTCTTCTCGGGGCAAAAGGCCTAAAAATATTATAAAAGGTCGTTTGGGATTTATAGGGACAGAAGTAACTGACAAGGCGTTAGGGTTGGACTTACCGTGATAGTACGGCTCATTCACGATTGATGGATCATAAGGACCACGTTGATGCGCCATGACAGAGCCTCCCGGAAAAACCGGTTGTGGTCCGACCATTTTCGACATGGCCAGAGCTATGGAATGGATTTGAAAAAAAGGAAGGAAGAAAACGAAAGCTCGGAATTTGCATAATTTGAGGACAAAATTTGAGAAAAATTATTTATTCAGATTTTTTTAATTGAAATTTCAAGATGACTCAATTTATGAGCTTTCCTCGAAAAGGGTAAATTGTAGAGTAGACTCTGTGATTTTACAGGTAGTTCACAAGAGAGCCGCCGAGATTTGATTTCTTTTTTTAATTTTTATCCATCACCATCAAGAATTTTGACATCCAAGTCAAAGAAATTATCGATTTCGAATGCTTTGATAAATCAGGATGATGGTGAATCCCCGACACCGCAATTGCAGATTTTATATATATAGGCGTGTCTATCATTTTGAAATGGAGTGTATTTTAATAAAATTCGCGAAAAAATATCTACGCACTTTATGACATCACATTTGTTTTTCGAACAGCACATTTTCGGTCTGTTGGGAAAATAATGAGCACAATTTCGCTGCCCCAATCACATCGCTGAAGTGAAAAGCAATTTGATTTTTTCGCCACACAATTCATTTTCCCGACGGCGATGCGATCTTCGCCACGACAGAGTGCTCATTATTCTCCCGACAGACTGATAGCAAGCTTCCGTTCTTTACGTTCCGTATAACGTTTCAGACTCTTCTGATCGCCGATAGCATTTGGTTTTGTGTGGAGCTGTACAGAATGGCCAATAAGACGATGGATGGAGAATACTACACACTTTTCGGCTGGACCTTAAAGTTCGTCGAAGAAATGGGCGTCTTTTTTATTGTCTTTGCCTGCTTTGGGGCCCTCTACGTTCTGCTCAACATTTACTTCACCTACATCGCGTTCAAGGCCTACCGTTACCTGGTTAATGTCCTCAACACTCAGGCCCATCACATCGACGCGGTGATGGTGTCCACGCATCAGACGGCATATCCTCCGGCTTCGGCGAATCCGGGCTTCAGCCCGTACCCGCACGCGGCTCCGGCCGACTCGTTCAGCTCGCCTGCCGGAGTGCCGGGCCGCGGATTCCAGGTTCCTCCGTCGGTTTATCCGGATATAAAGTCTGACAATGCCAAATAACATATGTAAATGTTGGCTGGTGGTGTTGACCAAGTGCTCGAAATATTCTATAATAAAGGTTTCTATTCTCTCTACCATTGCCAAGCGTGAGCTAATACTTTCAGGAGTTGTTACTCAGTTCATGCCCGACGTGTCTAAAAAAATTAGAGAAAGTCTGAGCGTCGCGCTTGTGGTAGACTTGGATGCGGGCTCGGCCGGGCCGAAGCAAAATTGAAACGGGCCGGGCCGGCCCGAGAGCCATGTCTAGCTTGGGGTACTTAATTTTTTCTAGTGTGAATTGACGAGACTATACCGCTCAAAACATCGCAGAATGAAATTTCAAACCCGCAAGTTTCGCCTTTTTTGGAGCCAAATTGCGCCCGTACCAGGCCAAACACTGTGATATTACACTAGGCACCAATAAAAAATAAAGTGAATTAGAGATGTCAGAGTGAATATACATGACCTATACCAAAAACTTCTACTTCTAATGTTGTACACATCATATGTATAATATATGCGTGATTTTTTATTTTGATGATTAGAAATTTGATGTTTTTTCTTCGAGTGTACAACTTTTTATCCCAGTCGGAGCTCCGCCGTGTCTTCGTCGAGCGCCTTCGGAGAACCTGCACCGACCTTACTCCAGGATCCTAAAACAATATTTGTTGGCCTGAAGCTTCGTTGACCTGAGTTGTTGTTGACCCGAACAATCGCGTTCTAAACTGTCGCTGGTTGAAAATGTCGAGACGCAAAGCTTTCAGAGATTGTAGACTATTTGGAGAGTGTTTGCAAAGCCTAGGGAAGTTCTGTTTGTTAGCCTTGTCTAAGTCGCTCCATCAAGACCTACTGCAATATAGCAAAATGTTTTATGTCAAAAAATTGTTATCTCGTTGAAAATTTGATGTTCAATATGTGAAGTTTGGACTATATTTTGACCATCATGTCTCCGTTTCGCCTTTTTTCCTCGCAAAAGACGTGATCCATTTTGCTATTTTCTCTTTGTAAATAGACCCCCACTGGGCTGAAAGACCCTTTAATGGCTGAAAAAACCAAAATTCTTTTATCTTTCCCTCAAAATTTCACTCTTTTCGTCAAGAATTTGAATAACAAAACTTATTTTTGAAATCTTTGTTTTCGATAAAAACTAGTTTGAATCGGATTTTACTCGTTTTCGAGTGGAAATGTTGTCGGTAATGACGTTCAATACGTGGAGAATGGGGGATTTTGTGGAGAATGGGCGGCAAAAGGTTGCACATCAGATTCGACGGGCCGATGCGGATATTGTGGGAGTTATTGTGAGTTTATTTTTGTGTTAATTTGCATAAAATTTGAATGAGTTAAAAATTTGCTTAAACTAAAATTTTATTTTTTTACTAGAAAAATATTTGGATTGAATGAAATTGGAAAATTTTGCAAAAATTTGCATAAATAAAAAATTTGCATAAATTTTTTTACAACAAAAAATCTCACATTTCGCATTGATTTTGTCATTTTCCAATAATTTTCACAATTTTCAAATCTTATAAGCCACAAAAAAATCAAAAAAATTTGCAAAAAATCAGAATATTTTATGGGATATCCTTATGACGCGCCCTCTGCTGACAAGAAAAGACATCCTTGGCAGCGAGGCATTCAATGTCGGGAGCGGTGAAAGTATAGGTGCACATTTCGAATTGGTCGTTCTTGTAGCAGTTCTGAAGACATTTGTAGAGCACCTCTTTGTCACCGTTGTGTTTCTCTTGACACAATTTGCAAATCCTTTCGCGGAGGGCGAAATGAGCGGGGTAGTTTTGGAGGAGGTCCTGGAAAAAATGTGTAACAAATAGAAAGAGTTATTGTAAGAAGAAAAGTGATAAGAAATTTCTAACGTCCGACTAGTGAGACTATCTGATTTAATCATTATTTGGGGCCAAGGTAGTACAAATCCCCAGTCCAATTTCAGCCCCCCATGACCCAGTATAAACCCCCTCATCCCATCTGAACCGCCTACTCGGGATTGGGTTCTCTCGGCTACGATCATCGTCGCCTGAACCACAACCAGCGGGGCTCATTTTACTCTAATTTGTATTTTTTGTATTATTCTAATTTTTTCATTATGGGGGGCGTGAAATGGGCAAAACAGTGGGGGTTTGAACTACCTCTCGTGGGGGGCTGAACCACCAAAACCCCCATTATTCTGTCCTCTCTAAAAAGGGAAGTAGCCCGAGTACGAGGCTCAGATTTTCCTTAAATTTTGCTCATATCTCATGCATTGGTCACGTATTAATCTCTGAATTTCTCAGCTTGCGCTTTGCTGGCGCAGCCGAGATACTCAACGAACTTTGTGGCCGAGAGAGTACGAGAAATGCAGAGAGTGGCCACAGAGGCCACTTTTTTGCCATATTTTTGATTTTGCCGGACGTGCGTACAAATTACAAAAAAAAATTTTTTTTTGAACAGAAAACAGATGAAGGAGAATAGAGATTTAAAAATTACCTCACAGTCCTTGAAATAATGAACGGTGCAAGAACATAAAGTTATAAGAAAAGAGAATAGTAAAACAGCGAATTTATCCATCATGAAAGACAAATAGCCTTTCTGTTCCAATTTAAAATTTCATTTTGTAATCGAAATTTAATTTATAGCTACTGATAGGCTTTTAAGAATATAAATTAAAATTAATTAGAAGAAATCATGCATGATTTTAACCAAAATTTTAATTAGAATTTTTGGGCGTTACATTAGCCATAAGAATTTTGCTTTCAGGAGTCCATGAGTCAAGATCAGGTCGATAAAGTCGACGAATTACTCAAAGGAACCTACAAATTTTCCTATCAATATTGCGCATCAGTTGCGGTAAAATCAAAACATAAGGCAAGACTTTTATGATCTGCCCTAAACACAGTAGAACTTGTTAGATCTTATACTCATCAAAAATCTCGAACAGTTGCCAACGTGTTGTGGTGAGATTGGACACGGGAATTATCGTCAAAATATACGCCGTCTACATGCCATCCGAGAATTATGGGCCGTATTTGCTGGAGAAACATCCGAATATCCCCTTTATTATATTGGACTTGAATGAAATGAGTAAGCGTAGAGTTTTATGAGTTGAATAGAGATTTTCAGCCCGAAGACTGGAGATGGGAAGGATAGCGACGTGCGAGGAAATGAAGGACGACTTGAAAAATGCGGAAAAATGCCCTGTTTTCGTTTTTGGAGACTTCAACAGCCCATCGGATATGGATTATAAAGGGTAAAGGAATGAAAGAAGTGTTGCTCGGGTTTTGATAAACCTTGACAAGTTTAGAATAAGATTTTCTAAGCCTTATGCGAGATTTCTAGCTCACGCTTGACAAAAAACCGAGATTTTTAGGTCAAAAGTTGGAAAGAATCAAAATTTTTTTTGCAAATTTGGGCATGAAAAATTTTATGCTTATTTCTACTGCAGAAGGTATTTTTTCCACAAAAAATTAATTTTCTCCGCACAAAACTGGGAAAGATATAGCCAAAAAGTGTTTTCCTCTCTGACCGCTCTCCGCGTTTCGCGTAGTCTCTCGGTCCCGTAGATCGTTGAAAATCTCGGCTGCCCTTGCAAAGCACGTGCGAAAATTTTTAGGTATTGATACGTGGCCTATGACAGAAATGTCTGCAAATTTTTTAACTAAAATCTGAGCGTTGATCCAGGGGTACGGTACTTCCCTTGTTAGTTTGACATGAGAAAGTTTACTTCGTCTCAAATTGACCCTTGGAACCACCGAAATTCCTATTTTTTGACATTGTTGAATAACACAAAACATCTTTTCCGAAATGAATAGACCTTCCTGCAAAAAGGTTTTTTAACGATTTCCTCTGAAATTTAAAGTGTAAAATCAACATTACCACCGTCGTATTTTAAAAACCACTCAATTCCTTAATTTTTAGCCAACTCCGTCCCTACGAGTGGCCTACCACAAAGATCCTAAGAGCTCACGGTGGCTTCACGGACTCGTTTCGTGAAGCTAACCCTTGCCCAGCCCAATACCCCGGCCATTCTTGGGCGACCATCTACAAAAACATCCATGAGAATGGAACGCCAGGGCGTGAGCCTCAGGATCGTATTGACTTCATTTTTTACAAAGCCGGAACTACTTGTAGATGCGTTCAAAGCGAACTTTTTGTTGACGAGTACGTTGAGAAACCGAACATTGTTGAGTACAACGTATGGCCATCAGACCATTTTGCTGTAATTAGTCGATTTAACATGGATGTTGGGAAAGCGACAACGTCATCGGTTAGGCAAAGTTTAGTGGATGGACATAGTTGTTTGAGGTGTGGACAAAGATAGGATTGAGTGAATATAACATTAGTTGGAGGCCTCTTTTTACATATAGGAAATGTTCAAAGTGCAAGGCTCAGATTTTATGAAACTTGGCACAAATTAAGAATATTTTTTTCCAAGACCTATACCAGATTTCTAGCTCGAATTTTGCAGAAACGACGGAGATTTTTATCCCGAAATTTGGCAAAATTGTAACACCCATTTTTGCGAATTTTGGCACAAAAAAAATCATGCCTTTTTCTACCGTAGCGGATAATGTTTCTATACAAAAAATTAATTTTGTCCGCGCGAAACTGACAAATATATAGCTAAAAAGTGGTTTCCTTTGACCGCTCTCCGCTTCTCTCGTACTCTCTTGTCAAAAAAGATCGCTTAATATCTTGACGGCGCCGGCAAAGCGCGAGCTAAAACTTTCAGGAATAGATATTTGGTCTATGTCCAAAATGTATGCAAAATTTAAAGGAAATCCGAGGGTTGCACTTGGGGCCCTTTCCATGTATAATATATTCTTATAACCAATTTATAATACATTCCAGTGCATTATTATAATAACTATAATAACTTATTTATTCGAATGTACAAATCTCCCTTTAAATCAGCTGATAATAAAGATTTATCAATGTCAACGCCGGCACGACCACCCCCAGCTTCTTCGCGTCCGCCGAGTCCGTGGTGATGTGGATTCGATCGTAATACATGCTCATTATGTCCAATACAACTCCGTTCGACCAACCAAAACCGGTCTGAACCTTGTACTCGCCTCCGTGGCCGGGCTCGGGGACATCTCCGATTACGTTGTACTAAAAATTCAGTGTCATGAAAGATTTTTTGATTTTACAAAGAGAGACCGTAAAACTTACCTTTTCAAACATAGCTTTCGACTTTTTATAGACCTTGTAGTTGCCCATCAGCCATCTGGATGCGATCTCGTAGGCTTTGTCCTGCATGATTGGATCGGTAGACTTCCGGAGACCTTCTATGACCATGTGATTCAGAGGGCTCCATCCATTCGGGAAGTCCCATTGCTGACCGGTCAAATTGTTGATGCTAGTGGGAATGCCTCCGGGGAAATCGAAGAACTTGGCTTCCTAAGAGAGAAAGAAGAAATTAGAAAAGTAAATACGACCTCTACAGTAAGCATAGGTGTGAAAATTTTCATGCCACAGTTTGCAAAGAACTCTCGTGTTTTTTGCCAAATGTCAATTTAAAAACCTCGGTTGTTTCTACAAGGCGCTTATATAGGAATCTCGCATACAGCGACAGACCTGATCCAGTGGCAAGAAAATACCATTTTGCATCCGGGAAGTATCAATAAATGTGACAAAATGCCTCCCTCTCCATCGAAAAAAAATCCGGCTTTGAAGGAGTTTTTGAAGCCCTTACAAAAAGAGCGGGCGTGCTTTTGAAATCAGATTTTTTTTCACTTGGAGAAGGACGTTTTTTGCAACATTTTTGATGCGAAATGATACGTTTTTTGCCACTGGATCAGGTCCGCCACTGTACGTCTTTGAAAACATTTTTTTTAAATTTGCTTCAAGTTTGGACAAAATCTGAGCGTTGCACTTGGAGCACTTCCTTCATAGGCCAAAACGAAAAAAAGTAATTTTATCGAAAAAAATCTATACAGTGTGGACCTATGTATAAAAAACTTTTATAGCAAAAAATTTCGTGGGTCCCACGGGTTCATTTTAGGTCAAAATAAAAATTCATGAAACAAAGACTTTCTGTAACAAATATCAGCTTGTCGGGAAAATAATAAGCACTCTGTCGCGTCAAAAATCGCATTGCCGCTGAGAAAATTAATTTTGTGGCGGCAAAATCAAATTGCTTTTCACTTCAGCGACGCGATGGGGGCAGCGACAGTGTGCTCATAATTTTCCCGACAGACTGATATTTGTCACAGAAGAGCTTCGTTTCATGGGGGCTCATTTTGGCCTAGAATGGACCCGTGGGGCCCACGAAATTTTTTGCTATGAAAGTTTGTTGTACATAGGTCCCACTGTATAGATTTTTTTCGATAAAATGCCCTGTAAATTTTTTGGTCACGATTATTTGTGCTTTCACTATAAAACAACCAAAAATAAACTTACTCCAAGTTTCTTGAAGAGCCTCACACTTTTGCTCTCGTCCAAGCGATTGTAGCACCCGGTGAACAATGGGACCGCAATCGACGGGAACACATCCAAATTATGTTTCTCCGTCCTCGTGTTATAGTCATACCACGCTCCTTCGGTCTCGTTGTAGAAGATTTTCTCAAAGGTTTTTCGGAAGTCCTCGAACTTCTTCTGATACTTGTCCGCCTTCTCCGGTTTGTCCGCAATCTCGAACAAATACCCGAGAATATCCGTGTTGTAGCAGAGAAAGGCGTTCAAGTCAACTGGGGCGATGAGCTGAGTCTCCATTGTATGCAGGTTGACGCCGTCCTCGAACCAGCGCGAGGAAAAGTCCCAGCCGGATTCGGCCGCACTGGCCGCGGCTTGGAAATAAAATTGCGATTCTTCGGTCTGAAAAAAAATAGTTTTTTTTTAAGATATCATAGAGCTGTAGGTAAAATACGACAGGAAAAACTGTGATAATAATTGAAAATTTTTGAAGAAATGGAATATCGCAAGTACAGTAACACCTCTGTACAACGAATTCCAAGTGACCAAAAATTTAGTCATCGTGTTTTGCCCTCTACTAATTAACCATGTAATTAATTTGTAAACCAAAAAATCGTAAAACTCTTTTGGGCATGTTTCAAAAAAATTTTGGAAATTCAAAAAATCTCATTTTTAAAGCAATGAAAAAAAAATTTGGAATTTTTGGCCTTTTTAACCCTACTTTTTTAACAAGGAAAGTACTTCTATGGGGTGTGGAGTTACAGGTCGAGATATACATCAAAAAATTCGCAAAAATTTTCTGATTCAGAATATATATAAATTAGCTGCCTAATTTTGGTCTGATGACATGTTTTTGTCCTCAGAAGTTTTCTCGCGACACCATGCAAGTGTCCTTTTGGCCGCGTTTTTACCAATAAAAAAATTTTATTTTGTGCTAAAATAAATTCTGAGGCCTTGACAAGCCTTAAAATATCAAATTGGATTACAACTACACCTTAAAAGTAGTTTCAATGTAAAAAATGGGTTCTAGTGTGGCAAAAAGAATCGAACCCTTCACCCTCGGATTTCCCATCTAGCGCTCTAACCACTCGGCCACACCGCTCTCTTCCAAAGGAAGAGACCGAGCGCGCTTTTGTTGCCGCAGATTTTTTCCTCGAGAAATACATTTATTGATAAAACTCGTTGATAGACCAAAATTAGGCAGCTAATTTTTATATATTCTGAATCAGAAAATTTTTGCGAATTTTTTGATATATATCTCGACCTGTAACTCCACACCCCATAGAAGTACTTTCCTTGTAAAATACGTCTCCGCCTCTATACATTTGTGTTTAATTTTTTTCTGCACAGTGCAACAATTTTTTCTATTTCACTGTGCAGCCCTCAAAAATTTGAAATTTTGCGCACAGTGCAAAAAATTTTGTGGTAAACTGCACAGTGTGGCCGTCAAAAAATCAAGTTTTTTCGCACAATCCCAAAATTTGGAAATTCAAAAAATCTCATTTTCAAAAAAAAGTTAAAATAAATAATTTTTTACATTAAATTTTTTTTTTAAATACGAAACCTTCTTTTTTAACAATTTTCGAATTTCCCCTACCGTCATATTGTATTTCTGCGCCACCTCCAGATCAGCCGAAAATGACTCTGGCCTTGGGACGTTCGTTGGGACATCGTAAAAGAAGGTCTGCACCTTCTCCGTGCCCAAATCAATCTCCTTCATTCGGTTGTTGCACCAGAAAATGTACTCCTTTTCCAGAGTGGCCAAATGTTTTTTGACGAAATCCACATCTCCAGTTGATTGATAGTACTGATAGACGGAGGGAATCAGGGTTGGAGGCTGGGAACGGCGTGTGTAGTAAATTCGGCCACCATTCGGGACAAATCCGAATCTTAAAAAAAAATTAACGAGGGAATGGTCTGAACTTCCCCCAGCGTTTGGGAAAATGACTAGTACAGGCGGATAGAGCAGGTCAACTTTGGTAAAAAGAGCCATTTTCCAGCTGCGGAATAAGCCCGGCCGACGAGAAAAATCGACCGAAAGTTCCACAAAAATTTCCTCTTTCTCTTCCCTCGGAAAAGAAGAGCGGTGTCCAGTGGTTCGGTTAGCCGAGTGGATAAAGCATCCGCTCGATATCCTTTTGGGGGTTGGTTCGATTCCGGGGTCTCGCGAAGGACCGTGATAGGGCTTTGATGAGCAAGATCAAACTCTGACCACAAAAAAAAAATATTTTGTCTTTTTCAAAGTCAAGTCTATCACAAAACAAGTATAACGTCTACGTTCCATCGCTTTGAAGGTTCGGAAGCACCGAAAAAATTCATTTTTTGACGATTATTGTTCTGGTATAATTCACGTATACTAGGCGGGCCAAAAAGTCTTGACATGTCTGCACAGTGCGCCGTCGTGCATGAAATTTGTCGCGCGGCGACAAGAAAAAATTACGGTGCAATGCGACACCGCACAGTGCAAAAAGATTGTTTTGAAAAGGGTAAACAACGCACAGTGCGTTCTTCATTCGCACCCCGCCAAAGGTTTTATCGCGCGACACCTCGTCGCGAGGAATCCTTCGATTGCGACCCCGCTCGATTGCGACCTCGCATCGATTGCGACCCCGCATCGATTGCGACCCAAAATGGGGTAAAGCGACCCCGGGATGAAAATTCTTTGATTCTCTTCGGGAAAAGCTTGCTTTAGGGGTTTTCGAGGGTGCTGATTTCGAAAATAATGTTCATTTTTCCTTTAGTACTACATAGTACTGTCTGATACTATATAGTACGAAGTGAAAATATCGCTTTTGACGTTAAATACTCGATTTAGGGGTTTTCGAGGGTGCTGATTTCGAAAATGATGTTCATTTTTCCTCTAGTACTACATAGTACTGTCTGATACTATATAGTACGAAGTCAAAATATAGCTTTTGACGTTAATGGTGTTGGTTTGATGCTTAGTACTCTTCAAAAACACGTTTTAAAGACTTGGTGCTATATAGTACTGTCTGATACTATATAGTACGAAGTCAAAATATGGCTTTTGACGTTAATGGTGTTGGTTTGATGCTTAGTACTCTTCAAAAACACGTTTTAAAGACTTGGTGCTATATAGTACTGTCTGATACTATATAGTACGAAGTCAAAATATCGCTTTTAACGTTAATGGTGTTGTTTTGATGCTTAGTACTCTTCAAAAACACGTTTTAAAGACTTGGTGCTATATAGTACTATCTGATACTATGTAGTACGAGGTGATACTATATAGTATCAGACAGTACTATGTAATACTAGAGGAAAAATGAACATGATTTTCGAAATCAGCACCCTCGAAAACCCCTAAAGCAAGTTTTTCCCGAAGAGAATCAAAGAATTTTCATCCCGGGGTCGCTTTACCCCATTTTGGGTCGCAATCGTTGCGGGGTCGCAATCGATGCTGGGTCGCAATCGATGCGGGGTCGCAATCGATGGAATTCTCGTCGCGACACTGGATTCATGCGCCCGCACGGTGCGAAAACATGTCAAGACTTTTTGGCCCGCCTAGTAAAACGTATAAAAATGGCAAAATATTTTTTGGGTTGTTAGAGTCCCAAAAAATATTTCTGTGCAGTCCTCAAAATTTTAAATTTTTTTTTGCACAGTGCAAAAATTTTAATCTACTGCACAGTGCAGCCGGCTTTTCAAAAAAAGCCTTTTCACTTTGCACCGTGCAAAAAAAGCGACAACAATTTGCACTGCGCGGCTTTATGATTGTCGCTTTTCTTCACTGTGCTTTTTTGACACTTCCGCACTGTGCAATTTTTACGAGAAATAGTTCAGTGCACCGTGCAGTTTGAATTTTAGGCTAAAAATTTAACTGCACAGTGCAGTTGGAATTTTAGGCCCAAAAATTGACTGCACTGTGCAAAAATTTTTTTTTTCAAATTTTCCAAAATTTACATATTTTTTAAAATTTTTAGCCCTCTAAACTTACTCATTAACCATATCGAGCAGATTTTCCAGCATATACTTGCTTGTTTTGTCCATCCCAGATACCAACAATCCCTTGATGATCCAATAAGTGTCCCAATAATAGAACTCTCGGAATCTCCCGCCCGGAATGATAAACGGATTCTTCACAAACAACAACGAATGTTTGTCCTTTTCCGAAAACAAATTCTGCTTCACTTTTCTGCACAGCGTTTTCCAAATCCCGTGCAGATTCAGCGCCCATTCCCTGAGGCTATCGTCCTGGATTCCGATGATTTTCTCGGGCTTCTCCACCCAATCCTCCGGCTCACAAACGTCCAACTCGCTTTCGGGGGGATTGAAAAATTTGATGATAAAGTTGTTTAGTTTGGTGCGGTCGATTTTTGGGATGATCGGATTTGGGCCGAAAATTTTTTTGAATTCTGCGTTGATTTCCGCTGAAAAAATTAAAAAAATTTTGGAAAGCAAAGTGAAATTTGATGGAACTTTTGAGTTAATTGGGTCAAAAATAGCCTAAAAAAGGAAGTTTCAGTCTGTCGGGAAAATAATGAGCACAGTCTCGCTGCGCCGATATATTCTAAAAAAATCTTTTTTTTATTTTTGTGATGAAAAAATCAAATTTTTTATGAAACGATGAGAAAAATTTAATAACTAGACAAGTAGTGTCAAAATAAAAATTTGTGGCCTTTATTGTTTCCAACTTACCTGGCTCCGCCAAAAGCACACTGTCCACGAAGTCTTTAGAGTCATTGTAGATTTTGTGGTAATTCACGGCTTCCAGAATTGGCCCTTTGCAATAGACTTCGCTAAAAGACAAAAAATAGGAAATACAAATATTAAAAATCGGGAAAAAAATTTTTTGGGCCATATCTTTGCCACGCAAAAAAATTTTTTTTGTTAAAATTTTTAATGACGAAATTCAAAAAAGAATGAATTTTTGCAAATTTTCGACTAAAAAATCTCGATTGTTTCTGCAAAGCGCTTGCAAAAAATCTCGCATATATCTTCGGAAAATTTTGGCTTACAAGGGAAGTACCCCAAGTGCGACGCTCAGATTTTCTTAAAATTTTGCACACACGTCGGGCATGGACTATATATCAATTCCTGAAAGTTTTAGCTCGCGCTTTGCGGGCGCCGCTGAGATATCGAACGATTCTTGCCGCCGAGAGAGCACGCTAAACGTGGAGAGCGGTCAGAGAGAAAAGCGACTTTTGGCCATAACTTTGGCAGTTTCGTGCGGAAAATTTTGATTTTTTGTAGAAACACGAACTTTTACGGTAGAAATAGGCATGAAACTTTTCGTGTCGAAATTCCGCAAAAAGTCCTAAATTTTCGCCGATTTTCGATCTAAAAATCTCGATTGTTTCTGCAAAGCGCGAGCTAGGATTTTCGCATATATTTTAGAAAAAATTATTCTAAATTTGTGCCAAGTTCCATCAAAATCTGAGCGTCGCACTTGGGGTACGTCCCCTGTTAATTTGAGCCAGGTTTTATAAAAAAATCAGCGTCATACTTGGAGTAATGACCGGCTACGTTAAAGGGTTATTTTAATCATATGGACAGTCAAGTTTCCCAAAAAATCTCACCTATTTTTGAACGTGTCCAAACACATTTCCTTTTCCAGTCCATCCTCTCCAAAAGTGGGTTTATCATACCAGTAAAACTGCATATATCCATCATTCTTTTCTTGAAAAATTTGATTCACAGGATGACCAGAGGCGCCCAAAATAAATGCCAAAATTGTAATCCGTCGAAGTAGCATTGTGAAGGCCCAAATTCTGAAAAAAGAATCAAAAATTTTTCCAAAAAGTTTCGATTTAATTTGAAAAGTTCGAAAAAATCGTTATTTGTTTATATTTTCGGAACATTTGTAAACGGAAAGCGTCGTAAAAAGGGCTTATCATAAAAAAATAAAACTGAAGTTTAACCTCGTACGAATACAGTAAGAAAAAGAGGGTTCAGGAGAGGGCACAGTAAAAATTTGGTATAGCAAAACCTGTCTATAACAAACGAAATGGTTTTTGAGAGCTCTGAAAAAATCTATAGGAAACATTTTTGAGGCACCTTGATAGAGCCTAAAAAATTTAATTTTATCAAAAAAATCGATACAGCGGAATCGATGTACAACAAACTCCTATCAGTCTGTCTACAAAATAATGAGCACTCTGTCGCATCAAAAATCGCATCGCCGCCGAGAAAATGAATCGTGTCGCGGAAAAAAACAAATTTTTTTACTTCAGCCGGCATCTCCTCTAAAGGCCCCATACACGGTCCGGATAACGTATTTTACTAACATTTACACCATCACACTGTCGGGAAAATAATGAGCACACTGTCGCATCTAAAATCGTCGATTAATAAATTGTGTCGCGGCAAAATCAAATTTCTTTTCACTTCAGCGACGCGACTGTAGCAGCAAAATCGCGCTCATTATTTTCCCGACAGACTGACAGAACAAAAAAAATTGTGGGTCTCACGGGTCCATTTTAAGCCCAAAATTGACCCCCGTACAATGAAACCCTTCTATAACAAACACATTTTTGGGTTCATTTAAAATTTGTTGTATAGAAGTTGCACTAAAAATGAAAAATATTTTTGGAAAAGAATTTATTATATAGAGTAAGAAAATGATGCCAAAATATAATCCGTTTGTGTGCGAGGAATGTTATCAGCCTCTTTTTTTGTCTTACGAAAGAAAATTATCAGTTCGAGAGAACAAAAAAAAGGATTCGTGAACGGAGTGCTGATATGGTCGAAGTAATGTCCAGAAAGTGCAAGGTAGTCGGAAAAATAATGGGCACGATGTCCCTGCGACAATCGCGTCGCTGAAACGGAAAGAAATTTGATTTTGCCGCGACAAAATTCATTTTCTTGGCAGTGATGCGATTTTCGATGCGACAGAGTGCTCATTATTTTCCTGACAAGCTGATATTTCTTATCAAGGCCTTCGTTTCATGAGGGCTCATTTTGGCCTGGAATGGACCCGCGGGACCTACGATATTTTTTGCTCTAAAAGTTTGTTGCTTTTAGAGGTTACATTGTATCGATTTTTTAATAAAATTACGTGTTTTTGGCTCTATCAAGTAAAAAAGTGATTTAAAAATCTTTTTTCTATAGATTATAAGCATTCTAAATCAACGGCAATGCACAATACAGTCCTAGACAGTAACAGCAAAGACTCCAAACGTATTCAAATTAAATCTTTGATCGGTTAAGAAGCAAAATAACTGACAATAAAATCATTTTAAATTAAAACAAGAAACAGCCAAGTCTCTAGAAGAAATCTCGACTTGGATGAGACGTTCCAAACAAACCGCTTTAAAAAATATTTTAAAAAATTGTTTCGAATTCCTTCAGGCGCTAAAAGGACAGCAGCCGATCCCGTTTAATCACTGTTCTTTTCTATTCAATTTATCGACTCGCGATTTCGCAGACAAAATGGGCATGGTCGACTTTATTCCACCACTGTTTGAATCATAAATGTAATTTTGTTCAAACACAAAGGTCATTGTGAATTGGTGATTCAAAACATGACACACCTCTTTGGCTACCGTCGTTCTTTTGATTATTTACATAAAACACAATGTTGTCCAAAACAGTCTAAACTCTAAAAAGTGAAGGGTTTCGGAAAGTACTCTATGCTTTAATTGGGATGAATTTTACAACATAAAAATAAAAATTCTGTCGGAAAAATAAATGAGCACCTTGTTGTTGCGGCTACCGTGTCGCTGAAGTAAAAAATAGCCTGATTTTGCCGCGACACAATTTATTTCTCGACAATTTTAAATGCGACATTGTGCTCATTATTTTCCGGACAGACTGATAATTGAAATGGTAGTAAAATACGCCGTTAGAAAATACTTGGAAATGTCCTAATCCTTAGAAAAATGTCGGCAAAAAAAAATAGGTAATTTGACGGGTTTTTTTCAATCTGATGTCAACATCATATTGCCGTCGTTTCCGTCATTTTGGCTAGATCGAAAATTCTGATATATGTAGTTTTCAAACGCGAACTATTATGAATACTTTTTATATTAATCGTAACTAGTTTTACTGCTTATTTCATCGGTCGGTTTGATAACAAGAGACCATTTATAGTTCATAAAAATTTTTAATTCCTACAGTTTTTGAGTAAAAACCAACAAAAATTTTCCGAAAAATTTTAATTTGACAATCACAACCAATAGCTTGACATGACGAAAATGGCGGCAATTTGACAACAACGCCTCGATTTGACAACTTAACAACCCTATTAGATGACATATACCTTTCGCAATTTTTCGCTGACCATTCAATTTACACTGCTAGTTTGTAGTATCAACCATTCCGGACAAAATTTTTTTCTTTACCACAATGTGTAGCCGACTCAACTCCGAAAAGCTGCTTTAAGAGTTTATTTGATACTTCGCCATTGGGAGGTCGATAAGCCTCAATAAGAGGATTGGCGATGACAATGCTGATAACATCTTCACTTACCATCCTTGTGGGTGCGTGCTCGATTACTTAATCCGCCTATTTTTACATACCGGAACTGGCGATAACAGAGTCCGATTGACATAGAATATCAATTAGGATCGCTTTTTTGCCGTGAAGATAAAAAAGCAGCGTATTATTGGTGATATTTTGGTAATTTTGCGGAAATAGGCAAAGATAAGCAAAACATTTTATAATCGAGGAATTTGAAAAATGTGGTGTTTATATTGCAAAGTTAACAATCAATATCGAAGCCTACGACTATATACTACAGAAAGTTACGATATTTTGGCCGTTTTCATCTAAACAGCGGACACTATCATCAAATTATATTATTTATGACATCAAAAAGTTCAAACCAAAAATTTTGATAAACCTCAAAAAATGTTGTGGAGGACGATAAATAATGACGCCAAAAATGGTATCAAAAACATTTTCTGGCTCTTTCCAAACATTATTTCTTACTGTAGCACCCCTAATCTACTGTAGTTTCGATTTTGTCCTATCTATATATTATACGATCCCCTCGAAGAAGCCGATTAACTAGAGACGCCACACCTTAGCTTTCACGAGAAGAGCAACTGACAAGTTCTCCAGCCTTTTACAATCTTAAGCTTCAAATTAATTTTGATGTTCCGGGCAGTTTGAGAAGTTCTTGGTCTTATCAATTGTTCGCTATTCTCGGGTTGATAAAATCACTCAAACAACGTGTTTTACATGCAAATGGTGTTACTGACCATGTTCTCTTCGAAAACTAATTAGACCTGTTTATCAGTGCAATTGGTTAGGTGTGGTGCGAAGGTCGGGATATTGTACATGATGAATATGACGGATGTAATTCAAAGATCATTCTGAAATATGAAAACCTGCCCTATTTGCACAAATATATCTTTTATTTTCAATGCTAGGCGAATTCGCGACAATTACAAGTCAATTTCATCGAACAATGTCACGCCACCTGAATCCCAACACGAAAACAATGAATGCCAACTTCCCTTGGCATTCCGTTTATTCGTCGGCTTTTCACGTTTTTTCGTGGGCTTGAGTAAGATCAATTTTATTGCGAGTGATACGCTTGTCCTTGGGCTATTTTTACGCACGAATAGCCGTAATAATTTGGATGTTGTTTTAGGTACCTAAAAATGGTGCGGACTCGGCGAGGGAACGGCACGTCGTTAGGTGGGACAACAGAGTCTCCAGTTGTGGCAAATGGAACAGAAACCCCTAAAGAAACGATGAAAAGCTTGTTGAAACCACAGTTGAAGTAAGGAGAGTTTGAGTATTGTTTTTGGATTTTAGGATTTGATTCTGAGAGTTCCTCTATGTCGAACTTGTTTGGTTTAGAATAAGGGTAAAAACAGGTTTTATTGGAAGGCAGTTGGCAGAAAAGTCAAGAAATGAATGAAGCTAAATTTCTGAAAACTTACAGTTATTCTCAAGGCGGATTTCGTCGAATTGCATTGAAATTGAAGAAGGTGTCTTCTTTATACCTAAATTATTATAAATTTCTGCGAAATTACATAAGAATACGCCTAAAGCTTGTTTCAAATATGTATTACAACCTATTGTTGCTGCTACACGCTATTTTCTGGCAATAGAGATTTCTTTTAAAAAGAATGTGGACTTTTATCTTTTATATTATCCATGCCAAAATTCTTCGAGTTTGATAACTAACTTGATTTGTTTTCAGAGCGCAAGCAGCCCACAGCCCTAATGAGTCAACTGAGGAACCTAAAACCCCGAAAAAGAACACTAATAATAATGGGACGCCTGTAAAGTCATTCGCCTTCCTTCTACAACAAGGAATCTTGTCAAATGATGTGGAGAAAGTGGGAAGTGCGATAAAGGCTTGCGGGAAGGACAGAGCGTCAGCTCATCAAACAGCTGAAGATCTGGATTCGACAAAAGTGATCCCTCTGCTTCAAATGATGGACCGAGTTTTCCGAGAAGGCCAAAAGAAAAGAAGTAACTCGTTGTACCTCAGAGACCTTAAATATTGGATTGATTTTCTGGAAGTGACACTTCAGGCACATGCGACTTTCCTCTCGACAGTAAGTTTTTTTACATTCTTTGGTTTTTCGAGATTTAGGATATTACACTTGACATCTGATGCGGATTGCTGATTTTCGGGCTAAAATCATGTCCGAGACATCAGCATTTCGTCAAAAATTGAAGAATTAGAGCGTAATCTCTTTTATTGCAGGTTTCAAACTTGGATCAGCAGATTGGAAGTCTCATCGAATACGTCGAAGCTCGGACAGCTAATCTCGAGAAATTGATGAAACTTGACGGTAAAATCACTTTCTTCTGTGAGCAAGTGCAGCGACGATTAAATCCTGTGAAGTATGTGGAACAAGAACCTCAAGTCATCTTTGAAGGTAAGATTTTTTGAGATCTCTGATATTATCCATGACGAAAAAAGCTCGATTTTTTTGTTTTCATCTATCACATATCTTACTCTATTTCCTTTCAGATGATCTCTCGGACTCGGATATCGACCCTACCAAGGAGCACTCGGCGGAAATTGACGCGGATTCTGATGCCGAAGCTGACTGGTTCGGAGATACCGCTGACAAAGAGTTAGAAGAGGACTTACTTGGGGACGATGATGACGAATAAGCCTCAAAATCTATTGTTAACAAACCTTGTTTCAATTTCTTGTTGATTTTTTTTCATTTGTTGGATAAAGTTTCAAACTTTTTGGTATTAGAGGTCATGTGTAATATAAAAAGTTGCTCGAATTTTGGCCAAATGAGTTCTAGATTATTTAGGGCCGAGGTGGGGATGAAAATGGCTCTTGCACCTTGTTTTTGATTCAAAAACATTGTTAAAAATTTTGACATTAGCTACCATGTGTAATATAAAAAATGGTCGTAATTTTTGAGGTACACTCCATTTCAAAATGATAGACACGCCTATAAAATCTGCAATTGCGGTGTCGGGGTTTAGTTGACGGATACGAAACCTTAACAGATTGAAAGAGGAGGTTTGAAAACCTATACCAACAAATCATTTTTCTTATTGCACTGCAATTGCACTTTGCACAAAAGATTTTCCAAATTTTGGGTGTTTCAAAATGATAGACACGGCTGCTATTTTTGCTAAAAACTTGGGAATATGGGCCCCATAGGGCCTGAAATTATTAGTATGACTGTATTGCAACTGTCTGGACTTTATTGAGTTCAAAACGCCCGAATTTTTGTGCAACTTTCTCGGAATTGCACATATACTTCCATTTTGTGCAATCTGACCTGCATCTTTCAGAAGTCCACTTTCTATGGGCAGAGACAGTGCAGATGCGACCTATCGTATGTAATGGACTAGATCCAGTCAGTTTTCACTGGTATGCAACAAAAAAATGCGTGGAAATTGCAACGAAAACTGATTTCGCAACGATAGTCGTCACTTTTAAAGCTTCTCAAGCGGTTGCCTGTTGTTTGCACAACCCAAAAAGCCCTGAACTATCTTGACAAACCACAGAAAAACGTTATTGCATAAGCCTTATGTCCAGGTTCCGTCGGGCCAACGCCAGAAAAGGTCAAGTTTCCAAAACGCCGTTTTTGACCCATTTTTAAGCCTATTCCGCATAGATTGGCCAAAGAATGGTTCTCTGCGGACTCGCTGAAGCAAAGCTGCAAATGCTACTGACCTAAACGTTTTTATAAGACCCTAAACATTCCAGCCATGAAGTTTTTCTTCGCATCTAGCTTGTTTCGAAACGTAGGGTAGCCTTCAAAGCTAACCATGTCGCAGCGGAATCAGTTTTTGTTGCAATTTATACGCATTTTTTTGTTGCATACCAGTGAAAACTGACTGGATCTAGTCCATGACACACGATAGGTCGCATCTGCACTGTCTGTGCCCATAGAAAGTGGACTTCTGAAAGATGCAGGTCAGATTGCACAAAATGGAAGTATATGTGCAATTCCGAGAAAATTGCACAAAAATTCGGGCGTTTTGAACTCAATAAAGTCCAGACAGTTGCAATACAGTCATACTAACAATTTCAGGCCCTATGGGGCCCACATTCCCAAGTTTTTAGCAAAAATAGCAGCCGTGTCTATCATTTTGAAACACCCAAAATTTGGAAAATCTTTCGTCCAAAGTGCAATTGCAGTTCAATAAGAAAAATGATTTGTTGGTATAGGTTTTCAAACCTCCTCTTTCAATCTGTTAAGGTTTCGTATCCGTCAACTAAACCCCGACACCGCAATTGCAGATTTTATAGGCGTGTCTATCATTTTGAAATGGAGTGTATTGCTTTCAAAGGATCCGTATGCTTTGAGAGACTCAAAATAACGATTAAAAAAACTATTAAGACATCAAAATCTGTGTAAAAATCAACGTCTGTCATCAAATATCAAGTATAACAAAAAAATTGTTTATATTCCCTGTAGTTTCAAGTTTTTTCCGGTCGTTTCTTTTTCGAATCGTCGGAGTAGTCTTTATATTCAGATCCCACCATATCGCTTCGTTCATCATTTTTCTTCAGATCTTTCGACTCCTTTGACAAACTTTTCTTCTTTTTCGAATGCCTAGGCCGCGCCTCTTCCTTGGATCGTGGACGGCCTTTGCTCCTTCTTCGACTCACTCCGCCAATGTAATGGTCTCGTTTTAGGAGGTCTTGACGGGAAGTCTGAAATAGAAAAAATCTAAAATTTGTCTGCACAGTGCAAATTTTTGAGTGTAAAATTTTTTTGGGGGTTTTTTCGAAAATTTTCCTTTCCTGCACAGTGTAGTGGGTTTTTGGATTAAAAAGTGCCTCAGAGTTGGATGAGTTGTATGAAAATTGGCATCATTGATGACAAAGGGTCTACAAGTTATTTCAAAAAAAAAAATTATACAGCGTTATGCGGAAATTGCAAAAATATGGGTCCTTTAATTTTTAAATTTATTTTTGAACATTTTCCAGTCATAAGTCGGCAAAAAAAATTCTTTTCACAGACTATTTTTTCAAACGTCCGTAGACTTCTAATGATCTCTAAGCTCATTGACTACAGTGGCGGACTTGATCCAGTGGCAAAAATGTATCATTTTGCATCCGGGAAGTATCAAAAAATGTGGCAAAATACCTCCCTCTCCAAGTGAAAAAACTCCGATTTCGAAAGCGCACTCGTTCTTTTTGTGAGGGCCCTTCAAAACGAAGTTTTTTTAGTTGGAGAGGGAGGCATTTTGCTGCATTTTTTGATACTTCCCGGATGGAAAATGGTACGTTTTTTGCCACTGGATCAGGTCCGCCACTGTAGTCAATGTGCTTAGAGATCATTAGAAGTCTATGGACATTTGAAAAAATAGTCTATGAAAAGAAAATTTTGGCGACTTATGACTGAAAAATATTCAAAAATAGATTTTAAAATTAAAGGGCTCACATTTTTGCAGTTCCCGCATAACGCTGTATAATTTTGTTTTACATGACTCTTAGACCCTTTGTCATCAATGATGCCAAGTTTCATGCAACTTATCCAACCCTGAGGCAATTTTTAGTCCAAAAACACACTGCACTGTGCAGAAAATGAAAATTTTTGCACAGTGCAATCCAAGCCCATTTTTTCGAAAATGATGGCTTACATAGAAAATGCAGAGTCTCTTGACTCCCTTGATTTTATTCACAGCCAGATCATCGATCTGTGGGAACTCAGCCATGTGTTCTTCTAGGTAGGCCAACAACAATGGGACAATTTCAGTGAACATTGTGCGTTTTTCCGGTTCGACTTGCCTGGAAATGGCATTTTATTACTCCTCGAGCCTTTTTATAACAAACAAAGCCTTTCAAAGCCCCAAAATCATCCGAAAAATCATCAAAATCAAAGAAATTTTCTATATTGCACTTGATTTCGCTCATTTTTTGAAATTTCCCCCCGAAAAATCGCGAAATCTCACCAAATCTCCTCCCGAACCAGTGTCCTGATTAATTCTGGTGCTGTGTGCGGGAATTTGGGCATCTCTCCAAAATGAATTTTCTTGGCAACCTTCTTGAAATCATCTTCGTCATCAAAAACCACCTTTCCTTTGTTGAAAATCTCATAAAGAAGTACTCCATAGGACCAAACATCACTATTCAGAAGGTACACCGGGCTTTTCGAGAGTGTTTCCGGGGCCATCCATTTCAATGGGACATTCGAGATTTTCTTTTCGTCCTTTTTACCCTCCATGTCATCGACCAGCTGGCTTAGGCCAAAATCGGAGATTTTGAGTTGACCTCTGAAAAAACGGAAGTGAAAATTGAAATTACTGCAAAAATTAGACCTGATAAATTATGGCTGATGTCTTCAAAAAATCAAGAAAAAAAATATTTTTTGAATTTCTCAAAATTTGATTTTTTTTTTTTTTTTTTGAATTTTTTCAACATCTCAGATTTTTTTCAAAATTTGCATGCCTCCTCTAAATATCCCCCAAAGTAATCCCTGAAAATATTAGCTCTATCTTTGCTCTCGCAGCTGAGATATTCAAGGATCTTTTTTCGAGAGAGCACGCGAAATGAGGAGAGTCGGTTAGACAGTGACCGTTTTTGAGCTATATCTTTGCGGATTTCGCTGGGGAAAAATTGATTTTTTCTACAAGCGTTAAACACCCCACTTGTAATAGAGGCTGAAATTTTCAAACCTAAAATCCAAAAAAAAAAAAAATAATTTTTTTGCTTTGAATTATTTTCTCCAAATTCTCTTACTTTGAGGAGATCAAGCAATTTCTCGCAGCCAAATCTCTGTGAAGGCATTTCTGAGTGTGCAGATACCTCATTCCTTTCGCTGTTTCGAATGCGTACAGGACCAATTCAACTTGGGAAATCTCAATTTTATCATTCTTGAGGTGACTCTCCAAGCTCCCTCCAGGGCAATATTCCAGGATGATTCTGATTGGAGGATGATCACAGGCGACTCCGAGGAACTGAAAATAAAAAATTAGCCTCGTAGAACTTCGGAAGACAAATTTTTTGTGATCATCGTTTTCTCCGCTGGCAATCATTGGAGACGAGAGACTATGAAAAATGAAGAGACGTTCAGAGAAAAAATGAGTTTTGGCGGTTTTTTTCGAAGTTTCGAGGCAAAAAAATTAAAAAAAAATGTTTTCAAAATGAAAGAAAAATGATTTTTTTTTCAAATTTCCCTCCAATTTTTCTAACTAACCTCAATAATATTCTCATGCCGATATTTGGACATGATCTTGGCCTCATACAACATGCTGTGCCAAGCCTCCCTGACTTCTTGTAATTTCGCGTCCATTGGATCCGTTGTTCCGTGACACACCTTGATCGCGACAATTTTTTTGACCCCATCCATGGTCATTGTGCCTTTGAAGACTTCACAGAAGTTCCCACTGCCCAGACGATCTTGGTCCTTGTAATCGGTGGAGCTGTGGCGAATCAGCCATTTTGGGCTGAAAAAAAATTGAAAATTGCAAAATTATGAACAAATCTACAGGCTAGTTTCATAATAAAGTATTTGCGAAAATTTTAGGCGATTTTTTCTTGCGAAGACCAACGAGATTTTTTGCTCGAAACATTGAAAAAATAAAAAGTTTTTTTGATTGGATTGAAAATTTCGACTAGGATTGAAAATTTCATACTCTGCTATTTCAGGAGTGTACAGTGTTTCTACAAAAAATCAAATTTTTCCCAGCGGAACCCACAAAGATATGACCAAAAAAAATATTTTTCTCCGACCGGCTCTCCTCATTTTACGTGCTCTCTCCAAAAAAGATCATTGAATATCTCGCCAGCGGGTGGAAGGAGAGCGATAAAACTTTCAGGCATTCATTTATGGCCCATTTCGAGTCAGCATGCCAAATTTCAAGAAAATCCGAAATCATCGCCTCAGGCATTTTTCCAATTTTTAACCAAATTTCGACCAAAAAATCGCCCCTTTTGCCCTGCAAATCGCAAAAACTCACCGTGGAACTCCAAAGACCAGTCGTTGGCCGGAAGGAAGGGGGTATTGAGCGTAATGATTTATCAATAAAGCCACCGAATCGAAGGCCATCCGCTTGTCATTATTTCTCTCCGTATCCAGACAATATTTGTTGTTGACCACGCAAAGCCAGTGCTGAACCAGCTCCTTTTTTGTTTTCACGTGCAAGAAGATCCGAAAAACCCCATCGGCGAGGGTGGCGCGGACAATAAAATCGCCCGAATGGCGGAGTTCGGAACTGAAAAAAATTGGTTTTTTCAATAGTTTTTTGGGCATTTGTTGGCTCAGGGTTTGGTAAAAATTGGTAAAAATTAAGAGTTAGAGTTTTCCAACATAAATTTGAAATTTTTAGCTCACATTTGGACAAAAATTAAAAAAAAATTTTTTAGTAAAAAATTTCAAAACTCGTATTTTTTATTTTTCAGAGTATTAGAAATGGGGAATATAATATTTCTACAAAAAATCAAAATTTTCCCAGCAAAATCAGCGAAGATATCGCCAAAAAATTATTTTTTTTTTGTCTAACCTCCTCATTTTGCATACTCTCTCAGAAAAAAGACCGTTGAATATCTCAGCAGTGGGTATAAAATGAGCAATAAAATTTTCTAGGACTAATTTTTGGGCCATTTAGAGGTCTCCTGCAAAATTTAATCAATTTTAAAAAATTTAATTGTACCCTAAAATTTTTTTTTTGAAATTCAAAAAATCGTTGCAGATTAATTTTTTGGCCCTAAAAACCTAAAAAGAAACTGAAGAAAACGTACATGACCTCTTCGGTCTCCCTAATTCCATGGTAGTATAGCTGCGCCTCCAGTCGAGCTTGTTCATTTGCCCCTTTTTCTTTTTCTTTCTCAGCATCGGTCATTTCTCCAAAAAAGTCGACCGT
Source organism: Bursaphelenchus xylophilus (assembly GCA_904066235.2). Lineage (NCBI taxonomy): Eukaryota > Metazoa > Nematoda > Chromadorea > Rhabditida > Aphelenchoididae > Bursaphelenchus > Bursaphelenchus xylophilus. Next base: position 2,218,672 of record CAJFCV020000005.1, on the reverse strand, counting down.
TCACTAGGGTTACAGAAATTGGACTGAAGCGTCATTTTTGAACCGAAAAATGACCAATTAAAAAAAAATAAAAAAATGAAAAAAAATTTTTTTTTTCATTTTTTCTCAAAATTTTCATTTACACTTTTCCGGTTGCTACACATAATTTTGATGACTACAAACCTCATTTTCGTATCTTGCACGGTCCTTCAGAGTCTAGGTAACTGATTTTTTTTAATTAACAGATTTTGTAACATCGTATTTTACATAAAAATAAAAAAAAATCGAAATTGGTTTTTAGTGTTATCCATACTGTTTTGTGCCAAACCCAAGCAATTGGGTTCGGAAAACGAAAGACAGCGAAAACGTCCGATCAGACGGAGAAATCTCGATTCTCCAAATTCTGATGAAAGAGAAATCCAATTGGAATATCGTGGCTCCGAACACACTGATGATTTTGGTTTTCCAAGTGCCCTGGAACGGTCGGCGTAAGTTGGGTTGCAAAGTCATTTGTTAGCCAAGAATTTTTTTTTATTTTGCTCTGTGCGATATTTTTATTTTTGCACTGTGCGATTTTTTTATTGTTTTTTTTTTTGCACAGTGCAATCCTTTTTATTATGCACCGTGCGATTTTTTATTTTTCGCACTGTGCAATTTTTATTTTTTTTTTGCACAGTGCGATATTTGGCGCTACGACATTTCGGGTCAGGGACAACTCGGGTCAACGACAACTCGGGTCAACGACGTTTCGGGTCAACGACACCTCGGGTCAACGACACTTCGGGTCAACGACATTTCGGGGCAAAGATGCCGTTTAATATTTTCGCTTCGGGACTTGGAAAAAAGAATTTTTTGAAGAATTTGAACAAAATTTTTAAATGTTTTCGCTTTGGAACTTGGGAAAAAGAATTTTTTTGAGAGTTTGAACAAATTTTTGAAATGTTTTCGCTTCGGGACTGGGGAAAAAGAATTTTTTGGAGAATTGAGGTTTATTTTTTAAATTTTTTAGGGAAATAGTGCATAAGCGACGAGCAAATAAGAAAATCGTATCCATTGTTTATGTTTTTAACTGGAAGCACGGGATTTAAACGCAGACAGTGCCAGAGAGTGGAGTAAGAAGATAGTCGTAATGATTGTATGCTCATAACGATTTTTTTTATTTGCTCGTTGCTTATAAACACCATTTTCCCAAAAAAATTTTAAAATAATAAACCTCAATTACCCCTAAAATAACTATTTATCTAAAGAATTAAAGAAATAACATTCGTACTTTATGAAAAATAAAATTGTAACATTCAGAACAAAAAATCCTTTCCCACGTCCCGAAGCGAAAACATTTCAAAAATTTGTTCAAACTCTCCAAAAAAATTTTTTTTTAAGTCCCGAGGCGAAAACATTTCAAAAATTTCTCAAATTCACCAAAAAATTCATTTTTCCCAGTCCCGAAGCGAAAATATTAAACGGCATCGTTGACCCCAAATGTCGTTGACCCGAAGTGTCGTTGACCCGAGTTGTCCCTGACCCGAAATGTCGGGACGCGCGATATTTTTATTTTTGCACTGTGCGGTTTTTTTATTTTTTTTTTGCACAGTGCAATCCTTTTTAATATTATGCACCGTGCGATTTTTTTTTGCACAGTGCAGTATTTTCTCTTTTTCTGCACAGTGCAATTTTTTCGATTTCGCACTGTGCGATTAAAAAAAAATTTTGTGCGTTTCGCACCGTGCAGAAGACTTCAAATGCTGGCTCGCACAGTGCAAAATTTCACCAATTTCACTTCCTATTTTCAGAAACAGAACTCCAAATAATGTACCCGACCTAAAGACAGCCGAACCAGGTGATCCATCGACCCAAGAGGCCCGCTCTAACACTGGCACACCAACTCTGACAACCGGCAGAGAAGGAGAAGATACGCATCCGCAGAAGAAAGGATGGGCCTGGTTTAAGAAAAGCTGCCACAAAAAGACCACTGGAAAGCCGGGATCCAAAGAGGATGTTCATACCGGATTGGAACTGTAAATACGAAATTTTTTATTAGAAAAAATGAGATTTTTTGAAAATTTTTGCATTTAAAAATTTTTTATCAATTTTTGATGAATAATTTTTGCAGCTCCGGCACTGACCCACATCCGGGTACTAAAAAGAAGCTTCAGAAAACACCCCGTCCATTGAAAGAGCCCGGCCGATCCAAGGAAGCCATACGAAATCGGTTGACTTTAAAGACACCCACTAATACGAGTGGTGAAAAAATATCGAAACGGAAGAAATCCCATGATAAGAGCAACGATGACACCAACTCTGTAAGTTTTGAACACCAAAACGACTAATAAATGGGGAGATTTGACATAAATTATATTGTACATGACAAAAATATTGACTTTATTAGATTCCAAGCACAAATTGTTTGAATATTCATATCCGGTGATCTAATTGGACTGTATTAATATTTTTTACGCATTGTGGATTAAATAACCATCTATTTTTAGGACTGCTCATCACACCACTCATCGGAACACACCCAGTCCCATGATCTAGTCGATAAACGTAATGGATAAGCCAAAATTTTTGAATAAACTTTCTTTCCACTTCTTATTTTGACGTAACACTCGATTATAATCCGCTTCGGAAAGTCTTTGTTGTTGTTTTATCGTATCTTACATACGCAGTCCGCGACGTGTCGGGCGCAGCTCGCCGACTCTAATTACATGAGTCTGCTTTTTTTCTTTCCCCCTTCTCGCGAATGTCTGTCCATCTCACTGCAACCGGACTCGCGAGAGGTCAGCCGAAAATAGTCGGGATATAAACGAATGCCTCAGACACGATCGATTTTTACATTGTACTTCACATCCGTTTTTATGGGAGATTTTGCGCGTTTTTAGTGGTTTTATCGATTTGTTTTCGGTGGTGGAGGCTTTTAGAAGGTGTATTTCGCTTTCGTCTCGTTGAAGAGAAAGTTTTGCGGGAGAGGGGATAGAGCTTTCATCGATTTTTGCAGAAATTTTTGAGGTGTCCAATAGCTAATCTAAAATAATGTTTTCTGTCAAAATAACGGGAGTTTCCTCCGCAGAGATGTGACTCATGCAACAACTGAAGGTGCGATGTGTATTTCTGTTGCCAATTCAGTTTCTTTTCTAGCGTTTCCTGTGCATTTTTTGAGATTTTCGGGTTTACGTCTAGTGTAATATAAATTTGATCAATTCCTGAACTTTTTGACGTTGTCTAATTTTAGAGCTTTACCGATTTGAGTTCCAAACTTCAGGCTAAGGATGTCGAACCGTGGTGGAGCTGTGAAAGTGAAGCGTGAAGAACGAGGCGGAGGTGGACGTCGAGACGACCGTAAAGACGATCGGTATGTTTGTTTCGTTTTGGTTTCCTGACTTTTAGGTGGATTTACATATGAGTTGTGGCTCGTAAAGGGTGTTTAAAGAACTCAGAGTTAGCGACTTGACTTTCACCAATTCTAAACCAGTTTTATGGAGTTTTGACGATAATGAAATCTTCTCCATGATAGCTAATTTGAAAAATTTGGAATGTTTCTCTGTATACCATTAATTTTTTAACAGCGATTTTAGTAGCTGTTGGACGCTGTTTTAGCATGCATTACAACATCATAGTCTTTTATTTGGTTTTGTGACTTATATTATCCTTGAAAAGTTATAGACGTTTTGGGTCATAATGAAAATAACTCTTGTTGAGAGCTCAGAGAAAGGCAACTTGGGCTTTCAGACAACGTCAAAAAGTTTACTTATCAATGTTTTTTGGGGAATGAGACCGTATTTTAGGTTGATCCTTTAAACATACTCTTATCCTTTACATCTTCCTGTAGTTTGCGTTTAACGGTCTTACGAGGTATTAAATAGTGCTGTGAACTGTTGCAATTATATTTCTAAGTCTATCTTGTTAACATACAGCGAAAATTATATGAACTATGATCTGGCAATACCTAAAGTTAGTTCGACCTTTGATGGGTGTAACGTTTTGCGTATCAAGCCGTGCCAAGAGCTTACAGATCGGTATTATTGCTCCTTTCCATATTATAACATTTTTACAACTCTTCAACATTTTCAAGTTTTTGATTTATCATTTTTCAAGACCTGCATTGATCGTAAATCCCCGTTTCTAACCCCGGTTTCAGGCCTCCAAATCAATCCAAACCCCGTCCGAAGAACGACGATCGTCCGCGCGGAGGCGTTCCTCAGGGGGACTTCCGAATGCCGGACAAGAATGCGCAGAGTTTTACTCTTGAAATACCGCGAAAGAAATTCACCGGCAGATGCCGGCTCTTTGTCGGCAACCTGCCGAATGACTTGAAGGAGGAGGAGTTGAAGAAGATGTTCGTCGACTTTGGAGAGATCAACGAATGCTATCTCAGTGGAAAAGGATTCGCTTTTCTCAGATTGGTCAGCTATTTTTTATGGATTAATTGTAATGAGTATTCGGGCTGAGTGGGGGAAATTTGGGGACTTATTCGGGCAAAGATGGGAAATGGAAGGACTTTATGGGGAAAGTGGTCAATTCTGGGGAAAAGTGGGCTTCATGGAAATTCGACGGAGTGGAATTTGACAGAGTTAAACTCGACAGAAGGAAACTCGACGGTATGGAAATTGGACGGGGGGAACTCAACAGATTTTTTTCACTGCAAAATACTAATTCTCTAATAAGAGAAAATTCAGTAGTAACATTTCGTACCATTGCAATGAAAAAGAATTCGACAGAGTATAGAAATAGGAAAGTCGACGGGTTGTTTTTCATTGCAACGGTACGAAATGTCACTACTGAATTTTCTCTTCTCAGAGAATTCGTATTTTGGCCTCGTGGAAACTCGACAGGGGGGAAATTGGACAGAGAGAAACTCGACAGAGGAAAATTGGGCAGAGTATGGAAATTGGACAGGAGGAAATTGAACAGAGGGAAACCCGACAGATTTTTTTCATTGCGATCGTATCACCATTACATTTTTTATCAACTAATTCGTACGATTGCAGTGAAAAGATTCTGTCGAGTTTCCCTCCGTCCAGTTTCTCCTTGCCCAATTTCCATATTCTGCCCAATTTCCTTCTGTCGAGTTTCACTCTGTTCACTTTCACTCTGTCGAGTTTCCATGAAGCCAATATTTTGCGGTGGAAAAATCTGTCGAGTTCCCCTGTCGAATTTCTATACTGTCGAATTTCCATCTGTCAAGTTTTACTCTCTCAAATTTCACTCTGTCGAGTTTCCATGAAGTCGAAAGGGAAACCTTTATATCCATTATTTTGGCTCTTTATTGTTTGTATAGGTATTGAAGATTTTTTCTTCGACTCTTCAAATTTTATTTTTGGGGTTCTTATAGAACTTTTTCATAATTATTTATAAGAACTCTTCTACTTTTTGCGGCGCGCGATGACTTTTGTAACACACCTTTGTTATGACGACTGAGGATCAGATCAATGGCAAGTGGGGGCTGAAAGTGGAGCTTCGGTTTCGCCTATGGACTAAATACCACTGCAATTTTGGCTCCGGCCTCACGTATTCGGGCGTAAAAGGGGTTGTGGACTTTGTGAACTTTGTGTGCTAATTCGGAAGCAATGGATCCGAAGTGGAGTAAAGGTGTTAACTGACTAACGTTACTGGACTATTTACTACAAAGCGACCGAAGCTCCGGACGAACGATAAATGAATGGAATGAAGCTGAAGTATCGACACGATCGCGGCTCGCAGAGTATTTATCATGGGGGTAGAAACGGGACCTGAATGTTTTTGGGGTTTTCTGGGGGTTATAAAACTTTGGATAAATATGATTCGGGTTGATCAGAAATTGGATTCAAATGCATCCCGAATGCAATAAAATTCATTTCTTTGTATCCCTTCTCTGACTGAAAATACAATGACGGAATTGGTCCAGTGGCAAAAAACGTACAATTTTGCATCCGCGAAGTATCAAAAAATGTAGCAAAATGCCTCCCTCTCCAAGTGAAAAAACTTCGTTTTGAAGGACGCGCCCTTTCCCTCACATAAAAACAGACACGCTTTTGAAATATAGGAGTTTTTTTCACTTGGAGAGGGAGGCATTTTGCTAAGTTTTTTGATACTTCCCGGATGCAAAATTGTACGTTTTTTGCCACTGGATCAGGTCCCTCACTGTAGCTTTCAGTCAGAGAAGGGATGCAAAAGAATGGATTTTATTGCATTCGGGATGCATTTGGATCCTTTTGGCTGGATTATCCTTCCCCGAGTTTAGGGTGTTATTTGAATAGAAGGGGAAGGGAAAAGATGGGCGCCTGTGGGTTATATACAGTGGCAGACCTGATCCATTGGCAAAAACGTACCATTTTGGATCCGAGAAGTATGAAAAATGCGGCAAAATACCTCCCTCTCCAAGTGAAAAAACTCCGATTTCAAAAGCGCGCCTGCTCTTTTTGTGAGGGAAAGGGCGCTTTTCAAAACGGAGTTTTTTAATTGTAGTGGGAGGTATTTTGCCACATTTTTGATACTTCCCGGATGCAAAATTATACGTTTTTTGCCATTGGATCTGGTCCCTTACTGTAGGTGAATAGTTACTTGAGATATGAATTCTGGGGTTTTTGATATTACACTTGGAATGTAAGATGAATTTTGGGGATTTTTGCCAACTTTATGGACTCTATTCCGACTATAATTGGACGTTAGCCTGCCTTCTTTGACAAACTTTGTGTACAGTTATTATTATTGCCATTTCAGGACACTCGCGCCCATGCCGAAGCGGCCAAGGAAACCCTCGACGGGAAGACGGTCAAAGGCCGCCAACTTCGCGTCCGTTTCGCCGTCCACGGCGCTGCCCTCAGGGTGAAGGAGCTGTCGGCATGTGTGTCAAATGAAATGTTGTACCATACGTTCTCGGTGTTTGGCGAAGTTGAACGAGCCATTCATATCGTGGATGAGCGCGGAAAACCGACCGGAGAAGGAATCATTGAATTCGAAAGAAAGTCATCGGCCCAAGAAGCCTTGAAGAACATTGAAGAGAGGGTTTTCATCATGTCTGCGTAAGTTTTTGAGGTGGTTTTGGGAGAATGGTGCCTTGTTTTAGGTAAAAATTGAAGATTTTTTGTGGAATTTTGGTTTTTGAGGAATCAATTGGACCTTATTTTAGACAATTTTGATTTTTTTTGAGGTTTTTATATTTTTTTAGATTTTTTGAGTAATACATTGATTTTTTTAGCCAATCCCATCCGCTCCGCGCTGAAATGTTGGAGCCGAAGGACGACGAAGATGGTCTGGCCGAGCGAATGATCCAGCGAACTCCTCAAACTGTGAAAGAAAGAGAAGTGGCCCCTCATTTCGCCGACCTCAAATCATTCGAATTCGTTTACGGCCAACGCTGGAAGGAGCTGTATCGTCAGGAGAATGAACGCCGCGCCCAGTTGGAAGAGGAATTGAAAGCAAAACGACGTCAGTTGGAAGCGGATTTGGAAATTGAATACGAAGATTATCGCGCTCAGATGATCCGCGAAGACTTGGAACGCCAGAAGCGAGAGTTGGAACGCTTGGAGGCACTGAAGAGAGAAAGAGTCAGAGCCTTCCCTCAGGGACCTCCGAGATTCCCAGGCGACGATGGCCCCCATGGCCGCCCACCACCGACTTATGGCCGCGATCCGGGCCGCGGAGGCCCGGATTTGGATGTAAATAAGATCCTGAACAGCTTCAGAGGAGGCCCCGATATGGGACCACCAATGGGATTCGATCCACACGCCATGGGCGTACAAAGGAGCCTTCAAAAGGTAGGATTTGGAAAGTTAGAGCTGTTTATATTGTAGTAGGTAGAAGTGGTGAGATATTTGGAAAGAAGGAATTTGAAGTGTCGGAAAGGTACTTTGAAAGTTATTTTTAGCAGTTTGAAGACAAAATATTCAAAAAATTTTATGGAAATTTGAATTTTTGATGTTATACTTGCCGTTTGTTGACCTTGGTCCCCCTGTTGATTTTTTAAAATTTTTAGAATTGGTGAGATATTGGGGAAAAAGGGATTTGCCACGTTAGAAAGGTACTTTGGAGTTACTGTTTGCAGTTTGAAGACAAAATATTCAAAAAGTTTTTATGAAAATTTGAATTTTTGATGTTATACTTGCTGTTTGTTGACCTTGGTCCCCCCTGTCGATTAAAAAATTTTTTTTTGAAAGTTTTTGTTTTTAAATTTGCGAAGGAGGTCTATAAAGGCTTGAGCAATATTCTAATAATTATTATTTCAGAGTCTTGGCCTCGGTGAACCCCTAGGACCCCCTCCAATGGGCCCTCCTCCAGGTGGCCCCGGCCCTTACGGAGCGCCTCCTCGCGGCTTCTTCAATGGCCCACCCGGATTCCCCCCTGGAATGGCCCCACCAGGAGGCCCAGTCCCACTCAGCAGTCTCGGCGGCCACGACTACAGACCTGATATTAAGCGGCAACGGCGTTAAATTATATTACACTTGGTTCAGTTTATTCCCACACATTATTTATGCTAATCTGGATGTTCCACTGAGAAATCTCTTTTTGAATTGTGCGTATTAGATCGGGAGGTTATGGAAAAAAAATTTTTGAATGTTTTTTGGAGAGTTGGATAAAAAATTATATTGTAGTAGGCGGATATACTTTTTTTGGTAAAAATTGCTAGTTTTTGAGACTAAAATTATGTTTTGAAATTTTGAATAGCTCTTCCATGAATTTCCGAGGATTTTTAGCGCAATTTAATCGTGTCACCGTTGTTTATATTACCCTTTACCAGCACTTTTTTAGTAGAGTTTTTGTTATGAAACAGTCTTTTCATTGGATTTTTAGCTGATGTAGATAAATTCGGCCATGAATTGTGGTCTAAACCACCATTTGCTTCTGTTTTATCATATGGTTTGCACGTTACAATAATAAAGTAATATTGGATGTCTTGAATCTTTGATTTTTAGTGTAATATCGCGAATATTATGGTGATTTGTGGGGTTGCAGTGTTTTTAAAAGAGTACTTATGGTTTTTACGGTATTTTGGAGGGGTTACAGGAGGAGTTGAAGCTTTCTAAGAAGGAAAAATTTTTATTTTTTGTCATGGATAATATAAAAATTTTGATAAAAAGCATTCATAATACGATTTTTAAACGAAATTTTGATTGAAATTGGCAAATTACAGTATGTCTGCGCCTGTGATTGAATTGGACGTCGGAAAAGTCCGTGGAAAGTCGGAAAAAGTGGCTGGAATTGAGGTGGAAAGCTACTTCAAGGTCCCGTTTGCCGAACCTCCGGTTGGGGAATTGAGGTTGGAAGTGAGTTTTGTTTGCCGTAAAGATGATTATGGCAATTTTTGAGCTTTTGAAATTTGTTTGATCTATGACTTTGGGCCAATTTTTTAGAAGCCAGTCCCAATTAAGGCGTGGTCTGGGACCTTGGATTGCCTGGAGCACCCAAAAGCCGCGATCCCGCTGATTGCCCCAAACTTGAATGGATTGTCCGAGGATTGCCTTTATTTGAATATTTTTCGACCAAAAAATCGACCGGATGCGAAATGCCCGATATTTTTTATGGTCCATGGAGGTGGTTTCGAGTTCGGAAATTGCATGCGATACGCGAATATCGAGGAAAATGCGAAGAAATTCTTGAGCAAAGGGATCATCATGGTCGCCATTCAATATCGACTGGCTGTATTGGGTAATTGAAATTGAATTTTTTATCGAAATTTAGGCGAAAATTTTGTGAGGACTGTAAAGAAAATCATTTTTTTTTTTGATGTTAAAACTTTTGTTATCTGAGACTAAATAGGGTATAGATAAATTTTCTGAAAATTTTAGCTCTGGGTTTGAATTCAGAGCTGAGATATTCAACGAATTTTTTTAGAGAGAGTATAAAAAATGAGGAGAGTCGGACAGACAAAAAAAAGTATTTTTGGCTATAAATTGGACGTATTGCGATTAAAAATTTGTTTTTTGGGGTAATTTTGTAATCTTTATTTTGAACAGATACTGAATTTGCCCGAACTTAAAAAAAAATCTATTTTTTGGTCGAAATTTTGACAAAAAATCGACAGTTTTTTTTGAGATCTCAGGCTTGAAAAGCCATTGTCTATTGCAGGTTATGAATACATTGTTCCTACAAAAAAAAATTTTTTCGTCCAGGCTGAAGAGAGTTTTAGCCGAAACTCTTTTTCTCTGTCTGGCCGGGCTCCTCATTTTCCATACTCTCTCGAAAAAAACGATTGTTGTATATCTCCGCTGCGGTTGCAAAGTGGGAGCAAAAATTTTCAGGGATTGATTTGTGGCCAATTTAAGGCATGAATAAAAAATTTTGAGAAATCGACTGGTCGATTTTTAAGATAGCCAACTTGTAATTTGAAAAAAAAAATTTTTGAATTTTTTGAAATTTCGTTTAATTTGGTGTTATTTTGGATCAAAATTATATTTTTTATCATTAAAAATTATTTTGAGAGTCGATGAAACAAAATTTTTCCAATTTTTCCCCAATTTCAGGCTTTGCCTCCGACCCTTCGGACCCCTCTTTGAACGGAAATCTCGGACTTTTTGATCAAGCGACCGCCCTCGATTTTATTCATCGGAACGCCGAAGCCCTTGGCGGAGACCCCTCCAGAATCACGGCGTATGGATGCAGTGCCGGAGGCGTTTCCGTCTCATATTTATTATTATCACCGCTAACTCGAGACAAATTGGCGGCCGGAATTTCGTTGAGTGGAAGTGGATTAGCGGTTTGGGCGAATTGTGAAAAAGTCAAGGAAAAGACGGTTGCATTGGCCAAGGCGTTGGGCCAGAAAGAGGGCGAGAGTTGCAAGGAGGTGATCAAAAAAGCAACGGTGGAGGAGATTTTTGCAGCGTTGAAGAAAATTGTGAGTTGGAAAAAAAATTTTTTTGGGTGAAATTTTATGTGTTGTTTTAGGTTCAAATTGTAGTGAAATTTTGAAAAAATCGAAAAAAATAAAAAAAAATTTTTTTTTGATGAAATTTGGCAAAGATTTTGATAACGATCTTTTTTTTAGGTATAACACAAAATTTTGACTTGTCCGTTGCAGAAAAATTGAAGTTTTTTGGTCGAAAATTGCCAAAAATTCGGATAAAAATGAAATTTTTTCATTTGTCATTGCGAAGTTTATTCGACGGGGTTCCTTGCAATGTTTATATTTTATGAAAGCCGGGTTTTTACTCTACTTCCATGCCAAATTTTAGCCTTCTAGCTCAAACGACTAGCGAGATATGAAGAGAGAAAGCAAACGCATTCCGAAAAAAATAGAAAAAGTCGCGGCGATCGGTTGTGTCCCAAAAGTACCGAATGCCGTGCGGAGCGAACAACGTTTCTACGAAAAACTGATTTCCCCTGGACGTATTTTACCAAAAATAGGCGTTACTCGTCTTTCTCTCTCCGTCTCTCCTCATTTTCCGTAGTCTCTCGTCTGCAGAGACTGTTGAATAACTTGGCTACGCCTGAAATGTAGGAGCTGAAAATTTTAGGGCTTGATTTATGGCCCATATAGATCATCGATGAAAATTTTGAAGAAGATCTGAGATTTCTCCTCCGACATATTGACCTAGTTCAATATGATGACTTTTTGAAAAGTTTTTGCAAAAAATTTTTTTTTCTTTGACTTTTTTTCGGTTTTAGGAGTTCATGAAGTCAAATAAGTCTTTTCTGAAGGACTTGGATTTTTGAAATTATTATTTGAATTTATTTTTTTCATGTTTTAGGGCATCACATACGACAATCAAAATTTTACCACATTTGGCCCTCGGATCGATGGCGAATATTTTCCCAAGGACATTCCCGAACTCATATCTGAAGCGCCGAAAAAACCGTATGTAATGGGTTGCACTACGCAGGAATCACTTCTTTGGAGTAGGTTTTATATTACACTAGGTTACCAAGCTAATTTTTGATATCAAAAAAATTTTTTTAACCTCTCAAAATCCTTTTCTAGCCCTTCTTTCTGCTTCAAATGATGTCTACCACACCATGGGGATTCCGGATTCGAAACGGGCGACTTTCGGAAAGCCGGATTTAATAAAGCTCGCGGAAAAGTTGGCCAAGCCGGTAGACCCGTCAAAGACGCCGATAGAATTGATGATTGAGGAATATTCGAACCGAGAGGGCGATAAAAACAATGTTTTCTACATGAATCAGTACACCAGCATCTACTCGGATCTCCAGTTCAATATCCCTATTTTACTCGAATTATGGCTCAAAACTCTGGCTGGCTGGACTGTTTTTGCGTATAAAAATGAGTATGCGAATGTGAAATTTTTCCCGGAAGATTGTCCAATACACGGTAGGTGGATTTTAGAGGAGAGTTTCGGGGATTTATATTACATATACTTGGCCTTGGTCATGGATAACATAATAAAAATTTTTATTTGACGGTTATGGATGTAAAATAGGTTTTAGAAAAATAAGTGAAAAGCTAGGACCCTAATTTGAGTAATATAATTTAATTTTCGAGCGCTAAAACAGAATGCCAAAAATGGCGAGAAATTTTGAATTCGAATTTTGAAGTTTGATTTTGTCCAGGAACTAGTTGTCTGGGTAGAATATGGTTTCTTGTGGTGCTGATTTAAATCTGAGGAAAAATTTTTGACATGTTTTGTATTGTACTTGACATTAGTCATGAATAATATAATAAATGTTTTTGTGGATGAAATAATAGGGTAAAATACGTTTACCAGGGAAATTCAACCATTTGAAAAATATTTTTGGCCACATTTTGTCAATTTTGAAGTCCTAGAACACAATGCCAAAATGGCGGGAAATTTGAGAATTTGAATTTTTGGGCTCAATTTGGCCTGGAAGTAACTCAAATAGATTAATATTGATTTGTAGAGATATTTAGTTAATTCTAATTTAATTTCAGTGAGCTATCACGGGCTGGATCAACGTTACTTCCTCCAAGGCTATGGCTACTCTCAACCCGAATTTTTTAGTCCTGATGACCGAAAAGTGGAGAATTTATTGGTTGATTCGATTGTAAATTTTATCAATACTGGGTGAGTGGGAAAAAATAATAAATTTTATTCTAAAATACGATTCTTTTTTTCTTTTTTTTCCAAAAAGAGCAAAATTATCGATTTTTTGCCTAATTTCCGAAAAATTACTGCACTTTTTACCATTGAATTATATTTATAATACTTTGCTTTTAGTAATCCATCATCTGAAACCTTAACTTGGCCGCACACAACCCCAGAAGAGCCTTTCAAACACGCCAAAATCCATCCCCAGCCCGAAATTCAAACGGATTTCTTCCGTGACAGCCTCAAATTTTATGCAAATTTGATGACAAAATACGATTATGATCTACCGAGATTACTGAAGACTCCAGTGGAGCAATTGGAGAAGAAATATCAATTAAAAAGATTGTTGAAAATTTTGTCGAACGTGAAGAAAATTGGTGGGAAATTGTAAAATTTTATACTAGTTTTCATATTTATAAAAGAGTGATATTGTTGGTTGAATAAACGTACTTATAAGTTTTTTTTTGATAAATTGAGTGAAAACGTAATTTTCGATAATTACAGAAAAGTTTTGACAAGGAAAGTACTTTTATGGGGGCTCCTGCTTTTTGACGGGACATATCTCAAAAAATCAGAAAAAATGTGCTGATCAAGGATATATAGATCTTAGCTGCCCATTTTAGGTTTTTAGGGGTGAAAACTCAATCGGAAGTTGACTTAAAGTCCTATATGAACCCCTTTTCGCCTAATTTTTCACGGGTTTACAATTTTTATTTTGGCTTAAAATGATGTTTATTGAGTTTCTAAGACGTAATAAATCAGTCTTGGCCCAAAAATTTATTTTTCAGACCCGTGCGGAGTCCTACCTCTTGATTCCCAGACTACGGCACTAACCACTCGGCCACACCGCTCTCTTTCGAAGGAAGAGACCGACTGCGCTTTTTATCGTTTCGAATGCCCGCGCCTTTTGCAGGGAAATTAAGCCAGTTTTTGGGCATTTTCACCCCTAAAAACCCAAAATGGGCAGCTAAGATTTATATATCCTTGATCAGCACATTCTTTCTGATTTTTTGAGTTATGTCCCGTCAAAAAGTAGGAGCCCCCATAAAAGTACTTTCCTTGTGAGGAAAAGGATAATTTTAATTAAAAGCTTTTTACAGGGTACTTCAAGGATTCAGATTTTATTTATAATAATTTGTGCGGCTATTGACTCCATTTTTGACAGAATACATAAATAAAGTTAAGAAAACTGTAGCCAAAACGCGTTTTCCCATCGATTCTGTTATTGTTGCCAACTTTCTCACAATCAGAAAAAAGTTTGTTGAATATTTCGGCTCTCATTGCTAGAAGATAACCAAAATTTTCAAGACACAATTTATAGCCGATTAAAAATAGACAAGAACTGTTTCATAGAAATCATGGTGCTACAGACTGGGAAGTCGACATTGTTTCATGCTTAGTGGTCTATATTCACAAAAAATATACTATAAAATCTCTGTACAAAAGCTCACAGGGGACCAAAAGTCTTGTTTTTATAACAAAATGAACAAAGGTTCATTGGTAATACAAAAGTTTCGTTTTTCGATCCATTTTGGCCTCAAACGACACTTGTGACTTCTAAAATTGTTCGTTATGTACATGTTTCATTGTACAGGAGTTCGTTGCGGACAAATTGCCACTGTATGTTTTTGACGCCAAAAAATCAAAATAAAGAAGCATTTTCGTTACATAACATCGAGCAGAATATTAATTTAAAAAATGTTTCCCATAATATATATTACGCAAGAAATCAAGCGCAGGTGGACCATTTTTCTGCTTATTCGTCCATCCCTCGCCTTGCGGTTTGCGAGGGAAAAAAGCGAACGGAGAGAAAAAGCGAAAGGGTGGCCACTTTTTAGGTTCCTCTTTTATTGAACGGCGAGGGGGGCATAGGGATAAAAAAGAGAAAGGAATATTTCCAAAAAGAATTTGCTTGATTTTATGGGCAATACTTTTTTTGGCCTTTCGGGTACCTTTAGACAAGAAAAATAAGAAAATAATTTTGTATTTATAAACAGGAGAACATTTTTGCTTTCTTTTTATTTTTATATTTTTTAATATTGAGAAATTTGCAAAAATTTTGTTTGTTTATGATTTTTACTTGATTTATTATAATTCATTGGGTTAGGAATATATTTTTTGGGGTGATAATCAAAATTTTTAATTGATAATAGTTTTTAAAAGTGTAAATAACATGTCCGTCCATAATATGATGTTATATTAGGTAGGTTTTGAGAGCCCGTTCGAATATGACTGATTCTTATTCTTTCCATAATTTATATGTACATAACTAATAGTAGATTTTTTTCTCTATCCGTTATTTATGCATTTTTTAAATCCATGAAATTCGCGATTTGTTTTTTTCGAGTTTATCCTTTTATGTACTGCTTTAATAATACTTCTTTATATAGTAAATATACTATGATTTTTACCATGTAAATAATATATTTTTATTGCCCTTTATTAACATATATTACTGATATACTATCATTTTTTTATAATATTTATGACAGATTTTATTACAAATAATAAAATTAACAGCAGAACTAAGCCTGAACGTAATGGAAAAAGCCACTTTTGTTTTTTTTCATACAGAGAAGATGGTTCATTTTTGGGAGCCATATAAGACCGTTTTAAGCCGCCAAAGACTTGTAGTTTTTTCGATTTTAGTATTAAAAAGCTGCCTAAATTACTAAAGTAAGCAATGCCGAGATCGAAGATCAAAAGTTTCAATATACGGTGGAAAATTTTAAACAGTGACAACCCGATAATTGAGTTGGTCTGGCAAAGATTAACACAAAAAAATGCATAAACCTTGCAGACCACATCATTATAGACGAAGCCGTAAATCATCGAGCTGCGAGGCAATTTTTAGATGACAAAAATAAAAATATAACCCGAAGGGCGAAAAACGGAAAAAACAATTAAAATAAAAAACCTCTGACGAGTTCTTTACACGATTTTTATAAAGGTAAACCCATATAAACAGAAAAACATGCTGTACACAATTTATATATGTACGTAACCTATTGCTCCTTGTATAAACAGGGAAATGACGTAAAAAATATAAATCAAGCTGGATGTTAACTCTATACGATAAACTATGCACAAGAAGTATATATCTCACGCAAAATGAGAATATCTTTATGGCTTGACCACAAAGATTGCTGAGTTCTTAGCCAAAATTTACGCAATGATTTAGTATCATTTTAACATGAACCATATATAAGGAAAAAATATTGGTAAAACAAACTCAATAGATAGTGTCGTAAATAACATACAAACAACCATTATTAGGTGAAACCCGATTGTAGATGATTACCGTTTCGTAGCCGGACGTAAAAATCTACGAATTGGATGGATCCGTTTGCGACACGGACGGATACCATGTGGTAACGAAGACTTGCTATTTTTAGTAGAAGGCTTTCAATATAACTTCGCAAAAATATGCGAATGCAAAAAGGCTATATATAGCAACGATCAGAATTGGTAGTTGGGATGAGTAGTGCAAAGGGCGTAAAATGCGCAACAACCGGGTTTAATGGTGCGTCTTAAGAAATACCGATCTATTTTTGGAATCCATCCAAAAATAGACAAGAGAGATCACGTCGTCGAGGATTGCCCCAGTCGTGATTGTACCACTTGTCTTTCGGATCACCATTCGTTTATTTGTCTGAAATTCGTACCATTTGCAATGCCTCTGTCAAATCTGTCGTGCTTACGGCCGGAAATGTACTATTTGTAACTTCAACATGGAACCTGATCTTCGGACACTTCCACGCGACGAACGATATATGACTCAGACAGTGACCTCAGTATTAGCTCGGACATGATTCGAGACATTAATAGCGTAAAATGCGCAACAACCGGTTTTAAAGGTGCGTCTTATGAAATACCGATCTATTTTTGGAATGCATCCAAAAATATAGACAAAACCACGTGCCTTTTTTGGTTCTTTTGGTTGCCCAATGACGTGTTTTCAGTGCGTAAAACCATCGGAGCTTAACATCAAAGCGGCTAGGTATTTTACTATACTTTCAATATAAGCCAATATTTATGAGAAAAATAAGTAAATTCAGAGAGGCTAGTAATAATCGGCAGTTGTTAGTTGCACTGACTCGAGCAAAACGCGTAAAAAAGTTCCACAACAGATGTTGCATGTGGCATAGACAATAGATTTTTTCTAACAAAGAAAGCGTAAGATTCTTGTGGAAAAAATAACCATGCTAGAGTCGACGTAAGAGAAAATAGAATAGAATTTTTGATGATTATGACACCGGGAGGTTCCTCGCGGAGCGTGCGGAACAGCTAGCCTTGCCGCATACGTTTGTGGCCCCGACTAACGCGCTGGAAATAAATCTACAAATCCAACAAATCTTCCTTCTCGACCAGGTAGATAGCGATCTATTTCTGGCCTACCCGCCTCGCCAGCCTAACCCAACCCCAGTAACGGACGTCGTATTAATCAACATCGTAAGCGAATGTCGCCCAGACGTCGTATCTCATCTGGCCTTACCATACTTCGGAACTGGCTCATCCACCGAGCTCCACATAATCACAATGGCGGTACACCGTCCAACCAGAGAACTCTACAGGAGCCTGCTACTGAAGAAACCGAAGAGGAAACCAATCCTTTATCAAGGAATGACCCTCCAAGGAATCATGGAGGACAATACGACATCCTTCGGGAGTGTCTCCAAAATCGAATACAGCCCCGCCCACAACTGACCCCTCTACCGACCCGCCGTGTCAACGGCGGTCAAAGGCCTTGAGAGAGTCGGGCCGTTTCGGTCTGGCAAACTGTCTTTTACAGTATTTTTTATTTTACGTTTATTTCGCGTTGTTAATAAAATAGTTTGAGGTTGACCAATAAAGTCACGACTTCATTCACAGGGATCCAGGAGTTTAACGCAGAATACTCTCCAACGGCAGGAACATTGCTTATGGAATTTTATGTCAAACCAAGGATAGAATTTGTCAGCAGGACAACTACCGTACAGGACATTGCCAACTTACGACCGAAAATGGTCCGAGCACTCCTGCTCAAAATCATGGAGCTAGGATTGGCTGACCAGGATCACGGACTACGACCAGTCTTAGACAAGTTCCAGAGAATGGATGAAGAAGGAAGAACGATCCACTTTATACCAATCAACAGTCGTATTCTACCGCCAAAAGTTTTCGTGCCGAGACCAATTTTCGCAGATCATGATCAAATAAACCAAATTAGCAATTGGCTAGAATAAAGATCTAAAAAGATTAGAATACAGTAGGAAAACAAAACGAACGTCACCCACGAAAAAATATCGGGATACAGTAGCAAAGCGAACATAAGAGGTCAATTAAACAAACGAGGGGACTGCCACCGCCAGGCACGCATTGAAAAAACGTAAAGTGCATGCACTTAGACTTCCCTCTGTTCCCAAAAGTAGAGACAATCCATCAGCGGCCCACGACTTGCACTTTTAGAGTATACAAACGTCGCAACGGGCCAGCCGAGCGCCTGACACAGAGGAAAAGTTCAACTTTTCAAATAAAAGGGCAACATGAAGGCGGAGTTTGACTCCAAAATTGCACGGAAAAAATGGTCGCACTTTATAAAGCTCGCCTTGGCAGTGTATAGCCACCAGTTCTGGTAGACTGCAACCCTCAGAGCGCCCTCAACCCAACTTTACCTCTATAGACAAAAAGTAAAGACAAAATTTAGTTCGTTTTCGTATACGGTAACAGAGTATTTGCTTAGTGAAAAAAGAAATACCCAGTTTGTAATTCTTCTGTCCTATTGATTTTACGAAAGTAAATAATCAGAAATAACCCAACCCTAAATACAAATAAACAAGAAAAGAAAAAATAAACAAATTTGTTATTTTATCGTGTAAGAATACCCTCTCAGACCTGTAGTACTGCTAGTAAAGGTCATAAGTAAAGAACGACGCCAATTGTCAAAATACCTTGAATGACTCCAAGGCCATTCAAGAGGAAGCCCGAGCTTACAGCGGAACCAACAGCGGAGTACCACAGGCCACCAACTGTCATCAATTTCGAAGAGAGCCTTTCGGAGGAGGACAAATCGGTCATACGACGGATTCGTCCCTCAGCGCTGTTACGCAAATTTAGGTTTGGGAGGAGAGCCGAGGAACCGGACGAGTCCGAGTCGACCTCGGGAACTTTTGTCACCGCGCGGTCAACACAACCGCTGACACCAAGGACGGTCATGTCCAGCAGGCCGGTGTTCCACCTTCCACCGTGCGATTTCGCACAGTATGTGGGTCGTGAAGATCCACGAGCATTCGTCACGTTCCTCCGCCAATTTCGGCGGTTTGCGAACAACCACGGGTTCACACCCGAAGAGCGCCTCGCCCGGCTCCCGGCATACCATGCGGGAGATGCGGCAGAGGTGTACGAGTCGCTGCCAGAAGCAGCAAAAACGGACTTCACAGTACTAACGCACGAACTCTCAAAGCAATTCGCAGCGGGCGCCAAAGAGTTAACTTGCCGGGACAAGTTTCAAACCCGGACACTGAGGCAAGGTGAATCGCTACATATGTATCTGGCGGATTTGAGAAACCTGCTCGAACTGGCATACCCCGCGGCAACCACGTCGGAAGTCACACGCCAAAAGCTGCTGCGCCAACAATTTGTCAAAGGGCTGCACCCCAAACTGAAGCAGGCACTTTTCTTTAGAGATGCTGACCAAATAACGGACATCTCCGAGCTCCTCAAAACCGCGCAAGACACCGCCGAACACCTCACACAGATAGGAGAAGCCAAACGTGGCCGCAATTGAACGATTGGGCGACAGAATTGAAGATCTAGCGGTCACATAAGACATTAAGACAAAAGTTAAGAGTTGATTTTCAATGCCTCTATCGAATCTGTCGTGCTTACGGCCAGAAATGTACTATTTGTAACTTCAATATGGAACGGGTGTCTGATCTTCGGACACTTCCACGCGACGAACGATATGACTCAGACAGTGACCTCAGTATTAGCTCGGACATGATTCGAGACATTCGTAAAATACGCAACACCCGGTTTTAAAGGTTCGCTTTATGGAATATCGACCTATTCTTGGAATCCATCCAAAAATATAAACAAAACCACGTGCCTTTTCTGGTTCGTTTGGTTGCCCAATGACGTGTTTTCAGTGCGTAAAATCATAGGAACTTAACATAAAAGCGGCTTGGTATTTTACTGTACAGGGTGTTTCAAGAAATTCCGCGGAAAGTCGTCGTCGATTTCTCGGCGCTCAGCCACGATATCCAAAAAATTTTTTTTGCAGTAGAAAGAATGTAGTGGGCGGTTTTTTGCCTAAAAAGATTTTTTTCTACGCCGACGCGGAATGCAGTGTATTCGGCGGAGACATTTGATAGCTTTTTTGCCAATCCCACTTATCTCAAACGCTTTATTACGATTTTTGACGGTTCAAAAGAGGATGAATCTTGAAGATTGAAGGAGGATTTGCATATTTCTATGTTTTTCAAGCATTCGGCGAAGGTATGGCGGACGCTTTCCATATCGGCGGAGGCCATAACTCATCTTCGGACAAAGGCACAGAGCTGGGAAATGGCTCGAAATGATTCCTGTGCTCTGGTTAACACCATCCTTCATCATTTCTTATGAAAATCAAATTTATTCTCAGTTTGGCGGAGGAATCGGCGGAGGCCTTAACACATCTTTGGACAAAGATACAGAGCTGGGGAATTGCTCAAAATGATTCATGCGCTCCACACTGGGGTTAGTCAATGCACATGAGTCATTTTGAGCCATTCCCCAGCTCTGTATCTTTGTCCGAAGGTGAGTTATGACCTCCGCCGATTCCTCCGCCAGATTGAAAAGAAGTGTGATTTTCATAAGAAATGACGAGGGATGGGGTTAATCAGAGCACATGAGTCATTTTGAGCAATTCCCCAGCTCTGTATCTTTGTCCAAAGATGTGTTAAGGCCTCCGCCGATTCCTCCGCCAAACTGAGAAAAAATTTGATTTTCATAAGAAATGATGAAGGATGGTGTTAACCAGAGCACAGGAATCATTTCGAGCCATTTCCCAGCTCTGTGTCTTTGTCCGAAGATGAGTTATGGCCTCCACCGATATGGAAAGCGTCCGCCATACCTTCGCTGAATGCTTGAAAAACATAGAAATATGCAAATCCTCCTTCAATAATCAAGATGCGTCCTCTTTTGAACCGTCAAAATTCGTAATAAAGCGTTTGAGATAAGTGGGATTGGCAAAAAAGCTATCAAATGTCTCCGCCGAATACACTGCATTCCGCGTCGGCGTAGAAAAAAATCTTTTTAGGCAAAAAACCGCCCACTACATTCTTTCTACTGCAAAAAAAAATTTTTGGATATCTTGGCTGAGCGCCGAGAAATCGACGACGACTTTCCGCGGAATTTCTTGAAACACCCTGTACTTTCAATGTAAGCCAATATTTATGAGAAAAATAAGTAAATTCAGAGAGGCTAGTAATAATCGGAAGTTGTTAGTTAAAAAAAGTTCCACAACAGATGTTACATGTGGCATAGACAATAGATTTTTTCTAACAAAGAAAGCGTAAGATTCTTGTGGTAAAAATAAGCAGTCGATGAAGAGGAACATTGAACAATAGTAAATTGCTCCTTCTATAAATAAGAAAATTTTATATTCATGCATGTTGAAAACGACGCCATAGTGATAGTAAAGAAAAAAGACGTAAAAGCAACGCTAAGACTGTCAATTTCACATTTTATGCCATGACAAATAGTGCGGCAACGATCTCAAATGATCTGCGTGAATATGATGTTTTATTACTTTGCACTATCAATGATGCACGCAGCCGTAGAACGACCCCTCCAAAGGCCGGTAGAGGCCGTATTAGTTTCACACTTCGGTGGGATGTGGTTCCTCCGGTCGTGTGTAAATGGCAAGGAGGTGTTTTGCCTTATTGGAGAAAAATATCCTGACATTTACAATGTGGCGGACTTCGAGTTGCTGGCGGAACCGTACAACACCATGTCGTAAAGTATTCAAAAAGAAATTTTCAAAACCACAAAAAAGAAGAAAAAACAAACTTCATTTCAAATTGTCCAGAAGCAATGAAAACAAAAATTGCAAAATGAAGACCAATGGAAAAATTGGAAAGCAAGACTTTTTACTTGTTGGAACTCACAGGGAATGTGAATGCCAGCCCACTACATGGAAAAACGAGAAGATTTTAAGTTTTTTGAGCTGGTGCGATTTTAAAAAGCTGGTGCGATTTGTTCGGTTGCCCAATAACATGTTTTCAGTGCGTAAAGTAATTCCAGAACATCATGTTAGCAATTCGATTATCACAGAATGATATGAAGCAGTCAACCTCGTGTGGTGTCTGGAAGCCCTTGAGAAAGGCGATGATTCGGTTATATCAGCCTCAGAAACCATTTAGCTCGCTATTTTCAATGCGTAAAACTAATATGACGTATGGGCCAACAATAAGACGCATTGAAAATCATCTAAGAATATGTACAACCCCGTAATTGATACGTGAAATACAATATGCACCACATCAGTCGTAAAAGTTCATGAAGATAAATCCGAATTGTTTGTATAGCCTAAACCCAGACACTTTCCTCGCAATATATATTATAGTAAACCTGTTGTCCTAGTTCCAAAAAAGGACGTAAAGAATACAAACCTAGCTGAGCTTCTGACACTTTCAAAGTGTCTGTAATGACAAACAATGCACACGAATCGTTTCATAAACGTTAGATTTTGTCTGCAACTTGATAAAAGTACCTAGTGTAATATCGAAAATCGAATCAACAAAAAAACTGCAAGTCCTTTCATGCTGAAACAATTCTGGCACGAGGAAGGCTCGACGCCGGTTCTTTTACGGGAAACACTTTCAAATTTCGTTCATGGAATCGCAAGAACGAACAGCATTCAGCTAAATTTGTATGCCTACAACAATGGCTAAATGTGCAAGGACAAACTTATGTAACGCAAAAAATCATTGCATATTTAGAAAGAGGTTTAATTTAGCTTACTTTTGGAGCTATTGTCCTGTCGATGTATGGAGATTACAACATAAAGAAATTTATATTAATCTTGACAAAAAAAATTTTCGGAGGAAGAGTTGACCAACCCGTGGAACGACTTGGCTCATCCAGCAGCCAAGTCTTTCCGTACGCAATTTTATTATTTCGCTTGCCGCGGGACGCAAAATTAGAAAATTGCTTGCCGCGAAAGATTTGCTTGCCGTTTCGGTCAGCAAAATGAAAGAATCGCGTCCGAGCCAAAAAGTGAGCAAATTTAGGTACTTTTTGAAAATGGCTCGCGAATACTTCTATCTTCACTCTTATTTGTTTCGCTTTATGGAAAATCCAGCAGATTATGGGGAAATTATGGCTGAATTCATTGTGAAAACTTTAAGAATTGAGACACAACCTTTATCAAGGTGAGTTAAAACGTCTATATAACTCCGTAGAATTTACTTCTCAATATTACGCAACAACTCAAGCACAATCTAATTTTTTTGTCTGCTTATTTACCCATTCTATATTTTTATGGTTTTGGAGGGAAAACTGCAAACGCAGAGAAAAATCGCAAAGGTAACCACTTTTTCTGTTCTTTTTTGAACGGCGAAGGGAGAGGGGGGCAAAAAAGACGGAAAAGAATATTTTAAATTGGTTATCTTCGTGATTTAAATGTCTTTAAATATTTGAAAATAAAAATTCGCGATTTGTTTTAGTCATTTATGGTTTTAATTTGTTAATTTTTTTATATATTATAATGTTTTCTGACGTATATAATAATTTTGTTGATATTTATATATATTGAAACATAATAACTTATATATATTGAAAATATGTTTTTGTCATGTACATAATAATTTATATATGTATATATTGAAATATATTACTGATATATTACTATTTTTTATACTATTTTTGATATATTTTACCTAGAAATAAGAGAGAGCCTCTAAAATTCGAGTTTCTTTATTAATATGCCCGAATAAGCATAGGGTCCCTGATGTATGATACTATTGAGGAACACATTATGAAACCATTTGTTATTAAGGCCAAGAAAATGCCTTATGTTTTAAACTTCTTCGTAATTTTCAAAAATATAGATATTGATTTATGTCTCATTATTCCTAATATTAAAAACGCAACTAAACTCGTAAATACTTTGTCGACTTTATGTCAGATGATCCAGAATATTAATGTAATAAAACAATTATGCCTACGATAGTTACTGAATATATATTAGCGAAATTGTCAATCGTAATTTGTAAGTTACAGACCATTTGTGAGTGACACGAAGTTTGGAATGTGGAACAATAGACTATGATAAGCGTTGTGCTTAAATACAATATCACGATTACACGTTACTTTCGTGATGTAGAAACTCCAAGACGCGCAAGAAATTGCTGCGAAAATAAATTTTCGCTAAAAAATGGGAAAAAATGTACTAGCCTTTCAGCGTTCCTCTCGATGATGGAGATATTGAACGTGCTTTAGCTGCACCAGGCGTAGGTAAGACTACCGTAATCAAATCCTAATGACTGTCAAAACTACTTTCAAAAACAACAATATCCAATAATTTTTGGCCGTTGACAATTATAGGTAATATAACTTACAACACAACAGATTAATTACAAAAAAATTTAAATAAAAAAAATGCGGTTTAAAGACAAAAATTGCTTTTTCAGAGCACTCGTAATTGTTGCTTCAACTTGGATACAAGATTTACAAAAAAGGGTAAACAATAACACAAAAAATCAACCTTTTATAAAATAAGATTCTCGCTTTTATTGTTCGTTTGGTTGCCCAATTCCGTGCTTTCAGTGCGTAAAATAAGGACCAGGACCGAGTGAACAAGATGAGAATGGATTTTCAAAAAAACTTTTTCCTCTGCGGTTGCACGTAAAAGCTTAGATATCTGTTTTTTGGAATCCATCCAAAAAATGGTGAGAGAACAATGTGCCTTTTTTGGTTCGTTTGGTTGCCCAATTACATGTTTTCAGTGCGTAAAATCATTGAAATAAAATAGATGTTTATTGCCGGATCGAAAATTTGCGACTGTCTCGGCGTCACGATAAGGCCACGTGGTATCTTGTATAAGTGAGACTGGAATGCCAGGTGAAGGGGCATCGAAGGCGGGGGTCGAAAAGGAAAGACAGTAGAAGCCGTTTTATTTGCTTTATTTGATTTATTTTGGGAAGGTTTGAAGGGAATTCGGATGCTGAATCCGCCAAGGGATCTGGGCCTAGTGCCAATATCGCTCCAGTGCGGACTTCCACATCATCTCTCGACCAGGCAAGCAAAGCGGCGTATTTGGAGCCCTGGCACCTCTTCGGGTCCGCAATCCGACCCCTGAATACAACGAGATGATCAATCACGTAGTTTCAAAGGTCTGCTTCGTCGCGGCGCCGTTAGATATCGTAAGGTGCAACGACAATTACATGTAGGATCGGGTTAATTCCGAGGGGGATACCTTCGGCCCCGTCTATGTCGGTTGGAAGACGGAGTCCGTGTAGTAAAGATGAGAATGGATTTTCAAAAAAACTTTTTCCTCTGCGGTTGCACGTAAAAGCTTAGATATCTGTTCTTTGGGATCAATCCAAAAATGGTGAGAGAACCATGTGCCTTTTTTGGTTCGTTTGGTTGCCCAATTACATGTTTTCAGTGCGTAAAATCATTGAAATAAAATAGATGATTATTGCAAGATCGAAAATTTGCGACTGTCTCGGCATTACGATAAAGCCACGTGGTACCTTGCCTACTGGTCAAGCCGGAATTTACACATGGCAAAACGTGACATCTACGATAATAAAAATGGATCGGGCAGGGTTTCAAGCATACAGCCACGTAATTGGAGAGAAATACAACAAAAACTCAATTTTGCATGAGATATGTGAGCTGACACAACAATCCGAGATGAAGTTAATTATTGGCAAACTCTAAAGTATTGTTTTTTTTTGATTCTTTCTACAGTACAACTGCATTTTTGGACTTTCACACCTGTCTTCAAAAACGTAATTTGAAACTTTCTATTATGTATGATGTTAGTTCCAGTAAGTAAAAGCAAAAACGACAATCCACGTCATCGTAATAAAAATAATGCGCAGCAACCGGCGAACAGTTTCTGTGTTGATCGTTTTCATTTTACCAATAAAACCGCTTCGGTCCTTTGCCATACTTCGGTTCACACATTTAGTGCATAGTTTGGAACTTCAATTTGCCTTCGCCGACCTTTTGCTTTTTCTCCTCCTATTCAAGGAGTTGGAGAATTCTACGGGTGACGGAATGCATTTTCTTTACATCGAGCGCTTCTTCAATTGCTTTACACTGTATTCATCAATGGGTTCGACCATGTAGACGACTACAAATCCACGCTTCTTAACGAAATCGGTATGAAATCGAAGTTTTTCTTGAAAAGAAGCTAAAATACAGCAAAATATTCACAAAAAAGGAATTCATTATTCATAAAACATACTTACAACGCCAAGGCTCCAAAACTGTCGATTCCATCAAGAAAAGAATAAAGTTCTTGGCTCCAGCAACACAAAAAGAAAATTTCTACCGTACCAAAATTAAATCTTTTCTGTCACGGTGTTTCAGTTACAGCAGATAACGTAAGAAAAGTCTGTAAAAGAGCAAGAAAGGCGTGTATTTTTCACTACAAAGGGTCAATGTAATCGTCATATTTTCCACTTCAACGACATTATACTCGTCGCGAAGATATAATAAAACCAACGATTTCTGGTATACGACAGCGTAATTAGAACTAATGCATTGGTAATCTCGGCCAAAGTCAACTACCTCTCTGCGGTGTATCTTCCACGATAATCAACGGTCTCCATCGCCATGCCTAGCTTGGTTCAGAGAAATTTCTCTGCGGCGACGGGTCTGAAGCCGGGCCAGAGCCTTATGTTCATTTGGTAGCGAAACGGAATAAAAGGTTTCCCTCACAGGTTGAACGTAAAAATTCTACTGTCCCGGAAAATGCTTGCTCGAGAAAAGACGAAAAAGGAGGGACTCACTGGAAAACCGATAACTGGTCAACGAGTTTGCATCTTTAGTCTAATGTAAAAACCTAAAATGTTGCAATTTTCTTTGATGTATACGTCGATGTTTCATACTTCGTCGAACTCTTCAAACTTGATAATTTCCTGTGTTTATACGATTCCGGCCGATCTAAAACACAATTCCAACGTTTCCGCGTCAAACTCCTTTCACACCGGTCTTCAAAACCGTAATTTTGAAATTTCTATTACTACGCAAAACTAACGTTTTTTATTATTTTCTTACCATTTCATTTCTGAAAGTGTAGGGCTGGATTTTCACAGCTGCCTTCAAACACGCATTTCTAACGGCTCCTGCAACATCACTATCAACATCACCTGAAAGGAGTCACTTATGCTTGTGGTGTCCTGCGTTTATACAATTCCTGCCGATCTAAAACACAATTCAAACGTTTCCGCGTCAAATTCTGACAACAAGAGACTTGCATGGTTCCATTCCTACAGCAATGAATCACATTCGTAACGCAGCCTTATTACGATCTGCCGCTTTGATTTATAGAAAGAATGCATACTTTTGAAAGGTACTACTATGTATAAACAGAGATATATAGGCACTAAAAACGTAAAAATCTGAAAAAATGGCTCTTGCGTGAAACCATCAAAAAAATAGATTTTTAAGGCTTTGTTGTAATTACCTGTTACTGTTAATTAAAATAGGTATCCTGAAAGAATGATGCTATTTGGAGACGTAATTTAAGACCAGCTTTCGGAGGTTAATAACTGCATATGGAAGGATACTAACCAAAAAATTTTTTGCCACGTCACAGCCAGAGAGGCAATGGATCGGTAGCTTCAGCAGAAGCGAAAAAATGAATGTTTTGGAATTCATTGCTGGTCTTACAGCAGAACAGCAACGACCCTACACGAAGGCAACACCGAATGTGTTGGGGTAGATCGTTTTTCAAGACGACAATATCTGTCACCTTTTGGGAATTTATTCACCGTTTTGTGGAAAGATAAGGAGGCAATACACGTATTTTTGTAATAATCTTTCTATTTTTTTTTATCCAAAATAATTAAATATTTGATTCGTACTTCAAAGCAGAGTTGTACGTAAAATTAGAATTTTTTTTGTCCTGTTTCATTCAAAAAGGAAAAGTGACAATTCAAACTTTGTTTTTTATGAAGAACTCATCCGGAATATTTGAAGTTATATATTGTATTTTTGCTTCTATATTAAATTTTTATTTCATACATATAGTTTTTTATATACTACTTTCAAAAATATTTTTTGAACAATTCTGCATTTATATGTTGCCAATATACTACATATAATATATACTCTCCATATATTAAATTATCAAAATAAACGCATTTCGCGCATTTTGTTGCCATGTCGGCATACTCCACGTTCATAGACGTAAGATTTTTCGCATAAACAAATCCAAAATATATGCTGGTAATTGGATAAAGACCACTACAACACAATGGAAGGCTTTGGTTGCCCAATTACGTGTTTTCAGTTAGTGCCAAAATGCCAGCACCCTACGACGAATGTATCTTCTGTGGAAACGATCACTATTGGTGGTTGCCCAATGGAAACTACACCCGTGACCGATCCTTTTTGTTAAGGAATCACTAGCGCTGCTTTATACGCGCGAGTCCAGACCACGTATTCACCCAATGCGACGGATACTGTGAGCATTGCGGCTCCACAAAGCACACGATACAATTTGTCCAAATTCCCCAAGAATACGGATTATGAACGCCATGTTCGTAACTTCCGCATTTTTTTTCGTATTTTGTCTGTATATTACATGTTTTTGCATATATTTTCTCATATACTATATAACTTAACACCCTAGAAACACACCCTAAAAACGGAAACCTAAATCATCTGTGAATAACGGATAGCTCAGCTGTGAGGATACTATTACATATAAATGCCGACCATCAAATATTTAAGTCGCCCTACTCAAAGTTCTACGAATTCGTAAGAGTAACCGATGTTTCAGCTGTTTCAAACGCGGCGCTCCTTCATTTGATTGCCCCGAAGGACCTTGCCAATACTGTAAGGGTCACCATAATGCAATTCTCTGCCGAGACATCTCCGCCACGTCAAGAAAGGCCCTCAACAAAAAACTCGACAAAATTCTCACCAAAGGCCAAATCAAGAATCTTGAGGACAACTACGACCCACAACCGAAAGAACCTAGCCAGTACCTGGATTCCGAGGAGGAATTTAAAATTTGAACCTTCAGCCTAACCTGCAATGCTTCGTATAGTTAAAACGCGGGGTGGGTTTCCGGTTTCGGAAGAATTGAATGCGGCCGAGGGATCAGTGTTTCGGAAGAACCTTCATCTTCGCGGTGGAGACCGGGTGAGACGTGTCTCATTCGATCAAATGAGTCGACTCTGCCTTAAAACTTAACGCATTTCTGTTTTAATTTTTCATTGCACGATGCAAATGGCGGATTATGTTATCACCATGGTCGTTGTCATCGATGGCTTCTCGAAACTCTTCTCGTTGCCGCTTCACTTGGTAAGATAATTCTGTGCTTGGTTTGTCGCCCTTTTTTTGCTTCTTCGCACTTCATAATCTCAGGTGACGATTGGGAATTTTATGCGGGACTGGAACGCAGCCTAGTGGATCCTTGGGCGCGGATCTTGGATGAAGTCCCTATGAAAAGGGCGAGATCCCCATTTTCATCGACATACACAAAGATAAAAACAAGATTCGTGCTTAATTCTGTTTCAGTTACAAATTCCGGAGGTTCTGGAGCTTTTGGGCAGGGCAGTAACCACCGAAACTTTTTTACGGCGAATTGAAAACATCTTCAATTCGCCGTAAAAAAATTTCTGCTTATAGGTAAATCAATCACAGAAAAAAACGTTAGCGCTTACTGCCTTATTACCTTTGCGCAATAAACCAAGCCTAATGTTTTTCTGCGTATTTTCTGTTATGTGAAGGATAAACGAAGGGGGAAGAAGAAAAAAAGAGTTGCCATTCTTTTTCCGTTCTTTTTTTAACGGCAACTGATGGGGAAATATACTCCCGGACATAAATTTCTGACCACCCATATCTCAAGTCAATATAACGCAATCGCTTTGAAACTTGGCATGTATACTAGTCATGGCAGGCAGAATGTGCCACATAAAATTGTTTTTCGTGCCTCTGTCCTTAGGCGAGTTATGAAGGTTTTTTCAAAAATCGGTGGACAAAACTTTCTGATCACCTAAAATAACTAAAGTTTTCTCAGTCTCCTTGAATAAGCGATATGGTTCAGTTATCTTTGAACACTATTAAGGGACCTACAAGGAGGATGGGTATGCTTTTTACCACCAAAGTCGGCGTGTGCCCTCAAGCAACTCGTATTCTTGCAGCGCTCTTTTTCTCTTTAAAATCACGCCCTATGCGGCAAGGACGACTTTTTTGTTTCAGAAAAGGTAATAAGGAACTCATTGGAGGTAGTGATACAAGATCTTACTACCCTGCAATGTGAAATATGCCATTAACGCCTTAAGCAAATCACCTAGGAGTAGCTGATCTCTGAATTATTGATCATAACCGCTGGCGTTTTTATTAAATCAGTCTAGAAATCCCCTACAATACTCTTTGGTGAATACTGAAGAACGTGGGATAGCAATCTCCCGTTATCTTCGCGTTTTGTGCGCGCACTAACGCAAAAGTCCAAAAAAACACAACTTTTCCGATCTTGTAATTACAAAATGGCCAAAAAATCCTCAAGTTTGCGTTATCGCGTAATTTCACCCCGAAATTTCATGAGGCCGGGTCAGCACTAATATAACTTTGTTCTTCATTGTGTAGGGCTAAGCCGTGTTTAATTTCAACCAGTTTGGGCTGATTCTGAAAAAGTTACAGGCCGCTAAAGTCCGGCCGGCTGGTCAGTTTTGTAATGATTTTGCACATGCTTGATGAAATCCTTAACATCGCTCGGTATTATGGACGGAGATTGACCATGTGTGATCAATTACATAATCCTGTGCGTTTTTTATCCTTCTAGCCCACCTCGAGCCGTCGTATACTAACAAAATCGCGTATTGCGCAGAATGCACAACCTCTTGCGACGTATGTTACTACTCCTCGATTTTTTGCCGTAAATATATGCGGTACGTCTGTGCTATGCAGTATAAGCAGTTTTAGCCCCGTGGCAAACATTTTTCCCCAGTTGCGAACAATTTACCTAAGTGATCAGAAAATTTTGTCCACCCTTTTTTTGAAAATGTCGAAAAAACTGCCCTTAAAGTGCAAGGATGGAAAATTCCGTTTTACCAAATGTTTTGCACCTCTTCTTGAAAGGGCAGTTAAAATTTGGAACATGTAGCTCAATTAACAGCCCAGCTAAAGGGTGGTCAGAGAGATATGTCCGGGAGTATAGAAAAAAGATGTCTAAAAAAATTATGTAACTTTTTTTGGGTGAAATTAGAAGTTTAATTTTTTTGAGGTTATAATAGAATCTTTTAATTTTGATTTAAACCGCGTCTCTCGTTTTTTTATTTATGTTAATTTTATGTAATATAATATAATAAGTTTTTTTTGATATATAGTATTAAAATATATCTGATTGGTTTGATTTATATACTCATTTATATATATTACTATAATAATATAATATAACTCTAATATTATGACTATTTTTTTCTTACGTCAAAATAGAAAGGGTTTCTGTGTAATACATTATGCTTTTAAATTTGTGATAGTAATACGTTGGAAAATATTCAACAGCGGTGGCTTACACTCGAAATGGTTAGACCTTTTGAGAAAAATGTCAGGTTTGTATATGATAGGGCGGTCTCGCTGAAGAGTTTAGGTATGGCCGAGTATATTAACCTGAAGGTAGCTCGTTAAGGCGTTAGTATGTAAGGTCACTTCATTAATTAAAATGTTTATCAAAACCATAAAAAATGCCGCAAAGGTAATGAAAGTAAAAACGATACAAACGAAAAATTTTAAAGGCTTTAACGGTTATTCCGCATTGTCTACATGTAGAAGTCGACGTAAACGGCAGGACATCACCCCTTATCAAAGGTCTTGTAAAGGAAGAGTGGATGAAATTCGAGGACAAGGCACCACAAACACACAGCCAAATTTAAATGAAATCCGCAGCCAAATTTAATGAAATCCTTTGCGTAAAAAACGAGTGAGAATATACCCTTTAACTATCGAGCAATGTGGACATGTCATATGTGAACCATGCGTAATTGGCAACATGTGCAGGATAACGTATCATGTACAATATATTTCCGTCAACTATCATAGCACGATTAGGCTGAAGTCAAACATTATGTTGAAACAGCAATGTGTATAAAGTAAACTTCAAAAGTTCAACTTTGCATCAAAACCCCGCAAAACTGAACTAAAAATATGATTCACACATAAGTTCAACGGCAAGGTTACCTGTCGTCAACGCTAAAAGATCATGAAAATATTGGTTTTACAACGATTCGCCGTACTACCATTAACCATGCTGATGAGAAATGGCGTAAAATTAAAAATTTTCGCATTTCACAATTTCCTGGAACCTATTTCTATATATTCAACGAATACAACCGGTCGTAATCGAGAATGTTGTCATGATCACATATATACGAGCAACTACAACATTCTGTACCACATAGCCGTAATTTTTAAAAGTACAAAGACTACGCAAGTCGCCGCCCGGTTAAGTCTAAATGCCGTTTTGCATTCATCCAATTCTCATATAGCTTATGGTGGGCAGCGCAATTGAGGAAGATAGTAAGCGGCTATGTTCCGTAATGATACTCAAGAGTTTTTCCAATTTCTGCAGTTCTTGATCTCTTGTTTTGCCAAACAACTGCTCAAGGTCGTTTGTATTTATAGCATGGCCATCTGCAAGTTTGCGCGATTGACGCAGCTGGCCCCGAGATAATTCTGCCCACTATCAAGAATGGCAAATTATCGACGTAAAGTTTCCTTTGTGTTTTTGTTTTCAGACCAGGCTATTCAATGCTAACGAGAAAACGACCACACCATAGTGCGAAGAACTACCGTAAGTATGTGGAAAGAGACACAGGAGAAGACCTCGAGAAGGGATCGCGTTTGGTTTGCAAGCAATGAGATTGTCGTAACTGAAACTTTGGTCCACAAGGAAAATAAGCCAAATACGTCATCCTTCCAATACGTAGATCGAACCATTGGACAATTGCTTGGTTCACTGTTAGCAAAAACTCGTTTACTATGACAGCAAAGACAACCAAATAAAACGTAAATCATATTGTCAAAAATTTTTCGTCGTAATTCAAACGCATAAAAACGAATCCAATAACTTAATAGGATGGATACAACTGTGGAGTATTCTTCGTAAAGCTTGCTGAGATAAAAATGACAAATCCACGAGTTTGGATAAGAAAAGAGAAAAGTAAGCAACCATCTGGGTGTAGAGTTATCCATAAATTGTTCATTTCGATTAAGTCATAGAGAAATGATGCAGGCAAATCATCACCATTTGTGAAGACTGCATGGCGTTTACAAACA
The DNA here is from genome assembly GCA_904066235.2 of Bursaphelenchus xylophilus. NCBI lineage: Eukaryota > Metazoa > Nematoda > Chromadorea > Rhabditida > Aphelenchoididae > Bursaphelenchus > Bursaphelenchus xylophilus. The sequence goes on along the minus strand of CAJFCV020000005.1, from coordinate 2,185,232 downwards.
ATGCACAACAAGCGTTTCAGGGCAATAATATAAAACCGAGAAGTGGATTTTTCGTACTCGACGCCTGACCCCTTTCAACACGGTGGCTGATTTTGTGGCCGCAGGGCTTGCGGAACCGGATTATAATCTTTTTTTGCTCAGAAATTATTCTTATTTTCCTGTTTTCAGAGCCGAGCGATCCGCCAACTCCGAACTCCCCGAACTGAGCGAATTTGGCAGGAGTGCAGAGAAATACCTTTGGATCATGACCCCAGAACGCTTCCACTGCGTTCAAGCCAGCATCGGCTCACGGAACGAAGAAGCCCCACCGATGTCCCCGATTTCTCGTCAAAATATACGTTTTCGTCTATTTATTCCATATAAAAGTGCCTGATGTGTAATTACAATAAAGAATTCAGACAATCCGAAGGCCCTTTTGTTTTTATACTTTACGCAATTAATAATACGCGAGGCGTTGATATATGACTCGGCTCTTCTAAATCTTTCCGAAAGTTATGCAACTTTCTGCTATTCCGCGTTATTTTTTAGAGGCGCTCATAGCAGAGAGGCCTCGATGAATAACGCGAGATGGCTTTATTTATTTGTTGTGTTGATATATTTTTTGAAATTTTTCTTAAATTTTCATATTACATATATGATATATACCATTTACCATATATTCTTGATATATTTTTCATTGTCGATTTTAATGATTAAATATAAGGCGCGTGCGTTCTACATCTCAGCGGGCCTCCTCGCAGAAAACCCGCATTTCTTGTCTGTGGGCCCTCTAGACAAGAATTGCAGTTTTCCGTCCAAATTATTTTCGGTCCAGACGAGAATTGGCGATTCTTGTCCAAAGCCAGACAAGAAGTACGCAAAAGTTGTCTGGGAAGCAGACAATTTTTTTGTCTGGACTTCAGACAAGAAATGCGAAATCCTGTCTGGTATCCAGACAAGAAAACTTTGTCTGGCTAGAAATGCATAATTTCGTCTACAAAAAAACTTTCATCGCGCTTCTTTCCTGGGACTACCTTGTTGCACGTCAGACCACAAGTTCTTCGGCGCATCTGTCCGAACACCGAAACCCAAGGCTAACGACCGTCGTCGCTGACCCCGATCACGATGAAGGACATCCTTCGCCTTGGAACTTCTGCGTTCCTCGAGACTGATTTCACTTCTGGCCGAAAGGCCAAAGAGCACGAAACTCCAAGAACGCTTTGCTCGCATGGCGAAAGGAAACTTTCTCGCTCAGAAAACAAATGGGTTCCTCTCATGAGCGAGAAACGCAGAGAAAAAATCGCGTTCATAGTGCCCTCTCGCTTTTTGCGTGCGTTTTTGTTTTTTCTCTGCGTTTCTCGGCTCTGGGTTTCTCGCTCATGAGAGGAACCCATTTCTTTCCTGAGCGAGAAAGTTTTCTTTGCTTGAGCGGGCAATTTTTTTTTCGAATTTGTTGGTGTTCGGCTTTTCGGCCAGAAACAAAAACAGTCTCAAGGAACTCCGAAGTTCCAAGGCGAAGGATGTCCTTCACCGTGATCGGGGTCAGCGACGACGGTCGTTTGCCTTGGGTTTCGGTGTTCGGACAAGTTCCGTCGTAGAACTTGGGCTGTAAAATGCAACTAGCAAGTCCCACAGAGAGGAGAATCGAAACTTTTTGTGGATAAAGATTTTTTACAGGATTTTCCGTTTCTCGTCAGACAAAAAAGTTTGTCTGACTACCAGACAGGATTCCTCGTTTCTTGTCTGGAGTCCAGACAACATTTTGAAGTTTTCGTCCAGGCTAACAGCCAGGCTCTTCGTCTGTTATCTCAGACAAGTTTTGCAAATTTTGTCTCTATTTTAGACAGAAAATGCGCATTTCTTGTCTAGAGGGCCTACAGACAAGAAATGCGGGTTTTCTGCGAGGGGGCCCGCTGAGATGTAGAACGCACGCGCCTTATATATTTCAAATATAATAATATTTTTCTTTGTAAATACATAAAATTTGATATAATATTATATATAAGAAATATAAAAATTTAATTGAGTTGTATGTGTTCAATAGCAGCGCGACATATCATATAGACACGCCTTGACTCGAAAGGGTCGTAGGTGCCTTTGATGAGGCTAGGAGCCGGGTGCCCCTCCATATAGGAGTAGGCCTATTAGGTAGTGTCGTGTTATAGTATCTAAGCAATTCTTCCCCTTTGTATTGTAATCAATCTATGTATATGACCCTCTTCGGTATAATAATAGTTAATGCATTGTATTTGACAAGTTATTGTACACCCAATAAACTTATAAATGAATGACTCGTGGTATGCCTAAGAAGGGCAAGTATTCATTAACTATTGAAATTTAAATGTTTTTTTGTCATAAAGGCAAAAATTTCAAATATTTTTACTCTGCTCCAACTTTTTCTACCTGGACATAACTGACGTAAACGATTCATATAATGCATGCTTATTTATAAAAAAGAATTGTAATTTTTAATATTAAATACCAATTTCTATGGATTGGCCGTAAATATAACAGGTAAAAATTGTTCTTGTTCTTGTTTCTCACTCAATAAAGTATTTTTCGTGTAAAATTATAAAGTTTATTTTTTTAAAATTTCAGCACGATGGTATATTAAAAGTGTCTTTTTTTCTAAGAGAACAACATGGAAGAAATCAAATTGTTTTACATTTAGTCAAGAAGACTGCTTTGGGAGCCAAAGCCATTTAGGGTAGAAGAAGAGGTAGGGGGTTTCAGTTCAAAGTCCTCATTGTTGTTGTTGTTGTTTTTCTGCCCAAATCGCGAACGACGGCGTGTAATGTATACTTATTTATAAAAAAGAATTTTAAATATAACAGGTAAAATATTTTTTTTAGTTTTTAGTTCTTTAAGTGCAAAACATTTCCTAGAGTATGGAAAAGACCGCAGAAGTCTTGAGCATCTACGGGCCCTCTATAAAAACTTTTTTGAGAAATATTTCAACGTAATATCTGGAGAAGGTCCCCAGAGCAACAAGGACGATGCAACTAACAAGCTCAAAAACGTGCTTAAAGCAATGGTGACAACCTATGAGGGGTCTCCTCCTCACTTAATGAAAGGATTCATGGATGCTTTTGACGTAAGTAGGGTGATTTGAATAGCGTCTAAGTGGCGATTAAAAGGGAATCAGGTTTAGTTTCCATTTACATTGCCACAAAATACCGAGAGAAAAACGTATGCTATCGAGCAGAGGTTTGGGATCTGCAAGTTCGCGCGATCGACGCAGCTGGCCCCGAGATAATTCTGCCCACTCTCAAAAATGGCAAATTATCGACGTAAAGTTTCCTTTGTGTTTTTGTTTTCAGACCAGGCTATTCAATGCTAACGAGAAAACGACCACACCATAGTGCGAAGAACTACCGTAAGTATGTGGAAAGAGACACAGGAGAAGACCTCGAGAAGGGATCGCGTTTGGTTTGCAAGCAATGAGATTGTCGTAATTGAAACTTTTGTCCACAAGGAAAATAAGGCAAATACGTCATCCTTCCAATACGTAGATCGAACCATTGGACAATTGCTTGGTTCAGTGTTAGCCAAAACTCTGTCGTTTACTATGGCAAAGACAACCAAATAAAAACGGTAAATCATATTGTCAAAAATTTTTCGTCAGACCCTGGAAAACGTTGGCCTGAATCAAAGCGCACATAGTGATAGCGTTTACTACGAACCCACTTTTTACATCAAGATCAACAATCTTCCGCTGCGAGCCCGGCTTACCCCGGAAGATACTCCCCGACGCCATTGAGTTTCAAGCCCGTCTAGCTCTAGCCGACACGCCACTGGACTCTCTACAACGTATTGGTTAACGCACATCGTGGTGCCAATAGGCTTCGTGAAAAACGAGATGGAATGCTCATCATAAGCCAGGGGCCGGTTGATTGTGGAGAAGATCCCCCAGATGAAAAGAATCATGGGGTTAGTGCCCAAAATAGAACAATGGGGGCTCTGCGTACAGTACATTCATTGCCTGCCTGCTGGATAAATTGAGGATAGCACAAGGGCACTTTACGCCTATTTAGAACCAAACATATTACACGTACTGTAAATTTTAAACTCGTAATATAAATTTACCATCTTTCGGGGATATTTTGGGATTTTTTAAATACGTACAAAAGTAGTATCGATGCCAAACTCGTGCTGTAACCATTTTTGTGAAGGCTTTAGTCGAAAACACGCCCATCACTTTTTCTGTTTTGGCGTTCGTTTGTGTTTTTCTCGCTCTCCTTGAGGTCCAAAACCCGCAGAAAGAGCGGGAAAAGCGTTCTTTTTTTACACGCTCTTTTTTTGAACGAGCAAAAAACAGGGACTGTTTTCGAGGGGATCTTATCCTGTTCGATTTTTGTTTCGCTTTTTGGGAAGATTTTAGATATTTTATTAATTCAAAATTTGCATAAAATTCATATTTGACACTAGATTAATAAAATTTTGAAACTTTGAACAAGTTTTTCAATGTACGCATATAGTAAATCAAGGCGATTTGAATTGATGTTTTTATAATTTTTTTGCTTATTATTATATATGCTTATACACACGTATGTATACTTACTGATATTATACGTTTTAAACATTCTGAACCTCCATATAATACGCATATATTTAAATATAATTTTTAATATTAAATATCAGTTTATTTACGGACTTCCCGTAAATAAACTGATACTCAGATTAAAATAAAATTCGGACGACAGTTGCCACCACAGGGCCGCAGCCATCGTGGCCTTGCACACGCTGTATGACTACAGCCCCAAGCATATGGCGCGAATTATGCGACAACGCAGAACCGAGGCTTTGTTTGGTATTCTCATGTTCGACTTGAGCATGCCCTACATAATGGACGAAGGTGAATACTTCGTAATGGATGAAGATGAATTCTTTTCGATCGAGGCGACGCGTGTTGGATGTGGGCGAATCTCTATCCGAATGACGCGCGTCCACCCCTCGTCCCTCCTGATGTCGGATCGTGTCCTGACTGGCTATTCGGTTTTGACGTAAGAATAAGCCAAGACCCAGAAATGAGCAGTTTCTCGGGTGTGATTTCCTAGAAATCCACGCTCGAGCGTTGGCCCGGTCAAGTACCCCATCGATGATCAAAGTTCGATCTTCACGCACTTACATCAGCCCAGACGATGATCGAGTTGTGTTGAGTATGATGGTCAGACCCACAAATTGGTTTGGGCAAAGGAAACCGTGTTCTTCAGCTACCCTCAACGATGTCGCCAGAGCACATACAGATCGCATCTTTATCGTGACATCGGGAACTTTGTTCGCTCAAGGTGTCATGAAAGCGCGAGAAGAGTTCGTAAGTGCGGCGGCCGGAGGTGCAGACTTCGATGACAGGATTTTGCAATACATCATGACAAAAAATAGGACCATCAGACAGAAAGACATTATTAGCAAAGTATCGAGTGACCGGGCCACCCATTGTTTATTATCTCTGTTACGGGAAAAAAGCTTAGCCGCAGTGTGAACTTCTTCTAGATAATGTAAGTTTTAACAAGGGAACAAACTTGCCCGTAATAATCCTATAAAAAAATAAATTTTTAACGCAAATTTGCATAAATTGCGACAAAAGTTGCTGCAAAATATAAGCTAATTAATATGCGCTATCAAAAACGTAATAAATAGTTGGACTGAGCGGATCATTGCGTGCAAAAATGTATGTTGCATCGTTCACGTGCGTCGTCCGGTGAAGTGATTCAGCTTAAACTTTTGTATTCAATTTGAGAAAGAGTTTTGTTTCGGCACATACGACTGCTATTTTGTATGAAAATTTTGATTTTATTGGCCATGTGAAATGATTAAGGATAACAAGAAATGCGACACAGTTGGTAGTTAAAGTCCTCCAAAACATTGGACGCTGTTAGGAGACGTAAAATTAACGTTTTTACTGTTGCGTTTATTTCTGAAAAGAAGGATGACACTATATTCTAAAAGATTCATAGGTTAAATTGTTGTCTTATTAGCATTTTACTTAATGTTATTGTATTGTATGCATTCTAAGAAATTCTTGAGATATCAATAAACCTGTAGACAAACAACTCATGTCATGGCCTTACAGGGAAAGCAGTAAAATAACTCCACCCTTGCAAATAGAGCACATTAAGCATAGCATGAACGATAAAATGGCTCTTTATTTTTTGTTATTTTTGAAGTATGTACTATTCGGCAAGAGAGGCTACTCATGTCACGTAAAGTTATAACCCCATTATCAATCTTTTTTCGACCGCTAAGAGATCGTGAGCTGAATCGTTTTTTAGTTATTTGATGTTTACAAATTTGCTAGTAAGTGAGTCGTTTCGTTGCAATTGTAAAACGCGGACGCGTAATTTAAATGGGCATTTGCTAGCCCAGACGACAACTTCATACTGACAATGCGTTTGGCCCCTTCGAAGATAACTGATTTTCGCATATTTTCTTCGAAAAAGGTACGTCACGTAAACTGTCTTACAGGTAACGCACAACAAGCATATCGCCTTCGGCAAGAAAGGTTTCTCGAAAACCGACCGCCTAGGGTAGAAAATAGAAGAAGAAGATTTTCAAGAAGACCGCAGTCGAATGAACCTGAGCCAACAGTACGGTTTACACCTCTGGAAGAACAAACGTAATGTGTTATATGTAAATGTATTCGTATGCTATTGTTATAGCAATTTCATGTAGCCGTTTATTTCATAAATAGTGAAGATGTCAATATAATCTTTATTGAATTACTGGTTAGGCAGTGGTATGAGTGCTTTATTATTAAAATTATTGTAAAATAGAAGTCTGAATGAACAAAGGAAATGAACGTAAGACAGGAGATTATACAGGTCATATACACCTGCCCTAATACGTTCATGAAACAAAATGTTTTGTTAAGGGGTGCTGGAAACCAGAAGATCGTGATTTATGGGCAAGTACAAAGCCCAATATTTCCAATATTTTTATCTATATACATTCCAACGTATTCCATCGGCTTATCAGCCCATAGCACTAACAGTCTTAAGATCTGTGTCATCAGAATTTCTGTCCTATTGACGATTGTATTACTCCCCGACGCCATTGAGTTTCCAGTCTGTCTGATGCGGCAATTACTGCGCAAAAAATTGAAATGGTTTCATTGTATAAATAACCTTCGGAAGAAGTAACATCGTACATGAAGGCATTGGACGTAATTTAAGAAGTAAGAAACCCATTACTTCCCACATTAACCTGTCAATCACCCGGATGCAAATGAGGGCATTATGCAGGCCCTGATGAAATCACGGCGAAACCACTCGAGCTCTTTTGCTAGCCTGTCTTACTGTTTTTTTTGAGTACCTTGATTGCACGAGATAAATCGTATTTACTTATTTTTAGTGTTCGAGTCGATTGCTTAATTTACTTATTTTTAGTGTTCGAGTCGATTGCTGTTGAACAACGAGTTGTCCATGACATCGACACAGACAACCATATGAGTGCGACCACATGAGAATAGGCATCCATGATGTGTATTGGTTCCAAAAAAGACTGGTATGTAACTCATGGGTCTTCAAGATGATAAGCACATTTACTAATAACGCACAGCAATCATATTACAGTGGCAGATCACAGTTCAAAAAAGACGCCAATCTAGTGGTTCAAAAAGATGAAAACTCCAAGAATAACCTCTGGTTAATCAAAAAGAAAAATTGTGCCTCAATTTGGGGGGTTGATATCGTGGTTATCAAATTCGAGTGATTTGATGTGGACTTGAAGTATTTTCCGCCAGAAATTTTGCCAATAAATACTGTTGCCCTCGTAGGTTTGATTTACGTGCTGAGGATTTTTATGAGCATCGAGTCGGATGGAAGTTGATTAGGCTGTTCAACAAATTAGTCATCACTTTGCTGTACATTCGAACCAGAAAATTTACGTTATGCATAGGTTTGCACTCCGCCGTTGCTGAACGAAGAGTACTTGATGTCAGAGAAAGACTGTCAGTCACCTTTTGAAGCAGCTGGTTCCCTATTGATTGGAGGCCCGGATTTGAGAGCGTTACTTGCGCCTCAGGTTATAACCATGCGCCGGAATAGAGGGCTTCAGTGCGTTGCTCGGAGACTCGGATCGGGCTGTCTGAGGGGGCCCGATGGTGCTCCGGAATGGCTTAAGTTGATCCAGGTGCCTCTTTTCGGGGGTTTTGAGCGGTTCATTATAAGGAATTAACAATGCGTGGGGTACTGCGACTTCGGCAGTAAGACATTGAATGTCTTGAGGAGTATTTTTGCTGGTTTTGAACCCTGATCCGCGCTCCTCTTCAATGATTCGAGGCGCTAATTTTGGCCGGTTATTTTTGGCGCTACAAACTACAGGAGTCAAAAAGGACACCGAGGACTCATACCCAGTGAGTCACCTGCGAGGATGCCTGAGGGCAGAACCTTTTGGAAGGTTCTGGAAGCTCCATAATTCTCTATAATTAGCGGCCACTCCAAACCACCACGGATGCGTACAGAGCACATGGGAACGGCCTCGAAATCACTGGGCGCTCCGCCCGGGATCAAGCACTGTATAAGCCAGCATCAACGCCTCTACCAGGACGTCCAACCAGAGGATAATCTCTAGGTCATTTTTTGTAGTACTACTGTGTTTTGTTTATTGTGTTTTTGTGTTAGCCGAGGTCGAGATAAAATATTGATCATATATTGTGGGTTTTCATTGTCCCTCCACTGCACTACGCCGTGTAGGTTCTGATACTTCAGAGCAAGATCCGCCGCGGTCTACAGAGACCGGAAACCCACCCCGCGTTTCAACTCAAAAGACCAATTTTTACTTACGTAAATCTTGTCTGATCCAGGAAAAAAATTATCTTTTTTTAAAAATGTTTATTTCAATTATTATTTACCTTATTAAGCTTCGTATATTAAACCTCATGTCCGTAATGATTTGAATTTTTTTCTCTGTCTCTTACGCGTGGATGTCCATTTTTTCGCCCTCTCTTTGAGGCCCGAAATGAGCAGAAAGAGCGGGAGAAGCGTTCCTTTTTTACTCGCTTTTTTCGAACGGACAAAAAACAAGCATTTTTTGGAGGGGATTTTAATTTTTTCGGTTTTGCTTTGGGATTTTTGATTATTCATCGGAATTTTGATTTTTGCTGTACGCTGTTAGTAGATTTATGTAAAGCTGATTTAATTTTACATATTTTTTAATAAATTTATATATTCAAGTATAATTTTTATTAAATTTTTTTATATTTTATATATATTTTAATTTTTTTCTCATTTATTTTTACCAATATATTAACTTTTATAAATTTCTAATATTCATATATTACGAATATATTACATTTATACTATGAAAGCCATTCGGGCGATAAGAATATTTTTGTTTTCAAAAATGTTATCAATTATTTCTAAATATTATTTTAAATAATTTAAAAATTGTAACCACCTATTACGGAAAATTATTTCCAACGGAAATCTTGCGATTTCATGACCAAAGGTCATGTCATGGAAAAACCTGGAATTGATGAGGACATAAAGATCCTGGCTGTTGTTGTTTGCAAAATGAAAATGGACCGCGCCGGGTATACCTGCGGTTCGAACAATTCGAATTTTTCGGATTGTTCGAACCGAGAGACGCGGTCGGCCGTCGTTGTCAGCGGACGGATCTTTAATGTCCTAAATGATGTGCCCTTTTATGCCACAACACCTGCACCAAAAATGTCTGAAGAAAATACAGGAATATTACAAAAAAATCATAGCGTCATAAAATCCCATAGTCCGCTAAGGCGTATTTTATGTTTTACGTGCGTTTTGGCAATCCATTGGATTGGAATTTAGTAATCGTTTATATTATGGTGATATTATGTGTTTCTCTTACACGTCTCCGTTCATTGTATTGAATTTGACAAAAAATAGGACCATCAGACAGAAAGACTTTATTAGCAAAGTGTCGAGTGACCGGGCCACCCATTGTTTATTATCTCTGTTACGGGAAAAAAGCTTAGCCGCAGTGTGAACTTCTTCTAGATAATGTAAGTTTTAACAAGGGAACAAACTTGCCCGTAATAATCCTATAAAAAAAGAAATTTTTAACGCAAATTTGCATAAATTGCAACAAAAGTTGCTGCAAAATATAAGCTAATTACCCGAGGCCCAAGACGTTTCTGGATCATTACAAGCCGTAATCTTTGTCCTGCAATACGACAATTTGGAAGACACCAGAGACTAATAAAGAAGTGCGAATTTTTCTTTTTTGGTCCTCGATGGTGTTTTGTATTTGGAGACGTAATTTTATTAATATCGAAGCACCTACTGGCAAAATGGAACCCAATTTTGCTTCGACAACAGACGCTTCTAGGGGGTAAGAAAAGCCTGCAGGCGCCAAACCGACAACGATTTCTACACAATCATCCGATGATCCGTAGAGGACGAACGGGCAAATTTACAATGCTATGAAGAACTTTGTTATTTTAAATAATTATTACCAACAAAAAGCGGAAGACGCTACCGTAAAATGCATACCACGATTAAGAAATAGCTCAACATTAACCCTTATTTTATCATCCTTAAAAACTTACAGTACTCAGTACTTGTAAAAAATTTATTTTTGCGAACAAACAACAATGAATTTCGCAACAAAACTATCTGACTCGTTGGAAGCAGAAACCGTAAAATAAATACTACGCGAACGTTGTTTAGACCTCCGCAACTATTCCACACAACAAATATTGCGAACTGACTTCAATAGTAAAAAGACTTCGTACTGTGCAGAAGACGGCTATTTTACACAGTAATGATCATTTGATTAACTCAGAAAAGTCTACAAGTAAAAAAAATGCAACGGAATTGAAGGTTAGAGTCCACAACACTTCACTAACTTTGTTTGGAGACGTAATTATCGTTTTTATTCTATCGCGAATTTCCAAAAAGCTTATATTCAACATGGGGATCGACGACGTAAATAATAAGTTATGTTGACTCCAAAACACTTCACTCTGCTGGGAGACGTAAAATTAACATTTTTAATCCAGCGCTAATTTTCCGAAAAGGGATTGGCATCAACCCAGTTGTGTTCGCGATAAATAGGGCTAACTTCCGAAAGGTTTGTGTTATTTTTATAGGTCCTGAACGGTTGTTCCTATTCGGAGACGTAAGTTTATTCCTATGCAACAACTCGAAAAACAAACCTCGTAAAAAAAGAAATTCGAAAGCGAAAAAAGTCAGAAACATTAAAATTATTTTTAAAAAACGTAATTTGTAAGTCTAACGACAGTTTTTTTTTTGCAGGAATAAAGAATTAGATATCTCAAAATACGACAACGTAAAATTTCATTTATTAAAAAACAACGACAAAAGCTAAGGTTCAATTTTCAACGCTATCGTAACTAAAAAATGTCTCCACAAAGACATGTAACAACTGTCCGTGATTGTATCCATATCGAACAAAAAATAAGCTGGCAGAATGGGAACCAACTTTGATTTGCGACGGATGTTTCAACAAAAATCCAAACAAGGCACAAAAAGCGTAGCACAATAATAATACAATTTATATTTCTTTGTAATCGTCGATTATTTGGATTTGGAAAAGGCGGATTCTCTTGACACGTGAGATCAAATTTCGGCGGGGTTTAATATTTTGCTCGACGGGCAGAGCATCTTTCCTTCAAGATAAAAAGAACATTGCTAACAATAACTTACTTGATCACTTTTCAGCCCGTCTTCATGGAGAAACAGGCTGCACAATATCGCAAGAAAATAAAAATAATCTTTTTGCGGGAAAAAGACCTTTGGCTATTCACATTCGTCTTCAAAAACGTAATTTATAAGCCGAACGACAGGTTTTAACAAAGTGCGATATCTGCAGGAATAAAGAAAGCGACTTTTATAAATTCGACAACGTAAAATTTCATTTAATAAAAAACAACGGCAAAGCTAAGCTTCAATTTTCAACGCTATCTTAACTTAAAAAAATCTCTCCACAAGGACCTGCAAGAGTGTACACAACACCATGGTTTCAAGGCCGTATCTCTTTTTTACATTCCTTGGCCATATCGTGTTTGTTTAAAGCAGTTGTTAGTCATTCCAATTGTCCATTTATCCATTATCTGTTCTCTGTGCGCTTCCAAGAGGCAGTATTTTTATGGTTGTTAATTGGTAGCCTGAACTATTTGATATCGATTTAAACGTAAAATTATACTTGATTTTATCTTTGTTACTTTTCCCAAACACTCCAGATAAAGCTGAGAAAAAGGCTGGAAAAAAATAAATGGCCATTACCAAAATTGAATGGCATTATTTCAAAAGCTAAGTAAAGAAATTATGGAAGAATATACGTAAATTTCGACGTGCAGACAAATCTTTCTAGCACAATAAATGACATTGAAGAACAGTACTTGGACGATCCAGTCTTCAGTCATGGCCAGACGTATGTGTCGCCCAGTCGCACTCGTATAGAACGGTAATTTATGTTTCTGGAATCTACAGAAGGATTGCACCGTACAAGAGCACTGAATATTCCAGATAAAAGCAACAAAATCGTCTTGAACATAATGTTTTTTATCCGTTCAACAACTGGAACAAAGAGGAATTGATTTGCAACGCCAGGCAGACACGTAAAAAACACTATCAACGTTTTCATTGTCGACAAATTCAGTTTTTCGTTGTTGACAGGTTCGATGAAATGAGCTATGATGATCAAACAAATCACCGTCGACCAGTATAACTACTTTGAAAAAGCTCTGAGGTCATCTATATTTATCTGAAATGCCTCCGTTTTATAGACTTTAACTGTACGTTCTATGCAAACAGTCGCAAGAAATCAGGATCTGGCAAAATAAGATTGATGTATGTAACAACTTACTTGATCACTTTCCAGCCCGTCTTCATGGAGAAACAGGCTGCACAATATCGCAAGAAAATAAAAATAATTCTGTGTGGGAAATTGTCGTACGAACGCGTAATTTATAAACCGAATGACAGGTTTTAACAAAGTGCGATATCGGCAGGAATAAAGAGTGCGATATCTCAAAATTCGATAACGTAAAAAAGACATCAGCATCTGGCGAAATAAGATTGATGTTTGTAACAACTTACTTGGTCAAAGCTTTTGAAAACGTAATTCGCAAGTCGAACTACATGTTCTAAACCCGAAGAAATCCCGCACTGACAAAGCTTCTAAACAATATCCTCAAAAAGACACTGAGCTTATTATGTACTAAATGCTCATGCAAAAATTTTACTCAAATAAAAAAGAAAGATAAACAACGAAACGGTACTTATGAAATACGACGTAACTGAAGATTGATTTGGAGTAAAAACAACTCGTCAAGAATATTATAGTTGAGTGAATAATAGAAAACATAAACATAAATCCGTACTACGAGGCAACAACAAAAATGATATCATCGAAGAACTGAAGAATAAGTTAATCGGGAAAAACCTCGAAATATCTGGTCTCAAATTACGTCTCGCACATGCCCGGAAACAACGGCAATTTTATAAGCGGAAAGCGGCCAAAGAACAACAACAAAAAGCAGAATAGCAAGGTGGAGTGTCCGACGAAGATAGTGAACAAAGAAAAAGAACTACTTTGGAGCAGGCCATGTGTGTTGCAGAGAGGCTGACTGAATTAAGAGTCGAATCTTTTCAAAATGTGTTTTGTGTATACCAAAATTCGAGTACGAAAACCAATAAAATCATTTACACTTGTGTGACTTTCGTATTCTGTTTGCGTTGTGTAAACCCTGCTAAATTACAGTCCCGTAATCTATTTCGACGAGGACGTCGAACGACGTACCGTGTGAGGATGTCGCGGCAGACTTTAACCCGATCGGAAAAGAAGGCGGAGCCTCCCGACATTCGACCCAAGCCCCCCGCCCACTTTTATTTCGATAAAAAATATATCGTAATAATAATATTCATAGGTCTGACTACTGAGTTCTGTTAGGCAGGCGGGAATCTTATTGGCCAGACTACCGCTACCAAAGCCCCCCCCCCCAGGCTCATTGTACAGCAATGCGAGTAAAATTACCGACGTTCGAGAGCAACTTTTTTACTAGACTACACATTTTCCGAAGCACACGTAAGAAAACACGCAAAATAAATGTAATCAAATAAAAAATAAAATCAAGAAGATGTTAATTGAAAATTTATTTTCGAGAGCCCAAAAGTCGTTAGGCAAATATACTGCGGACAATTAAGTATTCCTTAATAATAACCTACCATAAAATAATAATTATAACAATGAAGTCTGAATCTTATTCGTGTAATATGACAATGCGAACAACAGAAAACGCACAAATATGTCTTTACCACGACGTCGTAATGTTAAACCTAAAAGAAATCCGTTTTTTATACGCATTGGGAACGAAAAACGCCTATGAAGCATACTCAGCACACGATATCGTATTTTTTGCTGATCGTATGCAGGTTTCGACATCGACACATAGCTTTGGAACAATTACCATGTAATCCCCTTTCTATTGTTAATGACGATGGAGTTAATGCAATTGATGTTCTTGGAAATGGAAAACCTCAGAAATGGCAACATATCAGTCATGGTATCTTTCATTCATAGAAGTGTATTGAAGTTGTCCTGCAACAACGTAAAGGTTTTATCATCCTTACAAACTTACAGTACTCTGTACTTTCAAAAGAATTTATTTCTGCCCACAAACAAGAATGCATTGCGCAGTAAATCAACCAACGTTCACCAAGCTTCCTCTTTTTTTTTCTGTCTTATAAAGAATTTGAGGTTAGTGGAAAAACAGAAAAAAAGAAAAGCTTCCATTTCATTTTTATTTTCTATTACCTTTATTTCACACAACTAACGATAAGGTGTATTTTTTAGGACGCATTTTCTGTTTTTAGTATTTTTGAGTAATGCTTTGCATATATACTAATATTTTTTAAATAATACTATTATTATATTATATATAATAAAATATAATGTGGATGTTCTTTTGTTTGATATATTACATAAAGATTTTGTTTGAACTTTTACGTATTGTAATGACAGACGTGATTGTGTAGTAAATCTACGTTTTTTTCCTTTATTTGTTATCAGAGAAAAACTGGGGACGCAACCCCCAGGTGTTTTTATTTGGACTGTACATTTCCAATACCGAACACAGAAGACCCCGTAAGCGTTTTTTCTCAAGCGTTATATTTCCATTAATCATCAGCGCAGAATTTAATTATATGGCAAAGCGAATATCAACGTCGAATTGATAAATTTCACGTAATCCCGCAAGATCAAGCATGAAGATATTCTATTGTGAATTCGAACGTCTCGTATTATTCGGGGACGTAATTTTAATTTTATGATGGACAATTGCGTGATCGATATTATCAACATCAAACGACTCGTTCAAAACCCGGGCTGTAAAAAACGTCACAGTATGACGGGGTACTGTCCTTGACAAAAGACGGACAGACGTTCACATAAACGTTATTAAAAAATTTATATTTTGTAAATATAAACTTAATACGTGCTGTGTGTTGAAAAAGAACGTAATTAATACGTGCTACGTGTTGAAAAAGAACGTAACAGGAGGGAAACAAAGCGAAACAAATGACAATTTGTAAAGCTGAACTCGGCCAAATCCGTCTCGATTCTGAAAGGTTTCGTCACTTCAGACATCCAGACCACGACAAAGGTTCGTACCACAGTTGAAATCCTTCCGGTCTAACCAGAAATGTCGCTGTACGAACCGCGAAAAAACCACTTTTTGGCTTTAATTCCACCAGGTGGCTTATCGCAAACTAATTAAACATCCCTAACAACAACTCGTAGTGATGCCGGTTCAGTAGGGGAAATACAATGCCCCGTAATTTGGTTTAGTTGGGTATGCACCCACCCCCGCTGCCAAACCGCCCGCATACCTCCCTTGGTGAAGAAATCAAACTGTTCGCCTCCACCATCTCCTACTCATTCGTGGCTGAGGGGTACGAACTCATCGAGCAAGACCGCCAAGTCAAGACTGTTCTGGGTCTATGGTAACGCGCCGGAATTTATTCAATTTGGTTCCAGGGAGTCTCACGGCCATATATCAGTGGCAGTGGGTTCAATCGTAGAATTCGGAATACGTTAACGTGATAAACTCCGTAAAGTTTTCACGAGTGTTAACAACTGAAAACACGAAAAAAGAACCTGTATCTCGTCGATTATATCGCCGTAATTTAAAAGGAACATACATCTGTATTTTCACACAATGTAAACGAACAACGCATACGAAGCATATCGTAGTACCGGTCATTGAATACTAATTTGTTCAACTTGTCCGTAAGAAGTGCTTCTTTTAGTCAACACCGAAACGTGGAATTTCAGAGAGCTTCAAGAATATATGATCGAATTCGCTGATCTTGAACGAAATCCCGTCTATCGCACTACCAGAAAAGTTGGCTCAAATGTGCAATTTTGGAGAAATCAAAACATGCCTTCTGAAGAACGGGACGTAATTTCAATACATTACTGAAAAGTGAAGTCCAATTTTGGAGAAATCGAACTTCCTCATAATCAACAGTCTAAGGATTTGAAACAAAAGGATGGCACTGTCCATGTTCGCATTGTGAGCCTCGAGCACCACTCTTGGGCCAATTGTCGTACATGTTCCGGGCAATAAACGTAAAGCCCAAGCAGCGGCAAAGGCCATCGATGGTATCAGTCGGCCAATACGAAGAGAAGAAAAGAAGTTAACATGAACGTAATCGTATAAAATCAAAGACGGATTCTCAAAAACGTTGTCATTCCTCGACAAAAGTTCTGAAAAGTCATTGCGTAACCTATCGTATAAAAAACGAGGATAAGAAATATCTGGCTTCTTTTCTGCATGTTCAGTTTTTTATGCAATAAAAAATTATGCAATCTTTTTTCTGCTTTAAGCTCCGCGTTTCTTTGCCATTCAGATATTGGAATGAAGAGGAGATCAAAGGTTGAAGAACGTTTTTTTGCGAGTAAGAATTTCCTCGTTTTAATTAATTTTATATATTTATTATACTTTGAATACATATATATATAATACATATACTTTTTATATATTATTTAAACTTGAAAAAGTTTTGAGACATATAATGATGATATATCGCTTATTTTTGGTCTTATGTTTCATGATAATCATATATATTACTATATATTTAAAGTCGTATAATGGGTTTTCAATATTTTGAAACAAATATTTGAATATTTCATTCCCAATTTAGTGAATATTTGACCGTAAAACCTATTTTTGAAAATCCATCAGCTCAAAATTATGTCCGGAAACTCTTCTGCAAGGAAGACTGAAGAGAATGCAATATTGAATAGACTTTTCATGTACGTAAGCCCGGCACTCCTACCCGCAAAGAGACATCGTAATTGATCTCCAACCTTAGCGAACGAAACGGTAGTCACCATCTGTAGTGGAAGAAGTTGACATGATACTCTTCCACGTAATTTATGTCGAGACTTGTTAAGGAGGAAGACGCAGAAGAGATTTTGAACGCGAGCAATCGGTAGAAAAGAAAAAGCTAGCCGAGAATTCTTCGTAAAGCGCTGGTGCGAGGGAGACTCCGTCCTCAGTCTAGTAGAAGAATTCGTTAGAAAATAGACTTAGAAAGTCAACTTTTGTTTCTAGAATATAAAGTAGGTTTGTACAGAAACTACTCATTAGTGTCCACAAGAAGCCGGGGATTTTTTTCAGCTGCTCTTGCAAGACGTCTGGGATTCTACATGCGCAAAGACATAATCGTAAAAAAACGAAATTTTTTAAGGAAAATTCTATAAAATTATAAGAAATATTATAAAATAGCTGACGTCCGCTCAGAACTTGAACTTAGGTCAATACCTGGTCGTAAAAATGCCTTAAAGAATGAGCGAGTATTATCACCTTCAGTAGAAACAATAGGATGTAAACATATCGTAATTTTAATCATGTCAGACGTTTTCTTATAGGCTTAAATTAAATTTGAAGATATGCCGGTTGTCGTGACTGAAGTGTCATTTCCAACTATACGACACTATGCACGTAATACGAAACTGGAAGAAGAATTGGAGTGTGGTAGAGATTAGCCAGTTGAAAATCCAAACGCTGAGGAATCAGAAGCCTGCGGCTACCATAGAAAGATGAAAAGAACGGGTTTACCGCACCCAGCGGGTATTGCGACAAGATTTCGGGTAAACTATCAACCATGGACCCGGGATGAGAGGGCGGTCGTCTCCAGGGTAATTTTCACAAGGGACTATAGAGATCGAGAAGTTCCATCCGACGCTCATTTCCGCGCGGTGTTAGTGCTCCAAAGGAATTTGGAAGAACAATTGTCGATGGGATTCGACCAGTTTGTGCGAACAGCACCGAGACCAAGTGAAAACGACGTGGTAATAGTGAGGTCAACGGTGGCGTACCCAGAAATGAGAGCCAAGTGTTATCGCTGGGATGAAGAAGCACCGATATTGTTGTTACCGATGTATATGGCACAAAAATACTCGTCAGTGGGTCGTTTTGAGGATGTTGGAGATGGATGTCCATATTTGGCTGGACCATCAGCGGAGCATTTGAATTTGTTATGAACAGGGTATGTGCGTAAGAGGATAACTGTTAGAGTATGATAAGTCTTTTGGTATTTTGGTAAAAAGTTGGTATTTATATTTTCCCTCCAGGGTATTTGGTATAATTTCATTTTCTTCCAGGGGTATTTGGTATACTGTCATTTTGAACAGGATATTCGTCTTTTGGGTATTATGGTTCTAATGATGGTATAATTCAATGGGTAACAAAGTACTTTTTGGAATTTGGAATCTTCAATATTTATTGGTTTTCATAAGGCTTATTTATTATTGTATTGGACTATTGTATTGGATTATTGTATTGGATTATTTTATTGATTTACACACACACTGTTTAAGCTACGCTGATATTATATGGATTCTACACCCCTATTCATTCACCACCAATGTTATAATATTATCGTAAAGATTTTGAACCCTACGCCATTCCATTGCAACTGCAGATGTTGAAACAAAATAAATGAATCAAGGATGACGACTATTATCGCCGAATACTTCTGCTCGAATGTTTTGTTATTCCGCAACAACAATTTCGAAGGGAACTTGGAAATTTTCTTGATACAAACACTGAGTCGTAATTATAATTTCAGATTTATAACTTCAACCGTCATTTTCGCCCAAAAGTAAGAGGTATTAATATCAGCTCCTTATAATATCTTCGACCTTACGTATGATATACACAGAAAGTACGTACAGTAGACGTGTTTCGGCCAACCAATTGACGAAACGGACATAACAAATTTCAAATAGGTTAATTTTAGCCACAAATGAGTTCAACGCTCTAGAAAAGGAATAAAAATTCTAGGCATTACTAGTGCAACACATTTTTGGGAGACATACGAAATAAAAAAACAAGAGCCCATCTGTAAGCAGGGAAAGCAATTTTTTGAAAAGTTGAACGTAAATCAAAACGGTTCAACAAATAAATGTAAGCTTTCGTAATACGGAAGGCTATGGACTTTCCAGCCTGTGCCCGTTGGAGGCTATAATGTGTCTTATTACTAACATAAACGTAAGGATTTTTGCACTAATAAACATATCAATACATTATTTTCTAGCGTCTGTATTGTGACCCTTGAATTCCACTGGAGGTGCCCCGATCCTTCCGTGGCTACGAAAAGTGCCGAAGGCCCCTGCACGTCAAGATTTTGCGCTCAAAGGGTTACCTTTCAACACGAAAGTTGGCATTCTGTTCCCGCTTATGAAAGTGTCCAAAAAATCCGTCTCAATGACGGTTTTTTTGGATGAAGTCAGAGGAAAGGCGAAATATTGCGCAAAATGAAGAGATTTTCTATCTCGAAACTGGCTCATTTGATTTCTTTCGTTTTAGGCTCAAAAAATCCGCCTTGTTCCAGACTATGTTTCCACGAAATTTCAAATAGGGGCGAGGGAAAATCTTAGAGAAATCCTCGAAATCGTAACATTTTTTAGGCGTTGTTAGTTTAGGCTTCAAACAGATAGAAGGCGACCGATTTTTTATATGAAATATATATATTCAGGTTAAGCAGGAGTCCAGCTTCAAATTTATGTATGCAATAACCCCATTCTACCCCATCTTCATCGTGTAATCAGGTTATCTTTGGAGCAAAAAATTATTCTTTCGCCGAAACAGAATGCCAAGAATTTTTCATTGCTTGAGCGCTTTTGTTTTATTTTTTCTTGACGTGCCCTGCCTCAACAACAATCGCCAATGCAGACCAAGGAACAAGCAATCCACTAGAAGCATATGTGGAAATTCTCATTTGTTTTTTTGAGTTAGAAATTAACAACATCTTGATCGGTATAGTAATGTAATACAATAAATCTATTTTTAAGATGTAATCTTGCAATATTTTCGAGTGAATTTTTTCTAATTTTGCCACTCCTTGGAAAATTCAAAAACTGGGCTTGAAAATCAAAGACCGGGAGCTGGCCGCGAAATTAGTAGGTCCGGCCCAGTCCGGAAAATTTCGGAAAACCCGGCCTGAAGGGATGGTTAGGCGGGCCGAAACTCCAAAACAAATTGTCGCCGACCGCTCGTGGTGAAAATTTTTAATTTTTTTTTAGTATTAAAATTAATTTTTTGTGTTTTTTCTCCAGCAAATGTGCTAAAAATCGAGCATCAATAACTGTTTCCATGTTTCGCAGATAAATCCGCCAAATTTCCCGTTTTTCCGCCAAAACAAGATGTTTTTTGCCTGGAAAAAGGTCGGCTCGACCTTTTTCTCCAAAAAATTCCATTTTCCTCTCTCAAATTTCGCTCTGCACAAAAAATCTCCGACTCTCGGACCCCGCCGCACTCTGTTTTCCCCCATTTTTTGCTGCGAAAGCGCCGCTTTCTCTGCGGTCTCTTCGGGCGGCGCGCTCTCTCCTCTTTCAGCAGAAGAAGAGAGCGCGTTTTCGAGTTTTTCGAGCTTTCGCAGGCAAGGCAGAGACGGAAAGCCTTCAAAACCCTTCCCCGCCAACACTTTTCACCCAATTTCGTTTTCGTCTTGCTGCAGAAACTGTTTTGGACACGGTTTTTGCCTAAAATAATATTGGAATCCCAAATTTATCCGCTTTTCCACAAAAAATCGTCTTTTCAGGAAGAAAAAGGAATATTAGTTGGCTTGATTCACGTTTTAGACCATAATTTTTGATTTTTTCTTGGAAATTTGCCATAGAAAATAGGTTTTATACCTAAAAATATTTTTTTTTACCTACTACAATATAATTTTTTGCTGAATTTTTAAAGTTTTTTTGGTTCAAAAATATTGGAAATAACGTACTTTAGCGGAATATATAATTTTTTCCTAGTTTTTTCCGCATTTTGCGAGAAAATTTATCTTCACCATGTGTAATATTGAAAAATTGCGCAAAAAATTGATAAACCCTTTGTTTTTTGCAGGTTTTTGATCGCAAAAATATTTTTGAGAGCAATAGAGCTCTTTTGCGCAACTTTTTCTGCAATTTCCCTCACCTTTACATTGCGTTTTCTCATTTATTTCCCATTTTATACTTAAAATCTGCGTGTTTTAGTGCCATGACCGGAATAAAGGTCCCGATTTGGCTGGTGGTCGAGGTCAAACAAGCCCAACAGATCCTCGCCGTGAAATGCACCGACTATCGGATGGATTTCAAGCAAGTGTACAAGGGCGCGCTGGGCAAATTCATGCTGGGCTATCAGAAATTGGACAGCGAAATCCTGGAAATGTTCGATGAGAATATGGCCAAGGCTGTGGCCGAAACTGCGAATGAGTGGATCCAGAAGAGAATTCGGAAACCAGTAGAGAGGCCACAGATTGAGGGGAAGAAATCGTGAGTTTTTTTGAGTTCACCTTGATTTTGATGACTTTGATTGAAATTTTTCGATTTTTTAGTAGGTTTTGATGAATTTTAGAGGGAAAGTGATTTTCAGATAGAAAGGAAATTTAATTTAGAGTAGGGTAGAAAGAATTTTAACCAGAATTAGCATGAAAAGTCATCAAATCCCGAAATTTTTGTGTTTATTACCTAAAATAATATAATTTTCCTCAAAATTAGTCTAAAAATGAACTTTAATTGCAGTTGAATTATTGCTCACGGAGTTTAAAAAAACGTCGGGTTGATGTGAATATGAAATTTGCTGAAATTTTATATTTTTTGACCTTATTTTAGATGATGATGACAGTTGATAAATCTGAGGAATTTTGATATTTTTTGCCACTTTTTGGTCCCAAATTATATTGCGATGGAATATCTAGACATTTTGACATAGATTAAGGACAATTTTTCCTAGTTTAAGCCTTTAGATTGGTCTGAAATATCAAAATTTACCATTCAGATGCATAAAGTAATAAAATTTTGTCTAAAACCCTTCTTTTTTCAGCAAAGAATTCCACGCCAAGATGTCGTCCCTTCAGCATGCCAAATTCTCCAACAGATTCGAGCTGGTGGAGCTGCGATTACGCGACGAGACCGCCAAAAATGAGGCTTTTCGTGCAAAGATGGAGGAGAAATTGGGGAGATTCCGAACAGAACTGGACCGACTCAAATCCATGCCCGGCTACGAGGTCCTACCCCCAATCGAAAGCATCCCAAAAGCGCCGGAAGAGAGCAGACCATTGCCGTTTTATCGGTTCATTGATCAGGACATGGCCGATGGTTTGTTCAAAGAGGCCGGCCGAAACCACACCCTGTTCTTCCAATTCGTCTCCAATTGGATCTTCACGGACGCCGAGAGGGAGTTGGGCGTGCGACAGCTACCGCAGAAGAAGTTGTTCGAGCTGGAGCAGATCCTGGGCTACTATTATCCGCAAGGAAGTGTCGAAGCGGATAGGAAATTGTGGAGGATTTACAAATCAAAGCTGTCGCAGGAGGCTACGAATAAGGTGGGTGATACTTTCATGGGTTTGGGAGGGTGGGTAGAGATTTTGAGAACGAAAAAACAACAAAAGTTTGAATTTTTATATTACACTAGAAAAAATGATGATTTATTAGTTAGAGTTTTGAAATCTCAAAGATCTTGGAGCACCGTAGAATATTGGGAAGTTTCATTTTTGGATTTGTCACCGAATTTTTGCATGAAAAATCTAAAAAAAAAATTTTATATTACACTAGGCAAAATTCGAAGATTTTTTGCCGAAATGAGGTTCAAAATGCGGTTAGTAGGTCTAGCAGGACTATAGTTGAATGAAAGATTTTTTCTAGGGATTTTTATAATAAGTTTTATATTACACTAGGCAATTTTAATGATTTTTTCCCCAAAAAAAGGGGAAAAACCCTCCATCTTTTCATCTTTTGGCATTGTCATGTCTCTACGCTCTTATAATTACTATTTTCTTTCAGCGACGACGCCAATCCAACAGGCAAAAGCGAGAAAATTCGGAAAATCCGCCGGAGAAACGTGCCCGATTAGACCGAGAAGCCAAGTCCCCGTCAAGTTCAAATTCGGTTGCAGAACGACAACGGGAATCCGCATCAGAGACCAGAGACCCGTATGAAGACACGGTGGATGCTTTACTGTACACGATAAAACAAGAAATTGTCTCATGAATAATATTTCTAATTGTCATCGGTTTTTTAATACATAAAGTTACTATTTTTACTTGGTTTGAAGGAAAATACGATCTGTTTGTGTGCAGAAATATATTTAACATTTTTTCAACGATTTTTTCTTGGAATTTTTAATTTTTTGGCTACTACAATATAAAAAAAATTTCTTAATTTTTTCAGCGCAATGTCCGGAAAACGCAAGGATAAGGACATTTGGGTGGTCCTCGACCTACTCGACGCGGATCAAGTTATTGCCGCGCCAGTTTCGGCATTAAAATTTTGGAGGAAATTTACGAAAGGCAGTAAAGGAAGGTTCCCGATGCTGAATGGAGCCTACGAAGCGGCAGAAATCATCGAAGTATGCGATCAACGAATGGCCAGACAGATGGTAGAATTTATGAGCACGTACATTCGACGAAGAAATAATCGAATTGCGGGGATTGATGAGTCGAAAGTTGAGAATTCAAGGTAGGCGAGGAGGAATAATAATTTTTTTTAACCTTTTCGGATTTGAAGGGAAATGTTATGAGTGTTAAATAGGGCTACAAGTAAAATAGAGGTCTGCTGAAAACGCTCTAACTAGGGAAGTGTACAAACGAACCCTCACCAAATGGCAATTGATATACACCATTGAAAAGCCCTTGAAAAATGGTGAAAGGTACCATTTTCATTTTTTGCAGAATGCCTCAGGGCAAAAAATTATAAACGGTTGATTTGTCCCTTAAGTAGTTACAATATCTGCTGTGGGGCAAAATAAATCTTATATTTCAAAACGCTAAATGGTAAATATTGCTACTAGGTTGGCCTAAGAACATTATGAAGTTTGGCGCTTACCAGTAAAACCATTTTACATATGATATTTACTGGTTTTAAACACCCATAACGTGAAAAAACACTTAACTTTTTTTAATTTTGAAAAACATGTAAGTTTGATGGTTTTAACCGTAATCGACCGTTTTCTAGAAAAAATAAAGCGTTTGTAAAGGTTTAACTCAAATATTATCCTAACTGTAAGAACGCAAAACGTGTTTCTCCAAGCTGGGAATCGAACCTAGCTTGGTTTGGCTTATCAGCCTGCTCCGCAACCACTGCACTATTGAAGCAACCGTCTTCGAGGATTTTTATCCGCTCAAGAGAAAGAAAGATTTTTGTTGCGAAATGACCTAAAAATAATACAATTTACAGTATGTCATCGCGGAAAGGCATTCTGCAAAAAATGAAAATGGTACCTTGCACCATTTTTCAAGGGCTTTCCAATGGTGTATACCACTTGCGAATTGGTGAGGGTTCGTTTGTACACTTCCCTAGTAAGGGTATTTGCGACAACATTTTTGATTTATCAGTCTGTCGGGAAAATAACGGCGGATCGTCGCAGCAAAATGTCTCGCCTCGCCGCTATCGCGCGCCAAATCCCAAGCCGCTGCTTGCAGTCGCAAAGCGATGATGAGCGACTCCGAGGCGCGACGATCCGCCGTTTTTTTCCCGACAGACCGATATTTATATTATGCATGATGAGATAAAGGTCTATTGTTTTTTGTTTTGCTTCCATTTAATGATGAAGAGACTCCGTATTTTACTTTGAAAATTTTAAAATTTTTCCTTATGCTTCGATTTTCAGTGAGGGCCCATCTTCGATTCCAAATTTTACTCCAGCCCCTCCGCCGGCGCCAACCCCTCCCACGGTCTCAACGCCAGCCCCAAGACCAGCGCCAGTCCCCACTTCATTCGGCCCCGACCTCATCGACAAATATAACGAGCAATTCGACCGAATGGAGGACCTGTTAAAGAAAGAGGAAAAGAGAAATGAAAGTTTCCGCGATTATTTAATGGAGCAGGTCTCGTTGTACAGATTCGAGTTGGACCGAATCAAAGAGCTGCCGGGAAACGAGAAATTGATCGGCAAAAAAGTCCCGCTGTTCCGATTTATCGACCGACAGGTCATCGAGTCGCTTTGCAAACAGTCCGGCGACGACCATTCCAAATTCTTCCCATTGGTATTTTACGGAATTTTCACGCCGGACGAGAGAAGTCGGGGAATCAAAAAATTGCCGCAGGAAAAGTTGATGGAATTGGAGCAGATTTTACGGTTCTTTTATCCACAAGAAAGCGAGGAGAAGGACGAGGACTTGTGGAGGTTCTATAGGATCAAGATGTCAAAATATGCGAGTAGTCAGGTGGGTAAATTATATTATTTTAGGCAATTTTGTGGAAGTTGGTGATGGATGTAGGTGAAACTTGGCCAATGCAGCGTGTAGGATGCCACAATAAAAATTTTAGATCCAAATTTGCCGGGGGTATTGGGATTTTGCTATTTTTGTTTTGAAAAACGATGATTTTGACGAAATTTTAGTAAGTCATGGATTTTGAAGGTAAAATACGGTTCGTCGTTCGTTGATAAATTAAAGATTACGACGGTTCGCGCAAAGAAAAATCGATTTGCCATCAAGGTTTTATCAAAAATCGGGATTTTTGAACCAAAAAATATCAAGTCATCATGTATAATATATAATTGATCTAAAATCTGTTTACAACTTTTCGCTATCACTTTCTTTGGTCCAAAATTCTTCATTTTCTCTAGTGAATTCCTCTATACTGTCGATGCACACCTTATACTACCTTAAACGCCGATTATTTACATTATCCTTTACAGCGTCGACAGATGAAAGAAACTCTCACAGTGCCTAGTAAAAACCGTCTTATCATCCAGCAGAACACTTCCGACACTAGTCGCGAGAGTTCGGTGTCAACGAGTCAGCAGTCCATGGATATTAGCGATCTGGTCCCCAATGATATACTTCAACGTCTAATAAAAACGGAGAATTTTCCAGCCGAAGAACCGGCAATTTGAACGTTTTTAGTGTAAAATAAATTATGTTGAGTCTCAGAATGACTATTTAGACTATTATTTTTGTTAGAAACAAAGGGTTTACTAGGGTTTTTTTTCATAAAGTTTTTGGGGCAAAAAATGGTGATTTTTTAGCAAAATAAGGTAATTTAGCGCGGGATTGGATAAATTTTACTTCAAAAAATTCTTTTGAGACAATTTCATATCTTGAAACGTCGGAATCTGTTAATTTAGGCAGGATTTATATGAAGTGAGCCATTGCCATGGGTAATATAATTTTTGATGAAAAATTATGATTTTCTTGTGTAAAATTATGGCTTCTGGAATTTTTAGAAGCTAATTTACCTGACAATTATAGTTCAAAAGCTCAAATCGTATTTTTCAAAATTTTTCTGCCGAATTTTTAAAATTTTCTATTTTTTAGGTCTAAAATAATACAATTCCCCCAATAAATTTATGTTTTACCCAAAAAAGTCGTTTTCCCCATAGCTTTCGAATACTCTGACCTTTTTCTCGCCGCCTTGTTTCCATCCGCTTTTTCCCCACAAAAAGCAGCGAAAAAGCCGCTCCGTCTGCGGTCTCTCCCACCTCCGCACTCTCTGGCCTCAGGCTGCGGAAAGAGCGCGTTTTTGAGGGATTCGAAGCAGCCGAAGCCTTCAAAACGCTTCCCACCCGATTTTTTCCAGGTCTTCCACATTTTTGGTGGAAATTCGAGTCAATTCGAAGGATTTTTCACTGGAAATAGTGGAGCTGCTCAAGGATAATATAAAATTATGGCGTAAGTCTGAAATTTTCTTGGGTTTTGTATTTTAAAAAGTTTACTATCAATGTTATGTCGTATTTTACCATTAAAGGACCAGAAAAGGTATTTTTTGAACCGATTTTTTTATCGGCGTAATCAGGCAATTTCGTGGCGGGACCATCAAGGTATGTATGTGTTCTCGATTTTTAGAATGGAGAATAAGCTTCTCCTGTGAATTTTAAATGGCCGATTGGCCCAGAAAGATTGGTATTCGTGCCGAATAAGATGTGAAGTTTCAGGAATTCCATCGAAAATCGTCATATAAGTTCAAAAATTATGTTGTACTTCATGAAAAATTGGAAAATTACTGATTGTGTTCGTCTTTCAGGTTCTATTTGATCTCTTAGGCTCAGAAAGATGGCAGACGTTTAGCATTTACTATTCATGTTCCATTTTTAATTCAATTGTTTCCGTTTTATCCGTTTTTTTTTGAATTTTAGGTATCTCTTTCCATGGATGCTACTCTGAACATGGCGTCAAGTTCCTTGACGAATTCAAAAACAACTCACAGATCTTAAGAAAAGGTTTATTGCTAATATTAGACTGAAACAGAGGAAATATATTTAGATTGAAATAGAGCAAAAGGGATTCAACGTTCATGAAGATAATTTTCCGTGTTGATGGCATTGTTCTAGTCTCCAAGGTCTGCATCGTACTCTTTTCCCGACGTAACAGGAATCTGAAACAAAATGAACATTTACAAAGAAATTATTGCCCAAAAGTTCAAGCTTATTACCCAAAAATCAAGTTTTAGCCCAAATTTTGATATTATCCATGGCAAAAGTGCATAGTTCTGATAAAAACGGAGTATTAATAACATGCTTTGTTCTGTAAAACGTATATCAACTCCTAGACTACTTCATGCAGTGATTAACTAAAGCTAGAGCGCTAATTTCACTGATAAAAACATTGTTCATGATCCCGGTCTGTCTAAAAAATAAACAAAAAAGAAGTAAAATTCTCACCCGTCCACATGTTTCCCTCGACCATTCCCATCCACGAGTCCGGATTCTAACCGCTTATAATCGTCCAACCCTTCTTGTTCGGAGAGATACCTAAAAAAGTAACTGAAGGAAAAAAAACAACTTACATGAACGGTTTTGATGTTTTTCATCGAGTTCCTGGAATAACCCAGCTCATTCAACATGTGAAGCAATAGTTTTGGGTCAATCGACCATTTAAAATTCACAGGAGAAGTTTATTCTCCATTCTAAAAATCCAGAACACATACATACCTTGATGGTCCCGCCACGAAATTGCCTGATTACGCCGATAAAAAAATCGGTTCAAAAAATACCTTTTCTGGTCCTTTAAAACAGGGTTCGCGAGAGACTCGAGAACCCCTTGGCACATTTTTACCAAGTTGGTCCTACAAGGCTGAAATTCAACTCAGTTAGTACACTAGCAAAACAAAATTTTTTGGCATTTCTATTTTTTCGAGATTCGGCTTACTGTAGGCGTACTGTACTTTTACCGCAAATTTTGTATCACAAAAACTAGACATCCCATAGAGTCGGGAGTGGTTCGGGTGGATTGGTATGGTAATTCTAAGCAAATTACTTATTGGCAACTTTTTTCTGAAGTTTTGCCTAAGGTCAGAAAAAATTGATTCTTTGGATCCAAAGTTACAGTAACCCAGATTGCTCAAAATTTTTCCATAGTGCGGCAAATTTTGAAGCCTTTATTTAGAAGTGCTTTTTATTGCCGTTCCAACGAGCCTATGAACACGCCTGTAGAGTGTCTCCTGGGGCAGAACCAGCCGTTTAAAGTTTGCATTTACAGAAAATGTGTCAACATGACATAGTGTACATTTTGTCAAACCGAATGTATTATTCCATAAAATGGAGGCTGATGGTCCTCTAGACGTAGTCCGACCGTCTTTTGTGCCGATTTACCTATCTGACTGCCATAATTCGTCGGGATGACATATTTTCTGGAATCCACCGTGGTGGCAAGCTTTAAATCTTCGTATCTTGAGCGGGAGACCCTACAGGGACATGGTTATAGGCTTGTTACAACCGCAATAAACAGCAGTTTTTTCTTGTATCAGTTAAGAACTTTTTTTGATATGTAAAGTTTTGGAAAAACTAAGTTACTGTAACAATATTTTCCTAAAGCTATGCGTTTTCAAACCCAAAGGGATTTTTAAGTTTCTTTTTGCATCAGATGTGCTCAATATGATTTCTAGAATCTAATAAAAGCAGTCCCAAGTCTCAAAACATACTTACAACTGCATTAACAGA
The DNA here is from genome assembly GCA_904066235.2 of Bursaphelenchus xylophilus. Lineage (NCBI taxonomy): Eukaryota > Metazoa > Nematoda > Chromadorea > Rhabditida > Aphelenchoididae > Bursaphelenchus > Bursaphelenchus xylophilus. The sequence goes on along the minus strand of CAJFCV020000005.1, from coordinate 2,155,879 downwards.
ATTTCGGTAAAATTACAGTACGACTACAGTAAGCCAAATTTCGAAAAAATAAAAGTGCCAAAAATTTTTATTTTGCTAGTATACCCAGTATGCGAAATTTGAGCCCCGTAGGAGCAACTTGGTAAAAATGTGTTTCCCTTATCCTGCGGTTGCTCGGCTTTCTCGCCTTTGTTAGGTTTCACGGCGTCCAGAAAATATGTCATCCCGACGTATTATGGCAGTCAGATAGGTAAATCGATGCGAAGGACGGCCTGATTACGTCTAGAGGACCATCAGCCTCCATTTTATGCAATAATACATTCGGTTTGACAAAATGTACACTATGTCATGATGACACATTTTCTGTAAATGCAAACTTTAAACGGCTGGTTCTGCCCCAGGAGACACTCTACAGGCGTGTTCATAGGCTCATTCGAACGGCAATGGAAAGCACTTCTAAATAAAAGCTTCAAAATTTTCCGCACTATGAAAAAATTTTGAGAAATCTAGGTTACTGTAACTTTTGATCCAAAGAATCAACTTTTTCTTGCCTTAGGCAAAACTTTAGAAAAACGTTGTCAACAGGTAACTAGCTCAGAATAATGATACCAATCCATCCGATCCACCCCCGACTCTCTGGCATGTCTAGTTTTTGTGATACAAAATTTGCGGTAAAAGTACAGTACGCCTACAGTAAGCCCAATCTCAAAAAAATAGAAATGCCAAAAATTTTTGTTTTGTTAGTGTACTAACTGGGTTGAATTTCGGCTCTGTAGGACCAACTTGGTAAAAATGTGCCACCCATGTTCTGCGGTTGCTCGAGTCTCTCGCGAACCCTGTTTTAAAAACTAATGAAATCCGATTTGAAAATTTTTTTTTGCATTTTTTATCAACTTTTTCATGATTAACACGGGAAAATTTGATAAAACGTCAATGAAATCTCAACTTCACCAACTTAGGCTTAGAAAATTGGAAGAGAAGCTTGCAAGTTACGTATTTTATCATAACATGTAGTTTGAAAATAAGAATTAGGCCATCTTTGAGCTAATTCATCAATTTTTGTCTAGTGTAATATAAAAATTTTACTAAAACTGAACTAAAGTTTAATTTTCTGATAAACTTGGCTATATTTATATAAAATACGGGCAGCCAAGGCTCTAAAACAGTCGTTGTCCCATTATTTTACATTGATTTACACTCACTATTACATAATTTTTTTAGGCGGATCTCCGGAATCAAAGTCCCGATTTGGCTGGTTGTTGAAGTAAAAGAAGCCCATCAAATCTTCGCCGTCAACAGCAGAGACCATCGGATGTCCGAATTCGGCGATATCTACAAAGGAGCAACCGGGAAATTCATCATGGGATACCGAAAAATGGAAGCCGAAATTTTGGACATGTTTGATGAGATTATGGCCAAAGCCGTGGCCAACAACTTGAATGATTGGAATCATAGGCGGCTACGGCGGAGGATAGATCCTCCTGGATGTGCGGCGGGGTAGGGTTTGAATTAGTTTTTGAATTTTGAGAGAAATTTTATGTTATCCATGATGGAATTGAGGATATAAAATTTATTGTAGTTTTGATGCTGAAAGGCAAGATTAGAGGCTTTGACTAGCTTTTTGAGATATTACTAGGATATTTGAGTATAACAACAAAGACTTGGGACGAAATTGGACTTTAATTATATTATCCATGATGACTTAATAGTTTTTTTGTCAAAAAATTTCGATTTTTGGTAAAAAAGTGACGGCAAATTACTATTTCTGACTATAAAACACTGCAATCTTCAGTATATTTTTGAGTGTTTTACTTTTCAAGATTAAAATTTTATCAAAAATCTTTTTAAAAAATTTTAAAATACGATGTCCAACTGTTTTAAAACTTCTTTTAGGCCGGATCCAAAGATGTCCACCGAGCAGCGCGATCAATTCTCCAAAAGATTTCAGCTATTTGAGCTTCAATTAGAAGATGAGTCCGCCAAGAATGACTTTTTCCGGTCGAAAATTGAAGAGACATTAGGAATTTTCCGAACAGAACTGGACCGGATCAAAGCTTTGCCTGCAAATCGAATTTTACAAGGTAAATCTAGTTATAATTTTGATTTTTTCATTAATTTTTTTTGATTATGACAAAAAATGCGCGAAATTTTAAATTTTTTTGAGATTTTTTTTGATTTAACAAGGAAAGTACTTTTATGGGGGCTTCTACTTTTTGACGGGACATAACTCAAAAATCAGAAAAAATGTGCTGATCAAGGATATATAAATCTTAGCGGCCCATTTTGGGTTTTTAGGGGTGAAAATGCCCAAAGACTGGCTCAATTTCCCTACAAAAGGCGCAGGCATTCGAAACGATAAAAAGAGCATTCGGTCTCTTCCTTCGGAAGAGAGCGGTGTGGCCGAGTGGTTAGTGCCGTAGTCTGGGAATCAAGAGGTAGGACTCCGCACGGGTTCGATTTCCCTTTTGGGCTGAATCAACTTTTTTTGAAGTTGAAGGTCGGAAAAATAAATTTTTGGGCCAAGGCTGACTTATTACGTTTAGAAACTCAATAAACACCATTTTAAGCCAAAATAAAAATTGTAAACCTGTGAAAAATTAAGCGAAAAGGGGTTCATATAGGACTTTAAGTCAACTTCCGATTGAGTTTTCACCCTTAAAAACCTAAAATGGGCAGCTAAGATTTATATATCCTTGATCAGCACATTTTTTCTGATTTTTTGAGATATGTCCCGTCAAAAAGTAGGAGCTCCCATAAAAGTACTTTCCTTGTAAAATGACTTACAATTAAATTTCCAGAGCCCTCATCACCCTCCAACGCCGAAAAAGAATTTCGTTATATCGCGAGAGAAGAGGTCGATGAGTTTTTCAAAGCTTCAAATGGGGATCATGGCGTCTTTTTCGACAAAGTCTCTACCACAATTTTGACGCCCTATGAGCGAACCTGCGGAATTCGGAAGATCCCTCAGGACAAACTGTTTGAGCTAGAGAACATTTTGTCTAAATATTACCCACAAGGAAGTGCGGAGGACGATCTGAAATTATGGAAGTCATACAAACAAAAGATGACGATTTATGCGGCAAATAGGGTAAGTAGAAAGTTGAGATTATTATTGAAAATAATGGTTTTGTGGTTGCTATGGGCTGAGCAGGTGATTTTTTGAAAAGTGTCAAAAGTTATCCATGATACTTTTTGAAGACTTCAAATGTTATCCATGATATTTTTTGTAAATCTCAGAATTTTTAATGTCTAGCAGGTTTGGGAGGGCTAAAAAATTGATTTTGGTACGATTTTTTGGCTGGGAATGAAAAAAAATTTTTTAAATTTTATCCAATTTTAGGTTCAAAATGGCAGATTTTTTGTTTTTTAAGTGTAAAATACGGCAGCTGTTGCCATGAAGTTTACAAAAATTGAAGATTAATGCAATTTCCGTCCAAAAAAAACTATTTTTCCTTCGGGTCTTTATTAAAAGTAATTTTTTTTACCCAAAAACTATTAATGCCTCATGGATAATATAATAGATCTCAGTTTTTGATCCAAACTCAATTTTTTTGCCAATCTTTTCTTTCAGCGTCGAACATGGCCCTACAAGAGCACGAGAAAGAACAAGAAACGACAGAAGACCTCGAAAAATGACGATTTCTCGGAGGAAAATTCGAACTCAGCTAACGATGAAGACGGATCTCAAGAATTCTCAGGTCAAGATCCAATGGAAATTCTGAGGCAATTCCTGACGAGTGTGGCGGAATGAGTGTATATTTTTATTCTTGAACTTCTAATTATTATTATAAAATAAAAAAGAAAAAAAAATTTTTTTGATTTTGAAAAAGTCTGTTTGATTATGCAGAAATTATTTTTATTCCATCGTATTTCACATTTTTTGTCGATTTTTTGTGCGAAAATTGATTTTTTCGCAATAAAAAAATCAAAAAAAAAAATTTTTTTTTGATTTTTCAAAATGAAAATCTACTATAGTATACTATAAAGTAGATGTTTTTACTATCTCCCATGCCCTGTAAACCCCTCAGAATGCATTTTCTTTCCTAAAAATGGCCTCTTTTTGGAAGGGCCCTGCTTCAAAAATGGATGCGTTTCCTTCCGCCCTCTCCATTCCACACGCTCTTTTTCCTTTTTTTCTGCCATCGAAAGGACGTTCGCGTCTGTGGGAAGCAAAGAGAGCGAGACATGCGGAGGCAGTCGAAATGCTTTTTCGAGGCATTTGGATGTCGCTGCGGTTGGAAAGGCTCTTTTATTTTTATTTTTGAGCATTTTTTGGGGAGTTTCTTGAATTTGGAGGGATTTATTGATAATTTTTGACCGCATGAGGTTATTCATGGTTATTTTTTATTGCTTTTTATCACAAATAACCTAAAAAAGCTATGTTTTTATAAAAAATTGCCTTTGATTTTTTTGTCAAAAAAGGAATTTCACACGAAAAGCCTCAATTTTTTTTATTTTTGGAATTTTTTATCCAAAAATATCGAATATTTTTGCTTATCGCGGACTAAAACTGTTTGAATTTGCCTTCTAAAATTCTAATTTTTTAATATTGGCCTAGTTTTATCAAACTCTGAGCACTTTTTTCTACTAGTGTAATATCAAAAAATCTCTAATTTTTTATTTTTTTTTCAAAAAAAAAATTTATTTTGTTTTATAAAATACGAGGGCTTCTGCTTCAGTTTTATTTTTGGGCTATTATTTTAATTTTTTTCCTCAAAAAATTCGAATTTTCCCCCATTTTCAGCTCCAAATGGGCGCTCGAAGCCGAGACCAATGGGTGGTCCTCGATTTGCTCCACAAAGATCAAGTGCTGGCCACTTCGTTGTACTCATGCATTCCGGGGTTCGAGAAAGTGGTGAAAGGGATGAAAGGAAGGTTTACGATGACCAATGGGAGGGAGGAAGAAGCCGAAATCTTGGAGGTTTGTGATCAACGGACGGCCAAACAAATTGTCGAATTTATGAATGGTTATATCAAAAGGAGGGCGCAGAGAGCGGTGGAGTTGGAGAATGAGGCTATTGATATGGCAAAGTGAGTTTTTTTGGGAGGCTTTTTGAGGGTTTTCAAAAGTATCATGGAGGTTTTTGGATACTTTTTTTGAGGAGAAAAATGTTTTTTTTTTTAAATTTGATGAAGATTTGGTCTGAATTTTTCGAATTGGTCAGAAAATGATATGGATACCTTTTAATACCTTTTTAAGGTATCCCGGATCACTTTTGAAGACTTTTGATGTTTTTTGTTTTTTTCTTATTTTTTTATGTTTTTCTTTGTTTTATGGAAAATCTTAAATTTTTTTTGTGAAAGTATCATGGATCACTTTTAAAAACCTCAAAAGGTATCACTTATTTTTTCACTATTTTTAGGATATGTATACAATTTTCAGCAATTTACCTCAGATTCTTACAATTTTTTCGTTTTTCAGCCGACCCGCCGGCTTGGCCACAAAATTCATCAGTTCCGGCCGAATCGACGAATACAACGAACGCTTCGACCTGATCGAACAACTCCTAAAAGACGAAACCGAGAAAAACGAGCGCTTCCGCACACAAATGCAAGAGCAATTCGCGTTGTACAGAATCGAATTGGACCGAATCAAAGCGCTTCCCGGAAATGAGAAGTTGGTCGGGAAAAAAGTGCCGCTTTTCCGCTTTGTTGAGCGCGACATTGTAGACGCCCTGTTCAAACAGTCCGGCTCAGATCACTCCAAATTCTTCCCTCTTGCGTTTTACGCCATGTTCAGCGAGAAGGAACGACAAGGCGGAGTCAGGCTGTTGCCTCAGGAGAAGTTATTGGAATTTGAACAAGTGCTGAGGTTTTATTATCCCCAAGAGACGCCGGAAGCCGATGAGGAACTGTGGAAATTGTACAAGAAGAAGATGAGCAGATACGCGTCGAATCATGTAGGTGGTTTTTTGGGAGGGATCACTTTTGATACTTTTGAAAGGGATCATGGATACCTTATGATCACTTTTGATTGTGAAACAATATTGGAGTTTTTGTTGAAAAGTCGTAAAGATAGCCTATTTTTAGTGGATAACTTTTGAGTGTTTTAAAATGCCTCATGGATAACTTTTGATACTTTTGAAAGTGATCATGGATACTTTTTGATCATTTTTGAAAAAATATTTTATTTTTTGTTGAAGAATTATGAAAACAGCAAAAATTTTTTGTGGATACCTTTTGAGTAATGTAAAAAGTATCATGGATAACTTTTGATACTTTTCCCAAATTTGGCCACTAGGTTCAATTTTTTGTTTTTTTTTTGTTTGTTAAACGACACTTATTGACACATTACAGGTCATTTTCAAAAAGTATCAAAAGGTATCCTTGAGCATTTTAAAAACCTTCAAAATCGATCAAAATAAAAAAATTTCATAGGCTTTTTTGTTGTTTTATTACTGATTCTAACCCAATTTTTCAGCGTCGAGTCCGCAGAAAACCACAGCCAAACCCCTCGATTGCCTCGATTCAGCATCTCATCCTTGACGCAGATGATGGCCCATTTGACAACAGTCGCGACAGTTCGAGCTCCTCAATGTCGCCGTCGAGAGAAGTCGGAACGAGCGAATTGATCCCCAGCGATATCTTACAATCTCTTATTAAACATGAACCAGAGTTTTAACTTTTTTTATTTATTACTGTTTCCTAAATGTTATTTGTTGTTAATACGGCATTTTTTGCTGTTTGAAAAATAAATTATTACTGATTTTGAGGCTCATTTTTTTCAGAAGTACTCTGGCTTTGCTATATTTGATTTTATGAAATTTGGTATCTTAAAATCGCGATTTTACTCGAGAAATTTTTAATATTTTTTTGAGAAATTGATGTTTTTGATCAAAAATGCTGGTTTTAATAAGCAAAAGGGCATTTTCTGATGCCTCTATGGTGTTGTATGACGTTCTGTATGATTTCCAAGTCTTTCCTGATCAGTGAGTACTTTTGACTTTTGATCACAAAAAAAGTACTCATGGATAACTTTTGATACTTTTTTGCCAGATGTCTTCCTAATGGATGGATAAAGAAAAAATTATTTTTTTGACGCTTGTATGATATTATATGACGTTCTATATGATTTCCGAGTTTTTCCTGATCAATGAGTACTTTTGATCACAAAAAATTACTCATGGATAACTTTTGACACTTTTTCCCCAGATTTTTTAAACCCTTAAATGGATAGCAGGGTTCAAAAACCGTCAATTCCCGCATAGATATCGAAAGGTCATCCCAAAAAAGGCGTCAAAAATGCTCCTCAGCGACTGATCCAAACCCAAAAAAGACGCACTTTTCTCGGCGGGTCTTCTCTTTTGAAGGCGCGTAAAATTTTTCTGCGCTCTTTTGAAAGACGATCTTTTCGACTCGAAAGAGCACTCGTGAGAATGAAAGAGAGAGAGAGGGTGCGGGGAGAGAATTTGTCGCGTTTTTGGTTGGGAAAAAACCTTTCCGTTTTTTAGAGCAAGGCTGGAATTTGTTTTGGAGGACTAAAAAAGACGTATAAAGTCTCTGTGGAGACCTTTTTTTGATGTTCAAAGTACTCATCTACAATTATGAAAAAAATAGTATAGTTTAGAGGGTATTTCAGAAAATTTGAGTGGTATTTCGGTGAAAAATGATTGATTTTTTTGCGCATAGATTTTTTCGAAGCCTGCGGCAGATTTAAACTTGGGTTTTATAAGAAAGTTGGGCGATTTCTCGGACGAAATTTTTTAATCCATTAGCGGACCTCTTCCAGTGACAAAAACGTACGATTTTTCATCCAGGAAGTATCGAAAAATATAGCAAAGTGCCTCCCTCTCCAACTAAAAAACTCCGTTTCGAAGGGCGCGCCCTTTCCCTCACAAAAAGCGCTTTTGAAATCGGAGTTTTTCGCTTGGAGAGGGAGGCAGTTTGCTTCATTTTTTCGTGCTTCCCGGATGCGAAATTTTACGTTTTTTGCCACTGAATCTGGTCCGTTAGTGGATTAACAAATTTCGGCCGAAAAATCCCGTAACTTTATTGTAAACCCTAATTTTAAATTCGTGGCAGGTTTCATTAAAATTTATGGGTAAAAAATCAATAATTTTGCATCGAAATACCATTCAAATTTTCTGAAATTCCCTCTAAACTATTTAATTTTTCCTCATAATTGTAGATGAGTACTTTTGACATTAAAAAAGGTCTCCAAAGAGACTTTGCCCGTCTTTTTTTAGGCCTCCAAAATGACTTCAGCCCTGTCCTAAAAAACGGAAAGGTTTTTCCTAACCAAAAACTTTTTTTTGGTCAGATAAATCATTTTTTGAGCTTCCAAATGGCCTTTAGACTTTTGTAAAATACGCGTGGATATAGCACGATCATTTTTTCAATTTTTTTTTATCCAATTTTATTTCCAGAATGGCCAAAAACAAGGACTGGGTTGTGCTCGACCTGATCGACCAAGACGAAGTTATCGCCACTTCCGTCACCTCATGTCTGCCTGGATTCGAGACGGTTGCGAAGGGAAAGAAGGGAAAATTCATGTGGCATAATGGAAAAGAAGAAGAAGCGGAGGTTATGGAGGTTTGCGACCGGTTACAGGCCAAACAAATCGCTCAGTTCACGATGAGCTACATTTATCGAAGAGAGCGGAGAATTGCGGAGAGGGCGAATGCAGAAAGCTGCAGTAAACAGTAGGTTGTTTTTTGGATTTTTTTTTTTGATTTTTTTGGCCCAAAATTGCAAAAAAATTTTTTTTTTCAATTTTGAACAAATCCAAAATGTTTTTGGAAAATGCGAGCTAAAATTTTTGCAAGTATCCGAAAGACATGTAATATGAATTTATCCCGGTTTTCAGCAAAATCTGAAGATTTTTTGAAAAACATATAGATAATAAAAATTTTTGTGAAATTTTTCATTAAAAATCCAAATTATTTTTTCAAAATACGAGCTAAAAATTTTGCAGGTATCTTAGAAAATATCTAATCTAAATTTATCCCTATTTTCATCAAATGAGTTTTTAATTTTTTTGCGATTTTGATTAAAAAATCAATTATTTTTGTAAAATACGAGCTAAAAATTCGTAAGAACCCTATAAAAAATCTGCTCTAAATTTATCCCGATTTTCATCAAAATCTGAGAAATTTTTGAAAAAAATAAAAAAAAAACCCACAAAATTTTCAGACCAGCCGCTTCTGGACTCGAATTTTCATTCTCCGAAGACCTCCTAACTTCCCGTCTCGACACTCATCAAGACCAAATCGACCAGCTCCAACAACGTGTAGCCGATGAACAGGCGAAAAACGAATCCTTCCAGGCCCAAATCCTCGAACAACTGGCCAGCTACAAGGCCGAGATTGAGCGGATAAAATCCCTGCCGGGCAACGAGCACTTGGGCAAGAAGGTGCCAAAGTTCCGGTTCTTGGACCAGGACGTTGTGGAGGTTTTCTATCAGCAGGCCGGGAACGATCCCCTCAAATTCTTCCGCTTCATTTACGCATCGCTCTTCACGAAGGAGGAGAAGAAACGCGGCATCAAACAGTTGTCGCAGGAGAAGTTGTTGGAGTTTGAGCATCTCTTCAAGTACTACTATCCGCAAGACAACCCGGAGGCGGACAAGGAATTGTGGACAATGTACCGGAAAAAGATGAGCAGATATGCGACGAATCAGGTGAGGGAGATGTAATTTTTGTTAAATTTCTTCATTTAAGGGTTGTATAACGATTTTGAAAGATTTTTTACAAAAAGTATCAAAAGGTATCCACGAGGCATTTTTGAGATTTCACTTTTAAATCAGTCAAAATTTCGGTGTTTGAGCAAGTCTTCAGCCATTTTATGACTATTTTGACATGTTTACAGAGATTTCTAAAAAAAAAGTATCAAAAGTTATCCATGAGGCATTTTTGAGATTTCAAAAGGGATCTGTAAAATATTTTGGCTTTTGAGCAAGGTTTCAGCTGTTTTATGACTGCTTTGATTCGTTTAGAGCGATTTCTAAAAAAAGTATCAAAAGTTATCCATGAGACATTTTTGAGACTTCAAAAGGGATCAGTCAAAATTTTGGTTTTTGAACATGGTTTCATCCATTTTATGACTATTTTGGTTCGTGTAGAGCGGATTCTTCAAAAAGTATCAAAAGGTATCCATGAGACATTTTTGAGATTTCGAAAGTTATCATAACTTTTTTATGCAATTTTGACCCAACGGTGACATTTTTTGAGACTTTTGAATTTTTTAGCAAAAGGTGTCAAAAAGTATCCTTGGTAATTTTCAAAACCCTCAAAAGTGATCAAGCCCTGCTTTCAAATTTTAACCAATGTTTAATCGATTTCTCCGCCGTTGTTAACTTTTTTTAACATCAGTTTGAATTTCAGCGTCGCGACCGAAGCCGAAAGAAGGCTCCTCCTTCAGGAACGACCCTTCATGTTATCCTGGACACTCCATCGGATCAAAGTCGAGAAAGTTCGGTCTCTCTGCCGCGTAAATCCATGGAATCGGGGCCAAGTGAACTCGTCCCCAACGATCTCCTGCAGAGGTTGATCAAACAAGAGACAAGTTTCTAAGTTATCAAAGACATCAGTTTTTATTGTTATTTATTCCGCGAACTTAATAAATTCGGAAGTTTTTTTGAAATTTTTGTGTATCGACCCACTTATGAGGTCGTATGAAGTTCAATTTTGGACCAAACAGAAACTTCGCATAACAAAAGACTTTTATGTTGACAAATATGTAAATTTCATTGAAATCTTTTTTTGTTCAAGACATCGGATATATTCACAAAAAAATTCAAATTACAGTATCCCAGCTCAAAAAACTAAAGCATCATTCCTTGAAATTAGAATTTTATCTTTTGTTTTACTTGAGCAGCCGAGATTACAACGACGACTTTGAGCAAGAGACTATAAAAAGTAATGAGAAATGATCAGTGAAAAAAAATTTGTTTATTTTTGAAAATTCCATGACAAAACCTTTGATTTCATAGTTAATTTTCCCCCGATATATCATAGCTTTATGGCCGTGCCTATGTCCACCAAAACAAAACTCAAAATTCAATCGAAAAATCAAAAGTTTTACCCGAAAAACGTTTCATCTCGAGGCCATTTATCAGGTCGGGCGATTAAGGAAAGCGCCAAAATGCCGTGGTCCTCTCTCTCTCTTTTTTTATTTCTTTTATCCTGTCGAGCCTCGATCGGAAGATTTGGCCCATAAAAATTTTCGAAAAATCCGGGGGCCGGTTTTTTCTTTTGTTAGAATTTGATGATTTTTTGATATTTTTTACAATTGTTAAATATTTTTTAAACTTGGATTTTTCTGTAAATATAATATTTTAAATATTACAGCTTTGCTGATTACATATATAATAATTATATATTACAAATTACTTATGAAATATGTATGGGTATTGCCTTAATTTTCTTATTAAAATATATTGTTTTATATAATATTTAATATAAATAATATAAATACATATAATACTGACTAATAATTACTTTTATTGACTGTGTTATATAATTTGAAGCATAAAATAAATTCTCAATTTTTGAACTTATTTTACTATTTGCGGGAATTTTTTTAATGGGTTATATTGTTGGGTACATGGTTCTTGACGAACGGGGTGTAATTCGGATATAAAGGTGGTCATATAAGTATTTAAAAAAAAATTTTTGTTTTTCGAAATCAGTGCACAAAGTCTTAAGTCTGCACCGAAGACAAAGTGCTCAAGTCAGTACCGCATTTTGGAATTCGGTGCTGAAAAAATTAAGCCGATTTTTTTTTCGATTTGGGCGTCGATTTTTTTGTGCACCAAAAATCGCGATTTGGGAAAAAAAATTTTTTAATTCTTATATGACCACCCTTATATATACAGTCATTGCTGCCGCACGTGAAACTGAGACGTTTGGTGACCGGCAAACATACGCTATGGAAATGATAATCCTTCGAATTGTGATTTTTCTTTTACTGTAGGCCCTTCGTTGGGTCTACTGTGGAGTTTAAAAATTTTTAAGTTAATATTGACTTTACTTTATTTTTTGTTTACATATTTGCCCTCCTGTCTTTTGAGCATTTCCCAATGAACAAAAAGGCAGACGAGGCAATAAATTATGTAATTAGAGGGGATTTATGGCTTCAGCTTGAAAAGAGTGGGTTATATTTTTTGCTGGGCAAAAAATATAACCCACTCTTTAATGTGGAAAATGTCTTTTGAAACAGTTAAAAATAAAGCACAAAAGAAGTTTAAAAGATCCTCCTTATAGGGGAAGTACTCTAAGTGCGACACTCAAATTTTGATGAAACTTGGCACAAATATAGTATAGAATAATTTTTTCAAAGATATATCCGCGAATCCTAGCCCGCGATTTGCAGAAACAACCGAGATTTTTAGATCGAAAGTCGGCGAAAATTTGTCAATCTTTGCCGAACTTCGGCACGAAAAGTTTCATACCTATTTCTACCTTATTGGGTAATGCTTCCACAAAAAACCATTTTTTTCTGCGCGAAACTTGCAAAGTCATGGCCAAAAATTGTTTTTCTCTCTGACCGCTCTCCCCGTTTAGTGTATTCCCTCGACAGCAAAAATCATTTGTTATCTCGGCGGCTCCTGCAAAGCGCAAGCTAAAACTTTCAGGAATTGATATTTAGTCTATTCCCAACGTGTGTGCAAAATTTAAAGAAAATCTGAGCGTCGCACTTGGGGTACTCCCCTTGTTAATCCTTTTTGATTGCTTTCATGCGTTTTTGCCAATGGACAACACAACACAGCAGACAAAGCAATAAATTATGTCATTAGAGAGGAAGAAGGCATTTGAAATTTATGACTTCTTTTTGAAAAAGACAAGTCAATGGAGGACCTCACAAAAAATATCTTTAAAACGATTGAAAATGGATCAGACGCCATGTGTTTGCTGTGCGGTGGTTTTCGTGCGACCCATATACGCATGAAATGTCCAAAGTACCGGAACATTACCCCTAGCCCTGATTAAGAAGTTTAAAAATCACACCCTAAAAATTCACTAATGGCCAAAGCTTAATGATTGTATAAAAAAAAGAGGACATCAAAAAAAGGCCCAAAGTTGTGCAAAATGACAAAGTCTAAGTCTGCACTACGCGAATATTTGGACTTCTTAATTAAGGACCTATGCAATCTAGTCACTGAGCAGCCGCACTTTGATTTGCTCAATGTGCGCATTATGTGGAGAGGGAAAAAATGGCTCAAAGGCCATTTAAGAAAATTAGAAGACCTCCTGTGTTTCACGGCATGGGAGATCGCGCAACTGAACAAACGTCTATCAATAGATTAGACGTAAAACAAAACCGAGTCCTCACGGCTCGGTTTCTGTTATCAAATGAAAGCTTGTTTGGAGGATGCAATAAAGTCATCGGTATGTTTTTTTTCTTTTTTAAAGCCATCAGTATGTTTTTTCTTTAAAGTTACATTTTCTTTATAGAGCAAGTAAAGGAAGAAAACGAGGAACTCAACACACTGGTTGATGTTCACGTCCACGATGGAAACAGATTAATTGTCAACTTCTTCGTTTCAAACCCCAGCAGTGAGCTGGAAAATATTGAGCTGATACAGTACGAAAAGAAGAAGAAAAGAGTTTTGAAAAAATTTAAGAAAAGATACGGCACCTTCCGTAAGTTTTTTTTTTTTTTTGATTCAAGAGATAATCATTTTTTTAAGTTATCCCCAAGGGAAATATGACGTTTATCGAAAGTTATCGAAACGAATGCCCCGTTTGTTACCGCACGGTGAAGCATGGAGAAAAAATATACTGTTGTGAATTGCACATTGTAATGTGCAAAAAATGTGTTAAAAAAAGTAGGCATGTTGCATTTAAAGCAATTCTGCAGCCGTGTAATGAGGATCCAAAGATATTTAAAACATAGTACTTAATTCTTTTTTCTTGCTTGTTTTCTTCTTTTTATGATATGTTGATTTCTATTGAAAAAATAAATTTGAAATCCTGATTGAGCGATATGCAAATTTCTGAATCTCTCAGAAAATCCATTTGTAGACGGTGGTTGCTTGTTTTCTTCTTTTTATGATATGTGATGTGCGAAAATTGTGTTAAGAAAAGTAGGCATGTAGCGTATAACACAACATGCTTCTGCACCCGTGCAATGAAGATATTTAAAACGTAGAACGTAATTCCTTTTTTTTTTCTTGCTTGTTTTATTTTTGCTTTCCTTTTTCTTGCTTGTTTTCTTGTCAGGATAAATTTTTTTTAAATGATATTTTATAGAGTTAATTCCCGAGCTACCTAACCTTTACAGGTACGGGTGTTGTTCACTGGGATCCTCCAGGATATGTGAAGGATGATGGTGTTTACAAAGTATTGATTATTCCTCCTACAAACCTCCGTTTTCCTGTTGTTCCTATCGAGATCAATGAACAATTAATGTTTGTGCATTGCATGTGCCAAACTTCATGGTAAAATCAACTTTCCTGAAGATAGCTTACTGGTCCGGAGAGATAATAAAACGTCAATGAGGAAAGCATAGTTATTCTATATGCAATATGTTGCCACAGTTTCGAACTACATACCTCGGGGCAAAAGAGACGTAATGACCCATCAACACACAGCCGTTGGGAGCTATCGTATTAGTCAACATACGAAAAACCCGATCGAAAATTGAGAAGGATTTGTCGCGGCAGACTTAGCCGGATCGAAAGAGAAAGCGGAGTCTCCCGACGTCTGACCCGTAGGGGTGCAGAGCAGACCTCTGGAATAAGGAGTAATATTACAGTATATTAATATTCCTGGGCCTTACTACTCTCTTCTATTAGACAGTGGCGGGGCTAGACGTAAACTCATCGTATTACCGCTACCTAAATAACACCCAGGTAACCTGTACAGATTACTACAACATACTACTGTGAAGGATTCAAAAAAAAATCGTACTCATAATTCATTTTTTAATTTTTTTAATTTATTTTTTTTTGTGAGAATACAGTAAATTTTGATTTACGGGGGAAGTACTCCAAGTGCGACGCTCAGGTTTTGATGAAACTTGGCGCAAATTTAGAATAATTTTTTCTAAGATATATGCGAGAATCCTAGCTCGCGCTTTGCAGAAACAACCGAGATTTTTAGATCGAAAGTCGGCGAAAATTTAGGACTTTTTGCCGAATTTCGGCACGAAAATTTTCATGCCTATTTCTACCGTAAAGGATAATGTTTCTACAAAAGATCAAATTTTTTCGCACGAAACTGCCAAAGTTATGGCCAAAAAGTGTTTTTTCCCTCTGACCGCTCTCCACATTTAGCGTGCTCTCTCGGCGGCATTAATCGTCCGATATCTCGGCGGCGCCCGCAAAGCGCGAGCTAAAACTTTCAGGAATTGATATTTAGTCCATACCCGACGTGTGTGCAAAATTTAAAGAAAATCTGAGCGTCGCACTTGGAGTACATCCCTTGTTAATTATTCGTTTATTGGCACAAAAGCACTTTTACATGTCTACACTGTTTAGCTCAAAAACCGAATCGACATTTTCTGCTCCACATCGGTCCGTTGCATAGCCTTGCAAAACTCCTCGAACGAGATCTGCCCGTCCTTGGCCTGATCCGCCTCTCCGATCGTCCTGTCCACGATGCTGTCCAGCTGTTCGTCACTCACATTGCCGCCGACCATTTTTTGCAAAATCTGACGGAATTCGTCGCGCGTTATGTAGTTGTTCTTCTCCAGGTCGTACATGGAAAAGGCGACTGGAAATGGTGAGTTTGTATACGTGTAAGTTTTTACATGGTAAGTTTTTTATGGCGTACTAGCTCGTCAGGGAAGTCTCTGTAGTAATTTTTGCGGCATGGAAAACAAAAGTTCACTTTTCACTGTACAATTTCGTGCCTTTTTGCACCGTACAATAGGCTTTTTTTAGGCTGCCCATCTTTACTTTTTTCGCACTGTGCAAACGCCAAAATTTAGTCTTTCAAATTTCCGGAAGGACTAGAATCAGCTTGTCGGGAAAATAATGAAATTATCAGCGCGATGTCGCACCAAAAGACGCGACTGAACTGGACATGGCTGGCACGGCTAATTTTAAGCCCCCGGCCCGATCAAAATATAGAAAAGTGGCCGATCCCGACTTACAGTGGCGGACATGATCCAGTAGCAAAAAACGTTCCATTTTGCATCCCGGAAGTATCAAAAAATGTAGCAAAATACCTCCCTCTACAAATGAAAAAATTCCGATTTCAAAAACGCGTCCGCTCTTTTTGTGAGGGAACCCTTCAAAACGGGGCTTTTTTTTAGTTGGAGAGGGAGGCATTATACTACATTTTTTGATACTCCCATATGCAAAATGATACGTTTTTTGCCACTGGATCATCACTGGAAACAAACGTCGAGCCACAAGCCCGACTCCAAAAAGAAGTCAGCTTGGACCGACCACTTTCCAGATTTCCACCAAGCTGCGCCAACCATGTCTAGCCTGGACATGGCTTTGTGCCGAAAAAGGTGTCCCGGCTAGAGGTGGCAATCGGGCTGGGCCGGCCCGGCCCGGCCGGGCCCGGTGATTGGGCCGGGCCGGGCCGGGCCTGATCAGATTTGAAAAAGCCCCGGGCCGGCCTGACCGCTTCGGCCCGTCGGCCGGGCCGACACTTTCGGCCCGGCCCGGCCCGGAAGCTAGATAAGTAAAAAAATTTTTAATGCCAAACCAGCAAAATAAAGCACAAATGCTTTGTAGAAATGATGGAAATTAGATTAAACCTTTTTTGACTTATACGCTGTTTTACTACCTTTTAAAATTATGTATTTATATGTATATGTAACTTATTATGTATATGTAAAATCCCACCCAAATATGCAAGGGTCGGGCAAAAATCTTCGAATTTTTTTATGATAGATTTAAAAATTTCACTGTTTTGATTCCTTGATGTAAATGAAAGTGTTTAAACAGTTTTTGGTTAACCATGTACCTTATAACGTCCATACTTTTATATAGCTAACTTCCTATAGGATTAAAAAATTTAATACAATCCAACTTTTTGGATAATTGTAAGGTTTAGCTACCTGTACGGATGTTCCAGTCATCCGACTAGACTTTTTAATTTCGCGCAGACACACGTAAAAACCTTCTGGAAAGCATAATAACTTCCAGTAGAAAGTCCAAAGACTTTTATCCAACTTTTATGTATAGCGGGCCAAACCGGGCCGGGCCGGCCTGGGCTTTCATCGGGCCGGGCCTGAGCAAATTTGAAAAAGCCCTGGGCCGGCCCGATTGCCACCTCTAGTCCCGGCCCATTTCAAAAAATTTTTTTTTACCGGCCCGGTGGAAGTTAAAGCCGCTTTTGGCCTGACAGTGAATTCTAATCGTAAGTAGTATTACAATGATTGCTCTAGAATTAGGAGCGTACAAACCCTCCAAAACATTATTAAAGTCTATCAAAAACCTCCTAATTTCTCACTCCTCTGTGGGGCCCCAGGAGTGACTATGTGTTATAACTTACATCGCAACTTCTGGAGTCTAGTGTTCAATTCGTTGGCGTCCTTCTTGCTGGGCGGACGGAATCTCGCCAACACTTTTACGAACTGAGGGAATGACACTTTTTCGCAGGGGACCTCTGTGGCATAGTCGCGGTAATTCATCCCGCTGTAGTCTTGGCTGGAAGTGTAAATTACGCTGTACGATAAAAATAGGCCGTAAATTTTTCATACCGCAATTTGAAAAAAAAGGCGAGTTTTTTGCTTACGTTCGACCTAAAAGCCTCTGTTGTTTCTGCAAAGCGAGAGCTAGGAATGCAAAGCGTCCTAGAAAAATTTACTCGAAATTTGTGCCAAGTTTCATCAAAAATATCCTGTAGTAATTTAGTGGCCTTTAAAAATTAAAAAGTGACTAGAAATAAAGTGACTAGAAGTTTTACCTTTCAGTGAAAAACGCGTCCACAACCCGCTCTCCCAACGGATTCACATTGAGCTTAGTGATGCGCATCATATCATCCTTGGTCAGGTAGCCATTCCCATCCCGATCCAGCTCCACAAATCTTCTGTGCAAGCGAAGGAGTTGATTCCGGTTGACTGGAAATGTTTTTATAATGAGTTGTAAAATACGAAGCGACATTTTATCCGGAACTTTTCCTATTTATCCCTGAAAGTTTTGGCGCCGCTGCATCCGGTTACCATTCATTTGGCAGATCGGGTATTGGCCCAAAATGCATAGCCAATGTTGCAAAATTCTTTGACCAGCTAGCCAATAAGTTGAGATCACAACCAAATTTTTTACTGGCTGCCAAAAGATGGATCAACTAGCCAATGTGTCAGAATGGCTTTGAAATCTCGAAAAAAGCTGGCCAAAACTTTGGAATAGCTGTGAAAAATAGGCATACGTAATTTATTTGGCCAGCCGATCCATTTTTTGGCTAGCCATTAAAAAATTCAGTTGTGATTTCAGCCCATTGGCTGGCTGGTCAAACCATTTTGTAACGTCGACTACACATATTGGGCCAATACCAGATCTGCCCCGAATGAAAGGTTGCACTGCAGCCGAGATACAGAACCTTTACAT
This sequence comes from Bursaphelenchus xylophilus, assembly GCA_904066235.2. Lineage (NCBI taxonomy): Eukaryota > Metazoa > Nematoda > Chromadorea > Rhabditida > Aphelenchoididae > Bursaphelenchus > Bursaphelenchus xylophilus. Next base: position 2,137,449 of record CAJFCV020000005.1, on the reverse strand, counting down.
TCTAAAAAAATTTGTGAAATTCGACCAGTCGATTGCATTCACAGGGGAAGTACTCCAAGTGCGACGCTCAGATTTTGATGAAACTTGGCACAAATTTAGAATAATGTTTTCTAAGATATATCCGAGAATCCTAGCTCGCGCTTTGCAGAAACAACCGAGATTTTTCGATCGAAAGTAAACGAAAATTAAGTACTTTTTGCCGAATTTCGGCACGAAAAGTTTCATGCCTATTTCAACCGTAAAGGATAATGTTTCTACAAAAAATCACATTTTTCCGCACGGAAGTGCCAAAGTTATGGCCAAAAAGCGCTTTTCTCTCTGACCGCAATCCACGGTTATCGTGCTCTCTCGGCGGCAAAAATCGTTCGATATCTCGGCGGCGGCCGCAAAGCGCGAGCTAAAACTTTCAGGAATTGATATTTAGTCCATATCCGACGTTCGTGCAAATTTTAAAGAAAATCTGAGCGTCGCACTTTTAGTACTTCCCCTGTCAGATTGAGATTTTTTGAATATGAATTGTAAAATACGTCGGCTTATACCTTTTGTTATTAAAACTAAAAAAGAACATATGACTTTAACATAAAATTCCATCAAAAGATACCAACTTACATCCAGTTGAAGCGCAGATTCCCTGAATTTCCTCTTCATCCAACATTGGACCGCTTGGTTTGTTGCCCATTCCTATATGTATGTAAAATTGTAATGTAGTAATTGAAACGAAAATTCAAAAATTAATTAAAGATTTCCGGGTAAATATTGCTTTTACGACACGCAAGGACATTTTTTACATTTTTTTAGTGTTTATGATACAAATAAATTTTTTATAAGACTGCAGACATTAGGTAAACAGATTGAAAATGACAATTAATCCTCTATCATTTAGAGTGAAAAGTTCGTACTAAAAAATCGGCATGACCTCTACAAAACAAAGACTGTCTATAACAAATCATTTTCGGGGTCCCAAAAATCAATTTTAGGCCAAAACGAGCCTTATAACAGCAAAAACTTTTACAAAGAATCAATTTTATGTTATTCGTTGAAGAGGTTTGATTGTGACAAAGACAATGCTTATTTTTCATCAAATTTTTTTACAAAATCTAGTTGGCCCACATAGAAATTCTTGCACATTTTAGCCGAGATATTCAACGATCCTCTCCCAAAAATGTTTTTTTTTCTCTGGCCGTCTCTCCTCATTTTCCGCAGTCAGAAAACCCGTTGAATATCTTGGCAGTTCCTTCAACGCTCTGGCTAAAATTATCAGAAACTCATATACGGCCTAGGGACAAGGTGTGCGCAAAATTTCATAAAAATCTGAGATCGATAACACCTAGATCACTACTTTTTTTATATTACATAAGCACTTGTAGTTACCATTTTATCATCAACTATAATTTCCTAAACAAGCATTTTTGATAAAGCACAAACTTAATAAACCATTTTTTCCCGAATGAAAAGCTCGTATCACATGTTGTTCAAACATTTTCAATTTCCAAACCGTTAATTCAAAAGCTCGCCTCTAATCCGATTTCGGGATGATAAGCGCTTACAAATGACGGGGTATAAAATATGAAAAATATGAAAAGATATATTGCAGAGCTTTAAAACAGCATCACCTTTGCAAAAAACAAACGAGCAGACGTCGAAACAAAAGGGCAAAATCATCCGGCAGATGGGAAAGATAAGGTCAAAAAATAACAAAAAGTCTGTCGTTTTGTAAAAAATTGTTTGTGGAAATAAAAAATGAAGGGGGGATTTTGCAAAACAAGCTTTAATTGGACTAAAAGTTGGTTTAAAAAGTTATTTTTTGAGGGGAAAAAGTCAAAAAGTCATCGAAAAAGAGTGAGCAAGGCGAAAATAACGAAAATATTGTAAAAGTTTTGGGAATACGGAGAAAAAACAAGACGATTAATGGGGTTCCCTTTGCAAAGCCAAGCTTTTTCCACACAGAAAAGGACCGTTTTCGAAAGTTGAGCGGTTAAAAATCGGAAGGCCCGAACTCAAAGAAGGTAGGAAAAAATGAGGAATTACTGTAGCTTAGTGAGTAAAAAATGAGTTGAAAAGAAGCATAGTGACTTGTCATGGCATGGACTTGGCTAGAATTTGCAACCATTTTGAGGGATCATAATTGGCAAAAACACAAGTTATACTAAGTTTTCTATAGAAAAAGGGCTACTTTTTGATGATTTTTGAGTAAATGGGGAATTAATGTATTTTACCTGGTAAAAAATGAGTTGAAAAGAAACATAGTGACTTTTCATAGACTTGGCTAGAATTTGCATCTATTTTGAGGGGTCATAATTGACAAAGAACCAAGATATATCAAGTTTTCTACAGAAATCGGGCTATTTTTTGATGATTTTTGAAAATTATCGCGTTTTAAGACCTTTGCAAGGCTTCATACGCCTTGACAGTGCTGTAATAGCTCTTTATAGTTGGTGTGCGATAAATATCTATCAAAATCTGACACAAAATAAAAAAATTTTTGACTTCGATATCAAGTGTAATATAAAAAAATGTTCGTTTAACAATAAATACGGCAATTTCAAGGGTCAGCTCAGTAAAATATCGAGGATTCATGTAATTTCCCCTCATAAAACGTTCAAAATCCGTGGAATCGAACGGATTTTGAGCCCTTTCTCTTCAAAAATATTATAATCGACCTTCGTTTCTCTGCTCTTCAGCGAACACAAACACTCTTTTCGCGGATTTTTCGAATGGAAAAAACAAGTTATTCACCGAGGATCTCTTATAACGTGTAATATCTTAAATAAACCCCATATATTTCATAAAAAATGAGTTTATTTTGAATTGTCATCATGTGTAATATAAAATTTATTTCCTCATGACAAATTAAGCCATATCTTGCGATGATTCGCCCGACTTTCCGCGATTGGTGGCTTTCGGAATGTGGGCCACACAAAGTTTGTCTAAAAAATAGGAAAAAATTAAAAAAAAAAGAAATTTTTGTCTAGTGTAATATAAATTTTCCGAAAAAACTGGGCAAATAGTGTTTTACAAAGCGTATTATAGCCTGTAAAACATATATCAAGAAAAGATTTGTCATTTTCTTGCCAAAAATCGGGATTTTTCGACATTACACATACCATTGTAGAGGGCCGCTTGGGCCATTTCGCAGAACTTCTTCTTATGATGGTTGGGGACTCCAGCTGGCTGAAACGAACAATTATGAGTTGAGATTTACAAAAATCATGATAAGAGATAAATTTGAGCGATTTTCAGCGTGCTATGTCATGTGTAATATCCAAGAAGAGTGGATCAAGTTTAACATCCCGATTTATAAAATTTTTGGCTAAACTATTCCAAATGATAATCAAATCAAGGCCTGAAAGTTTCAGACCGCGTTTTGCAGAGACTGCGGAGATATTGAGAGATTACTGTAAAAATAGGGCTCGTTTTCAGTTAAAATTGTTATATCTCGTTTATTTCCCAACGCCGAGAGCTGAAATTTTCTCGAAATAATTACTAGGCCCTACAGTAATTTTCTGCCAAGTTTCGTCAAAATCAGTAGTCTCCTTCTACCTCTTTTCCATCTTACACCTAGTACAAGTACAGGGTCAAACTGACAATTTTGGCTCTGCAATATCCACTCCGTTGATTGTACTGGAAATACGCGCAACACTCGGTGTTCGAATGTGCCTCCGGGAGTGTCTGAAAGTCCAGATCCAACATCCACTGTTGTGCGGAACACAAGAACAGGGTGCTGGCCAGGAAGATGAACACTTTCTGCATCCACATCACTCGAGCTAGGAGAAGGAGAAACCTCAGCAACCGGTTTTCGAATTGATCTCGGACCAAATGACATCTTTTTTGCTCTACGTAATGCCGAAATTTGCATAAATTTTTATTGTCATCAAGTCTCGAAGATTTTCCCACCACGAAAACAAGCAATGCCAAAAGTTGGCATTCCGTTGCAAAGCGCGAAAATTTTTGGAAACGTTCCAAAAATTTTCGCTTATAATGCGAGCTGCGCCCTGACTTGAAAATAATGAGTGTTTTGTGGAGAGAGCCAGAGAGGTTTCTGAGGAAATTTTGCGTTTTTTTCTTTCCCTCTCCAAATGGAATACTCTCTCAACGCCAGGGCGCAGACTGCATGATAAATTAGTTTTTCTTCGTGCCTTTATTGCCGTTTTTGTGCGAATTTTATTATTTCGAAAGGAGAAGATCGTGAACATTGTAAAGTTCGCGAGTACTGTATCCGAGGTTGTTATTTTTTACTCTATGAGATAGCCAGCATCTTTACGTAAATTACTTTAGGTAGTTTTCGAGGAAACCGTACGTGAATTTCGACGAAAATGGCCGGAATTGTGGAGAATTTACCAGCCATCCTGCAAGCAAGTATTTCGCCGAGTAGTCAGATTATAAAGCAAGCCGAACAACAACTGGAAGAACTTTCAAAGACTCCAGGTATGTAACTTCATATTGTTTTATTGTTCTTTAGGGTTTGCCGAAGTGCTACTGCAGGTTATCAATGAGACAAGTGTGGGCAACGATATTAAAATTGCCGCTGCTGTGGCGTTCAAGAATTTCATCAGGAATAATTGGGTGAGTACGGGATATATTGACCAAGGGTAAGGTCGGAAAATTTGATGGTATGGGTTGGAGATGAGAAGCAGAATTTTGATATTTGGAATACAGTTTCTTGGAAGTCTTGAGCAGGTCGATAAGGAATTTGAGCTGTCTTGAGTGGTTGAGTTTCTAGATATGACCAATTTAATATTATCCATGAGGATTCGTCGGCGAATTTTTGAAAAGACGGCTATAACTCAATATTTTTTGATGAGATGTGATGCCCCATATAAAATATAGCTCTATGGCGGCCTTGTGGTCAGTTTTAGCATAAATTCGTTAGCTGAATTTCGTCCTATTAACTTAAACCGTCAATTTTCAGAACCCAGAAGGCACATTGGCTGTTGCTCCTCTTGAGGAATCGGAAAGAGAACGGATCCGTCAAATTGTGATCAGTGGGATGTTTCAAATGGAAGAAGTTTACCGAAGACAACTTTCGCAAGCCCTCTGCATCATCGGAACCTACGATTTCCCTCATCGGTGGGAGAATTTGATGGAGATCCTCGCCCAAAACCTCACCGGCGATTTCACCCACATTTTGGCGTCGCTAACCGCCATCGAACAGCTGGTTCATCGTTACCGAAAGCATGGACGATCTGATGATTTGATCCGAGAGATCATCCATGTCTTGAAAAGTATCGCACAACCAATTACGGACCTGTTCAAGAGGATGGTTGAGATTATCCCGGCAGAGGGACAAGAGCCCTCAATTTCGGTGGATGAACAGAACCAATGGCTTGAAGTTTTGCTGTTGTTGAGTAAAATATACTACTCTCTCATCTGGCAAGACCTTCCCGAGTTCTTTGAGGTATGATTTTGATTTTTTTGTTCGACTTTTAGGTTGATGTCAAGTGCAATATAATTTTTGGTTGAAAAATTACCTTTTCAATTCTTGTTGTCTTCAGGACCATCTCGAAGAGTGGATGACCGGCTACCTTCGTCTTTTGGCGTTGAAACTCCCGACTTATGAGGCTCGATCCGATTCGACGGAACCAAACAACCTGGATAATTTAAAACGAGTCATTTGTGATATTGCCAAGCTGTTTTCCCAACGCTTCGAAGAGGAATTCTTACCGTACATTATGAAGTTCATCGAGATTGTGTGGAATTTGCTGGTCCAGACCGATCATCGTGTCCGGTTTGACCTTCTCGTCAATGCCGCTTTGGGATATTTGTCGGCGGTCTGTGAGCGAGAACGATACGGCCAAATCTTTCGGGAGCCCGGAGTTTTGGAGCAGATTTGTCAAGCTGTCGTGATCAAGAATTTGACGCTGCGACAGGAGGATTTGGAACAGTTTGAAGATGAACCATTTGATTACCTCAAAAGGGATATTGAAGGTAAATTTTGTTGGTTTACTAACGAATATTGTGATGGATTAGGTTGAAAAATACATATTCTTTTATTAGAAAGCTCTTGATTTTAGATCTATTTGGTTTGTCATGGAATTTTGAGAATTTTTATATTGCTTTACCTTGTTTTAGGTCTTGATTTGGAAACCAGACGTCGTGGAGCTGTCGATTTTGTCCGAGCCTTGACGAAATACTTTGAAAATGATGTTTTTAATGTTCTGGGCCAAGCCATCACTCAATATCTTAATGAATTTCAGGTAAATTATATTGTTTTAGGTAGTCTTTTGATACCTTCATTTTTTCACTGAAATCTTATAAATTTTCGGTTGATTTGATGTTAAAACTAATCAAAATTGAATTTCAGTCCAATCCGACACAAAATTGGATCAAAAAAGACGTCGTTTACTTCTTGGTTTCGGCTCTGGCATCCAAGTCAACCACCGCCAGACAAGGTGCAACTTCGGTCTCCCAACTCATCAATATTCACGATTTTTACAACAGTTTTGTCCGTCCAGAACTGGTCGAGGTGGACGTCAACTCGTACCCTCCAATCTTGATTGCTGACGCGCTGAATTTTGTGGTCTTGTTCAGGAACCAATTAGATCCGCAGGTCTTGATTGAAGCATTTGGAAAACCGAACGCATACGCTAGAAGAATCCTAGGCTCGGATAAAGTTATTCTGCACCACTTTTTGGGCTATGCATTCGATAAGCTGGCAACTGTCAAGAAAAATAATGTAAGTGCGGCATGTGTAATATAAATTTGGCGATTTTTTGGAGTTTTTGTGATTTTAAGTTGTGTTTTGATGAATTTTGAGGAGTTTCAAGGAGAATAGAGGCCATTTCAGGAGCTGATCTTCAATTCCCAAACGATCCCCGCACATGATTACCTGGAGGCATTGATTTCGGCGATCCAAAAACCCGACTCGCAGAAGTCCCACTACTTGATGAAGGCGTTTATGAGGTGTTTGTCCTTGATGGATGTGAGTTTGGGGTCAAATATGGGGTAATTTTTGGAAATGAAAAATTTTTATATTACTTTAGGTCAAAATTTGAAATTTTTTCGAGAATTTGATAAGTTTTCACAAGTTTTTATCCATTTTCAGCAAAAACAAGCCGAATCCGCCAATGTGTACGTGGATTTCCTGGTCCGCCTCATCGAAGCGGTCGTCAAGGAGTCCCAAAATCCGATGTTTACACACTTGGTGTTCGAATCTCTGTGTGTGGTGATCAAAAAGAGCTTCCCCTACATTCAAGAAGCCATATCTGAGCGAGTAATGCCCCTAATCGAGCAAATTATCAGCGCAGATTTGGTGGATTTTGTCCCGTACTCCCTCCAAATCGTCGCTTTGCTCCTGTACCAGTCCGAAACCGAGAAACGCCTTGGCCGTCAGGACTACGGAGCCGAGAAATATGAGAGTTTCTTCCCCCATCTGGTCCGAGGAACCTTCTGGCAGAGGGTTGTGAACGCTCCGGCACTCACAACGATTTTTGAGGCGTTTATTAAAACCGCGCCGGACTTTGTTTTGAGATCGGGGAATGTGGAAAGCGTCATGGGATGCTATCAGAGCTTGATCAGCTCGAGAACCCTGGAAGAGAATGGATTCCGACTGGCCACGGCGCTTATTCCACATTACGATGTAGGAATTTATGTTATACTTGATAGTTGATACTAGTCCCGACAAAAAGTCCTTGGAATTTTCGAATTTTTTGCGACCCCCAAATCTCGTCGCACTGTGAAAAGTTGATTTGTCACTGCGAAAAATGGGACGGGACGTAAGGCAAAAAAACAAAATTGCACTGTGCAAAAGCACTTTTTGGGCCGGATGCACAGTGCAAAAATGGTTTTTGGGTTCATGCACAGTGCAGAGTCGCAGGAAATTTCAAGGACTTTTTGCCGAAAATAGTATTAGTTTACAAGGAAAGTACTTCTATGGGTTATGGAGTTACAAGTCGAGGCATATATCAAAAAAAATCGCAAAACTTTTCTGGTTCAGAATATGTAATAATTAGCTGCCCAATTTTGGTTTGTAAGGACGAAAAAGCTTCAGAACTTTTCTCGCAACACCACGCAAATGCCTTTTTGACGAAGTTTTTACCAATTCAAAAGCTTTGTTTGGAGCTACAATAAACCCTGACATCTTGAAAAGCCTTAAAATATCAAATTTGATTTACTACACCTTAATACTACACCTTAATTTGTAGTTCCAATATAAAAAAAACACAACGCAAGTGCCCCTGTTTTACATTGGAAATACTAATTAAGGTGTAGTATTAATCAAATTTGATATTGTAAGGCTACCAAGATGGTTTACTTTAGCTCAAAACAAAGCTTTTGAATTGGTAAAAACTTGTCAAAAAGGCGTTTGCGTGGTGTTGCGAGGAAAGTTCTGATGCTTTTTTCACCCTTACAAACCAAAATTGGGCAGCTAATTTTCGCATATTCTGAATCAGAAAAGTTTTGCGGGTTTTTGATATATGTCTCGCCCTGTAACTCCATACCCCATAGATGTACTTTCCTTGTTAGATAGAAAAATTGATGTCAGGACTAAATTAATGCCAATTTTTTAGACTAACCCAGTCCTAACCACCAGAGGTATCCTACTGCCAATGTTGAACAGATATCAAACGAATAAAACGCAGAGATTTACGAGGATCTTCGTCTTGTTCTTGACCAGACTAGCTTATATCAAAGGAGCTGAACGATTCGCCCATGTGTTGAATGAAATCCAACCAGGAATGGTGCAGATGGTGGTGGACAAAGTCTTACTCAAAGAGCTCAGAGAAAACCATTTGGCTCAGAATTATGACGACAAACGGCATATTGTACTTGGATTGGCCTCCCTAATCGGAGATACGTACGAATTGATTAAGTAAGTGGAAGTTATTAGTTTTTTTTTTGATTTTTAGGTGGAACAGATTTTTTTCGGCATGGCACAGTGCATTCGAGCTTTTTTGGCTATTTTTTCTTTGCACTGTGCAGAAAAAAAAGCCCCTTCCCTTAACTGCACTGTGCGATGAAATTTTACTTCGAAATTTTTACTACTGATACCACAATCTTCCTAACACCTCTAGAATATTTCTTTTCAACTCAATAATATCTGCAGAGCTAAAGCTTTGAATTTTTTTTAAATTTGCACTGTGCGGCCGGAACTTTTCATTATTTCTTGCATTGCACTGTGCGGAAATAAAAAAGGCCCTGAAAAATTAGTTTCCAGCGCTTTTTTCGTTTCGAATACTTTATCGTATTTACAAACGCGTCGAGTTTTTATAACTAGCCCGGGGGTATGCCTCAAATTTTATTGCACAGTGCAATTTTTCCCACTGTTCCTAAACTTCGCACTGTGCGATCCCGGAGTTGGACGATTGGGGAAAAGACGATCGGGGAAACCGAAAAGTATTATTTTTCTTCGATGCAAGTGTCGAAATTAGGATAATCGGGAGTGCTGATTTCGAAAATGACGGTCATTTTCTGATATTTACTTTTTTCCTTAAGTAGTACTGTAAAGTAGTACTTTTTTGAATTTTTCTCATGAATACTCGATTTGGGGGTTTTTGATGGTGCTGATTTCGAAAATCTTATTATTTTTGTTTTAAAATCAGCATCGTCGAAAACCCCCAAATCGAGTATTCATGAAAAAAATTCAAAAAATTGCTACTTTACAGTACTACTTAAGGAAAAAAGTAAAGATCAAAAAAAATGAATGTCATTTTCGAAATCAGCACCCTTGATTGTCCTAATTTCGACACTTGCATCGAAGAAAAATAATACTTTTCGGTTTCCCCAATCGTGCTTTACTCCAATCGTCCCTGTTCCGAAATGATCGTAAACTTATTGGTCGTTTATTCGGTCGAATTTTAGACCCATCTTCCGCGCCCTGGTCGAGTGCTCGGTGGATGTTGTGGAGTCCACCACCACCTCGGTGATCTTCGAAAAAGCCGACGAAGACCTCGAATCGGAAGCCGCTGATGTCTACTGCAAGCTGACCAACATCCAATCGGACCCAATCATCCCCAAAGACATCGATGTGAAGAAATTTTTGGCCCAAATGGTACAAAAAGCCATTTCCACGGACCCATCGGCTGTGGATTGTCTCCCGGATAAAATCAAAAATACCATATCGCAGTATGCGGTTTAGAGAGGAGACTTGGATTAAGCGACAAGCTCATGAACTCCTCTACAATTTACACTAATTTATCTATCTGTTATTTGTGGATTACTGTAATTTTTTGACGATTTTTTTGAAAAGGGTCGATTTTTTGCGAGTTTCCCGAAATTTTCAAAATTTTTCTGAAATTTTAGTTGTTGATAATGGTATAATTGTGAGTAGAGTGGCAGTCAAGGGGTGGGCGTATCCCCGACTATTTTTTTCGTTGTTGAAAGTTGTTCTAATTGCTTTTTCGTAAAGTTTTTACAATTTGTTGTGTAATTTCCAAATTTTTTGATCAAAATCATTGTTTCTTTAGGTTGTCAATTTCCAAACAGATTACTTTAGCCCCCAAAAACAGGTCTTCTTTACGTCCAAATTAATTCCCGCGTTGTTTTCCGGACGTCCTCCAAAACGGTTCCAAATTTATCTTATACTCACTCGACTCTAAACTTTACATCTCACTCCAATAAATCCCTGTCCTCTGTGCTTTTTATCGATTCTTGAATAAAGACTATGCTTCCAAGTTGACTGTGTGCAGTTGTTGTTGCGCATGCGCAATTACTACGGGTGTAGCCGTAAATTTATATTATACTAGGGGAGCTCCGATTGGCGCGTTGTTTTTTGGCAGGAAAAAGTGGAATATATGTCTGTGACAACGCGTAAAGCAGCTGGCAGGTCTTTGGGTACCTTATTCTAGCAAAAGCGTCTTGATTTGAGCTCTAGCGATATTATTTTAAACGACTGATGTCAAGTGTAATATTTTAGCGAAAACTTATTATTTTTGATGGTAAAACAAGATTTTTTCTGCTCTTTGATGTTCTCAGTTGTTTATTTGGGCTGTAGAAGCTAGTTTACACCCAGAATATTCATATTTTACATCCCACTGCACTTCTACTTGCGTCCCACCACGAAAACGACGGAATGCCAGAGAAGTTACGGTGGATGGAATCGATTGGCGTCTTGAGCGCCAAAACCATTTCGCAAGCCACATTGGCCCCGATTTCTCTATCGTTTTGATGTCGTGGCTCGGAATGTTGTCTTTCACATGCGTCGACGGCCTCCGAATTACACATGAGGAGTCTGGTGTAACATAAGTCGATGTGGACCGGCCAGTTTTGCGTTGTTTTCGAAATTTATTTCTTCGTGTTGCGAACAACAACGTCCCCCGACGTTTCTCCACACTAACTTTTGCATTGTTTTGAAGATTTGGTAAAGATAAGGATGGATGAGGATCAGCTTCTCGACTATGAGGAAGAGCAGGAGGAGGTCGATGCCACCGAAAAGCCGGAGAATGGCTCCGGTGGGGATGCCAAGAAGGCCATGAAGGTATGTTTCTTGTGGTTTTTGTGTTTGTTTTTAGGTGTTATCGGGGATTTTTTTTTGTCAAGTGGAAGCTCAGCTGAAAATGGTTGTAGGCTTAGATTAAAGTGGAATTCTTGGACGAATTTACTCTCATTAGTTGGGGATGGTCTTTAGGTAACTGCACAAGAAAGTTGGCGGGATTCTGTCCGATAGTTTTTGAGAAATTTCCAAATCCCCGAGGAACTAGTGTAATATACGAATTTCTTCAAAAACTTGCTTATTTCGCCTCAATTTCAGGGACATTATGCGTCCATTCACAGTTCCGGCTTCCGCGATCTCATGCTCAGACCCGAATTGCTCCGAGCCATCATCGATTGCGGTTTCGAACATCCGTCCGAAGTCCAGCACGAATGCATTCCTCAAGCCATCTTGGGTATGGATGTGATTTGTCAGGCCAAGTCAGGTATGGGAAAAACCGCTGTCTTTGTTTTGGCCACGCTGCAACAGATACAGCCGGTTGATGGCGAGGTCTCGGTGTTGGTCATGTGCCACACAAGAGAACTGGCGTTCCAGATCAACAAGGAATATGAGAGGTTCGCCAAATACATGCCTAATATTAAGGTGAGTTCTTTGAAATGTTTTCGTTGGTTTTTAGGACGTCTGGAGGAAGATTTGATCCAAGTTTCATGGTTTACCAACATATTATACTAGACCAACGTAACGACTGAATTTTCAGACAGCCGTCTTCTTTGGTGGTATGCCCATCAAGAAGGACGAGGAGAAGTTGAAGACTAACACTCCTCACATTGTGGTCGGAACCCCAGGTCGTTTGTTGGCTCTGTCCCAGTCGAAGGCGCTGGATCTGAGTCATGTTAAATACTTTATCCTAGACGAGTGCGACAAGATGATTGGCGACGAGGACATGCGTCGTGATGTTCAACTGATCTTCCGTCAGACTCCCACCGAAAAGCAGGTAATGATGTTCTCGGCCACATTGCCCAAGGATCTGAGAGTGGTCTGCAAGAAGTTTATGCAATCGGTAAGGGTTTATATTGATCTTGACTGGCTGGAGAATCTCCAGAAACGCAAAATAGATGAATAGTTACACGATTTATGACCTTATTTTAGCCTATGGAAGTGTTTGTTGATGATGATGCCAAGCTGACCCTCCATGGACTCCAGCAGTATTATGTGAAGCTGAAGGAGAACGAGAAGAACAGAAAGTTGTTGGAGCTTTTGGATGCGCTTGAGTTTAATCAGGTAAGATTTTTAATTATTTTTTTGTGTTTTAGTGGAAGTAGCAATGTTATACTAGAGGTTTTTGGTTCCCCACAGCGTAAGTCAGCAGTTTGACTCCTCGCCCCTTCTAGGGATGATATATGGTTGAATTGTGTTACCGATGTGGTAGAGCAACGTTAGAGTTGTTGGGTGGGGTCATCGGGATCTTCAGTTTTTGGAGATCTCACCGACTTCCATCCGCATCTCGTCCGGTCTTGTTTTTTTTTGGGACGTTGAAGCTGAGAGTTTGCCCGGTATTTTTTCGATGCACCGTGCATTAGTGATGCTTTGGACATATTTTATAAAACATTTCGTATTGTTTTATATTTTTTGCCGTTTTTTCTCTAAATTTATATGGTTTTAGGTTGTGATCTTCATGAAGAGCGTCCAACGTTGCCAAGCCCTGAACCAACTCCTCACCGAACAGAACTTCCCCTCCATCGCCATCCACCGTCAAATGTCGCAGGAAGAGCGCCTCTCCAGATATCAGCAGTTCAAGGACTTCCAGAAGCGAATCTTGGTCGCCACCGACTTGTTTGGCCGTGGAATCGATATCGAAAGAGTGAACATTGTCTTCAACTACGACATGCCGGACAGCTCGGACACTTATCTTCATCGAGTAGGTTGTTTACAAGTTCGGATGAGAGCGGGAATCCCGACGTAAAATGAGGTGGTTTTGAATGGAAAATGTATGAATGGATACTGTAATTCATTGGCGACAGCGATGACATGGTTACAGTATGCATGGAATACTGTAATTTGGCTAGTGGAAGGCCCTTTTCCCGTCGGTGAGATGGGGCTGGCTGACTGACTGAAAGACCTCTCTCCGATCAGGTATGACAAGTGTAATATTGACTGAGTTTTAGTCCGATTGTCAACGACAATGTTGGTGAAATTGAAGAGGACGGATCGGAGAAGGTCTTTTGCAAGTTTGGACCGAAGCCGGTTGAAGGCGAGGCCAGTAGCGCACAAGTTGTCAAGATTTACTCAAATTTATCCAAGTCCAAGCAAAGAAGATCCCGTTTACTCTCCCCCAGAATACTGTAGTTTATTTTGTAGCAGTCTTAGGAAGTGCTGATTGGTCTGCAGAGGTCCTTGGAGTAACCTTTTTTTATATTATTCATTTTTTTTTAGGTCGCTCGTGCTGGTCGCTTCGGAACCAAAGGCCTGGCCATCACGTTCGTCTCGGACGAAACCGACGCCCAAACCCTGAACGGAGTCCAAGACCGCTTCGACGTCACCATCCCCGAACTGCCCGACGAATTGGACAAGGGAACCTACATCGACGAGACCGGCGCCAACTGATCTTATTATTCCTGTAACACACATTTGTTTTTGTTCTACCCTCACTCTCTGATGTTATTTAATTAATGAAAACTTCATCAAGTTGAACATAAATTATTGGCTTGTTGATAATAAACTAGCGGAAGAAATTTTGCTTTTGGGGTCTTCATGTGTCTGTCCATTATGTGTGTTTTGGTGGGAAATATTGTTTTATGTTGGCTTGTCTATTGTTTTTTCTTTTATTTTTGTCTTATCTACTCTTTTTAGAACCTTGATTGATTGAAAAAGGAAATTTTTACGGGGAAGTCGCAACAATCGCCATGTTTTTTTGTATTTTATTATTCCCTTTGCCCTCCCGGGTCGCTCGCTTCTTCCCCGCCACACCTGTTACCCTGGATATGCTCCATGTCCTTTTCTGCGGAGCCAGCGCGCGTGCGCTCCCGCGGCAGGTAAATCAAATTCGCCCCTTTTTTGGCGGATTTAACGGAGCGCTGGCCACGCGACGCGCCGCTTGAGGCAAAGGGTTTCCTGCGTTTGGAGGACGCCCAAAGCGAATGGGGTATATGGAAATTAGAAAGGGTGGCAAATGAGGGGGGATTTGTAACGGGAGTAGTTTGAAGTGCCATGTAATTTTTGGGTTTGTTGAGAGCAGATTTTAGGCAACTTCATAGGGTTTTTTGAGACAATTTTTTTTTATTTTGAGAAATTAATTTATTAATTCGATAATCCGCACTGTGCGATGGGATTTTTTTTTGTTTTTTCTGCACTGTGCAATGATTTATAAAGTATATAAATTGCAATTTTTTCAAATCAATTTCCAAATTACCCTAGGATATTTTTATTTTATGACCCTTGGGCCCTCTGAATTGCATTCTCTTCACAAGGTGAGTAATCGAATATATTTGGGAAAGGGCGAGAAATTTACATTTCATTGGGTATTCCTACCTATTTGCAAAGGCCACTTACGAATTTTCGAAAATAAAGCGTTCCTTATTTTTTTCGAAATGCTTACTGTTTGGATGGAGTTAAGAATGATTATGGCACAGTGCGACGGAAAAATTTAGGCTTTTTAGAAGATTGCACAGTGCAGTGGGGAAGATTATTGGATATAGTTAATAGTAGTGATTATGTAATAGTAAATTTGATCGCAGAAGAACAAGAAATGGACTAGAAGAATACTTCTATCATTTTTTGGCATTAGGGCGGGAGTTTTAAAGTATGACTTTACCTTTTACTGCACAGTGCAAAGATACTATTGACGTAATTTTGGATTTCCTGAAGGTCTATAAAGCTAGATTTGATTTCCAAATGGTTTAATATTCACTGCAAGTATCTCATTATTCATTTCTAACCTTCTCCTCCTAGCATTACTGCAAAATACGACCTTACTTTTTGCTGCACAGTGCAAAATTAAGATTGATGAAAATTTGAGGCACCCTGAAGGTCTGTCAGGCTAGAATTCATTTCAAAATGGTCTAATATTCACTGCAAGTATCTCATTTTAATTTCTAACCTTATTTACCTGGCACTCTAAAATACGACCTTATTTTTCGCTGCACAGTGCAAACATAAGATTGATGAAAATTTGAGGTGCCCTGAAGACCTTTGAGTCTAAATTTGAGTTATTTATGATTAATAGCCGTCTAGAATTCTCATACTGTTTCTTTCCGACCTTATTCTTCCTAGCAACACTCTATAATACGACCTTACTTTTTGCTGCACAGTCCGAAGAAGAGGTTGATAAAAATGTTGATATCCTGAAGGTCTATAAAGCTATAGATTTGATTTCCAAATGGTTTAATATTCATTGCATGTATCACATTCTTCATTTCTAACCTCCTCCTACCATTTACTGCAAAATACGACCTTACTTTTTGCTGCACCGTGCAAAGATAATATTGGTGAAAATTTGAGGTACCCTGAAGATCTATGATTCTCATTGTGGGTGATTGATAATTAATAGTCCTCTAGAATTCCCATACTGTTAATTTCTCACTTTATTTTTTAGATAAACCTAAAATACGACCTGATTTTTTATTGCACCGTGCAATCCCCAAACCCATCTAAATCACCAACCCCTTGTAAAAGTAACAAATCTAAATGCCACTACTTATGCGCATTCCCTTTCGTACAATAACAATCTTTTTTTGTGTTCTATTGTTGTCAAGAGCGTGGGAAATTAGAAAGGAAAAGATGGATCTCCCCGCGAAAGGATCTTCTCCAAGATGGTTTGGAACGGCGTTTCGAAAGTAAGCGGGCTGAAATTTCTGGAGAGCGACAACGGCGTGCGAACAGAAGAACGAAAAAAATTTATTAGTTTATGGGGTTGAAGCTGAACTGTGCGCCCTTAAACTTGAAAATCTCAAGGATTTTTTTAAAAAAATTGGCGGAATTCAGATGCGGTCTGATTTTTGGGGGTATCACATAACTCGACGCTCTATAAAATTAAAATTTTTCGACATCGCACGGTGCAATCGGACTTTTTTGGCTATTTTTTCTTTGCACTGTGCAATGATTAAAAATGTTCCCATAACTGCACTGTGCGGTGAAATTTTACTTCGAAATTTTTACTACTGATACCACAATCTTCCTAACACCTCTAGTCATATTTCTTTTCAACTCAATATTGTCTGCGAAGCCCAAGTTTTAAAATTTTTTTAAATTTGCACTGTGCGGCCGGAATTTTCCATTATTTTTTGCATTGCACTGTGCGGAAATAAAAAAAGGCCCTGAAAAATTAGTTTCCAGCACTTTTGTCGTCTCAAATACTTTATCGTATTCACAAACGCGTCAAGTTTTTATAATTAGCCCGTGGTTTGCCTAAAATTTTATCGCACAGTGCAATTTTTCCGACCATTCCTAAACTTCGCATTGTGCGATCCCGGAGTTGGACTATTGGGGAAACCGAAAATTATTGTTTTTCTTCGATGCAAGTGTCGAAATTAGGATAATCGAGGGTGCTGATTTCGAAAATGACATTATTTTTTTTTGATCTGTACTTTTTTCCTTAAGTAGTACCGTAAAGTAGTAATCTTTTGAATTTTTATCCTGAATACTCAATTTGGGGTTTTTGACCCTGCTGATTTCGAAAATCTTATTCATTTTTCTCTGATTTGAAAGTAGCACCATCGAAAACAACCAAGTCGAGTATTTGTGAAAAAAATTCAAAAAATTACTACTTTACAGTACTACTTAAGGAAAAAAGTAAAGATCAAAAAAATGACCCTCATTTTCAAAATTATATTTACCACCCTCGATTATCCTAATTTCGACACTTGCATCGAAGAAAAATAATACTTTTCGGTTTCCACAATCGTCCCAGTTCCGCGCGGTCCCCGGTTTTATAAAAAACAAACTCTTTACACCACTACTGACTTACTCATAACTTTCTTACACTTATTACACTTTATATTTTACAATTTGAGCACCCACAAATCATCCCAGAGCTTCTTTTTACTGTAATATTGTAAAAAATATTGACCTTGTTTCACATTTTAAACGAGAAGTAACACTTTCCCCATCAATCATAGATCATTGTTAATCAAAGATTGTTTATTATGAAAGGGTGATTGAGAAATTTCGTGACATTTCCACGAGATCTTGTGATCTCGACTTCCTGCTACAAGGTGTATATAAAAGGCGCGGGATGCGTGGGATTTGGGGTTCAAATACCGGCGAGGAGGGTATATCTCGTAATTTTAGGGCTTCTAGGTTGTCAAAAAGTTAAAATTGAAAACTTTTTGACTTGGGGGTACTGTATTTTGACATTTTTTGGGCAACGTGTTTTTGACGATTTTTTAAAAAATGTTTGATTTTTATAGCTAAAATATTAGAATATTGGGTTGCAAAGAGTGTGCTATGGGCTCAACGATTCGGCAGAATGCAATTTGGCACATCTCAAGAGCGTAGTTTATTTGTAACTAGGCTAAATCGGAAAGAAATCCAGAAATTTTACATTTTTGATGACTTAAAGCAATTTACAGTGGCGGACATTATCCACTGGCAAAAAACGTACCACTTTGCATCCGGGAAGTATCAAAAATGAGGCAAAATACCTCCCTCTCCAGGTGAAAAGAACTCCGATTTCAAAAACGCGCCGTCTCTTTTCGTGAGAGAAATTTGAAGGCGGCCTTCAAAACGGAGTTTTTTCACATGGAGAGGGAGACATTTTGCTACATTTTTGATACTTTCCGGAAGCAAAGTGGTACGTTTTTTGTCACTGGCTTATGTCCACCACTGTAAATTGCTTTAAGTCATCAAAAATGGGAAATTTCTGGTTTTCTTTTCGATTTTTACCTAGTTACAAATAAATTACGCTCTTGAGATGTGGCAAATTGCATTCTGCAGAATCTTTGAGCCCATATCACGCTCTTTGCAACCCAATATTATAAAATTTTAGCTATAAAAATCAAAAATTGTATGTTTTTTTGCCACTGGATCAGGTTCGTCACTGTAGGCGCGATTTTTGCACAGTAACTAGTGAAATACGGAGCAATATGAAAGCTACTCTGATCCGAACGCATTAATCAAGCATTCAGACAACAAAAAATTGGCAAAAAATCAACTTTTGTTCCTTTTTCGATATTTTCAACTTTATGACGTCATTTTCCTTACCTCCCCCCTCTACCCATGGCCGCTGCGATTGCGGCGGAGCCGAGGTAATTTAAATTACCCCAGCCTCGAGCCCGTTTCACCGGCCCCGACGCGCGCGGTATCTTTTTTTTGTTTTCGTTTTACCTTTTTGCCCCGTTTACTTTCCACGTACTCTGTTTGTCCAAGCCCCACGAAGAGACATTCGCAGAAAGGGGTCAGCGGTCATTTCTCCGGCTCTCCGAATAAATTTGAATAAAGGGTTTCGAACTTCTTGAAGGGTTTGGCCCCCCAAAGATAAGGCGAGGTCATTGCTTCGGGGCGCGTTTTCAGGTTTATCGCAATTTGAAACTGCGGGTAAACCTGCGAACTTGAGACGCTTAGGTCGTGAGCGATTGGGTTTTAATGCGGGAACATGGTCATTTTCGATGTTATACTTGGTCTTCAACAGAAAAGGTTTTAAAAAAGTTTCTTTTCAACTCATTACTGTTTTATACTATAAATTTACAATGCATTTTCTATTCGATATTTATATTTTAGCTTTAGCCTTTTACCCCATTGCAAAGTGTAAATTTTTCACAATCAAAGTACTTCTATGGAGTATGGAGTTACAGGTCGAGACATATATCAAAAAAATCACGAAATTTTTCTGATTCAGAATATGCGAAAATTAGCTGCCCAATTTTGGTTTGTAAGGGCGAAAAATCCTCAGAACTTTTCTCGTAACACCACGAAAATGGCCCTTTTTTACATTGGAACTACTATTATGTGCAGTGTTAATCAAATTTGACAAATATTTTAAGGCTTATCAAGATGCCAGGGCTTACTTTAGCTCAAAACAAAGCTTTTGAATTTGTAAAAACTTGGTCAAAAAGGCATTGTTTTGAGCAAAAGTAAACCCTGACAGCTTGACAAGCCTTCAAATTTGATTAATACTGCACCTTAATCAGTTGTTCCAATGCAAAAATGGGGCGCGTGGTGTTGCGAGAAAAGTTTTGAGGATTTTTTCGCCCTTACAAACCAAAATTGGGCAGCTAATTTTTACACATTCTGAATAGAAAAAAAGTTTTGGAATTTTTTGATATATTTCTCGACCTGTGACTCCATATCCCATAGAAGTACTTTCCTTGTCAAAAAACTTTCGACCGCACAGTGCAAGCCGCTTTTTGCACTATTTTTCGCGTTGCACAGTGCAAAATTAATTTTTCCGCACTGTGCGGATTCCCTTTGATTTTATCGCTCAAATGATAAGTAAAAATAAGGTTTATGGCTATAAAATGAATTCTTATTAATTTTTCAACCAGTCTTTGAGTTTTCGATATTACTTTAGACATTAATTTACCCTCTCTATCTATTACAATATCCCAGTAATCAAGTCCATCAAAATAATTTACTCTTTTTTCCACACGACATCAAATTTGAACCTTGGACTGGTTTCCGCCGTCAAATTCATCAATCTCTGTTTAAAAACGCATGGTTACAAATCAAAAAATGGTTGTAAACTACAGATTTTCCAACTAAAATTACTCCTCAATTAATTAGTGCGCAGTTTAAATTGAGGTTAGACGAGTAAACTGCGCCGATTTTACAAGGGAAGTACTTGAAGTGCGACGCTCAGATTTTGATAAAAATTGGCACAGATGGAGATTGGAATTTTCTTATTCGATTGCGAGCTTTCTAGCTCGCGCTTTGCAGAAACCGCCGATAAAGAAGGGCCGGAATGTCGAAAAAAATCTTCAAAAACCGGCGAATTTTCCCTGATTCCCTTGATCTTGGCATTCCGTTTCAGGATAAAAATATATTTTTTCTCGCAAGAAATTTTTTCTTGATAATGTTCAACACTATTTTGTTGCTTTTATTGTGGAATATTGTGCGTTATTTTCATTTTTTTACACTCTGGACATAATTCTTGCGCTATTAATTGGATTGTTGCCATCCGGAGGGTAAAATGTTTCGTTTTTTGACGAATTTATACAGCTTTTCCTCTGCGGATGGGCAAACCACTCTAATAGTTGCTTCAAAGCTGTTTAGAAGAGATGCAAAACGCTCTACTTCGTGCATGAAGGTAATCATAAAGTAAGTGTTCCAAACATTTTATTTTTTCACTATTTTTCAGTTTAATCCATTTCAGCGAACAAAGTAAACGGTCCCAAAGGTGTTCCGCCATTGTACTCAGTGTTCTGACGGTTCACATTCGCTGTTCTCGTTGTTCAGAATTAGTTGCTGAAATAAAAAACAAGATTTTTGGAAAACTTACTTTATGATTCGTTCATACACGAAGTATAACGTCTTGCATCTCTCCTAAACAACTTTGAAGCAACTATTAGAGTGGTTTGCCCATCCGCAGAGGAAAAGCTGTATAAATTCGTCAAAAAACGAAACATTTTACCCTCCGGATGGCAACAATCCAATTAATAGCGCAAGAATTATGTCCAGAGTGTAAAAAAATAAAAATAATGCACAATATTCCACATAAAAGCAACAAAATAGTGTTGAACAATATCAAGAAAAAATTTCTTGCGAGAAAAAATATATTTTTATCCTGAAACGGAATGCCAAGATCAAGGGAATCAGGGAAAATTCGCCGGTTTTTGAAGATTTTTTTCGACATTCCGGCCCTTCTTTCTCGGCAGTTTCTGCAAAGCGCGAGCTAGAAAGCTCGCAATCGAATAAGAAAATTCTAATCTCCATCTGTGCCAATTTTTATCAAAATCTGAGCGTCGCACTTCAAGTACTTCCCTTGTTAGTAGTAAATAAATATCGGTTTATACCGTTTTCGATCTTGAATTTTTGCTCGCTTAGTGGCTAAAGTGAGGTTTCAAGGAGATTTTTCGCTTTATGACTATAAGAAGGAGATCGCGGAGGGTCGGACGACATGCTTACATGTTATTGCAAAAACGTATTCGCGGAAAACGATCCGTCTTTATGCTTTTCGTGGCGTAACTGAGTCAATTAGCCAAACGATTATGTGTTTATCCGCCAAAGACCAATATTTTCGCTGAATTCGCTTTGAATAGCTGGTGTTTTTTGTTTATAATACCTGAATTTTTAGTCTTACTAAGAAATGGAAGCACAGTTTTTCGTATTTTACAATTTATTCAACAAAAACCGGCTTCAAGTCCAATGGAATTTCCGTCGATTTTTCGATCACCCCACCGTATTTTAGGCCTGCTTTTACCACTCGAAGAGACAATGAGATCAATTCCACAAGATTTTCGGTTGTTTTCCGCACAGTAGTCTCGTCCGTTGAGGAGATTTCACTAAAAAAATAACTATGTGGGTTGATCATCAAGATGAAGATAATTTTAGGAATAAATTAGGCCTAACTAAGACAAAATTAGTTTCAAAGGGGCCCTTATCACCTAAAATTTCTATCTAGACAACTATTTTGTCAAAAAATGTCCGAGAAAATAGACAAAATCAACATTTCCCATCAGCTATCATGTGTAATATAAAAATCGTCTCTACCTAGAACTAATATTGTGTTACGATAAAATAGGCGTATAAAAAGCGAACCAGTCTCCTCAACCTTCCTCATAACCTAATTTACATCAAAACTCCTCGATTTCCTCCTCCGAAGTTCCTAAATTTATGAAGGATAGTAAAGACCTACAATAATATTCTTGATCCGTCCACTTTGTAGTCTCTGTCAACCTTCAACCTCCCTTGATCCTCTTCTCCTCCATTTCCAATGCCATTCAGCACAATTCTGGCCAGTCTTTCTGATCCCAGCTCAAAATAACCTAAAAATATGGAATAAAACAATAAAATATTACCTTTTTTCCGGATCATCTCTTTCCTGCTTTTCTTTGTTGGGATTTCGACCATAAATTACACTTATTTGACCCGTAACAGTCGTATTTTCTCCCGTTCTATCCAAAAAATATTATTTTTGACGATATTTTTTGCTTGTTGCATAATGCCAAGAAAGTTTTGGCGTTGCTTGTTTTCGCGGCGGGAAAATTTTTGCTGGTGATAAAATCAGAGATTTACAGGTAAAATAGATGACAACACATCCTTACCGGCCTTTCGAGCCGACAACGCCTCCCAAATCATCGTATTCTATATTGAATAAGACCAAGTCAATGCATTTGCCAGTTTCCCATCTACCGTATGACAGTAAGTACAGTAACTATTCTAAAATAAAAGATTTTATAACTATCAAGCTGTATTCAATGCCGGACAGTATTTTCGAGTACTTTTTTTCGAATATTTTTATAAAATTTATATTACACTTGCCATTGCAGTACTCCCACCCCCTCCATATCAGTCCGGCTCTTCGGACGATGCCTCTTCCGGCCGCTACTCCGATTCGTCCTATCGGTCTCCGGTGAAACGTCATTTGTCCTGGAACAATATCGTAGATGCTGACGACATTATAAAGCAGAAAGTTCAAATGCACCCCGGTAATATTGGAATCTACACAGTCACTGGAGCTGGCGTTAATTTGAATCCATACGGCAGCACAACGGTTGGACAGACCAGTTGGACCACAATGCCCGTCCACAGCGATGGCGGGAGCTTGGCGGGGAGTCAGATTTCGGTTAATGTGAGTTTGGGGTAGTAGTTGAGATGGGTGAAAAAATATGAGAATTACTCTGTGGGTAATGGCCGGATTTTCCTCAAAGTTTGCATGCCTCATCTGTAATCTCTAGATATCATATGTTCGAAATTCCAGCGTCTTACATGCATAAGTTTTTGAGATATTCAACGTTCTTTACTAACGTGTTAGATGGGTCATGGATAATACTATAAAACTTTGACAAGGAAAGTACTTTTATGGGGGCTCCTACTTTTTGACGGGAGATATCTCAAAAAATCAGAAAAAATGTGCTGATCAAGGATATATAAATCCTAGCTGCCCATTTTAGGTTTTTAGGGGTGAAAATGCCCAAAAACTGGCTCAGTTTCCCTACAAAAGGCGCATGCATTCGAAACGATAAAAAGCGCAGTCGGTCTCTTCCTTCGGAAGAGAGCGGTGTGGCCGAGTGGTTAGTGCCGTAGTCTGGGAATCAAGAGAGAGGACGCCGCACGGGTTCGATTTCCCTTTTGGACTGAATTAACTTTTTTTGTAGTTGAAGGTCGGAAAAATAAATTTTTGTGTCAAGACTGATTTATTACGTCTTAGAAACACAATAAACATCATTTTAAGCCAAAATAAAAATTGTAAACCTGTGAAAAATTTAGCGAAAAGGGGTTCATATAGGGCTTTAAGTCATCTTCCGATTGAGTTTTCACCCTTAAAAACCTAAAATGGGCAGCTAAGATTTATATATCCTTGATCAGCACATTTTTTCTGATTTTTTGAGATATGTCCCATCAAAAAGTAGGAGCCCCCATAAAAGTACTTTCCTTGTGAGAAGAGTTGTCGGAATTGCCTCAATTTTTTTGTAACACCTCCGAGATGGGTGTTTATTAAATTCTACAACGATTTTTTATGATTGTATAAATGAAACTTTTGTTTTTATCAAAAAAGTAAAGCATGATGACATTCCGGCAGATTTCTTTTTTTATACCGTTTTTTATGTCATATATCCCTCCAAAACTGAAATCTTATATATCTTATATCGTATTTGGTCTCCATCAGGATGTGTCACTCACTTATTTGCCCGGTAAAGCCGAAATACATCACGTTTTTTTTTCTTAATTTACCCGATCAACAGCCCTATTGTTAGCATTTGTTTTGCACGATAGTTTGACCTGCATGATGACTGAAAGACGAAACGGGTTTTGGTATGCGTGTTATGCGTGAGGCTGTGTTTACCGAGCCCTATTCAAATTAGAGCTCGGTCGGGCTTAGCGGCTGAAATTCGAGCAACTTGACTGGGGATCAAACGGGTAATCGGAGGCGAACTGGTTTTTGCAGAGCAAAGTTTTTTCGCGCAACTTAAACCCTACAGCAAAATACAGTTTTTTGAGGGTGCTCTGTTTCATGATAAAATTTTTGATTCCCATCTCTGGTTCCGTATTGTTATCTGATCGTCTCTTTTGTGATGCCATTTGAACCCGTGTTTACTTTCGGTTTTCACGCCGAACTGGGCTAGTTTTTGGAGATTTTTATGGCTTTGGAGATGTATTATAATGTCTGAGCCTGCCGTTTTTATAAGCTACATATATCTCCATTAAAATCGCCAAAAAAATTTTGATTTCCATATAAGGAATTAAAAAAAAATTGCTAGGAATGCAAGTTCAGATGTTGGGAAAACTTGGAAAAAATTACGACAAAAAGTTTGTATTAGTATACAATGGCGGACCTGATCCAATGGCAAAAGCACCGATGTCCTGCCTGCACCGTATATCAATTCCTCAAAATTTTAGCTCTGGAATTGCAGGCATAGCCGAGATATTCAACGATCTTTGCATGCGAGATATACTGCAAAATGAGGAGGTGGGACGGACAAAAAAGGTTTTTGCAAGGGCTCAAATCTTGCAAGTATAGTGTCGGACCTGATACAGCGGCAAAAAACGTACTATTTTGCATCCGGGAAGTATCAAAAAATGTTGCAAAATGCCTCCCTCTCCAACTAAAAAACTCCGTTTTGAAAAGCGAGCCCGCTCTTTTTGTGAGAAGCCCTTCAAAACGGAGTTTTTTAGTTGGAGGGGGAGGTATTTTGCCTCATTTTTGATACTTCCCGGATGCAGGATGGTACGTTTTTTGCCACTGGATCGGGTCCGACACTATACTTGCAAGATTTGAGCCCTTGCAAAAACATTTTTTGTCCGTCCCACCTCCTCGTTTTGCAGTATATCTCGAATGCAAAGATCGTTGAATATCTCGACTATGCCTGCAATTCTAGAGCTAAAATTTTAAGGAATTGATATACGGTGCAGGCAGGGCATGAGTGCTAAATTTCAAGAAATTCGGAGCCTTTTACTTTGAGCAATTTACTTGATATTCCAAGGTCTTCAAGTCCAAAATTCACAAAGTTTTTTTTGCCGATAGGCCATTTTCTATGTTGCTATACAAAATTCGACTGGAATTTTTATTACCTGTCGTATTTTTGCCGCAATTTTCATTTCCATGCACATTCCCCCCTCTATTTTCTTTATATGTCATCAATCCCTTGCGGTCCTCGCCGCGCACTCCGCAATTTGTTTGCGCTGTTCGGCTGGGGGTCAACGTCGGAGGTGCTTATGGCTTGCGTTGTAGGCGCTGCAGTTACCGTGGTAACGGCGCGCGGATTATGATTATTCATATTCTTCCGCTTCCCTAGCCTCTCTCTCTCTTTGCCCTGATCTTTTTTTGATTGTCGCCGTTTCTTTTCGCTCTCTTCTCCCCAAATTGTCTATAAAAAACGCGAGAGAGAAATTTCTCAGCCGTCTCTTCGATGCGATTGATCTCTATGCGAGTTAAAAAGGCGGTTGGTTGGCGCAGCGCGAAGCGCCCGAGGGCGAAAACGCAGGTCGACGCAACATTTCGGCCGTTGGACAATACAAGAGGGGGGGTAAAGGTGAGCTGAACAGAGAGCGTATAGAGCCCGGAGGGCAAAGAGAAAAATATTGCAAAAACTAGAGACCACAGTAACTTCAATACATCAGAGATATCAAGGTTTTCGCGCAAGGTAAAAATACTGTGGGAAAATGAAAAGTCCGCCCATTGCCGACTTTATAGATCAAATAAAATAAGAGAGAGCAGAGAAAAGGACAAAAAGTCTGCTCTGGATAATAGAGTGACCCAAGGCCGATGGACGAGACATAGCAACGCCGCTGACGGTAGTCCACGTGAAAGAGGTAAAGGCCTCGCAAGGGCCTTGAGGGTTCGCGGGAAGGGGGGACAAAATGAGAAATTTGCATGAAAGTTTTTTTACGCGCGGTGTGTCATTACTGTTTGGGGCTAGGCATGGCTAATTATTCGGGGTTTGAAGATCGTTTTAGCTGTTGGGGAGGGGTTTAAAATACGAGTTGTAGAAAACGATTTATTTTGTTTTGAATCACAGTCAATGATGGGTTTGAAAGAGTGTTTCGAATATCGATTGTTTTCTTTGCCGGAGGGCCTGTAGAATAGTTAATTAAAATAGCTTTATCATCATGCATCAAAAGGGCAGCAAAAAATTGTGTTTGCGGAAATGATTAGAAAATTGAAGAAGTTCTCTTTACAAGAGAAGTTTCTCGAGAATCTACACTGATATTTTCTTCAAATTTGGAGTAAATCGTCTATCTACATCATACATCAATCCCCAAAAATTTTAGTTTGCAATTTGCAGGAACCGCCGTGATATTAACCGACCAAAAAATAGGAAAAATATAGGATTTCCCGCAACTTTCGGCTTAAAAATCTCGGTTGTTTTTGCAAAGCGCAAGGTAAAATTCTGCCATGCGTCTGAGAGACACTCAGTCTTGATCTGAGCCAAATTTCATCCAAATCGGATCGTCGCCCTTTGGGAAATTCACTTCGAAAGTCGACCATTTTTTTCTGACTTTTTGACATTTTTATTTCTCCCGTTTCCTCCCTCATTTACACGACAATTTTCTTAGTATTTCTCAAGATAATTTATCTATGAAATCGAGGTAAACAAGTCTCAATTCCAGACCAAACACAACCCCAACATTCGGCCGCCACAGCACACTCCCGGGCCGGTGATGGCCGGCTCCCGACCCCCCTCGGAGGCGCTCCATCCCATCGGCGGCTCGACGTTGATCGAGGGCGGCGGAAAGAGCCCAACACCGAAGAAGAACCGCATGCAAGACCTGCGGAATTGCTGGGCCAAGCCCAGCAGCAAGTTCTGCTGTTTGGCCATATTGGTTTTGTTGATCGGAGCCATCATTGGAACGGTCGTTTTGACACAAGTTTTGGCACTGCCTACGGTAAGATGAACCTCTCAGTAATACGAAAAAATTCTTGGCTTCAATTTTGGGACACAGCTCAAAAAAATTTTTTTTTGAAATCCTATTTTTTTGCACTGTGCGATGAAACAAAAAGAGTAGTAAAAGACGTCATAGATGACGGATTTTCTGGATTTTTTGAAGCGAATACAAAAATTTGGATGAATTGCATTTCTATCAGATCAAAATTACCATTCATAATGACGTATTTTATAGATTTCTTAGCATAACAAAATTTTTTGCACTGTGCGGCAAAAAACGAATTGTCATAAAATACCTCACCGATGACAGTTTTTTCTCATATTTTTGAGCCATTAGAAAACATGCAATACTAGCGTTCAGTGAAAGTAAAAATAACTGTCAAAACGACATTCTTTGCGAAGAATTTTCGAAAATAATTTTTTCGCACTGTGCAGACAAAAAAATATTTTTTTTGACTGGTCCGTAAATTGATATGAAAAAATGAAAAATCGATGCGTAATATTGAAATCTATTTTTTCAGCAATTGTCCTGGAGCTGGCTACCTCCGCCAATCGAGCGAAAAAATTCGGACACCCCGAATCGGTTCAGAATGCAAGTGGCAAAAGAACAAGTCCGAATTGAGCAGACTGGTGCGCCTCCATTTACTTCGAGCTATGTCTCAGTACTGGATTTTAAGACAGTAAGTCATATTGAAAAAAATTTTTTTTATTTTTCGAAAATAAAATCCGTATTTTAGAACAAAATTGCCATCATGGACAACTCGGTGCGAAATAGCGGCGAGATGATTTGCTTTTTGATGAACCTGGACCTCTCTGATATTCGGTCCGTCGAACAGTTCCAACGAGCCGCCAGAATTGGCGCAACAGTAAGTTTATTTGGGAAAAATTTTTGATTGGCAAGGGAAATACCCCCAAGTGCGACGCTCAGATTTTCTTTAAATTTTGCACACACGTCGGTCATGAACTAAGTATCAATTCTTTAAAAGTTTTAGCTCCCACTTTGCAAGCGCCGCCGAGATATTGAACGATCTTTGCCGCCGAGAGAGCACACTAAACGTGGAGAGCGGTCAGAGAGAAACAGCACTTTTTGGCCATAACTTTGCTAGTTTCGCGCGGAAAAAATTGATTTTTTGTGGAAAGATTACCCTCTATGGTAGAAATAGGCATGAAACTTTTTGTGCCGAAATTCGGCAAAAAGTGTCAAATTTTCGCCAAGTTTCGATCTAAAAATTTCGGTTGTTTCTGCAATGCGCGAGCTAGGATTCTCGCATATATTTTAGAAATAAATATTCTAAATTTGTGCCAAGTTTCATCAAAGTCTGAGCGTCGCACTTGGGGTACCCTGTGTTGAACTTACCGATTTTTTTCAAAATTCGCAAACTTTTTCTTAACAACATACATAAAAAATGTCGTATTTTACAGAAAGAGGTGCAAACAAATGGCTGGAAGGAGACTTGGACGCTTATCGCCACACCAATCTCCAATCCAATGGTCTCTTCTCAGGCGTTCCAACCGGAACTTGCTGAATGCAGAGGCGCCAAATGGGTTGAGCTGTCCAGAACCGGCGGCAATCAGAAGAGTAAGTCAGCGTTCATCAATTTTTGAGCACTTTTTTCGATTGGACGACTGCACGGTGCAGAAAAATTTGATTAGAAATGCACTGTGCACACATAATTTTATTTCAAAACTGCTCTGGTGCAGTTTAAGGTGAAAATTAGAGATGTGTAAATTTGTCAAGCTTCAAGTAAAAAGTTGGGCTGTACAATAAATGTGATAATTTTTCTGTTGCACAGTGCAATAAAAGGCAAAAACTGAAACTGCACTGTGCGGCTCAAAAAAGTGCTTGAAATCGCCTCGGGGCAGTATAAAAATTGATTTTAAAACAGTGTAAAATAGTTTTATAGCTCTGTAAAAGTACTACGATGTAAAAAATCAAATATTTTTCATCGCGCAGTGCAATAAAAACGTGATTCGAAAAATTGCACCGTGCAATTGATTTTTTGGTTTTTCTCGATTAAAATGATATTTTAAAAGCGAAAAAGTGACGAATATGACATTTTTATACCACACCATTATATTTTTGCCAATTTCAGACTTCCGTTGCGCCGAATGCACCGACTTTTGTCTTCCACATTACGCCATTGAGCACGACAATATCCGAGGTGAGCACTACTTGAACATCAAGCAAAGGGACTGTTTCTACTTTTTCGTGCCCCAATGGAAAGGTTTTGCGGCCGCGCAGCAGTTTAACACCGCTCAGGTAAGTGCAATATAACTTTATATTATACTCGTCTAGTATAATATTTTTTAAATTTACTGTGTGTGATGTGACGTTGGTTGGTGATAACTGGGTGGTTTATTCTGTAATCTGATACATTCTCTTCTCCGACTGTAAATTATTAGATAAAATTATAATTTTTTTGAATTTCCAACTTTTCCCACTAACTCCCTATCCTTTGATTCGTTGTGCATTCCTCTTGCCTCCACGGCATCGCTCCCAATCCCGTTGCCCAATTTCAGAACCCCCAGCTCCCAACCAATGTCCCCTTGTCTCAATTATTATCCCAATCCCCGCAATTACAGTCGCAGCAGAATCAGCAGAGAACTTTGAACAACCAAGGGCAATTCGGTCAGCAGCCGGGCCAGTTCGGCCAACAGCCAGGTCAATTCGGTCAGAATCCGTTCCCAAATAATCAGAATCAGTTCAATAACGGGCAGAATGGAGGTGGCGGAGGTGGATTCCAGAGTGGAATCAATCAGATTGGCCAGGGAATTGGCCAAATCGGACAGGCGATTGGGCAAAATCCGACTGCTCAGAGGGTTGGAAATGCGCTGGAGAGTCAGTGGATTCAAGTCCAAAAAGTTCCAGGTGAGATGAATTGTCGATCGCACAGTGCAGAAACTTTTCTTAATTTGCACGGTGCGGCAGAACGAAAAAGTTTTTCGCACAGTGCGGCAGAATGAAAAAGTTTGATTCTACCGCACTGTGCATAAAGTTTGTGCACAGTGCGGCGGAATGAAAGTTTTTTTTTTCGCACAGTGCGGTAAATTTGGTGAACATTTCGACTTGCACGGTGCAATGCGAAAAAACTTCGTTCTGCACCGTGCGAAAATATTTTTTGTGAAAAACCGCACTGTGCAATTGGAAATCCAAAAGATATCCAAAATTCAAACAAATAATTTCAACTTTTCAGGTCAAATTGCGAATTTCTCGGCCGAAGCTGCCAGCGATTTCCGTTCCAACGTCGATCAATGGGGCCAGGCTCTGTTTGGCAGTAACAATAACAATCCTCAAAATCAGCAAAATCCCCCAAGCCCGTCCCAGATCTTCTCGCAAAACCCCAATAATCCGGGAAATATTCAAAATCCAGGACAAGTAAGTCGTAATTTTCCCAAAAAAATGAAGAAAACGAAAAATTTTGCTTTGACCCACGATTGGAAATTTTCAGAGCACCTTTAACAACCCCACCCAGAATCAAATTCCATTCACGGCACGTAACATTGACTCCAATCCGTCGTCCTTCAACAACCCCGGATTCGGCTCCAACATCCCCAATCCAAATGTAAACCAACAACAATTCGGGCAGCAGCTCCACGAACCGGGGACGGCGTTCAATCAACCCCCTCTAACTACGAATCAAGGCGTTGCCAAGTGGAACCCACGCACGGGATGGCAACCCGAGGGACAACAGGTGAGTGGAGTGAGGTGGAGTGTGATGACAAATGACAGTTACTGTAGGGGTATCGCGAGTCTGTGGGCAGCAATTTTGCGGGCAGCCAAAGATTTTTTGTTTCAAAAACACTTGGAAATCAGCCAAAACTTGTCTTTCTCCAAAGTGCCCGCAGAATCACCGTGGATTCCTTGCTGCCCGCAAAAAACCCCGTGATTCAAGAGTAACTAGTCCTTCACAACTTTCAATAAATTTTCAAGAAACCACATTATTTGAAGGTACTCCGTCTAGTGTCTTGAGAATTTTCTGCTACTCCGTAACCGTGCATTTTTTCTACCATACTCCAAAAAATTATCTTTCGGGCAGCGAACCGCGCTACGGCAAAAAGAAGTGCACTGTGCAAACTCGCCTTTTTTGGTCTACAGAGCGACGCAATTTTTGCAGAAAAAGCCGAGGGCTCAGAAAACCCTCAAGACCTTTTCGGCGAAGAGTAAAGTCGGGTGAAATTTTGTTTCCTCGACAAAAAATCCGAGAAACGGAAATGCACTGTGCATACTCGCCTTTTTGGGTCTGATGCACAGTGCAGAACACGTTTTTCTACCGAGCGACGCAATTTTTGCAGAAAATGCACGGTGAGGATTGCAGGAAATTCTCAAGACCTTTTAGACGGAGAGTGATTTCGGTTGAAATTTTTTCCCTCCACAGACTTATTTTTTTCAGAATTTCGGCCAAGACGTCAATTCCCAGAACAATCAGCAGCAGCCGAACCAGTTTGGGACGTCGAATTGGATGAGTTCAGCACAAGGCTAAGACTGTTACATTTACTCTATTTCCATTCAATTTTTTATTTGTGATATTTTTCCTATCCGGCTCATAAGTAGACTGTAATGCATTTTCTATCCACTTTTGACTATTCCTATTACCTTATTTTTTATCCTATTTTCATTTTATTCCCAACAAACCACTACGTTTGTACTGCCTGATTCGGTCTATTCAACCTATTCCTATACTCTGTACAAATTAACTTCATTACAACTTTTTTACTTACTCTTCCTACAAGTAGCCGGCGCAGTATTCCGTGAGACTCTTTTGTACCGCGAAGGTGACGGGAGTTTGTTTCGAAAGGGTCTTTGGTACCCGGAAAATTGAAATGGAAAAAGGCTGTGCACCAAAATAAACAAGCACAATAAAATACGATGCGAAAAAGTCTCACAATTTACTGCGCCGACAACTAACTCATATATATCCATTTGACTCAGGAATTTTTCATCTTTCCCTCATCACTAATCTAATTTAATCCCTCGCATTTAAATCATCGAAACAAGTTTTGATTGTACCATCTAAATCTACTTATATAATATCATAGATCTATCCCTCATCGACTTATTTTCCTAACCTACTTTTGTCTTTCTTTGAAATTTATCTAAATAAATGTAAAGACTAAAAGTACTAGAATAATTTTAGCCCCAATTTGATATTAGTAGCTTGTAAGGTGTCCCGAGATATTTCGCCGGAAAGTTCGCTTCGTCTTTTTTGGTATCTCAAAAAACATTTTTGCAGAAGGGTGAAGATCGGCGGTTTCCTCCAAAAAATTTTCTCCACCAATTGTGGAAAAAAAGAATGCAAAATGGCGTGCAATAAAGCTGCAGTGGTCGGCAATTTGCAGCGTGTCTATTATTCCTCGCGCAACGGCAGTTTTATGCTCCCGGATAAATTTTTGACAACCCATATTTCAAGTGAAAATTGAATATGGATCGTTTTCACTCTGAAAGTTGGATACTACTCAATTCAAACCGAAGTTACGCAAATTTCCCACAAATCGGAGGACAAAATTTCTATTCACCTAACATAGCTAATGTTTTCTCTGCTGCTCTGTGTCAGCGGCATGTTTCCATTATCTAAAAGCGCAACTATTCCGATTTACTAATAATCAGAAATTTGCCTCAATGTCCTAAAGTTCAGGTTTCCTTGTTGTTTCACCTCAAAACTACAAGAACCGAGGTCAGCAACTTTTCACCGTCCGCAAAGAAACTTTTCGCTGTCCGCAAGTAAAAACTTCTCAACTGCCCGCGGTCGAGCCTGAACTTTACCCTTTTTCTGACCTTTCCCCCAATCTGAACTTTACCCATTTTTCAACTCTACCCCTTTTTTGATTTTCGCCAAAAAATCTGAACTCCCCCCCTTTTTGAACACTACCCCATTTTGAAAATTGAAAAAACGACATGTTATACGATGGAAATTTTTTTCAAATTGAAAAGAATAAGGTGTAACATCTTATACGATGAAGAAATTTTTCAAATTGAGAAAAATGAGGTGTGACATCTTATACGATGAAAATTTTTTTCAAATTGAAAAGAATAAGGTGTGACATCTTATACGATGAAAATTTTTCTCAAATTAAAAGATGTCACATCTTATTTTTCTCAATTTGAAAAAAAATTCATCGTATAAGATGTCACACTTCACTTTTTCAATTTTCAAAATGAGGGGGAGTGTTCAAAAAGGGGGAGGGTTCATTCAAGGAGGAGTGTTCAGAAAAGGGGGCCGCAACGACTGCCCGCAAATGAAAAACGTTGCAAAAACTGCTCAAGAAAAAATACAAGTGGTGCTTAAAACGCGTTTTATTACAAATCGTAGATTGGCCCGGACATTGTTGAGTCGATGTCTCAGAATTAAACCAAAATTGGTCAACTTGATCGTCATGACAGACAAAACATTCGCTTTCTTTATTTTTGCCCAAAATTACCGTATGACGGCATACTGTAACATTCTTTCTTAAAAAAGATATGCCCTAATCGAGAAAACGAAGCGTTATTTTAGCTCAAATCGAGCTCAGTCGTACGTTTTCGACCATGTAGAACATTTTTGTAATTGTCACCAAAAACTAAAAATTACATCTAAGCTATGTTACACATGAGGTAACATACTATTTCGGGTGTAAAATGGGCTACTGTAGCTTGTAGCACTTTTAGATACGCTTAAAAAAAACTTCAACCTTAACCCAATAAACAGTAGAAATTAAAAAAAAATAAAATGCACAACTTTTGAGATACAGGGATTTCAATCTGTCATGTACAAGGTCATCAGAACCCCGAAAAAAGCTGGCATTCTTGGGATTTCGGGTTGTAGCACTTTTTGATATCCTCTAATACATTATTGGCCTTGTAAACGATGATGATGAAAATTTCAGGCGAAAAAAATGCACAACTTTCGAGAAAATGATCAAAAGACCTTATTTTAGGTCATCAGAACCCCGAAAAAAGCTGGCATTCTTGGGATTTCGGGTTGTAGCACTTTTTGATAGCCTCTAATACATTATTAGCCTTGTAAACGATGATGATGAAAATTTCAGGCGAAAAAAATGCACAACTTTCGAGAAAAAGACCAAAATACCTTATTTTAGGTCATCAGAACCCCGAAAAAAGCTGGCATTCTTGGGATTTCGGGTTGTAGCACTTTTTGATAGCCTCTAATACATTATTAGCCTTGTAAACGATGATGATGAAAATTTCAGGCGAAAAAAATGCACAACTTTCGAGAAAATGATCAAAAGACCTTATTTTAGGTCATCAGCATGTTTCGTCCGGGCAATGAAACATCGACTTAACATTCGTTGACTTAACATTCGGATTCTCCCCGGGTCCAATGTCGAAGACGAAGAATGAAATTTTTTAGTCTATGTTTTGACAATATCATAAATTTTCGTCACTTTTTTCGGGTGACCTAAAATAAGGTCTTTTGGTCATTTTCTCGAAAGTTGTGCATTTTTTTCGCCTGAAATTTTCGCCATCATCGTTTGCAAAGGCAGTAATGTATTAGAGGCTATCAAAAAGTGCTACAACCCGAAATCCCAAGAATGCCAGCTTTTTTCGGGGTTCTGATGACCTAAAATAAGGTATTTTGGTCATTTTCTCGAAAGTTGTGCATTTTTTTCGCCTGAAATTTTCATCATCATCGTTTACAAGGCTAATAATGTATTAGAGGCTATCAAAAAGTGCTACAACCCGAAATCCCAAGAATGCCAGCTTTTTTCGGGGTTCTGATGACCTAAAATAAGGTATTTTGGTCATTTTCTCGAAAGTTGTGCATTTTTTTCGCCTGAAATTTTCATCATCATCGTTTACAAGGCTAATAATGTATTAGAGGCTATCAAAAAGTGCTACAACCCGAAATCCCAAGAATGCCAGCTTTTTTCGGGGTTCTGATGACCTAAAATAAGGTCTTTTGATCATTTTCTCGAAAGTTGTGCATTTTTTCGCCTGAAATTTTCACCATCATCGTTTACAAGGCTAATAATGTATTAGAGGCTATCAAAAAGTGCTACAACCCGAAATCCCAAGAATGCCAGCTTTTTTCGGGCTTCTGATGACCTAAAATAAGGTCTTTTGATCATTTTCTCGAAAGTTGTGCATTTTTTTCGCCTGAAATTTTCATCATCATCGTTTACAAGGCTAATAATGTATTAGAGGCTATCAAAAAGTGCTACAACCCGAAATCCCAAGAATGCCAGCTTTTTTCGGGGTTCTGATGACCTAAAATAAGGTCTTTTGATCATTTTCTCGAAAGTTGTGCATTTTTTTCGCCTGAAATTTTCATCATCATCGTTTACAAGGCCAATAATGTATTAGAGGATATCAAAAAGTGCTACAACCCGAAATCCCAAGAATGCCAGCTTTTTTCGGGGTTCTGATGACCTTGTACATGACAGATTGAAATCCCTGTATCTCAAAAGTTGTGCATTTTATTTTTTTTAAATTTCTACTGTTTATTGGGTTAAGGTTGAAGTTTTTTTTAAGCGTATCTAAAAGTGCTACAAGCTACAGTAGCCCATTTTACACCCGAAATAGTATGTTACCTCATGTGTAACATAGCTTAGATGTAATTTTTAGTTTTTGGTGAGAATTACAAAAATTTTCTACATGGTCGAAAACGTACGACTGAGCTCGATTTGAGCTAAAATAACGCTTCGTTTTCTCGATTAGGGCATATCTTTTTTAAGAAAGAATGTTACAGTATGCCGTCATACGGTAATTTTGGGCAAAAATAAAGAAAGCGAATGTTTTGTCTGTCATGACGATCAAGTTGACCAATTTTGGTTTAATTCTGAGACATCGATTTTAACAATGTCCGCCCCCTGTTAGGCTAAGTTCCAAAGTGTGGCAAAACGCGTTTTAAAAGTAACAACTACTGCTCTAGTATACTGAAAAACAGATCTATAAATTATGTACATGTTTTTGCCTTTAAAATTTATACGTTTAGAAGTAATACCCGAAACTTTCAAATGAAATTTGCTGCTAAACTTGAGTCATGCACAAAAAGATTCTGATTTGCGGGCAGTGAGCAGTTGTTTGCGGAGAGCTAAAGTTTTTTTAGCACAGAGCGGAAGTTTTTTTGCGTGGATTACAAAAAATATTTCACACAAAAAATTTTTTACAGAAAGATGAAGGTCCGATCTTGGTGGCAGTTTCCACCAAAAAAAATTCTCCACCAATTGTGGAAAACATAGCGCAAAATCGGCAATGAAACTGCAGTGCCTTTATACGTTTCACCGTGCCTATTATTGGTCGCACAAAGCCAGTTTTATACTCCCGGGAATACATTTTTGACCAATGATTTTCGACTAAAGCGAAAATAACTCCATCACTCTACGATTTGACATGTATACTAGTAATCTGTTTCAAAAAGGCGATCTGCTACAAAAAATACAAATCCTCCAAAAATCGGTGGACAAACTTTCTATTCACCTAGAATCGCTAATGTTTTCTCTGTTACTTTGAGTAAGCGGCTTGGTTTAGTTATCTAAAACGCGCAACATTTCCGATTTTCTAATGATAAATTTTCCACTTAGTCCTAAAGTTTCGGTTTCCCTGTCGTTTCACCTCAAAGCTGGAAGAACCTAGGTCAGCACTAACCTAACCGTAGTCTATCTGGTGTAGGAATAAAACATGTAACTTTTTCAGAATCAGCCTGAACTAGCTGAAATTAGACAAGGCTCTAAATCCAGTAGGCAGGTGAATCTTCTAATGGTTTGCAAATGCTTGATGAAACCCCTGACATCTACCTGTACTTCAGACGGAAAAATTGACTGCATGCCATCAGGTTTTACCTTTCCCCCCTCTAAGTCGGTATACCAAAAAAGGTGTAATCCACAGAATTATTTCGCTATTCCCTACTTTTTGTTACAAATATACGCGTGGATGTCTAAACTATGCAATATAGAAGTTTTGGACTCATAGCCAGTACTTATCGGAATAATAATTAAACAATAGGTGATCAAAAAGTTCGTCCACACTTTTCTGGAAAATCCCCGGAAAAACCGCGCGTAAAGCGCTAATAAAATTTTGTATCTTTCTGATAGGGCAAATAAAATTTGCAACTTGCAGCCCAATCAACAAGTTAAAGGGTGGTCGGAGATATACACCCGGGAGTATAGCACTGCACACTACAGCACTGTTTGCGCCAACAACGCAAAATGCAATAGCTTTTTAGGATTGGTGTGGAGACCAAAAAAGTTCACAAAACTCTCCGCCGAATACATTACGTTTCTCGCTAACGCAAAAAAATCCAAAGCAAAAAATCGCCCATCTTTTTGCTACAAAAAAATTTTTTTGGATCTTGGATGAGCGCCAAGAAACCTACAAAAAGGATGCGCGTTTCACTGTCCGCAAAGAGAAAGAGCAAAATATACTACTACACGTTTAAAAGTAACACCAAAAAACTTTCACATAAAAATTTTCTGTTAAATATTGAGCTATACGCAAAAGATTCACATTTGCGGACAGCGACAAGTTTTTTTTGCGGACGGCTAAAATTTTTTGCAAGCAACAAAAAATAGTTTCATTTTTTGGATCTTGGATGAAGGCCAAGAAACCTACAAAATCTTTCCAGCGACTTTCTCGGGACACCCTCTACTTGATAGCCTAATTTGTTCCATGATAGCAAAAACCAGAATACAAAACTAAACAGTAGCTAACTAAGTTTTTCATTCCCTTTTCAATGTTTAAAAAATTTTAAAAAACACAGAGGATGAGGCCTTTTGCCTACTCCTCCTCAAAAAAATTCGGCGCTTATACGGCCATATTCAACCCATAAATGTTCAACATAATAATACAAAAAGATGAAAAAACTTTCCGCGGACACTGGAACCTAATCGGGCTATCTGAAAGTAAAAAATTTACCAATAATACAATCTAATCCATACACAGTTACAAAATAACTCAAACTTACAAAGCAAAATTGACGTTATCGGACACTGGACGAAGCGACATTGTTCTTGGCACCATCCGGGTCGACTGGAGCACAACTGGAACCTGATCGGACGCCTGAAAATAAAAAATATTAGTAAAAGTAAAACATTTACCAAGAAGAATACAATCTAACCTAAATACAGTTACCAAATAACTCAAAGTTACCTTCAAAAAATCAAAATTGAGGTGTTCAGACACTTGACATTGCTCTTGGCACTTCCAGGGTCGATTGGAGATCGCTCAACGCTCCGAAGTCGATGAAAATATAATCATTAACCATACATATATAATAACAAAATTTTGTCAAATCGTTATACAAAAAACTCAAATCTCCTAAACTTCAAATTTCTCTCCGCTTCATCCCAATAACTATCCACCTCTCCAGGATCAAATTCAAAGTGAAAGCGGCCTCTAAAAGCTCAAGAAGAATTTGTATCGCCGACCTTGTTTTAAGACCTTTTTGGCCCAGAAACAATGGTCATAATAAATGGGGAATTAATTTCTGATATTACCAATGATAACACCAGAGGAAAACATGAAAAGGGCAGTACAATCCCGGGTAGATCTACTATAAAAATTATAATTCGAGGAATACAACCAAATGCTAGTAATAAAAATTTAAAAAAACAAAATCGAATCAAATTTACAATGGTAAATCTATAAAAATTATATCAGAAGGCAATAAAAACATCTATCTAACAAAATACACAATAATAAAACAACAACTTTGTCATCAAAAGCAGTAAAATGAACAAAACATCTAATTACAACAACTTCAAAAGGTATTCAAACCACAGGCAAAAACAATGAAAAATTTACATAACAAAAATAGGTTAAAAATAAAGGCCTAAAGGCACAATTGAGCAGTCAAAATCACAATTAAAATTGGATACAATGCATTACCATGGGAGAAAGCAGACTAAAACAATATAGACTTCCTGTGGAATCCATTTGAATCAAAATCTTACATTCTTGGCATAAAGAACTAAGAGACATCCTGACAAAGTAAAAACAACACTGTCTTGCTACTACACATAATTATTGAAGAAGTTACAAACAATTTTCAAACAGTAATAAACAAAGAACTGAATGTAACACAAACTTGAATGAAAAATGAATAAAGTAAGCAAAAAAGATCAAAAAAACAATTCAAGGTCTCAAGAGTCCATTTGAATCAAAAAGCCATCCATTTTGCTCCATCAACGAAGAATAGGGAAGCTGACAATTTAAAAACAACATAAAATTACTAATATAACAATTCAATAAACAATAAATAAAAAAAAACACTTGAAGAACAAACAAATCAATAATTTTATATGCAATAATACAACAAAAATAATTGACTAAAACAACATTACAAAAGCTAAAGGCAATAATCTGATCTCAATAAAAAGCATACAATCTCAAGAAAGACATACACAGGCCTTAAAAATAAGACCATACAAGTCAACAAAAAACTTGGAATAATAGTTGGCATGGACAACATAACAAAAATTTAGTAAAATTTTATGACAACAACATTAACAGCTAATTTGTATTCTACAACAACAATTTACAAAAAAACTATGACAAAAGCTAAAATCAAAAACTACATCCGTATTTCCATCCAATTTTCGATCTCCACGTTGATAAACAATAACAACTATTAACCAAATTAAACTCAATAATACTATTCGCGGCAAAAGTCCTTGGAATTTTTCGCCCTCCGAAAAATTGATGTCGTTTCGAAAAGCGGGAATCGCAATGTAAGGCAAAAAAACAAAATTGCACTGTGCAAAGGCACTTTTTGGCCGGATGCACAGTGCAGAGTCGCAGAAATTTCCAAGGAC
Organism: Bursaphelenchus xylophilus; assembly: GCA_904066235.2. Taxonomy (NCBI): domain Eukaryota; kingdom Metazoa; phylum Nematoda; class Chromadorea; order Rhabditida; family Aphelenchoididae; genus Bursaphelenchus; species Bursaphelenchus xylophilus. The sequence goes on along the minus strand of CAJFCV020000005.1, from coordinate 2,097,357 downwards.
TTCTGGCCGCGACTAGTACTACCACGAGCACTGTACTGTCTTGAGGGATCAGAAAAATAATTTAGAAGCGATACGAACTCAACAAGCGCTCCAAAAGACCGCCCCCAACAATGAACTTGAGATCCGAAAAAAAGGCAAGTGTAAGGCCAAAAAATTTCGGAAAATTCAGGTAACTAATGTTACTTTCAAGCAAAAATCTTCGAAATTACTTGATTTGAAAACCCCCGCTGAAAGCTGACCAATTTTGCCAGCTTTCAGGCGCTATCACACTTCAAACTAATATCTACTACAATATCTTCACCTAACACCAAAACTTTGGCCTAAACTCAAAACAAATCAATGTGAAAGAAAACTTACGTCACAACCATTGCGTCTCCATTTGACCCCGCTCCATCGATCTTCTCCATTCGCTTTCAAGGTATCGGTCTTCTCCTTGGACGTTTGACGGCTCCAGTCGGGATTTGGGTGGACCTTGAAGTAGACGGGCACCGAACGCTGAAACGAGGCATGTACGGCGTTCAACATAAAGGCCAATAAAAATCGGCATAAACACGATAAAAACCCGGCAAAAATTCTCAGTCCACCTAGTACAATATTCCACTATGTTTTTTGAGCAAAAACACTGCTGAAAGCTGAGCAATTTTGCCAGCTTTCGGGCGATATCACGCTTCAAGCTAACTTCTACTACAATATTATCTATTACAATATCGCTCCCTATCAAAACCTCAGCCTAAATTCCAAAACAACCAATGTAAAAGAAAACTTACATCAGAGCCCGCTCCACCGACCTTCTTCATGCACTGGACGCTCTCGGTTTCTCCTTGGCCATTGCACCATTCCAGGCGGATCTGGGTGAACGTAGAAACTGACGGAGCATTGAACGCTGAAATAAAAAAAATTCTACATAAAGGCCAATAAAAAAGGCGTAAAGAAGAAAAAACCTAGCTACAAATTCCCAGTCCGCCTAGTACAATATTCCAATTCGTTTTTTGTGCAAAAACACTGCTAACAGCAGACCAATTTTAAAAAAACCCGGTGCAAATTCCCATTCAACCTATTCCAACATGTTGTTTCGCAAAAATAGTGCTAAAAGCAGACCAATTCTGCCAAGTTTCAAGCGAAATCACAGTTCAAGCGAAGATCTACTACAATATCGCTCCCCATCACCCAAAACTTCAGCCTAAATTCCGAACAAAACAAATGTAAAAGAAGGCTTACATCACATCCAGTGTGAAAATGTCCTTTTGAGCCCGCTCGACCTTCATTCGCTGGACACGTCTCGGCCGTTGCACAATTCCAGGCGGATCTGGGTGGACGTAGAACCTGACGGGACACTGAAATAAAAATATTCCACATAAAAGCCAATAAAAATACGCATAAACACAATAAAAACAAGTTACAAATTCTCACACAACCTCACGGCAAGATCAAATTGCCTTTGAATTCAGCGACGCGATCGGGCCGCAACATTCCTCTCCCTATTTTCCCGGCAAACTGACGCACCGAGAGGTGTGCGGGAATGACGCAAAAATTGCCGGAAGCTTGTTGGATGCGCGCGCGTGCCGAAAGGCGCAGGGAAATGACGCGAAACTTGCCGGAAGCTTGTTGGATGCGGGAAAGTACGGTACACCAGTAAATGTTCTTCGACCTCAAATCGTTGTGGGATACAACAACAACTTTTTGACGGGAACCGTGTATAATTTAGAATTTACGAAGTATTATACAGTAAAATAGGATTAGAAATGTCTTTTGAGTACAACAGAAGGTTCTTACCTGGGGAATACACCTATTCACGGTTGATTTATCAGAGTTTTCATTGATTCTGCTTCGTTTTACCTGGGTTTTGTCTAGTGTAATATATTTTTTGGTTATTCATTAGTTAATAACGTTAGAGGTGGAACAAACTGTGGATGTTTTGGCCTTTTACTTTACTCGTTATTCATTCCGCAATAACATCAAAAGGATTGAGGTGATCTCCTTTGAAAGGCCGTCGAAGAAAATGGCTTTGGATCGATTGTCTTTGAGCTATGCCTTCTTCTCTCCCCAAAACCCTTTAATTCCCAATTTCCGAGCACTCGAAGGTGGTTTACAACAAAGATTGGCCTTTATTCCTGCAATATTCCACAAAGTACAGCGCACGGCAACCCGAAATAGAAGAAAAATGTTTCCCGCCCACTTTTGAGTTTCGTCCAAACGAAGTGTCAAAATTGACAAAAGAAATAAAATAATTCCGAGAAAAATATTTTTCGGTCGCAAAATCCCACGAAAAATTCTTTTGTGACATTTTGTTTGATTTCAACCGATACAAAATGGGCGAAGTGTCGAAAGGAGCCAGGAAACACTTCGGGTTGCCGTGCAGCGTCGAATGTAGTTTTCCAGGTTGCAACGAAGTGAAGTGCGATTCCGGATAGACAATTTGTATCTACATGTATTTATTAAAAGTGAACTATATTCCAAGATGATCAAAATTATTAAATTTTGAAATTATGAAAAATACACGTAATTCAATGGTTAGTATGATACATAAAATATGTAGTGGTATTCAAACTATCTCCATCACTTGAATCGGCAGGACTTCCGTGAAATGACGGTTCACCTCGTCTGACCTTACAATATTCGCTAAACTTTGGAGTTACCCAGGAACAAACCAAAAAATACGAAGTGTCAAGTCCAATTCAGGTCACCATCTTCATAAATATCCCACCTGGAAACCCTTGCATTGAAAACCCAAAAACCTCATCTTGTTACCTCCACCTAGACATGGCTCGTCGGCCGGCCCGGGCCGAAAATCTCGGCCCGGCCCGTCGGCCTGAAGGGTTCCGGCCGGCCCGGCCCGTTTCAAATTTTCCGTCGGCCCGGCCCGTTTTAAATTTTCTTCGGCCCGGCCCGGGCCGGCCCATTGAAACGAAAGTCTCCCCAAGTCTAACTCCTTATGACCAAATTTTTTTCTATCATCATGTAAATGGATAAATACTGTGTTCCATAGCTATCTAAAAAACAAAGAACCCCTTAAAAAACCAATTGTGTGTTGACATTGCGTTTATTTTCATTATCAAACCCAATTTTCACTTCGAGATTCTGGATTTTAAATATTCCGGGCCGGGCCGGGCCGAAACGCCGGCCCGGCCGACGGGCCGGAAATGGTCCGGCCGGCCCGGCCGATCTGAAATCGGGCCGACGGGCCGAAATTTCGGCCCGGCCCAGGCCGGCCCGGCCCGGGAGCCATGTCTACCTCCACCGCAAAAAATTCCGGAATTTTCTCTCAAAGAATTGCAAAACCCCTAAAACTTTTTCCAAAAATTCGAGATAAAGCTCTTTGTTGCATCCGGGATACCTAAACATCAACAATAAACTGAAAAATTACCTGTCTACAATGATTTTTCATTGGACTTGCTACTCTGGCGCAATATTTTTGACCGTTGAACAGGATTACGCCAACTTTTGCTGAAAAGACGAATTACAACAAGGAAGAAGCCCCACCAACAGTAACAAGATAGAAAAACTGTCAGAAAAACCTACAAGACCTTGCAGGATTATGGCACATGTTTATGGTTTGATCTTCCACTTTCCTCGGCCTGCCTAACAGGCCAGAAGCGCTGGGAATCGCGGCCGTAGCGTTGATATTACATTATACAAAACCCAGGTGAACCCACCACTCCTCCTACGTGATACTTCTATTGTACTCACATCATATTTTACAGTAGAATACCTACTGGTCCCGGCAGAATACTTGTTGTTGCATTATGCCAAAAAATGCCTGATTTCATTTGCGTCCCGCAACGGTTTGAGTACCGTACTTTACGCATCCAAGAAGCTTCCGGCAAAAATTCAACAGATCTTTACATAAAAGTTTCCTTTCAATTTTTCTAATAGTGTTGTTAAAAACGATTTATTTGCAAATACAAAAGAATAATGTTATAATTGTATGAAGTAGTGGTACAAAAGGGAAATGTCGTAATCTCGGGGATTGGCCGTTTTCAGATTCTCTTTGTATGCCTGTAAGAAAACTAGAATGAAGCCATCAAATGCGGCTGAGTGTTCAATCATAACTTTTGACGTTGTTAATTTTTCAAAGACATGAGAATGCGAGCTCGGGAATTTTATAGTCAAAAGCTAGTAAAAATTGGATAACCGAAAGCTCTAAAATCTTTCAAAAACTGGCAATAGCTGCGAAATCAACCCAGTTTTATTTAGTATTTTCTGATGCAAAAAGCGAAGTTTCAATAAAAAAATCAACTTTATCTCGCAAAGTTACGGCAGGAAAAGGGTTTTCGCTCTCACCATTTCTCCCATTCTCGCGAAGAAAGTACTACCTTCCCCTGAAAAGCGCAAGCTAAATTTCTCTGGAACAAATGTGTGCTCTACGCCCAAAATTCGCGCACTTCCCCTGCAAATGAACACTACCTGAGACGACTTACTGAAGACTCCAAACAAGACGCTGACACTTCCCCAAGTAGTGGTTAGTAAGAGTTAGAGAGCAATTTAAGTTAGATTAAACATTCTAGTCGGGACTAAAGGTAAATGATGGGTGTATTCCAACATAATTTGGAGTTTTATATATTCGAGTTCAAAGGAATGATGGAAGCTGAACAAACAACGGGACAAATAAAGACTGAAGGCAAAGTTTCAGGAAAACCCCGATTAAAATGGGATCAAAAATATGAAGAGGAAAAGCGCAAGGAGAAAATGGTATGGCGAGTCAAAGAAACCAGTAAAATTTTATTAATCTAAATTTGAGCCAAACTTTACTACTTGGTGGCAGACTTTGAGCACATTTCCTGTCAGCTTATTTACAGGATTTTTACGAATTCCTAAACGCCTTTTCTTTACAAGGGAATTAATGATCTGAACTTTCCTCAGCTTTCGGGGAAATGACTAGTACAGGTGGATAGAGCAGGTCAACTTTGGTAAAACGAGTCATTTTCAATTTTTCTAGTCGACTGGGCTTATTTGGCAGCTGGAAAATGACTCTGTTTTTATCAAAGTTGACCTGCTCTATCCACCTGTACTAGTCGTTTTCCCGAAAAACTGGGGAAAGTTCAGACCGTTCCCTTGTAAAAAAAAAGGCGTTTAGAAGTTCGTAAAAGTACTGTAAATACTGACAGGAAATGTGCTCAAAGTCTGCCACCAAGTGTTCAAGTTTGGCACAAATTTAGGTTGTAATTTTCAAACGCGTCCCCATTTTTCACTTTGTGATCGATTTATGGAGAAAAAACGTAAAAATTATGGAGAAAAACGTAAACTTTCCTTTTCATTTTTCCCCAAAAAATAAAAAAAACCCCGTTCCCAAGAATTTTATTTTCAAAGTTTTCCTTTTCCCTCATTCCTCAACGCACCGTGAAGTCGATTGGTCGACTGCACAATCATGGCCCCATCGCATACCAAAGAGATCAAAACAATGATCTACAACAAGGACGGGAACCTCGGCATTGCCATCGACGACTCGATGATGGTCACCAGCGTGGACAAGGAGTCGATCGCCAACGGCAAAATCGAATTGGGCGACCGCATTCTGACTCTGGAAGGGGATTACATCGGATCGGTGGAGCAGTTCAACAAAATCGTCAAGGAAAAGGCGGGAAACACCCTGAAAATCAGTGTGAGTTGCGCTGCTAGGATGTGTCGATCTGGCAGGAAAAAATTTGGCCAAATTAGGACTTACCATTTCCGAAAACTTCGAAAAAATGGTCAAGGAGGAGCAAAATTTTTGCGAATGATTTTTTTGCCAATTTTCGGCTTGAAGGTACTGTTAAACCAGTGTAGAATAGAATATAAGATCTGCTATAGCATCAAAAATAAATTTGGTCCATATTAGGACAAGTATTTTTTTTTTTTGGAATTTTTAAAAAATGCTCAGGGGGGACCAAGGCAAACTTTTTGACCTTTTCGCCCAAAAATTTTGATGAATTCTGTAAAGCGCAAGCTAAAAATCTGTCGTATGTTATAAAAAAGAGACAAAAAAAAGAAAGAAAGTCTAGTTCCAAAAAGAAAAAGTAAAAAAATCTCATCAAATTTTTTAAAAAATCCAAATTTTTGAAACTTCAGTTCCTGCACAACAAATACATCTCCCGGCTTCTGAAGGACAACCAAAATCCCTCCCCCGGCTACGAAATCAAGGACGCCATTTTGGTTTGGAACCAAGGTTCCGGCCAAAAGTTGGGCTTGAATGTGAAAAACGACCTGAACGGGAACGTAATCGTCAGCCGAGTTGATCAGGAATCGGTGGCTTCGATGTTCCTGTGCGAAGGAGACAAGATTTTGCAAGTTGACGGATGGCCAGTCACTGAAAAGGAGCTTTGCAAGTAAGCAAAAATCTATCGTATCCAAGGGTTACGGTAGCTTTTTTGGGAAAATGCCCTGAGGCAATTTTTGCAAAATTTGGCATAGTTGCTTTGCCTGGGCCATATTTTATTTTCTGAAATTTTTAGTGAATTCTATGCAGTCTGAGTTGAGATATTGAGCGATCTTTTTTCGAGAGAGTACATAAAATGAGGAGAGACGGCCAGAGAAAAAACTTTTTTCAGCCATTTCTTTACGAATTTTTCTCGGAAAAAGTTGATTTTTGCTGCTAATTTTTTACTCATTAGTGAAAACAAAACGTCAAGTTTTCATTTTGAAAATCGCAAATTTTTTTTTGGAAAAATTTTTGATCACAGAATCTTTGGTTTTTCTGCAAACGGCGAGCTAAAAATCTCAAATATGCCATGAAAAATTCTAATTTTGAATCTTGAGATCCCACTTTGAGTTTCAGACGTCTCATGATTATCGGCTTCCGTCAGAACAACCGAGTCCAGCTGAAAGTCGAACGAGCCGTCGATGACAAGACTAGAACGGAAGTTTCGAAGTGTTTGACTGCTGTTACGGATCAAGAACCGTCGGTTCTGATGAATAGCGATGTTTTGGATATTCTGAAGAGACAAAAAGAGAGGATGAAGGATACGAATGTAGTCCCGGAGTCAAAAAAGATTTTGAAAAGTATGTTAGTGGGTCGCTGAATAATTGAAAACGTTCAATTTTGTGGAATTACAATTTGGAAACCAAAAAATCCAAAAATTCTCGATGGAACAGTGCAGATTACGAAAATTACAGAGAGGGACCTGATCCAGTGGCCAAAAACGTACCTTTTGCATCAGGGAAGTATCAAAAATGTGGCAAAATACCTCCCTCTCCAAGTAAAAAACTCCGTTTTTAAAAGTGCCCCCACTTTTTTTGTGAGGGAACCCTTCAAAACGGAGTTTTTTAGTTTTTTTAGTAGGAGAGGGAGGCATTTTGCTACATTTTTGATAGCTCCCGGATAAAAAATGGTATGTTTTTTGCCACTGGATCAGGTCCGTCACTGTAATTTTCGTAAGCTGTGCAAATAAAAATTATTTTGTAATTTTTCTCCCGCACAGTGCAAGATCAAGTCAAAGCAAGCCCACTGCACCGTGCGAAGATTTGGTAGCCCAATTTCATTTCAAAATTTTTTAAAATTTTGGAAATTTTGTAAAATTTTGGAAATTTCAGAGGGTTCGGAGTGCAAGAAAAAGGCCAAGCCGGATGGCCCGAGGGCGGAAGTGAAGATGTCGGAACCCGAGAATCCACTGGTCAATATCATCGGCAAGGATCACAGTGCCATCATCAACCAGAAGCCTCGAGGCGAACAAAATTAAAACTTTTTTTCAAAAATAAAATTTATTTTTCAACGGTAAATTTTTTTTTCAAAATAACATTTTTCTAATGTGATCTTTGAAAACCTAAAAAATCAGTCTGAAATAACACTTAGTGCAGAAGAAAAAAACAGGCAGACAAGTACGTTTGGCGGCAGACTCCGACATTAAAGTATTGACGCAATTTCCGAAAATTGATATGCAAATTACCGAAAAGGCTTATCGCTCTGTGTTTTCGAAGCAATTTTCATGCGAACTTCAGAAGAGAAAGAGCTTTGAACAGCGGAAAAACTATGAAATTGATGAAAGAACGATTTTTTGGATACCAAAAATTGAAAAAAAAATTTCCAAAAAATGGTAAGGGGGGACCACAGGAAAATTTTTTGAAATATAAAATTTTTGCAACCCAAAACTTTGACAATACTTGGCCCAAATTTAGAATAATTTTTTCTAGGACATATGCGAGACTCCTAGCTTACAATTTACAGAAACAACCGAGATTTCTAGGTCGAAAGTTGGCAAAAATGCGATAATTTTTTGCAAATTTTGGCATGAAAAACTTCATAGCTCTTTGTCACACAGATAGTAATGTTTCCACAAAAAATCAATTCATTCGGTGCGAAACTGGCAAAGATATGGGCAAAAAGCGTTTTTGTCTGACCGCTCTCCGCATTTCGCGTGCTCTCCCGGCAGACCGTTGAATATCTCGGCTGTGCTTGCAAAGGGCGAGCTAAAATTCTCAGGAATTCCTATGTGACCTATGCCCAATTTGTGTGCAAAAATTTGCGTTTACTTGGGAACTGTACTTGTCGTCCATTCCAAAGCAAAATGCGGTAAAAACCATTCAAAAAAACTTGCAAAAATTCGCAGTATTTTTTTTACTTTTCAGAATCAAAGTTCTTTCTTTTGAATTTACAAAATTTAAATGTGATGTAACAAGCTTTATGGTATTAAATTTGATTTTTTTAAATTTTTTTTCATCTCACAGTTTCGCCCCCTCCAACACTATGTTTCGCCCTCAACGGAAACGCCCTCCGGCCCCCACAGAGACACCTTTGACCTCCACCAAACCGAGATTAGCGGGATTAACATGTTTGATTCGTGAACAAAATACCACGAATTGGTTATAAAAATGGGAAAATGCGAGCGGATCTTCACTTCACAATCAGCCGTTCCTCCCCTTCGGCCTCGCCCAAATAAACTCGAGCAGAGTTTCGGTGACTCTTCCCTCGTCTCACAAACCTTTGGTGGACTGCCAAAGAATTGAGAGAGGAACTACTTTATCGGTAGTTAACTGTTTTTATATCTTCTACTTGTTTACATTGCACTAACGACCAAAATGTTCGGGTAAGTAAAAAATTTTCAAAAAAAAAAAACTCAATTTTTTGGGCAAAAAAATTAACAAAAATTAGTGGCATCTGTTGGTGTTTGAATGGTTTAATAAAAGCCTTTGTTGGCCAATAATTAGCATTTTTCGGCCAAAAAATTTTTTTGTAAAATCAAAAAAAAACATAAGGGGGGACCAAGGGAAAATTTTTAAAATTTTTTGAAACTCGTAAGCTTTAATTTTGACAAAACCTGGAGAGAATGTCAGGATTGATCTGTGGCCCATTAAGATCATTTTTTGTCAAATTTTAGAAAAATTGCCTCCGGCTATTTAGTCTAAAACTGATTTTAGAAACAAAATCCAAAATTTTTTCTAAAATATTTTTTTGGTTGTGTCAAAAAAACCAACACAAAAAAATCATAATAACCTGTAAACTTTCCAGACTGAACAGATTTTTCATTTCCTTCGCCTTTATCCTCCTCTTCTCCCTCAACATTTCCGCCCAACCCACCGTTGTTGAAGGATATCGGCGTTTCAAGGAGTCGATTGCCAGCTCCTCGCCCTCCTATCGCCCGGTTTATGTTGGTGGTGGTTTACTGGACGTGTATGAGAAGCCGGTCTCATCGTTTGATGAGTTAACGACCATTGAAGTAGCGCTGGATTAGCCCGATATTATCCATGAGAAAGACGAATTTTGGTCGAAAGTAGTGTTTGTAAATTTTGTCGTTGGATTTTTGAGTTCAAAAATAAACCCTGTTGCATTGAATTTTCGAAAAAAACGGATTCGGAAAAAAATCGGAGCTTGAAAAAATGGAGAGGGGGGACCAAGGCAAAAATTTTCGAAAATTTTTTGAAAAGTGAAAAAAATGCGACCCTCAAATTCTGACAAAACTCATCGCAAACCTCCAATTGTTACATAAACTTTCCTATTTTGAAAAAAACTTCCAATTTCATTGACCAAAAAAGTAAAAAAAATCGAAAAATTGGGAAAACACGGCAAAAATAAGGTCAAAAATATAAACTTGAGCAAAATAAAGCTACTATTGCCCCCTCAAAAGAGTCAATTTGCAATAAATTTTATGGGATTAGCTGAATATTGAAAAAAAAATCGTCAGTATAACAAAAAAAACGTTATATTAGACCTCAACAAAAATTTAGATTTTTTTTGTACAATATAAATCAATTTTAAAAACTCGAGCTAAACGTCGAGCATAAAATTATACAGCTGTTGGGCCGAGTCATCGTCCAAATGATGTCTTTTCAGCCTCAAATTTCCTCGACTTATCTCCTTTATCACATCAATGAGGGTTGTTGTCCTGCTGTGAGCCAGTTTCTTGTTCAAAAGTCGATTAAATGCGGGTTCGGTAAATTCGTAGGTGTTGAAACATGTTGTCATGGTAAAACGGGCCATCGGGAAGAGCTCTTGGATCACTCGGAAGACGTCCTTAAAATTTTTTTTGGAAAAAATTTTCAAAAAATTTTTTATTTTTTTTCAAAATTCGCTGAGAAAATCGCAGAAGGTGTTAAAAAACAATAAACACCCTTGTTTTTCCCTAAAATTATCTTAAAAATCAAAAAAAAAAAAAAAATTTTTTTCTCAAATTTTAGGATAAATGCCCTTAGGCAATTTTTGTGAAATTTTGAATAAATACTCTAAAAAGGCCATAAATTAATCCCTGAAAGTTTCAGTTCAATATTTGCAAGAGCTTCTGAGATTTTCAACAATCTTTTTTGGCGAGAGAGTGTTTGAAATGAAGAGAGTGGACAGACAAAAAAAAAACGTTTTTGGGCCTATCATCGCAAAACCTTGCCCAAAATTTTTTTACCTAAAAAATCAAGATAAATTTTGTAAACTTCAAGCGTTCAAATTAGAAAAATTTTCAAAAATTCAAAAAAATTACCAAAAAAATATTACTTTTCCCTGTATTTTCCAACATAAATCCCAAAAATCTCGCCAAAAAATTCCACTCACCCCGATCAATCCCCAGCTTCCGGGCGCTTGTCGAGTCCAGTGATTGTTGGCCGTGATTCCGACGCTTTTCACTTTCTCCGAGTACTCAAATTTCCTCAGCAATTCGACCAATTGCTTCAGTGTGGAAGTGTCGGTGAGTCTATGGATAAAAGTGCCCGGATGCAGGGACTTCTTGATGCGGACACTTGGCCAATCGTCGCCGCAGAGGATGAGGATTCGAGTCCATTGGGCGTAGACAAATTCGGGGTCCTGGGTGTAGGAAAAGGTGTTCTGTTGGCGGACCTGCGGGCTGGGTGCGTTCGACTGCATGTTAATCGTGGAGACCGTGACCTGAAAAAAGGGCTAATAAAAAATTTAAAATTTTGATAAAATTTTTTTTGGCAAAAAAAAACAATATTTTTTTTGGCACAAAAAAAATTTTTACTCTCAAAAAAAGCAAAAAATCAAAAATTAAAAAAAAAAAAAAAATAAATAAAAAATCGCAAAAAATTTTTTAGCTTTTTTTCATATTTTTGAACCACTGGCAATATGAAAATTTAATTTTTTTTTTACTTTTATTTTTTCCCGATATCTATTTTTCAACTTACCAAGCTTTCCGCCGGAGATTTCGGAGAAATGACGTCACTTTTCTTGGCTTCGGTTATCCCGGGGTTCGGCAAAATTCGCTTTTCATTTTTTCTAACACTATTTTGGAGGTCCCATTCCACATTCTTTATAACCGTCGGCTGAGGCTAAAACAAAAGCAAATTGAGAAATTTATTGATGAAGCGTTAAAAACGTGAAAAAATAAATAAAAACAACACTTAGAACTAACAGCATAATTTAATTTATAATCAATTTACATCGCTAGAAATGTACCTTTTCAAATGTGTTCCAGGATTGGCCAAAACTGTTTGTGAGTCCGCTGGTGAAGGGCTTGTAATTGAACTTGAGAATGTCCTGAAAAAAATAAAAAAAGTAAATAAAAAAGTAAAAAAAAATCAAAAAAATCGAAATACCAAAAAAAAAATTTCAATTAGAAAAATTTTGAAAAAAAAATTAATAAAAAAAATCAAAAATAAAGAGTTTAAAAAATTTTGAAAAATTTCATAAAACATTTTTTCAAAAAAAAATTCCAAAACATCCCAAAATTTCAAAAAAAAAACTCTCACTTCACACACAACACTGTGGGTCTTCGTGTATTTGGGGTTATTGGTGATGACGTCCAGCCCGCCTGGACGGTGGACAACAACGATTGGCGAGGTTAAGGGCGTTTCTTTCTGACAGGGAGGTTTCGCATCCTCCATACAATTTTCGGCTGAAAAAAAATAAAAAAAATATGGCCAGGGGGAACAAATCCAATTTTTTTCAGAAAAAAATGGTAAGGGGGTACCAAGTCCAAAATTTCAAAAAAAAAATTTTTTATAAGTCAAAATTTTCCTTCTAAAATACGTCTGCCAAAAAATCCCTTTGCCAAAAATCGAAATTTCTAAACTTCCGTGAAAAAATGCGTCATGATAACCCATTTTCCAGATTTCTCTTAAAAAATCACTCGTTTCCTCGTTTTTCACATCAATCATTTCTAAACTCTAAAAATTCAAAGAAAAAAATAAAAATCTTACCAATCTTTTCTTCCTTCTCATCCACTTTGAGGCCCGGCTTCTGAACCTGGATCTCCATATTTTTTTCCTCCTTTTTTTCTGCCTTCTTCTCGCCGGCTCCGGATTCCTCTTTTACCCAGCCTTCAAACCGTTTCTTCTCGTTGTTGAACGAGTTCTCGACCGAGTTCAGGGTGTCCCATTCACTCAGATCGTATTCATTTAGTTCTTTCGGGATATTCGACTTGGCCGAGATTCCAACAGTGCTGTCAAAGAATGCACTCGATTTATCGACCCATTCCGCGGCCTTATTGCATCTGACCTCATAAGCGCTTTGACTTCTTTGCTGAATTTTACGATCCAAGGTGCTATTATTCTTAACATTTTGACTTCCTTGCTGCCGCAATTTCTGCGTCGAATCTTCATAATTTTGCCGGATTACTCTCATGGATCGTCTTCGACTCCTTTCTCGTCCTTCTCCAGCCTTTAGCAACGATTCCTGAGAAGGAAAGTACTTTTACGAGGTATGGAGTTACAGGTCGAGACATATATCAAAAAAATCGCAAAATTTTCTGATTCAGAATATGTAAAAATCAGCTGCTCAATTTTGGTTTGTAAGGGCGAAAAACCCCTCAGAACTTTTCTCGCAACACCATGCAAATGCCTCTTTTTTACATTTGAACTACTAATTAAGGTGTAGTATTAATCAAATTTGACATTCTAAGGCTTGTCAAGATGTCAGGGTTTACCTTAGCTCAAAACAATGCCTTTTTGACCAAGTCTTTATCAAACCAAAAGCTTTATTTTGAGCTAATGTAAACCCTGGCACCTTGACAAGCCTTAAAATATCAAATTTGATTAATACTGCACCTTAATTAATAGTTCCAATGTAAAAAAAGGGGCATTTGCGTGGTATTGCGAGAAAAGTTCTGAGGGCCTTTTCACCGTTACAAACCAAAATTTGGCAGCTAATTTATACATATTCTGAATCAGAAAAATTTTGCAAATTTTTTTATATATGTCCCGATCTGTAACTCCAGACCACATAGAAGTACTTTCCTTGTGAGAACTTCCGATATTATCCTTGGTCCCTACCTTTTCCCGTTCCTCTTCACTTTCCGAACTCTCCAATTCCGCTGCATATCGCTTCCTCATGGCTTGCAAGGTCGGTCCTTCGTACATGCTTTCATCCAGGGCTGATTTCTTCCCGGAACTTTGATATTTTGAGTCCATCTTATCCATGGCTCTTCTGCTTACAAGGGAAGTACTTGAAGTGTGACGCTCAGATTTTGATGAAACTTGGCACAAATTTAGAATAATTTTTTCTAAGATATATGCGGGAATCCTAGCTCGCGCTTTGCAGAAACAACCGAGATTTTTAGATCGAAAGTCGGCCAAAATTTGGGACTTTTTGCCGAATTTCGGCACGAAAAGTTTCATGCCTATTTCAACCGTAAAGAATAATGTTTCTACAAAAAATCAAATTTTTCCGCACGAAACTGCCAAAGTTATGGCCAAAAAGGTGTTTTCTCTCTGACCGCTCTCCACGTTGAGCGTGCTCTCTCGGCGGCAAAAATCGTTCAATATCTCGGCGGCGCCCGCAAAGCGCGAGCTAAAACTTTCAGGAATTGATATTTAGTCCATACCCGATGTGTGTGCAAAATTTAAAGAAAATCTGAGCGTCACACTTGAAGTACTTCCCCTGTTAATTGACCGTATGAATCTTCCGATTTCTCTCGCCGCTCGCTATAATTCTGTCTGATAACTCTCACAGGTCTTCTTTTATTCTGTGCTTGCACTTCTCCAAGGTTTTCCGTGGAGTTCTGAGAAATTTTTATATTATCCTTGGTCCTTTGGTCTTTTTTCTTCCCCAATGTCTTCAAATATTCTTCATATTGCTTCCTGATGTCTGCCAAAGCCTCCTGATGTCTACCAATGTCCTGCACGCTCTCGGCCATCGAAAATTTCCCATCGGAATTTTGTGCCTTCCAGTCGATATTCTCCTTGGTCTTCTGAACTTCTGGGCCTTTCAAATCGATCATTTCCCCTCGAGAATGGTGACATGAATGCTTCAAAGTATCCACAGTCTGTCCAGCTCTTAACTTCTCCAGTTCCACTGCTTTCTTCTCAACTTCGTCGCAGATTTTTCTGATCTTATCCATGACACTTGACCTGCTCAATTGGCTGCTTCGGTCCACTGATTTCCCACGACTGTCTCGCGAAATATGAAGGCCAGCCATGGAATTCACAAGACCTCTTTCGGCGTTTGAATCGACCGATCTTCCTCGAAAATCTCGGGGAATTTCGATATTATCCATGGTCCTGCTGGGCCGGTCCATAGCTCGTTCCTCCGCCGTTTTTTCTCGCAGACTTTCACTACTAAAGTTGTCAGTTGACGTCTTCTCCCAAGTCTCATCCACAGGAATTGGGGAGGCCTCTTTCGAACTGTTCTGGATCTTCTCTTTGGCTTTGTTACCCATACTCCCAAAACCTGATCCAGAAGGAGCGGAAGTCGCGGAACTTATCATATTTGCTGGCCGAAACAACGGAGGGTTCAACTTTGCCGAGCTCGAATGACTTTCGGCTGTCTTCGACACCTGAACACCCAAAAAAATTTGGTCGATATGAAACAATGTGGCTTTGGACCTAAACTAACAAAAAACAAATCAAAAATCCTCTTACCGCTGAATTCACAGGCGGGAAATGAGCTGTTCTTGGATTGGAAGGAAAAAATTCGAGCTTCGACAGGAATCCGCTCTTGATCGCCTCGGCTTTCGATTCATATTCAACATGCCGCGACGATGAGGGAAAACGAGGTGCTGGGACTCCTCCATCATACAGCTCATCGTAACTGTCCGGCAGCGCTCGAATTTTTTGGTGTCTTGCTTCAGTCTCAGCCTAAAGCATGCGAAACAAAAAAAATATTGCACATACCGGATCTTCAACTTGACGTTTCATGTTATCATTCAGCCGTTTTATCTCTTCCACAGTCAAAATAAACGGTAGTCCATGCTCAAACTTTGGCTCATTATACCTCTCAAAGTCTGATTTCTTCAACTAAAACGGTTTTTATATTATCCATGAGGCCAGATGTAAAATTAGGTAAACACTCCTCTTACATAATCAATATACTGCTGGAATCTCTCTACGTCGCGTGGTCGAATGGCCAGAGCAAGTTCCTCCTTTCGCAACATTGCATACTCGTGTAGTTCTTCCGCCTTCTTCAGGAAAACATCTGTTCCTGTGAACTCCATCAGCCGGTCGATCATTTGAAAGACAAACTCCGAAATCAGACGATTTGTTACATTATCAATTGGCGTACTGAATTTGGCATCAGAGAATGCTATCCAAGCCTCGCGAATACCTGAGAACAATTTTACAATGGATAATATAAAAATATATCCAAAATTCTTTAAAAAAAGGTTGGAGCAAGCATAATTTGGTCCCAATCAAAAGAAAATTTTGTTCCCGAACGTTCAAAACTCTCTATTCTAGCGGTTTGTACCGTTTTACACCTAAAACACAAGGAAAAAATAAAGAAACTTACGATATTTTATCACCTCCTTGTCCATTCTGATAATCAACCTCTTTTGGACACAATTTTGTTAGAAAACTTGACGAATGTACTGATCTACACGTGGACAACCATTTGAGAGAGAACAATGTGATCGAGAATTCTACGAAGATTTGTAGAATGACGAAATTGACGACATTTTATACGATGAAACCTTTATATTGGCAATGTTACAATTTTATTGATTTTTCTTGCTCCCACTTCCATCTTACAGTTTTTTCAACAAAATAATTTTATTTATCACATATTTACAAGGGGTTACCGGTTTAAAATTCAACAAGATTAAGTTAGTATTCATCGGAGATGTCGATATGAACGAAAAGGCTGGCCGCTTCGTCGGGGGAGCGTTGGAAGGTGCGGAGGCGGACAAACGAGTAGCCGGGCCGGATGCTCGTCACGGGGATTGTGAATTCGCCGACAAAGTCGTCCGCCGAGGTGGTGTCAAAGTCCATGACCACAAATCGGAGGAAAGCGACGTCGGGCGAGGTGATTTGGAAGGAAAATTCCTCGTTCCAGACAGGATTGAAGCCTGAAATGGGAGTGTTACTACTTCAGCTACTATCTAACTTCATTTTGAATACCAAACCCTCGTTAAAAAATCTTGAAAATCAAAAATTCCCCCAAAATCCGTAAAAAATCCAATTTTTCGACCAAAAAAAGGCCTATAACTCGTAATTTACAAATCCAAAATTTCTCAAAATCTGCATCATTAAAGTTCAAGCCATTTTACACCAATCAACATCAATTTCAAATAATAAAACGGCGTCACAATTACCTATTTTTTAGATTTTCCTTCAAAAACCCACATTTTCCCCGAATAATCCCAAAATTTTTGAAAATCTCCTTACCATTGTCTCTCAAAGCTTTCGTTCTGCACTTGTTCGTGTCTGCAGGGATTCCAATCACCTGTAGGCACACATACGGATCAATGATATCATCGGATGGATCTGCATTGGGCAAATATTGTCCGCTGATCACCTTGATCCGCATTCTCATCCATTTCTCTGTCGTTCTGCCCACTTCAATGGGGTTCAAACCGAGTCTAAGAATCTCCGGCTTCAGGTAGTAGCCGCACATTCCATTTACAGTGAAAAGACCGACGTTGAGGTCGGTTTCTTCTCCTTCTGTCTGCAGATTCATCGCAACACATTGGACTCCACAAAGCCACGAGTTTAACGGGTGCATATTGGAAGAGTCCTGTCGAATACCATGCGGATAGCTCTTTACCATGTGTTTTTGAGTGTATTTGTGGATGAGTGAGCTCTGAGTGGCGAACCAATCAACGACGGATTCACCGAGAGACGCCGAGGAATGAGAGGCGTCTAAAAATTTTTTGGATTATAAAAAATACTCAAAAGATCGTTCAAAATCTTCTAATTGTCATCTAGGATCGTTAACTAAAAAATTATACAAAAAAATCGGCTAAACTTTTGCAACCGGGTGATCAAATTTAATATCAAGTATAATATCATTGACCTCAAATTTTGTCAATTTTTTCATCCACCGTACCATAAAACAGTAATTCTTGACATATACTACTTTGTTCCGCCACAAAAAGCCGAAAATCATCTTATTTTTGAATGTTTTTCATTAAAAGTACCTAGTGCAATATAAATTAATACAAAAATTTCACCAGATTCTTTATTCTAACCTCTATATATGACCTATCTTGGCCCATACTACCTTTATCTACCGCTGAAATGTAGAACTAACACTATTTTTTAAACTTTTTTGACTAAAATTTGCCTAGTGTAACATAGTTTACAAACTCCAAAAAATTGTAAAAATTCTTTCTTCCCAGACGTTACCATCCCCATACAAGCTCAGACAACTCTCTAGTTCCTATATCATCCCTCTTACTCCCAAATATTCTTCATTTTCACTCACAACAACCAAATTTTTACTTACGGTCATGAATAATATTCTCCACAAAGTGTTTCTTCAGCGGCACAGTTGGCAATGCGATGATCCGATTCATTGCGGGATGGGTCTCTTTCACTCCGCTGCTCTTCGCTTCCAGTTTTTTCTTCTCATCTTCATTGCTGTCCTCATCATCCGCCTCGAAAATGCCTTGAGTCACTTTTCCTCTCAACAAAATCTTAAATTTCAGTTGTTCTGGCGATGGGATCGGGCCGTCGACGGTCTCGGGGGTTGGGATGTAGAGCATATCGGCTAGGATTTCCTCAAAAATTTGGGCCATGGTCTTTTGTTGGTCGTATGACACATGATTCTCCAGGGTTAGTATAATCGGGTAGGGCGACTTCTCAAATGCGTAACGTTTGATGTAAGTGAGGGCGTTGCGCAATCCAATGGCGGTGATGAGGGTTCGTTTGTGAGTGATTTTGGGTTCTCCATCTTCACCATCAAAAATGTCCACTGAAATTTGGAAAATTACAGTGACTTTTTTAGTTTTTCATGAGTTTTTTTGGTTTGGGTTACTTTTTTCACTAGTGCAATATTGGCAAGTGTAAGGTAAACTTTGCTAAAATTAGTGTTGATTTAAAGTTAGAAAAGGTTATTAAAGCGTTGTAACGGATATTTTCGGCTTTTGCGATCTTTGAAATAGGAATTTTAAACTTTTTTTGGGGGTTTTTATATCAGCATAGGTAGTGTAATATAAATTTTCTCATAATTTTTCGTTTGTCTTGCGTAAGCTCGGCCGTATAGCTTTTTTAGATCATAGATTGCTCATTTTATTGAGTGAAAAGGAATTTACGATAATTTTTGGGTTAGATGTAAAGAATTACCTAGTTTAATATAATTTTTATCTACTGTGGCAGACCTCATCTAGTGGCAAAAAACGTACCATTTTGCATCCGGAAAGTATCAAAAAATGTAGCAAAATGCCTCCCTTTCCAACTAAAAAACTCCGTTTGAAGGGCCTTTCCCTCACAAAAAAAGCGGACGCGCTTTTGAAATCGGAGTTTTTTCCCTTGGAGAGGGAGGTATTTTGATACATTTTTCGATACTTCCCGGATGCAAAATGGTACGTTTTTTTGCCCCTGGATCAGGTCTGCCACTGTAGATAAAACTTATATTAAACTAGGTAGTTCGGTACGTCTAGACCCCAAAAATTATCGTAAATTCGCTTTCACTCAATAAAATAAGCAGTCTGGGGTCTAACAAAGCTATACGACCAAGCTTACGCATGACAAACTAAAAATTATGACCAAGTTTATATTATACTACCCATGCTGATATAAAAACGCCAAAAAAAGTTCAAAATTCCTATTTCAAAGATCCCAAAAGACGAAAATATCCGTTACAACGCTTCAATAACCTTTTCTATCTTAAAATCAACAGTAATTTTAGCAAAATTTACCTTACACTTGCTAATATATTGCACTAGTCAAAAAAGTAACCCAACCCAAAAAAACTACCGAAAATTCTCAAAACTCACATTCCAAGAGTCTTGCACCAGCCTTCAACGCCGAAATGTACCCTTCAACCGTCGCTCGACCACTCAATTGAAGGCCGGTTAGGTAGGTGTTATGACTACTATAAATATAGTAATTGCACAACGGTTGAGTCATATCCTGATATATATGCTGATGATTCGGCTTGTAAATCGAGCCATATTTGCTTTGAAGGAGTCGGCGAAACCCTAAAATACAAAAAATATAATGAAAATCGAAAATTTTTATATTGTACTAGGCAAAATTCTCAAAAAAAACTCTGTTTAAGTCAATTTTTAGCAAATTTAAAGGTCGAAAATGCAGTAAAAAGCTCTTACCATTCGCCGTAAGGACTAATTGACCATTCATTTTCACCGGACTATTGCGATTGGGATTTTTTGAATGGATTTCCATCTGTTTTATGAGGTCTGTTGCGGTCTGCCAATCCACATCTTCGAATCCTTGCACGTCACGGAGGAATTTACACAAGTCTCTGGAGTCCATGAATTCCTCGGATTTCTCCGAATTCTCCCTCAAGGCGTGTTTCAGCTCTTCGGAAGTGGTGAGTAATCGGAAGAGCTCCAGAAACTCATTCAACTCCAATTGAGCCTTCGATTTGTTGTGTTTTTCGAGGATTTTCTGAAAGGAAATTGTAGAATAATGACGTGATCTTGCGTGTGAAAGACAGGCAGAGCAATACTTACAACAAGGAAGATACTTATATGGGGCATGGGATTACAGGTCGAGACATACAGTGACGGACCCGATCCAGTGGCAAAAGACATACCATTTTAGATCCGGGAAGCATCAAAAATGTGGCAAAATGCTTCCTTCTCCAAGCGAAAAAACTTCGTTTTGAAGAGCGCCTTCAAATTTCTCTCACAAAAAGAGCGGGCGCGCTTTTGAAATCGGAGTGTTTTCACCTGGAGAGGGAAGCATTTTGTCACATTTTTGATACTTCCCGGATGCAAAATGGTACGTTTTTTGTCATTGGATCAGGTCCACCACTGTAATAAACTGGTTTATTTTATAGAAAAGGCATTAAAGGGTCCAGAGGAAACTAAATTTGACTCTAAATTTAGGGTTGTGTCATCAAAATTTTGCCTGGTGTCCACCTTACCAAAGATTTACAAAAAGACATCGAACCAAAACAAATAGATGTCGCATGTCTTATAGCTTCAATCTAGAGCCCTTACAGAACCTAACTCCACATTTAGACTGGAAAATATCAGCCTTCTGCATGCTATTTTGATTGATATTGCACTTGCCCTGTTGACATCAACGTTGGACCGCGTTTGTTCAAACTTTACCCAGGAGTCACACACATTAAACCTTGACTATTTGAAACTCCTAACCTTCGATTTTCAGCTAATAGCAACCTCATTAAGATCGACTTTATTTTAGATATTAAAGATGCCCACCTAAATCAATATTTGATCTCCTGTTTTTTTAATTTCTACCCCTGAGCTTTAAAATTGAACGCCAAGCCCTTACAGATCATTCCCAATGATTAAATTTAATCAAAGGCATTGAAGAAGATCTCTAAAGACTTCTTCTATCCTCTATATTACACTTGCCCCACTAAATCAATATTTAATCTCCCGTTTCCCCAAATTGTACCCCACATCCTTCAAATCAACTTTCAACGAACTATAAGACCATAACCTTCACTTACATTAAACAAACACCTCACATGGACCTCATTCATCTGTGAATTCAGCTGTTTCAGCAGCATCCACAGCTCATTGAAGGCCAACGCGCCATTCTTGTCGATGTCGGCTTTCCGGAAATGTTTCATCAACCAAATCTTCTCGTCAAATGTGACGCAATTCTCCACCAAATGCTTGAGCACAATCTTCAACGCATCGATCCAGGTTTCGAGTTCGTTTTGATTGTCCGCAAGGAAGTCGATGGCTTTTACGGAATTCCTTTGGTGCTTTGCGATGAGTGAAAAACAGCGTTTCTCCTGTAAAAAATATCGTAATATACCATGTCGTAAATCAACAAGCAAAAATTCAACGACTTACAGGTGCGTCTTTGCGGAAATTCGGCTTCTTTGAGGCACGATGCAGACCATCACTATGATAACCTTGCCGAACCTCGAGAAGTCGATTTAGTTCCACTGAAATTTGAATTTTTACCTGCTTCAGGGGTCTAAAATTGTAACAAAATACTTTTCAGACCAAAACTTACTGGTTTTTATGGGAGTTGAGAGCTTTACCCGGAGCGATCGCAAGACAAAACAACTTGTACTTGGATAGGTCAGAATTTTGCCGTCATGAACACAGAGCACTGCCGGCTTCGAAACCACTCCACCAGCAATCCGACGGACCTAAAAATACCATAGACTCTTGTATTCGCTCAAAATTCTATTCAAAATTCATCAATTTATCTAGTGCAATATAACTGATCTCAAATTTTCTAAAAAAACTGAACAAAACGCATCAAAACAGCTTTGCTCACCTCAACTCCTTGTCCCAGAATCTTGTTCGCGGCCTCGCACTCCAATCGCTGCATCTTCTCCTCTTCGATGTGTTCTTTTTGCGCCGATTCCGGCCGAATCCACAGCGGCTCCACCACGCCCGACATGCCTGTAAATTACTGTATGAAGCGGGGCAGTAACACGAAGGGCCAAGTGTGGTGCTCGAGGGGGTTTTCGCGTGCCATGAATATTTCATGAGCGTTCGCGGCCGTGGTAAAACGAGTTGAGGTGCAAAATCTTATATTATTCATGAATAATGGACCGGGGTTTGTTGCGCATTGCAAAAAGTGCGGATAATATGAGGCAATAAAGGAGGGAAATGGTCTATTTGAGACCATGAAATAGCTGAAAGATCAAGTACAAGATCAAATTTACGGTTTTGACAAAATTTGATTCCCGCGAGCTGCGCCCTGGCGAATTTTCAGAAGTCGAGATTTTGAAAGAAATTCCGGCTTTTGTAAGTTCATACTGTGAAATGCAGCCTTTATAGAGCATTTTCGACATTGTGGACTTTTTAAAAGGCAAGTAAAGTTTACTTTTTTACTATTCCTTTGTAATTTCAGGCTAAAAAACTAAAATAATATACAAAAACGTTAAAAATTTCTCCGAACCCTTTATCTGAAACCCTCCATTCAATTACCGTCCCATTTACAACAAAACAACATCAAAACACCCCGTAGGAACTGACTTTTGAGCTCGGAACACCCGAATTTATATGAGGAATTGGCAAAAAGGAGATGTGAAGGGTAAATTACATTATTTAGCCCGAAGAGATTCATAAATTTTGACTTCACACAACAGAAGAGGTTCGTTGTGGCGGCTCGAAGACGAAAATAGAGTGTAAATTATCGAGATTTATCGACTTGCGCAATATTTTTGAGCGAGCTAGTGTAAGGTCCAAAAAAGGAGGTAAAATTAATATGAACCTATGTATTATGCGGTCGGATATGACGCAGAGATACACAGAGATACGTAATAAGCCTAGAAAGATTGATTTTAACAATCTATGACGTCTTTAAGACGATATAAAAATGAATTTTTTGGACGTCCATCTAAAATAATATAAAGTCCAGTACTGCAAGTCCAGCTCTCCCATTTGCTTCAAACTTGGCATAGACGCTGTATATAGGCTATACTGTAATCCCTCAGAATTTTAGCTCATACTTTGCAGGCTCAGCCGAGATATTCTACGATGTTTGCGTACGAGAGACTATGGAAAGGAGGAGAGACGGTTAGAGAAAAAATACTTTTTTTGGACGTATCTTTGCGGATTGCGCTCGGAAAAAGAGTAGATTTTGTAGAAAAATTATTTACCTCATTTATAATAAACCTTGAAATTTTCTAACAGAAAAAAAATCTATTTTTGGATCCAAAAATCTCAATAGTTTCTGCAAAGCGCGAGTTAAAAAGCATCTAAAATTGTCCCAATTTTCATCAAAATCTCCCCCAACAAATTTTTTTCTCGAAAAAACATCAATTAAATTTTTTCACCCAAATTTTTCGCACTGCTCTTCTCTCGTACGCATATAAGAGTGTCCCCCCTGCGTTTCCATGTGCCATCTTTTATACCGTACGCTAATCCGAAGCCATTGTTTTAAGCCGGTTATTGTCGACGGGATTATGGCTTAGCAGAAGGCCAAAAGTCATTAGCCAAAGTAGTCGTGATCGTATAGAACATTGTATTGCGTCGTAAAAGGGCTTTGAGGAGGTATGCCCTTAGATTTTTATACTTTTACAGCTCTGTACTATGAGATTTTTGGGAAAAATAAAAAACATTTTCATAGAAAATTTAAAAAAATTAAAAAAAAATCGGAGAAAAAATAAATAAAAATGACAAAAAAAATCGCGAAAAAATCACGTTTTTTTTTGTTTTTTAATTCGAAAAAATCGAAAAATTGCAAAAAAAAAAACCAAAAAAAATTCCCACCACAACTCCAATTTTTTCAATTTTTAATCAATTTTTCGTACGCTTTGGCCCAGCACTTTGGACTTATTTCGGACCAATTGGAGCTTGAAAAATTGTGTACAAAGCTGAACTTTATTAGTCCCTTCCACTAGTTGCATTGTGACCTTTCGAATGTCATGTCAACCCTGTCCTTTTGTTCATGACTATCTAATCGGCTGGTCTTTGGTTTGCAAATGGGTGTCTAGTATAATATAATATAAAAAAACGAGGCAAGATATTTTTTACGGTATAACGAGTGGCTCAAATGTGATCTGAGGGCTTTTTGGGACGTAAGAAAGTTATTTTACAGTATGCCGTGGTCAGAAAACAAAAATAAAAGGGGAAAATGTTTTTCGTATAGAAATAAAAATGCTTTTTCTTAGAAAACTTATTTTTAGAAAAAATGATTTTTTTCATAGAAAAAAACATTTTTATTTTAGAAAAAAATGGTTTTTCCCTAGAAAGTGTAATTTTTAGTAAATTTGTGTATAATAATAACAAAAATTGATTTTAAACAGTAACAAGTAGTGAATTTCGTTAAGTAGTAGGGTAAAATAGTAAGAGTAGTTACTTTTTGAGTGAATATTGGGGAATAGGGTATTCGATGGTGCTGATTTCGAAAACAAAGTCCGTTTTTTGTGATTTTGACTTTTTCTCTTAAGTAGTACTGTAAGTTAGTAACGATTTGTATTGTTTATGCCGTCAATGTCGATTGAAAAAGATTTCTTGCTCATCCTTGAGTTAACCCTTATATAACTTCAGACAAATTCCGACGAACCAGAAAGAATATTCAATTAACCAATTCAACAATTAAGAAAAAAATCAAAATTGCTACTAACTTACAGTACTACTTAAGAAAAAAGTCAAAATCACAAAAAACGAACTATGTTTTCGAAATCAGCACCATCGAATACCCCAGCCTCCAATGTTCACTCAAAAAGTAACTACTCTTACTATTTTACCCCACTACTTAATAAAATTCACTACTAGTTACTGTTTAAAATCAATTTTTGTTATTATTTTACACAAATTTACTAAAAATTGCACTTTCTAAGAAAAAACCATTCTTTTCTAAAATAAAAATGTTTTTTTTCTATGAAAAAAATTATTTTTTCTAAAAATAAGTTTTCTAAGAAAAAGCATTTTTATTTCTATGCGAAAAACATAGACCCAAATAAAAGTCAGTTTTTTGACCTCTATCTAAAATAATATCATGTTCAACTGCTCAAAGTCCACCTCTCGGATTTTCTTCAAATTTGGCATAGAAGCTCTATATGGCTCATAAATAAATCCTTGAAAATTTCAGCCCACGCCTTATAGGGGCAGCCGAGATATTCAACGATTTTTGTGAGTGAGAGATCATGGAAAATGAGGAGAGACGGTCAGGGAAAAAATACTTTTTAGCGATATATTATAGCGGATTGAGCTCGGAAAAATATGGAACTTTGCAGAAATGTTATTTACCTCGTTTATAACAAATGTTAAAATTGCCGATCTGAAAATCGCAAAAAAATTTTTGGACGTTATTTCTGCAAAACGCGAGATGATTTTGAGCTAGAATTTTCAGACATCTTTTTGACAAATTCTTCTCTAAAATTTGTGCCAAGTTTTA
This sequence comes from Bursaphelenchus xylophilus, assembly GCA_904066235.2. Classification (NCBI taxonomy): domain Eukaryota; kingdom Metazoa; phylum Nematoda; class Chromadorea; order Rhabditida; family Aphelenchoididae; genus Bursaphelenchus; species Bursaphelenchus xylophilus. The sequence goes on along the minus strand of CAJFCV020000005.1, from coordinate 2,071,824 downwards.
TCAAAATTCATAGGTCAAATTAAAAAAAAATTTTTTGGGTAATGGCTAAAAATCGGAGGTAAGGGGGGACCAAGGCAAAAAAAAAATTTTTTTTGAAAAATTTTAAATTTTTAATTCACAGGGGAAGTATTCCAAGTGCGACGCTCAGATTTGGATGAAACTTGGCACAAATTTAGAATAATTTTTTCTAAGATATATGCGAGAATCCTAGCTCGCGCACAACCGAGATTTTTAGATCGAAAGTCGGCGAAAATTTAGGACTTTTTGCCGAATTTCGGCACGAAAAGTTTCATGCCTATTTCTACCGTAAAGGATAATGTTTCTACAAAAAATCAAATTTTTCCGGACGAAACTGTCAAAGTAATGGCCAGAAAGCGTTTTTCTCTCTGACCGCTCTCCGCGTTTAGCGTGCTCTCTCGGCGGCAAAAATCGTTCAATATCTCGGCGGCGCTCGCAAAGCGCGAGCTAAAACTTTCAGGAATTGATATTTAGTCAATGCCCGACATGTGTGCAAAATCTAAAGAAAATCTAAGCGTCGCACTTAGGCATGGCTCCGGGCCGGGCTTTGCAAAATTTTCCGGCCCGTGCCGGGCCGACTAATTTCTCGGCCCGCCTCCGGGCTTCTTTTTTTAGGCCCGGCCCGGGCCGGCCCGGTTTTTTTGAAATCTGACTTTTGCCCGGAAAAAAGGAAAAAATAAGCTTTTTCGACAGAATTTTTCATTTTTTCGGACACACTGCTGATAGCGAACGTAAAGTGACCTTATGTACCTAGGTTTTGCTAAATTTTTCTTTACATTTTGCCATAATTTTCCTTTCATTTCCCGCTTTCTTTCTTTCCAACCTAGTATAAAAATTTTCCGGGCCGAACCGGGCCGGGCTTTCCAAATTTTCCAAGCCCGGGCCCGGGCCGGGCTTGGAGATTTAAGCCCGGGCCTGCGGCCCGGGCTGGGCCGGGCCGGGCTGGCCCGGGCCGGGCTGGCCCGGTTTGCAGCCATGCTTAGTCGCACTTGGAGTACTTCCCCTGTCAGATGATTTATCTGGAAAAATAAATTTGTGCCAAGTTTCATCAAAACCTACGCGTTGCACTTGGAGAATTTCCCTTGTTAATTCTACCACCAGGCCGAAAGAAAAAAACTCGTTTTCCCTGCAGCGAAATGACATTAGAGTAGTCTAAAATTTAATAAAAAACAAAAACGAAATATGATTTAGAATATCATGGTAATCAAATCAATAAAAAGCTGATTCTATTTGGTCCGTTCCTACGACTTTGTAAGCCTACAATATTTCTTTTTCCCTTTTCCAAGAATCGCCAAAAAACGAAAAAATTTCAACGTCGAATTCACTCAACTACTTAGTCCGTTGTAAAACGGAAGTTTTTTCGCAAAATAGAATGAAAATAAGTTCTTGATCAGCCCAAAAAAGGAGAAAAAGGGGGATTCCTCGAACTTGGACTCTCCAATTTTTCCCACCTCGAGAATTGTTTTTCATGAATAATTAAGTGGATCTCACATCATGCAACTTTTTTTCGGCTGCTAATTTTGGTTTGCATTGAATTTTGAGGCGTGGGAAAAAATATTTTTTTTTAAAATTTTTTGGATTTTTTTATTTTTTAAAAATTCGAAATTTAAAAAAAAAATAAATAAATATTTTTTGGTTTTTTAAAAAATCGCCATTTTTTTTATTTTTTTAGAATTTCTACTTTATTTTAAAATTTATTTTTTTTAAATTTATTTCTTTTAGCGAATTTTTGAGGCGAAAATTCAAAATTTCAATTTAAACCCGTCTTTAATTAAAAATTTTTTTTTGGAAAAAGTAAAAAAAATCAAAAAAAAATAATATTTACATTTAAACAAAAATTCAAACAAATCTAAAACAAAAAATAAATTTATGGTTCCGATAGCATAAAAGTGGAATTATTCATCATTAGTCACAGAGAAATTTCCCCCAAATTGCCCTTTAAACTTCTCAGAAAAGGATCTAAATTCCTCCTCTCATCTCTGTCACAATTTTCCCACTCTCCGCAATTTAATAAATGATAAATTTCTCACACCCAAGAAAAAATAATAAATTGCAAATCCAATAAAAATCTGTGGGTCCGTTTTCTCACCTGCTGACAATAAGTGGCCTCAATTTTTTTGCAAAGGCATGAAACTCTTTTGCGGATTTAAATGGGCAATTTTTGAGTTTTTTGAGCATTTAAAATTGAATTATACGGAAATTTTTTTAAAAAAATTTTTTTATTAAAAATATATTTTTTTATTTTTTAGACATTGAAAACTGCAAAAAATATGGATAAACATAAAATAAAATTGTTTTTTATTTTACAAACATCTCCCAAAAAAAAAAATAAAAAAAACTTTTTTTTAATTAAATGTTTTATTTTTTAGACATTAAAAACTGCAAAAAATATTGATAAACATAAAAATAAATTTTTTTTTTATTTTACAAACATCTCCCCAAAACAAAATAAAAAAAATTTTTAATAAAAAATTTCTTTTATATTTTCCGACCTATAAATCCCATATATGCTTTAAAAAATTCAACTTGAAATTTATCCAAAGTGTCATCAAATTTCAGAGCTGCAAAAATTTTTCACTTCAAAAATTTTTCCTTCGGTCCCCCCTTACCATTTTTCGAAAATATTTTTTTCAAAATTTTCAAATTCTTTATCACCAAAGAACCCAGAAAAAATTCACTTACAGATTTCGACAGTTCCACTAGCCGGATAATAAGTACAGTAAGAACAAACAAGCTTCATGTCCGACATTTTGGAGGGCGAATAATAATCGAAATGAAATCCAAAACCTCTCGGTTTATTGAGGATTCTGAATAAATGAAATTTGAAGCATAAATTATACAGACGCCCTTATTGTGGAAAACAAACAAAAAAAGGAGTGGAAGAATGAGGTGTTGTTCAGTGAAATTAGTCATTGCTCCACATTTTGCTGACAAAAAAGCTTGATACTTTTTTTAAAAAAGCTGTTTTATTTTTTTTTTTTTTTTGATCGAGTATTATAAAAAAATGACTTTTTTATTTCTCTATTTTTACTTTTTGCTCATAAAATCAAAGAAAACCACAAAAAAATAAAAAAAAGAGATATTTTAGCTATTATAAAAAGTGAAGTACTCCAACTGTAATGTTCAGATTTTCTTCAAATTTTGCACACATTTCGGACATAAACCACACATCAATTCCTGAAAGTTTTAGCTCGCGCTTTGCAGGCGCAGCCGAGATATTCAACAATCTTTGCCGACGAGAGACTACGCGAAACACGGAGAGCGGTTAGACAGAAAAAAATGTTTTTTGCTCGTATTTCTGCCAATTTCGTGGGGAAAAAATTGATTTTTTGTGGAAACATTATTCTCTACGGTACAATTAGGTATGAAACTTTTCAAAAAAAAAAAAAAAAAAAAAATATTTACAAAAAAGTGTCAAATTTTTGCCAACTTTCAGGCAAAAATTATCGATGGTTTCGGCATACTGCGAGCTATAAATTTGGTATATGGATTACAAAAAATTATTCTGAATTTGCGCCAAGTTTCATCAAAATCTCAATGTAAAAAAAATAAAAAATTCTATCGTATAAAATGTCTCCCCGAAAACCAATGTAAAATAACCAATTATTTTTTATTTTTATTGTGAAAAAGATACAGAAATTATAAAATTATCAGCCAAATTTCCCAAAAAATCTATCCTTTTTATCTTATTTATCTCGGATCAAGCCTTGGCCATTTTTCATTCGCCCGCCTGTCCCCAAAAAAGAAAACAGTTTGGAGCCGAGGAGGAGGAGGTATATCTTCTCATTGTTTTCGAATACGTTCGGCCACGTTCCTCTCCTCTTTTTTATTGGTTTTATTGGACTAGCCCGGAAACAGCCCGGCCTTTCATAAATATTGTTATTGAGAAAAAATGAAAGACCAAAGTTGAATATCAAATAAAAATAAAAAATTGGGAAAATTAAAAGATATCACACCTGCGGGCAGAAAGTTATATAGCTCGGGAATCATAAATCTTTGTTTTCTTTTCAAAAGCAAGTTTAACATAGACTATGATGAATACCGTTTATAAATATTAATCGTAACAGAATTTACTGCTTATTTCATCGGTCGTTTTACCAAAAAAAGTAATTTAGTTCCTAAAAATTTTAAATTCATACGACTTTTTATATAGCAAAAAAGTAAAAAAATTCATCAAAAAAGTAAATTTTTTGAAAAAAAAGCAAAATTTTTTCAATGGTTGTTTATCCCATTGGTCTATTATAAATGGGTGTCATCGTGACACATTAAATAAAAAATAAAATGTATAATGATCTTATATATTTTTTTTTTAATTTTATTTCATTTTATTTTAATTTATTTTTTTTTATTTTTTTCCTTTTTTTTCCTTGACTATAAAAAAAAGAAAACCCCATAGTCCTTTTTTTTCAAAAGCAAGTTTAACATAGACTATGATAAATACCATTTATAAATATTAATCGTAATAGAATTTACTGCTTATTTCATCGGTCGTTTTGCCAAGAAAAGTAATTTAGTTCCTAAAGATTATAAATTCATACGACTTTTTATATAGCAAAACAAAATAAAAACATTTACCAAAAAAGTAAATTAAAAAAAAAAAAAAAAAATTAATGGTTGTTTATACCATTGGTTTATTATAAATGGGTGTCATCGTGACACATTAAATAAAAAATAAAATATATAATGATCTTATATATTTTTTTTATGTTATTTCATTTTATTTTAATTTATTTTTAATTTATTTTTTATTTTTTTTTATTTTTTTTCCTTGACTATAAAAAAAAAGAAAACCCATAGTCCACCAAAAAAATTCATACGACTTTAGCAAAAAACATAAAAAAATTTACCAAAAAAGTAAATTTTTTGAAAAAAAAGTAATTTTTTTTCAATGGTTGTTTATCCCATTGGTTTATTATAAATGGGTGTCATCCTGACACATTAAATAAAAAATAAAATATATAATGATGTTATATATTTTATTTTTTTATTTTATTTTATTTCATTTTATTTTAATTTATTTTTTAATTTTTTTTTATTTTTTCCTTGACTATAAAAAAAAGAAAACCCCATAGTCCATCAAAAAAAATGACTTCACTGTCTTACCCGCCAAATGCGTTTTGGTTGTTTTTACACCGCTCATAGAGGACATTGTTATCTCTAATTTTTTTTGTACATAATGGAATAATAAACCAAACCCGACGACCCTAATTAATGATTCATTAAAAATTAGCAGTCAATAAGCAATAACTAATCAGTAAGCAGAGAATATCGAAAATACGAATTTGAAATTTCATAATTTTTTGAATTTAAAATTTGCAGGAGAAATCTTAAAGTGCAACGCTCAAATTTTTTTATGAATTTTTGCGTAAATTTAGATTTATTTCTTTTAACAAGAAAAGGGTCTCTGAAGAAAATAAAAAAGGCTCAAAAAATAAAATAAAAAAACGAAATATTGCAGTTAACCATAATTAAAAAAAAAATTTTTTAAAATTTTTGCACACTTGTTGGAGATAGCCCACATATCAATTCCTGAAAATCTTAGCTCGCGCTTTACAGCAAGAGCCAAGATATTCAACGATCTTTGCGGCTGAGAGAACACGGATGTTGCGGAGAGCGGTCAGAGAAAAAACTCTTTTTCGGCCGTATCTTTTCCAGGAAAAAATTGATTTTTTGTGGAAAGATTTCTCTCTACGGTAGAAACACGTGTGAAACTTTTCATGCCAAAATTTGCAAAAAAAATGTAACATTTTTTTCAACTTCCGGACTAAAAATCTCGGTTGTTTTTGCAAAGCGCGAGCTAGAAATCTCTCATATTTTTACAGAAAAAATTACTCTCAGTTTATGCTAAATCATTTCAAGACCTAAGGCAGCATTTGGAACACTGTAAAAAAATAAAAAACCCCATCGTATAAAATGTCGCCTTAAGAAAAAATTTGTTAAAATTGTCTGGCCACCCTCCACGATACCTGTAACAAACAAAAAATAAAAAAAAACAAAAAAAAATCGAATTAATCGCGCAATTTTCCGAGAAGCCGCTACTTTTCAACAACAAATTTCTTACTTGTTTTGCCCACGCAATCAAACAATTCCATTTAATCTGTCGTCAAAAACTGATCAATCTTCACGCATGCTGTGTGTTTTCGATTAAAAATTCGCAAGAGGAAATTTGGGAGCGTGGAACAGGAAGGGCTAATTATTAGGGAAAAGTTTACAGTCTCTGATTGTAAAAAGTCGGAAAAAGATTTTGCGTGGAAACTTTTGGAGCAAATTAGCTATAACCTTGAGATTTTTTCTGTAAATGGAAATGAAATTGAAAGGTTTATAGTGCAACTAAAAGTTTGTAAAAAATTTAAAAAATGGTTTTTTTCAAATTGAAAGTTCTCAAGGATTAATGACCAAATTTTCAAAAAACTTGGCCACAGCGCTCTGTATTGGTCATATTTTAAGTCCTGAAAATTTGAGCTCCCCCTTTGCGAGGAGAGCCGAGATTATCAACGATCTTTTTCGACGAGAGAGTTCGTGAAATTCGGAGAGCGCTCAGAGAAAAAATCATATTTTGGTCGTATCTCTGCCAATTTTTCTATGAAAAAATGAAAGAAGATCAGAAAAAATGTATTTTTAATACAATTGAATGATATAAGAGCCTTTTTAGCAATGACGTTTACCGGTTAATTGGTGACGAAAGAGGGAGAGCCGCGAGCCGTTGACTCATCGAAATTTGATAAGACTTGGGACAGGTAACGCTTATGACAAAGAAGTCAAAGCTCTAATAAAACGTCCTTCTCGGATCTTGCATAAACTAGAAGCTATATTACAAAAAGGAAAAATTTTACTAACAGGGGAAGCACTCCAAGTGCGACGCTCATATTTTCTTTAAATTTTGCACACAAGTCGGGCATGGACTAAATATCAATTCCTTAAAGTTTTAGCTCGCGCTCTGCGGGCGCCGCCGAGATATCGAACGATTTTTGTCGCCGAGAGAGCACGCTAAATGTGGAGAGCGGTCAGAGAGAAAACCGCTTTTTGGCCATAACGTTGGCAGTTTCGTGCGGAAAATTTTGATTTTTTGTAGAAACATTCTCCTTTGCAGTTGAAATAGGCATGAAACTTTTCGTGCCGAAATTCGGCAAAAAGAGCTAAATTTTGGCCGACTTTCGATCTAAAAATCTCGGTTGTTTCTGCAAAGTACAAGCTAGGATTCCCACATATATCTTAGAAAAAACTATTTCAAATTTGTGCGAAATTTCATCAAAATCTAAGCGTCGCACTTGGAGTACTTTCCCTGTAAGTTTACTTCCTGATAAACTTTTAAGGAAAGTGCTCCAAGTGCGACGCTCAGATTTTCTTTAAATTTTGAACACGCATTGGGTATAGGCATATATAAATTCCTGAAAGTTTTAGCTCGCGCTTTCCAAGGAGATCCGAGATATTCAACGATCTTTGAGGCCGAGAGAGTACGCGGACCGCGGAGAGCGGAGAGAAAAAACACTTTTTGGCCGTATCTCTGCCAGTTGCGCGCCAAAAAATGATTTTCTGTGGGAACATTACCCTCTACGGTAGAAATTAAAGTTAAACTTTTCATGATAAAGAACAACAAAAAACGGCCAGTTGGAGCCAAAAAATGTTGCGATTTTTACTAACTCTCACGAGTTATTGCGACTGAAGGAGTAACTATGATTTAAGCGGTCGGAAAGAAAATTTTTTATTTTGCTGCATGATGACTTCAAACCCCATGTTGAAAAACCGGTCGAAAACACCCTAGAACCGCCGAGGTGGGAGGTGTTCCCGCACCCGCTATACTCTCCGGACACCATACTTTCGGACTAACACTTGTTTCGATCGATGGCACCCGATCTGACGCCGCAACGCTTCGCTGAATACATAAATGTCAAAAATTGGCCCGTTGACTAAATCGCCTCAAACAAAAAAACGTTTTCACTGATGGTGTTCATAAGTTGGTCAAATTGTTGGAAAATGTCATAGCTAGAAGTGGTAATAGTAACTAAATATGCTATAGTGTAAAGTTTTTTGTTTTGGTTTAAATTATGAGCAGCAAAAAACGACAAAGTCATACTTCTAAACCTAATAGAAAACGCCGCGGATATCTTTTAAAAACTTTTTTCTAAATTTATACCAAGTTTTTTCAAAATTTGCCCGTCGAACTTTGGGCCTTCCTTCGTCAGCCTAGAATTGACTTCTAAAGCCTACAAAATTACATTTCACAAATTGTCATCAAAGTAAAAAAAACGGCTTTTTTAGCCTACCATCTTCGCTCAAGTCCGTGATTTTCCAATTTCAATTTACAGTCCATTACCAACAAATTAAAACAACTTGTTACTTCCGAACACCACTTTTACCATGTAACGTTAATTTGCAAAAAAAAATCATTTGCGTTTCCAAGAAGTGCAAAGTAAATACAAGTGTGACCTCCAAACTGTTTTAAAATTGCCGGTAATTTAACGAAAATTCAATGGAAATTCAAGAGCCCATGTTTGGAGGGGTTTTATTTGTTTTCCGATAAAAAAATGGTAAAACAAACATATTAAATTATCGAAAAAATATCATTTGAAGCGAAGGCGGCAGCAAAAGGAAGTATAAAATGGCAAAGTCAATTGAATTTTGAAAAATGAAATCTCAAATTTCAAAATTTTTATTTTTGCAAAAAAAGGTCCTAATTGTAAATACGACGCACAGATTTTCTTTAAATTTTGCACATACGTTGGACATAGGCCACATATCAATTCTTGAAAATTTCAGGTCGCGCTTTGCAGGGAGAGCCGAGATATTCAATGATCCTTGGGGCCAAGAGAGTACGCGAAACGCGGAGAGCGGTCAGAGAAAACACTCTTTCTTGGCCGTATCTTTGTCAATTTGGTGCGGAGAAAATTTATTTTTTGTGGAAACATTACACTCTACGGTAGAAATAGATAAGAAATGTTTCATGCCAAAATTTGGCAAAAAAAGTGCCTCATTTTTTAAAGCTTTGACACAAAAATCTTGGTTGTTTCTGCAAAGCGCGAGCTAGAAATCTCTTATTTGTTGCAGAAAAAATTGAGCTAAATTTGTGCCAGGGTTTTTTACGTCTCAAATAAAATATTGGATGACGTGCTTTTCTGGTTCTGAGGTGCGTTGTGAGTAATGATAAGAGGATTTATTGGAAAGAATTTCCTTGAAATTGTTCAAACAAAGAGATTAGTTTAAACAATTTTTTCAGCAGATTAGAAGCTTAACATAACAAGAGAAAGGATGTAAGTAAGCTACTGATAACATTGAAATAATTGCGAACGAATCGACTGTTCTGGCGGAAGATTTTAAGCCACGTTTTGCAAGTGATAGACTTGGCTCTCGGGCCGGCCCGGGCCGAAAATCGCGGCCCGGCCCGCGGGCCGGAAGAGGTCGGCCCGGCCCGGCCCGTTTCAATTTTTCTTCGGCCCGGCCCGGCCCAGCCCGCGGCCCGGCCCGGGCCGGCCCGAAAATTGAGAAGAAGTAAAAAAACCATAATTCGCTATTAGATGTGACATATTTTTCTTTACTATAACAACTAACAGTACATTTTTAAAGCAAAAAATTACTTACCAACTTTTTAAAAATTAATCAAAAAATTCCCGAGATCCGTTTTCAGACTATTAAAAATTGCCCCAAGACCAATTTTACAGATTCAGCAAGGATGGAACCACGTTTAACAAGGTGTTCAACTTCAAGATGATAGTGTTGCTTCACACGACTTCTTAATTGTGTTTTTAAGGATGTCGGTTATGTTTATTTTGAGTTTTTGTTCAAAAAATTACTACAAACACTAATATACATTAGTACTTAATAGATTTTACTAGTAAAATTACTTATTATTAGCCATTTTTCAGTACTTCCGTGCTTTATTTTTATAAAATTACGCTTACTGTGAAAAAAATATAAACCCCCTTCTTGGCTTTGCGTTTTAATTTTATTGGCAACCCAACTTTTCGCTTTGAAATTCAGAATTTTAATTTTGCCGGGCCGGCCCGGGCCGAAAGTTGCGGCCCGGCCCGCGGGCCGGAACAGGTCGGCCCGGCCCGGCCCGTTTCAATTTTGCTTTGGCCCGGCCCAGCCCGGCAGCCAAGTCTAGCAAGTGAGAGAGTATGGAAAGTTCGGAGAGACGGGCAGAGAAAAAGTTTATTTTTTGGGGAAAAAGGGTCTTTGTGCACAGACCGAGACGAAAAGGATACGCAATTTTTAAAAAGCATAGCAATTTTAATCCCAAAAAACCTAAAAATCCCGGGGGATTTCAGCAAGACGTGGGTTAAAAATTTTGAATATGTCTTGGCATGTCCCATTCTCACCAACTTTTGACCCAAAAACCCAAAAATTTCGGTTGTTTTTGCAAAGCACCAGCTAAAACTTACAGGAATTTGGCTATGTGGCTTGTTTATAACCAGAGATTGCCACGGTCAAAATTTCGGCTCCGGCTCTTAGCTCCCAGAGCCGGAGCCGAGGCCAAATTTGCAGCTCCGGCTCCGACTCTTATCTCCGTGCAAAATTTAAAAAGGCCTCCGGCTCCGAATCCCGGCTCCCGTGCAAAAAATTTCTTAAAAAAATTTTTCCAAAAATAAAAGTTATTAGTGCCGGAGATCATACAGCCAACGTTTTTGCAGTCAAGTCGCATCCTCCGCAGTGTTTTTCAAGCAATTTGGAATAACAAGATCACGAAATTTTTACTTTTCTGACCGCTGGGAAGCCTGGCTCCGACTTCGGGCTCGGGAGCCGGTGCCGAGGCTAAATTTGCAGCTCCGGAGCCGTGGCAATCTCTGTTTATAACTCTCAAAATAAAAAAAAACCAAGACATAAGATTTCCTTGTCTCCTAAAACCCTCAAAAATCAACCTCCCAAACTTTCAAGATCCCAAATCTCTCAAATTCCAGATAGAAAATTAAAAATCCCATCTTATTTCTCATCAAAAACGCTTTCACGTAGCGACAAAGCAACGTCCACTTGTGCCGTGCGTTCGGAACCGATGAACCTCAAGTCTTAATAGGCTCGTTTAACGACTTCCACGGACGTCAGGAATTGGATAAAAGAAGAGTTATAACTCAATTATGAAAGCGGAAATTTTTGGCAAAAAATTTTTAAAATGAAATCATCAGAATTTTTTGAAAAAGAGTTCAAAATTGAATTTGTAAAGGTTAAAAAATATTTTTTTAAAATGTTACAATTATTTTTTCAGCAAAATAATCGCTCTAAAAATTCGGAATTTTTGATTTTTTTTTTCAAAATTTCTCTTTCAGATATTGATGAAACTTGATAAAAATTACGGACAAAACTTTCTAGAACCATTCCTGAGATTTTTTGCTTGTGTTTTTCAGTCTCAATCGAAATTTTTAGGTCGGAAATCACCTAAAAATTCGCAATTTTTTTTGGATTTTCAAAATGGCAACCTCTTCAGCGACCATAACAAAACACTTCTACAAAAAATCAAATTTTTCAATCCACAACTAGCAAAGATATAGCTGAAAAAAAACAATTTTTCTCTGACCGTCTCCACTGAAAAGATCGCTGAATATCCCGGTAGAGCCCGCAAAGAATAAGCTAAAAATTTCAGGGATCAAGCTACAGATTATGCCGGTTCATACGCCAAAATTTAAAAAAAAAAAAATTTTTTAAAAATGACAAAATGAGGTAAAAAATTTTCAAATTTCAAAAAAAATCATCAAAAAATAACGGTAAATTTTATTACTCAAACTGTGAATGTGAAACTGTTATTAAAATGTATAGTTAATAATGAAAAATAATGGTTAAAACTGTTATTAATAATGAAAAATAATGGTTAATATTAGTCGCATAGCTGCTTTAGAGATCATATACAAATATTAAAATTGTCTAATTAAGGCTTGGAGGAGATATAGTAACAATCAAGTTAGACTTGAGGGAGGTTAAGAATACGTTAAAATACATTTGGTAATTGGATAAAAATAAAATCTGATTAAATTGCCTTAGGCGTTTACTCGCCGCTTCCTGAGCTCAGGGCAACGTTCGTAGCTGAGGTCTTCTGTCAACTTTTCCAGGTCCAGGTCTCCATCCGGCCGTCGGGGTAGTCGGTATTGACTCTTCTTGTCTTCGTATTCACTAAAAAATTCAAGATTAATCTCAAGTGCAATACAAAAATTGAAAAATTTTGTTCAAAATATAATCTCCCCTTGCCATACACTACTCTATTTCGCCTGTTATTCTCTAATAAGTGTATATTAATACCTCCGGACTTTAAATTTCCGATTTTTCACCACTTTATTTCCAACCTACCTACTACAATATAATTTGCCAAAAAATCCCAAAATTTTACTTTTCCTCTGGCCAAAAACAATTCCAAACTTTATTTTCTACCTTTCAAGAGCCCATAGCATCACCAAACACTTCACATTTTTTCCCTTCTACCTTTTCTACATCAATCTGCCTAGTACAATATAACCCAAAAAATATCAAAATCTATAATCTCCTCTCGTCCTAGCCTCTTCTAAATCCTTTTTTCTTAACTATTACACCTTTTTCTCACTCTTTACCCCAAAAAATGCTCAAATTTCCCCTTCCACCCAATTGCCATCTACTATTAGGTTTAGAAGTATGACTTTGTCGTTTTTTGCGGCTCATAAATTAAACCAAAACAAAAAACTTTGCACTAAAGCTTATTTAGTTACTATTACCACTACTAACTATGACATTTTCCAACAATTTGACCAACTTTTGAACACCATCAGTGAAAACGTTTTTTTGTTTTGAGGCGATTTAGCCAAGGGGCCAATTTTTGACATTTTTGTATTCAGCGAAGCGTTGCCGCCTCAGATCGGGTGCCATGGATGGAAACAAGTGTTAGTCTGAAAGCATGGTGTCCGGAGAGTATAGCGGGTGCGGGAACACCTCCCACCCCGCCGGTTCTAGGGTGTTTTCGACCGTTTTTCAACATGGGGTTTCACGTCATCATGCAGCAAAATAAAAAAATTTCTTTCCGACCGCTTTAATCATAGCTATTCCTTCAGTTGCATCAGTTATTGTTGATAACGGATGCCAGTAACCGTTCTACCGGTTTTCAAGAGCTCTCAGTAAAGAACATCTTGTTTATGTCATATTATACAGAGCAAAGCTTTCTCCCCGGTAATGATAGACAGCACGGTCGCTTGCGCTCCGGGTTGTCAAAATCGATTGATTGTGCGTCCCGGATCACTAAATGAAACAAAAATGACTTTCTCCCCGTCTGCCTGTCAAAATTTCGCATGTTCTCCATGTTGCGTTAGGTCAGTCCGTATGAGACTCAAGTCTCTTCTGTTTGGTTCATCCCCATTTGATGTAAACTGAGTGAAACTCCTTTCTGCGTCACGTGCAGCTTTTCGGCTAACTTTTACTGCATCCGGCCGTCGGCTTTAACCAATATTCTCCATCTACCAACTTTTTAGGTGGGTTTGGAAATCTCCGGTTTTGAACCGTTGAAGCCATTCCCAACTGATTTTTTAATCAAAGCGCGATTAACTCAAGCTATCATGAGCGTTCAATGCATCATCGGCGTTTTTGCTCACATTACACGTGCAGAATAAAGTTCCCCGCAAACGACACTTTCTTAAGGCGAAGTTGGTCATGTTTGAAGTCTTATAAAGGTCTTGATATAAAGCCCTGCCATATGAGACATATATCAGTAGATAGCGTTTTCAGCGTTCTTTCAGATGCTCTAAACAAAAATTGCGAAATTGTATTTAAACCTGCGAAAAACGCAAAATAAAAAAACGACAAAGTCATACTTCTAGACCTAATACAACATACCCTATGCCCAGAACCTCCCAAAAATGTCTTTCAACCCCTCCAAAGCCCCCAAAACCACTTACGCAGCCAAGAACACATGTCGTCCTCGGTTGGCATAGTCTTCGGCGACCATTAGGGGTGTTGGCAAGGCCGTGGCGCGGCCCACAATCTGATGTTCGTAGCACAAAGCATGTGAGAATCCTTCGATGGTATCCAGTGTAAAGGCCGGCTCATTCAAGAGTACAGTGAACCTTGGAGCTCTGGCGGATCCCTTGATGGCTGTGTGTGGTACCAGGAAGAACTGTGTGTAGATTGGATGCACAACTTTGGTGTCGACCACGGTGCCAGGCGGCACATTAAATTGATGGTCTCTGGAGTCGGGACGCGGCCTTGGGAACTCCAACGGGAACAGCGACAAGTTGTTGGCTTTTTGCACTGAGATCACACACAGCGGGATCTCCACGTCGTTGTTGGCTTCTCGAATTCCCTCCTTCATCAGCGGCACCGACAGCTTCAGGAGGTTGTCGAATTGGCCTTCCGCCACGCCGGAATAGTAGAATACAACACTCTCCGGGGCATGTCCGCGGTTCTCCTTGAAGTGGGCCACGCATCGCTTCGTCAACAAGATCAATCGGTTGTAGATTTCCAGTCTAAAAAAATTTTTATTCATCACCTTGATATCTAAAACAATGTCCGAAAACACTCTTCAAAATGGAAATTCAGCAAAAACGCACTAGATATGATAAAAAGAGATCAGTAAATGTGCAAAAAGAAACAAAAAAAAATTTTTCAAAAAAAAAATATGATCAGGGGGGACCAAGACCAAAAATTAGCAAAATTTCCAAAAAAAAGTTGCGTAAAAGCCAACCAAAGTTACAAATAAAAAACATAAATCTTTAAAACACCCTCTATCGTACCTCAGCTAACTTCTACAAACTCTTTTTTTGCTATTTTTTCCAAAAAATCAAAAAAAAATATGATAAGGGGGGACCAAGACCAAAAATTGGCGAAATTTCCAAAAAAAAGTTGCGTAAAAGCCAACCAAATTTAAAAATAAAAGACAAAAATCATTTAAACAATCCTCCATCGTACATCAGTTAACTTTTTCAAACTCCTTTTTGCCACTTTTCCAAAAAAAAAATTTTTTAATTTTCCCTTGGTCCCCCTTACCCAATTTTTCCCAAAATTCAACTTCCCAAAACTCCCAAACTCTCCATTCCTTACCTATAGGCATCAATGTACATGAAATCACCAGCAAAAGTGTCCTTGTCCTCGCATATGTTCGCACAATACCCAAGGACTCCGGGCTTTTCGTTCTTTTTGGCGCCTTTTCCTTGCGCCTTATCCACGGCGGTCTTGGATCCGGGCTGTGAGTTGGAGATGCCGATGAACAACGTTTTTCCGAGTTGTTCTTGGACTTCGGCGGTTCCGGCTCTAACACTGTAGTTGACGCCCCCCAATTTGAGGTTCGTTTTTGCGATCAAATTCTCCAGTGTGGCTCCGGCGCGTTGGATCACCTTTCGCACGGTGTTTTCGCGGATGTCTTGGGTGACGACCGTCTTGAACTTGTGTTCGGCGTGCTTCATGGAGTCTGAAATTTTATAAAACTTAGAAAAAATTCACAAAATCCAATGATATCAAATCTCAAAATCATCGTATAAAATGTCTCCTAGATAAAAATGAATGCCAAAATAAAGAAAAATACCGCTAAAAGCCTAAAAGTAAGCTCAAAAAGGTGTGCGGACTAAGCAAAAATTGAAATTTTTCAAAAAATTTTAAAATTTCAAAAATTAAAAATCATCGTATAAAATGTCTCCTAGATAAAAATGAATGCCAAAATAAAGAAAAATACCGCTAAAAGCCTAAAAGTAAGCTCAAAAAGGTGTGCGGACTAAGCAAAAATTGAAATTTTTCAAAAAATTTTAAAATTTCAAAAATTAAAAATCATCGTATAAAACGTCCCCTGTGCCAAAACCAACTCCAAAATCAATAAAAACAGTTCTCCAAGGGTCCAACACTAAACTCAACAAAGTATGTTAACGGGGGAGCAAGCAAAAACAGAAAATTTCAAAAAGTAAAAATCATCGTATAAAATGTCCCCTATGCCAAAACGAACTCCAAAACCAAGAAAAACAGTTCTCCCAGGGTCCAACACTAAACCCAAAAAGGGTATGGTAAGACGGGCTCCACCAAAAATATAAAATTTTCAAAAATTAAAAATCATCGTATAAAATGTCGCCAAAAAATTCAATTTTTCCCAAACCCTACCATGAGCAGTCTTGATGGACTCCGGACTGATGAAATAGACCAAATCCACTCCATGTTCGGCATTCTGGGCGATGACGTCATCCACTTCATAGTCAAAGATCCACCTGGTGTCGGCCAACTGTCCAATATCCATTCCGAACCTGTTGGCGGCGGTTTTCAGGTGCTGTTGGAGGCGTTTCTGGTCCGCTTCGCAGATCGCGGGCTCCATCTGGCCTTCGGTTCCGATCACATACAAGCTGTAATTCTTGATTCTGGCGCCTCGAACAAATGGGAGCTGGTCCCAGGCGGCCTCGCCGTTTTTGAGATGGCTCACTCCCGAGCTGTACTCCATGACTGGGGCCGGGAGTTGGCGGGCTTGGACCTTCATCACGTCTTTGGAGAACTTCACACCAGACGCCTCCGTATAGGGCGAGTCTCTGAGCTTGATTGCGGCCGCGCCCGCTCGCGACTCATTCACCAACACATCCGGGCGGACCGCAGCAATCTGAAACATAGCAATCACACATCGGACACCAAAAAATTTCAAAATTATTATATTACACTAGGCAAAAAAATCCTCAATTTCACCCCAAAACTAGCAAAACTAAAACAAAACGACCTAATTTAGACAGTTTAGGTCAAAATAAGACCATCAAAATTCTATATTACACATTTTCATAAAAAAATTATATTGTACTAGGCAAAAAATTTATACAAACTTAAGAAAAAAGCACATCTTAAATCCAAAAACAGCTAAAAAATGGTCTAATAAAAGCGAATAAACCATGAAATTTTACAAAATTCAAGAAAAAAAATCAAAATTTTTATCAAAAAACCGACTCAAAGCCTCAAAAAATTTTCCAAAAAACTGCCAAAACAATTTTTCAAAGGCCAAGCGTAGCTCAAAATTCCTTCTGCTACTCTACAAAAGTTCCATCTCAACCAAAAAAATTCCTAAAAACCAAAAAAAATCTCAAAAATTTACCTTGATCATGGCCGCCTTCTCTCTGGCTTCCATTTGTTTCTCCAAAACCAACTGATTATCAGCGACGACAAGCATTTCCGGTGGATAATAAATGTGTTGGCCCTTGTTTTTCACCAAAACAGCGTGACAGCGGGGCATTTCCAGTTTGATGCCTTGTTTGTAGAAGTACTCCTCCAAACTGCAGCCAATCGACGGGTTCATGGTGGTGCAGTTGGATCGATGGAAGCCGGACACCTCGATTCTTCTGGACTTGTTGTGGGTTACATTGAAGACAATCTTTCGCAGGACCGCAGTGATGTGTCCCAGGTCTCGATCCGAGGCTTGGCCTCGAATAAAATCGTTGTAATAACGCCGGAGACTGGCATGTTGATGGATGTAGTCGATCAGGTTCAAGCATGAGTGGAAAGGCGATCGGCGAGCTTAAAAAAATCAAAAAATTTTAAAAAAATTGATATTGTACTATAAAACAACGTCAAAATTTACTATAAAAAGGTCGATTTCTAAACAATTGTGTTTCTAAATAACACCATGAGGGCCTATTCCATCACCTAGCAGAAAAAAATCCCAAAAATTCCTTTGATTTCCCTAATTTATGACCAAAAACGTAAAAATTATGGATCAAAAACGTAAATTTCCAAATCCACCTTGTTTTAGCCCAACTTTCCTAAAATTTCCAACAAAAATATTCCAAAACACTTACTTTCCAACAACATTCCGACTGCATTTTGGCCTTCAGACCAACCCTCAATGTAGCATCCACTTCTTTTGACTCCAGCGGCCAAATATTTCGTTTGCCCTTCATCCAGCGGCACTTCCTCGAGGCCGTACTTGGCGGCATCGACCACATAGGCAGTTGATCCCCTTAGGGAGAGGAATTGCTTTCTAAAATTCGAAAATAAATGCATTTTTACGCGAAATTTTGCAACTGTTTTGGAGCAGATGTCTAAAACAATATAAAAAATTTCACAACTCACTCCGAGAACATTGGTGTCTGATTGACGATGAGCTCGATGATGTTGAGGATGCTTCGGTCCTTCTTGCCCGTTTCCGGGTTGTGAATGGTGGACAGGTCGCCCAATTCAATCACATTGGACTTGGCCTTCTTGATCAGGATGTCGATCCGTCGGATTCCCTTGAAAACCGCTCTTTCCTCTTCGCTGTTGATGTCGGCAATGTCGATGGTCAAGGTTAGCGTATCATCGGGCATTGGGAGGGGTTGAAGTGAGTACAATGTGGATTGGAGATCATAGTAAACGGCGTGGGGATCCCTTCCGAAAAAGTCGGGATGGTTGTGGAAAATAACTCGCCATGTTGTCCGGCAAACATTCACTCTGTCTGCGATAACCAACCTATAAAGCGCTCAGTAGAATATATTTTCTATCCGCAGCCTCCACAGCCATCAAAACATTGTTTTAGCTCAAAAATTTCTCAAAATTTAGCTACAACAACATCAGCTGATATTATCCATGACCAAAAGTCTACCAGCACTCTATTCATCCCGATCCATACATCATTAGAGACCTAAAGACGCAAGCAACAATATTCAAAACAACTTACGATTCCTCGGACTTCTTTGTGAACTCAACAGTCTTATCCTTGGGAGTCACACCGGAAATTGTCATATCGTACCGATAAATCTTTCTGTCGGGAACTTTGACCGCATACATGTTTGTGGCCACCGTGAAGGGCTTTCCAACCGTTCCTGGAGCTGGTTTGGGCATCACACTCGTGTCACCTTCCTTCAAACTGAGTGACTTGAGAAGCTCAACGGCTTCATTTTCGATTTTTGTCTTCTCTGTGAGCGTGTTTTTGTTGGGGTTCAGAGTAGTCTTTGGCCCAGAAGACATGGTGTTAGAGACCTTTGATGACAGAAGACCTGAAAAAAATTATAATCCAACCTAGTGCAATATAAAAAAATGTTTTAAATTCGCGGCAAAATCGCTTGAGAAGGTCATCTCCAGAATACAAACGGGAAATTGAGCAGTGCTGCACAGTAGAAAGCCCTCAGATCTGAATAAGAGATCTCTTTGTCTAGTGTAATATAACGAATGCAAAAAAAAAGAAAAATCACGCCACAGACTTGGGCAACAATAACACATAAGAAGCGCGGGCAATAAAAGCCCGATTAGAATGCCTAATACGAACATAAAAGAGGGAAATCATACCCCCGGACATCTGGACCTTGTGCAATATAAAAGTTGCGCAAATCCGGAATAAAAACGCCTCAAATTCGATTTGACAGATATAATTAGACGCGCTATAATTTTTAAACAATAATTTAGCGGTCTTAAAATAAAATTCCTCCTATATTTTAGTAATACCTAGTACAACATCGACACCTCCCTAAAACAATATTCTCGCTGCGGCACTTTCCGTCAATCCGTTTTTTACCTTCCATAACTCATAAAAACCACATATAAAAAATCCTGATAACAAAAATGACCAAGAACATGCCAAACGAACACTTTTTTTCGAACAGGCCAAGGATAACAGAAGCACGTTCCGAAAGACCGAAAAAAGAGACTCGGCAGCCATGTTGCAAATAGGAAAGAGGGAAAAAGCCTCCTCGCAAACACACAAAAGGTCACTTCGTTCGGGGTGGAGTGGCGAATGGCAAGGCCGGCCATAAAATTTCCACAAAAAAGAAGGAGACGATCGGGCCCCGGAAAATGTGTTGGCCGATCGTTTTGTAAGACAGAACGCCGACTCCAAGACGAATTCAAAGCGAATCAACACTGTGGAGAAGCTGGATGAATAAAGGCCGGGTGTTTATTTGGGAAAATAAGCGGGGAACAGCGGAATTTCGGAGCAAGAGGAGAGGACCTAAAGTAATATCGAAAAACGCGGGAAAATTGGGGAAAATGACGGAGAAAGCGCATGCACTGCTGTCAGACTATCTGAAAGAGCCAAATAGCTGAGGATCAGACCGTTTTTCCGTCAAAATTAGGTAGGACAATACAAAACTTTGGATGCCATGGATAAGATCTAAAATAATGTCAAAAAACAAGTAAAAACATCAAAAAAACTGTTGCGAAAACAAATATTACGGTGTAAAAAAGAATTTACGACTGATTTCCACCTACCAAAACCCTCTAATTACCTTCTGGCAGCTGCAAAAACCCAGAAACCTCCGCAATTTCCTCACTGACACATTTTCTGGACAACTCGGGAAAATGCGTCATCACAATTACAAAAGCCAACCTTCCGGTGTATTTTATGACGAAATAAATTTTAGTCAACGTCTATGAGACATCATCACGCGATTTTGGCATGGTTTACATGAACTATCAGAAGAATTAAAGGTGTCATTATGACGGATTTTCTGGAATTCCGAATTAAACGGAAATTTGGTGATTCCTGCGAATGTCCTCGAGCGAAACCTATCGTATGTGTTACGTGAAGAGCAATACATGCCAGATAAACAAGATAAGATCTGTTTTTGCGCGAGCTGATCGGGAAATTCACCTAAAACAATGTTGCTGTTGTCAGCAAACAGAAAAATTTGAAATTACAAAGCTACAATTGAACCTGAACATGTTGAAATGGGATTAATAGACCTTCACCGTCTTCTAATCGAAAAAATAGATATAAAAAACGAGTCCTCCCATTAATCATCAGATAATTTATATTGCACATGGTATCCTGCGGAGTCGCAAAAAGTGCACATAAAAAGTCTCAATACAGCTGTCGCACTACCGATTATATCTCAGAGAGTCTCATCGCGACTTTGACAGAAATTTTTAGCGGTATCTCGGAAAGAGAGAGGCTTTACGATCTTGTTTTAGCTAAAGTAATATAATTTAAGGTAATGTTGGCTGTAAATATTGACACAAAAACAGACTCTTCATATTTTTGACGCTTCTTCTGCCTCTATGATTTCTTGGACATTTCTTAACATTCGGCATGCAGCGTAACAATATTACGTACATATAATGTACGTCATTAAAGCTTTTTCGGAATTTTCGACCTGGCGGCGTTATAGAAAAAGAAAATCGCCCAAAATCTCGCGTATGTACGTTTTCGACTACTGGAAATCCAATTTTCTAAAAATTAAGTTTCTCCGATAACGGTAACATAGGTATATTGCAATCCGGTCGATAAAAATTGACCGTAACACCTTCGTAACAAAAAACCGACAGAATTTTATTTCAGATTCGGAATCAGCATAAAATTCTGCATATTATACACATAATGTGATGCCGTAACTCTAGGGGGGAGATTGCGTAGTATATTGGATTTTGGCAAAAATTACGTTCAAAAGGTCGCGGGTTCGATCCCCGATTGGTGAAAATAGTGCAAACACGACGGAAATCGCATTTAACGGAATAAAAACTCGCTTTCTTTGTTTTTGCCCAAAATTACCGTACGACGACATACTGTAACATCTTTTTTTTTAAGAAAAGATATGCCCTAATCGAGAAAATTAAGCATTATTTTAGCGCAAATCGAGTTCAGGTGTATGTTTTCGACTATGTAGAACATTTCTGTAATTATCGCTAAAGACAAAAAATCACATCTAAGCTATATTACACTTGAGGAACATACCATTTCGAGCATAAAACGGGCTACTGTAACCAGAAGCACTTTTAAATACGCTAAAAATAAACCTCAACTTTCATCCAATAAACCACAGAAACTTCAAAAAAAAAATCAAATTAACAACTTTTGAGATACGGCGCATTCAATCTCTCATGTACAAAGTCATCAGAACCCCAGAAGCTGAAATTATTGGGGTTTGAATGGGAAGTACTTTTTCATAGTTTCCAGTACATTCTTAGCTTTGTCAACGATGATGCTGCAAGTTTCAGATGAAAAAAGTGCACAACCTTTTAGTCCTTTTACTCTCAAGGGAAGTACCCCAAGTGCAACGCTCGGATTTTCTTTAAATTTTGAACACACGTCGGGCATGAACTATATAACAATTCCTGAAAGTTTTAGCTCGCGCCTTTCAAGCGCCGCCGAAATATTGAACGATCTTTGCCGGCGAGAGAGTACGCTAAACATGGAGAGCGGACAGAGGGAAAACATCTTTTGGCCATAACGTTGCCAGTTTCGTGCGGCAAAAATTGATTTTTTGTGGAAACATTACCCTGTATGGTAGAAATAGGCATAAAACTTTTCGTGCCGAAATTCAGCAAAAAGTGTTAAAATTTCGCCAACTTTCGATCAAAAAATCTCGGTTGTTTCTGCAAAGCGCGAGCTTGGATTCTCGCATATTTTTGAGAAAAAAATATTCTAAATTTGAGCCAAGTTTCATCAAAATCTGAGCATTGCACTTGGGTACTTCCCTTGTCAATAAAAAGCTGAAAAAGGAGGCTATTTTTCGTATAAAATGTCTCCCAGAAACCGCAGTTTGAAAATCCGCGCATTGCGCCCAAATTCTCGGCCAAAGAGGAAAGAATCTCGGAAGTGGAAGGTTCCGCAAGAACGGCCGATTTTTCGAACATTTTCACTTGAAAATCAACCGCTTTTCGAAAAAAACGAAGATCAATTTTCAAAAAGTTCATTTTCCCACAAAGTTTACAGAATTTGCATAAAGTTTTTCAGAATTTGCATAAAAATGCGTGTCGTCCGTGGAAAAAGTTTTCTTTCGTCGTGTTGTCGCCACGCGGTCAGTTTCTTCAAATTCTGTCCTGCTGAACGGTCGAACGTGACCTATTCTACACGGCCATGGATCTTGGCAAAGTCGCAACGATCATCCAGGCTCTGAACGCCTGCGAGGTGCTGTTCGGCGATGTCAAGCCGAACCGCTTCGAAGTGAAGTCGTTCAAGATGACGGAAGGCCAGATCGAGCTGTTCGCCACAAAGGATAACGCGGCTTCATTTGAAACGTAAGCGATTTTTTTATTATTTTTTGTAATAGTATAATCTTTTCTATTTTATCTGTTTTCAGTGTCCCAATCAATTACACTGGTCCTGCTTTCAAAGAAATTCAATTGCAAATGTCGATCCAAGGAAACAAGACAATTGTCGGAGGTCAAGTGGTCAATGGTATTTTGTAAGTTTGCGGCCTGGCCCGTTTGAGGAGGAACCGTTTAGACTTTTTTGGGCGCATTTAGCGCACTCATCTGGGGGAAAAACGAAAATGGGGTTAGTTTAAGAAGCAACTTTTGAACATCGCTTTTGGGCTAATTCTAAAAAGGGGATTTTTACCGATTTGGGCACGGATATTGTCGCTTCTAGTTGAGTTAGTATGATCGTGCCGACCCATCATTTCAATCAAAAAAAGATCAATCTTATATCAGTCTGTCGGGAAAATAACGGCGGGTCGTCGCAGCAAAATGTCTCGCCTCGCCGCTATCGCAGCCCAAATCCCAAGCCGCCGCTTGCAGTCGCAAAGCGTTGATGAGGGATTCCGAGGCGCGACGATCCGCCGTTATTTTTCCGAAAGACTGATAGCTGCTTATGTTTCCGTTATTTTTTAGAAATTGTGCGGTGATTGGAGACGACAAGGAATTGATACAGGTCGCCAATTGTAATAATGACTACTGCGCATATCTGTTTGAAGACGCGGTGTATGTGATCTTCAATTCTCCTTCAATGCATTCTCAAGTGTACAAGGGTCCAGGGCAACTAGATATGGAAAAAAAACAGCCTAACATCAGTTGCGCCCATCGATTTGGAGTGGATGACGTGAAGCGTGCGTTTTACTTCAAGAAGAACGGCACATGCATGCATGAGTTCTTTGACGGCTTCAAAAATCCTTGGAGTCCAGCGGAATGTGATAGCTTCGTCCCTATCACTTTGGAGCCGGACACTCCCACGCAATTTTATCATCTGGTGAGTCTGTGGGAAAGTTTTATAGATTTTTTGGCGCTATGAGATACTATATAATTGTTGTATAAATTTTTTGTTTCAGCGACACCTCATGATTGTAACCGGCTGCCAGATGCCCCGATTGATCACGGAGAACATGATTGATAACACCTTTATACAGTTCACCTTCATCGATCCGACTGTGACAACAACGTGAGTTTTTGTGTTCATAATATATATTATCTCTGACTTTTCCAGCATCTCCACGAGTACAACCATTGATGAGGCCGCGGAAATGAGACTCCTTGCGCTGGTAGCCGGATGTGTGGGAGGTGGAACTCTGCTTGTTTTGGTAGCTACCCTAATCGCCGTTTTTTTGGTGAGTTTCCTGGAGTTTTTATCTATGCACACTTTAATTTTTGTATTTGATTTAAAAAATTTTTGACTTTTAATTTTTTTTTGTTTCAGAAATGCCTTGGGATAAACATTTGCTGCTGCAAGAAGAAGAAGAAGGTGGCCCCCAAGAAAGCGCCCCCCGTGCCCGTCCGAAGACCCCCACAGCCCTATGACCTGTATCCGGAGTACAGTATGGACGAGAAGACGAAAAGCATCAAAGCGGAGCCGAAGGTGGAAAAGAAAGTGGCAAAGAAGCCGCGAAAGAAGAAGGTGAAGCCGGAAGAGAAGCCGAAGGTGGTGCAGGGAATTGACAGCAAAGAAGTGGACTGCGCTCAGGATTCGATGGGGTAAGTTTCTGCAGTTCAAATTTTTTGAAATTTAGGCTTGGACTGGAGATTAAAATCAATTTGAAATTTTTGAATTTTTGTTCGAAAAGATCTCCCCTTTTCTGAACTCTCCCCCTCATTTTGAAAATTGAAAAATTGGGTGTGACATGTTATACGATGGAATTTTTTTCCAATTGAAAAGAATAAGATGTGACATGTTATACGATGGATTTTTTTTTCAAATTGAGAAAGAAATTTCATTATATAACATGTCACACCTAATTTTTTCAATTTGACAAGGAAAGTACTTCTATGGGGTGTGGAGTTACAGGTCGAGATATACATCAAAAAATTCGCAAAAATTTTCTGATTCAGAATATATAAAAATTAGCTGCCTAATTTTGGTCTGATGACATGTTTTTGTCCTCAGAAGTTTTCTCGCGACACCATGCAAGTGTCTTTTTGACCGTGTTTTTACCAATAAAAAATTTTTGTTTTGTGCTAAAATAAATTCTGAGGCCTTGACAAGCCTTAAAATATCAAATTAGATTACAACTACACCTTAGAAGTAGTTCCAACGTAAAAAATAGGTTCTAGTGTGGCAAAAGGAATCGAACCCGTCCCCTTCGGATTCCCAATCTAGCGCTCTAACCACTCGGCCACACCGCTCTCTTCCGAAGGAAGAGACCGAGCTCGCTTTTGTTGCCGCAGATTTTTTTCCTCGAGAAATACATTTATTGATAAAACTCGTTGACAAACCAAAATTAGGCAGCTAATTTTTATATATTCTGAATCAGAAAATTTTTGCGAATTTTTTGATATATATCTTGACCGGTAATTCCACACCCCATAGAAGTACTTTCCTTGTGAAAAAAATTTTCATCGTATGACCGTAAGGGGGAGAGTTCAGGCTCAACCGAAAATTTTTGCAGAAAAAAGTGATTTGCGGTCTTTTTTTGACCACTTGCTTTTCAGAAACGTCGACGAGAACCTGAAATCCATGAATCCATTGGACCACATGCCTATCGACGATTTGGAGAATGTCAAGTTGGTCAATGATCCCGAGTTTGACGGGAAGGTCCCCGAGGTCTTGGAGAACGTCCGAACCTACGTGTACGTGAGGAAGCTGGGCCAGGGCGGTTTCGGCGCGGTCTACAAGTACCGCGTGGGACACATTGGCGATGAATTTGTGGCCATCAAGTTTGTGAAGGCGTCGAATGTCGAAGAACTCCGCTACGCCAAAAAGGAATTCATGCAGGCCCGGCAGATCGAGCGGCTCTTGGGAGAGTGAGTTTGGGCGGGGAATTGGTCTTATACAGTGTGAAAAGGCTATTTTTTGCACAGCAATTCTTTATTATGCAATTTTTGGAGACTTTTGAGTTTTAAAATCTTGGAAAGTTTGATATTACCTTGTTTTATTAGCCATTTTGGATTCTTTTCAGCCAAGACACCTTGATCGTGACGATCTTGGGAATAGGCCGCAACGTGAGCGCCATGTACATGGTCATGCCCTTCTACTACCGGACCTTGACCTTCCTTATGTACGAGGATGAGCCGCTTCAGCTCCAGAAGAAATTGATCATCGCCTACCATTTGTTGCGGCCAATTTTGCAGCTCCAAAAGGTGAAGTACGCTCACTTGGACTTGAAACCGGATAATTACATGCAAAGGAGTCCCTATTCGAATGCGGTAAGGACTTGGTGTTTTTGTTGCGTTATTGCCATTTGTTATTCATTCTTTTGTGATGTCATTTTCAGTGTATTCTTTGCGACTTTGGACTGGCCAGACGTTTCGGTTGTAAGCGCGGCGGCGCCGAAGGCAGCGCCGACTACATGTCAGTGGCGTCCCATACCCATCAACGCGTCACCCTGTTGGACGATATGCAGTCGTGGCTGATCACGCTGATAGCCATCTTTCGGCAAGACCTTCCGTGGAGACTTGAAGGGAACCCGAGGGTGAGACCAACCTTTTTTGGCCATGATTGTTTTGCTTTTAGATCAACTCAAAAGGGGAGGAGTCGGAGACGGGGTTGCACACCGATCAGGCCGATTACAGGGACAAGTTGTTCTTGAAGAACTTGTACTTTGAGAGTGTTGGGCGAAGTTCTGTCCAGGACACGGTTATCTGCGATTTGGCCGAAATGATCTGGTTCAAGGACAGGAGAGATATGATCAGCATGAAGCAGGTGCTGGCCTATATGGACAAGGTGAGTAGATGCAAAAAAATGGGAAATTTGCATATTCAAAACTTTATGCAAATTATTTTGTATATACGAAACTTGTCTTTCTTTTTACTCTCCGAATTTTCAGCTCCCAGAGAAGTACAATTTCAAGTACACGGATTATTGGTTCGACGAAAGGGTCAAGTACAAAGACGTCAAATTAAGTCAAGCCGATGACGTTACCCAGAAGTCTTCCGGAGAATCTAAACCCTCTAAATGAAACAGGAGTTTTTAAAAAAAAATATAGGTTTTACAGTAGAGTTTTTTAAAAATAAAGTTTTTGTAAGATTTACTGTTGCGTTCGTAAAAGGTAGGGGTGGTTGGTAAACATGAACGCTTTCCCATGAACGTGAGAATGAAAATAGAAGAAAAAGGAAATTTTATTCGGGCCTGGGCGCAACACTGCTGGTCGGGTCAGGTTTTCTCATGGGGTGGTCAAGTCTTCCCACCAAATATTATTTTTTCCTCGAACTTCAGTCAGTTATCGGAGATAAGTCATGGGAAATCTGGCCAGTTCTTGTTTATTATTTCAAGAACAAGTTCTAATTTATTTTTAGAAACCAACTTTGATGGGATTACGTTGTGATTTTCATACAAATTTTGGCATTCTATCTATCAAAACATAATTGGGCAGGCTTTTAGACATTTTCTTCATGTCCAGATTTGATGCAGACTTTAGGTAGTGATGAAATATAACGCTCAAACTATGCGAAATATTTATAAAAATCAAGGGCAATACTTTGAAGGATCATCGAACACGTAGTTTTAACTATTCGTATAAAATGTCTCTCGCAGACTGCAGTTTGAAAATACGAAGACTGCGCCCAAATTGTTGGCCAAAAAGGGAAGAAACTTGGAAATGGCCAAAAGAAACGTGGACAGCTCGCCAATAAAGCCATTTACGGGCGTTTTTGTTGTTTCCAGACCTCAGTTTTCTTTGTTTTCAACACTTTTGTCGTTCGGGATCAATTATTGTATATTACACTAAGTTTTTCCAACGAAAAAGCCTATTTTCAACACCCGGAGTAAGGCTATGTTATGTTGAATGACCTTGTGTCGCTGGTTGACCACTGACGACCTCCATAAGCGGTCAATTACACGGCTCTTGTTGTTTTTTCCCCGTTTTATGAGCGGCTTATCGGGAAGTGATGCTTTTTCGTATAATTCTGCTGTGTTGTGTGCGAAAATGGCTGCTAAGCGCTCTTTACCAGCTGCTTTAGGTTATCAATCGGTTTTTACGAGAATTTTTGACCATCTTTCTTGATTCTTTAGAATTTTTATATTATTTTAGACGAATTTTGTGGAAGAATTTGTTTAGGTCAATGTGCAAAGTAGACGGTGTTTTGGGTGGAGTGTTATACATCATTTAAAAGCCCGTGAAGAGTAGAATGAATGAGTATGTTCGTATTTGGCTGAGTGGATTCATTGTGGTAGAAATTTTCGCCTGAAATATGCTTGCTCGTCCATGTGTAAGATAATGTAAACTTGATGGGTTTATGAATTTTTGAACGTTTCTTTCTTTGAAATAATATCCGCATTTAGTTTTAGGCTTACAAGAATATATCCCTGGGTTTTTAGAAGGCGGAGAAATCATAAATTTCTTTATCTTGCACATGTACCAACATCTGATATTTCGACAGCTATTTCTGGAATCCTAAGAGCGTTTGACGAAAATGCCGGCGAATGTTCGAAACTATGCTTCGCGAGGTTTCGATTGATATATAAACCTTGTTGTTTCAAACTATGCTTCATACAGATTTCTTCAGTTCTCTCGGTTAGTCATGTACAATATCCAAGCTTTGTTCTGTACTCGTTCCGACTATAAAAATTGGTAATTTTTTTCGCCTCACCGCCAATTCGATTGTTTTCCGTCGTTAAAAACAATTAGTATCAACGCAGTAACGTGGAATGTCCTGTTTACACGGACGAATTATACAGTCGAGCGGAGGGATTTTTGTGTTTTAGGAAGGCAGAACTCTTGCCCATTGTACAACAGGGGATGCAAATTGGCGCTTTGCGATTTATGATGACAATTGGAAGCGATTCTTTGGGGCGGCGATTACACTGGGCGCTTGTGTTTTGTGCTTGCAGGGTTTCGCGGGCCTTTTTGTGGCGATTTCTCTTTATAAAAGGCGGGGTTGGAATAGATTATAATCCGTAAGATGCTATAAATAGCATAGTGAAGGTGTTGGAAACTGTGTTAGTCAGATGTGCTTGGAGTTTTGCCAGTTTGACAAAAATTTTGGGATTACTTGATGTCTAGTATAATATTGGAATTTGTACTGTAAATCGGTTGAGAAATGTGGAGTAATACCTGTCGGTTGAAAGCCAGTGAAAGTTACTATTATAAGATACCTTTTATTTTTTCCTGAGGTTCTTGGAATTTGGGTTTGAAGTATTGTCAACAAACGTCAAGGTGAATATATTTCGAGGCTGAATTTCTCGAGTAGCAAAAGCATTCGGCAAAAATTGAAAGGATTTTCTAGTAGTACCTTTCATGGACTTTTTTATGAACTATACTGCTTTTTCTTTGGCTCTCCGCATCTTAGTGAATTTCGTATATTACACAAGATAAGCTTTGAGTAAAAAAAGTATCAATGGATATCATTACAGACCTTTTGGTTGGTTCAGAATAAATTTTAGAGTTGTTAGAGATGCCATGAGAGTTATTTTGACCCCAAACTTTTTTTTGATTCATCCAATTTTGACCTTGTTTAGCCGAAATCACCTAAGGTTCCAATTTCTTCGAAAAAGTTTTAAGCAGTTCCCTTAAAGTTGATGTAATTACTAATTTTTCCCTGGGAATCATCAATTACGTTTAACTCGATTAAACACCAAACACGCGCTGTAAACAAAAATATTGACGTAAAAAGTGGCTTGAAAGTTTCATTTTCACGGAAATCATTTTTTGAAGAGGGCATGGAAGAGAAACAATTTCATAAATCGGAACGTTGGAGTTGAAAGTGATGGACGAGAAATCATTTCCGGCCCTCTTATTACTTTTTCTTTTCGATTTTACTTGGGAGGTTTGGAATTGGGAGCTTTTTATGCAGAATGAAGTCTAAAATGATTATTTTTGAGATTTTTTTGATTATTTGTGGATAGAGAAGGTTGGGAATGCTGTAAAATGACTGAATCTTTTGATGTAAGGGCTTTTCAGTTTGTTTTGATCAACTTTTGAATAAAATGACCTGAAATCGTCTAACATTAGGAGCAAAATGGTGTGTTTTATCAAAATTCGGATGATTTCTTTTGATTTATGGACAGACTAAGTCAGGGTCGACTGTAAACTTAAAGAATCTTTGATTTTGAAGTTTGTCTGACTTTGTTTTTGGGATTTTTTTGACAAGGAAAGTACTTCTATGGGGTATGGAGTGACGGGTCGACACATACATCAAAAAAATCGCAAAATTTTTCTGATTCAGAATATGTAAAAATTAGCTGCCCAAGTTTGGTTTGTAAGGGCGAAAAAGCTTCAGAAATTTTCTCGCAATATCACGAATGCCTTTTTGATCAAGTTTTTATCAACTCAAAAGTTTTTGTTTTGAGCTTTTTTTTACATTCTGCTATTAAGGTGCAGTCTTAATTTAATTTGATATTTTAAGGCTTGTCAAGAAGCCAGGGTTTACCTTAGCTCAAAACAAAGCTTTAGATTTGGTAAAAACTTGGTCAAAAAGGCATTTGCGTAGTGTTGCGTGAAAAGTTCTGGGGTTTTTTCGCCCTTACAGACCAAAATTGGGCAACTAATTTTTACATATTCTGAGTCAGAAAAATTCTGCGATTTTTTTGATGTATGTCTCGACCTGTAACTCCATACCTCATAGAAGTATTTTCCTTGTGATTAAAATTACTTAGCATCTACCGTAATATCATAAAATTGCAAAGCTGATGATTTTCCTACAGTTTATTCGCAAATCTATCGTGTAATCGAATTAGACGCCTTTTCACACTAAACAGTTTTGTAAAAATCAGTCCGTTTTTTTATTGTAACACCTGTAATCGGCTAATTAACTCCTCCTCCCCTCTAATTTTGTATGCTCCCAAACACAACTCCCCAAATCACTGTATACGGTGAAAACACCTTTCATTTTGAACTTGAGCGTATGTAGTGTGAGTCTGTTTACGTTTCGGTCCATTTTCGCGAACCCAGCGGAGTTTGCTCCATTCAAAAACAAGGTACATTCAAAAAGAAGGGTAAAATTTGGTTTCTAATGTAAATATTGGAAGAGATGGGATTATACCCGAGCCCTGGGCGGAACAATAGACACGTACTGTAGAAAAGGTCTGGATCACTGATCATTACATACTATTTTTAAAATTTTTTGTCGAGAAATCAGTGAGGGGTCCAAGGGAAAATTTTTTGAAAAAATGGCCTTCTCTTGCCATAGTTTTAATTTTCTTCAACTGTTATGTTGTATTTGACTTCTCATTATTTATTCTAGCGATCCAGATGAATCCCGCTTTTTGCCAACCAGTTTGATGATTATTTTTGACCTTTCGTATAAAATGTCACCTTCTAAAATTCGTGGTGAAATCGAAAATTTTGACTGATTTTATCGCGAGAGGACCATTCATAGGCTATCAGGAGACGAATTTTTATTTATCTTCTCATTTCAGTGACCATTCAATACACTACCTGATACTAACGTCTACTACAATATCAATATGAATTATAAACAGGTAAGGAAAACTTTGTGGTAAATAATGAATTTTAAAGCTGTTTTTGTGGTAGTATTATAGCTATAGAATCAAAAGGAAAAAAATTGTAGGGGAAAAAATTGTCGACCAGTCGAAAAATTTTTTTTGACCGTCTAAAGTAATGTCAAAAATTTTCAGATAATCTCAATTCAACGCCAACACGTCCTCACCGGCATTCCAGCCCAACTGTCGACTCGCCGCGACCAGCTTCATCGGCTTGCGAAGCTCCTCAAAGAAGAGGAGGCCGCACTGTGCGAGGCCGTCTACAAAGACCTCCGCCGAACCCCGACGCACACAAAATTCATGGAATTTGGCATGGCCATAAACGAAGTTCAAGTGTGTTTGCGACATCTGAACGAATGGGCGCAGCCCGAGCATGTGGAAAAAGGGCCGGCGCAGATTCTGGACACCGCCATGATCGTCAAAGAGCCGTTCGGAACTTGTCTGCTGATCGCACCTTGGAATTACCCATTGTTGATGGTATTCTTGCCTCTGGCGACTATGCTGGCTGCTGGTAAGAGCTGTCTTGGAGTTTATTCTGAAAGAAAATTGAGATTTTTTGAAGGGGTTTGAGGGTTTATGGAGAGAAAACGTAAAAATTAGGGAGGAAAAACGTAAAATTTCTTAAAGGATTTTTTCAACCGACAATTTGCAGGATTTCTTCAAATTTTGTGGAAATAGTCTGTAAGACCTACTAATGAATTGCTGAAAATATCAGCTCTGATTTTGCGGGCAGAGTTAAGATACGTAAAAATTCTAAAAATTGAATTTTTAGGATTTTTTATCGGAAAATCTCGGTTATTTTTGCAAAAAGCAAGCTAATAATCCCCAGTATGTCATAGGAAATTGTGATCTTAACTTACTAGGGAAGTGTACAAACGAACCCTCACCAAATCGCAAGTGGTATACACCATTGGAAAGCCCTTGAAAAATGGTGCAAGGTACCATTTTCATTTTTTGCAGAATGCCTTTCCGCGACGACATACTGTAAATTGTACTATTTTTAGGTCATTTCGCAACAAAAATCTTTCTTTCTCTTGAGCGGATAAAAATCCTCGAAGAGGGTTGCTTCAATAGTGCAGTGGTTGCGGAGCAGGCTGATAAGCCAAACCAAGCTAGGTTCGATTCCCAGCTTGGGGAAAAACGTTTTGCGTTCTTACAGTTAGGATAATATTTGAGTTAAATTTTTACAAACGCTTTAATTTTTCTTGAAAACGGTAGATTACGGTTATAATCATCAAACTTACATGTTTTTCAAGATTAAACAAAGTGAAAAGTGTTTTTTCACGTTATGGGTATCTAAAACCAGTAAATATCATATGTAAAATGGTTTTACTGGCAAGCGCCAAACTTCATAATAATTCTTAGGCCAACCTAGTAGCAATACGTATCATTTAACGTTTTGAAATAAGATTTATTTTGCCCTACAGCAGATATTGTAACTACTTAAGGGACAAATCAGCCGTTTATAATTTTTTGCCCTAAGGCATTCTGCAAAAAATGAAAATGGTACCCTTCACCATTTTTCAAGGGCTTTCCAATGGTGTATAACACTTGCCATTTGGTGAGGGTTCGTTTGTACACTTCCCTAGTTAGGTCAAGTTTCATCCAAATTTTCCGACATTTATTTTCATATTTTTCATTATTTTAGGCAACACTGTCATAATCAAGCCTTCGGAAGTGTCGCCAAATGTCGCCGAAGCCCTCAAAGACGCGTTCGCCAAGCACTTCGACCCACGTCAGATCTCCGTCGTCCTTGCTGATGCCGAAGGTACCGGAGAACTGCTGAAGGAACGCTTCGATCTTATCCTTTACACTGGAAGCACCGCAGTTGGCCGTGTAATCATGAGAGCTGCTGCGGAACATTTAACTCCTGTGGTTTTGGAGTTGGGAGGGAAATGGTAAGAACTTTTTGAATGTTTTTTTTTGAGTTTTAGGCAGAGAATATCAGATATTACAAAAAAAAATTTGAAATTTTTGATAGGTAAGGGGGGACCAAGGGGATTTTTGAGGAAAAAAACATTTTTATGAACTTGAACATTTAGTTAAAAAACTGTTTTTAATGGACGGCTTCCATAGCGTAGACGGTAATTTTTGAAACGAAATTTATGTTGGCCATCAAAAATCACTTTTTCAAAACTATTCAGATCCTCATGAATAATATAAATTTCAGCCCGGTAATCGTCGACTCCACCGCTGATATTGCCTGCACAGCTCGAAGATTGGCCTGGGGAAAGTTCATGAACAACGGTCAGACCTGTGTTGCCCCTGATTACGTCTTGGTGAATAAAAATGTAAAAGACAAACTGCTCATCGAATTGAAGAAAACTCTTGAAGAATTCTACCCAGAAGTCGAGTCATCCAAAGATTATTGTCGAATCATCAATCAACGGCATTTTGAGTAAGTTTGAGGGATCTTGGAATGATTTTTTTTGGGTTGAGATGTCTAGTGTAATATAATTTTTGACAAAAAATACAGGATTGGGCGTTGCGAAACTTTGTGGATAGTCAAAGGAGTGCATAGCCAATAGCTGTGCCAATTTTCGCCAAAATCGGGTGATGATTTTTTGAGAATTTACTATTTTTGGTCAGCTGAACCTACTAAAATATAATTTTTTTAATTTATAGCCGTCTAAACTCTCTCCTTGACCGATCCCGTGGAAATGTGGCCATCCAACCGGCCAAACCCAACCGAGACGACCTATTCATCCCACCAACGGTCGTTGAAGTGGACCCCGACGACGCCTTGATGGAAAGCGAAATTTTCGGCCCAATTTTGCCGGTCGTAACGGTTAATTCGGTGGATGAAGCGGTCGAATTTGTCCTAGACAGAGAGAAACCACTCGCTCTGTACCTATTTTCGACCGACGAAAAGGCCGTGGACAAGGTGGTGAAGGAGAGTCGGAGCGGCGCGGTTACTGTAAATGACGTTGTACTTCATATGACCTGTAAGTGATGAATTTGAAATTTATTTGTGTTGGTTTTTAGTGGACACCCTACCATTCGGAGGCGTCGGCCAAAGCGGATTCGGCCGCTATCGAAGCCGACATGGCTTCGACCAGTTCAGTCATCATAAGGCCGTCCTCAAACGAACCTTTTTCGGCGAACAGCTTGGAGCGTAAGTGCATTTTTGGTACTTGATTTTTAGTTTTGAAGCGATTTTTTTGAGAATTTTTCGATTTTTTTCGAAATTTGCGAAAAAATCGCCTTGCTCCCCCCTTTACCAATTTTTCGGATTAAAAAAATTTTTTTTTTCTTAGATTTGGAAGAAAATCGGCATAGGTTTAGAGGAGATTTTTAGAAGACGTTGTGGTGAGTTTTAGCTCACCCTTTTGCATAAATGGTCGAGATTTTTAAGTGAAAAGTTGGAAAAATTCTAAATTTTTTTTTGATTTTCTTGTCGAAAATTTTAGGTCACAGTAAACAAGAGGTATGTAATATTTTTGCAAAATTTTTATTTTTTTAATCCAGAATTGGGAAGGTTATAGTCGAAACATGCCTTTTGTCTGACCGACTCTCCTCATTTCGCGTGCTCTCTCGTGAAAAAAAGAATGTTGAATATTGTGGTTCAGTTTGCAAAGTGAGCTAAGATTTCTAGCGATTCGTTTATGGCCTGTTTACAGTGACGATTGATCCAGTGGCAAAAACCCTATCAGTATGCATCCGAGAAGTATCAAAAAATGTGGCAAAATGCCTCCGTCTCCAAGTGAAAAAAACTTTGTTTTGAAGGGCGCGCAAAAAACCCCGCCACAAAAATTGCGGGCGCGCTTTTGAAATCGGTGTTTTTTACACTTGGAGAGGGAGATATTTTGCTTCATTTTTTGATGCATGCCCGATGCAAAATGGTAAGTTTTTGCCACTGGTTCAGGTCCGCCACTGTAGAAGGCATATGAAAAATTTTCGAAAAAATGAAGTCGATTTTTCATGTTTGGGGACCTTTTAATCCGGCCTTCTAATTTATTCAATTCCCCCGAACTTCTTTGCCATCCCGCCACGAAGTCGGGGCACAAAAACTGTCAGTTCGGTTGTTTATGGCCCCCAAAACAATCGCCGGCCCTGATGATATCGCATGTGGCCGAATGTCTTGTTTTCAGCGCCCGATACCCGCCGCTCACCGAAAAGAAGCTGAGGGCCCTGAAGATGGTGGGAAATAGATGGATCCTGCCGCGGATTATTCGCCGTCTCCTCGCCCACACCGATGTCTTCGCGTTGGGCGTGGGTCTGGCCGTCATTGTCGGCCTCATCGGACAGTTTATCTTCAACAAAAATTAAGATATTACACATTATATTACACTTGATAGAGGAAAAATCAATGGTTTTTTAATGTGACATTTCGTCTGCAAAACATGTATATAGATAAATGAGGGAGTGTAGAATGGATTGAAATAGTATTTAGCTCGCTTTGAGCTGACTTTTTTGCATTAGATTTGATTAAATTACACTAGATTGATATAAAATCAATAATTCGAAAAAGTGACATTTCGTCTAAAAATTTAAATTTTGGGGAGTGAAATAATTTATACGGAATCAGAATGTATTCAAGGGCACTATGAACAAGCTTGAGACAATTCCAAGAAATCAAAATTTGAAAATTAAATTTTTCAAAAATTTGTGGACGAAATGTCATTTTTAATCTATTTTTGTTCTGAAACTGTCTTGGCATCCCGTAACATCACATTTGTTTTATAGAATAGCAATTGTAACTTCATATAATCTCGAGTTTTTACCGATCATTTCATTGCAAACGCCATTTTTAACCGTATCTTTATTGTACATGTCATTAATGTTGATATTTTTTTGTATTTCTTGAAAATACTGTTGAGATTTGTATAGCATATATTTTTGAGATATTTGATATCAATTTTAATTTGATTTTTACTGTTTTTTGCAGCAATAAATTTTATGAATATTTGGAGGAAATTTGAATATTTAAATTTTTTCATGGATTTTTTGGTTTAAAAATCGTTAAAATGACTTGCAGGCAAGCTTTGAATGTTTCGATTTTTCGGAATATCCAAATTTTTAATTTTGCATAAATTTGCATAATTTTTTTAAGAACAAATATTTTTGGATTTTGGCTCGCAGTGGCCATGATTTAATGTCTTCTCCATTGTTTCTCTCCAAAAGATGTTTTTTCTTATCGTTTTTTGAGCAAAGAAGAGATCGGAAGAGAAGCCCAGAAAATGTATACAGTCATCCTTTTCGGACTGTTCCCCCCACCTTTCTTTCTCAGGCAGGTGTTTGCCGTATCAGATATTTTTTCTCTCCGTTTTAGAGTAGTCAATCTATTTTTGGGAGGGGAAAAAAGATAATTTTTATCGGAAATTAATTTGAAACCATTTTTTTTGCAAAATAAGTAAACTCGTAAGTGAAGCCCTTAGGGCATTAAGAATTCCTTCAAATTTTGCACATGTGCTCTGAAGCAGCTATACCAAAAATCCGCAAAGTTTTAGCTCGCTCTTTTCAGTGGAGGCCGGGATATTCAATTGTTTTGTTTTCGAGAGAGCACGTGAAATGAGGAGAGTCGCAGAGAAAAAAAAGATTTTCGTCCATAACTTTTTTGTTCCTGCAGGGGAAAACCTGGTTTTTTGTAGAAAAATCATACAACGCACTGGAAGTTTATCCTGAAATTTGCATACTTAAAATCGCAAAAAAATTTATGTATTTTTTCAATTTTTTATTAAAAAATTTCGACAATTTCAGCATAGTGGAATCTCGCTTATATTGTCGAAATTTTTGCTTTGGCCTAACAATTTTTCAGAGAAAAAAAATTTGGGATTTTTCGAATTGTTTTTTTCGCAAAAAATGCTTGCTAACAGGGGAAGTAAGTACCCCAAGTGCAGATTTTGATGAAACTTGGCACAGATTTAGAAAAACATTTTCTGCGACATATGCTAGATTCTTAGCTCACGATTTGCAAAAACGACCGAGATTTTTAGGTCGAAAGTTGGAAAAAATGTGACATTTTTTTGCGATTTTTACCATGAAAAGTTTCATGTCTATTTCTACCATAAAGAGTAATGTTTCAACAAAAAATAAATTTTTTCCGCACGAAACTGGCCAAATTATGGCTAAAAAGCGTTTTTTTTTCTCTGATCGCTCTCCACTTCGCGTACTCTCTCGACCCAAAAGATCGTTGAATATCTCGGCTCTCTTTGCAAAATGCGATCTGAAATTTCCGGTGATTGATCTGTGACCCATGCCCAAACTGTATGCAAAATTTGAAGAAAATCTGCAGCTTTGCACTTGCGCTACTTCCCTTGCAAAACGCCCCGTAAAAGCTGACCGCTGATGCTGGTAAACAGCTCGCTTTCCTCTTTTCTCCCAGGAAAACAAAGCGCATGTCGAATGGAGAGAGCGGCGAGAGAAAAAGAGGAAATTAATGGTTGGGAAAGGGAAACAAAAAAGCGGGAAGAAATTCTTCCCCGGCGCTTTTTTCGCTGGTTATTCCGCTGAGAGGAGAGCCAATTTTCGGGGTTTTATTTGTGACATCGAGGGAATGGGCTATCGATATCTTTGTACAGTAAAATCATATCAAAACGAATTATAGCGGAGCAAAAAATAAGATTTATCATATCATTCTGTCGGGAAAGTAATGAGCATTCTGTCGCATCGAAAAGCAAATGAATTATCATGTTTTATCATAATATAAACACCTACGTCCCAGAAGTCTATAAAAATTTTTATTTAAATGGTGAAAGAAAAATTATTGCACCTCATTTCTTCCCGGTAATTTATTTTCAAGTGTGACCAGAGGTGCTATATACATATTATATAATATTTATTACGTATTAAAAGATAAGCCCATCTCGGCTCTTCACCTAACGCTGAGTGTGCCGTTGCGAGATAAAGATTACTGAAACGCGTTTTCCCCCTCTTCATTTTGCATAGTCCAGCGTCGGAGGAAGATTTTCTAATACCTTGACCCTCTATGCAAGCCGCGCGATTAATTTTTCATAGATCATTTTTTGGCCTACACAGATTATTTGTGCAAACTTTGAGGAAAGTCGGAGCGCCAAAAGTAAAAAAATTCCCTTTTTATTTTTGCAGGAGAAGTACCCCAAATGCGACGCTCAGATTTTGATGGAACTTGGCATAGATTTATAATTATTTTTGCATAGGTCTATGCTGAGAATCCTAGTTCACATTTTACAGAAATAACCGAGATTTTTAGATTGAAAGTTGTGAAAAATTTCCATTTTTTCCCGAATTTTTACATGAAAAGTTGTTTGTCTGTTTCTACGGTAGAGAGAAATGTTTCCCCAAAAAATCAAGTTTTTCCGCACAAAACTGGCAAAGATATGGCTAAAAACCTTTTCTCTGGCCGCTCTCCACGTTTCGTGTGCTCTCTCGGCCCCAAAAATCGTTGAAAATCTTGGCTGTGCCTACAAAGCGCGAGTCAAAACTTTCAGCAATACTTTTTAAAAATAATTTTTGGACTTGCCAAAAAATTTTATGGTAAGGGGGGACCAAGGCGGATTATGAATAAAACTCTGAAGAAAAGATTAAAATTTATTTTCATTTTTTGGCATAGCTAAAAAATCGTTGTTAAAAAATGCAGCTTGATGTTGCTGTACATTTAAAATCAAAAAAAAATCCACCCTGGTCCCCCCTTACCGCATCTTTTTTTTCATCAAAAACAACCTTTATTTTGACGGACAATGTTATGTCTTTCCTTTTGAGGTCACTTGTTTCTCCTTGTAATTAATGAGACCTCTAAAGGGCAACGCTTTTTATTTGGATAAAAATCAAGAACCCGAGAAAAGAGCCGCTTAACTTGGCGTTTTCGGAAAGAAAAGGGTGATGTTGCGAGGTGTCGACGGGGGATTTGTATTTTTACAACAGTCATAACAGCAGAAGACGAGTTTGTCTTGCGTTTTCAGGAAAAACATTGTGCACTTTAGTTGAATTGGTTTAGTTTTTATCCAATTTTAGGGGCAATATCAATCTGTCGGGAAAATAATGTGGATTGGAATCGCGGATCATCGCTTTGCGACGTACTGGCGGTTCCGACTAGACAAGACATTTTGCTGTGAAAAATCCACATTACTTTCCAGACAGACTGATTTTTTTTTGAAAAGACGGTAAGGGGGGACCAAGGCAAGATTTTCAAAAAATGAAAAAATTGAAACGCTCAGATTTTGATGAAATTTGGCACAAATCCAGGCCAGCATTTTGTAAAACATATGGATGGTTTTTTAGCTCATGCTTTCCGAAAGAAAACGTGATTTTAACGTCGAAAATGGACCAAATTTCAAAAAATGTTTTGCCAATTTCCGGAGGGAGTTGCTCAAAGAGCGACGCTCAGAATTTTGTACATAGTTTGTGCTTAAGACACATATCAATTCCTGAAAATTTCAGCTCGATCTTTGCCGCCACGACCGAGATATTCAACGATCCTTGACAACGAGAGAGCACTGAAAATGAAGAGACGGTTAGAGAAAAGCAAAGATTTTTGGGCGTATCTTTTTGAACGTTGCGGGGAAAAATTTGAATTTTTATGGGAATACTGAACTCTGCTTCTGAGACAGAATGCCAATTTTTTATTTTAAAAAATTTAAAAATTTTGAAAATTTTGCCTGATTTTCGACTTTTACGTTTTTAAAAAAATCTCAGTGGTGACTGCAAAGGGTGAGCTTAAAGTTTCACAATTTTATTAGCAAACCATGATGATTATTTTCACCAAGTTTTAGTAAAATCCGAGGGTCGAAATTTTCAAAAATTCTCGGAAATTTTCGCCTTGGTCCCCCCTGACAATTTTTTCCGAGAATTTTTGTTATATTTTTTTTTATTTGTTTTCAGTCGAAAAAATCACTCTTTTCAGAAGGAAGGCCTCCAATCCAGGCCAGACATGGCGTCTTCTTCACGGGTCCCACCCCAACGCAACCTGATAACGGAACGCACCAAGGTGGAGAGCGATGTGTTGGAGAAATTGGCTGGCCTGAATCTCCAGCCCGGCGACACAACGCTTCCGGAGAAGTTGCCTCCAGGCACGTACGGGAAAAGGTTCACGGTGAAGAGCAATATTTATCAAGTTAAGATCGAACCAAGTGTAATATACAGATACGATGTGAACGTGGTTGGGAAAAGCAGAAGCGGAAAGGAGATTGAGTTCACAAAGAGGAGCCAAGAGAGGTAAATTTTCAGTTGGAGCGATTTTTTGGAGGAAACACGAGGGATTTTGGATGATTTTGAGGGTTTATGGAGAGAAAACGTAAAAATTAGGGAGGAAAAACGTAAATTTTTGAAAAAGGGTTAGAAAACGTAAATTTCCGTTGATTTTTAAAAATGATTGTCTAGGTAGTGTCTATATAAGAGCCTCTGACATATTCTTCGAAAGGAAAAACGAGATTTTTTGGATGATTTTGAGGGTTTATGGGCAAAAACGTAAAAATTAGGGAGGAAAAACGTAAATTTGTGATAAAAAATTGCACAGTGTAAACTTTGACCAATTTTTGATGGTTAAAGTGTGTTGAATTGGCTTAACAGCGGCTAAAGACAATATTTTCGATGAAAAATTAGATTTTTTTGGATGATTTTGAGAGTTTATGGAGGGAAAACGTAAAAATTAGGTAAGAAAAACGTAAATTCAAAAAAGGGTTAGAAATGGTAAATTCCAAATGATTGTTGGTAATTACAGTTTGTTAACTTGGCCTATGAAGGTGTCAGAGCAATCTTATGCAAGAAAAACGAGATTCTTTGGGTGATTTTAAGGGTTTATGGACAAAAAACGTAAAAATTATGGAGGAAAACGTAAATTTTTACCCTTCTCTGTTTCAGTGTTGTAATCGCCGACCGTCGCCAAGAATGCCGCGCCTGTTTCCGTCTGGCCTACCGCAAATATCAGGAATTTTTCGGCTCCTCCAGAGAGACCCTCTACTACGATTTGCAGAGCATTTTGTTCTCCAAGAACGAACTCCCAATCCCGGATTCGCAGATTGATCTGGAGCTGGATTCGGTGGAGGAT
The DNA here is from genome assembly GCA_904066235.2 of Bursaphelenchus xylophilus. Taxonomy (NCBI): domain Eukaryota; kingdom Metazoa; phylum Nematoda; class Chromadorea; order Rhabditida; family Aphelenchoididae; genus Bursaphelenchus; species Bursaphelenchus xylophilus. The sequence continues at coordinate 2,030,455 of CAJFCV020000005.1, read as the reverse complement.
GCGGATCCCACCTTCCCAAAGGGCATTTCTCGAGTCTTGTTGAGCATCAAGAAGGCCAAAAGTCATGAGATTGATATGAAAAATTTGGACTCCATTCACGATCCGGAGACTGGAAAAAGAGACCGAAGTTTGTTGAATATCATCGAATTAATCGCCAATCAACTGCCAATGTTTAATGAGTGAGTTGACTTTTGATTTTTTGGCGACATTTTATACGATGAAAAAAAAATTTTTTAATTCAAAAATTTTTTTGTTTTTGATAAAAAAAGTTTTGAAGATAATCTCAAAAAATACGTTTTTTATCCCTAACATAAATTAACAAATCTAAAAAATTAACGTTTTTCCTCCCTAAAATTTACGTTTCCTTCCATAAACCCTCAAAACTCTCCAAAAAATCGCGTTCTTCTTTCAGAAACGAGTTCCTAACTCTTCACGGCTCCACTTCCTACATTATAAACGGTGCCGATCATCAATTGCCCGAGATCCCACTCGATGAAGGAGGAACCAAATATTTGGCTGCTGGCGTCAAGAAAAGCGCCGTTTACATCGAGGGCTATGACACTGGAAAGATGGCGAGAGAGTGCAAAAGTGTCGGCCTTATGGTCGAAAGTAAGTTATTTTGGGGCTGAAATAAAATATTTACGTTTTTTGTCCCTAATTTTAACGTTTTTCTCCATAAACCGTGAAAATCATCCAAAAAATACCGTTTTTCTTTCAAAATTTTTTCACAGTTCCTCTCAGGTTCATTTCTGTCCTTAATGATTGTAAACGTCAATGGAAATTTACATTTTTAACACTATTTTCAAAAATTTACGCTTTTCCTCCATAATTTTTACGTTTTTTGTCCATAAACCCTCAAAATCAACCAAAAAATCTCGTTTTTCTTCCAGTAAGTTTTTCACAGTTCTTTTTAGACTTACTTCCGTACGGAATAGTTTTTAAAAATCAATGAAAATTTACATTTTCGAACACTTTTTTCAAAAATTTACGTTTTTCCTCCCTAAAATTTACGTTTTCTTTCCATAACCCTCAAAATACTTCAAAAATCACCGTTTTTCTTTCAAAATTTTATCACAGTCCCTTATAGGCTTACTTCTGTGCACAATAATTATAATTAATCAACGGAAGTTTACATTTTCCCACCTTTTTCAAAAATTTACGTTCTTCTTCCCTAAAATTTACGTTTCCTCTCCATAAACCCTCAAAATGCTTCAAAAATCACCGTTTTTCTTCGGATAAAACAAACATTTTTCAGCCCGACGCTCTCCCTTCCACACCTGCAAAGCGCTGGTCGATTACATCCGCGATCATCCCGGCTTTCGGCGCTATTACGAGAACTTTATCCATGGCCAAAGCTCGGAGAACGATCTGCGCTCCATGACCAAATTCTTGCGCCCCATCACGTTCGGGACCAGCTACAACAAGCGCAAAATGAAGATCTCGTTGTTCTCGCAGCAGACCGCGCGCACGCAGAGCGCCGAAAACATGAGTATCTACGAATATTTTATGCAGAAATACGACATGAAATTGGAATATCCGGACGCACATTTGGTCGGGGTAAAGCACGGAGGCGCGTTGATCTATTTCCCACCGGAGGTGCTGATTGTGGCGGATAATCAGCTGGTTTCGGTTCAACAAATGGACATGAGGACCAAAGCAAGAATGGTGGAGGTAAGGAGAGGAAATTAGCTTGGTCCCCCCTTAGTAACCGAAAAAATGTTGTGATTCAGATTTTGATGAAACGTGGTACAAATTAAGAGCAGGGATCTTTATGACATATGTGAGATTTTTAGCCCGCAGTTTGCAAAAACTTTCGAGATATTTTAGATTTTTGGGCGGATGAGAAGAAATCTGACCTTGGTCCCCCCTTACTGATCGAAAAAATTTTGTCCCTCAGCTTTTGATGACACTCGGTGAAGATTAACAGATGAATCCTGTAAGACATATACCAGATTTTTAGCCCGCGGTTTGCAGAAATTATCGAGATTTTTGGACCAATAAGGACAAAAATTACCTTGGTCCCCCCTCACAAAGCAAAAAAATTTTTTTATGAATGCCTCGTATTGCTAGATTTTGATAAAACTTGACAGGATAATCAATAGAATTCCATAAGACATACGCATGATTTTAGCTCGCGGTTTACAAAAAAACTTTTTTTGGCCGTGACTAAAAATCGAAGGTAAGGGGGGACCAAGGCAAAAAATTTTTTTCAAAATTTTCAAAATTTTTTTCCAGATGACCGCTGTTCGTCCGGACGTTTTTCAACGCGAATCACAGGCGGGAGCCGCCGCCATTCGCCTACACGATAGTCCTTTCACCACCGAAGCCGGAATCAAATTTTCTCGGGGAGTTTTGCAAATCCCGGCGCGAAAACTTCCATTCCCATCAATGGAATACAAAGATCTGAAGACGAATCGACCCAAGCTGAGTTCGCCGTTCGGTCAAGAGGCCGCCTGGATGCAGATGCCGTTCCTTCGTGGCGCGCGGATCCCGAAATACAGCGCTTATTTGATCGGGACCGAGAGCGACAGCAATATGCCCGTCTCGAAGGAGGACCTCGCCAGGTTCTTCGAGTATGTCGAGGAGTGGGCCAAAAGGTTTGGGATGTGTATTGGAGCCATTGATGAGTTCGATTGGATCTTTGAGAGCGATGTAGACAGGAAGGTTGGAGAGAATGCCCAGAGGAACACCAAATTGGTCTATTTTATTAGCCCCGAGCACATCAAACACTCCCATGGTAGGTTATTGTATAAAAAAGTTTTAACAGGGAAAGTATTATACTTTTATGGGGGCTCCTACTTTTCAACGGCACATATCTCAAAAAATCCGGAAAATTGTGCTGATCAAGAATATATAAAAATTAGCTGCCCAATTTTGGGTTTAGGGGCCTAAAATGCCCAAAAACTGGTTTAATTTCCCTACAAAAGGCGCAGGCATTCGAAACGATAAAAAGCGCAGTCGGTCCCTCCCTTCGCAAGAGAGCGGTGTGGCCGAGTGGCTAGTGCCGTGGTCTGGAAATCGAGAGGGCACGGGTTCGATTCCCTGTTTGGTCCGAATTGGCTGTTTTTGAAGTTGAAAAATAAGTTTTTGTGCCAATACTGATTGATTATGCCAAGAAACATCATTTTAAGCTAAAATAAAATTTGTAAACCTGTGAAAAATTAAGCGAAAAGGGGCTTTAAATGTTATTTTATATAGTAAAAATGGATATTCTGGTGACTAAGCTCTCAATTTTTCAATTTTTTTAGTGACAATGAAGCACGCGGAGCACAAGTACGACTGCGTTGTGACGCAAGACATCCGAGTTCCCACTGTGAAGAAGGTTTTGGACAAGGCAGTGGCCACGCTGGAGAATCTCATCGCCAAAACCAATATGAAGTTGGGCGGGAGCAACTACTCGGTGAAACTCGGAGTGCCGGAGGCACAAAAGCAGTTGGAGGAGAATCTGTTTATTGGGATTTCGATTTCTCAGCCGGGAGCCAAGACTCAGGTGGATCAGATGTCCAGAAATAACAGAGATGTCGCGCCTGGAGTGCTTGGGTTTGCTGCCAATTTATGTGAGGACCCCGACAATTTTGCTGGCGATTTTGTCTATATTGATGCTTATAGGTAAGAGATTTTTGTGTAAAATGGGTTTGTTGGACGTCTAAGGGCTGAGGCGAGATTTTATGGAGGTTTTGGGGTAAGGTAGGGTAAGGGGAGACCAAAAAAATTTTTTTTATTTTCAAGCGAACCATCTAAAAGGTTGTTAAAAATGCTTTTTTTGAACGTCTAAGGGCTCGAGGGAGGGCTGAAGAAGTCCTTGAGTCAAGGTGTGGTAAGGGGAGACCAAAAAATTTTTTTTTTATTTTCAAACGAACCATCTAAAAGGTTGTAAAAAATAAATTTATTGGACGTTTAAGGGCCTCATATTTGATTATTTACAGGTCTTGGGATAGGGTGTGGTAAGGGGAGGCCAAAAAAAATTTTAAATTTTAGAGCGTCTTTTTTATAACGTTAAAAAACGTTATAAAAAATGCGTTTGTAGGACGCCTAAGGGCTTTAGGGAAGGTTATATGGAGGTCTTGGGCCAAGGCGTGGTAAGGGGAGACCAAAAAATTTTTTTTAAATTTTTGAATTGACGGTCAAAAAGGCTGTAAAAAATGAAGTTATTGGTCGCCTAAGGGCTTGATGGACGACGATATAGAGATCTTAGGATAGGGTATGGTAAGGGGAGACCACAAAAATTTTTTTTCGAAACGGACCGTCAAAAAAGTTGTAAGAATGGGTTTTTTTGAACGCCTAAGGGCTTAATAGATGACTTGATGGACGTTTTCGGCTACGGCGTGGTAAGAGCAGACGAAAAATTTTTTTTTAATTCCTAAACTGACTTTCGAAAAGGTTCTAAAAATGAATTTATTGGCCGCCTAAGGGCTTGAGGGGAGATTATATAGAGATCTTAGGATAGGGTGTGGTAAGGGGAGACCACAAAAAAAGATTTTTTTTATTTTCAAACGGACCATCAAAAAAGGTGTAAAAAATTAATTTATTGGACGCCTAAGGGCCTGGAGGAAGATTTTATAGAGATTTTGGGATGGGGTGTGGTAAGGGGAGAGCAAAAGAAATTCTCAAAAATTTATTAAATTTGTTTCCAGAAATGACGACTTTGTTCGACTTCGCGACGTCACCTCCCGTTGTGTCTCTCGTTTTATCGAAAACCGACGACATCCCCCGAAAACGGTTGTATTTTATTACTCCGGTGCGTCGGACGGCCAATACGACAATATTTTGCGATTGGGATCGCCTTTTATCAAATACGGAATCAAACAGGCCTGTGATGTCGATGTGCCATTGTGTTTGATCTGCGTTTCCAAGGACAACAATTTCTCGATCTTCCCGAATGAAGTGAGTTTATTATTATTTATTTATGATGGATTTCGAAGGGGAGTTTCTCAAAATTGGACGCTCAGATTTTGATGGAAGTTGACAAAAATTTAGAGAGGGATTTTTTAAGACGAATGACAGATTTTTAGCTGGCAATTTGCAGAAAAAGTTGTATTTTTTATACTTTTTAGAAGAAAAGTACTTTTATGGGGCTCCTACTTTTCAACGGGACATACCTCAAAAAATCCGGAAAATTATGCTGATCAAGAATATATAAAAACTAGCTGCCCAATTTTGGGGTTCAGGGTTGAAAAGGCCCAAAACCTGGCATAATTTCCCTACAAAAGGCGCAGGCATTCGAAACGATAAAAAGCGCAGTCTGTCTCTTCCTTCGCAAGGGAGCGGTGTGGCCGAGTGGCTAGTGCCGTGGTCTGGAAATCAGGAAGGCACGGGTTCGATTTCCTGTTTGGCCCGAATCGGCTGCTTTTGAAGTTGAAGGTCGGAAAAACAAATTTTTGTGCCAAGACTGATTTATTATGTCTTAGAAGCTCAAGAAACATCATTTTAAGCTAAAATAAAATTTGTAAATCTGTGAAAAATTTAGCGTAAAGGGTTTATATAGGACTTTAAGCCAACTTCCGATTGAGTTTTCACCCCGAAAAGCCTAAAATGGGCAGCTAATATTTACATATCTTTGATCAGCACATTTTTTCTGATTTTTGACATATGTCCCGTCAAAAAGCAGGAGCCCCATAAAAGTACTTTCCTTGTAAGAAGAAAAATTTGAAATTTTTTTTTCAAATTTCAAAAAATAATTATTTTATATAGACCTAAGGGCTTGAAGGGCGATTTGGAAAAATTTTTGGATAAAATTATGGCAAGGTTAGACCAAAAAAAAATTTTTTTTGATGACTTTTAAAAAAACCATTTTTTAAACGGGACACCAAAAAAGCTTTGAAAAAATTTGACAACCAAGTGCCTAAAGGCTTGAGGGATAATTCTAGAGTATTTTTTCTCGAATTATGGCAAGAGGAGATCAGAAAAAGCAAAAAAAAATTTACGACGAAAATAGGTCCCCTCTTGCCATACCCCTTCCAAAATCTTCCCAGCTCAATTTTAAGAGTAGTAGAGGCTTGGATAAATTTATTTTTTACCTTTTCTTATCTCTAATCAATTTAATTTCCGAAAAATCCCCTTAATTTTCCCATTTTCAGTTCCCACAACCGAGTAATCGCGTCACAAACGGCGATTATAACGTCCCCGCTGGCACAGTGATCGACGAGCGGGCGGTTCATCCACTATACACCCAATTCTTCCTTGTCGCCCATACCGCCATAAAGGGAACGGCCCGAGTGCCCAGGTACACCGTGCTGATGAACGAGCCCGACTTTTCGTTGGACATCCTGGAAGCCATGTCGTACGCACTCTGCCATGAGCATCAGATTGTCGGACGGGCCACAGCGTTGCCCACGCCGACGGTGGTGGCCGAGGATTACGCGAATCGGGGACAGCAGGTCTTCAAAGCGGCGTAAGTTGGGGTTTAGGGGCAAAAAATGTGAAATTTTGGGAGAAAAACATGAAATCTTGGAAGAAAAACGTGAAATTGGGGAGGAAGGCGTGAAATTGGGGAGGAAAAGCGTAAAATTAGTTAGAAAAAACGTAGATAGTGACTTTCCAGGGGTTACAGACTTTTTTATGGAAGAAAAAAGCGCTTTTTTGCATGATTTTGGTGATTTAGGGACAAAAAACGTAGATTTTAGGGAAGAAAAACGTAAAAAATTTTATGGAGAAAACGTAAAATTTAGGGCGAAAAAACGTAAAATTGCTATATAAAAAGTCGAGAAATTAGATTTATAAGGAATAACAGACCACCTCTTGTAAGAAAACCACGATTTTTCGGATGATTTTGATGGTTTAGGAACAAAAAACGTAAATTTTAGGGAAGAAAAACGTAAAATTTTGAAAAAAAAGCCCGAAGAAGTGAATTTTTTGATATTTCTTCATTGTCTGGGCAACTATTGGGCATATGAGAGGTCATCAACAATTTTTGAAAGGAAAAACGGGATTTTTTGGACGTTTTTGAAGCTTTATGGAGAGAAAGCGTAAATCTTAGGGAAGGAAAACGTAAAAATTTTGAAAAAAGAGCTCGAAGAAGTGAATTTTTTGATATTTCTTCATTGTCTGGGCAACTATTGGGCATATGAGAGGTCATCAACAATTTTTGAAAGGAAAAACGGGATTTTTTGGACGTTTTTGAAGCTTTATGGAGAAAAAACGTAAATCTTAGGGAAGAAAAACGTAAAAATTCTAGTTGCCCATTTTTGGGACAACCAAAAATAAAATTTGAATTTTTGTTGAATAATCCTTCGAATTTCAGTGAGAAAGAAGCCGAGAGAGGCCAATATTTCTTCCCGCGAAGCCCGGATGGTAGCTATGATCTGCACAAGTTGAGTGGTGACTTATCCTATGAACAATGTCAATATCTTCGGAGCCGCAGGGTGAATGCCTGAGAAGGATGCGGATTTGGCCTTTACATTCCATCTATTTTGCATTTTTGCACTTTTGTTTACTCCTCTAACTTATTTTTATGTTATCCATGCCATCAGAAATGCAATAATTTTTTTGATGTTTACTCAGTAAATTCAATGTAAAATTGTCTGAAACACGTCTTATCTTGCCTTATTCCCTATTTTCCATCGTATTGTAACACATTCCTTGATTGTTCAACAATAATTTAACATATCTTTATTTATTTCTCCGCCAATAAAGCACCGATTTTTATGAAATTTGTATCAATTTGACCGGGAAGTATCAAAAAATGTCGCAAAATGCCTCCCTTTCCGACTAAAAGAACTCCGTTTTGAATGGCGCATCCTTTCCCTCACAAAGAAGAGGCCTTTGAAGCCCGCGTTTTTTTCACTTGGAGAGGGAGGTATTTGGCTACATTTTTGATGCTTCCCGTATGCAAAAAGGTGCGTTTTTTTTTTGCCATCAGCTCCGCCACTGTAATTCGCGAGCGCCTCGGCGGATTGAATTTAATTTTTAGTCACTGTAAACTGTAAATTTTCAAAAATTTTTCACCGAATTTGACGAGTATGTTTTAGCCGGAAATCCAAAAAAATTTCCAAGTCCGGGAAAACCATTAAAAAAAAATTGGAAATTCAATCAATTACAATACAAGTGCAACCATTAAAAATATTTATTTAAAAAAAATCATTAAAAAAATTTATTTAAAAAAAAATCATTTTTTTCCTAAGCCTAAGCCACCACTTCTTCCTGCATTCTGATCATGTCTCTCCTGCCCTTGAACCAGATCATTTCGGCCAAATCGCAGATAACCGTGTCCTGGACAGAACTTCGCCCAACACTCTCAAAGTACAAGTTCTTCAAGAACAACTTGTCCCTGTAATCGGCCTGATCGGTGTGCAACCCCGTCTCCGACTCCTCCCCTTTTGAGTTGATCTAAAAGCAAAACAATCATGGCCAAAAAAGGTTGGTCTTACCCTCGGGTTCCCTTCAAGTCTCCACGGAAGGTCTTGCCGAAAGATGGCAATCAGCGTGATCAGCCACGACTGCATATCGTCCAACAGGGTGACGCGTTGATGGGTATGGGACGCCACTGACATGTAGTCGGCGCTGCCTTCGGCGCCGCCGCGCTTACAACCGAAACGTCTGGCCAGTCCAAAGTCGCAAAGAATACACTGAAAATGACATCACAAAAGAATGAATAACAAATGGCAATAACGCAACAAAAACACCAAGTCCTTACCGCATTCGAATAGGGACTCCTTTGCATGTAATTATCCGGTTTCAAGTCCAAGTGAGCGTACTTCACCTTTTGGAGCTGCAAAATTGGCCGCAACAAATGGTAGGCGATGATCAATTTCTTCTGGAGCGGAAGCGGCTCATCCTCGTACATAAGGAAGGTCAAGGTCCGGTAGTAGAAGGGCATGACCATGTACATGGCGCTCACGTTGCGGCCTATTCCCAAGATCGTCACGATCAAGGTGTCTTGGCTGAAAAGAATGGCTAATATAATAAGGTAAACTTTCCAAGATTTCAAAATTCAAAAGTCTCCAAAAATTGCATAATAAAGATAGCCTTTTCCCACTGCAAGCCCGACCAATGCCCCCGCCCAAACTCACTCTCCCAAGAGCCGCTCGATCTGCCGGGCCTGCATGAATTCCTTTTTGGCGTAGCGGAGTTCTTCGACATTCGACGCCTTCACAAACTTGATGGCCACAAATTCATCGCCAATGTGTCCCACGCGGTACTTGTAGACCGCGCCGAAACCGCCCTGGCCCAGCTTCTTCACGTACACGTAGGTTCGGATGTTCTCCAAGACCTCGGGGACCTTCCCGTCAAACTCGGGATCATTGACCAACTTGACATTCTCCAAATCGTCGATAGGCATGTGGTCCAACGGATTCATGGATTTCAGGTTCTCATCGACGTTTCTGAAAAACGAGTGCTCAAAACAAAGACCGCAAATCACTTTTTTCTGCAAAAATTTTCGGTTGAGCCTGAACTCTCGCCCTTACGGTCATACGATGAAAATTTTTCTTCAAATTGAAAAAATTAGGTGTGACATGTTTCCATCGTATAACATGTCACACCTCATTTTTCAATTTTCAAAATGAGGTGGAGCGTTCAAAAAGGGGGAGAGTTCTGCCGCAACGAAAATTTTCGAATTCAAAAATTTCAAATTGATTTTAATCTCCAGTCCAAGCCTAAATTTCAAAAAATTTGAACTGCAGAAACTTACCCCATCGAATCCTGAGCGCAGTCCACTTCTTTGCTGTCAATTCCCTGCACCACCTTCGGCTTCTCTTCCGGCTTCACCTTCTTCTTTCGCGGCTTCTTTGCCACTTTCTTTTCCACCTTCGGCTCCGCTTTGATGCTTTTCGTCTTCTCGTCCATACTGTACTCCGGATACAGGTCATAGGGCTGTGGGGGTCTTCGGACGGGCACGGGGGGCGCTTTCTTGGGGGCCACCTTCTTCTTCTTCTTGCAGCAGCAAATGTTTATCCCAAGGCATTTCTGAAACAAAAAAAAATTAAAAGTCAAAAATTTTTTAAATCAAATAAAAAAATTAAAGTGTGCATAGATAAAAACTCCAGGAAACTCACCAAAAAAACGACGATTAAAGTAGCTACCAAAACAAGCAGAGTTCCACCCCCCACACATCCGGCTACCAGCGCAAGGAGTCTCATTTCCGCGGCCTCATCAATGGTTGTACTCGTGGAGATGCTGGAAAAGTCAGAGATAATATATATTATGAACATAAACACTCACGTTGTTGTCACACTCGTATCGATGAAGGTGAACTGTATAAAGGTGTTATCAATCATGTTCTCCGTGATCAATCGGGGCATCTCGCAGCCGGTTACAATCATGAGGTGTCGCTGAAACAAAAAATTTATACAAAAACAAAACATTCAAAAAATTATATACCATTAAAAAATCAACAAAACTTAAAAAATACCAATTTTCCCGCAGACTTACCAGATGATAAAATTGCGAGGGAGTGTCCGGCTCCAAAGTGATGGGGACGAAGCTATCACATTCCACTGGACTCCAAGGATTTTGGAAGCCGTCAAAGAACTCATGCATGCATGTGCCGTTCTTCTTGAAATAAAACGCGCGCTTCACGTCATCCACTCCAAATCGATGGGCGCAAGTGATGTTGGGCTGCTTTATTTCTGCATATACTTCCCCCGGTTTCTTAAATATACGAGAGTACTCGCTAGGGTCATCGCTTATCCGATACACCGCGTCTCCAAACAGATAAATGCAGAAGCCCGCATTACAACCGGCGACCTGTTTCAATTCCTTGTCGTCTCCAATCACCGCACAATTTCTAAAAAAATGGAAATATGCATAAGCAGCCATAATCTTTTTTTGATTTTTAACCGTGTCAGAAAATAAAAACCTTTTTCAAAAACGGGCCAGGCTGCGAACTTACGGAAGGCCTGTAGCGGTTTTTATAGTCACTTGACCCCCAACAATTGTCTTGTTTCCTTGAATCGACATTTGCAGTCGAATATCATGGATGGCAGAACCAGTGTAATTGATTGGGACACTGAAAACAGATAAAATAGAAAAGAAATTATGTTAGGCTCCTAGCTTGGACAAATTTTCTTCAGAGTGGGAGAAACAATGGGAGATTACGGAATAAAGAAAATTTCATTCGGCATACTCCAAAATTCATCTTGCCAAGGTGAGCCCAAGCCCTGGCTCGCTTTTTAGCTAGCCCTCAAGTTCGTAGCCGTTCGAATTCCCAAAAAAGTAATTTAGATTTATTTTTTCAATCTTATTTCACCGAAAAAGCTAGCAAAAGCAAGGTTTAGCCTGTAAGTATCAACAAAATCCCCAATGCCCTACTAAAAACTAATAAAAAAAGCTCTACTAAAAATAATAAAAAAATCGCTTACGTTTCAAATGAAGCCGCGTTATCCTTTGTGGCGAACAACTCGATCTGGCCTTCCGTCACCTTGAACGACTTCACTTCGAAGCGGTTCGGCTTGACATCGCCGAACAGCACCTCGCAGGCGTTCAGAGCCTGGATGATCGTTGCGACTTTGCCAAGATCCATGGCCGTGTAGAGTAGGTCACGTTCGACCGTTCAGCAGGAGAGAATTTGAAGAAACTGACCGCGTGGCGACAACACGACGAAAGAAAACTTTTTCCACGGACGACACGCATTTTTATGCAAATTCAGAAAAACTTTATGCAAATTCTGAAAAATTTGTGGGAAAATGCGTTTTTTGAAAATTGATCTTCGATTTTTTCGAAAAGCGGTTGATTTTCAAGTGAAAATCTTCGAAAAATCGGCCGTTCTTGCAGAACTTTCAACTTCCGAGATTTTGGAAATCGCGAGATTCTTTCCTCTTTGGCCAAGAATTTGGGCGCAATGCGCGGATTTTCAAAATGCAGTCTCTGGGAGACATTTTATACGAAAAACAGCCTCCTTTTTCAGCTTTTTATTGACAAGGGAAGAACCCCAAGTGCGATGCTCAGGTTTTGATGAAACTTGGCACAAATTTAGAATATTTTTTTCTCAAAAATATGCGAGAATCCAAGCTCGCGCTTTGCAGAAACAACCGAGATTTTTTGATCGAAAGTTAGCGAAATTTTAAAAGTTTTATGCCTATTTCTACCATTAAGGGTAATTTTTCCACAAAAAATCAATTTTTGCCGCACGAAACTGGCAAAGTTATGGCCAAAAAGCGTTTTTCTCACTGACCATTCTCCGCGTTTAGCGTACTCTCTCGACGGCAAAGGTCGTTCAATATCTTGGCGGCGCTTGCAAAGCGCGAGCTAAAACTTTCAGGTTCATGACCGACGTGTATGCAAAGGTTAAAGAAAATCTGAGCGTCGCACTTGGGGTACTTCCCTTGTGAGTAAAAGGAGTAAAATGGGTGGAAAAGGTCGAACAAATACGAGTGAAGAAGTAAGAATATTTATTTGGATGTTTTAGAAGTGGCCTGATCCACTGTTTTGGGGAGAGAAAGAGTCTGAGTCGATGATTTCGACTCTCCGAAATGGAAACAGTTCGTATCAGCGGGAATTTGTCCAAAAAAGGGCAATCTTTACCAACGTCAGGCTGTCCTTTTCGCTTTGATGTCAAGATTGCAGGGTTAGATGTGAAATATTGTTCTTTATTATAACAACTAACAATAAATTTTTAAAGCAAAAAATTACTAACCAACGGTTTTATAGATTCAGTAAAGGTGGAACCATGTTTATCAAATTTTTCATCAGGGTTTCCACTTCCAGATGATAGTTATATGTGAATATAGTTATACTCTTAATTCATGACTTCTTAATTCTGTTTAGAAAGATGTCGATTACGTTTATATTGTACGTTTGCTCAAAAAATTACTACAAACACTAATATATTACTACTTAATAGATACTACTAGTAAAATTACTTAATAATTAGTAATTTTTCAGTGCTTCCGTGCTTTATTTTTATAAAATTATGCTTACTGCGAGAAAAATATAGACCTAATTCTTGGCTTTGCGTTTTAATTTTATTGGCAACCCAACTTTTCTTTGTGAGATTCAGAATTTTAATTTTGAGCCAAGTCTAGCTATATCTGATTGTATACTAGGCTTCGATATAATATCAGCTCCGACCCATAAATTTAAATTTATTTATTTGGCAAAAAAATTTTAAAAAAATAATATACTCCTCTATTCATCATGTCCTTTGGTTTGATCTCCACTCAGTTTAGACTTTTTTATGCGAATCTGAAACGAAAAAAATAATAATAAATCCAAAGAAAAATATTCTTCTGCAAAGTGCAGGATTTAAATTGCAGTAAACTCACCACGCATACAATAATCATAGCAACCACCAGACTAAGGACAAGCACAACCCCAAAGGTTCCCATAACCACCATCAAGAATCCGTTTGGGGTCAGGTAAGCCGAGATTGGCAAGCTGGAAAAAAACTTAAAAATTTGAACGCAAAACTCACGCTGTCACAGTCGGATTGACGAAAGAAAATCGAACAAAAGTGTTATCAATCATGTTCTCCGTGATCAATCGGGGCATCTGGCAGCCGGTTACAACAATGAGGTGTCGCTGAAAGAAAAATTTTATACAAAAAGACACAAAAAACCTTCACTAAATTATATATACCACCAAAACAATCTCACGGCACAAAAAAATCAGCAAAACTCCCACTTTTAGAAAATAAAAAAATTTCCGAGCTGCGCCCGACCTTTCACTTAAAAAACCGGTTTTACCAAAAATGCGCAACGAGGCTGGAATTTTGGATTGAGTACGGAAAGGTCCGCTGCGCAAAGGTCCGCTAAAAAAAAGGGAAGAGGAGGAGGAAAGGTTGGGGGGAGGTTTTCGATGGCGCTGATTTCGAATATCGTATCAATTTTTTTCTGAATTTTACAATTTTGCTAGTGTCATTTTCGCTCTAAAGACGAAAAAAAGTCATAAGTTTTCTTACAATATCATACAAGTTTGACCAAGTTTTTACCAATTAAAACATTCATTTTAAACAATTGAGGAAGATAGGCAAAAATTCAGAAGAAATGGATACAATTTTCAAAATCAGCACCACCGAAAACCCCTAAATCCATTACTCAAAAAAAAAAAAAAAAAATTTTTTAAATTACTAATTAACACTACTGCTTAAGCAAAAATGTAAAATTCAGAAAAAATTGATATGATTTTCGAAATCAGCGCCATCGAAAACATCATGGCGGGGCCCCGCCATCGTCTTTTCTTTTTTTAGCGGACCTTTCCGCAGCGGACCTTTCCGTCCTTCGTGGGAATTTTGAGGGTCAGCTGCCTGTTTTCACCTTTGGCCGCCTCTCAAAAAAATTTTTCCCGAACTGCGCCCGAGGTTTTACTCAAACCGCCGTTTTGAGAAAAGCTTTGAGGTAACACTTGAAATTTTTGCTCAAAGTTTTCTTGGATCAAATCGCCAAATTTACCCGCAGACTTACCAGATGATAAAATTGTGTGGGGGTGTCCGGTTTCAAAGTGATTGGGACGAAGCGATCACATTCAAGTGGATGCCAAGGATTCTTGAAGCCGTCAAAGAACTCATGCATGCATGTGCCGTTCTTCTTGAAGTAAAATGCGCGCTTCACGTCATCCACACCAAATGGCTGGGCGCAAGTGATGTTGGGCTGTACTTTTTTTTCTGCAATCACTCCCGGTTTCTTATATATTACAGAGTCCAATGAAAGATCCTTGTTTATCCGATACACCGCGTCTCCAAACAGGTATGCGCAGAAGACATTATTACAACCGGCGACCTCTTTCAATTCCTTATCGTCTCCAATTACCGGACAATTTCTAAAAAATAACGGAAATATAATCAGCCATAAGATTGATCTTTTTTTGATTGAAATGATATGCCGTCAAAGCGGCACAATCATATTTCTAATTCAACTAGAAGCGACAAGATTCATGCCCAAATCGGTAAAAATCCCCTTTTCAGAATTAGCACAAAAGCGAGTTGCACCCGATTCTTAAATTTTAACCCCATTTTCGTCGTTTTTATGTCGTCCCCTATATGAGTGCGCTAAATGCAAACGAAAACCTCGACAAAGTCTAACTGAAAATGTTCTAGCCCATTTTTGAGCATGTTCCAGAAAACAAAGGTTCCTCCCCAAAGCCGCAAACTTACGACGGTTGCCAAACACCATCTGCTACAGTCACTTGACCTCCAACAATTGTCTTGTTTCCTTGAATCGACATTTGCAGTCGAATTTCTTTGAAGGCAGGACCAGTGTAATTGATCGGGAAACTGAAAACAGATGAAATAGAAAAGAAATTACGTTAGGCTCCTAGTTCGTACCATAGCTTGGACAAATTTTCTTCAGAGTGGGCGAAAAAAGGAGAGATTCAAGTCAAGAAAATTTCAGTTGGCTCACTCCAAAATTCATCCAAGCTGTGCCCAAGCTTTGGTTCTCTTTTTAGCTAGCCCTCAAGTTCGTAGCCGTTCGAGATCCCAAAAAGCACCTTAGATTCTCGTTTTTCGATATTTTTTCACCGAAAAAGCTAGCAAAAGCACGGTTTACCCCGTAGGTATCAACAAAATCCCCACTGCCCTCTCGCTCTACTAAGAATAACAAAAAATTTCTTACATTTCAAATGTTGTCGCGTTCTCCTTTGTGGCGAACAACTCGATCTTGATATAAAGCGGGAGATAAAAGATTTTCTGAAAAATTTTTGAAATTTCTCTGTTTTTACTTTTTTTTTAAAAAAAAAGTAAATTTTCAGTTTACTTCAAGGAAAATGCAAAAGAAAGTCAATTTTGTTTCTGGCTTTCCGACTTCAAGGTCGGGAGTAGGACCGGATCTTACTCCCCGCTCGGAGTCGCCGAAAGTCAGAGCTTGTTTTTACTTTATTCCTCTTTTTGGCCCCGCACTGCAGGTTGCCAGGTTGATGCCAAGTCTTTCCCTGATGTGTCAAGTTTTTCTTTTCCGAAAAAATTATTTTTACGTTTGTGCGACGTTGTGAAGCTATGTTCTCCACGAAGATGGGCTGGAAAGTGATCAAGTAAGTTAGCATTGGCAAGAGGAGATGTACGTTTTTCATTTGACATCAAAAATTTCCATTTTATTTCAGAGAAAGGTACAAAATTTTTCCAATTCGTAAAGCTTCATGACCATGGATAATGTAAGTGAGATTATCTCCTTTTTTGCTACGACGTCAAGATTCTAAGTCGGGAAACGTTTAGAGGATACCCCACTCTCATGTATATTCTCCATGTATGAAACCCCATAAATTTTGAGGAATAACGACGTAAAAATTTCAAATTCTATACTAACTTTCCAAAAGTATGTTATACTAAAGTAAAACCTATGCAAACTATCTTCAAGTTATTGTAACAACGTTATTTGAGCCTTATTACGTTATTACCTCAGTTTAGAACGCATTCGTGGCAAAAATACGGCAGATCTGAGCGGATTTCGATATTGTACATGACACCTAGAAATCGAATTTGGTTTGATAGATAGAGTATATAACAAAACTAAAGTGAGGTGTCCTCTAGAACTCGCCAGCCTAGAACTGTTAACTCCAATAACGGAACAAAAAACGCGATAAGCGCACTTACATTATCCATGGTCATGAAGCTTTACGAATTGGAAAAAATTTGTACCTTTCTCTGAAATAAAAGGAAAATTTTTGGTGTCAAATGTAAAAAGTACATCTCCTCTTGCTAATGCTAACTTACTTGATCACTTTTCAGCCCATCTTCGTGGAGAAAATAGATTCACAACTTCAAAAAAAATCAAAACGTTTCTTCCGGGGGAGAGAAATTTGACACATCTGGAATTCCCGGGCGCAGCTCGCAAAAATAGTTTTGACAAGGAAAGTACTTTTATGGGGGCTCCTACTTTTTGATGGGACATATCTCAAAAAATCAGAAAAAATGTGCTGATCAAGGATATATAAATCTTAGCTGCCCATTTTAGGTTTTTAGGGGTGAAAACTCAATCGGAAGTTGACTTAAAGTCCTATATGAACCCCTTTTCGCTTAATTTTTCACAGGTTTACAATTTTTATTTTGACTTAAAATGATTTTTATTGAGTTTCTAAGACGTAATAAATCAGTCTTGGCCCAAAAATTTATTTTTCCGACCTTCAACTTCAAAAAAAGTTGATTCAGCCCAAAACGGAAATCGAACCCGTGCGGCGTCCTCCTGCTTGATTCCCAGACCACGGCACTAACCACTCGGCCACACCGCTCTCTTCCGAAGGAAGAGACCGACTGCGCTTTTTATCGTTTCGAATGCCTGCGCCTTTTGTAGGGAAATTGAGCCAGTTTTTTGGCATTTTCACCCCTAAAAACCTAAAATGGGCAGCTAAGATTTATATATCCTTGATCAGCACATTTTTTCTGATTTTTTGAGATATGTCCCGTCAAAAAGTAGGAGCCCCCATAAAAGTACTTTCCTTGTGAAGAAAATAAATTGGTGAGTAAAAACGGCGTCTTACTCACCAGCCAAAATGGGCGAGCCATTTTTGTTTCAACTTTGCGGATCGACCTTTTGGCGAGCCATTTTTGATCCAACTTTCCAAAAATTTGTCGTTCGGAGTAAGAATGTTTTTTGACTCTCCGAAATCGAAAATCTCCGGAAATTTTTCAAAATTTACTTTTTTTTAAAAAAAAAAGTAAAAACAGAAAAATTTCAAAAATTTTTCAGAAAATCTTTTATCTCCCGCTTTATATCATCTGTGATCCTGAACGACTTCACTTCGAAGTGGTTCGGCTTGAGATCACCGAACAGCACCTCGCAGGCGTTCAGAGCCTGGATGATCGTTGCGACTTTGGCAAGGTCCATAATTACGTTTACACCGAGAGAAGCGACCAATTGGGCGAGAAACCAGAAAAGAAAACGGGTTTTTTTTTGTTTTCCACTGACGACACAAATTGACACGCATTTTTATGCAAATTTTGAAAGCTTGCAACTCAAAGACACGTTGAAAATTTGGCCCAACTTTTTTGGCGGACAATTCGGGCGCAGTCTGCGTATTTTCAAACCGCAGTCTGCGGGAGACATTTTATACGAAACCTAAAAATCACGTTTTTTCGACATTTTATCGAGTAAAAAGGATTAAAACTGATAGAAAACGGGTCTAATAAATACTGGGCAAGAATTGGTAGCGCACTTTGTTCGTGTATTGGATCCAATGATGTTGGTATTTCATCAGGCATCGGAATTCGTCGCGGTTCGCGCGGAACCACAAAAATGCGGCCAAAAACAGGACCGGCAAGTAGGCAACGAAGAAGTCGATGCGAGTTGGGAGTGTCCAAAAGAGAAATGAAAGGACTTCGGTGGCGTAATTGAAGTGACGCGCTCGTCCCCAGTAGCCACTACCTGTAAAGTAATATAATTAGAACGTAGCTCTGAGATAAGTGGTTGGATTTTGATGAAACTTGAGAGAAATGAAGATTGGACCATTTCAAAGGACTATGTTGATTTTTACATAAAAATATGGGGTTCGTAAAAACCGCGTTATGCAGAAACATCCAAGAAATCGAAATTTTAATTCCAAAAAGCCCAAATTTCGCATAAGTTCCGACGATCAAAAATCCACTCACCCAGCAGAATATTGACGGCCGCTTCGCCGCCCTCCTTCCGATACTTGGCGTTGATGTAAAACGGATCCTTTCCGTCGACCTTCATCTGCCCCTCGCAGTCCCTAAACTCGCGCCTTTGCTCGTCGATGATGCCCGTCCACAGCTGGAAGACGAGCCCGAAAACGAAGAGGACGCAGGCCGTGAACAGGTTCGGCGACTTGGCCGTCTGCGCCAACAGCGTCACCGGAGTCAGGTAGAGGGTTGGCAGGAACACCAACGCTCCCCAAATGCGACAGAAACCCGCTTTGTCTGTCTGGTTGTCCAGTGAGCTGGGGCGGCAGGGGTCGTTCCAGGTGCGCCGGAGCCAGTAGATCATCTGGAAGCAGAGGTGTTGACGGGGGTTGGGAGAACAAAATTTACAATCGCTCGAAAATTTACGTTTTTTATCCATAAAATGCATGTTTTTCATTCCTAAAATTTACATTTTTTATCCATAAATCTCACCGAATCAAAAAAATTATGTTTTTCATCCTTAAAATTTACGTCTTTTGTCCCTAAAATTTACGTTTTTATCCCTAATCTCACCAAAAACAAAAATGTGCGTTTTTCATCCCTAAAATTTACGTTTTTTATCCATAAATCTCACCAAATCAAAAATTTACGTTTTTCATACCTAAAATTTACGTTTTTTCCCCTAAATCTCGCCGAATCGAAAATTTACGTTTTTCATACCTAAAATTTACGTTTTTTATCCCTAATTATCATCAAAAGAGGAATTTACGTTTTTCATCCCTAAAAATTACGTTTTTAAACCCTAAATCTCACCAAAAGGAAAATTTACGTTTTTCATACCTAAAAATTACGTTTTTAATCCCTAAATCTCACCAAAAGAAAAAATCACGTTTTTTGCCCCTAAAATTTACGTTCTTGATCCATAAATCTCATCGAAAGAGGAATTTACGTTTTTCATCCCTAAAAATTACGTTTTCCGTCCATAAACCGTCAACAACAACCCATAAAATGTCGTTTTTGCAAAAAATTTCCTTCCTACCTGCAAGCTGACAGTGCACACCAGTCCCGGCGTAATCGTGCCCACAGCGATCCTTTGTTTGGCCAGCGCCGAGAACAAATAGCAGCAGTACAACGCGGCAAGGACTCGGTTCGTGAGAAAGGCCTTCAGATCCATGTCGAAGACCACGGGCTGAGCCAGTTTGCCGAAGAAAATGTCGTTGATCAGGTCATCGGCTAAAAAATATAAAAAAATTTTTTTTATTTGATTAGTGAAAAATTGATCAAATTTGTTAAAATTTTATTACTAACAGGGGAAGTACCCCAAGTGGGCGGGCGCACACTTGCGGGCAACCACTTTGCGGGCAACCAGTTTGCGGGCAAATTTTTTGCGGGCAGCCACTTTGCGGGCAGCCGATATTTGCGGCCAGCACCGGCATTTGCGGGCAGGCTGGGACATTTGCGGGCAGGGTCGACAGTTGCGGGCAGCCTGGAAGATTTGCGGGCAGCCGACATTTGCGGGCAACCGTCACCTGATTTTGAGGGTAACAGGGTGGACGTGGAAAAATTACTATGATATTATATTTTGGAAATTTGCCGACATTTGCGGGCAGCCGACATTTGCGGGCAACCGGCACTTGATGATAACAAGGTAGAGGTGGATAAATTACTGCGATATTTTGGAAGTTTTCCGACATTTGCGGGCAGGCAATACTTGCGGGACACCGACATTTGCGGGCAACAGTTCCAAAAGTTCCTATACAGTCTGTGTGACTGTTTTTTTTCTGTTGCCCGCAAATGTCGGCTGCCCGCAAGTGTCGGTTGCCCGCAAGTGTCTCAGCTGCCCGCAAATGTTTCAGCTGCCCGCAAATGTGACCCCCCAAATTTTGCCCGCAAAGTGGCTGCCCGCAAAAAATCTGCCCGCAAACTGGTTGCCCGCAAAGTGGTTGCCCGCAAGTGTCGCGACGCCCCCCAAGTGCGACGCCCAGATTTTCTTTAAAATTTGCACATATGTTGAGTATGGTCTAAGCATTAATTCCTGAAAGTTTTAGCTCCCGCTTTGCAGGCGCTGCCGAGATATCGAACGATTTTTGCCGCCGAGAGAGCACGCTAAACGTGGAGAGCGGTCAGAGAGAAAAGCGCTTTATGGCCATAACTTTTCTTGTTTCGCGCGGAAAAAATTGATTTTATGTGGAAACATTACCCTCCATGGTAGAAATAGGCAGGAAACTTTTCGAGCCGAAATTCGGCAAAAAGTCCTAAATTTTGGCCGACTTTTGATCTAAAAATATCGGTTGTTTCTGCAAAGCGCGAGCTAGAATTCTCGCATATATCTTAGAAAAAATTATTCTAAATTTGTGCCAAATTTCATCAAAATCTGAGCATCGCACTTGGAGTACTTTCCTTGTAAATTAAAAAAAATATTTTTTTTGATTACTAAAAATTTCAAAAAAAAAGAAAAAAATAAATAAAAGAATAAATTTTTATTTCATTACTAAAAAAATAATTACATTTTTTTTTATTTTATTATTAAATTTTAATAAAAATAAAAATAATTTTTTATTACTCTACTTAAAAAAACATATTTTTTTTATTTTTATTTTATTACCAAAAAATATAAAAAAATTAAAATTTTTTTTTCAACTTACATTCATCATCCTTATCATTCTCCACCTGCGCATAATACTGCCAGAGGACCACAATCGTGCTCAGCATCCCCATCACCACCATGATCCCACTCCAGTTGTCGAAAATCAGCGTCGGACTGTACCAGCGGAAAGCGGCGCCCAGCCCGAAAACCAACGCGTTCAGTAGTAAGCCGCTGAACGCGTTGCAATGCTGTCGAAACAGTTGGTTCGCTTGGGTTCGATAAATATTCACCGAGGCCGGAAGGAGCCAGAAGAAGAGGAATTGAAGGAGAATCGTCGAGAAGACGATGACATAGGGGGTAAGGCGGCGGAACACCGGGAGAAAGGCGTTGAGACGGATCTTGGAGAGCTGAAAATTCGATTTTATGAAGGGAAATTGGGATTTTTTGAGAGAAAATTGAGAATTT
The DNA here is from genome assembly GCA_904066235.2 of Bursaphelenchus xylophilus. NCBI lineage: Eukaryota > Metazoa > Nematoda > Chromadorea > Rhabditida > Aphelenchoididae > Bursaphelenchus > Bursaphelenchus xylophilus. The sequence continues at coordinate 2,008,961 of CAJFCV020000005.1, read as the reverse complement.
TGCAGATCTCTGGGTTAAAATTTCAAAAAATTGAAAATCTCAGATTGCCTTAAAAATTTGCATATATGATCTATCTAATACATATATCAATCCTAAAAAGTTTTAGCTCACGCTTAGCAGGCGCAACCGAGATATTCAACAATCTTTGCGGCCGAGAGAGTGCGCGAAATGCGGAGAGGGACAGAGAAAAACCCTTTTGAATTATATCGCTGCAAGTTGCGGATCGAAAAAATTATATTTTTGACACGAATCCTTTTTACAGCGAGAAAAAACAAAATGCCAATTGGAATCTTGGCTCCAGAAGCCTACATTTTTTCCCAGTCTTACCTTGCTGAACTTCCCATGATAGGTCGAAATAAACGGATAGTAGGCATGAATGAAGACTGGCAGAAGGACCATAAACAACAGGATCAGTTGGCATGAGACTTGTTTGGTCCGCTGAAATCAAGTAAACAACAAAAAAATGTTTTTTCAATTCAGGGGGAGTGCTAAAAAAGCAATAAAAAAAACGAACGGACTTTCTGGACAAACCAATATTTTACTTTAAGTGGGACGCTCAATTTTTGATGGAACTTGGCGCAAATTTAGATTGATTTTTTCCAAGACGTATACAAAATTTCTAGCCCGCAATTTGTAGGAACAACCGAGATTTTTAGTTCGAAAGTGGCGAAAATTTGAGACCTTTTGCCAAATTTCGGCACGAAAAATTTCATGCGTATTTCTACCATAGAGAGTAATGTTTCCCCAAAAAATCGATGTTTTCCGCGCGCTACTGGCAGAGATATCGCCCAAAAAAGGCGTTTCTCTCTGACCGCTCTCCGCATTTCGCGTACTCTCTCGGCCGCAAAGATCGTTGAATATCTCGGCTGTGTCTGCAAAGTGCGAGCTAAAATTTTCAGGACTTGATATGTGGTCTGTGCCCAATAAGTGTACAAAATTTAAAGCAAATCTGAGCGTCGCACTTGTGACACTTCCCTGGTCAGCCAAAATGACTGTAAAGAAAAACAAAAAACAAATCATTTACCGACAACACATTCTGAATGTAATCAATGTCCTTCTGGCTGATGCTGGAGCGCCGATTGCCGTTCGTGGACAACAAGTTCGTGGACAGCAAGTTATTGGTGTGATTGGACAACGAGCGGCGACGCACAATGTTGGCTCGCATGGTCACCGCCATCCTCACGCGGTTTGGGCATTTAAAAGAGGGCTGGAAATTTGCGAAAATCAGCAATCTCGGAGAACACACATGTTTCTGGAGAGGACCCGAAAAGAGCGAAAATTCGTTCGGACAAAGCGACATGGGACAAAGTGTCGATTGAAAGGGGTCGTGTTTTAGGCTCATTCGTTCGAGAAAAACAACAATAAAAAAATCAGGTGTCACCACCTGACCATGCTCTGGGAGGAGAGTCATTTTTTTCGATACGAAATTATAAAGCCTGTTGGCTAGGAGGGAAAGTATTGGGTGGTCCCAGAAAGTTCGTTCGTTTTTTTCATTGCTTTGTTTTAGAAGGAATGTTTGTTGTTTGGCAAAGGGTGAATATTTATTTGATACAGCTTTTTCTCCTCTATAAACCTGTGTTCTTAGTTTTTTTTAGTTTTAATTTTTTATTATTTTTTAGGCTCAAAAAGTTTCCCGTCCCGATGGCTTTATTTTCAAGAACATTTTGACCCCAAAAAATAATAAAAAATTAAGTTTTCATAAAAAATTATAAACACGGTTTTGTAGAAGAGAAAAAAAAGTATCAAATCAGTATATTTCCTTTGCCAAATAACAAGCAATCCTTGTAAAACAAGGCAATAAACGGAAACGAACGAACTTTCTGGACGATCCAATATAATACAACAAGTGGGACGCTCAGATTTTGATGAAACTTGGCACAAATTTAAACTATAATATTTTTTTCCAAGACAAATACAAGATTTCTAGCTCGCAATTTTTAGGAACAAACGAGATTTTTAGCTCGAAAGTTGGCGAAAATTCGACGCTTTTTTTGCAAATTTTTGACATCAAAAGTTTTGTGGCTATTTCTACCGTAGAGTGTATTGTTTCCACAAAAAATCAATTTTTTCCGCACAAAATTGACAGAGATACGGCCTAAAAAGGATTTTCCCTCTGACTGCTCTCCGCATTTCGCGCACTCTCTCGGCCGCAAAGATTGTTGAATATCTCGGCGGTGCCTGCAAAGCGCGAGCAAAAATTTTTAGGATTTGATATGTGGTCTATGCCCAATAAGTGTAGAAGATATAAAGAAAATCTGACGCTCGAACTTGGAGCACTTCCATTAAAAATTTTTGCCATGATGTCTGAAAATCATCATTTTTTTTAAATACTTTTTTCCGATTTTTGGCTTGCAAATCTCAGGCTCAATTACCATTGCAGCGTAAAATTTTTCACCAAAAAATCAAAATTTTCCGAGCCAAGAGAAAAAAGTTACAGGCAAAAACCGTATCCCGTCCATCCGACTCTCCTCATTTTGCGTGCTCTCTCGAAAACAAGATTGTTGAATATCTCGGCAGCCACTGGAAATAGCGAGCTAAAACCTTCAGAGATTCATAGGTGGTTATTTGAGAACTCGTATGCAAAATTTTAGAAAAATCTGTAACCCAAAAAAACTTCGCTTGTTAAATTACATAAATTTAATTTTCCCAAAAAAAATCAATTTTTTTCCAAGAATCATTCGAAGAATGCAAAAAATCCCAAAAATTGCCTCCATCTCCCTTCTTTTACAATTTTTTTCATCTGCAAAGGACCCATTAATAAAGTTTTAGGTATTTTTCCCTCAAAAAAACGTATTTGCTCCGGTGAAAACTCGGGGCGGCAGATTGAAGAGATTCGGGGCTGTGCGGGGATTTCCAGAGGGCTTTTCGTTCGGAACGGACAGCTGTGAAGGGCCGCATTTCGAGTGGCCAACATTATATAATACGGATTTGTCATCGCCGGTTTTTTGAGGCACACTTTTGACGAGGACTTGAAGGGTTCATTTCGAAAGGTTGGAGCCGAGAAATTCGAAACCCAATGGAGATTGTCCACTCTCAACTCGTGACAAGGATTCTTTTGGCCGCAAATTTTGTCGTTGACAAGCAAATGACCCAGGTGCGATGCTCGGATCTTGATCAAACTTGGCAAAAATTTACAGCAAGGGATCTGATCCAAAAAAGTACCATTTTGCATCCGGGAAGCATCGAAAATGTGGCAAAAAGCTTCACTCTCCAAATGAAAAAAGGTCGTTTTGAAGAGCGCGCTTTTGAAATCGGAGTTTTTTCACTTGGAGATGGAGGTATTTTGCCACATTTTTGACATTTCCCGGATTGATGATCAGACTTGGCAAAAATTTGCAGTAAGGGAGCTGATCCAGCGGCAAAAAACATATCATTTTGCATCCGGGAAGTATCAAAAATGTGGCAAAATTCTTCCCTCTCCAACTGAAAAAACCTCGTTTTGAAGAGCGCGCTTTTGAAATCAGAGTCTTTTCGCTTGGAGAGGGAAGCATTTTGCCACATTTTTGGAACTTCCCGGATGCAAAATGGCACGTTTTTTGCCACTGGGTCAGGTCCCCCACTGTAGCTCAAAACATAGCTTTTCAATTTGTAAAAACTTGGTCAAAAAGGCATTTTCGGGTTCCAATTCAAAAGCTTTGTTTTGGGCTACAGTAAAGGACCTGATCCAATGGCAAAAAACATATCATTTTGCATCCGGGAAGTATCAAAAAATGTGGCTAAATGCCTCCCTCTCCAAGTGAAAAAATTTCATTTTGAAAGGCGCCGTTTCCCTCACAAAAAGAGCGGGCCCGCTTTTGAAATCGGAGTTTTTTTCGCTTGGAGGGGGAAGCATTTTGCCACATTTTTGGCATTTCCCGGATGCAAAACGGTAAGTTTTTTGCCACTGGATCAGGTCCCCCACTGTAGGCGTCCCGCATCTTCGGGTCAGCAAAAGCCCTACGCCTTGCCCAACGAGGCGATTTACGTTTTTAATCCCTAAATCTCACCAAAACGAAAAATCACGTTTTTCATCCCTAAAATTAAGTGGATGGTCAAAAAAAGGTTCTCGGAAGTGCCGACAAGACCTGACAAAGCCGTTGGATGGTCGGCAGAAGCTCGGTGAAGGCTCGGCGAAGACACAAAATACGTCTAATTTTTCTTACAGGGGAAGTACTCCAAGTGCGACGCTCAGATTTTCTTTAAACTTTGCACACACGTCGGGTATGGACTAAATATCAATTCCTGAAAGTTTTAGCTCGCGCTTTGCGGGCGCCGCCGAGATATCGAACAATTTTTGCCGCCGAGAGAGCACGCTAAACGTGGAGAGCGGTCAGAGAGAAATCGCTTTTTTGGCCATAACTTTAGCAGGTTCGTGCGGAAAAATTTGATTTTTTATAGAAAAATTATTTTTTAGGGTAGAAATGCGAAATTCGGCAAAAAGTCCTAAATTTTGACCGACTTTCGATCTAAAAATCTCGGTTGTTTCTGCAAAGCGCGAGCTAGGATTCTCGCATATATCTTAGAAAAAATTCCACAAAAAAATCAAAGTTTTTCGCACAAAATTTGCGAAGATACGGCCAAAAAAGTGTTTCTATCTTAAAAATCCTTTTATAAAAAAACCCAAAAAAATGCCCGAACAATATTACGTTATCACTACTCAGTCAGAAACATAATTTATTTTTATACTAGAAACCCAAAAAAATCCAAAAACAAAAACCAAAAAAAATCTAAACCAAATCCAAGTATAATATCAGAGCTGCTCAGTCCTTTTGAATTGGAGCCATGTCGGACCTCTGAGAGCCGGTGAGGATCAAATACGCGCTTTGGGTCTGTTCCTGTTTCTTGAGTTGCTTGGCCAAGGTGCCCAACGGGGTGTCGGAGCTGTTCATTTTTTTCATCTTCTCCTTCTTGGCCAGCTTCGCCTGGCGTTTCTCGATCTGCTTCTTGCCCGGGGTTTTGCCATGGAATTTCCAGCTCAGTTCTCGGAAGGCTTCCTTTTGATCCAAGACGCGTCCCTTCTTGTCCGTGTACATGATTTGGATGTCCGGGTTGTAGTCGGCCTTGTCCTCAAAGTGGCGGGTGGGGCCGGAACCCGCGGATCGCTCCAATTTCCGGATGTATTTGTCTTCCAAGTCACTGAAAAGACAAAAAATTTTGCCAAGAAAAAATAGTTTTTTTTACAAGGTACTTCTTTGGGGTATGGAGTTACAGGTCGAGACATGTATCAAAAAAAAATCGCAAAATTGTGTTTTATAAGATTTTTGGTGGATTTTGGGTCTTTTTTTAAGGAAAAAACTTCTATGGGATATGGAGTTACAGGCCGAGAGATATATCAAAAAAATCGCAAAATTTTTCTGATTCAGAATATACAAAAATTATCTGCCTGATTTCGGTTTGTAAGGGCGAAAAACCCTTCAGAACTTTTCTCGCAACACCCGAAAATGCCTTTTTGACCAAGTTTTTACAAATTGAAAAGCAATGTTTTGAGCTACAGTGGCGGACCTGATCCAGTGGCAAAAAACGTACCATTTTGCATCCAGGAAGTATCACAAAATGTAGCAAAATACCTCCATCTCCACGTGAAAAAACTCCGATTTCAAAAGCGGGCCCGCTTTTTTTGTGAGGGAAACGGCGCCTTTCAAAATGAAGTTTTTTCACTTGGAGAGGGAGGCATTTTGCCACATTTTTTGATACTTCCCGGATGCAAAATGACATGTTTTTTGCCATTGGATCAGGTCCTTTACTGTAGCCCAAAACAAAGCTTTCGAATTTGTAAAAACTTGTTCAAAAAGGCATTTTCGGGTGTTGCGAGAAAAGTTCTGAGGGTTTTTTCGCCCTTGCAAACCAAAATTAGCCAGCTAATTTTCACACATTCTGAATCAGAAAAAATTTGCGGTTTTTTGATACATCTCTTAACCTGTAACTCAATACCCCATAGAAGTACTTTCCTTGTAAAAAAATCCCCAAAATCCACCAAAAAATCATACAAAACACCACAAATCAAATCTCGTAAGGCATCTTAAAACCTCTAAAAACTTACTTATTCCCTCCTTCAACTCTCGAGAAGCGCTTGGATTCCAAATGGGAAAGATGGCTTCCACTGGATCCCTGTTTTTTCGTTGGGAGGTATCCTCTCTCTGCAGCCATCTTTAACATGGCCCCCACACCTTTTGTTACATCCCTTTCTTCTCCCAAAACATTCTCATAGTCAACGCCAAAGACTTCTTCGTCCTAAAAAGTAAAAAAAAAACATAACAACATACAAATACAAAGCCATTCTGAAAATTTTTAAAAACTCAAAATTTATTACCGAACAGGGGAAGTGCCCCAAGTGCGACGCTCAGATTTTGATGAAACTTGGCACAAATTTAGAGTAATTTTTTGTAAAATATATGCGACAATCCTAGCTCGCGCTTTGTCGAAATAACTGAGATTTTTAGTTCGAAAGTTGGCGAAAATTTGATACCTTTTGCCGAATTTCGGCACGAAAAATTTCATGTCTATTTCTACCATAGAGGGTAATGTTTCCCCAAAAAATCGATGTTTTCCGCGCTAAACTAGCAAAGTTATGGCCAAAAAGTGCTGTTTTCTCTGACCGCTCTCCAATTAGTGTACTCTCTCGGCCGAAAAAACCGTTCAATATCTCGGCTGGGTCTGCAAAGCGCGAGCTAAGACTTTCTGGAACCGATATTTAGTCTATTCCCGACTTTTGTGCAAAATTTAAAGAAAATCTGAGCGTCGGGTACTTCCCTTGCAAACCAACACAAAAACCCTTCCAAACCAATACAAAATGCTTCCTACCTCCTTCTTGGGCTTCTTCCTTTCCTGTTTGGCCTCTCTTCTGCTTGATTCTGGCGGATCGTCTCCAATTTCCTTCCATTTCGGTCCGTCCTCTTCAAAGTCGCCCATTCTGCTGTCCAATTCCACTTTGTTCTTCAATTCCTTTGACTGTAGGTCCTCTTCATCCTGTTCCATTTCCGAATCCGTGTCCGACACCTCGCTCTCGGTTTTCTTGACCACTTTTCGTGCCTCTTCTTCCTGTTTGATCTCCGAGTAATCCACATTGTCATCGCGGTTGCCGGCCAAGCCCAGGCTCAGGATTTCGCCGATGGATTTGTAGCTCTCGGCGGTGGCATCGATGACGAGGCCTTTCGAGTTGCCGGGGAGGGCAAAGTCCTCTTCTTCTTCGTCCGAATCCTCCTCCTTCTTTATCCGTCGTTTCAGCAATTCCTGGCGCCATTTGTCCGAGGATTCGTTCTCTTTCGCTTGATTCAGTTTCCTCGTCTTCTCTAGTGCAGCGTGAAGTTCGTCTTCGGCTTCGTCATCGAGAATCACGCCTCCAATGTTCGCGCCGCCAACAAAATCTAAAGCAATGCCGAATAGGAGCCAAAAATAAAAAAAAATCATCAATTATTATTCAGAAGGAAAGTACTTATATGGGGTATGGAGTTACAGGTCGAGATATATATCAAAAAATTCGCAAAAGCTTTCTGATTCTAAATATATAAAAGTTAGCTGCCTAATTTCGATCTAATGACATATTTTTGTCCTCAGAAGTTTTCTCGGGGCACCATGCAAGTACCTTTTTGACTATTTTTTTACCAATTAAAATTAAGGTGTAGTCTTAATCCAATTTGATACGTTATGGCTTGTCAGGACCCCAAGTTTATTTTAGCGTGAAACAAAAAAATTTTAGTTGGTAAAAAATCGTCAAAAAGGCACCTGCATGGTGTCGGGAGAAAATTTCTGAGGACAAAAACATGTCATTAAACCAAAATTAGGCAGGTAATTTTTATATATTCTGAATTCCAAAATTTTTGCAAATTTTTTGATATATATTTCGACCTGTAACTTTACCTCATAGAAGTACATTCGTTGTCAAAAACCCCAAAAAAAAAGTAATCAAATATTACTTAAAAATCATCTCTTTTCTTCTAAAAAACCTCCAAAAAATCAAAAAATTTCAAAACCCACCATCATCATCGCTCTCCTCCTCTTCGCTGTCGCTGGCTTTCCCAATCCTCTCGGCCAAGCTCTTCAACTTCTTTATGTCCACATTCCCTCGAGTATTTTCCTTCCACTTCCCGCCAATTTTCACCTGAGGCTTTTCGTCTTCAACTTCTCCTTCTTCCATTTCCTCTTCAGTTTTTATTTCCTTAAACGAACTTATCGACTTCCCATTGCCCTCCGGGGCTTCGCCCGACTCGGCTTGGCGGCGGGCGGCGAGACGTTTGGCCCTGAAATTGAATCGTATTTTAGGTTGTGCAGGGCGCAGGCTGCCGAGATAACAAAAAAAATCACAAGGAAAGTGCTTCTATGGGGTATGGAGTTACAGGTCGAGACATGTATCAAAAAAATCGCAAAATTTTTCTGATCCAAAATATGTAAAAATTAGCTGCCCAATTTTAGTTTGTAAGGGCGAAAAAACCTTCAGAACTTTTCTCGAAACAACACGCAAATGCCTCTTTTTTACATTGGAACGACTGTGAAGTTGTAGTATTAAACAAATTTGATATTGCTTGTCATGATGTCAGGGTTTATTTGAGCTAAAAACAAAAATTTTGAATTGGAAAAAAACTTGGTCAAAAAGGAATTTGCTGGTGTTGCGAGAAAAGTTCCGACAAGGGAATTCACATTTTTCGCATATCGATCCATACTGGTGCCCTAGTGGAAGTTGAAGGTCTCAGACAGTGCAATAAAAAAATGGCTTACAAAAGTGTTTACGGGCCCTGAGGGCAGAGTTAAACCTCTCTTTTGAAGGGTCTTTTCGGTGGGATTTTTGCGTGTACCTTGATGAGCCATAACTCTGCCCTCAGGGCCCGTAAAAACTTTTGAAAACCAGATTCTTATTGCACTGTCTGAGGCCTTCAACGTCCACTAGGTCACCAGTATGGGTCGATTTGCGAAAAATGCGAATTCCCTTGACACAACTTTTCTTGCAACACCAGCAAATTCCTTTTTGACCAAGTTTTTTCCATTTCAAAAATTTTGTTTTGAGCTCAAGTAAACCCTAGCATCTCGACAAGCAATATCAAATTTGATTAATACTACAACTTCATAGTAGTTCCAATGTAAAAAAAAGGCTGCGAGGTGTTGCGACTAAAGTTCTGAGGGGTTTTTCGCCCTTACAAACTAAAATTGGGCAGCTAATTTTTACACATTCTAAATCAAAAAAAAATTTGCGATTTTTTGATGCATATCTCGACCTGTAGCTCCATACTCCATATAAGTGCTTTCCTTGCCAAAAAACCGATCAAATCACTCCAATAATACAACCAGAAGCCTCCGATGACATCCACACCACCTCATTAACCTACTTTTCCTTCTTTTCTGCCTCCAGATCCCCACTATCTTCGGGTTGGATGTCAGATGCCTTCAAAGTTTTTCGTTTCCTCATCTTATCCTTCTTTACTTTCTTTGGCTTTCTGAATGAGACCATTTCCTCTTCGGTGTAAAATTCTCTGGCCAAGGTGTACTTCGATGACTCCAAACTTTCCAGCTTTTTATTTGCCATGAACAATTTCCTTTTCATTTCCAATTCACGCTCTTCTTTGTCCAAATCATAGCCGCCAGCCTCATCTAAAATAAAAATTTTTTAAACACTAGCCCACTATAATATAACTTAAATTCTCAAAAACCCCTTACCCAATCGGAAAGTCTCTCGTTTGACATCGCCATCCAGATCTCGATCGTATTTGGACAAGATCTGTTGCTTCTTTGTCATTCCAAATTCATCCACTTCATCATCATCATATGGGTTATAATCCTTCTTCTGTTTCCTTAGCTCCACATTCTTTTTATGTCGCTCATTGTCGACCAAGTTCGGATTGATCAGAATCTCTTCGCCATCTTCATCAAGAACGCCTCGGTCTTCCAGAACAAGAACGGTTTCCGATCCATCGGCAAATGCCTCTTTTGAGTGACCAATAAGAAGATTGGAGGTTGAAGATGAAGGCGCCGACTTCGTTCCTTTCTTGACTTTCGGTTTAGCCCTTTTTGTCTGAAATTGCAATTTACTGAGCAAAAAGGACAGCAGCCTTGAGGAAAACTTCATTCTTCAATAGAATTACGACCTAAACTCAAGAAAAACAAAAAAAAAAAAAAAAAACACACCTCTTCTTCCGCCGCTTTCTCCACAATCTCATCCATTTCATCGAATCTCTCAGCTGCCTTTCGGCTCTTCTCCAGCCAGGAATCCAAATCTTCCTCCTCATCCGAATCAGCAAGGCCTTTCTTCACCTTCAGCACCTTGCTGTAGATCTTTTGCTTTTCCTTTTGCGTCTGAATCTTCTCACGGAGTTTCTCCTGCTCCCGCTTCTCAGTCCAACTCTCCGCTTTCTTGTGGTGGATCTCAATTCCATCTTCATTGTAGACCTTCTCATCATCAGCGTTCGTGTCGTCCTCATTCCCTTCATCTCCCTCCGGTGCTTTTGGAGGCTCTTCGACCTGAAGGGGTGCTAGACCAAGCTCGGCACGGATTCGGTTGGTCTCCTCGATCGATATTTCCTCTGCTTCGTCCTTTTTGGATGGCTTAGGAGCGGAATGACGAGATGATCTACGTTTTGGCTCACTGAAAGAAGAGGAATGGGTAAAAACAAGCCTTTTTGTTCCAGAATATGACGAGTACACCTCGACGCATGCCAAACTACCTTATCTAACTGATAAGAGAGGATCTAACCGATAAAGCATGAAACTATAAAGAAATTTCGAAAATCTCCCAATTTCTTCAACCCAACGTCAACCAAATCCTCAAAATAAACCTAAAGAACAAAAATAAACCGAAAGCACCTACTCATTACTTCCTTCTTTGGTGGTATCCTGATCTAGATCGTGTTTTCTTTTACGGGCATACCTGAAAAGATTCGCAAATTATTCATGGTTTTAAACTGACCTCAACCTTACTTTCCACTCATTTTGTGCAGATTTTAACAAGAATTCAATTAGCTAGCAACAAGAAGCAATAAATAACGAAGATATTTGCCTGCAATTTCGACGATAAGAAGCGGGAAAATATTTCGACAGAGAAGAGTTGACACGTAGACAAGCTGTGCCAAGTTTTTTCCTCTTCCGCAACTCGCGCCCTGGATATTGTTTTCCTTTGGTTTTTCGGATTTAGAAAAATAACTTGCTCCACTCTGCAGAGTTTTTGCCACAAGGCCAGACATTGCTGTTGTTTTTCTACTTTCCGATCAAAATTTATTGATGTTGTTCTTGTCTTTGGAAAATGTTCGGAAAAATCCATTTTTCCTTCTGTGTTTTCGGCTAAAATTTCCTTTTTGTGAATAACCATTATTTTGATTGACTCTGCCCACTAATCCGTCGGGTTTCCGACCCGAACCATTGTAAAACTAATTGTAACATGACAAGAGATGATGTTCCAGACGTTTTTGAGCCCAAATTCGATATTGTCCCACTGATCATTGAGCTCTCATGCCTCGGTAAGTTTCTTTGTTGCATGCATTTTGTTTTCCTTCTATTTTTAGGCGGATTCGCTATTTCCTTGGCGATATTCGAGGTGATTTATCGAAAAGGTCTGATTTTCAAGGAGGACCAGGAAGGTCCCACCAAGATTCATCGGGAACACCTCCAGGAGTACAAGAAGCAAGAGGACAAATTCCTGGCCAATGGCGGACAAGCGAACCCGATGCGACAGCGAGAAAAGCCGGCCGAGGGATCTGGAGAAGCGGCGGCCGGGAAATCGACTGTTCAAGGAGGCGCTCAGACGGCTTCAGCTCCGACCAGTCAGTCCAAGACTGGTGAATAAAGAAGTTAACTGACATTTCGGATGTTATGCATGCTATCTTCCTGCTTTGGCTTGATCTTACAGCAAGGTTTACTGCTTTGCTGCGATGACGGCAGACTTGACCCAATTTGTTTCTGGGTCGATTCTCTCTTCTTGTTTTCGTGAAAATTTTGTGAAATTCATTTCCCCCTCGAGATAATTAGAGTAGGCGCGTTGTCCTTTGCTCTTCATGACATCCTCGTGATCTTTGTAATTGATATTTGTACGGGATTCGTTTTTTTTGTTTGTCTCGCGAACCTCGAGCTCGAGTATAATATAATATTTGAAATTTTGAAGAGATTATTGTATCCATGAGGTCTAATGGAGGCTGATGAGTACAACAAGAGCCTGATTGAGATTTTAGTCGACGAGCCATGTATTTACGACCCGGCTGATCCGGCTTTCAATAACATCAATGAACGTCACATGGCGTATGTTCGACTTGGTCAACGGTTGAGAGATCGAGGCGCAAATGAAGAGCAAGGTTGGTATTTTGACTTCAACTTAGGATCGTCGACTATTTTAGCTTGTTCTCTTTTTATTTTCGTACAGGTTTATGCCTCTTTTGAGTTCTGGCGTCTGACGGTCTAGTCTAATATAATTTTGATGCAATTTCAGTTCACCGTATAAACGACCGATTTCAAGTCCTGAAACGACGATTCTTGACCGAATATCGGAAAGTTCAACGTGGTTTGCAGAGTCATTGGGCTTATTATGAGGATCTGCTGCCACTTCTCAACTCCCTGGCTGAGAAGTCTGCTACGTAAGTATTTCTCTTTTTTCCTTGGTGTTTAGATAATAACAGCTTGAATGAAGCCCAAAGAACTTGTTTCAGAAGTGAAACGGCCAGCTGTATATCCGAACCCAATATCCTGTTCTCTCCATATTCACCATGTCCCAGCTCTGATGAACGGCCAACTGAAGCCAAACGCCGGCATGTTGAAGAAAAGTCGGCGGCTTGCCGCACGGAATTTGCCGGGATCTTTGACTATATCGCATTTCGGCTTGATAATATGGAGGACACCATCAGGAAGTCTACTGTTGAAAAAATACTCCGACTGGTCCATAACCCATCAATGGAATTGATGGATGAGCGAGTCAACGCGTCCACTTCAACTCCAAAATGGTGAGAAAGACCATTTGGAGTCGAAAGGGGAGAGTGAAGTTTTAAATCCCGTAAAGTCGCACCTTTTACATACAAATACCTTTTCATCCGTTGTATAATACTCAAACCGGTACTTGCATTCTAATCCGATATCAGCTCCACATATACAAACGAGAAACGATATATTTTTATTCTACGGTTCTTCTACCATGTTGTTACCGATGTATATAGCTGTACAGATGTATATATAATAAAGATATATTTTATGAAAGTTTGTTTGTCCAATTTGTCGCAGTTTCCATGGTAATTCATTGGCACGATACCTGATTGCGTGAATATCTCGTTATGCGAGGGTAATTTGGGGAGATGGACGAGAAAATTACGTTGTATTAGGTGGATGAGGTCTCTTTCTACCAAAATTTCGAAATTGCTTTGTGCAATGACCTCAAAACAACAAATGCCCCCTAAAAAGTAATATCCCCCCTTCCATTTTACTTTGTAAATGGAGTTTTTTTTCAGTGGGCGTCTGTTTTTCCCCAATTTTGGGCCGAAATTCCTTTCTCCGAGCGGCGTTCCATCTCCGAATTCCTCTCATTTGGTCAAAGACTGGCCTCGAAATAACCAAAAAACTGCTGGGTTTTACTGAAGGATAGTTTTATTTCGACCGAAAAGGTCATATTTGATAAATTTTTGGGATGAAAGCTGTTGATTTTGGGTGGATCTCATGTCGGACAGATTGAATTTTGCTGCTTGTAATCTACCAAATGCATGGGAAAAGGGCTGGATTGGTCTGAAAATCTCATAAATGCCTGGCGAAAGAGGTTTATTATTGGGTTGGGACGAAAGTTTTCCCCTTTTTCTTGTTTTTTTCCAAACAAATTTATTTTGACAGTTGTAACGGGAAACCAAACATAACATCCACCGTCGGTATCCACTACGTATTGCTAACGTTCCGACAAGGATTCAATTGGCGAGCTTAAAAACTGGGGTATTTATAATAAAAAATGTCAGAAAGACCTGTTTTGAGGTCCCCCAAACAATCGAACCGCACATCTCCCAAACGGTAGCTTAGCGATCTGATCAAATGGTAATCAGAAGGTGCCAAGGCTGGGGTGTAGTGTGGGTAGGGCAGCAAAGTCCATGCATTCTCCCTGAATTTTTTGCGCGCGATTTTTGCAATGTGGTAGCAGGCGTTGTCGTGAAGGAGAAACATTTGTTCCACTTTTATCTAGCATTTTCGGCGACGCGGTCCAACTGGCGATAATAATGCTATTTAGGGACAGTTTTACCATCAGGGAGCCATTCCTAATAAATACCTCCCATACAAGTCCACCAATCGCAGAACATGACCTTTTTTGGGTGAATTTTGGTTTTGGGGTTGGTTCACCGTGATGGTCGGGTTCAAGCTACTGAAGCTTGCGGGTATGGTTTATATACATCACCCATTTCTGGTTCCCTGTAATGATATTGGTCAGCCAAGTCAGCGTGCGGCGGTACGACAAAAATTAGGAGCAACAGTATAAGCCGTGACTCCGAAAGTTCGTGCGGAACAAATTAACCACACTTCCACACTTTTCCCAACCGATGTAGATGGTCCATAGTGGTAGTATGGGAGAACCCAAAGAGCTCTCCAAGTTCACGTAATGGCAATTTGGGATAGCTCACGATTAAGCCTTTTAGGGCGTCATCATCTATCTCAGATGGCCGCCAGAACTTGGTCGTCTAACTCCTTTTTTGAACCTCTGGAACCAATACTTGGCCACACCATAAAAGAGGACGTCCTTGCCTATAACATCCTAGACTTCGGTTATATCTTCCATGGGTTTTGGTATTCTGCGATAGTTTTAAAATTTGACGCATCGAAACAGCAACTTTGGGACGGAAATTTTTCCACGTTTGGAGAGCGCTATGGGGACAAGTTACATATCAGTCTATATGCTATCAAGTCACCCTTACATAGTCACATGATAGAACTTTCCAGGAAGTTCCACAACTTCCACAACTTTTCCCGAAAATTAAGGGGAAAACTTTCGTCCCAACCTAATATTTGCCAAATTAACCAAATGGTCAGCCATTTACAGTGGGGGACCTGATCCAGTTTCAAAAAACGTACCATTTTGCATCGAGGAAGCCTAAAAAATGAGGCAAAATACCTCCCTCTCCAAGTGAAAAAAACTCAGCTCTTTTTTGTGAGGGAAAAGGGCACCCTTCAAAACGATTTTTTTTCACTTGGAGAGGGAGGCATTTTGCCACATTTTTTGATACTTCCCGGATGCAAAATGGTACGTTTTTTGCCACTGGATCAGGTCCCCCACTGTAAATGGCTCATCATTTGGTTAATTTGGCAAATAATAAACCTCTTTCGCCAGCCGTTTATAAGATTCTCAGGCCAATCCAGCTCTTTTTCTAGCCGTTTGGACGATTTATTAGATAGATTACAAGCTGATTCGATCTGTCCGACATGAGATCTACCCGAAATCAACAGCTTTTATCACAAAAATTTATCAAATATGACCTTTTACGGGTTAAATAACACTATCCTTCAGCAATATCCGGCAGTTTTTTTGTTGTTTTGAGACCAGTCTTTGGCCAAATGAGAGGAAATTTAGGGATGGAGCGCTGGTCCGAGAAAGGAATTTCGGCCTAAAATTGGGGGAAAAGTGCATAGGGAAGCTCGCAAAAGTTCACGTTCGTGATTTTTTTGCTGATTTTATAACTATTTTTGGTTAAAAACCTGAATTTTTTTCAGAAACCGGTAAATCTTTAAAGTTATGACCACTCAATGGCTTCCCTTGGAATCTAATCCCGATGTTTTCAACGATGTAAGTGGTGGAGTAAAATAGTTTTCTAATTTTTTGAAAGTTGTGGTAATTTTTCTTTTTTCAGTTCATCCAAAAGATCGGGATCAGTGGCGCCAAGTGTGTTGACGTCTACGGCTTCGATGACGAATTGTTGGCCTTCATTCCGAAGCCGCATCTTGCCCTAATCTTGTGCTATCCCGACTACAAAAAAGTTAGTATAACATGGTGATGATTTATATGGTTGAAGGCAAAAATGACTTTTATTTTGAGCAAAGTTACTAGTTTTTGTGTGGATTGAGTATTGTGTGATGATTTACGGTCAAAAAAAAATATATATTTTTTTGATTTTTCTCTTTCCAGGTCGATGAAATCATGAAGCCGGTGTACGATAAGCTCGCGGCGGAAGGCACCACCGTCCCCGAGAACGTCTTCTTCATGAAACAGAAGATCTCGAATGCCTGCGGAACCTTCGCTCTCTTCCATTCGATTGCCCAAAACACTGACAAATTGAACATTGGCCAGGGATCCTTCGCCAAATGGTTCGCGGAGGCGAAAAAAGTGGGCGTAGATGAACGATCGGACTTGTTGGCCAAATCCGAAGACATTAGCCAATCCCATGAAGCATCAGCCGCTTCCGGAGAGACTGACGCCAACCCAGACACGGTGGAACATCACTTTATCGCCTACTGTAACATCAATGGCACGCTCTATGAAATAGGTCAGTGATTTTTAAACTTAAAAATTTTTGGTGGGAATGGGGATTATTGGATGGTCATAGGTGATTTGAAGGTGGATTATCCTGTTTATTGTTTGAATTGGTCCATTATTTTTTTGGCACAGTGAGTTTTTTTTATTTTGGACGGTCTTGCACAGTGCGGGTTTGAGGTCCAGAATTTTGCGGTTTTGTTTATTCAGATCGAGTTTTTGGGTCAATCCAATATTTTAATTAGTCGTTTGACGATTCAGTAAGTACAGACCTCATCCAGTGGCAAAGAACGTACCATTTTGCATCCGGAAAGTATCAAATAATGTGGCAAAATGCCTCCTTTTCCAAGTGAAAAACTTCCTTTACTGCACAAAAAAATCGGGCGCGCTTTTGAAATCTGAGTTGTTTCACGTGGAGAGGGAAGCATTTTGCCACATTTTCGATGCTTCCGGGATGCAGAATGGTACGTTTTTTGCCACTGAATCAGGCCCCCACTGTAGACTACAAGCTAGAAATTCGATCTGATCCAAATAAAACGCTAAAATTTTTTCGCTTGAAACCGCACTGTGCAAGATCACCAAAATTAAAAAAATTTTGTGCCCAAAGTAAATAATTGGGAAATTCAAACGCTAAATAGTAAAACCACCTTCAAAATCACCTTCAAACCACAAAACAATTCAATAAACGGTGCATTAGACATCAAAATTTGATTTCAGACTCCCGCCAACCCTTCCCCCGCGCCTGCGGCCCCACCACCCAAGACAACCTCCTAAAGGACGCTGGTACCGCCGCTAAAGAACTCATGGACAAACTGGGAAATGTCTCATTCAGCGCTCTGGCCCTGGTTGGCGACTCCTAAACCGCTTGACATCACCATCAACGCATTCTGCATTACTCTTCATTGGCTTTATCGCTGCTAATTTATGACAATAAATATTGACTTGTTTTTGCATCAGTGCGTTGATGTCTATGGTCTGGATGAAGAAATGATCGAATTCGTCCCGAAACCTCATCTAGCATTAATTTTATGCTATCCGGAGCCGGATGAAGTGGGTTTGGAACGCTTTCGAAGTGTAGATTTTTCAAAAAAAAAAAAAAAAAAAATTTATTTTTTTTGCAATTTTTCGTATAAAATGTCGCCTTTTTTAGCTTCAGCTTGTAATGCAGTCCGTCTATGATGATCTCGCCCAGAAAGGCGCCAGTGTACCCGAAGATGTCTTCTTCATGAAGCAGAAGATCCACAATGCCTGCGGCACTTTCGCTCTTCTCCACGCAATCGCTCAAAATACCGACAAATTGAGAGTTGGCCAAGGATCCTTCGCCAAATGGTTTGAAGACGCCAAAAAAGTGGGCGTAGAAGAGAGATCGGCCCTTTTGGCGGCTTCAGAAGAGATCAGTCGAGCGCATGAAGCCTCAGCAAAGTCCGGAGAAACCGACGCCAATCCAGAAAAAGTGGAACACCACTTTGTTTCCTACAGCAACATCAATGGCACACTCTATGAATTTGGTGAGAAATTTTTGTTTATTATTTATTTTTGTGGGTGAATTTGCACTGTGCGCGGATTTGGGAGGAGTGATTTTACTGTGCTTCGAGTTATGGGTTTAATTTTGCATTCACTGTGCGAGATTTTGCATTGCTAATTTTTCCTCAATTTTTTGGCATGCCTTTTTTGTCAATTCCTCTTTGGTTATGGATTTTTTTCTCTCTTTTATTTTTTATCAATGGCATCATCGGTTTTTAGCGCTGCACTGTGCAGTGGATTTCTTGTCCATTTTGCACTGTGCGGAAAATTTTTCTTTTTAATTTTGCACTGTGCAGTGAATTTCTTTTCGAGTTTTTCTCTGTAATAGTGTGAGCCAAGTTTCTATCTCTCTCAAATACGTATTTTACAATACTTTTCTGTGGTTTTGAATTCATTTTTATCACTTTTTCTATTTTCTGCACTGTGCAATCATCATTCTTTGAATTTCCGCACCGTGCACAAAAATTTTTTCTTTTTTCGCACTGTGCGGTATAAATAGAGCGATTTTAATGCGCTTCGAGTTATGGGTTTAATTTTGAATGCACTGTGCGAGATTTTGCATCGCAAATTTTCACTAATTTTTTAAATTTTTCAAAAACTGCACACTTGATTCACCCGAAAAAAGTGTGAAAGATCGTTGTAGACTCGTCTCAAAGCTTCCCGCGAGCTTGTGGCCCAACTTCGCAAGACACATTGCTTCGCGACGCTGGTATTGTGGTGCAGGAGATGGTGGAAAAATTCGGTAATTGCTCGTTCAGCGCGTTGGCGCTGATCGCAGATTCGTGAATAAGTTGTTCGAAATAAATATTGAGTTTGAAGAATGGAAGAAATGTGATGAGTATGAATTGAAAATTTTGTAAAATTTGGAATGTAATATCCTTTTCCGGCTCCAGAATGTGTGGACTACGGAAATTTTTCTTCTTGAACTAGGCCAGTCGGATTTTTAGGCCCTCAGGAAGATGGAAAAAAGGAAATTTGTGAGAATCAAGGGTATTCTCTATTAAAATTTTTGAGAATGTAAGTTAATGGGATATCGGAGAAGAGTGGTGTAACTAACTTGTTTTAATAATGAAATTTATATACGGTCTGGATCATCTGAATCTGGAAGACCTATGCTGCCAATTTCTTGGAAAATTTTGGAGTAAAATTTGCAAAAAAAAACATATTTTTGCGATCCACTAGGCCTTCGGAAAACACATTTTTTTCAAAATTTTATTTTTTATGTCCTCGTACAATGGCTATGATCCAGTGGCAAAAAATGTACCATTTTGCATCCGGGAAGTATCAAAAAATGTGGCAAAATGCCTCCCTCTCCAAGTGGAAAAACTTCGTTTTGAAGGGCGCGCCGTTTCCCTCACAAAAAAAACTTTTGAAATCGGAGTTTTTTCGCTTGGAGATGGAGGTATTTTGCTACATTTTGTGTTACTTCCTGGATGCAAAATGGTACGTTTTTTGCCACTGGATCATGTCCGCCGGACTTAAAAAATAAAATTTTGAAAAAAATTTGTTTTCCGAAGGTCTTCTGGATCGTAAAAATATGTTTTTTTGCAAATTTTACTCCAGAATTTTCCAAGAAATTGGCATCGTAGATCTTCCAGATTCAGTTGATTTCCAGACCGTATGTAAGTTGCATTATCAAAACTAGTTACACCATTCTTCTCCGACACCATTACCTTACATTCTCAAAAATTTTAATAGATTTTTTGCCACTGGATCATTGGAATTTTAAGGTGCATTATTAATCAAATTTGTTATTTTAAGACTTGTCTCTTTTTGTGAGGAAAAAGGGCGCGCCCTACAAACGAATTTTTTTCACTTGGAGAGGGAGGCATTTTGCCACATTTTTGATACTTCCCGGATGCTAAATGATACATTTTTTGCCACTGGATCAGGTCCGTCTCTGTAGATCCCAAAAATATATTTTTTGTAAAATTTAATTCAAGATTTCCCAAGAAATTGGCAACACAAAACAAGTCAGTTGTACAGTTCTTCGCCGAAATACTAGTCCTTCCGGAAAGTCGCCGGACGGAAATCGGCGACGTGCACTCCGCGAAATCGAAAGTTCACTTTGCACTGTGCAATTTTTGGCTTTTTGCACAGTGCAATAGGCTTTTCGAGCTGTCGCTCGCACCCTGACTTTTTTCGCACAGTGCATGTCGCCGATTTCCGTCCGGCGACTTTCCGGAAGGACTAGTATAACGTTCATTCGCTGAAATTTTAATGGAACAACCTATGATTCTCACCAATTTCCTCCGTTCCTCCATGTCCCTGGAGGCATTTTGGAAGTGCGGAAAAAATTAAAACGCCCCGAGGTTAATTTTCTCCAAAAAACAAAGCGGAAAAAGTGCCGAAACGCAGCGGAATTCCTTCCTCTCGCTCCTAACGAGTACTTTTTCGTTTTCTTCCTTTTTTGCGGCCGAAAGCGCGGCCCTTGAAAAGGACCGGAGGTCTTGAACATTATGAAAAAAGAGAGTCTCCAAAAAGTGCTGCCAAAAAGATTTTTTTGCGCTTCTAAACGAATTTGACGGCATCTTTCTGTTTGTTTTTGCGTTTTTATACGTTTTAATGGGCTTGACAACATAAGTTTTGTATTAAAACTGGACCTAATACACTTCAAATTACTTTATTGTCATAGAAAAGTTTGTTTGGAAGATCAAAAATCATTTTATTTTTCAAAAATTCCGAAAAATTGTAGATATTTGTATGAAAGTTATATTTTTTCCACGAACTTGCTCCTCAAATTAGTGAAAGTCGAACTCTTAGGACATTTTTGAAGTCTTATTGATGTGTTTGGCCGGATATGACGTCATCCGAAAGCGTTGTTTACTTTCTTCTTGTTGTTTTCGGTACTTGAAGTGGAATTTTTTTGGGGTTTTAAACTATTTTATACATTTTTTGAGGTAACATAAAATTTCAAAGTCTACTAGCTATATAGATTCGAAAGTAACTTCTTTCACACCCACTATTATATTTTTTCGGCAAAAATTGCATTTCGTCCTATTTTTACGCGGCTTTTGCACTTTTACGTCCAACGGCTCACTCCATTCTAGCAGATTCAAGTTTCAATTTGCTTATTTTGGCTCTTGCTTATACTGACATCAGCGATGAGTTTCGGGATGGGTGACAATTTTTTTAGGCCAATCCAACACTTTGCCTACCTATCTGGTAGTTTACAAGCGATAAATTTGGTGTGCCAAAGACAAAATTTGCTCGAAATGAATGGAAGCCGAAGAAATCATCTTCTTTTCCCCAAATCATGTAAAATTGTTTACAATCTAATATTTTTCACGGTACGTTCGAGCTATAAACCTTCAAATTACAGGGATTAGAACTTCCTTTTACTTTCAGGAAATCCACGTTTTCCTCGCCCAAACTATAGGCTATGTTGGGCCTTTCAGAGGCTATAAAAAGAAACTTAATTGTCACCCATCCCGAAACTCATCGCTGATGTCAGTATAAGCAAGAGCCAAAATAAGCAAATTGAAACTTGAATCTGCTAGAATGGAGTGAGCCGTTGGACGTAAAAGTGCAAAAGCCGAGTGAAAATAGATAAAATTTGCCGGAAATAAATGGAAGCCGACAAAATCATCTTGAGCTTTGGCGTGAAGTTACCCCAAACTTAGTTGTAGCTTCAGGCTCAAGAAACTTCTTTTCTTGCTGCTTGCGTCGGCCAGAACGTGTTTTTTCACCTTACCATGTGCTATGATATTTCGAATTTTTGGCATGTTGACCTCTGGAAATCCTCTGCAAAGTGACGTCATTGCCGACAAAACGAAACGGTTTGCAGTAACATAAATCTCGGCGGGTCTTTTGAATAAATTATTCATTTTCCGCGCCGCCGGCAAAAACACTGGCCCTTCGGAGTTTTTTTTTCACGCCCTCCGGGTCTATATTTAATACAGCGTCTTCGGGATTAGAGGGTGTTACGATTACTCTTGGACTCTGAGAAATTGGCGCAGGAAATGGGCTTTATGACTTGGAATTCGCCTCCAACGCTTTGAATATGTTTTTGAAAAAGATTAGAGAGCCATGGCGGCAAATTAATTAGGCTGGAGAATATTCAACTGAGGGTCAAAAATTGAGATTTTTGGGCCTTCAAAGTCGTTAAAACTTGTCGAAAAATGTGGTTTCAATTCCATTTATCTTTCCAATCTTTGACGTGTCAGCGCTGTTTACAATATTCTGGCGAAATAATGAACCCTAAGCGTTTATCTCTGGCCAATTCCTCCTAATTGCTAGCTGTTTTTGTATTCTGAAGTTCGTGCGCACTCACCTTTTCATAATTTTTATATTTCCCCCATTTACGTCAAACGCCTCGACGCGGGGAAACGGCGACTTTTCAGGTGTAAGATTAGCCCGTAATTAGCATATTTCTTGGAAACACCGGGAATTTACGATGAAAGTGAAGGGCCTGGGAGCAAATGTTTGAGAAACTTGGCTTTCCAAATTTGGCCTTTCAATATGAAACTTTAAAATTTGAAGTTTATCTTGCACAAAAAAATTTAGTTTTATCGTTAGTTTTCAATACCTACAAACACGAGATGATATTTAGTTTGTTGCTTTTTTATCACTTTTATTCCGAACGAAGAAAGAAAGAGCCTTTCGAAAGCCCCGAGCAGCCGTGGTTTCATGGTGTAGCGGTTAGCACTCAGGACTCTGAATCCTGCGACCCGAGTTCGAATCTCGGTGAGACCTAGTGATTTTTTGCGAATTTTTACGTTGAAATAACGCCGCATGTTGTGTGGTAATGCCCTTTTTGAGGTATTTTAGATGTCCTGTGTCTTAGAAGATATAACTTTTCTGGATTTTTGTGCGTTTTGCAAAATTTTTTATAATATTTTTGTTATTTTTTGCCTGAATTTTTATTGAGTTCTCTTTTTTTTATAAAATTGATTTGGATTTTATCACAAACTGCAATAAAACAGAATAGAATCATAGTTGAAAGCCGGAATCCAAAAGAAAAACGAGAGAAAATAAGTGTTCTTGGACTTTATATGCCTTTCCATTGGCAATTTTGTGGTGCCATTCATTTAAATGTTCACGTGTGTTCGAGAAACGAAGCCTTCGGCTGCTTTCGAGGAGGCATTTAATTTCTGTGCAGACAAATGTTGTTTATTGACCCAGTTTAATGAGTCGTTTCTGTAAAAAAATTTGGAATTTGGGCAATTTTTAGGGGGCTTTGTATGTGGTTTGGGTTGTTATTCACTTCGGACCAACGTGATTTCGAGAAGATCGAATTCATTGTTTGGAATGGACGAAATGACTAGCCAAAGGGTTGGATTGGCCGTAAAATCTCATAAATGGCTGGGCGGGGAGTTGGATTGGCCTAAAAATCTCATTGGCTACCTAAAGGGTTGAATTGAGCTTAAAATTTCATAAATGGATATACAGGTAGTTGGAATGGCCTAAAAATCTCATAAATAGCTAACTAAAGGGTTAGATGGGCCTTAAGATCTCATAAATAGCTTGCAAAAGGGTTGGATTGGCCTTAAAATCTCATAAACGACTAGACAAGGGGTTGGATTGGCATAAAAATCTCAGTTAGGTGATTTAGAAGCCAATTCCACCCTTTGACTAGCCATTTAGGAGGTTTTCAGGCCAGGACAACCCCTTGGCTGGCTATTTACGAGATTTTTGGCCAATCCAACCCTTGGGCTAGCTATTTATGACATTTTAAGACCAATCCAACTCCCCGTTTGGCCATTTAAGATATTGTAAGGCCTATCCAACCCCTTGGCTAGCCATTTGCGAGATTTTAAGGCCAATCCAACTCTTTGGCTAGCCATTTGCGAGATTTTAAGGCAAATCCAACCCTTTGGCTATCCATTTTCTCCATTCCAAGCAATAGAATCGATCTTCCCGATATCAAGTTTGTCCAAAATGAATAGCCGCCAATTCCCCTCTGCGCTAAATTCGAATAAACCCGCAAAATATTTTCTTTCGGCCGCGAAAACTCGTCGGGAGCAAAAGCCCTTGTCCCCAACGGATCGCCCCAAGTCGGACCCTCTCGATCCGGAGGCGTTTGGAGGATCGGAGGGGGGCCTTCGAGCATAAAGAACAGCCGGATCAGCGAGGAAAAGAAAGGGTTCCCCTCAGGCTCTTTTGACATATTTTTTCGGGAGAGGATTGAAAATTTGGGTTCGGAAGTTATGTGGACAACAAAATTGGCCAGTACTTTTTTCTTCATTTTCGACTTTATAGGAGATTTGAAGGAGTTACAGCGGGTTGAATGAAAATATTTGGGTTTGAATGGTCATTGAGTGGTCAAAGATTGAGAAATTGGAAATTTTTTGGTTGAGAAACGGGATTTTTAAAAAAATATTCACATTTTTTGAGGATTATTTTTTTGGAAAAACCTTGGAGAGCAGACTGCTGAGGAATAAGGAAATTTAGACTGCCCAAAAAATCAAATCCTATTTCACGTTAAAGCGGCTTATTGCACGTCTTATTGTATTAGATGCACAATCACCTGTACTATTTTTTTTGGCATGCCTTTTTTGTTAATTCCTCTTTGGTTATGGCCTTTTTTTCTCTCTTTTATTTTATGTCAATAACATCATCGGTTTTTAACGCTGCACTGTGCAGCGAATTTCTTTTAAATTTTGCACTGTGCGGAAAATTTTCTTTTTAAATTTGCACTGTGCAGTGAATTTCTTTTTAATTGTTTTTCTGTAATAGTATGAGCCAAGTTTCCAGCGCTCTGAAATATGTATCTTACAATCGTTTACTGTGATTTGGAATTCTTTTTTATCAGTTTTTCTATTTTCTGCACTGTGCAATCATCATTCTTCGAATTTGCGCACTGTGCAAAAAATTTTTTGCTTTTTCGCACTGTGCGGTATAAATTGAATCCTCAATTGTTTGCAATTGAATTTGTAGCCAAATTCAATGACGTTTTTCATTGTTTTCACGTGTAATTGTAACAATGAAGTTGTTATTTAGCAGATTTTTCATAGTTTTTTTTTCACAAAAAATTTTGAAGTGTTTTCCGGTTTCCTATAAAAAACTTTGGTTTGCCAAAGATATTCTGCTTTTTGACTATCATACAGACAAATGACATAGCTCCGCAACGTGTTTACGACGTAAAATCCCTCTTTTTCCCACAATTTTTCGCCGCTTTTATCTCGTTTTTGCATTGTTTTTATTTGATTTGCCAATAATTTTAGGGATTGTTAGGGACCTCGTCTTTCCCCCCTCCCTTCTCTCGCCGGTTTTATGATTACTCCGGCCGCGGATTTTCGGCCGAATTTTTCGCAAAACTATTTTTCACAAAAAAAAAATTTTTTTTTGAGTGGATTTTTTTTTGTGAAAAAACCTCTTGAAACTCGTCGCTCTCCCAAGACTGATTGACTAGACGAATGGATTGTTCTTGGCCCTCCGGCGTCATCGCTTTTTCAAGCCGGTCATAATTGCTCGAAGGGTTTGTAATTCAACACCCCGTTTTTTGCGTTTGGGGTTGAAAACTGCGGATTTTTTTTTTGGAATTATTTGGACTATTCTTTGTTTGTCTCGCATTTTATAACACAAAAATTTTTTTTTTACATTTTTTTTATTTAAAATTTTTTTTATAATTCTACAAATTTCTACTTTTTGAAGTAAGAAAATACCTAAAATGCCAGGTATTTTCGTATTTTACAACAAAAAAATTTTTTATCAAAAAATCCCCATCGCACAGTGCGAATTTTATATTTATTTTTTAAAATTTTTGCACAGTGCAATAATTTTTTCATTTTTATTTTTTTTTTGCACCGTGCAAAAAAGTCGATATTTTTTGTCATATTTGATGACATAAAATTAAAAAAAAAAGAATTTTTTTCAGGTCCGTTAATGATCAAACTCAAGCAATTCAACAAGTTCGCGCCATTCTAGAGACCGGAAAGTTTTCAGAATGGCCGAGAAAGAAGAGACCCCCGGAGGGGAACAGGATGACATCTCTTTCCTGCGAACGGTAGGACTCTGTGACATTTTTTTTTAATTTTTTTTATTTTTTTCAAAAATTTTTTTAAATTTTTTTAATTTTTTTGCAAAAAAATTTTTTGATATTTTTTTGAAAAACATATAGTAACTATACTATAGCCAGAAAATAGCACGTTTTCATTTTTTTCTTCCTCCTTTTTTCGCTATTTTTTACTACATTCCCACATAAAGAGAGCGCGGGAAAATCCGCAAAAAGACCCCGAAAACTTTGGCCAAGGGCGGAAATGAGAGTTTTGCAAACAAGTCTAATCGTTCTCCAATGCAAAGTGGTGTAAATTACACTGCAAGCTTTGCATAGATCCGGGGGAGAAGGCGTTTTGAGAGCGGGTCAGATGGAAGAGCAAAAGTCCCGGAAATTGTAAAAACTTGGGAAGAAAAACAAATTATTTTTTGATGACTGACTTGAAAAACACTTGCAACTCTCTGCAAAATTGTCAAAATTTACATATTTCAAGAAAAAAATTGAAAATTTGAGTCTGCACTGTGCGACAAAACATTTTTTTCCGATTGCACGGTGCATCGGAATTTTGATCGAAATTTTTCCTAAGGGCATGAATTAAAATGCCATGAGAATTTAATACATGTTTTTTACAGAGAAAAATATGTTCTTTACAACGCATTTGATTACATTTTATTCTCTCCGCACAGTGCAATTTTGATTTTTTGAATTTTTGCACTGTGCGGCGATGAAATAAAAAAAATTTAAAATTTGGTAATAAAAAAATTTTTTTTGCTGAAAAATATTTATAATTACATGAAATAAAATATTTGTAACAAGGAAATACATTTGCAGGGAGACATTGTTGCACTAAATTGCGTCTCCTCCACCACCAAAGATGGGGTGAACTCGTCGGGCCGGGTCTGCATGTGCACCGAGGGCTTCGGCAATCGGATGTGCACCCTGGAAAACATCAGCGGCAAAGACGTCCCACCCGACATCTCCATGTGCATGTTCTTCATCGACAACGCGCTCTCGGTGCGCGCCCTGCAAGAGATGATGAGCGCGGAGGGCGAAATGGTAGGCTACTTTTACCGGGCTCTAGCGAATTTCTTGATGATTGGATTTCCTTGAGATTTTGGGCAAATAATGCTTATGTGTTGCTTATTAAAGGACCAGAAAAGGTATTTTTTGAACCGATTTTTTTATCGGCGTAATCAGGCAATTTCGCGGCGGGACCATCAAGGGATGGATGTGTTCTCGATTTTTAGAATGGAGAATAAACTTCTCCTGTGAATTTTTAATGGCCAATTGGCCCAAAAACATTGCTTCACATGTTGAATGAGCTGGGTCATTCCAGGAACTCGATGAAAAACATCAAAACCGTTCATGTAAGTTGTTTTTTGTCCTTCAGTTACTTTTTTAGGTATCTCTCCATGAGCAATAAAGATTGGACAATTAGAATCGATTAGATTGTCCATCCGGGACCTGTGGAAGGGTATGGTCGAGGGAAACGTGGTGAACAGGTGAGAGTTTTACATTTTTGTTTGTTTTTTAGACCGGGATCATGGTTAATATAATTTTTATCAGTGAAATTAGGGCCCGAGCTTTAGTTAAGAACTGTATGGAGTAGTCCAGGCGTTGATGCACGTTTTACAGAACAGAGCATGTTTTTACTCCGTTTTTATCAGAAGTATGCACTTTTGCCATTGATAATATCAAAATTTTGGCTAAAACTTGCTTTTTGGGTAATAATCTTGAAGTTTTTTGCAATAGATTGTTTGTATTCATTTTATTTCAGGTTCCTGGTACGTCGGGAAAAGACTACGATGCTGGAGACTAGAACCACAGCCATCACTACGGACAATTATCGCCTCACGATCGTTGATTCTTTTTTCCATCAATATTTCAATCTAACCTTGGCAATAAGCAATAAATCTTGTTATATGCTCTATGAATAGTGTTTGAATTCGTCAAGGCACTTGACGCCTTGTTCAGAGTAAATCGATGGAAAGAGATACCTAAAATTGAAAATTCATGAAGTACAACATCATTTTCGCACTTATATGAGGATTTTCGATAGAATTCCTGAGACTGCACATCTTATTCAGCACGTATATCAAAGTTTCTGGGCCAATCGGCCATTTGAAATCCACTGGAGAACTTTATTCTCCATTCTAAAAATCGAGAACACATACATACCTTGATGGTCCCGCCACGAAATTGCCTGATTACGCCGATAAAAAAATCGGTTCAAATGGTCCTTTAATCACTGAGAAATTTGGCTTGCGCTTCGCAGAAGTGACCGAGATATTCAACCATCTTTGTAAGACTAGGCAAATGAGGAGAGACGGTCAGAGAAAAAAAAAATTTTTTTTGTTCGTGCCTGTTTGGATTGGAAAATTAGTTTTGAATAGGAATATTGGTTATCAGAATTTCAGAATGATCTGAAAATTTTGAAAAAAATTTTTTTTTCTCTGCTCGCTCTCTTCAATTTTCCTACTCTCTCGTCGGCAAAGATTGCGGAATATCTTGCCGTCAGCTGCATAGAGCAAGCTAAAATTCTCAAGAATTTATTAGACTTTCAGACACAAAGCATGCGCAAAAATTGAAGGAAATCTGAGCTTTTACCTTTGAGCACTGACCTTCTGAACAATATTAATATCAAAAACTGGGAAGTGTCAAAAATGCCGCAAAATACCTCCCTCTTTAAGTGAAAAAACTCCGATTTCAAAAGCGCGGCCTCTCTTTTTGTGAGGGAAAGGGCACGCGGTTCAAGACGGAGTGTTTTTTCACTTGGAGAGGGAGGCATTTTGCCACATTTTTGATACTTCCCGGATGCAAAATGATACTTTTTTGCCACTGGATCAGGTCCCCCACTGTAGCCCAAAACAAATCTTTTGAATTGGTAAAAACTTGGTCAAAAAGGCATTTTCGTGGTGTTGCGAGAAAAGTTGCCACTGGATGTGGTCCCTGCTGTAAATTACTGTATCTCAATTTCCTTGCAGAAGGCATCCGGCGGCGGTGGAGGCCACAAAACCTTGTTGTACGGGCATGCCGTCCAATTGAAACACGTCCAGTCAGAGATGTTCTTGGCCTGCCTCTCCACCTGCACCTCCAATGATAAGATCGCGTTCGATGTGGGTGTTCAAGAGAGCAACGAAGGCGAGGCGTCGTGGTGGACCATTCATCCGGCTTCAAAACAACGATCCGAAGGTGAGAAAGTCCGCGTCGGCGATGACGTCATTCTGGTCAGTGTGGCAACTGAACGATATTTGGTAAGATTTTTTTTGGAATGACATGGATAGTTAGTTGTAATGGCACTTGAAAAAAGATAATTTTACTTTGGGAAGTGTAGTATTGAAGTTTTATGACATTTTTTTATATTATCCATGTTTCAGCACATGGCTGTCGCCAAAAATCTCATGGTAATCGCATCCTTCCACCAAACTCTTTGGAATATCACATCGGTCAGCTCGGGAAGTGTCCGATCTAGAAATATGGGTAAGAAAAATGGCGGTGAAAGACTTGAAATTTTGTTAGGTAACTGAAACTTCGATTTTTTATAATTTTTTTTGCGATCGTGATTCTGAAAAGATCAGGACCTATCAGAATAAGTCTAATTCTTCCAGAAAAAACCGATTTTTCAAAAAAAAAAAAAAAAAAAAAAAAAAAATTTTTTAATTTTCGGAAATTGAATTTTTCGGGAACTGGGACGATTAGGGAAACCGAAAAGTATTATTTTTCTTCAATGCAAATGTCAAAATTAGGATAATCGAGGGTGCTGATTTCGAAAATGACATTCATTTTTTAGATAGTAACTTTTTTCTTTAAGTAGTACTGTAAAGTAGTAATTGTTTGAATTTTTTTCATGAATACTTGACTTGTTGGTTTTTGATGGTGCTGATCTCAAATCAGAAAAAATGAATAAGATTTTTGAAATCAGCAAGGTCGAACCCCCCAAATCGAGTATTCATGAAAAAAAATCAAAAAATAGTACTTTACAGTACTACTTCAGGAAAAAAGTAATGAGCAAAAAAAATGAATGTCATTTTCGAAATCAGTACCCTTGATTATCCTAATTTTGACACTTGCATCGAAGAAGAATAATACTTTTCGGTTTCCCAATCGTCGAACTCCGAATTTTTCATGTATTTGACCCGTCTTTTTTTTTTGCCTTATATCTCGGCTTTGCGTACAAAGCGGGAGCTAAAAATTTTCGGAATTG
Source organism: Bursaphelenchus xylophilus (assembly GCA_904066235.2). Lineage (NCBI taxonomy): Eukaryota > Metazoa > Nematoda > Chromadorea > Rhabditida > Aphelenchoididae > Bursaphelenchus > Bursaphelenchus xylophilus. The sequence goes on along the minus strand of CAJFCV020000005.1, from coordinate 1,978,922 downwards.
AAATGTATCCTAGGTAGAATATATAGGCCAAATTTGAAGAAAATTTGAGCGTCATGTCGCGAGCAGTCTCCATTTTTTTTAAAAAACTTTTATTTTTTCAGGTTTTCTCTTTGGTAACGATGTTCTTCGACTTTTCCACGGAAACGACGAATGCCTGACCATCCCAGAGAATTGGAGCGACAGTTCACACAAGTAGGCCCTTTTTTGAAAATTTTCTACTTCTCTGGGATACTTTTTGATCCCTTTTTTTTATCAGTTGGACCTTATTTTACTTAATTTACCCAAATTTTTCTCCAGCATGGTGATCTACGAGGGCGGGAACGCCGTGAATCAGGCGCGCTCGTTGTGGCGCATCGAGCTGATCCGCACGAAATGGCACGGCGCCATGGTCGGCTTCGAACAGCCCTTCCGAATCCGCCACATCACCACCGGCCGCTACCTGGCCATCAAGCCCAAGGACGAAAGTATTGCCTCCGAAAACGCGCTCATCGTCTCGCTGCTGCGCAAAGAGCACGCCAGCTACAACCGCACGGCTTTCGTCATGTGCCAAAACAAGGTATCGTAAAAGTTTTTAAATTTGGGGTGGGCTCTGAAGTGGGGTACTGGAAGGTTTATTTTGTTTATAGCTTGAGGAAGGATGGATCTAATTTGGGAAAAATTGTATTTTTAGGACTCAAAAGAGCCGTATTTTTTGGCTAGGACTTTTTATCGCAATGCCATATAAGGGCTTTTTTGAAAACGAGATTTTTTTCGAAATTCGAAAAATTTTTTTTGAATTTTGAATCTAAAAAAACTTATATTTTTTGTTAATTTTCTTTATTTTGCAATTTTTTTGCTGTTAGAAAAACCCTCAGGAAATTGGCAAACATGACCTTTATCGATTTTTTCAGCATAAAAAATTGCCATAAAAAGCCAGAAAAAATTAAAATTTATGAAAGCTAGCAAAAAAATCTTGATTTTAAAGAAGCCCTGAGGGGATATTGCGATAAAAATTAAATGCTCAAAAAATAGAGACCTTGTGGATCCTAAAAATATAATTTTCATAAATTTTCTTCATTACTTCCCGATTTATGAGCAAAATTAGGCGTTTAGGTCCAACTGACCTGCCCTACTATAAGATCCTAAATTTATTTTGTTGTTTCAGGACCCCAAGAAGCAAATGCTGGACGAAAAAGAGGAGGAGGGCATGGGGAACGCCTCCATCGGCTACGGCGAAACGAACGCCTTCATCCAGCACGTGGATTCGCAGTTGTGGCTCTCCTACAAAACCTCCGAAGTCACCAAGAAAGGATTGGGAAAAGTGGAGGAAAAGAAGGCGGTCCCGTTGAAGGACGGCCACATGGACGATTGCTACACCTTCTTCATGGCCCTGGAAGAGGAAAGCAAGTCCGCAAGGGTGATCCGGAAATGCAGCTCGGTCTTGAATCGATTTTTACGGTAAGAAAATCGATTTATAAAAAAAATTGAATTTTTTTTTTGGAAAATAATGGTGAAAATCGATAAAATAAGATTTTTTTAGAGCTCAAATTGTTGGAAAATATTTTTTTCTCCGTTTGAAATATCCCCTAAAGGCTATTTCAAATCAAAGTTATTAAAAATTTTCACCTTACTGAAATTTTGGAAATCGATTTTTTCTGATTGCCGGAAGGCATTTAACTATGCAAAAAGTCAAAATGAAAAAACAAGATCCCTTAACTATCCAGAAATATAATTTTTGTAAGTTATGATCCATTATTTCCAACGTTATCGGCAAAAGAAACCATCCAAGTCGGTCTGATCAACCATGTGTAATATCGCAATTTCTAGGGGAATCGAAGCCTTGCACACCGAGGGAAACCAAGCCAACGATTGGAATCGTGTGGACCTCAACGAAGTGCTCAAACTCATGGAAGACCTCATTGAATACTTTGCTCAGCCCAACGATGAAATGAGTAGGTCATCTAGTATATATTTTTAATTTTTTTGTTTATTAATTTTAGTTTTTTGAGCTGTAACTATTTTTTTTTACTTTTTTCCAGCCTTCGAAGAGCGCCAGAACCGCTTCCGCGCCCTGCGCAGTCGGCAGGATTTGTTCCAAGAAGAAGGCGTCCTGAACATGATCCTGGACACCATCGACAAGTTCAGCGAAATGGAAAGCCTCCCCAATTTCGCGGGCCTCATCGGCGACGAAAACCAAATGATCTGGGAGGAAATCTCGACATATCTGTATCTTCTTGTGGCCGCCATGATCAAAGGTAACCATCGAATGAAGCCTTTAACCTTAAGCTTGACTTTTAATACGTCTAATAATCTCTCCCTTCAGGCAACCACTCAAATTGCGCTCAATTCGCCGCCGTCCAGCGACTGGACTGGCTGTTCGGCCGCCTCTCGAATCCCCAGTCCGCCGAAGGCATCCTGGACGTGCTGTATTGTGTCCTCACCGAGTCCCCGGAAGCCCTGAACATGATCAACGAGGGCCATATTAAATCCGTGATATCTTTGTTGGAAAAGGTCGGCAGAGACCCCAAAGTTTTGGATGTGTTGTCCAGTCTATGTGAAGGTAATGGAATGGCTGTGAGGAGCTCGCAGAACACCATTACGAACCATCTTTTGCCCGGCAAAGACTTGCTCCTCCAGACGGCTATGAAAGATCAGGTAAAGTAATATAAACCCGAAATGTGAGCAAAGCATGAGGCAGCTAGCGCTGAAAGAGTTATTTCTGATAGGTTAGAAGATAGTGACCTGAAATTTACAAAAAAATTAGTTTTGGGATCTACGGGGCCTCATTTTCCTCCACTTTTCCCATCTTGGGGTCCTGAAACAGCAAAGAAAATTTCGAATTTTTTAGTAGAGTTTTAGTAGAGATTTGGGAATTTGATTTTTTTTTGAATATCCCCTTAGGGCTTCTTTGAAATTAAGATTTTTTGCTGGGATTCCTCAAATTTTGGTTTTTCATCCCAAAAAATGACTATATTTTTGACGATGTAAAAAGTCTATAAAAGTGGTGTTTCTCAATTGCCTGAAGGTTGTCTTAACGGCAAAAAATTGCAAAATAAAGAATAGAGGCCTTACTTTTAAAGATTTTTTGATGGAATTCCTCAAATTTTAATTTCTCATCCCAAAAGTCCCTATTTTTATGCTACAAAAATTGATAAAAGTGATGTTTCCCAATTGCCCGAGGGCTTTCCTGCCGAATTCTAATTTCCTCCCCCCGTTTCCAGGTCTCCAGCATGATGCCCAACATCCTGGTGGGCCTGGTGGACGGGAGTTCGCTCTTCAAAAAGTGGTACTTCGAGGCGGAAGTGGAGCACCTCGAGACGATGACCAAAACCCCGCCACTACTCCGAGTAGGCTGGGCCAACACCGTCGGCTACAAGCCGTTCCCCGGCTCGGGCGACGGCTGGGGCTGCGGCGGCGTGGGCGACGACTTCTACTCGTACGGCTTCGACGGCCTGTTCATGTACTGCTCGGGGAAGGCGCGCCAAGTGGGGCATCGGGTGTTCCGCAAAGGCGACGTCATCGGATGCGCGTTGGATCTGCTAGTGCCCGAGGTGAAGTTTTCATTGAACGGACAGCCCATCCCAGCGGTGTTCAAGAACTTCAACGTGGACGGGTTCTTCTTCCCGGTCATGTCCATGTCCGCCAAAGCGAGTTGTCGATTTTTGTTCGGTGGGAATCACGGACGCCTTAAATACGGCCCACCAACTGGCTTTTCGTCCGTGGTGGAGGCGCTGGATTGCCCGCTGAAGGTCGATGAATGCCTCTCCTTCGGAGATTTGCTAAAAAACACATACGCCGGACCTTCAACAACCCTTCATGCAATCGAACCTTTCATCCCGACCCCATTAGACATAAGTGGCGTAAACTTGCCCAGCTTCGCCCTGGAGAACCATCAACGGTTCGCGGAGAACCTGCATGAGCTGTGGGCCATGCGCAAAATCGACTTGGGATGGACCTACGGCGAGGTCCGAAACGAAGCCAACAAACGACACCCGTGTCTGACGTCCTTCAATCAGCTTCCGGAAACAGAACAACATTATAATATACAGCTGGCGCTGGACACAATGAAGGCTATCGAAGCTGCGGGTAGGTTCAATTTATTTATTTTTTGAGATTTTTTTTGGGAAAAGGGGTTTTTATACCGACTTTTTTTTGATTTTTTGGGGCGCATTTTTGTCCTATGTCTCGATAATTAATAAAAGCCCTCAGGTAATTTTTAAATTGCAATTTTTGCGAAAAGTTTCTCAAATTTTTTTTTTCAAAAACTGATTTTTCGATTTCTAAATTTATTTCTAGCTTTGGAAAATTCTGAAAAAATGATTTTTGACTTTAATGAATATTATAAACTGCAATTTTTGCAATTTTTTTTCAAATTTGCCCATGGCAAAATAAAAAAAAATTTTTTTCAAGAATTGATTTTTCGATTTCTAAATTTGATTTTTAGCCTTGGAAAATTCTGAAAAAAATCTTTTTGACTTATTTCAATTCAAAAAAAAAACATAATTTAAAAAAAATTTTTCCTTGCATACCACGGATTTTTTGAAAATTCCCACTGTAAAAAAATTTGGCCCTCATTTTAGGCTATCACATGGTCTCCGACAAGCCCCCAACCCGCCTTCGGCCGGTCCGTCTGGCCCAACACTATGTTCAGGCCAACGGATACAAACCGCAACCCTTGGACACGCATGAAATCGAACTCTCCGAGAGCATGAACCCACTGATCGACACCATGGCCCGAAACACGCATAATGTGTGGGCCAAGGAGAAGATTCGCCGGGGTTGGACCTTCGGCGTCAGCGAGTATGTGGATGCAACGCAGAAACGGAGCCCTCACCTTGTTCCTTATGATCAGGTGAGAATTTTAAAAGTTAATTTTTTTATGATTTTTGAAATGAATTTTTTACTATGTTAACTTTTAAATTATACCCTAAGGGAAGATCAATTCATATTTTACAAGATTTCTAACCTTTCTTTGCAAAAAGATTTCGATTTTGCCATTTTCTCCGAGCTTTTTTGATAAACGAACAAATTTACGTCAAAATCCATAATAAATTTACGTTTTTTCTCCATAATTTCGTTCCTTTTCTGCAGAGCCCTCTGTGTATTTGATGCAAATGTGCGCACGCGTGGCCTCCCTTGATTAGAGACAGTCGATTTTTGAGAGAGCAAGAGAAAGCGCAGTAGAGAAAGAGAGAAAACAAAAAATAGCGCGCTTTTTTCTCGCTCTCTTCCCGAGTGGGAACACATTCGAAAGCCGACAAAGAGGCTAACGCGGGATATAAAAGCGAGGTGTGGGAGAAGAGAAATGTTCATTCCAAATGGACATATACTAAAATTGGAACAATACAGAGAAGATTAGCATGGCCCCTGCGCAAGGATGACACGCAAATTCGTGAAGCGTTCCAAATTTTTTGTCGAATTTTGAATGGTTTTTTTTATTTGAGTGGATAGGCGATTACAGTATGAAGCAAAATTACTGTGACTAATTTTTTTAAGTTCAATAAGACGGAAAACATTAGAATTTGAGAAAAATTTTATATTATTCTTGATACAAAAAAATTGCAAAAAATAAAAAAAAAATCTTCCAATTTGAATCCGCCAATTCCAGGTGGATCAACGAATCAAAGAGGCGAATCGAGAAGCCGCTGCGGAGAATATCCGAGCTCTCCAACTCTTCGGAATCTTCCTCGAAGCCCCGGCGATCGAGCAGGACGAAGCGGCCGAAAAGGAAATGCGAGCGATGAAGTCAAAAGTCCGAACCTACCGTGCCGAAGCCACGTACAAGGTGAATGGAGGCAAATGGTACTTTGAATTCGAAGTTTTGACCGAGGGATTCATGAAAATCGGATGGATGGATATCTCTGCTATGCCTGATACAAAATTGGGTAAGCTATCGAAAAATAATTAAAATTTTTCAGAAAAAAAATGTTTTTAGAATGTGATTTGATCTATTTACGATATGTTGAGACGAAAAAAAATTACCTGAAAAAAATTTTTTTTTGTATGAAATTTTTTTTTACCTTGTTTTAGGTCTGGACGACAAATCCTACGGATTCGACGGCTATCTTTGCAAGAAATGGCATCAAGGCGCCGAAACCTATGGTCGAGAATGGAAAGTGGGCGATATTGTGGGCTGTTTCCTCGACCTCAACGACCGAACCATCTCTTTTTCGCTGAACGGAGAACTTCTCTTGGTATGGGCCTTGTGTGGGAACTGGGACTTGGGGAAACCGAAAAGTATTATTTTTCTTCGATGCAAGTGTCAAAATTAGGATAATCGAGGGTGCTGATTCCGAAAATGACATTCATTTTTTCGGTCTTTACTTTTTTCCTTAAGTAAGTAATGTAAAGTAGTAATTTTTTAAAATTTTTTCACAAATACTCGATTTGGGGGGTTTCGATGGTGCTGAGTTCGAAAATCTTATTTATTTTTTCTGATTTGAAAGCAGCACCATCGAAAACCCCCAAATGGAGTATTTATCAAAAAAAAATTCAAAAAATTACTACTTTACAGTACTACTTAAAGAAAAAAGTTACTATCGAAAAAATGAAAATCATTTTCGAAATCAGCACCCTCGATTATCCCAATTTCGACACTTGCATCGAAGAAAAATAATACTTTTCGGTTTCCCCAGTCGTTCTGCTCCGCTTGTGTAACCTCATCAATTTCGAATTTTTTAGGACCCGTCTGGAAGTGAGATGGCGTTCGACAATGTCACCCCGATCGACGGGTTTGTTCCAGCAATGACGCTGAGTGCAGGCCAAAGAGCCCGGTTGAACTTTGGACAGGACTCCAACTCGCTGAAATTCTTCACCACTTGTGGTCTACAGGAAGGTTACGAGCCATTTTGTGTGTAAGTTGTGCATTGTATGTTCGAAATTTTGCCTCAAATAGAAGCCTTGAGGTCTAAAATGTCTGGAAATTTAGCAATATGTACCGACAAATGCCAATGTGGTACTCCAAACACCTCCCCACCTTCCACGAGATCAGCGAATACTCGCGCATGGAAGTGAACCGAGTCCCGCCGACCGCCACCTCCCCGCCCTGCCTGAAGATCAGCCAACAGACCACGAACAACGACAGTTTCACTGAGAAGTCGAAAATGGAATTTATCCGCCTGTCACTGCCCATTAGATGCAAGAAAACTTTTGTCAAGAACAAGTAGGTCATGTGTAATATAGTTGACTCAAAAATGGGAGTTTTTAGGGGAAATTTGGTATGTAATGGTGTTTAATTTAAATTTTAGAGACCGTGAAGCCATTATGAAGGCAATGCAAGAGCTCCAGAAGCGAAACCCATCAATCGCGACCATAAAATCGCCCGGATTACCCAAAGAATTTGAAGATCAGTCGGAAAAGAAGCGAAAGTCGATTGGAAAAACGCTTCTTTCGGCCTTCAGACATAGCAGCCATGATGATGATGCTCGATCCCACACAAACGCATCCTTCGACGGCAGCATCCACGATGGCGAGCCACCAGCCCTTTCGTAAGTATAAAATAAAAAAAAATTTGGTTGAAAAAACGCCTGATTTGACGTTATAGCGAGAGATTCTCACTTATCAACACGTTTCCTCACGTATTTAACCGAACTACGCTTTTCACCGATTTACCGCTAAAATTTGCAAATTTTTTGACTGCACGGTGCAATTACTTCTCTCTAACTTTTTGCACCGTGCGATAGGCGCACGGCTAAAAGACGGTTATGATATGTTTCTAGAGGTGATTTGGAACTATTCTAGTGTGTTTAGTAGTACCCTGGTGGTTTGGAAAGGATTGGTTTGATTAAATTATATTACACTAGAGTGCGGAGGGAAATTTGATCTAACTCGATGAATTGAAGTGCTAATAACAAGATTTTGGTGAGGAAAGAGTGTTAAATGGATAATAGAAGAGCCTAGCATGTATAAAAAAGTCTTGTCTCATTTCTGACAACTTTTAGCTTTGGCGAGCTGCGCCCAGGGATTTGCTGGAATTTCGAGAATTTTGACGATTTTTTGACTGGAGATGATTATACTGGTCTTTGTTGATAATTTTACAACATATTTGTTGAAATACTTGCCGATTTTTTGTACGAAATCACACTTATCCATCAAAAAGTCCCATAAAAGAGCTAAAATTATATATCCCCCCTTTTGTCGAAGCTAATACCTCTGCACACGCAATGCTTAGCGGCTAGATACACTGTCTAAAGTCCAAAAACAAAGCTCTTATGTCTCTCACTTGTCCCCACGTCACAACGCTAACCCCTGAAACGCTTTGAAGGCAACGTCGCCGAGTGCTGACCATGCTCCACTTCGGCCTCCACTCCTTCGACGAGACCGTCTTCACATGGCTCAAGACCGAAGACCAGAACCATGAGGAGTTCTGGGTGGACGGAGTCAGGTAGTTCGAGTCGAATTGTCAGCCTTTTTGTCCGCCCTGTCCCAGTGCTACTTCTAGTGGTTGTGAGCGGAGTTGTAGTGGTTATTGTGAGGTCTTGAGGTGGTTGTAGCCTTCATTTGTCGGTTGACTTTCTATCTTCAGCGATTTCCGGGATTTCCTGCAAGTGGCTGTCGATTTTTAAGTTGGCGAGCTGCGCCCAGGGTTGTGTCTATAAAACTAGTAGAAGTGAGGAAATTAGTAATTAATTGAATTTTATGAAAAATGCGAACGCTATTTTACGTTCATTACAAATTTGGGCCTCTAAATTGGCGCAAAAAAATATTTCCGAGCTGCGCCCAGGGTTATTTTAAAACCCCAATAATAATGGGTGATTTGTGAGGTAGGTGGACTTTATGGATGTAGTAAACTCGATCTGACGTTGGTTACTAATCTAGATCTTCAGAGCCGGACAAATCAAAATTCGAGCTGCGCCCTGGCTTGATTTTCAAAAGATTGAGAAGACTTGGAAATTCGTAAAAAAAAGTTAATTTTATGGACACGACACGGTATTTCCCATAGTTTTGAAATTATTTGATCCTGAAAATCTATATAAAATATTTTCCGAGCTGCGCCCAGGCCAATTTTCCTTTTTTCCATTATCGTGGCAAATCATATCCCTATGTTGTTTGTATGTTTCTGCGGTAATTGTGAAGCCTAAAATTCATACTTTTGCTATGACTTCCACTCTATTTGAAGTTGTTTTCCGGCTTCTAACCACTACAGGGTGTCCAGAGAAATTCCGCGGAAAGTGTTTGCCGATTTCTCGGCGCTCAGGCAAGATATCCAAAAAATTCTTTTTGCATTAGAAAGAAGACTATGGGCGGTTTTTTTTCTAAAAAAGTTTTTTTGTCCGCCGACGCGGAACATACTGTATTTGGCGGAGACTTTTGGTAGCTTTTTTGGTCATCACACCAATCTTAAAAGCTTCAGTACGATTTCTGATGGTTAAGAAGAGAATGTTATCTTATTTTTATGTTTACCAACCGTTCGGCAATGGAATGGCGAGTTTTCCGTATCGGCGGAGGCCACAACTCAGCTTCGGATAGGAGATGTCCCAAACATTATGTGGCTAGCGTTCTTTGCTGATCCCATATGCTCTCCAAAATTCCGTCGCCAAGCCTTGGCTGCATCTTAGCCATCAGTAAACGACTTGGTGCACCAGAAAACAACAAAATATTTTTTGTTTGAACTTCTCTTTGCCCCACTGTTTCAAACCTCCGCACGATGCGGTCGGACTTTATCGCCGTTGACGAAACTACACAATGCGGTGCAGTCGCTAAATGCAATTGCACAGCATTGTCGTCGGTCCCTTGATCCTCTGCAGAAAAAACTGAAGGCTTCCCGATAGTTTCAGGATCATAGTAAAGCGCTTAAGATTGGTGTGATGACCAAAAAAGCTACCAAAAGTCTCCGCCGAATACAGTATGTTCCGCGTCGGTGGACAAAAAAACTTTTTTAGACAAAAAACCGCCCATAGTCTTCTTTCTAATGCAAAAAGAATTTTTTGGATATCTTGCCTAAGCGCCGAGAAATCGGCAAACACTTTCCGCGGAATTTCTCTGGACACCCTGTAAAATGGCGGACCTGATCCCGTGGCAAAAACGTACCATTTTGCATCCGAGAAGTGTCAAAAAATGTAGCAAAAAATGTAAATACCTCCTTCTCCAAGTGAAAAAACTCCGATTTTAAAAGCGCGCCGCTATTTTTGTAAGGAGACATTTAAAGGGACTTTTAAAGAGTTGTTTCACTTGGAAAAGCGGGTATTTTGCCACATTTTTTGATACTTCCCGGATGCAAAATGTTACGTTTTTTGACACTGGATCAGGTCCGTTACTGTAAGTAGTGAGGGTTTTCTTGAAGTCGAGCTTGAAAGTGTGCTTTAACACGCCTATTACTATCCTTACTGTCGCTGTAACGCCCTACTAACTCAACTATCATTTCCGCTTCGAGAGGAGGAGTCTTTTGACTTTGACTCTCCCCATTTTTCTCATTTTTCTAACTGTAGAAGTGGTGATTCTAACATGATCCTCTTACTTTTCGACGAATACTTGTGTAATCTTCCAGGAAATCCAGCCATTTGGACATGTCGAACGAAGAGCGCGCGTTGGCCGCCGAAAAATTGCGCGACATGACGAAACAAGGCGCGAATATCCACAAAAAGTCGTCCGGCCTGCTGAATCGCCTCAGGGAACGGAGGGATAAGAGCAAGTAAGGGAATTTTGTTCAAGCTGTTTTGGGTTTCCATCGTTTTTGAAGTAAATTTCGCTACATTTTTTACGAAATTATGAGAAAAAAGTGAATTTCGTCGATGTTATCGATGATTTGAAATAAAAAATGATTTTTTCAGAGACGACCGCTCCGTTGAGAAGAAAGGCCGAATCGACGAGGACCCCAAGTCCGTCAAGAGCTTCGATTTGGCTTCAGCGACGGAGGGGTCAATGTCAAGGCATGAAAGTCGGGATTTGCTGAGCGGTAAGGACCTTGGCTTAAAATTGGAAATACTCAAAGTGTGACGGGCAGATCTTTTTCAAATTTTGGACAGATGTTGTGTCTAGTTCGTAAAAGAATTACCGAAAATTTTAGCTCGCGTTTTGCAGAAAGGACGGGGATATTGAAGGTTCGGTGAGAGAGTACGGAAAATTGGGAGAGTGGTCAGAGAAATTTTTTATTTTTTGGCGATTTCTTGGCCAAAATGGGATTTTTTGGAGAAATTTTTTATCTCTACTTATCATAAGTAGATTAGTAGCGATTTAAAAATAAGAAAATTTCAAAAAAAAAGAAAAAAAATAAATAAATTTTTATCCAAAAAAATTTTAAAAAATTTCCCTTCAGCGATTCCAGACATGCCGCAGTCGGGCCCGGGCCGCGCCTCATTCCGCCGTGGCTCCAAGAAGCGCAAGAACGGCAAGAAGGACCGCTCTCCGTCCATGCCCGACACCAAAGAACACCGGCTTTCCGTGGCGCCCACCGAGGTCACCGACGGCGGCACCAGCCTGGACGACGACAGTTTCGCGATGACGCAAATGGCCGACCAGATTGACGATTATTATTATGGAGTGCGGATCTTCCCAGGTGAGTAAAAAAAAAATTTTTTTTAAAGGAATTATCGACTGGTCGATAAAATTTTGATGGCAAAAAAGTGTAAAATAAAAGATTTTGGCTGGATTATTGGTGTGTAAGAAATGTGGCAGTAGTTTTTATTACGTTTTTCTTTGGAAAAGCCGTTTTTGGTTCACAGCCTGGGCGCAGGCTGCGGATTCTAAAATTTTCAAATTTTGATGTTTCAAATAATTAGGGCAATTTTAAGGCGGATTGTGACGATGAGCAATATTATTAAATGATTTTAATTTCGTAAAGGGCATATTTGAATATAAGCTAGGGCGCGGCTGCGGAATTAGAAATCTTAAAATTTTGATGTTTCAAAAAACTAGGACAATTTTAAGGTGGATTCAAACGATACGCAATATTTTTTAAATGATTGTAGCTTCATAAAGGACATTTTTGAATGTTAACCTAGGGCGCAGGCTGCGAACTCAAAAATGGTCAAATTTTGACGCAGAATTTAAAACTCGGGTCAAACACAGTGCAATGATGTTACCGGTCAAATTATATTTTTTATTTTCTAGAAATCGACAATAGGGCGCAGCTCGGAAAAAAAAATTTTTTAATTTTAGAAAATTGATTTTTCCCAATTTCAGGACAAGACCCCGCCAACGTGTGGGTGGGCTGGGTGACGCCGCAATTCCACAGCTACGCGCAAAACTTCAACGCCGCCGAAGCGGTGCGCAAGTGCCGCTTCACCGAGATCGACCATCACGGAATCCCATCGGACTCGGTGGAATACCGCAACTGCTACATGCTGAACGCCCAGGAACTCCTGAACGCCGTTTCGGACGGAACGAACACCAAGGTCTCGGGACTCCTCATCGGATGTATTGTCGACATTTCGCTGGGCGAACTCTCTTTCCTGGCTGCCGGACAGGACACGGGAATGAAGTTTAAATTGGAACCAGGTGGGTTACTGTAATTTTCAAATATTTTTTTTGCTTTTAAAGTTTTTTAAAAATTTTTATGGATTTTTCCACAGAGTTTAGTAATAATTTACAAATTTTTTTGTTGAATTTTAAAGTTAAAAACGGCAGGCTGCGCCCTATAAAATTAAGGATTTTTTGATGATTTAATTAAGTATATGGTATTTTGGAGACCATGAGTAATTTTGCCTTTGATGGGCAACTTCCAAGCTTAATTTGTTGAATACGGTTCGAAAAAAATTTGGCGAGCTGCGCCCTATATTTAAAAAAAAAAAATTACGAGCTGCGCCCTACGTTTTTTTAAGTTTGCTAAAAATTTAAAAATTTGGGTTGCTGCGCTCTACATTTAAAAAACCTTTTGCCGAGCTGCGCCCTACATTTTTAAAAAAATTTGGCGAGCTGCGCCCTACATTTTTTAAGTTTGCTAAATTTTTTTTAATTTGGCGGGCTGCACCCTACATTTAAAATTTTTTTGCCGAGCTGCGCCCTACATTTTTTAAAAAATTTGGCGAGCTGCGCCCTACATTTTTTAAGTTTGCTAAATTTTTTTAATTTGGCGGGCTGCACCCTACATTTAAAAATTTTTTGCCGAGCTGCGCCCTGAAATTGTTTTCAAGTTTTGTCTAAATATTTACTCAATTTCCTACTTTAGGAGCCATGCTCTACCCTGCCGTTTTTGTCACGCCCACCACCCAAGAGATCCTGCAGTTCGAGTTGGGCCGCCTCAAATACTACTTCCCGCTGTCGGCCGCAATGTTCAAGTCCTCCCACAAGAGTCTGGTCCCATTCTGCCCGCCACGACTCACCGTCCAAAAGCTGTACCCGCGCTATTGGTCGCGCGTGCCGAACGAGTGCCTGCGGACAACGGCGCTGAAACTGAGCGACGTTCGGGGCTGGTCGGTGCTGTGCGACGACCCGGTCCGCACCCTGATGCTCTACATCCCCGAAAAGGATGCGGCGGTCGACATTCTGGAGCTCATCGAAATGCCCGACCTGCTGACATTCCACCGCCAGACCCTCAACTTGTATTGTCGGCTGGCGTCGCACGGCAATCAAAAAGTGGCGCATATCTTGTGCACCCATGTGGATGAGGACCAGTTGATGTATGGGGTGAAGTCGCATTGTAAGTAGTTTTATTGGAGAGGATTTTTGTGAGATTTGAAATGAGATTTTTTCGGGATTTTTTTGATTTTTTTTCGAATTTTCAAAATTTTTTTTTTTTTATTTTTTGATCTAAAAATTGAAAGAAATGTATTTTACACTAAGATAACGTTGTAAAATCACCTTTTTTTTGCTTTACATGCAATTTAATTTTTGATTTTGACGAAATTTTATATTCTTTTTATCGAAAATTTAAAAATTTCCCAAAAATTCGAAAAAAATCCGAAAAAGTTATTTTTTTCCGAAAAAATGGATGATTTATGAATTTCAAATTATGTCAAAGTAAATTTCCTTTTGTATTTTAGTCATGTCCGGCCCGATCCGGCAAGGCGTGCACGACTTTATCATCGCCGTCCACCTCCAAACCCACGCCGCCGCCCGTCTCTCCACCTCCAAGGAATACGTGGTCCCGTTGGTCCCCGAACTCTCCGGCATGGATGTGTTCGACTCGGAGGCGGAGGGAAGGTATCCCCACATTTTGGGCTCAACTGTTTCCATCCTGCCGGTCATGAAATACGAGGAGATTCGAAGTGATTTTAGTCAAGATGATGAGGAGAGAATATTGCCGCCGGCCTTGAATTTTGAGTCGTTGAAGAATCAGGTGAGTTTTGACATTTTTTTGCTGTAAAAATTATATGTAAAATTGAGTTTGATCAATTGGCATTACTGTAAAATAATTTTCAAATATTTTTTTTTTATTTCGAGCTGCGCCCTAGTTTAGTGATTTTTTTGAAAAATAGAAAAGATTACTCCATTTTAGAGCTTTTGAAACTGAATTTTACGAAAATTAATAAGATTCTTTATATGATTTTAGACGGCGAGCTGCGCCCTAGCTTCGTGAAACTCATGAAATTTTCAAGCCAGAGTAATACGGATTTCATTATAGACTCTGTAATGTCAGTCATGAGAAAATTAACCATTTTTTTGATAAATTTCAAGTTGGCGAACTGCGCCCGAGCTTAAAAAAATTTTTGAAATTTTGTAATTACGGTATTTTTAAATCTGTTTTGATCTCCATAAAAGCCAATTTTAGAAAATTTTTTTAATAGCTGAGAATATTTTTTGATTTGCCGAGCTGCGCCCGAGCTTCAAAAATTTTCGAAATTTTGTAATTACGGTATTTATTAATGAATTTTGATCTCCATTAAAGCCGATTTAAAAAAAAATTATTAATAATTAAGTATTTTTTGATTTGCCGAGCTGCGCCCTATCTTTTTTCTAAATCAATGGCTATTCTTCTAGGTGATGATTGCGTTCCGCGGAGCCACCGAAAACGCCGTGATGAACTGCCGAGATTTGATCGGAGGCGACAATCTGAACCATTTCGAGCCCCTCCTCAAACTGTTCGACGCCTTGCTGGTGATCGGAATGATCACCGACGACGAATTAATCGAAGTTTTGACTCTCATCCATCCCATCGCCTTCGACGAAAACTATTCTCCCGGCACCACTACCAAAGGTTTGACCGAGATCGAGCTTGCCGAAGGCGTGAAACTGCAATTGGTCAACATCTTGGACCATATCTGCGACATCCAGCTAAGGCATCGCGTGGAGAGTCTGATCAGTTTTTCGGACGGGTTCGTTGGCGACTTGCAGGCCGACCAGTGTCAGCGCTACATGGACATCAAACAGACGGACATGCCGCCGGCCGAGGCCGCCAAACGCACCAAGGAGTTCAGGTGCCCGCCCAAGGAACAGATGTTTAGGTGAGAATTTGAGGGAATTTGTGATTTTTTTGGCTTGAAATTGTATGAAACCAATTTTTTAAATATATTTTGGGTTAAATGGCCCTTGATCAGCAACTTTAACGCTTATTTTTTCGAAAAAATTCGAAAAATAAGTTGGCGAGCTGCGCCCTATATTTTTGGAAATTTTTTTTCTAAAGCTTTGCTGATGTTGGTGGAAAGTTAGAAGGGCGTTTTTAGAGACGTAATAAAGGTTTTTAGCTGGAAATTTCAAGAAATTACCATGATTTTTAGGGGGAAAATTGAAAAAAATTAATTTTTTTGGACAGAAAAGGGGTTTTACTTCAAATTTTGATGAAATTGAGATGCTTCTACTCCAAATTTTTAGTGGAATTTTTTAAGACACATTTGAGAATTTTTAGCTGACGGTTTGTTGAATTTTCCAAGATTTTTTAATCAAAAAAAAAAATTTTTTTTTTGATTTTCAAATTGAAAAATTGGAATTTTGAAGTAAATTTAGTGTGCAATTTTATACCCAAAAAAAATTTTTTTAACCCGCCATCAGAATTTTTAAATTAAAAAATTGATTTAAAACCGATTTTTTTCTCACTTCAGACTCCTCAACTGCAAAATAAAAGAGGAGAAAACGACGCCGCTGCTGGACGAGGACGTCGAATACGACCAATGCCCGATGAGCGACCAGCTGCAAGAGCAGCTCCGCGAATTCTGCAGCCTGCTGGTGGAGCGGATCGGGTGCGGGAAGGCGGAGGAGGCGAGCCCGAAAGCCATCGCCGCCGCCAAAGAGGACGACAATTCGTGGGTGGACAACCTGGCGCAGCTGGTGGTGTCGGTGCCGCCGGCGCCCGAGACGCTGGACGAGAGTGTGGCGAAGCACGGGACCGAGAACTTCCGCCTGATGATCATCGCCACGCTGAAGAAGTGGGCCGGCGAGTCGGAGATCGAGTCCAACGAGCTGATCCGCCGCATCTTCAAGCTCCTCCTGAGGCAGTACACCGGCGTCCGCGAACTCATCGACGCCATGCAGCTGACCTACGTTCTCCACGACCGAAATGTCAACGATGTGGAGGCATTTATTGTGTACCTGATGCAGATCCGCGAACTTCTGCAGGTCCAGTTCGAGACCTATGAGGAGGCGATCCTGAAACGCGGCCTCTGGCAGTTGATGAACAATCGCATATTTTTCCAACACCCCGATCTGATGAGACTCCTCAGAGTCCACGAGGATGTAATGACGATCATGATGAATGTCCTCACCGCCCAACAGTCGGCCGCCGACAACGATATCGCCGATGAAAGTGGGACCGCCACGAATGTGAAGGATGCCTCCGAAATGGTCGTAGCATGCTCGAGGTAAGAGATTTTGACCTGAAATTTTCTGTAGATCAACTTGAGAGGGTTGGTTATGATTTGTAATATAGAAATAGTGAATATCTGGAAAAATATCAGAGTTATTACCGGGTGAAAATTTAATTTTTTGAAAAATTGTGAAAATTCCAAATTTATTGGAAATTTTAAATTTTATGCAAATTTTTTGAACTTTTTTGATTTTTGATAAGAACTCAAATAAATGAATGTGTCAGCTATAACGTGGCAAAATTTCATAGTCTGAGATTTTTTGGTTGGCCAGTTATGGGCCAATTTTTGGAGAAATCCAAAAAATCTCCAAAAAATTTTTTAGTTTTAAATTTTATGCAAATTTTTTGAACTTTTTTGATTTTAGATATGAATTCATATGATTGAATGTGCGAGTTATAACTTGGCTAAATTTCATAGTCTGAGATTTAGTGGTTGGCCAGTTATGGCCCAATTTTTGGAGGCATCCAAAAATTTTGGTTTTTTTTTCTGGAAACTTTTTATTTTTTGCAATTCTCAATTTTTTTCCTTTTCTTTACATACCGAGAAAGATTATTGTCTGTGCTATGATCGAGGCGAATTTCATGATCTGAGATTTTTTGGCCAGCCAGTAGTGGGCCAATTTTTGAGGTCATCCAAAAAAACTCAAAAAAAATTTTTTTTTGCTCAATTTTATTGCCAAAACTTGTGAATGCTATTATATTTCGCTTGCAGATTCCTCTGCTACTTCTGCCGGACGTCGCGCATGAACCAGAAGGCCATGTTCGAGCACCTCTCCTTCCTGCTGGACAACGCGACGATGCTGTTGGCGCGGCCGAGTCTGCGCGGCTCGGTGCCGCTGGACGTCGCCTACTCCTCCTTCATGGACAACAACGAGCTGGCACTGGCGCTGAAGGAGGAGGAACTGGACAAGGTGACCATCTACCTGAGCCGCTGCGGCCTCCAATCCAACACCGAGCTGCTGGCGAAGGACTACCCCGACATTGGCTGGGACCCGGTGGAGGGCGAGCGCTACCTCGACTTTCTCCGCTTCTGCGTCTGGATCAACGGCGAAAACGTGGAGGAGAACGCGAATTTGGTGATCAGACTACTGATCCGAAGGCCCGAATGTCTGGGAGTCGCCTTGAAGGGCGAAGGCCAAGGGCTTTTCGCCGCTTTTAAGGAGGCAATCGTCCTCTCCGAGGATATCAGAGCCCTCGAGGAAGGAGAAGACACTCAGTTCTTGCATTCAACGATTTTGAAAGATCATGGGTGAGGGATTCGTTTTGGTTTTTAGAGATTTTTTTTGGAAATTTGTTGGGGAAAAACAGATTTTTTTGGAGGAAAAAATTTAAATTTTTTTGGTCGATTTTTAATTAACAAAAACTGTAAAATAAGGCCGAAAATCAAGAATTTCACTGAATTAGATCAAAAAAAAAATTTTTTTTTTTGGCGGAAAGCTTCATTTTCGGGATGAAAAATTGATTTTTTATAGGAAAATTTAGATTTTTTAGGTCGTTTTTTACCTAAAGTAAGGTCGAAAATAAAGAATTTTACTGAAGTAGGGCCAAAAAAATGTTTTTTTTTGGCGGAAAACTTGATTCTTGACGTGAAAAGATTACTTTTTTGGCCGGGTTTTACCTAAATTAAGGTCGAAAATCAAAAAAAAAAAAAAAAATCCATCAAAAAAACTCACCATTCGCTTTTCAGAAAGTACCCCGGCAAAGAGGTGGAGGGCGAGGACTACGTGGACCTGGGCGCCGCGATCCTCGACTTCTACTCCTCGCTGGTGGACCTGCTGGCCAAGTGCGCGCCCGACCCGCTCACCATCCAGGCGGGGAAGGGGGACAGCGTGCGCGCGCGCGCCATCCTCCGCTCGCTGATATCGCTGGAGGACCTGGGCCGCATCCTGGCGCTGCGCTTCACCATCCCGAACCTGGCGCTGGCGTCGGCGGACGGTAAAGCCGCGCGTCCCGTCCCCTACTCAGGTGCTGTCCCGCCGCCGCTGCGCTGTCTGCCGCAGTTCATTGACACTACTAACACCTTTGCCAACATTGCCGCTAACCTCACCGCCCAGCTGAACGCGACGCAGCCGCAGCGCTTGGCACATCCGCCAACCGCCCTTCATTCGCGCCGTGTCCAGCTGCAGGCGGCCCGATTGAGGCGTCAGTTCAGCCTGGAGACCTCGCCAACCCCGCCCGGCAAACATCGAAAGTTTTGCAGTGTTGATCAGGGCCTCCGCCGCCTCACGGAAGAGGAGACCGACGAGGATGGAAGTGTTTATGAGACCCCCATGGCCTCACCCTTGTCCAGGAGGCGCGAGCCGGAGTATAACTCGAATGTTTTTTCCATAAAAAATCGAAAAAAAGGCTTCAGACAGCGGCGATCTTCCTCTTGTATGTGTAACAGGTCTTGTTGTGATGTGTCGTAACGCTGGATGTTGGAATTCGACTCGAAAAATTTGAGATTTTTCATCAAGAAATTTTTATGTTATACTAGACGAGTGGTCGTGAAATTTTGATGTTTTTAACAAAAATTTGTCCCTGTCCAAGTCTCATTAATGTCTAAGTGTCTCTATTAGATAGTTGACTATATAAAAAAGTGATTTTTAGACATGGGACCCCTGCCCGGACTCCTCCCCAACCATAAACAGTCGATCCTCCTCTTCCTGGACCGTGTCTACGGAATCGACTCCCAAGAAATGCTGATGCACTTCCTCGAACAGAGCTTCCTGCCCGATTTGAGGGCCGCCACAATGATGGATTCGGTGGGGTTTTTGGGGGGTTTGGGAGGGGGGAGGGGGGGGCTAGTGTAATATAAATTTTCGAGATTTTTTTAAATTTTTTGAGGGAAATGGGGGTTTTTTGAAGGAAAGTTAAGTTTTTTTTTTTTATAAATTGATTTATTTTTTATTTTTTTGCAACATTTTTCAAAAAATCCGAAAAAAATAAAAAAATTTTTTTTTATTTTTCTTGGAAAACTGGATTTTTTTGGTGAAAATTTGAGTTTTTTGGCGTTAAAGATTTTATAAATTGATTGTTTTTTATATTTTTCAGTAACCTTTTTCAAAAAATCCAAAAATTTTTTTTTTCAAAATTCCAAAAAAAATTTTTTTTAATTTTCGAATAGTACTGGATTTTTTGAAGGAAAATTGAAGTTTTCGGCGTTAAAAGTTTTATAAATAACATTTTTTTTATTTTTCAGTAATATTTTTCAAAAAATCCAAAAAAAATTTTTTTTCCAGGAAAACTGGAATTTTTTGGTGAAAATTTGAGTTTTTTGGCATTAAAAATTTTATAAATTGATGTTATATTTTATTTTTCATTGACATTTTTAAAAAAACCAAAAAAAAATTTTTTCGAAATTTCAATTTTTTTTTATATTTTCCTTTAATTTCAGCCGCGCGCCCTGGAAAGTGACACGGCGTTGGCGTTGAACCGCTACCTCTGCAACGCCGTGCTGCCCCTGCTCACCAACCACTCGCACTTCTTCGCGGACGCGGAGCATCACTCCGCCTTGCTGGATGCGACGCTGCACACGGTCTACCGGATGAATCGGCTGCGTTCGCTGACCAAGAACCAACGCGACGCGGTCAGCGACTTTCTGGTGGCGCTGACGCGCGAAATCCCGCCGGGAATGATGATTAAGCTGTTGCGGAAGGTGATTATTGACATCCAACAGATGCACGAGAACGTGCTGGTCCCGCTGCGCATCGTGACGCTGCATTACGAGCGCTGCAACAAGTACTACGGCTCGGGCAACAGTTATGGCGTGGCGACGGAGACGGAGAAGCGCCTGTCGATGCTGTTGTTTTACGCCATCTTCGACTCGTTGGGATCCCAGCCCTATGACCCGGAACTGTTCGGAAAAGCGCTGCCCTGCCTCACAGCCATCGGATCCGCCATTTCGCCCGACTACGCCCTCACCAGCGGCAGCGAAAAACTCGAACTCGCCAAAGCCCAGGCCGATGAAGGCGCATGGGTCCCAAAACCCATTGATGACTCCAAAATTGGACTCAACTCGGATATTAACAGCATGGTCAACAAATTCGCCGAACATTTCCATGACTCATGGGCCTCAAGGAAGCTGGAAAAGGGATGGACTCAAGGCGAGCTCTACTCGAGACAGGAACTCACCCATCCGAGATTGCTGCCCTTCAAGGAGTTGAAGGTGGGACGAGGGGGTTTTAGAGGTTTTAGAATTGGGGAAAGGATCTTTAAGGGGAAATTGAGGGGTTTTTAGGGATTTGTATTGAATTTTTTAGGGGTTTTTACTGGCTTGAAAAAGTTTTTTTATAATTTTTTTTTTTTTTTTTTGAAAAGTAAGGTGTGATAGAAAGTACGCTAGTGATTTTCAGTAAAAAAATTACAATTTTTTTTTATTTCAGAACTTCGAATTTTCAGAAAAATTTTAAAATTTTCAAATTTTTTTGTGTTTTTTTCTTTTTTTTTGAAAAATGGTTTGATAGAAAGCAGTAAAATCAAAAAAATTTTTCTTCGGAACCTCGATTTTTTAAAAAAATTTTTAATTTTGAAATTTTTTTATATATTTTTTTCATATTTTTTTTTTTGAAAAATGTGGCGATTGTCAGAAAAATCATATTTTTTTTATTTCATAACCTCGATTTTTTCAAAAAAAATTTAAAATTTTCAAAAATTTTTTTTTGATTTTCAACCTTCCAACAGTAACTTTATGTATTACATAGTATTCTGAATAGACCTTAGATCTTTTCAACCATGATTTCAACCCCAAAAACTCGCAATTTCCAGGAGTACGAACGCGACTTCTACAAGGAGCGCTGCGCCGAATGTCTGCGCGCGCTGCTCGCGTGGAACGTGAACTTCGAACTGGTGGATCATGACGCGAACGAGAAGGCGAATCAGGCGCGAACCGCGAGTGCCTACCACGGCGGCGACTACAACCCGAAACCCATCGATCTGTCGAACATGACGCTGGAGAAGGAGATGCTGAACATGGCGGAGCGGATGGCCGAGAACTCGCACAACATCTGGGCCAAGAAGACGTTCCACGAGCTGGGCAGCAACCAGGGCGCGAACATGCCGCTAACTCTGGTCCCATGGGACTTGTTGACGGACTTTGAGCGGCGCAAGAATCGGTTCCGCGCGCAGGAAATCCTCAAATTCTTCCAATATCATGGCTATCGCATGAGCATCGACGATCCGGCCGAGGACCGCGTCGAGCGCATCAAAACCGAGGGCGAGCGCAGCTCCGTGGAGAAGCGGTTCGCCTTCAACCTGCTGGAGAAGCTCCTGCAGTACCTGGAACAGGCCAGTTTCCGCATGAAGTCCGTGAAGCCCTCCGAAGAGCTCACCCGCCGCAACTCCTTCAAAAAGGAGGGCCAGGACGTCAAGTTCTTCGAGAAGGTGGTCCTCCCCCTCATTCACGCCTACTTCAACGCGCACAAGAACTACTTCCTCGCCAGCAGCTCCATCGTCCAGACCGGCATGGCCTCGAACAAGGAGAAGGAGATGGTCGCGAACCTGTTTTGCCGATTGGCAGCTCTTTTGCGCATCAAAAATCATGCCTTTGGCAGTGTGGCGAAGATCACGGTCAAGTGCTTGCAGGTGGGCCGGATTTTGCGGTTTTTTGGAGGGGATTTTTTTATGATTTTTATGTGGGTTTTTTAGAAAAAATTGCCTAAAAAAATTGGGATTTTTTAGATGGGGGTTTTTTTTTTGATTTTTTGACAAAAATTTTTAAATTTTTTATTGATTTTTTTGGGATTTTTTAATCAAAAATTGAAGATTTTTTTTGGTAAAAATTCCGTTCTTGGCAGAGAATTTTTAATTCGTTTTTTTTTTGGGATTTGCGTCAGATTTTTTTCATTTCTTTTTTTGACGTCTCAGCAGTAGAAGTCGTATTTTAAAATCCATTTTTTTAAACATTTTCCCTTCTAAAATTAAAATTTTTGCACTTTTTTTAGTGACGGAGCTGACCCAGTGGCCAAAAACGTGCCATTTTGCGCCCGGGAAGCATCAAAAATGTAGTAAAATGTTTCCACTCCAAGCGAAAAAACTCCGTTTTGAAGGGCGCGCGTTTGAAATCGGATTAAAAAAAATTTGGGATTTTTTGGATGGAATTTATTTTTTTGATTTTTTGGCGGAAATTTTTTTTATTTTTTATTGATTTTTTTGGGATTTTTTAATTTAAAATTGAATATTTTTTGGTAAAAATTCGGTCTTGGCGAGAGAATTTGCTTAAAATTTCGAAAAAATAAAAAAAAATCTTTGAAGCAGATTTTTTTAACGAAAAAAGTAACTTTCAAAATTAAAAAAATCTTTTTCAGGGCCTAACTCAAGCGCTCGACCTGCGAACACTCGTCAAAATCAACTCGGATATTGTGCGGACCGGGCTTTTGACCTTCTTCAACAACTGCGCGGACGATTTGTTCGCGGCGGTCAAGGAGCTGAAAGAGAACGGGCAATACGCGCTGCTGCGCGGAGACAACCTGCGCTCGTGGATCTCGCTGGAGTTCGCGTACCAGATGATCATCCCCGTCCTGACCACGATGTTCCTGCACCTGGCCAAGAACCATTTTGGGACGGACTTGTTGCTGGACGACATCCAGGCCGCCTGCTACAAGATGCTCGACTCCATGTACATGGTCACCACGCTCAGCCAGAACTACCAGCACCGCCGCAGCATCCAGTACGAGGTGGAGAAGCACCGCTCCGGCCTCGGGCAATGCCTCAGCGCCTTCGCCAGCTGCTTCCCGGTCGCCTTCTTGGAGGCCGAATTCAACAACAACAACAAGTTCTCGGTCCTCGCCAAATCACAAGATGCCTCCGTACAGGTGCAGGAAATGCTCCAGAATTTGAGTCAGCACATCCCCGAACTCGAGAAATTACTCGTGAAGATTGAGACAACCGCCGAGAACAGCACCATCTATCAAGACGCACCCAATGTCTATGATGTGGATCTGCCATTGTTGTGCAGTTATTTGGCGTATTGGTGGCAATTGGGCCCCGATGGACCGAATCGAACACCGTAAGCGAGATTTTTGGTGTTTTAGGGAGTAAAAAAAATTTTTTTTTTTGAATTTTTAAAATTTTTGATTTTTTTTTTTTTTGAAAAATCTTGTTTGTTGGCATTTTTTGGTATGAAAATGGGGGTTTTCTTTATTTTAGGTGTTGAAAAAATTTGAATTTTTTCGATTTTTTGGGAGAAAATCAAAATTTTTTTGATTTTTTTTCAAAAAATCTTGTTTTTGTTGAGAAAAAAATATTTTTTTTTGCATTTTTTGGTTTAAAAATAAGATTTTTCATTATTTTAGGTATAAAAAATTTTGAATTTTTCGGATTTTCTGGATAAAAATCAAAAAAATTTTTTTTTGATTTTTTAATTTTTTGAATTTTTTTCCAAAAAATCTTGTTTTTTTGCATTTTTTTTGGTGTAAAAATGGGCGTTTTCATTATCTTAGGTATTAAAAAATTTTTAATTTTTTCGATTTTTTTTGAGTAAAAACCAAAAAAATTTTTATATAGTAATTACTATAGCTTTTAGCGATTCGAAATCAATTTTAAATCCCTGTTTTGGCCAAAAAAATTTTGCTTTATGAAATTTGATTTCCCAAAAAATTAACCCAAAATTTTCAGCCTAACAACCACAATGGTGAACAGCGAACACATGAACCGAATCTTCTGCGCGCTGCTGAAGGTGATGCGCGAACACATCGGAGTGGAGAATGCCCCATGGCTTTGCAGGGTGAATTGTGAGTTTTATTTTTACATTTCATGTTTTGGCAATGCAAAAAAAAATTTTTTTTTTGTTTTATTTTATTTTTTTTTCTATTTTCATTTCTATTTTTTTTATTTTTTTTTTAGAATTTTTTGAAATTTCCAGTCTTTTCTTTTTTTTTATTCTTTTTGTTTTTTTTTTTTTTTTTTAATTTTTTTAATTTTTTTTTAATTCCAATTTCTCGAAATTTGCAGTCTTCGCCGTGCAAATCATCCAGTTCGTGACGTGCGACCCGGTGAAGGACTACATGCTGCCGATCGCCGAGCGCCTCCGCTCCCTCTCCGAGAAGGCGTACAAGGAGGAGGAGCGGATGCGCACCCACCCCGACGACGCCGACGAAGGCACCGTGGCGGAGGACAACGCGCGCCTCGTGCGCGACGTGTACGCCTTCTTCCCCATCCTCATGAAGTACACGGACCTGCACCGCGCCAAGTGGCTCAAGTCCCCCACCTGGGAGTCGGACGGGGTCTACGAGAACGTGGCCGTCATCTTCAAGATCTGGTCCTTCTCCCAGCACTTCAAACGCGAAGAGCTGAACTACATGGCGCAGTTCGAGGAGGACGCCCAAATGGTCGGCGGCGGCGAAATGAAGACCGGCAAGGCGGCCATTGCGGAGAGGAAGAAGAAACGAAGGGAGGGACAGGTAGGAGGGGTTTTTGGGTGGGGTAAGGGGGGATCGGGAAAAATTTGTTAGAAAAATGGATTTTTTTAAAATTTTTTGGTCTCTATATTAGACTTTGAGAAAAATTTTGGGAAAAATTTAGGGTGTGGTAGGGGGGGGGACCAAGGGAAATTTTGTCCTAAAAAGAGCTTTTGGGGCTTCGGTAGTTGAGCCCCCCACGAAAGGTATTTCAAACCCCCACTGTTTTGCCCGTTTCACACCCCACATAATGAACAAATTAGAATAATACAAAAAATGTAAGTGGCACGTCAATCCAAAATAGAAGAAAAAATTTCCCGCCCCTTTTTTGGTGATTCGTTCAAAATCCGATAAAACGCATTTTCTTATCTTTCTTCTTTCTTTTCGAGAAAAAAACAATTATTTCGGGCGAGAAAAAGTGCCGATAATTTCGCGACATTTCGTCTCTCTTTTAAACCAATGAAAACGGTACGAAGTTTCGAAACGGTTCAGGAAATGCGCTGGATTGACGTGAGTGGGGGTTTGATCTACTACGTTGGGGGTTTAATCTAAAACGTAGGGGGCTTTTTCTAAAACGGAGGGGGCTTCATCTAAAACGTAGGGGGCTTGATCTAAAACGTAGGTGGCTTGTGCTGGACCATACCACTTGGATTAATTCTTTGAAATAAATTTTGGGGTTTGGAATGGACGAGGGGGTTTGTACTGGGTCATGGGGGGCTAAACTGGACTGGGGGGCTGTACTACCTTAGCCCCGAGCTTTTTATAACCTTTTGGGTTGAATATTGGGTTTTCAGGGAAATTTTGGAAAAATTTAGGGTGTGGTAAGGGGTGATCGAGGGAAATTTTGTTAGAAAAATGGGATTTTATTTTATTTTTTGTGCGGTGTATTGCATTTTGTGGAAATTTTGGGAAATATTTGGGGTGTGGTAAGGGGGACCCAAAAAGTTGATGGAAAAATGGGATTTTTTAAAATTTTTTGGACTCAGTATTGAGTTTTGAGGGAAATTTTAACAAAAATTTGGGGTGTGGTAAGGGGGGACCAAGGGAAGTTTTGTTCGAAAATGGATTTTTTTAAATTTTTTGGCTGAATATTGTGTTTTGAGGAAATTAAGGGGAAAATTTAGGCTTTGGTAAAAGGGATCATAACAAATTTTGTTAGAAAAATGAGATTTTTTTGATTTTTTTGGACTTAATATTGGCTTTTGACGAAACTTTGGGGGAAATTGTTGGGTGTGGTAAGGGGGGGGACAAAAAAATTAATGGAAAAATGGGATTTTTTTTTATTTTTTTGTGCTGTATATTGGATTTTGAGGGAGTTTTATGAAGAAATTGTGGGTATGGTAAAAGGGGACCTGATTTTTTTATGAAAAACTTGATTTTTATGACTTTTTAGGTCTTAAGAATATGTTTTTATGGAATTTTTGAGAAAAATCTAGGGTTAGGCAAGGGGGGACCAAAAAATTTAGGCTTAATTTTCGACTTTATTTTCCCATTTTCAGGTCAAAAAAGACAAGCACGCCAACAGCATAGTCATAGCTTGCCTGAAACGTCTTCTTCCCGTCGGTTTGAACGTGTTCGGCGGCCGCGAACTGGACATTGTCCAGCAGTGCAAAGAGCGTTTCCTGGCCAAGGAATCGGAGGAAAAAACTCGCGAATTCATCCGCGAACTGCTCGACGTCCCCGTGAAAACCGATCCCACCGACAAGAACTCGTGGCAGCTGAACTTGTACAAGAAAATCGGGAAAAGTCAGATGCGCGGCAAGGAGGAGATGACCCAGGAGGCGGTGGTCGAAAAAATCTCCAACATGGGCCAAGTGGTCGCCATCCTGCACGCGGTAGGTGGCTTACAATACGACTAACAGTCGTCGGTTGATGTTTTTTCCGTCCCCGGATTTTGGGCGTGGCCGAAAGAAAGACGAATTTTGAGATTTTTTGAGGATTAAATTCGAGATTTTCGAGGTTTTTTAAAGTTGGGAAAAAAGTGTTTTATTGATTTTTAGAAACGGAAAAAATTTTTTGGATCCCTTTTTCAGGGCATTAGCTTGGGTTTGAACAGAAAAAGGAGGTTAGTTTTTATCTATGGTACCCTGAATTTTGAGATTTTTTGACGGCCAAATTTGGGATTTTTGAGGTTTTTAATTTGGAAAAAAAGTAGTCTGGTGATTTTTTGAAATCGAAAAAAATTGGATATCTTTTTTAGGGCATTAGCTTGGTTTTGAACAGAAAAGGAGGCTAATTTTTGTGTCTAGTCGCCTGAATTTTGAGATTTTTTTACGACCAAATTTGGGATTTTTGAGGCTTTGGTGATTTTTTCAAACGGAAAAAATTTTTTGGATCCCTTTTTTAGGGCATTAACTTGGTTTTGAGCAGAAAAAAGAAGTTAGTTTTTACCTCTGGTCGCCTGAATTTTGAGATTTTTTGACGGCCAAATTTGGGATTTTTGAATTTTTTTAAGGTTGAAAAAAAAGGTATTTTGGTGATTTTTAGAAACGGAAAAAATTTTTTGGATCCCTTTTTTAGGGCATTAGCTTGGGTTTGAGCAGAAAAAAGTAGTTAGGTTTTACCTCTTTTCTCTTGAATTTTGAGATTTTTTGGGTCGGAAATCCTGAATTTTTCAACTTTTTTAAAGTTGCAAAAAACATTAGTAGTAATTTGAAAAACCCGAAAAAAGTTTTTAAATCCCTGCCAGAGGCTGTAAATTTTATTTTGAGCCAAAAATTTTTAACTTTTTTTATTGCTACAACCCTGAAATTTGAGATTTTTTGAACAAAACCCAAAGAAAAAATTGTTTCCAAAAACTTTCGTCCTTTTTTCCCCCCACCGAAATCGCTATGTTGATGTTGTAAATGGCGAACGTGGTTTGTTTGTCCGGTATATCGTCGCTGTCTTTGTAGATTACTCGTTTGCGTTCGTACGAATTTTTCCGCCGCTTCGCCGTTTCCCACCACGGCCCACATAAGGCGATCGCGCAGGTTTGTCCATGTTTTTTTTGTTCGGCACCTAGGCTGAGAGGGGTGGGATACGGGTTTTTGAGGGAATCCGATGCTAACTATAGTTTTATTTATGCAAAAAATTTGATTAATTTTTGGGCTGCCAAAATTTTTTAAAATTGAAATTTTTCAAAAACTCCTGTAACAATTTGGTTGAAAATTACAGTACACTTTCTTGACAGTAGGTTCTCAATTCTGAACGACGGATTTTTAATTTGCGCCCTCAGGGTTCAATTTATGGCCCAAAATAAAATTTTGGCGGAATTGGCAGCATTTTTTTTGAAACTTTTATAACTTTTTGCCTGAGGCAACGAAATTTAATATGACTCTAGAATAGTGAAATATATACTATCACTGTTCTACATTTTCATTTTTGCTGACATTGGACAAGAAACTTTCGAGTTATCGCCAAATTTTTGGAATGTCCCATCTAGTGATCAAGTATAATATTTTTTGAAGTTTTTACCCTTGTTTGGCCCATAATCTGGCCTCGGAAGCCTTTAGAATAGGATCTGCGGTCCCTGAGCTTTCTCCGTGTAGCCTGTGTATGCCCGCACCGGCTCCGTTTCCCATCGCACAACGCCCATTTTTAGGTGGAGCACCCACTGAATGCGTCCGCCTCGGCCTGGAAGAAGATGCTGTCGAATCAACGGAAGCGCGCGGTGGTCGCCTGCTTCCGCATGGTGCCCATCTACAGTTTCCCGAAGTACGTGCTCCCCCCACCGCTGTCTGTTCGTGTGTGTGTGTGTGTGTGTGCGGTGCCCGTATTTTTTCCGACCTTTTTTTAATTTACCTTGTACCTAACCTTTTCTTTGCGACGAAAAAACGGCCGATTAACAAACGAAACTTTCGTGTAGGTCACCTCGAAAATGGAGAAGGAGGACCGCTGGAAGAAGGTGCTCACCCTGCAACGCAAACGCATGGCCATCTCCCTCATCACCGCCAGCCATCTGTATAAGGTGGAAAAGTAAGGTTTGAAGGGGAAAATCAGTAACAAATTGTTTGAATTTTGAATATTTTTGGAAGGAAAAAGTAGTTTTAGTTAGTTGTAGTACCATAAGCAGTGGTTTGGAGGTCAAATTGGAGAAAAAATTAAATTTTTTTTTTAAAAATTTTTTTTGAGGGTACCTAGTGTAATATAGATTTTTTGAATTTTTTTGGGTCAATTGGTATTCCAAATTTTTAGTCATAGCTTGAAATGTATTTTAGGACTGATATTAAGGGCTGTTGCACCGAAATTTAACCAAAAATATCAAATTTTCATCCAATGTCACCTAGTGTAATATAATTTTTTGGTTTTTTGTCTCTGATAAGCCATTTTATTGGATGGAAAAAATTTCTGATAGATTTTTATGAACTTACAGAGCTTATTTATCAATTTCCGATGTTGAAAATTGGTTAAAACAAATTTTTTTTATTTTTTTTCAAAAAAATTATTGTCTAAAATCATGTCCAAACATGGAAAAAATTTAATTTTGCTTCTGACTCGGTTGCCTCTTCTACTTTACAAACGCTTAGCTTCTTTGGTTTACCATGTATTTTCGATTTCATTCATCATGTACAAGATGTTCGTATCTTACACATGACGAGTAACCACAAATACTCCCCCTTTTTGGCGTGTCTGAGGTGCCAACCGAAGTACACTGAAGCAATTTACAAGTTTATGGAGCTATTTTAGACATCGAGGCATCAATTTCTTCATGCCGGCCTTCAGCAAGCTGTGGCTGAACGAAGAAGACGTCGGAAAGGACCGGTTGGTGGCGGATATTTGCGTAAGTTTTGCCGAAGGTTGGAGTAGATTTAGAGTAAAAGTTTTGGAGAGATTTTTGAGGGTTTTGGTCGTGCGAAAAAATTGAGATTTTTTGGTCGAAAATTGAAAAAAAAAAAATTTTTTGAAGTTGAAAAAATTATTGTTGGTTATGAATGGAGAGTGTAATATTTCGGCAGAAAAAAATTTTAAATGGATAACCATACTTGTTTTCGTATTTTACCATCGATTTTTTTTGAATTTTTCATTTTCCCGCCAAATTTTTGAATCTTTGGCATTCTGTTGCAAGCTCTGAAAATTGCGAATTTTTGTGTAAAAAAAGTATTTTTCATTGAAAAAATACTTTTTTCATCGAAAAAATACTTTTTTTCATTGAAAAAATACTTTTTTTCATTGAAAAAATACTTTTTTTCATTGAAAAAATACTTTTTTTAATCATAAAAAATTTCAATTTTCAGGGAGATGCCGAGGAATCGGAGAACACGGCGTTCATGATCGTCGAAGACGAGACCGGCATGCTGAAGCTGGAGGAAGGCGCAAGCGGCACGGAAGAGCGCCCCACCACCAAACCCGACGCCCTCCGCCAACTCATCCAATGCTTCCAGCGGGCCGCCACGTCCGAGGAGAACCAGGCGGTCGCCATCTCCGACGACACGCTCTACGTGAACTACGCGGACGTCATGGCGCAGTCCGTCCACCTGGAAGACGATGACGACGGCGACGACGAAGAAGTGGACCAGGCCGAAAAGGAGGAGATGGCCCAAGCGCTGCGCGCCGAACAAGCCATTCTGGCGGACCGCGGCGCCGCCATCATGTGCCTCATGTACCTGAGCGCGAGCAACGGCGAACCCACCGAGATGGTCGCCCAAACCCTCCAGCTCGGCATCCACCTGTTGTCGGGCGGCAACAAGGACATCCAGAAGATCCTCATCGACTACCTGCAGCTGAAGAAAGACGTCCGTTTCTTCACCTCCCTGTCCACCTTGATGGGCCGCTGCTCGGTACTGAACTTGGAGATGTTCGAGCGACAGATCAAGGCCGAAGGCCTGGGAATGGGCGCCGAACTGGCGGCCGGCGATCATCAGAACTTGAATGATGCCGATTTCACCTGCAGCTTGTTCAGGTTCCTTCAGCTGACTTGTGAAGGACATAACTTGGACTTCCAGGTAATGTAATGGAAAATAAAGCGGTTTAGGTTGGTTTTTGATTTTAGAAAGGGTGAAAATCATCATTAACAGGGCATTTACAACGATTCTTGTGCGATTTTCTGAAGGAAAATTCAAATTTTTGTTTTCCCGCCAAAATTTTAAAATCGTTGGCATTGTGTTTCATGGCCAAAAATTTATTATCTGGGCTTTTCCAAGGTTTCCAGAGCAATTTAATAAAGTTTTTGAGCAGATTTTGTGAATAAAAATTCAAACTTTTATTTTCCCGCCAAAATTTAAAATGCTTTGGCATTGTGTTTCATGGCCAAAAAATTGACGAAAAATTAGAGTTAGTGAATTTTGAGAGCGTTTTTGTTTAGTCGATGCATTTTTGTATGTTTGTGGATTAAAAATAGACTAAAGACAGGCCAAGATATTATCCTACCCATCTAAAATCCCGTTTCCAGAACTACCTCCGTTCCCAAACCGGGCACACCACCAGTGTGAACCTGATCATCTCCACGGTCGACTACCTTCTCCGACTCCAAGAATCGGTCATGGACTTTTACTGGCATTACAGCAGCAAGGAAGTGATTGATGAAGGAGGAAAGGAGTACTTTTTGCGGGCAATCCGAGTCTGCAGCCAGGTTTTCAACACCTTGACGGAGTCGATTCAAGGCCCTTGTGTGGGAAATCAAATGACCTTGGCCAATTCGAGGTGAGAGTCGGGATTTTTTTTTTGAAAAAATTTTTTGATTGCACGGTGCGAAATAATTTATTTTTTGATTGCACAGTGCGGAAATTTGTTTTTGTTTGATTTGCACTGTGCGAATTTTTTTTGATTTGCACTGTGCGAATTTTTTTGGTCTGCACCGTGCGAAATTTTTTTTGTTTGGTTTGCACAGTGCGAAAGTTTTTTTTTCTTTTGCACAGTGCAAAAATTTTATTTTCTTGATTTTGCACGGTGCGAAGTTTTTATTTCTGATTGCACAGTGCGAAAAATTCATTTTTGACTGCACAGTGCAAAAATTTTTGTTTCTGTTTGCACGGTGCGAAAGTTTTTTTTGTTTTGCACTGTGCGAAAAATTCATTTTTGATTTGCACTGTGCGAAAAAATTATTTTTGATCTGCGCTGTGCGAAAATTTTGTTTTTGTTTGCACAGTGCGAAATTAAATTTCCCCCAAAAAAGTCATTTTTGACGTTTTTTTACGGATAAAAAAATAAATTTTGGAGAACTTGGACTTGGAAAAAACTCTATAAAAAATTTATATCCGCATTTTAGCTGTAAAACCACGATTTTTCAGATTATGGGACGCCATAAACGGATTTTTCTTCCTCTTTGCCCATATGATGGAGAAACTGTACAAGAACAGCACTCAACTCGAGCTGCTCAGAGAATTTTTGAACTTGCAAAAAGACATGATCGTTTTGATGTTGTCCATGCTGGAAGGAAATGTTTTGAATGGACCGATTGGAAAGCAAATGGTGGATGCGCTGGTGGAAAGTCAGCAATGTGTTGAGATGATCTTGAAATTCTCGGACATGTTCTTGAAGTTGAAGGATTTGACGACCAGTCAGGCTTTCCAGGTGAGAAGAAGTGATATTTTTTGAATTTTCAACTTTCCCGCCAAATTTTTCAATGTTTGGCATTCTGTTGCAAGGACTTGAAATTGATGGAAATTGTGAAAACATGGATAGACAATGTTTGCTGCCGTATTTTACCATCTTTTTTCGAATTTTTTATTTTCCCGCCAATTTTTTAAATGTTTGGCATTCTGTTGCAAGGACTTGAAATTTATGGAAAATGTGAAAAAACAGAACTCAGCAGGTTTTCTCTCATATTTTACCATCGATTTTTTTGAATTTTTAATTTTCCCGCCAAATTTTTAAATCTTTGGCATTCTGTTTCAAGGGCTGAAAAGTGCTCAAAAATGGTTTTTGCGAGGTCAGAACGAAATATAAATGTATTTTAGCTGCTTTTTTGGTTTGTCACTTCAAAATATTATCTTACTTTAGCTGGAGCAGTCATTTTTTTTGATTTTTGATTTTTTGAAGTTTCTGTGGCCTAAAATTACCGCTCAAAAAGATGTCGAAATTGCCTTAGGACCCTGAAAATTTTATTTAGAAAGTGTAAAGCTATTGTGGTTACTGTAACATCATTTTTTTTTAATTTTGAAATTTCTCGAACTTCCACAAAAAACCCGAAATTCCAGGACTTTGACACGAACCGCGACGGCTGGATCTCGCCGAAAGAGTTCCAGCGCGCCATGGAGCAGCAGAAAATGTATTCGGTGGAGGAGATCACGTACCTGATGATGTGCACCGACGTCAACAACGACGGCAAGGTGGACTACATGGAGTTCACGGAGCGCTTCCACAACCCCGCCCGCGACATCGGCTTCAACCTGGCCGTCCTCCTCACCAACCTGAAGGAGCACATCACGAACGACCCGCGGCTGGAGAAAATCGTCGAAAAAGCCAGCTCCTTGCTCGAGTATTTCGACCCGTTCCTGGGCCGCATCGAAATCATGGGCTCCTCGAAGCGCGTGGAGAAGATCTACTTCGAAATCCAGGAGAGCTGGCTGGAGCAGTGGTCCAAACAACAGATCCGCGACTCCAAAAACGCCTTCTTGTTCAATGTTTTGCAGGTAGGGGGATAGAAAAATTTGAAATTTTTGTGCATGAAACTTGACGTAAATTTAGAATATGAGTGTATAAGGAATAAGTAAAAATTTTTTACTCGCGCTTTGCAGAAACTATCGAGATTTTTTAGGCCGAAAGTTCAAAAAATTTCGATTTTTTTTTTTGGTTTTTTTGGATTTTTGACATAAAAATGTCATGTGTTTCTGCGTAACGTGGATTAAAAATGTCAGATTAGAAAATATTTAAACTTGTGCCGAGTTTTGTCAAGTTTTTAAAATTTGATTTTTTTTTATTTTTTTTTAGCACTGTGCAAAATTTTCCGAAAATTTTCGCACCGTGCGAGAAACCAAAATTTTATTTGCACTGTGCAAAAACGAAAAAAATTTTTTGCACTGTGCAAAAAACCAAATTTTTTTTGCACTGTGCAGATACGGAAAAATTTTTTTTGCACTGTGCAAAATACTCCAAATATTTTTGCACCGTGCGAGAAACAAAAAAAAATTTTTTGCACTGTGCAAAATTTCCGAAAATTTTGGCACTGTGCAAAAATCCAATTTCCAAAAAAAACATTTTTTTTCAGGATGACGGTGGAGATCAAGGAAAACTCGAGGCGTTTATCAATTTCTGTGAAGACACAATCTTCGAAATGCAACACGCCGCCGAGATCTCGTCCGGCGACTCCTCCGACTCCAAGGTGGAACGCGCCATGAAGCAAAGAGACTACTTTTTGCAGCAAACCACCGCCGGCCAACAAATCTCCAAGACGCTGCAACGCGGCTACGACTACGGCATCTCGGCGGCGGAGGCGCTGAAACCCGCGAACATGAACAAAACGATCAAACTGGCCCTGCAGAAGTTCCGCACCATGACCTGGGCGCAGCTGCTGGTGGAGCTGCTCAAATTCGGCTTCAAACTGGGCAAAGGCGCCGTCCTTTTGCTCTGGTTCTTTGTCTGCACGATGGGCAGATTCGCCTACTACCTAACGTCGCCCGAATACGAGGATGAGGAGGCGAAGAAGCGCGTGGAAAACGTGCAACAAGAACAGACCGCCTTCGGCCAACACCACAACTTTCCCACCTTCTTCCCCACCGCCAGTGCGCATCGCAATGTGGACGCGTTTGGCGTACATATATCCCATGATGAGATGAATGGAATCCCGCCGGATATCGTGGAGGACGAGCCCACCGAACCCAAGGAGAACAGCTCCAACGGCGAGATCCCCGAAGACCCAAGACCCAACGGAAATGTGTATTCGGAGACCCCCACCGAGGACGACGCCTTCTTGAAGGTACCGCAAAGGGAGCAGAAGAGACCCAGGTATGTTGTGGTAAAAGGATTTGGGGATAGGAAGCGAGATGGATATTAGACTGGAGGTTTTGGATATTAGACTGGAGGTCAAGTGTAATATCCAAAAAATAGGATTTTTAAAGAGTTTTATGGTTGATTAGGCAGTAGAATTGGTCTTATTGGATATGTAGAGGTTGCTAAGGCGATATATTGGCGAAAGATTTGGATTTTAGAGTTTTCATGTTTTCGTGGTGGGACTCAAATTTTTTGAAAGATTTATTGAAAATCAAGTTTTTTTGGGGTTTTGAAGATTTATGAATTTTTATTGTTTTCGTGATGGGACTCAAATTTTTGAAAAAATTATTTAAAATCAAGTTTTTTGGGGTTTAAAATGTTTTGGGAGCCAGTAGCAGTGTAAAAAAGTTATTTTCAAAGGTTTAAAATTTTTAATTGTTTTCGTGGTGGGACCGGACTTGAAAAAAATTTGTTGAAATTTTTGGCCTAAAATAATGTTGAGTGATGCAGTTGGATGCTGAAGGAAGGAAAATATCGTTTTCAGCGTCTACGACACGCAATCCTTTGCGTCAGCGCAAGCGCCGGTCGCCAGCGTTTCGGGCGTCCACTCCGAAGACCTCGACCATCATCCCTCCCCGTATTACGAACCCAAAATCGCCGAGCAAATGGGTCTACGATCAAAAGGCTCGGTGATGAACGTATTGGCGAGAAATTTCAAAACCATCGAGAAGATCACGCTATACTTGGCCTTCTTTATCAATGTCATCCTTTTGTTCCATCGCGTGGACATTGCCATGAATCCAGACCGCGACGAGGAGGAGGACGATGACGCCGACGACGATGATGACACCGTAGACGAAGTTATGGAGAGTATTTACATTGCTGGAATGATCATACCGTACTTTGCATATGAAATCACGGGATGGCTTCTGGCTCAGGTAGGATAATATAAAAAATTTTGGATTTCATAGTGATTTTGGGCTTTTTTAGGGGGTTTAGAGATAGTAAGTGAAAAAAAAGAAAAAAATTTTTGTTTTGCAATTTTTTGATTTGAGTTTTTTGATGAAATTTTAGGGTTTTCGAGATATTTTTTGCAATTTTTAGAGCTTTTTTTCGTTTTTTCGAAATTTTTTGATATTTTCGATTAAAATTTAATATTATTTTCACTTTAGTAAGAATGAAATTTCATTAGCTTTCATCACAACCCTCTTTTGAGTACTAATTTTGCCAACAAAATTGAGATTTTTACGATTTTTTAAAATTTTTTTCTCAAATTTTCCCTCAAAATTTGAACTTGAAAAAAATAATTTTTTCAAATAAAAAATTTGAATTCAAGATTTTAAATTCCTTTTTCAGGTCCTCTACTGGCTGAGCGTCATGCACGCGGTGACCTCATTCGCCCTGCTCATCGCGTTTTATCAGCTGAAAATCCCGTTGATCACCTTCAAACGCGAGAAAGAGGTGGCCCGAAAACTCATGTTTGACGGCTGCTGGATCACGGAGGAGGAGAGCGAAGAACGCAGCGTCATTGAGACACTGTTCTGGTACATGGATCGGATTGTAATTTCGGCCAAAAGTTTCCCGGTCAAGGTGAGATTTGGCAGCGAAAAATTGGATTTTTCTTGGGGGTTTTGGGTGAAAATGTGATTTTTTGCGGGAAATTTTGGGAGGCAAATAAAAAATATAGCATTTTCGGGCCTTGAGGGGGTTTAGTTTTTGGTTTTTAACAGAAATTTTTTTACTTTTTAAAAAATTTTCAAAAAAATTTTTTTTTTATTTTTCGGAAATTTTTTTTAAGTGCTCTAGAACATTGTATACAGCTTGAAATTTATTTTAAATTGCATTTAAAAGTTTTTTTTTACAATTTTTCATGTCATTTTTACAAAAAAAAATTTTGAAATTTCGAAATTTTTTTTAAAAATTATATTGTACTAGGTAAAATTTGATCTCAATATAGCTTTAATAGGTCTTGAATTTCTTGGAAATTGCATTGGAATTACTTTTAATGGGGAAAATTATCAAAATTTGGCCATTTTTATATTACCCTTGCCATTCCAGTACTGGGACAAGTTTGTGCGCCGAAAAACCAAGCAAAAGTACAAGGAGCAGGTGGACGAAGAGACTCTGGAGGCGCTGTTGGGAACGGAGCGATCGCCCGGCGACACCTCCTTCGACTATCGCTACAACTGCTGGCTGTGGGTGGGCGTGATCCTGACGAACGGGCAGTTTTTGTACCGCGTCATGTACTTGGTCGTGTCGTCGTTTGGCGTCGCGTTCAGCCCATTTTTCTACGCCTTCCTCTTGATCGATGTGGTCCTCTCATTCCCCATGTTAAAAGCCATCCTCCAGTCCGTCACCCACAACCTCCAACAGCTCATCTTGACCATCATGATGACCTTGGTGGTGGTCTACTTGTACACCGTGGTGGCCTTCAACTTCTTCCGAAAGTTCTATATCCAAGACGGAGAGGAGGGCGAAGAGCCCGACCGCAAATGCCATTATATGCTTACGGTAAGGAATTTTGGAAATTTGCACGGTGCGAAAATTTTTTTTTTGGGTTTTGCACGGTGCGGAGAATTTTTTTGGGGAATCTTGCACGGTGCAGAAAAAAATTTGAAAAATTTGCACCGTGCGAAAGATTTGGGGAGTTTTGCACGGTGCGAAAAATTTTGGAAAACTTTGCACGGTGCGAAAATTTTTTTTTTTGGTTTTGCACAGTGCAAAAAATTTTGGAAAATTTGCACGGTGCGAAAAAATTTGAAAAATTTTGCACGGTGCAAAAATTTAGAGAAAATTTGCACGGTGCAAAAAATTCTGGAAATTTTTGCACAGTGCGGAAAAAATTTTTGCGAATTTTGCACGGTGCAAAAAAATTTGGAAAAGTTTGCACGGTGCAAAAATTTTTTTGGGGGGAATTTTGCACAGTGCGAAAAAACTTTTGAGTCCTCGCACGGTGCGGAAAATTTCGGAAGATTTTTCACGACGCAGAAAGACTCGGAAGATTTTGCACGGTGCGAAAAATTTTGGAAAATTTGCACAGTGCAGAAAAATTTTTGGTTTTTCGCACGGTGCAGTGAAAGAATTTTTTACAATTTTGGAATTGCGCAAAGTTAAAATAAATTAAGAAACAAAATTTTTAGCTCAAAAATAGCAATCCTCGTCATCTGAACCATGTGTTTTTGACAGAGTCTAAACTTGGAAACGATTTTTTTTTGGAAATTTATTTTCAAAAAAAAATTTTTTTTGCTCCCGGAATTGCAAGTATCAACAATATTTCTTGCTCCTTCTTTTAATTTTTTTTTGTTGTCTCAATGGGATTTATTAAATTAGTCGGTCATTTTGCGTCATTGGCTGTGCATTTGTCGTTTTCTTTTGCCTAAAATTATTCGCTGCCGAAATTAATCGAATTGGCCGGAAATTTGATTATTTTAGTTTGGTATGGTCTTGGAGTAGGAGAAAAAATTTTGGGTCAAGTGTTTCTCTCGTGGAAAAAAGGTTTTATTTTTTGGCGGGAAATTTGAATTTTTGAAATTTTTTGGGTTGAGAAATTCATTTGATTGGTCTATATAGAAACTACAAATCGTATTTTACTTTTAGAAGTTGATTTTTTGTTTGAATTTAATTATTTTTTCTATTTTTTTGAAAAAAAAAATTGGCGGGAAATTTGAATTTTTGAATTTTTTAGAAAAAAAATGGCGGGAAATTTGAATTTTTGAATTTTTATGCTGAAGGGCGTATTTTACCTTCGGAATAACCGATTTTTGATCGAATTTTTAAAATTTTTAGCAAAAAAATTTTGGCGGGAAATTTGAATTTTTCGATTTTTTTCAATAATGAAATTTTCGTATTTTGCTTTTTGAAAAATTTTTTTTCCGTAATTTTCTTATTTTTCAAAATTTTTTATTCTAATTTTCTTCAATTTCAGTGTTTCATCTACCATTTCTACGCGGGTGTGCGTGCGGGCGGAGGTATTGGTGACGAGCTGGAGTCGCCGTACGGCGACGACCTGGAGTACCCGCGCATGCTGTACGACATTTCGTTCTTCTTCTTCGTGATCGTCATCCTGCTGGCCATCATGCAGGGTCTGATCATTGACGCGTTCGGCGAGCTGCGTGACCAGCAGGAGAGCGCCACCGAGAAGCTGGAGTCCTCCTGCTTCATTTGCGACATCGGCAAGGACACGTTCGACCGGATGCCGCGCGGCTTCGAAATTCACACCACCAAGGAGCACAACTTTGCCAATTACTTGTTCTTTTTGCAGCACTTGGTGAACAAGGATGAGACCGAGTACACGGGACAGGAAACGTACGTCCGGGAGAAGTACGACAACCGCGATTGGGAGTTCTTCCCGGTCGGCGAGTGCTTCATGAAACAGTACGAAGATCAACTACTGCAGACTTAGGCAGTAGCCAACGGCTTCGAAAACACATTTATCAGTCTTTAATCTTCTCGTTTTGTCATTTACAGTCCTTTTTTCTACTATAAGATCGGCTAAATTTCGAAAAATTCAATTTATTGGGACCTATATGTTATCCATGAGAAAAATTGAAATTTTTTTATCGATTACTCTGTGAATCTTATCAATTTTGATTTTTTTAGAATCTCTGTTGTATCAGAAAAATGACCAGCTCTTTTAACCACCGATTTTTTACCGGAAAAATATTGAAAAATCGATTT
Organism: Bursaphelenchus xylophilus; assembly: GCA_904066235.2. NCBI lineage: Eukaryota > Metazoa > Nematoda > Chromadorea > Rhabditida > Aphelenchoididae > Bursaphelenchus > Bursaphelenchus xylophilus. The sequence continues at coordinate 1,939,367 of CAJFCV020000005.1, read as the reverse complement.
TTCGACCGAAAACTTTGAAAAGTATGGCTAATTTTTGACAGCTCGTATTTTATTCAGTTTCCACTAGAAATTCTTGCAATTTGGCATGTATTAAGCCGAATGGTCAAAGAGTTACTGAGTATCTGGATTTTTGGAATTACCAATTTTTTCCACCAAATTTGGGCATTTTTTTGTTAGACCGCCAAATTTTAAAATTTTTCAAATTTCTCTCAAAATTTCAAAATGAATTGCAAAAAATCATCAACGGACCTTCAAACCAACTCATTTTGTCACAACTAGTTATCGTCTACATTGTATCAAACCACAGGTTTCTCGTATATTATCCATGTGCCTTGAACCGTTCGAGCCGAACAAAACTCTTTCATTTCGTAGGAATTTGTGTTTATTGTACGTTAAGGTTATTATATTTGTTATCAGGGTTTAGTAAATAAAGAGTTTAATAAATTTTTTGTTGGGTTTTAAAAGAGTTCGGTTCGAAATTTTTTTCGCACTGTGCAGAAAGAAAAAATCGATGGTAAGTTTGAATACTCGCCGGAAATAATTGAGGATTTGTAAAATACGTTCCCATTCTTTAGATCTTCACTTCCATTGCAGATTTTCCCATTTCCACTCTCTGCACCGTGCAATTTTTGTCATCCTTTCCTTTGCACTGTGCAGAAAGAAAAATTTGATTTTATGTTTAAATACACGTCTGAAATAATTGAGGCTTTGTAAAATACGTTGCCACTCTTTAGTTCTTCACTTCCATTGCAAACTTGGCCATTTCCACTCTCTGCACAGTGCAATTTTTGTCATCCTTTCCTTTGCACTGTGCAGAAAGAAAAATTTGATTTTAAATTTGAATACGCGCCTGAAATAATTGATGCTTTGTAAAATACGTTGCCACTCTTTAGTTCTTCACTTCCATTGCAAACTTGGCCATTTCCACTCGCTGCACAGTGCAATCTTTATCATCCTTTCCTTTGCATTGTGCAGAAAGAAAAACTTTATCGTATGTTGGAATAAGGGTCTGAAATAATTGATGGTTGGTAAAATACGTTCTGAAATACTCAGATCTTTACTTCCATTGCAAATTTTCCCATTTCCACTCTCTGCACAGTGCAACTTTTGTGATCCTTTCCTTTGCACTGTGCAGAAAGAAAAACTTTATCGTATGTTTGAATAAGGGTCTTAAATAATTGATGGTTTGTAAAATACGTTTCAGACATGTGCGTCAGGACTTCCATTTCAAACTTGGCCATTTCCACTCTCTGCACAGTGCAATTTTTGTCATCCTTTCCTTTGCACTGTGCAGAAAGAAAAAATTGATGGTATATTTGAATACAGGACAGAAATAATTGATAATTTGTAAAATACGCTCTGAAATGCTCAGAAATTTACTTTCATTGCAAATTTAATTCATATTTTCCATTGCACTGTGCGCTCCAAAGAAGGTTTCATAAAATTGCACTGTGCGGTAATTGTGTAAAATTTTATTGATAATCAGGTTGTAATCAGCATGATTGAGTGCTGTACATGCATTTTTTCTCTGAATTTCCAGCTCTGCACAGTGCAATTTGCACAAACTTTTTTGCACAGTGCAGTCAACAAAACTCCACTTTCAGCCTGCACTGTGCGGGAGGCCAAAACTAAAATTATTCTAAATTTGAACTGAAATGTCTAGACATCTCCAGCAACTCCGAAATTAACGAAATTTCTATTTACGATGCGGTCTTTCAGCCCAATATTGCACTAGACCAACAAAACAAACAATTTATTTTTCGTGTTTTCCGATCTGAAAGCATTCTTTACAGCCGTTTGTGGGGTGCGAATTTAAGAAAATATGGGGTGATAAATAAGATAGGATAGGCTCCACTAGAATATACAGCTAATTAATTAGGAAAATTGGAAAAAGATTTGTCCGCAGTCTATGATATACAAGTAAAAAAATAAATAAAAAAGTTGTAGGTGCGATTATTGTGCCTTCCAAGTGCTGTGAACGGAGGCTGGTGCGCCTATTTGCCCGGCCGGAAACCGTCACCACGGCCGATGGCGATGTTCCGTTTCTGCGCCACCGGGTGCGAGGATTGAGTTTGATCGAACTGAAAAATGAAAAAAAAGTTAGTAAAAACTAATGGCATCGATTTAAATTTTGTTTTCCTAACGAAATTTTTCATTAAAAACTTTTTTGGAAAATCGCACAGTGCAGTTTTAAAAATTTTTTGGACTGCACTGTGCGGTTTTTTCAAATACAATTTTGCACTGTGCAGACGAAAAAAATATTAACAAGGAAAGTACTTCTATGGGGTGTGGAATTACCGGTCGAGACATATATGAAAAAATTCGCAAAAATTTTCTGATTCAGAATATATAAAAATTAGCTGCCTAATTTTGGTCTGATGACATGTTTTTGTCCTCAGAAGTTTTCTCGCGACACAATGCAAGTGTCTTTTTGACCGTGTTTTTACCAATAAAAAAATTTTGTTTTGTGCTAAAATAAATTTTGAGGCCTTGACAAGCCTTAAAATATCAAATTGGATTACAACTACACCTTAAAAGTAGTTCCAATGTAAAAAATGGGTTCTAGTGTGGCAAAAGGAATCGAACCCGTCCCCTTCGGATTCCCAATCTAGCGCTCTAACCACTCGGCCACACCGCTCTCTTGCGAGGGAAGAAACCGAGCGCGCTTTTGTTGCCGCAGATTTTTTTTCCTCGAGAAATACATTTATTGATAAAACTCGTTAATAGACCAAAATTAGGCAGCTAATTTTTATATATTCTGAATCAGAAAATTTTTGCGAATTTTTTGATATATATCTTGACCGGTAATTCCACACCCCATAGAAGTACTTTCCTTGTAAAAAATAGTGAGCGGATGGGTCGTAGTAACAATGATTTCCATTTTTACATCACAATTTTTTCGATTTTCAACCTTGCACAGTGCAGATCTAAAAATTTTTTGGACTGCTCTGTGCGGTTTTTTCAAACACAATTTTGCACTGTGCAGACGAAAAAATTTAAAAAACAGTGAGCGGATGGGTCATAGTAACAATGATTTCCATTTTTGCATCACAATTTTTTGATGTTCAAACTTTGCACAGTGCAGATTTAAAAATTTTTGGACTGCACTGTGCAGTTTTTTCCAACGCAATTTTGCACTGTGCAGACAAAAAAAATTTAAAAAATAGTGAGCGGATGGGTGATAATAACCATGTCTTCCATTTTTACATCACAATTTTTTTCAATTTTCGACGTTGCACAGTGCAGATTTAAATTTTTTGGACTGCACCGTGCGATTTTTTCAAACATAATTTTCCACTGTGCAGGCGCAAAATAAATTTTGAAAAAATATTTCAATGTGTCGTAAGAACCATGACTTCCACTTTTATGCCACAATTTTTTTGAAATTCAAGTTTGCACAGTGCAGATTTAAAAATTTTTGGACTGCACTGTGCGATTTTTTCAAACACAATTTTGAACTGTGCAGATGAAAAAATTTAAAAAACAGTGAGCGGATGGGTCATAGTAACAATGATTTCCATTTTTACATCACAATTTTTTCGATTTTCAACTTTGCACAGTGCAATTTTAAAAATTTTTTTGACTGCACTGTGCGATTTTTTCAAACATAATTTTGCACTGTGCAAACGAAAAAATATTAAAAAATAGTGAGCGGATGGGTGATAATAACCATGCCTTCCATTTTTACACCACAATTTTTTCGAATTTCAATCTTGCACAGTGCAGATTTAAAATTTTTTAGACTGCACTGTGCAGTTTTTTCCAACGCAATTTTGCACTGTGCAGACAAAAAATAAATAAAAAAATATTTGAATGGATCATAATAACAATAACTTCCATTTTTACACCACAATTTTTTGATGTTCAACTTTGTACAGTGCAAGTTAAAACATTTTTTGGACTGCACGGTGCAATTTTTTCGACATAATTTTTCACTGCACAGACGGAAAAAAATTTAAAAAATATTTGAATGGATCATAATAACCATGACTTCCATTTTTATGTCACAATTTTTTTGAAATTCAACTTTGCACAGTGAAAATTCAAAAATTTTTTGGTCTGCACGGTGCGATTTTTTCAGCATGATCTATTACTGTTCAATTCAAAAAGACATGGCCAAAATTACTTGGATGTGCCCTAGACATTGTAGATTTTATTTTCACAACCTCATTTTTGCGAATTTCAAGTTCGCAAAGTGCAATTTCAAAAAATGTTTGGACTGCACTGTGCGATTTTTTTCAAAGTCATTGAGCACTGTGCAAATAATAAAAAAAGTAAAGTAAATAAAATTATTTGGGTCCTAGTTACTGCGAATTTTGATCTTTAGACTAATTTTTCAAAATTCCATTTTGCACAGTGCAATTTCTCAAAAATTTTTTTTGCACTGTGCGGTCGGAAAATAGTCCCTCTAAAAACGCAGTCGAAAATAACTGCTACTTCAAATTATGATAATCAACTTATAAAACGGGCTTTTGTTTACCGATTATTTCAAATTTTCATTTTTCACGGTTTTTGCACTGTGCTGTCTGAGAATTGTTGTTTGCACAGTGCAATGAAATTTACAAGAAAAAAACTGGTAAAAGGGTTAAATATAATTAAATAACTTTTCAAAATATCTGGTAATGACATAAAAATCGTATTTAAAATACTGGAAAATCTCTATCGCTGAAAAAAAATCAAAAAATTTCAAAAATTCAAAAAAAATTTTTTTGTCAGAATCTCTTATTTTTTACAAAAAACTTTGATAGAAAGCCCCCCTTACCCATGACCACGCCGATTCCGGGCCTTCCGTATCCAACGCGGGCAGGAACATGTCATGGGGGCCGTCGATGTACATCATCTCCATGGGCTGACCGTTCATGAGGATGGGTAGCGAATGGACGGAGATCAACACAACGCAAAGCAGGGCCGCTTCCAAGGCCTGGCTCATGGTCCAAACGAATTTTCGCCGAATTTTTACCCAACCTGAAGAACGAAATTTTTTGAAATTTTTTGATGATTTTAGCTCGAAAAAATGTGTTAGTAGTGAAAAAAATGCTAAAAAAAGTTAGTAGTAATTTTCTCTACTCTAGGTTTTGATTTGCTATCAATTTTGCGATAATCCAGAAATTTTTTGGGTCCCGCCACGAAAACCCTGAAAATCAGGGGAAATTGTCAAAAAGCCTTCAAAAACGCCGTAAAATCATAAATAAGACATCCTACGGGATGATCAACCGTATTTTACAAAAATTCAGAATATTTTTTGAGCTCAACCCCTCCGGGCATCCACGTATTTTAGCCCCCAAAACAAACCTACAGTATGCCGCCGAGGCCAAAGCACCAAAATCAGCACGTACTTATATAGTTAGTATATAGTAATGCGCTTCGTTTAGCACAATAATCCGCGAAGAGAGGAGCGGCCCCGTTTTCGGGGGCCCCGCGCTCTATGCATGAGCAAATTTGAATGGGGCCGAAGGGCCGCACACAACAGAATGAAATAAATTTTTAATTATTGTGTCTCCCGTTGGCCTGTTTCTGAGTTCGATCAAAAAGTTGGGCAATTTGCCTTCAAGCAGGAAGTCTACATTGCCGCCGGCAATGTTGTCATCTCACGTAATGCAGGACGCATTTAGACTTTGGTGATATCATGATGAGTTTGGGGTTTGATCGGCGAGTGATGAGACGTCTCGTTTTCAATTTTGCACAGTGAAAAGGAAAATGAAAGACTGCACAGTGCAAAAAATTGGTTTGTGAAATGCACAGTGCAGACTCTGAATTTGGGAAAAATTTGGTTTGACAATAAAAAAGTAAATCCAATGGAATGTATTTTCAGCTATTACCGTCTATTTTTGTCATATAAGGCAGCTTTAGGAGAGGAAATTTCGACTGCACAGTGCAAAAAATTGGTTTGTGAAATGCACAGTGCAGACTCGGAATTTGGGAAAAATTGGGCTTTTAAGCTTAAAACAATAAAACAGAAAATCCAATAACATATATTTCAGCTATTACTGTCCCTTTTTTGAAGCACAAGCAGTTTTAGGACAGGTAATTTCGACTGCACAGTGCAAAAATTTGTTTTGTGAAATGCACTGTGCAGACTCTGAATTTGGGAAAAATTTGGCTTGACAATAACCAGTAACTCAAATGGCATATATTTTCAGCTATTACTCCCTTTTTTTGTAGCCCAAGGAAGTTTTAAGACACGCAATTTCGTCTGCACAGTGCAAAAATTGTTTTGTGAATTGCACAGTGCAGACTCTAAATTTTGAAAAATTTTGGCTTGATAACAAACCAGCCAATACAATACTCTCTATTTTTACTAATCACTAAATTTATTTTGGACACAGCAAAGTTTTAGAAGAGCTTATTCTATCTGCACCGTGCAAAAATTATTTTTTGAAAACGCACCGTATGGGAACACCAACTGAAATGATGTGTGGTAGAACTAGATAAATCGACAAAATACAACTTGTTTTTAAGAAGATAGCGCTTTATATACAGTTAACTCCACCGCACAGTGCACTTCCTGGACCTATTCCGTCTGCACTGTGCAAAACAAAGATTAGATAAAATTAAAGGGTGTCGAGACAAAATAGACGAAGATTACTTCTTACCATAAAGAAATAACACGTGTGCTATACGTACCAGATCTTTAGCGACCAAGGTAGACAGAAATTAGCCGTTTAGAATTAATTTTTTTTTCCGCACAGTGCAACCAAAAGTTTTGAAGAATTTTACAGTGCGTAATACTAGAGCAAAAAAGTTAGAAGGCATATCAAAAGAATGAAAAAGGATTTCAGTACAAGTATGCTACTATTAAATTATGCTGTCCAGCGCAGAAAAGAGATCAATTTATTTTTCTGCACGGTGCAAAAAAAATTTTGAGAAAATCGCACGGTGCAGAGGCAAAAATTAAAAAAATCAAAGAGTGTGTTTAAAAAAGAGATCAAAACAATATATATCAAGTACTCATTAGTCATATTTTCCCGCACTGTGCGGTTGAAAAACCAACTTTTTTGTCCAGCACAGTGCAAAAAGAAATTTTGAAAGAATTGCACTGTGCAAAGGGAAAAACTAAAAATCAAATAGTGTGTTTAAAAAAAGAGAGCAAAATATCATATATCCAATGCTCACTGTTCATATTTTCCCGCACTGTGCGGTTGAAAAACCAACTTTTTTGTCCTGCACAGTGCAAAATCAAGTTTGAAAAAATTGCACTGTGCAAAACCAAAAACTATGTAAAAAAGGTCTGTAAAATAAACAATCATACCCAAAATGTGTTGAATATGTTTGATAGTCAACACAAATGTCTAAACAAGTAAAAATTCGAAATCATTGTCCGCACTGTGCGGAGAATGACGTCATCGGGAAGCCAACGGTCTGCTGTTTATGACATGTCTGACGAATGACAAGTAATGAGCGGCTATGATTAACTAGTATTTACGTCAAAAAAGTTACGCAAGGAAGACTTGACAAAAGAAAATTGTTCCGAAGCCAAAAAAATTATTCAAAAAAATTAACTTTTTTTACAAGTGTACAGTGTAATGTGCTAAAAAATCTTTTGGAAAGAGAGTGAAATTTGCCCTTACACTTGTTTACGATACAGTTTAAAATACGTAGTGTGAAATTTGTGGTTAAAATTGAGTTAGTTTACACTTTTTTGGGTCTCGACACGAAAGCACGAAATGCTCGTGTTTAACGTTTTGCTTTTAGAAAATTTTTTTGGAGGTTATTAAAATACGTCGACCTTTAAACTGGATGTTCTAACTTGCTCAAAGCATGATTAAAATTTTATCAGTGGGTCCCGACACGAAAACCTGAAAGGTCTCGAAATGACGTAGAAATGGTTGATAACCGTTTTTAGAGCTTTAACAATCATTTCTTTGCAATTTTCTATTTGCTTTGCTCTTGTATGGAGTAAAATTTCATAAGTGGGTCCCGACACGAAAACCTGAGAAGTCCCAAAACAGCACGAAATGGATTAGAAATCATGTTTAGAATTTTAACAATCATTTCTTTTTGGTATTTTTTTGCTTTCGTAAAGCGTAAAATTTCATCAGTGGGTCCCGACACGAAAACCTGAAAGGTCTCAAAATGGCGCAAAATTGATTGTAAATTACATTTAGAGTTTCAGCAAATATTTCTTTCGGCCTTTTTTTGCTCTCATAGGCCTACGTAGGGTATAAAATTTCATCAGTGGGGCCCGACACGAAAACATGAAAAAGTCCCAAAACAGCGCGAAATGGATTGGAGATCATTTTTTAAGGACTTTGGACTGTTGAATTGTCAAAAAATCTTTTTTAATGTTAAATACGACCAATATTTCTGTTAAAAATCCCAACAAAAATCTGGTACATCAAAAAAAAATCAAAATACAGTATCATCACCGCGCGTACATAAGCCATAGTTACAACTCAACTCCCAAAAGACAAAATGACAATTCTCGGCCGCCCATCGCCTGAGGCGTTGGCATTTGCAACCGCTGAAAATGACATGTTTTGCGGATGGGGCTGACCGCCTTTTTTTCGGGGGACCTACGAAATTAACCGGATCCCATAAATAATAATTCTCGTGGAAATGGCATGACTTGAATGTCAGCTGAACAACCCATGGCCAATCATCGGCGGCTAGCCGAGAACATTGCGATTTCTTTATAGCCCAGTGCGCGACAAATACACATTATTTTCCCGACAGATTGAACGCACGGTGCATTTTGAACGTTTTTTCCCACCCTTATCGTCAACCATAGGGCATTTCTCCATTTTAGCACAGGCAGAACCTCAAACAATCCGTTTGCACGGTGCGACAGCGATTTTGGCGACATGCACTGTGCAAGAAAAGCCAGTCAGAAAAAAGCCATTTGCACTGTGCAAAAAGTAAGAAATTGCACAGTGCAAAATGAACTTTTGTTTTTTTCACAGTTCATGTCGCAGAAATCACTCCAGCGACTTTATAGATGGTCTAAAACCGCTGAGATTTTATGGTTAGAAAGTGCAACAAAATAAAAAAAACTACATAAAACCTGGGACACCCAAAATTTTAAAAAAATCGCCATAACGTCAGAGTACTGAAGCCAATCGGGATGAAACTTCGCAGAGCTTATTCTCAAAGGTTGGTTAACGCTTATGTAAAATTTCATGGCATTTGAGAAAAAACCCCCCGAGATATGATCAAAAAATGAGGTGGAACCAAAAACCTGGGACGCACTGTATATATTTAACAAGGAAAGTACTTTTATGGGGGCTCCTACTGTTTGACGGGACATACCTCAAAAAATCAGAAAAAATGTGCTGATCGAGGATATATAAATCTTAGCTGCCCATTTTGGGCTTTTAGGGGCGAAAATGCCCAAAAACTGGCTCAATTTCCCTACAAAAGGCGCATGCATTCGAAACGATAAAAAGCGCAGTCGGTCTCTTCCTTTGGAAGAGAGCGGTGTGGCCGAGTGGTTAGTGCCGTAGTCTGGGAATCAAGAGGGAGGACGCCGCACGGGTTCGATTTCCCTTTTGGGCTGAATCAACTTTTTTGAAGTTGAAGGTCGGAAAATTAAATTTTTGGGCCAAGACTGATTTATTACGTCTTAGAAACTCAATAAACATCATTTTAAGCCAAAATAAAAATTGTAAACCCGTGAAAAATTAGGCGAAAAGGGGTTCATATAGGACTTTAAGTCAACTTCCGATTGAGTTTTCACCCCTAAAAACCTAAAATGGGCAGCTAAGATATATATCCATATATATCCTTGATCAGCACGTTTTTTCTGCTTTTTTGAGATATGTCCCGTCAAAAAGTAGGAGCCCCCATAAAAGTACTTTCCTTGTAAAAAAAAATTGCAATTTTAGGCTTAAAGATTGGTGATTCTATTACGAATGTGGTGTCCAATTTTTCCACCAAAAATCAAGTTTTTCCAAGTGGACACAGAAAAGTTATGGGCAAAACTTTTTATCATTTGGGCGACTCTCCTCATTTCGCGTGCTCTCTCGAAAACAAATTGTTGAATATTTCGGCTTCTACTGGAGAGCGAAAGCTGAAACTTTCAAAGATATGTGGACTAGACAGAAGACATAGAAGGAATTTTACAGATATCACGATATTACACTTATGACATCACTATAAAATTTCATTTTTTTTTCGTTTTTCCAAATTTTTTTCTCCACCCTCGCAACATCCTTTCAAAAACATCACCGCGAACGCTTGATATTTTACCAAGACTTCCTCCAGATCCACGTACGAAATGACATAAAATAATTAAAATAATGTCATTTCCTTGCAAATTATTAAATCCTTTTCTCTTCCAGAAATGACGCGAATTGAGCGGGGATTTTTTTGGAGTTTAATTGGCAAAAGACCCGCAGACAAAAAGTGAAAAAGTTAAAGTGGAAAATAATCGAGTATGTACTATTACATATTAACCTGGAATGTGAGGAGGAAAATTTTGATTTTTTTGATTTAAATTCTTTATTTATCCTAAAAAATTTTAAGAAAGCTATAAATAAAATTTATATGCAAGCACAAAAAAAAATTAAATCCAAGAATTTGAGATTAAAATTTCGTTGGTGGGTCCCGACACGAAAACATGAAAGGTTCCAAAACAGCGAAAAATTGATTGTAAATCACATTTAGAGTTTCAGCAAACATTTCTTTAGACTTTTTTGCTTTTATAAACCTTCGAAGGTAGTAAAATTTCATCAGTAGGTCCCGACGCGAAAACATGAAAGGTTCCAAAACAACGCAAAATTGATTGTAAATATAAATTAGAGCAAAAATTTATTATCAGCAAAAATTTCTTTAGGGTTTTTCGCTCTTATAGGCATTCGAAGGCAGTAAAATTTTATCGGCGGGTCCTAACACGAAAACATGAAAGGTGCCAAAACAACGCAAAATAGAATGTAAATATAAATTTAGAGTTCCAGCAAACATTTCTTTAGGTTTTTTCGCTCTTACAGGCCTTTGAAGGTAGTAAAATTTTATCGGGTGGTCCCGACACGAAAACATGAAAGTTGAAAAACAACGCAAAATCGATTGTAAATATAAATTTAGAGTTTCAACAAACATTTCTTTAGGTTTTTTCGCTCTTATAGGCCTTCGAAGGCAGTAAAATTTTATCGGTGGGTCCCGACACGAAAACATGAAAAGTTCCAAAACAGCGCGGAATTGATTGGAAATCACTTTTTTGAAGCTTTAGATTTGTTCAGTCGTCAAAAAAATTTTTTTATTAAAATAGTTCATATTTTTGCTGTTCAAAAAAATTAAAATTCCACAAAAAAATCAAATCTTTTTTTTTCACTTTCAAGAGTAAAGAACTCCAAAACTATTGTATTTTCCCAACCGACCATTGGAAGAGCGGTTGAGCTCCATCGAACGGTCATCCCGCTTTTCGAAGCCGCCTCGAAGAATGTGAGTTTTTGTCGGCTTTTTTCCAACATTTTATCCCGAAACATGTCTAGTCCAACATCATTCATGAATAGACGATGAAGTCTGTATTTTATTACTTTCTGTTTTTATTTTCTTGCGGTTATTTACGAGTATTTTTAGCCAGTGAATGGAAGAGGAGCTCCAAAATCAATTGGGGCCGCGGATCGGCCGAAATCGCCGCTGGCTATTCCAGTTCTGGCGTCACCATGAGGCCCAAAATGACGTCACCAACAGCTCACGGTAATTTTTTATGGTCCTGGGGGGATTTTTCGACTTTTAACAGGTGGATACCTTTTGATACTTTTGGATACCTTTTGAGGGTTTTTGACAAAATTTCGAAAAAAGCACCTCAACACAAAGCTCACAATAATTTTTTGACGCCCTGGAGTGATTTTTGGACTTTTATGTGGTGGATACCTTTTAATACCTTTGGATACCTTTTGCGGTTTTTGATAAAATTTCAAAAAAACATCAGGTCACCATGTAAATTCAGTCATTTTCTCTCTATTTTTACCGGTTTTAAAATCCATTTGGATCACTTTTGCGACCTTTTGATAACTTATGCAAATTCCTAGTTTTTCTTGATTTTCCAACAGCACCCCTTTCAGCTACCCCATTGAAGCCGCCTCTCCGGACTTTCGTCGTCAAATCGAAGCCGCAATTTCCGCTCAAAATGAAGCCGAACCACAGGTCTTGGAGCCGGACCAAGTTTCGGCCGAAGCCGTTGACCCCTTGGCCGGATTCCATTCGCTGATGTTGGCCTGGCTGTATCGCACCGAAAACCCGGCTTTTGAGGACTTTTGGACAGGCGTGGAAGGAAAAGCTAAATTGAGCAGAGAAACGGTAAAAATGAAATTTTATCGGGGTTTTTGGAGGTAAAACATAAAATTTTGGAGAGTTTAGGGTAAAAATCAAATTTATTGCTATGTCAACTGTTGTAGTATTTGAGAAAAAACAACTAGAAGTGGTCTATCCACAAAAAAAGTTAAAAAATCGTTATGTTTTAGGCAATTTCCCTTTATAAAATCGAAGTCTAAACTCTAAAATTAAAGAAATTAATAGTATAAAACCTAAAAAAATTAATTTACCACTGTTACAATACTCTTTTACTATCAATTTCCACATTAAAACCTCAAAAAAGTGAGAAGGTCCCACCGAGATTTGAACTCGGGTCGCAGGATTCAGAGTCCTGAGTGCTAACCGCTACACCATGGAACCGCGAGGTCTTTTCTCTTTTCTTTCTCTCTTCTTGCAAAAGAGACTTATTTCGCACAGTGCAAAAAGTCTTTTTTGATGTTTTTTAGTAATTTGGGTTACTGTAATGTAATTTTTGAAGATTTTTTGGGAAATTTGGACTTATACTTGTCTACTAGACGAATTTTCAGATCAGTTATGGTGTTTTGGGCCTTGTTACCGCCGTTTTGATAGTTGTTAATCTGTCCGAAGTGATTTGCTCGTTGGTTGGAGTGATCTATCCGCTCATGTGCACATATGAGGTTGGTTTCCATATGTGGTTTTACCTGTCTTATTGTATTTTTCGATTTTTTTTTTCTTTTCTTCGGATTTTTGCCTGTTTTCGGCATAAAATAAGGTAAAATAAGCTGAAGCTAGCAAATTTCTTTTGTAATCATTGATTTTTTTGCTTTGTAGATGCTCAAATTGCCTCCAAACGACGTTCCGGACGCCCTTCGAAGACATTGGCTCTGTTATTGGGCCATTTTTGGTCTGATTTCTGGTTTTGATTTTGTTGGAAGAACCCTGCAAGCCGTCCTGCCCTTCTATCAGATCTCTAAGGTAATGATATTTAACATTTTTGGCCATTCCCCTGTACTTTTTGCTTAAAACAAGACTAATTTCCGATTTTTTGACCTAAAGTAATGTAAATTTTTGATTTTTGGACTAAAGCAAAGTTGTTTCCCCAAATTTTTGGCTTAATTATTAGTTTTAGGCCATGGTACTGCTAGCTGTTGCCATCCCCGACTTCCAGCTGTCGCAGCTTGTCTACAATTACACTGCCCGACCGACGGCCAGAGTCCTGTTGAAGCTGGTCAAGAAATACGTTCTCTGAAGAGAAATTAAAGAGAATCGAACAAAATTGTTGTTGCAGTTGAATGTCTGTGGGATTTACTGACTTTGGACGAATAAAAAAAATTTTTGAAAATTAAATTTTTTTTGAATTTTTATTATGTTACATATTTATATTCATATAACATCTTGTGTATAAACTCACTAAAATTACATCTCCATAAAAAAATTAATTTTTTCTCAGCGAAATCAGCGAGAAAATGGCCAAAAATCGTCTTTTCTCTGACCGCTCTCCTCATTTCATGTGTTCTCTCGCAAAAAACAATGTTGAATATCTCCGCAGCGAATGCAAATTGAGAGCTAAAATTTTCAGAGATTCATGTCTGGACTAGACAAAACACATATACAAAATTTTAAGAAAATTGAAATCTTACACTTGCGGTACTCCAAAGAATTTTCAAAAAATATTTTTCTTTTGCGATTTGCCTAAAATTTTTCCTATACGTTATATTTGGGTCACAGATACATTCCCGAAAATTTTAGCTCATAATTACCAAGGGGAGTCGAGAAATTAAAGGGTCTTTTTTCCGAGAGAGCACGGAAAATGAGGAGAGTCGGTCAGAGAAAATCGTTTTTTCCCTATAACTTTCTGCGTATGGCTCGGAAAAAATTGATTTTTGGTGTGAACATTCTACGTCTTGTGTCTAATCAAAAAATATTTCTTCCGAGTCCGAATTCGCAAAAAAATTTTTTCGAATTTGTCCTATTTTTTCCAAAAAATCTCGGTTTTTTCTGCAAAACGCGATCTAAAATTATCACAAATGCCTTCAAATTTTTCTACTGTAAAATTTCCCCAATTTCCATCAAGATTTAAGCAAGATTTCAAGTCTTTTTTATATTTTTTCGTACCTTACTCTGTCAAAAATTCGAGGGTACCCTCGAAAAAGCGAAAGAATAAAAAATCCCCCTTCTCAAAAGTTTCACGGAGAAATCGCCATCGGTCATTTAATTTTTTCTTTTACTCTTTTCCGTCGCTGGAGTGTGGGGTTCAGTAAGAAAAAAGTGGGGGGAAGGGAGAAGGAAGGAAGGAGAAGAAGAAGCTCCACGTAGCTCGAATCGTCGTCGATTCGCGACAAACTTGGTGGTTATCGATTACAGAGGAAGTGATTTTGAGGGTTCGCTGGATTTTGCGTTTATTTATTCCGTGTGCGACGAGCAGATTTAGTTTGGATTTTGTACATACGTTGTGTCTCAAAATGGCGACTGCTCGCGAATTGATGCTCATATCTTCCTTAAATATGGCCTATATTTTCTATCTAGGCTATATTTCAATCCCTGAAAGTTTCAGCTCACAATTTGTAAAGAGAACCGAGATATTGAACGATTTGTCGAGAGAGCACGCGAAATGAGGAGAGCGGTCAGACAGAAAACTCTGTCTGGCCATATCTTTGCAAATTTTGCACGGAAAAGTTTGATTTTTTGTGGCAAATTAACACAAAACAATAGTAATTCGAGCGAAGCTCAGAAAACAGTTTTTTCTCTGACCGCCCTCCTCAATTTGCATACTCTCTCGCCATCAAAGATCGTTCAATATCTCATCTTGTCTTCTAAGCTGCGAGTTAAAATTTTCAGCAATCAAAAAGTGGTCTATTTGTAACATATATACGAATTTTGAAGATCCTCCGAGGAAATTTTTACATCACACTTGACTTTATATTACTTTAGATGAAATTAGCAATTGGGTTAGTATTCTTGACTGTAATAGTCGCAATTAATGGCGATTCTGAGCGTTCGTGGACCGATGAAGATGGGGTTGAAATCGAAATCATCAAAAAGATCCCAGGTAATCGTATTTTAAGTTTTTAAAAAAATTTAAAAATTTTTGAAAAATTTTCATTTTTTTCAATTAAAAAATCAAAAATTATAATGCAAAATGAAAGTTCAGACAGCAAATGTAAGATCCGCGCGGAGCCCGGCGACCATATTCAACAATATTTCAAACTGACCGACCCTAAGGGCACCGTAATCGGCTCGAATTTCGGCCAAAAACCCTACGAAATCATCCTCGGCAGAGGCACCGCGCTTCGCGCAATGGACTACGCCATGCGAGGAATGTGTATCGGAGAGCAGCGGCGAGTCATCATCCCGCCAGAGGCCTACGAAGAGGATGAATTGCCGAGAGGCGCGGTTCAAGGCGACAACTTGCATTATTTCGTGGAATTGAAGGCCATTTTCCGCCCAATCCCCGGCGAAAGCTGGACTGAAGACGATGGGTTGCATATTGAGGTGAGGAGAGATACTTTTGGAGTTAATTTCCCTCATTTATTACTGGTATTTTACAATATTTTCGCTAAAAAATCAAAAAAATCTAAAATTCCGTAATTTTTCGCCATTTTTCCCCCAAAAACCAGACCAAAATCACCAAAAATACTTGAAAAATTTAGAGAAAGTCTAAAATACAATTCGCTTCAGCTACATATACTCTTTTACTATCAATTTCCACAGTAAAACCTCAAAAAAGTGAGAAGGTCCCACCGAGATTTGAACTCGGGTCGCAGGATTCAGAGTCCTGAGTGCTAACCGCTACACCATGGAACCGCGGGCTCTCTTGCCTTTTCTTTCTCTCTTCTTGCAAAAGAGCGCTTTTTCGGACCATGAAAAAAAGGCGAAAACAGTCCTTTCGTTCGGTTTTCGAAAAAAATTTGGCCATTTTCAAGGGAAAGAAAGTGTATTTTAATGAGAAATACGATTTCAGGATATTCATGAAAGTTTTTTGACAATAATTTAGCAAATTTGTAGGATTTTCCCAAATTTTTGAAAATTTTTGCCTACTACAATATAAAAACATCAAAATTTCTTGTATTTTATTGTGAAATACGATTTCGAGGTATTTAAAAAAGTTTTTTGACAATAATTTCGCAAATTTGGTGGAATTTTCCCCAATTTTTTTTTTTAATTTTTTGCCTACTACAATATAAAAAGATCAAAATTTCTTGCAGCAAACGCATGTGGTCCCCGAAGAGGAGTGTATCAAGGCCGAGAAGCACGACACCGTCCATCAACACTACACGATTCGGCTGCAGGACGGGACTTTCATCGACTCCTCGTATTCGCGCGGCAAGCCGTTCGAGTTCGAGCTGGGCGTGGGGCGCGTGATCAGCGGCGTGGATCGTGCGATGTTGGGGATGTGCGAGGGCGAGAAGAGGAAGGTGATTATCCCGCCGGTGGCCGGCTACGGCGAGGAGGGGAAGGCGGGCGTGATTCCGCCCAACAGTTGGCTGGTGTTCGAAATTGAGCTCACAAAGTTGGTGAAAAACCGAAAGGAGGAGTTGTAAAGGGTGGTCCAACCCACTTTTAACGCTTTTAACGACACCATCTAGCGTGGTGCTGCCTTTTAAACCGTGTAGAATAGATTTTATAATCAAAAAATCGAAATTTTCTCGCAAGGAAAGTACTTCTATGGGGTATGGAGTGACAGGTCGAGAGATATATCAAAAGAATCGCAAATTTTTTCTGATTCAGAAGATGTAAAAATTAGCTGACGTATTTTGGTTTGTAAAGGCGAAAAGACCCTCAACTTTTCTCGCAACACCACACAAATGCATTTTTGACCAAGTTTTTACCAATTCAAAAGTTTTGTTTTGAGCTAAAGTGTATAGACCCTGGCATCTTGACAAGCCTTTAAAATATCAATTTGATTAATACCTTAATTAGTAATTGTAAAAAAATCAATCAAATTTGATATTTTAAGGCTTGCCAAGATGCCAGGGTTTACTTCAGCTCAAAACAAAACTTTTGAATTGGCAAAAACGTGGTCAAAAATGCATTTGTGTGGTGTTGCGTGAAAAGTTCAGAGGGTTTTTCGCCCTTACAAGCCAAAATTGATCAGCTAATTTTTACATCTTCTGAATCAGAAAATTTTTGCGATTTTTTGATACATGTCTCGACCTGTAACTCCATACCCCATAGAAGTACTTTCCTCGTGAGAAAATTTCGATTTTTTTAACTTTAAAATCTATTTTACGCGGTTTAAAGGTTTTCTTGTCAAATTTTTCGCATTTTTTGTTGTTTTCAACGGTATTTATTGGATTTCTTGGACAAATCTTGTTGTTACTGCTTGAATAAACCGCATTCGTCCCAAGGTAACAATTTATTAATTAATTAAATCAACAACAACAGTGTGAGAATATCCGAGAGTTAAATTCATATTCTCTGAGGTCAAAGGCTGAGAAAAACGATTAAAAATGTGTCCCAACAACCCATCTTGCCATGTTTAGTCTAAATATTGGTTCTGTTCCATGTTGAGGTAGGGTTCTTTGGCGGCATCGTCAAGTTTATCGAATTTTTTGCGGAGTTTGAGATCTCGTTTGGCCGGATCCATTTCTTGGTATTTCGCGCCTTGGGCCATTTTGAAAAAGTCGAATGCTGATCGAGTTGTCTTCTCCTTTTTCGACTTCTTTGAGGGAGATTTCTCATGAGGCGGTTTGTACTGAAAACCTCTTATTTTACGTTGAAAAATCTAATTTCAAAGGCTTGAAATAATGATACAAACCTTATACTAGACGCGAAAATCGTTATAAAGTTAACAAACATGCGTTACTCATTGAAAACTTTGACTTTTTTCCAATTTCAGACCAAAAATGCCTAGTGCAATATAAAATTATCTCATTTTCCAAATTTCGGCACCTTACTTCCTAAAAACCGAATCAAAAACACTTAAAAACTCTCTACTCACCTTTTTCTCACTTTTCTTGATGGTATTTTTGACGTACTTGACCTGATCTTCCGTCAAAACGCTTCGTTCCTGCTCCAAGAATGTGTTCAGCTTCTCAACGTACTCCCGATACTCGCGCTTCGACTCCTCGTCCAATGTGGATTGGCGTTCGTTCCGGTATCGCTGCATTTCCGCCGCGGACACGTCACGGATTGTTTTATTGTTCTTGCTCAAAAATTTTTGGAATTGATTAATCGGAGCTTGTGGAAACCGGGGATGCGATTTGACCGACTCGCCGCTGCTGCTGTAGGCTTTAACGCACTCGTTCCCAACATCCACGGCGATACGTTGCTTGCTGAGACCTTTGGTCAGGTATTTGCTGTAGACTTCCATCAGATGGGAGTACTCTCTAAAATAAGGTGGATAAGTGAACTCAGAGAGAAACATCAGCCGCATAGTACCTTCCTTAGACCTCACACCAACTAATAAACCACAAACGTCAAGACTTAGAGCTTTGGCGATGCAGAAACTCCGATTATCGTATTTTACCATCAACAAAATGCCTAAACCAAGGAAAACCTCCGAAAACTCTTCAATTTTGCAGAAATAACCCCAATAAATGACTTGAAATAGTTTCTAACCCACTCTGACAACTCTTCCATACCTAAAAATCAAGAAAACACAAAGAATCAACTTACAGTGAGTGTTTCTTCAGGTAAGCGATAACTTGAGGATTTAATTGCACAGCTTCAAGCTTGGAAAGCCGTGTAATCTTGGCGTTGTGATCAATAACATTACTCTCCTGGAGTTTGTCCAGAATCTGGAATAAAAAATTTATTTTCATGCATTGGCATAAAATTTCGATTTTTTAGTGGCAGGTCTAACATAAATTGAGCTGCCGGAGAAAACTATGCAAAAGCAAGAGTCCCAAAGTAATCTTAAAAGCTGAAGCATGCTATACTCTTGCTATGGGAAAAATTTCAGGTGACTTGGACCGGGTTACCCAATAGAAAAAGCAATATTACACTTGACATTGACCTAAACTTCATCTCGAGCGAAGCAGGTTTTCTGGCCATTGTAAACCTCCTAAATTTATAAAGAAAATAAAGAAAAATCACCTCACAAAATTCTCGGATAACATTCGGAGGGATTGAGGCTCCCGGATCGACTCCTTCTTCATCTTCTACTCCGTTTTCATGGCTTTCGGTATCTGACTCTTCCTCCTCGTAAGTAATCTTTCGTTTTCCCATCGTAAGAATAAAATGCGCTGCGTTACTAACTAAGTTTGTGAGATAAAGTTATACTCGATATATATCGATATATCTGCAGCGAGAAAAAAGACGCCGAATTTCCGTGGCTTTCCGTTTTATCGGTCGATTTGACGAAGTGTCACAGAAATTATTGGATTTTTTGTTTTACCTTGGGCAGTTGGGAAGATGGAAAGAACGTGTTTTCGGTTAACGATTGTTAGAAAGATATTTTGATGCATTCTTTGGAGTAAAAATCAATTTATAGGTTATATTGCACTTGGTCAAGTATAATGTGTATAAGTGGTCAATACGTTGAAACTACTGTAACAGCTACCGCTGAAGATAGCTGACAGGCAAATTGAGGGCTCATAGTAACTATGTAAAGTACATTCATTGCTCGTTTCAATCTGCATTAAGTTTCCTGAACTTTTTTTTAGATGTCATGGTGAAGATAGATTTAAGCCTGTATTACGTAACACAGCAAACAAATCAGCATATGGTCACCAAAATTCGATGATCAAATTAATTCTCTCTCAGAATGCAAAGATTCAACTCGTTACTTCCTTTGCTTTTCTAGTTTCAGCCATTTTTTCACCGTTCCCCCATTCATCGGGTCAAGTGTAAAGTTGACGTTGCCGCACACTTGCGACTCAACCAGTCAGATTGTTCTCCGCTCTCGGGGAATCACGGTCGAGTTGACGATAACTCCGAGGTGCATTAATTACGTCTGACATGTTAACGACGTTGAATTTTCGCAAATCTGGTCCGCTCCCCCTTATCAGCCCCAAAAGTTGTTGAGAAACCCGGGTCCGGAGTGAAATGTGGGGGGCTTAGTGAGAGGGGTCTTATCAGGTTTTCACACGGTTTAAATGTGGGCTAACCTGGGGGGAGCATGTTGATCTTGAGGATGGTAAATTTTGGGCATATTACCATATGATGATTTTAATTTTTTATAAGATTTCTTTGATTGTAAAGCCTTGAAAACTTATCCCATTGCTTTTTATCCTCACTAACGAGTTCTAAAAGTGGTCAGTTCACTTTTCGAACCAAATTTTCCTTATCAAACGGGCGATTTTGGTCTGCGAAAAGTCCGAAGGAACTGTAAACTATAGTCCTCAAACACATAAAAAAGTTTCGTCGATATACCAAATGTGTGCTATAGAGAACCCTTGCACTATGTTTTTCTCAAATTTCCAATTTTTTCGCTACAAACTAATTGGCTTTACATTACTTTTGCACCATGAATAACATGTTTTTACTGCGCTTTTACATTGCTCATTGTTTACACCGCGGTTTAGTATAAAATGCAAGGAAATTAAGATGCTTTTTGAGTGCATTTTGCGTTGTGGAAGTGTCTCTACAACGACTAAAAATATAAAAAAAAAAAGAAAAAAAATTTCGTTGAAATTTTTGAAATTCTGAATGGAAAACTCTCAGATTTTCTTGCAATCTTGCATACCGATGACAAATAGCTCTTATTTTAACTTCTGAAAATTTGAGCCATCGCTTTGCAGGGAGAGCCGAGATATTCAAGGATCTTTCGAGAGAACATGCAAAATGCGGAGAGTCGTCAGAGAAAATCGCCTTTTATGGCTATATCTGCGGATTTTGCGTGGAAAAAAGGGATTTTTCGTGGGAATATCGCAAAACACATGACAAATCGAATATATTTCTTTAAAACACGATTTCTGACTCATTGAATCAGCCGTGTGCAAGGCCGGGACATAGAAAAAAATCGATTTTGGGTTTTTTGTTTTAAAATGACTGCAGGCATCCAGTTAACATATGGCTGAAATATTTTTGTCTAATTCTCGCATTAACCTACTGTAATTTACAATTTACTGTTTTTAGAGTAATCGACTATAACAACAAAACGACAAGTCAGAAATGGCTGAAATTGACAATACTTATGTTTTAGGCTATGCCCGTCATAAAAAACGCTGAATTGGGGCCGTCGGGTTACTGTAACATACCGCAATGTGGGTTCGGCCGAACAAAATCGGCCATAAAAAAGTTATTTCCCAAATGCCGCAGCTGATTTTTACATATGTTAATCAGCGTAAAATTCTGCACTAGAAACATTAAAAAAAAGTGTAAAAAGTCATCACCCCTTTTTCGTGGTGTAGTGGATTTTGGTCAAATTTAGTAATCCAAAGGTCGCGGGTTCGATCCCCGTGGAAGGAAAATGCGTAAAACTGTACAAAACCTCAAAAAATTGGATGAGGTGGATTGATTATGTATATCGGAAGTATGACAAATTGTATCAAAGTTGATTTCCGAACTTGAAAGCATTTCTTTGATGATGAAACTTGGATTTTGGTTTCCGTGGATTATGGTGAAAATTTAGTCTAGGAAATGGCCACAGTTTTTTATTATTAGGTTTTTTAGCCTTCTCAATTCAATGGAGTAGAGTTTTTGGCCATAGGATTACTGTAACATAGACAAAACGGATTTCGGCCGCTTAAAATCGGCCGTAAAACGGTTGTTTCTAAACATACGCGGCTAATTCTTCAATTTTTGGAATCAGCGTGAAATTCTGCTCTAGACTCATTAAATATAATATCCTAACTGGTCGCACAAATTCCAAGGATTTTTTTCGAGCAGATTAGAAATTTTTCAGTAAAAAAAGTCATCCGTGGAAATCGAAAAAAAAAAAATCTGAGATTTTGGTCTAGAAATGTTTGTATACGTTGATGAAAATTAGCCTCAAAATATTTTGGGCTGATTCTTTCGCTAACATAGTTTTATTTACAATTTCCAAGTTTTAAAGTAAGTCACCACTGAAAACAAAGTATTCAACCAATAAGCCATTGTTTAGGTGCAAATTGTGTGAAATTTCACGCTGATTCCAAAAATTGAAGAATTAGCTGCGTATGTTTAGAAACAACCGTTTTACGGCCGATTTTAAGCGGCCGAAATCCGTTTTGTCTATGTTACAGTAATCCTATGGCCAAAAACTCTACTCCATTGAATTGAGTAGGCTAAAAAACCTAATAATAAACAACTGTAGCCATTTCCTAGACTAAATTTGCACCGTAATCCACGGAAACCAAATTCCAAGTTTCATCATCAAAAAAATGCTTTCAAGTTCAGAAATCAACTTTGATACAATTTTTCGTACTTTTGATATACATAATGAATCCACCTCAACCAATTTTTTGAGGTTTTGTACAGTTTTACGCATTTTCCTTCCACGGGGATCGAACCCGCGACCTTTGGATTACTAAATTTGACTAAAATCCACTACACCACGAAAAAGGGGTGATGACTTTTTACACTTTTTTTTAATGTTTCTAGTGCAGAATTTTACGCTGATTAACATATGTAAAAATCAGCTGCGGCATTTGGGAAATAACTTTTTTATGGCCGATTTTGTTCGGCCGAACCCACATTGCGGTATGTTACAGTAACCCGACCGCCGAAATTCTGGTTTCACAATGACGAGCATGCCCGAAAACATCATTATTCTCAATTTCAGCCATTTTTAGTGAGTAGTTATGTTGTAATAGTCGATTACTGTAAAAACATTAAATTGTAAATTACAGTAGGTTAATGAGAGAATTAAGCAAAAATATTTCAGGAATATGTTTACTGGATGCCTGCGGTCATTTTAAAATCAAAAACTCAAAATCGATTTTTTTCTATGTCCACGGCTGATTCAGTGACTCAGAAATCGTGTTTTAATTATTTATTACGCGCAAAAAATTCAAATTCCCGCCAAAAAATAAAAAAAATTTTTCTGCAAAACGCGAAGTAAAAATATCGCCAATGTCTGGAAAAAGATTTTAAATACCTTTCAAGAGCTTTAAAAATCTGTTTTTCACATGTCTTAACGTCGTAAATTCATGTCGTTTTCAAAATTCACAAATTTGAAATTTCCAAAAAAATTTTTTTTCTTTTTTAGTCACATGTCAGAGAACGAAGAAGCCGACGAGATCAAGCCCACAGGGCGGCAGAAACATGATTCGGTCAGTCTGCCCAGCCCATCCACACATCCACCGCCAAGCGCCGCCTCTAGTCCGCTGACTCCGGCCTACTCTTACATGCACCTCGATCCGGAGAAAATCATCAAAAATTACGGGAAATATGGAACATATCAGGCAGGAAATTAAAGTTTTTTTTGTGATTCGACAATTCTCTTCATGTTTTTAGATATTTTTCGAAAAAAATCAAAAAAAAGTTTTTTTTTCATTTTCAAAAATTTTTTTATATTTGCTCTCAAATCTTGCCTATAGAATCTATATAGACCACACATCAATTCCTGAAAATTTGAGCTAACAATTTACATCCGCAGCTGAGATATTCAACGGTCTTTTCTAACGAGAGAGTACGCAAACTGCGGAGAGTGGTCAGAGAAAAAACTTTGGCTGTTTCTCTGTGAATTTTGTGGGGAAAAGGATTCATTTTTTGTGAAAATTTTTCAGTCTTAATTTTAAGGAATTGTCCAGTATCCAAATTCTCAAAAAAAAAAAAAAAAAAAAAAAAATTCCAATATCAAATTTTTTTCCAGATGATAATTTACGCCATGTCCAACATCGGATCGATGATTTACTCCATGGAGACGATGATAATGTCCCTAATTGCGGCGCAAATCAATTTCACATGCATTTCCGACAACCCCAATTATGTTGTACATGACCAATGTAATGTGCGAAATCTCCAAAATAATCGACTTGAAAAATGCGGAGAGGTGGCGGGAACGAAGTTCGACTACCTTGGCTTCAATCGCTCCACGCTGATTACGGAATTCGACTTGGTCTGCGACAAGAGTTATTGGAGTCAACATGGGACCTCGATCTTCATGATCGGCGGCCTCATCATGACGCCGGTTGTGTCGCAACTGGCCGACCGCTATGGCCGAAGGTTTTGTTTTTTGATTCCGTTGTGGCTCACGGTCCTCTCGAATATTGCGTGCTCCATGTCGCCGAATTATTACGTGTTTTTGTTGTTCCGATTCATTGCTGGGTTGGGAACTGCGGTAAGATTTTTTTATTTTTTTGACTGTGATAGGTGTAAAATGTCACCTTTTTTACAAGAAAAGTAGTTATTTAAGGCATGGAGTTACAGGCCGGCCCACATATCAAAAAAAAATCGCAAAATTTTTTCTGGTTCAGAATATGTAAAAATTAGCTGCCCAATTTTGGTTTGTAAGGTCGATAAACCCCTCAGAACTTTGCTCGCAACACCACGGGTTTGAACCTTTTTGGAACGAATCGGACACCGATTTTTTCGATATCCAAAAATTTAAAAAATAACTGCTTTTTCGTCGACTTGTACGTCAAAGACGCATTTTTTTACCTTAACTTTGTCAAATTTTTCTGATTTTGAAAATCCAAAGTTGGTCATTTTTCAGCGTTGATTGTAAATTCAGTTCTTCATAGAAGTTGTTAATCTTTATACAGAACTTTGTCGACCACTAAAAAAATCGAAAAAAATCGGTGTCCAATTCATTCCAAAAAAGTACAGAACGCTGTGCCACGCTTGTTTGACCAAGTTTTTACCAATTCAAAAGCTTTGTTAGGAGCTACTGGACAAGCCTTACAATACATAAATTTGATTTACTACACCTTAATCAGTAGTTGTAATGTTAAAAAGGGGATTTGCGTGGTGTTGCGAGGGGTTTTTTCGCCCTTACATACCATAATTGGGCAGCTGATTTTTACATATTCTGAATCAGAAATACTTTGCGATTTTTTGATGTTTGTTTCGACCTGCAACTCCATGCGTAATAGAAGTATTTTCCTAATAAAAAAGGTGACATTTTACTAGATTTGAAGCTCCAATCTTTTTAAGTCATCGTCAATTTTCCCTATTATGTATACTAATTTTACCACCCAAAACAACTGCTATTTTTCTTCAGGGAATTGGCACAGTTTCCTATGTGATCCAAATTGAAAGTGTGACCGCTTCGTTTCGCTCGATGACCCCATTGATTGGGACGTTTGTTTGGGTCAGTGGGTACATGGCGGTTGGGGTTCTGTACATAATTTTCGACGATTGGAGAAAGCTTTACTTGGCAATGGCGCTTCCGGGATTGGCCACTTTTTCGTTCTATTGGTGAGTAAATTGTGGTTTTATTTACATCGTATTATGTCAGTTTGTCGGGAAAATAATGAGCACAATTTTCGACTTGACAAAAGTATTTTTGTTTCAGGTTAATGCCGGAGTCGATTCACTGGTCGATAACGAATAACCGGACGAAAAATGTTCAAAAGTAAGTTTTAGGTTCTTTTTTTTCTTTTTTAAAATACGTTGTGTTTTTTGTTCACTATTATATATGTCATATAAAACTGAATTTCAGATATATCAAGTCCTCAAGCCGGATAAATCGCCGAGAAATCCGGCTGACCGAATGCCGGATGAACGACCGAACCGAGAGTACGACGGAAAGGGCCTCTTCCAGATCGGTGTTGGATATCTTCAAGAATAAAGCCTTGTTATTGCAGCTCATTCTCCACTGCTTCATCATGTAAGTTTGTGAAATTTTTTTGGGATAAAGCGAAGACCGGGATTGGCTTTTAATTTCAGAATTGAGGCCGAAAAGTCCCCCATTCGAAGAGTCCCCCATTCGAAGAGTCCCCCATTCGAAGAGTCCCTCTTTTCAAAAATGACTTTTTAAAAGAAATAGAAGTTTTCAAATAAGAGGACATGTTATACGATCAAAATTTTCTTAAAATTTTTAAGTTTTATACGGTCAAGTTTTTTCATCGTATAACTTGTCACTTTCAATTAAAAAAGAATTAGTAGACTTTCCATCGTATAGCATGTCAGTTTTAGGTCGAACGTTGGAAAAAATCGGATATTTTAAAAATTCACTCAATTTTTTAAAATGAGGGTGACATGTTATACGATGAAAAATTTTCTTTAAATTTTTAAGGATGGGTCATGTTATACGGCCAATCTTTTTCATCGTATAACTCGTTTCTTCCATTTTTTAAATAAAAAAAAAGAAATTAGTAAAATTTACATCGTAAATTGTGTCAATTTTATATCAAAGGTTGGCCAAAATTGGATACTTTTTTGCGAATTTTGGCATGGAAAGTTTTGTGTCTATTTCTACCGTAGAGGGTGATGTTTCCACAAAAAATCAATTTTTACCGCGCAAAACTAGCAAAGATATGGCCAAAAAACGGTTTTCTCTCTGTCCTCTCCACATTTTACGTGCTCTCTCGGTGACAAAGACCGTTGAATATCTCGGCTGTCGCTTGAAAGTATGAGCTAAAATTTTCAGAATTTAGAAACTGCCCTAGACAGAAGATATCTGCAAAATTTGAAAGAAATCTGCCAGTTGTAGCTTGAGATATAACCCATCATGTTGTTGAGGGGGAAAAGTAAAAATTTGATTTCAGGATGACCATGAATGGGACTTATTGGGCGCTCAGTTTGTTCAGTGTGGACCTGCATGAGGACGAGTTGGTCGGGTATTTCCTCTCCGGTCTGGTCGAACTGCCTGCGGGCTTCATTTCCATCGCACTGTTGAGCTATTTCGGTCGACGCACAGTGACTTTCTTCTCATTTATTTGCACTTCCTTCTGCATGTTCATGGCGGTAATGCTGCCTGGTAAGCGAATTTACTTTGAGAAATCATTTTGTAATGGTAAAATCGCAAAAATTTTCGATTTTGAAAAGTTTTCGGAAATTTTAAAAAGTTGCAGAATTTTTGCATTTTTTTTTATTTTTTCATTTTTTTCAGGTAAAAACTATATCAGCATGTCGTTCCCATTGCTCGCCAAACTCTTTAACAGCATTTCCTGGGCGTCGGAGCCGCTTCTAATCGGGGAAATGAGCCCCACTTCAGTGCGCAACGTGTTTTACGGCCTCATCGCATTTGTTGGGGAAATTGCGTCGGTTTTTGCCCCATATCTCAATCATTTGGTATGTGAAGAGTTTTTTTTACGTTGAAAACGAATTTTTTGTGAAAAAATTATTTTTTGCACGGTGCAGTCAAAAAAATTTTTTTGCACAGTGCAGTCAAGAAAATTTTTTTTGCACTGTGCAGTTAGGAAATTTTTTTGCACAGTGCAGTCAAAAAATAGTTTTGCACGGTGCGGTCAAAAAAAGTTTTTTTTGCACAGTGCAGTCAAAAAAAATTTTTGCACGGTGCATTTGAAATTTTTTTTTGCACTGTGCAGTCAAAAAAAATTTTTTTGCACGGTGCAGTCAAAAATTATTTTTTGCACAGTGCAGGCAAAAACAATCTTTTTGCACTGTGCAGTCAAAAAAATAGTTTTGCACGGTGCGGTCAAAAAAAATTTTTTTTGCACGGTGCAGTCAAAAAAAAAATTTTTTTTTGCACTGTGCAGTCCCAAAAAAAATTTTTGCACGGTGCATTTGGAATTTTTTTTGCGTAGTGCAGTCAAAAAATAGTTTTGCACGGTGCGGTCAAAAAAAGTTTTTTTTGCACAGTGCAGTCAAAAAATTTTTTGCACAGTGCATTTGAAATTTTTTTTTGCACGGTGCAGTCAAAAAAAATTTTTTTGCACGGTGCAGTCAAAAATTATTTTTTGCACAGTGCAGGCAAAAACAATCTTTTTGCACTGTGCAGTCAAAAAAATAGTTTTGCACGGTGCGGTCAAAAAAAATTTTTTTTGCACGGTGCAGTCAAAAAAAAAATTTTTTTTTGCACTGTGCAGTCCCAAAAAAAATTTTTGCACGGTGCATTTGGAATTTTTTTGCGTAGTGCAGTCAAAAAATAGTTTTGCACGGTGCGGTCAAAAAAAGTTTTTTTTGCACAGTGCAGTCAAAAAAAATTTTTGCACGGTGCATTTGAAATTTTTTTTTGCACTGTGCAGTCAAAAAAAATTTTTTTGCACGGTGCAGTCAAAAATTATTTTTTGCACAGTGCAGGCAAAAACAATCTTTTTGCACTGTGCAGTCAAAAAAAATTTTTTTTGCACGGTGCATTTGAAATTTTTTTGGCACAGTGCAGTAAAAAAAAATTTTTCGCACTGTATCAGTATGTCGGGAAAATAATGTGGACTTGTCGCAGCAATATGTCTCGCCGAAGTAGCACACCAAATTTCCAGCCGTCGCAAAGACGATAATCGGCGATTCGAACGCTTGTCTAATTGTTGGCGACTTCACTGAAACCGCCAATCATTTTCCACGAATTTGCATAGAATCAAAGGACAAAGTCTTCATAGGATCAATTTCCCTATTCTAAACAGTCGGTTTTTTCCCGCTCCCATTGAGCGGTTGCATCATCATTCTTTTCCCCGTCTGTGTGCGAATAAAACCTCTCTTCCGTTGACCGGTCTACTATCAAATCCTTGCCGTCCTCCGCTCGACTGCCAAATCTTCCCTCCATCGTTCCTTTCGTTATATGGGGTGCTGCCTGACGTAACCAGGACCTCGAAGTACGGTAAGACAAGCGATTTTTCCCTTTTTTTTTGCGTCACCTTTTGGCCAGGGTGTTCGCCCCTTTGTCTTTAGAATCCCAGTCCCACTAGAGGCCCCGCTTGCGGCTATCCGTAGAACAAGCGGTTATCGTGACTTTAATCTTGCCCTTCCCCTTACCCATTTCCATTTTTCCCCGAAGTTAATCGTTTTTCGTAGTGAATCCATACCCATACCCTCTAGTATTCCACCTAGACTTCCCTCGATTCACTGTCCCATTTAACTTCCTCTTCTCTCGTATATATCCCTCGTCATACATATTCCCTGTAAAAAAAAAACATAAAAAAAACCTTTTGTATCATAGCTTCTCTTAATTCCCTTTTTTTAATTCCTTGCCGTATCCCATAATCATCCTCCCCGCACTACAGTAAAGCATAATGACCGATCCACAGGAACCCGAAGAGGTTTCCTCGCCTAAAACCCAAGAATCAATCACATTAGTCCCTTCCCAAATCTTGGCTTCCCCGCTCTTTTCTCAAGACACTTGGCATACTCATATTGAATATCTGAGCCAATATGGCGATGAGCTAGTCAATGATACTCAAGATCGCGAAACCTTTAAAAGTGTTGGAAAGAACAAAACTCTAGAAGAGATTATCGTTCTTTGCCATAATATCCACATGCTCTATGAGAGTGATTTGTTACACATCCTCCAAGACCTCGAGCGCCCACTAGACCAACTCAATGATTACAGTATCGCCCCTACCGTTACCCTTGACCGTTTGAGATCGACCTTGACTGAGTTACGTAGCTTAGAGAATAAGTCCAGAGATTTAGTTTTGAACTTGACTAACTTTTGTCATGCGGAAAACGTGGCTGGCAGTTTGGTAACCGACTTTCTCGCATCAATTGAACGCAATGTGCTCTCGGCTATAATAAAATATTGGATGAAAAGTTGTCGAGAAATCATTGGCAATCTTGAAGAGACTATTGCGTCTACGTCCTTGACCATTCCAAATCCTATCCCCCGAGGTCCCATTTCCTTGAATCCTACGCAAATCTGTCCTCCCCCCATTAATCCCCCGATACCCTCTCCACCTGTAGTTCCTCAACTTCCTCAAGTCAATACCTCCTCGACCAAACCCTTAGCCTTTGAACTTTCAAAAGCGAAAATTCCTCGATTCAGTGGTAGCAAGGAAGAATTCCCCATGTTTTTTGCCCTCTTGAATGAAGTCATCAATTATAATAAGGAATACCCAGAAACAGCGCTTATCGCTTTCGTTGTTTCGAATCTCAGTGGTGAGCCGTTGAATAGTATCCAGTCAGTTCCCGTCCGACAAGGTAGTCTAGCTATCATCTTGAAATCACTGGAGGATCGTTACGGTGATTCAGATGAGCAAATTCATAGATTGATGAAAATTTTGAAAGATAAAAGACTGTCCGTCCCCCGAGATCACAAAGAACTCACGGCTTGGTACTACCAACTCCGTGATCTCAGTGCATGTATCTTGAAATCTGCATCTGAGGCCCAAGAAAGTTTGTTCCTGTCTTGTCTCTTTGATTCCCTCCCGTACAAAATCCATGAAGCTATCGTTGCGACCTTTGATCGATCCTCCTTGTCCCCAACAGTGGAGAACGTGATTAATGAGTTAGGAGTGATTGTTAGAACCCGCGACAAATTACAGTTCCGAGCTGAAGACGCATCCGATCGTCGAGAAGCCCGCAATTTCTTCAAGTCTTCGAACTTTGATTTCCGTCCCTTCCCCCCTTCACAGAATGCCCCGTCCCGGGATTCGTGTGTATTTTGTTCCCGAAACCATCGTTCTGAGGACTGTCGTACTGTGTCCGAAGTTTCCCAGCGGCAGCGAGTTATTAGGCAGAAAGGGTTGTGTCTTCGTTGCCTTAGGTCTAATCACTCGGAAGCGGCATGCCGATCCCCCAGATGTTCGTGTTGTCAAAAGAATCATCATGTATCGGTGTGTTATCAGAAATTCCCCTCACAGAATCAGTCTATGTCCACTACCAATAATTCCACGAGTAATCGTTTCTCCCCAAACTCCTCATCCTTCCCTAATCGATCCAACCAGAGATCCTCTTTCCCTAATAATAGTACTAATAGTGCTCGGAATCCGGCGCAGACTCATTTTCCTCCAATACCGGTACCACCCGCTCAGAATTCCCCAACTCCCGATATACAGATTAGAGGCGTTATCCTTGACCAGTACGAGAATTTGATGTCTCCTAAGATTCTTCTCGACAATCACCTTGATCCAGTTAGAGCCTTTATCGATACTGGTTCCGATGCGACCTTTGTAGAATACTCTCTTTGCTCCAGAATGGGTCTTTCCCTTGGTCCTGTCATTCCCCGAACCGTAGTTCCCGTAGGCGGAGTCAAAACGGTGATTGAAACTCGTGAGGTAACTGTACCCCTAAAGTCCAAGAATGGGCCAATTGTAAGCTTCAGAGCTCTTGCGGTTCCCGACTTACACCAGTTCTTTACTGGTACTCCTTCCCCTCCCGATAAGTCCCCTATCCTCTTCGTTTTCGGTCAGGACTCTTTCTCTGAACTTGAAATTGAAAAAACAGACCAAATTTCCCCCGAAGGCTTTCGAATCATGTCCTCCCGTTTTGGCGAATTTGCAGTATCGCAAAATTTTCTAAAGACTCCAGAAATTTCCCCCTTATTCCTTCATTCGGATTCCCAGCCAAGAACCTTGTTCAATCCCGCGAATCCTGATACTCGTTCTTTTCCTCAATCTCGGTCTGACAATCCCACTTTCCCCAATCCAAACCTGACTCCTGCTTATTGTGCCTTCTGTTCGGATCCTCATGATTCTGCTACCTGTCAGATCGTCCAAGATTTCGATTCTCGTCAGCGGATTGTTCGTGAGAATAGGCTCTGCCCTCTTTGTCTCCAACGTGGTCATATCGTTGCTATGTGCTCTCATTCTTGTTCGAATTGTAACGGTCGACATCATGTTTCTCTCTGTGGTAAATTGTTTCCCCCGAGCGAGTCCGGAACTCCTGTGAGCCCTACTCCAAAACCCGTGATCCCTATTCCAAATCCAGCACTTTCCCTTCTTCCAAAGTCAAACCCAGTTCAATCCTCTATCCCCGAGGTTCCAATGAGAAGCTTTCGTTTGAATGGACCCAAAGAAATTCCGCAATTGCCTTCCCCTATCGTTTCACACCCAATCGTCTCGTCTTCTATTGCATTGCACCCTATCGTATCGCAACCTATCGTATCAGGTTCGGAAAACTCAGTGATTTCTTTGGCTAAATCTTCCTCTACTCCCCAAGACTCTTCTCTGAATTTTGGAAATCCATCTGATCTCGTTATGGTTCCCCATGTTCGTCATCGTAAATGGCATCGTAAGAAAATTGTGGATCGAGGGCAGGTATTGCCGCTGGTCAATATTGGTTTCACAAATCTTCCTCAACCCCATTCCCCCTATGACATTTCATCCGAAACTCTCTCCTCTTCCCCATCTCGCTCTGGATGTAATTTTCTGTTGAATCAACTACCGATGGAACAACGCACCCAATGCAAATTCAAATTGATAGACCTGGAACTTTCACATGGACAGCCATTCGAAGATGAACACCCGGACGCACTCATGCCCTGCACTTGCCCTGATGTACCCAATCCAAACCCTCCAGCCACAGAAGAACCCAAAGGATGTCAACCCATGGTCAAGGAAAGAAGAGGAAAGTGGGCATGTTGGCGACTTCACTGAAACCGCCAATCATTTTCCACGAATTTGCATAGAATCAAAGGACAAAGTCTTCATAGGATCAATTTCCCTATTCTAAACAGTCGGTTTTTTCCCGCTCCCATTGAGCGGTTGCATCATCATTCTTTTCCCCGTCTGTGTGCGAATAAAACCTCTCTTCCGTTGACCGGTCTACTATCAAATCCTTGCCGTCCTCCGCTCGACTGCCAAATCTTCCCTCCATCGTTCCTTTCGTTATACTAATCCACATTATTTTCCCGACAGAATGATAAATATTTTATTTTCTTTTAATCATCAATTTTCAGAAACAACTCCACGAACTTGCCCCGGCCACCTTGATGACGATAGTTGCGTTGGCTGCAGGTCTTTTTGTCCTCACTTCCCCCGAAACCAAAGATAAATCGCTGCCCGAGGACTTGGACGACTTCGACGAAGGCCCATTGTATCGATGGGTTACCGGAAAACGAACAAAAGAAGAGCCCAAACTCGAAACAGAACCAAAAGATACTCCGTTGATTTGATGATTTTTTGTTGTTTTTATTCACATACTATTTGTTGAGACAGAATTTAAATTTAAATAATTTTATGGGAAAACCTTCTTTATTAACAAATAAGAAGTCAGAGTACGATGTCTCCATTTGTAGTTGCAATATTTACTATAATAGGAATTGCGTCGGAAGACTTCAAAAAAATCCCTGAAGATTTGAACCTCGCAACTACAATGAGCAAAAACCTGAAGCTGTGCTTACAATTATAGGTCCACCTTCGCGCCTACAAAAGGGAGTTTTTTTTTCAGAAGAGGAGCTCAGATATCTTTAAAATTTGCACGAAGGCTTTGAATCAGCTAAACAGCAACAAATTTGGGGTTAACGTAGTACAAAGCCCCAGTCCAGTTCAGACCCCCATGATCCGGTACACACTCCTCATCCAATCTGAACCCCCAAAATTTGTTCTCAAAGTTGTAGTATCCAGCAACAGCGCTCCAGGAAGGTGGTCAATACTAATCGTGGTCAATCGAAATGTGCGTTTTAGATCAAATCCCCAGTTACCGTCCAAATTCTGAAATTGCCACGTTGGAAGCCATCAATGACCTAGCAGGTCAATCCAAAATAGAAGAAAAAATTTCCCGCCCCTTTTTGGTGATTCGTTCAAAACGAAATGTCACTATCCGATAAAACGCATTTTCTTATCTTTATCCTTCCTTTTCGAGAAAAATCAATTATTTCCGGCGAGAAAAAGTGCCGATAATTTCGCGACATTTCGTCTCTTTTTTAAAGCAATGAAAACGGTGCGAAGTTTCGAAACGGTTCAGAAAATGCGCTGGATTGACGTGCCCCGTCATTTCTGACGGTGTCATTGCTGCTCTTCACAAGGGGTCGGCAAATAGTTGCACCCTGCTTTCTTAACGAAACCTATATCATTTAAAAGAGCATTAAAAATAGTGCACAGCGCAAAAAAAATTAGCTGCCCAATATATGTTTGGGCAAAGTTATGGCCTAAATACAGATTTTAGCCTAATTTCCGCGTCACTTTATAAGCTCTTGGAACGGCAACAAAGTTGTGTCCAGTTGGCCGAGTGGTAGTGACCTCACTTCCGGCGAAACAGGTCCTGGTTTCGAAGCCGTGCGCTGCAAACTTTTTTGCATTTCGTCTCTTATATGCCACAAAACCATGGTATGTTGATATTTTTAAATAATTTTTGTTCCTTCGCAGTCAAAATACATTTGTACGGGATTTTTTCGAGTTTTTGGTTTTTTTTGCTACCACCACAAATTTGATGGTGATGAGAGTGGGGTTTCCTATCGTATAATTACAAGGGTGTCATGCCTTTACCCTGACCGATTATGATTACTGGACGATAATTCAATTTACAAGGGCCTATAAATATAATTTTTTCGAAAAAAATACGAAGAGAAAATTACAAAAGCGGCCAAAACACTATTGCTGACACAGTGGCCTAACCATCGGTAAGGCTAGGACATAAGAAATTTTTGATTTTGAGATTTTTGTTTGTAAATGGCCACGACGATCATACAAATGTATTCTCAAAGTTTTTTGCTCCAGTTTTCCCATTAACCTAGTTTTATTTACAATTTTTTGTAAATGGCAGTAATGCGACATTATAATGTCTAATAACTCATAACCAAGGATTGATAAAGCGATGAAACGACCGTGATAGACGTTTCGGGATACTAGTAAGAAAATGGAGACAATTTCAAGCCGCCAGGATTACTGTAATATAAGAAACCGGCGTTTTGGCCGCATATAACCCTTATCATAAAACGGCCATAACTTTGCCCAAACATATATTGGGCAGCTAATTTTTCCTGTGTTGTACACTATTTTTAATGCTCTTTCAAACGGTATATGTTTCGTTAAGAAAGCAGGGTGCAACTATTTGCCGATCCCTTGTCAGGGTTTTTTAGCTTGTTCTTTCCAGCTACAGCCGAAATATCAGTCTGCCGGGAAAATAGTGTGGGTTTGTGGTGCCTTGTAATCGCCCACCGCTTTTCTCGCCACGCCTGGAGATTTGGGCCACACTGCAACGAGACTATAGATTTTCTGCGTCAAATCTACATTATTTTCCCGACAAATTGATATTCAACCAACTGTAATTGGCTAGAAGACGGCAGTTGGGAAACAGGGACCTTGAAGAAAAAACTGTATGGTAAGGGGGCCCAAGATTTTTTAAGAATTTAAAATACGAAGGGACATGAAGCTACCTTTTTTAATGAAAAATTCTTTGCTTAAAAAATGAATACTGAAGATAAATTTTAACGTCGTTTTCTTCTGGAAACTAAGTTTTATTCATAATCAGCCTTGATCGCCCCTTTCCATCATCAGCTATGCGATATGCAAATTTCACACTTATATCCCAAAAATTGAATTCAGAGCTACCTGGTAGACCGCAGTACATACTAATATATAAAATTTTTTATGCTTTTTTGAGTAAAACGTCAGTTTTTGAGCCGATCTCTAACATAATAAGATAAAACTGGCACGAGTTGATAGCCAGATGCCTGAATTGTCATGTATTCTCACTGTCTACAATTTTCTGTCCGTGGATACCTTTCCTTTACTAAAAATGGAGCAAAGATTGTGGGCCAAATTCTTCCTCCTCTTCTTCTTCAAGGCTAATCTTTTAAATTCAATTTCACAATTGGCTACAATACATCAAAACCTCCAACTAAATTTATTCCTATTGTAATCCCACCCAATAGCTACCTCTTTCTAAGGCTTGTCTTAAAGTCAGTCTTAGTATATACATATTTATTAACTGATATTTCCTCGATATACCACTGCTACTTCTATACAATGCCCAATTACATCTTGCCAAGCCGTTTTCTTGCCGTTTTTCCGCGCTCCGTTGAGCCGGGAGTTGACAGGGAGCCTGCCAGCGAACTGATGGTCACCATTGTCAATAAAATCCTCGAATTCTTTATGGTCTGTGAGTTTGTTCTTGTTCCACTTCTCGTCTTCTTGATTCTCCGGTATTCCAAGTCGCTAAGCCGCTACAAGTACTACCTCCTCAACAACGTTGTGTGGAGCTTCGCGTTCGGCGTGTTCGTCTTCGTCATCAAGCCGGTCTTTCATTATCCAGCGCCCTGTGTTCACTCTGAACTGGAATATAGTCCAAAGCCCGGAGTGGCGTATGACGTGCTCGCCTTCCTCTTCATGTACTGCTTGGCAAATGCAGTGCTCAGCATGGTGTGGACGTTGATCTTTCGGTTCGCGTGTGTAAGTTCATAACTGCAGGGGAATTGAACAGCTAAATGGTTAAAAAGCAAAGCAAATTTGAGACAGGCCGGCCCGGTATAGGCATTTTTTCCTACAGGGGAAGTACCCCAAGTGCAACGCTCTCATTTTGATGAAACTCGGCACAAATTTAGAATAATTTTTTAAAAAATATACGCGAGAATTCTAGCTCGCGCTTCACAGAAACAACAAAGATTTTTAGGTCGAAAGTCGGCCAAAATTTAAGACTTCTTGCCGAATCTCGGCACGAAAAGTTTCATCCCTATTTCTACTGTAAAGGATAAGGTTTCTACAAAAAATCAAACTTTTACGCTCTTAAACTGCCAAAGTTATGGCCAAAAAGCGCTTTTCTCTCAAAGCGCGAGCTAAAACTTTGAGGAATTGCTATGCCAGGAACGTCTGCAAAATTTAAAGAAAATCTGTCGCACTTGGTGTACCTCCCTTGTAACTTTCAATTTTTTCTGATTCTTCTGAGCCTTTTGCTAGCTAACTATCAGAATTCCTACTTATTCCAATTTCAGGTATACCACAGCCGCCCCTCCGAGTTCATCCTTCATTCCAAGTACACTTGGCTGCTCTACCTTCTTGGCCACATCCTCTTTGGCTGTATAATGTTCCAAATGGTGGTGGTCGGTCGAATTCGTGATCCTCAAGAAGCGGCATCCGAACTGGTGAGACGAGTTCCACAATTTGCCAACCGAACAAAGAACCTGTTCTTTGTCTGCTTCTACTACAGCGATGAGATGATCATTCTGTCCTACCTCAACATTGCCGCTCTAATTTTCGGGTTTTTGATTGCGGCCTCTTTGCTTGCCCTGCTTTATCATCATCTGCATCGGAATGTGTACGCGTTCCCAAAGAAGACGATTAAAATGCAGTTCATGCTGTTCAAGGCGCTCTCAATTCAGATGGCCAACTATTTTTTGTTGGAGATTCTGCCTCTGGTTTGCGCCACTTTCGCCTTCGCCATCTCCTACAGGTACGGAGAGCCACTCTTGTTGGTCGTGCTAACAGTCATGGTGCTGCATGGGATTTTGGACTACTTGTTGATGATTTATTTCATCGCGCCGTATCGACGAGCGCTGATCCGATGGCTCAAACTGGTGCCGGCCAGCGACTTTGTTCAGCACTTGACGCGCGTCGGATCCTGAGGTTGAAATAAAGTGGATTTGTATATTTACTTTTCTATAGCTCTTACCAGCCCCTGGAATCTGCAATTTTCCAGGGAGTAGGTATACTTACGTAGCAAATTCAAAATGTCTCATTTACTGCCTCAAACTGAATAAAACTCTTCTCCTACCGTGCACATTTTTTTCCAATTTTAACTGCCGAATTGTGGCTATATTTTTGACTTTACACAGCCGTTTCTTTGATCCCAAACACCACGCCGTAAACACTCCGAACATCGCAAAAAATGTTATTTTCGGTCTGTTTTTGTTATCGGAATTGACGCAAAGCCATCGCACATTCGTGATGACCAAATTCTGCGCCCTTTGAAGGTTGTTTTTGACGGTGCACGTGAAAATAAAAACCCCGATCCATCACCGCGGATGATAAGGGCGAGCACACGCAAAACGGTGAATCTTTAAAAACCGCGTCGCAAAATTGAAGGAATCAGCGCGTAAAAATGTGTTGGAAGTTGCAAAAAATGGCGACGCGACATGTGCTAATTACTTTTTCAGCAGACTGATAAAATTTCCGCATTTTTTCGGTTTAATTCTGTAAAATAACTACAACTACTTCATATGGGTAATTATCAGTTTGTCGGGAAAATAATGTGGATTTGTCGCAGCAAAATGCCTCGTCGTAGTGGCGTACAGAATTTTTGGTCACGGCTAGAAACGTGATGATAGATGGTTCGAATCCACATTATTTTTCCGACGGGCTGACGCTAGAACTGGCGTTGAAGCAAATTTCTGCAAATCACGGTGCAATAAGGAAAGTCTTTTGATTGCACTGTGCAATGCGGAAATTTTTTTGACTTTTCGAAATTTCAAAAGTGTGGTTCAGTTCAGTTTGAAAATCAGGTCAATCTATCTTAATTCACCGAACACGTCATCTGATCGTAATTTCCGGCGTTCGAAACGATTAATTTTTGGAATTCTTTCCTTCTAAAATTCCCATTTGGGATTCTATCAGTCTGTCGGGAAAATAATGTGGATTTTTCGCTGCAAAAACTCTCGCCTCGTCGCAGTCGCGCACCAAAAATCTCTGGTCGCGGCAAACCAATTCTGGCCGATCCCAAGGCGCCACAAATCTTTATTTTCCCGACAGATTGACATTTTACTGGTCAGCAGTCTGCCGGGAAAATAATGAGCACAATGCCACTGAGCCGATCGCGTCGCTGAAGTGATTAATTTTATTTTGCCGCGACACAATGCATTTTCTTGGCGACGATCGATGCGACACAGTGCTTATTATTTTCCCGACAAACTGCGAATTCGCACATCGGCTACAACATAAAGCTTGTATAAATTTTTTCATGCAAAAAATTCCACTCATTTTCTATTCCTGCTAACTTTTGGTGTTTTGGTCACCTTGATCATCAACCTTTTGTTTTGCCCATCATTTTCACAGCAGACGGCAGAGTGCAGGTAGTAAAAACAAGCCGGGGAGAAATCGAGTACATTCTGAACTGTGATGCAAAACAAAATTTTTAACGTTTTGAAAAACTGAAGCCTCTTTTAGGGGCTTTGTGCACCAAAATTGTTTTTCAATTATGAAATCAGTCTGTCGGGAAAATAATGTGGATTTTTTGCGTGGGCCAGTGGCTGGAGATTTGGTGTCCAACTGCGACGAGGCGGGTCTTTTTGCAGCGACAAATCCACATTATTTTCCCGACAGACTAACACCAATTTGTCGGGAAAATAATGAGCGCAATGTCGCTGCGCCAATCGTGTTGCTGATGTGAACACTTTGATGTCGCTTTCGATGCGACAAATCCACATTATTTTCCCGACAGACTAACATCAGGCTGTCGGGAAAATAATGAGCGCAATGTCGCTTCGCGTTGCTGAAGTGAACATTTTGATGTCGCTTTCGATGCGACAAATCCACATTATTTTCCCGACAGACTATATTCGCTATATTCACAGGCCATTAATTTTTTAAGCCTCCCAAAAAATTTCTCTGACCGTCTCTTGCAAGAATTCGGTCTCTCGTTTTCGAGAAAAATCCTCGGACTTTTATTATTTCTTTTTGTCGGACCTCCCCAACCGCTCAAAGAACCGCGGCTTTTTTTTTGCTCTTCATGGACCGTATAAAAAAGGAAAAAAGGAAATTTCCAGAGGGTTCAAACGGTTTAAAAGTCAAAATTTTTGCTTCAAAAATCCCACCTTTTCAATTAATTTTAAAATTCATCTCATCTTTCACCTTTTTTATTGACTTTTTTCAGTCTGTCGGGAAAATAATGTGGATTTTTCGCAGCAAAATTCTCGCCAACAGCCACGGCTAGCCGTCCCCAAAGCGATGATGGGCCAGACGCGACGAATCCACATTATTTTCCCGACAGACTGATACCGCCTTTTCATTGACTTTTTAAAATCAAACATCGTGTTTTGTGATGTTTCAACTCTTTTTTTCTTGTTTATTTTCTTTTCGAAAACAGTTTTTTGGCTCCATTTCCCAACACTTCACATGGAAAACAAGAAAAACATGATCTTTGTTTACCGGTCAAAGTGCGTTTTCCAACAGGTCCACATTATTTTCCCGACAAAATCAGCAATCTTGTTTTGTCGCGACATAATTCATTTTCTTTGGCGGAGATGCGATTTTTGATGTGACAAATCCACATTATTTTCCCGACAGACTGATATCAGTCTGTCGGGAAAATAATGAGCATAACGTCACTGCGAAAATCGTGTCGCTGAAGTGAAAGGCAATTTTTCTTTTTTTTCGATTTTTGATGCGACAAATCCACATTATTTTCCCGACAGACCGATAATTCGCAGATCCGAATCGCAAACAAAAATTTTCAGGAATTTAGAAACACTCACGTGTCATTCAGATCCACTGGACTTTACAATATCAGTCTGTCGGAAAAATAATGAGGTCAATGTCGTTGCGAAAATCGTGTCGCTAAAGTGAAAAGCAATCTGATTTTGTCGCGACACAATTCATTTTGATTCGATTTTCAATGCGACAAATCCACATTATTTTCCCGACGCACTGATATTTCCCTACCGTACTCATTCCCGCTGTAGCCAATTGTAATCTCCCTCGCGTAAATATTTTTTGATCACCTCTCTTTTCCTACTGTTTTTCACATTGATTACGACATCAAAACACCTCCAATCTATCTTTACTTCAACCTTTACAAGCGACTTTATAAATAACCATCGTGATTACAGCGGGAATTCCGCCAAAATCACGGCGAATCACTGCTTCTTTTCTGTTGCGTTTTGACGTGGGGTTTTTCACGTGAAAAACGAGGCGCGTAGCGGCTTAGAAATTGTTTTTGTCGTTCGCTGATCGCTTAAATCGAACTTCAAAAAGTTGTTTTGAGCTATAAACTTCGCGGAGGAGGGAAGGCTTTAATTTTTTAATTGCTTTTAAGCCCTCGGGCGAAAGTAATTTTCAGAAAAAATCTTCGGACTTTGACGCTCAGATTTTTAACAGTATTTATGGTTAAATATTCTGTCTAGGCCACACAATAATCCCTGATTTTTTTAATAAAGAAAGTTTGGTCTTTTATCGGGCTGTCGGGAAAATAATGTGGATTCGCCTGGAAATTACTCATCATCGCTTTATTAGCCGCGCCTGGAGATTTGGTGCGCTACCGTTATGAGGCGAGGAATTTTTCAGCGACAAATCCACATTATTTTCCCGACAGACTCATAAATTGGCCAAAATTTTTTATTTTTTTCGTAAAATTATAGGCCTAGAAATCTCGAAGGCTTTGTAAAAACGCGGTTTTTTATATTCTCAGATAGCAGGTCACGGTTTGATCAATACGTATTTTACAAAAACCCCGGTCTCTTCTACCATACTTCATCACGCTACGCCATTTCCATTATTTTCCATTTTTAGCTTATGTTTTACATTACACATGACCTCCTTCCAACTCATCGAAATCAAGGCTTCAAGTCACAAACACGCCCTGTAAACGTGACACGCATTCTCCGTTCATGTTCGGTTTCCGCCACCTTTAAAGGTTGCTTCTTTGTTATCGCCGCTTTACCCGTAAGCCCCGCCCCTTTCGAATTGTTTATGCAGTTTTTACTATAAAAGCGGAGCAAATTGCAAAAAAAGATGCAAGCCAGGGTGTGTAGGGTATAGTTAACCGGAATTGGTCGTATCTTGGATGTAATGTCACTTTTTTGGAGAAAAATTGGAAAAATCAAAAATCCGAGACATGCCTTGAAAAATTACTGTATAACTTTTGTTACAAGTCAGATGTAAAATTGATTAATATAGCATTTGAAAGTATATTTAATTATCTATTATCCCATATCAAAAGATTGGAGAAATTCGCGAAATTGACCAAATTATCGACCATTTCTTTAAATGGCAGCTTTTCAGAGATTCCGAAAATTCCTTTGAAATATTATCGTATAACTTTTGTTACAAGTCAGATGTAAAATTGATTAATATAGCATTTGAAAGTATATTTAATTATCTATCGTCACATATCAAAAGTTCGGAGAAATTCGCGAAATTGACCAAATTATCGACCATTTCTTTAAATGGCAGCTTTTCAGAAATTCCGAAAATTCCTGATGATGAATCTTGCGAGTGAGCGCTTCGATGAAGCCGGAAAGCCGCTGAGACGTCTAAGACTCCATCCGGAAGTCGCTGATTCATTCCTTACCCATTATTTGAATGCCGAAGTCTTGCCAAATCATCTTCCAATCTGCCGATATGCGGTAAGCCCAAGGAGAATATAAATTGAATTTTTGGGGAAAAGCCAAAGAGAGTTGGGGAAAAAGAGCTAGTTAGAGGGTTAAATGGTCTTTATGTTCTTTGGAGATCCAAAAATTATTTATGTCCTGAGGCGTTTTAGCTTAGAAAATACGATTTTCCGAAGAATTTGCTCGATTTTGGCAAAATTTTTGGTATTTTCTCATTTTTTTTTAAATTTTTTGCTATCGCCAGCAGTTCTACATTATGGATTATCCGTTTTCAGCTGACCAGT
The DNA here is from genome assembly GCA_904066235.2 of Bursaphelenchus xylophilus. Lineage (NCBI taxonomy): Eukaryota > Metazoa > Nematoda > Chromadorea > Rhabditida > Aphelenchoididae > Bursaphelenchus > Bursaphelenchus xylophilus. The sequence continues at coordinate 1,897,025 of CAJFCV020000005.1, read as the reverse complement.
CGCTTCTGCCAACGTCTGCTCGCCCGAAAATTGGAGAAACTCCGGCTGGAGCACTTCAACTTTGACACTTTTGCCTTCCATCTGACCAAGATCTCCGCCCCGACGATCTGGATCTCCGTCAACAAAACGTTGGCCCTTCTTCGCCTCCTCAACCTCAAAAACACCGTCTACGAGACGTCGGCGGACGGCTCGTTGGCTCTTACCAAAGCCCTGATCTCGGTTCTGAAGGGCACAGTGCGCGCGCTGACGCTGAAAAACGCGTACATTTCGAACATGTGGGAGAGCACCAACAACTCGTTGCTGTTTCTGCGCGAATTCGCCGGCACAATGGAGCGATTACAGTGTGATCCGAGGTTTCTGGGATTCGAGATGGTGCCGAAATTGAGGTTGGACTTGTTCAAACCCAAGGTGTCGGATGCTGATTTGATGGAGATGGAGATGAGGGTACCTGATGAGAATCGGTCCGGATTTGAGACTGGTAAGTCTTTCAGCTTCGTTATTTTTTATAAAAATGCTTTTTGAAAAACTTTTTTAACATAGCAAGAGAAGTACCCAAAGTGCGACGTTCAGATTTTCTTTAAATTTTGCACACACGTCGCTCATGAACTAAGTATCAATTCCTGAAAGTTTTAGCTCGCGCTTTGCGGGCGCCGCCGAGTTATTGAACGATCTTTGCCGCCGAGAGAGCACGCTAAACGTGGAGAGCGGAGAGAAAAACACTTTTTTGGCCATAACTTTGGCAGTTTTGCGAGGAAAAATTTAATTTTTTGTGGAAACATTACACTTTATGATAGAAATAGGCATGAAACTTTTCGTGCCGAAATTCGGCAAAAAGTCTGAAATTTTCATCAACTTTTCACCGAAAAATCTCGGCTGTTTCTGCAAAGCGCGAGCTAGGATTCTCGCATATGTTTTAGAAAAAAATTTGCTAAATTTGTGCCAAGTTTCATCAAGATCTGAGCGTCGGACTTGGGGTACTTCCTCTGTTAATAGAACTGAATATTTTTATTCAATACATATTGCTATGTCGGGAAAATAATAAGCACTCTGTCGGAGCCAAAAAAATCTACCGAGAAAATGAATTTTGTCACGACAAAATCAAATTTCCTTTCAGTTCAGCGACGCTATCGGCGCAACGACAATATGGTCATTATTTTCCCGACAAACTGATAAAAACTCAAATTTTTTCGAAAATCAGCCTAAATTTTTTGTGATAGACGCTAGCTGACTAATCCCACCTTTCTTCAGAGATTCTCCGTTGCACTCTCCGCCACAACATCACTACGCTCGATCTGGACGCCGACTCCAAGCCCTTCTTCACGGTGGATCCCCGCAATCCGCCGATCGCGCCCAACCACGACCTCCTCAACCTCAAGTTCCATTGCGCCACCGGCCAAACCTATCGCGCCTTCGACTTTTTCCGCCGCTTCAAGTGCGTGGCGCCGAATTTGGCGCGGCTCGAGGTGGAGTTCGCGGTGAAGCGCGAGTTCTCCGCGGACATCTCGCAGAAATCGGCCGCGTTCTGGCAACAGCTCATGAGTTTCGTCGACGAATCTCGAGCATCGATGGAGGGACTCGTCATCTCGGCAACGTTGTGTTTTGTCGATGATACCGACTTCGAAGTCGGCTGGATTTCGAAGTTCAAACGGATGGTGGACCAACAAGTTGAGGTCCGAAGAAACGAGAACGTCCGGCTCGACCACTCGCTGATTTTCGCCGACCACTTTGCTCATGTTGAGCTGCGTGTTCTGGAGAACCAACAGAACGTCATGCTACCGGTTGAGGCCGAGGTTCAAACCGAAAAAGATGGATTTGTATATTAGACTAGGTTTTGTTGATATCCTTTCAAAAATTTGGCCGTATCGCAAAGATTATTGGGCCAATCTTGTTGTTCATAGTCTTGTTGTGACCGTTAGAGCATCTAGTTTTATCTACAATCTATTTTGTATACACCATTTGTATTTGTGCAATAGTATCGATCGATTTTAGAAAAATCATCAAAATTGAGCTGATATTTGGATGAAAATTGAATTTATTTGGGTGTTTTTGAATTCATATGTCTGTATATAATATTATTTATGTAAATTAAACTCTCTAATTTTGATATCTGTATGTTTTATCAAGTTTTTTATTGTTGATATTGTAAAAAATGATGATTTCTTTTTGAATTTTGAATAAAATTCCTGTGTTTGAAAGAAACATTTTCCAAAATTGGTCATGCAACAAAACCCGCAAATTGATCCCTTCAATAATTTTTTTACAACTCTTCCAAAGTTGTAGCGGCACAACGACCCTACAAAAACCGTTGATTTTCTTCCAAAATAGCTTTTTCGAAGCTTCGACAGTACCTTCTAGAGAGTTTTTTCTTTTGCGAAATTCATTGAAATTTACAACGATCATCTTTAAAGAGCGAGTAGTTTTCAATTAAAAACAAAAGTCCGTCCTTTCAGCAGCGTATCAACGAAAGTTACAAGGAATTGGCTGGAGAAGCGGCGCTCAAAACAGCGATTTTTAAAATTTTAATCGCTGTTTTGAGAGCTCGAATGTTCTCTAGCGTCGCTCGTTGAAAATATGATGATAAGGTTATGGCGAAAACATGTTTTACTCGAAGCAATGGAGAACGCATTTAACAGGGGAAGTACAACAAGTGCGACGCTCAGATTTTCATTAAATTTTGCGCACACTTCGAGCTAGAACCAATTATCAATTCCTGAAAGTTTTAGCTCGCGCTTTGCAAGCGCCGCTGAGTTATTCAACGATCTTTGCCGCTCTATGATATAGAAATAGGCATGAATTTTTTGGTGCCAAAATTCGACAAAAAGTGTCAAATTTTCACCGACTATCGACCGAAAAATCTCGGTTGTTTCTGAAAATTTTTTCAATTGAGAGAAGTCAGGAGTGACATTTCATAGGATGGAAAATTTTTTCAAATGGAGAAAAATTTGGTGTGACATTTTATACGATGGAAAAATTTTTCAAATTGAGAAAAATTTGGTGTGACATTTTATACGATTGAAATTCGCGGGCAGCAGAGAGAAGACAATTTTTAGCCGTATCTTTGGCAGTTTCGTGCGGAAAACATTGATTTTTTGTGGAAACATTACTCTCCACAGTAGAAATAGGCATGAAATTTTTTATGCAAAAGATCGCAAAAAAAATTTCACATTTTTTCCAACATTCGATCTAAAAATCTCGGTCGTTTCTGCAAAGCGCGGGCTGGGAGTGACACATACGTCTTAGAAAAAATTATTCTAAATTTGTGCCACGTTTCATCAAAATCTCACCGTCGCACTTGAGGTACTTCCCCTGTTGACATGAAAAGTTTCATGCCTATTCTTACCGTAAATTGTTGTTTTTACAAAAAAAATAAATTTTTTCCGCACAAAACTGACAAAGATATGGCCAAAAAGTGTTTTTCTCTCTGACCGCTCTCCGCGTTCAGCGTTCCCTCTCGGCGGCAATGATCGGTGAATATCTCGGCTGCAACTGCAAGGCACAAGCCATATGAATATCTTTATTTGTGGAACTGTTTACGCTTACATAATGCGCTCTCTCTGCGACAAAGATCATTAGATATCTCATATGAAAAGAGCGAGCTAAAATTCCCAAAAATTAATGTAACGCCGGTGCAAACGTATGCTTCTTATCTCTAACATGCAACTTTATTTTTCACTCCCTTGCATTTCCATCTACCGTAATCAGAACTTTACAGCCGTGACCGGATCTCTTCCAAAATAGCTGCCAATTCATTATTACAGCCCCTCACAAACACCCCCGTTCATTTCGTTGATAGGCCGGTTATCAGTGCGGTTTTTACGGAGAGGAATGGTTAAGCAACACAGCGCCTTCACGTGGGCATAAACAACCTTTAAAGACCAGTCACGAGATGTGGTTGACAGGCCAAAGTCCACCGGAAACTAGTGTATTATATGTTGATCCGTAAGGCTGGAGAGGTGAATAACTCGGCTGTGTCTGCAAATCGCGAGCAAAAATTTTCTGGGATTGATATGTGATCTATGCCCTAAATATGTGCTAAATTTAAAGAAAATCTGAGTGTCGCACTTGGGGTACTTCCTTTGTCAGTTAGAAAAAAATTCCATCGTATAAAATGTCACACCAAATTTTTCTTAATTTGAAAAAATTTTCCATCGTATAAAATGTCACACCAAATTTTTCTCAATTTGAAAAAATTTTCCATCGTATAACATGTCACTCCTAACTTTTCTCAATTTGAAAAAATTTTCCATCGTATGAAATGTCACCGCTAACTTCTCTCAGTTAGAAAAAATTTTCCATCGTATAAAATGTCACACCAAATTTTTCTCAATTTGAAAAAATTTTCCATCGTATAACATGTCACTCCTAACTTTTCTCAATTTGAAAAAATTTTCCATCGTATGAAATGTCACCGCTAACTTCTCTCAGTTAGAAAAAATTTTCCATCGTATAAAATGTCACACCTAACTTTTCTCAATTTGAAAAAATTTTCCATCGTATGAAATGTCACCGCTAACTTCTCTCAATTTGAAAAAAATTTCCATCGTATAACATGTCACTCCTAACTTTTCTCAATTTAAAAAAATTTTCCATCGTATAACATGTCACTCCTAATTTTTTCAATTTTCAAAATGGGGGAGTGTTCCAAAAAAGGGGAGAGTTCGCCTGCAAGGCTTGTGACAATCCTCTTACAAAATAAATAAAAAAATTGTGACCGAAAAAATTTATTGGAGAGAAAATATTGTTCAACAAACCCAACACCAGATATTTGCGTATACGGATGGCTGTATGACATTACGAAATCAAGATGCTTTTGAGAAATAAATATTTCGAATTGAGATTATGGGATTTTTCGAGTTGGCGACTTGGACGACGAATTCTTGCTGCTGCTTTGCTGAAATTCAAAAAATTATCTCATGCGCGTCATAAGCTTTTTAAAACAACGTAAAAAATCCATAGTCCTCTCGCTGTTACCTGTTGCTGTTGTTGTTGCAGGACATTGAAGTTGAGGGCGTTCTTGGAGGGCGCATTGGAGCGGTTGGCCAAGACTTTGTCCGTTGGCGACACCTCCTGAAAACATGCGATTTATTTGAGTTGATGATGTAAAACTGAAGTTGCAGCTTGGTAAAAGAAATTTGTCATCGGTCTGTCGGAAAAATAATGTGGATTCATCGCGCCTTCAAATCGATCATCATCGCTTTGCGATGGATGGAAATTTGTTGCCCGAAGGCGACTAGACGAGTCATTTTACCGCGACAAGTCCTCATTATTTTCCCGACAGACTAATATTATACCATATTTTACTGGTTTTATAAGATTTTATCAGTCTGTCGGGAAAATAATGAGCCTAATATCGCTGCGCCGATCGTGTCGCCGAAGTGAAAAGCAATTTTATTTTTTTTCGCGACCAATTCATATTTTATGCAATTTTTGATGCGACAGAGTCCTCATTATTTTCCCGACAGAATGATAAGGACCCGTCGCAGCAAAATATCGAAAAATTTTCTGTAGTCGGGCGCCAAATACCGGGCGATTCCAAGGCGCGACAAGTCCTCATGATTTTCCCGACAGACTAATACTAAGGTTGATTACTATATTTTACTGTTTTTATATTAACAATATGTCGGGAAAATAATGTGGATTTGTCGCGGCAACACATCTCGCCTCGTCGCAGTATCAAAACTTGAGCCGCGGCTAGCAAAGCGACGAATATTTCAAGCCGCACCAAATCCACATTATTTTCCCGACAGACTGGTAATACAAAACTAAAGCTGATAATGCTGAATGGGGTGATTTGAAAAGGTTTGACAAGTCTGCACGGTGCAAAGCAAGTCCTAATTATCAGTCTGTCGGGAAAATAATGTGGACCGCGACAGTCGCCGATCGTCGGGTTTTTTCGCCGCGACTGGAGATTAGGTTGCGCACTGCGACGAGGCTAGACTTTTGCTGCGACAAATCCACATTATTTTCCCGACAGACTATATTATACCATATTTTACTGGTTTTATTTTACCAGTCTGTCGGGAAAATAATGCGGATTTGTCGTGGCAAAATGTCTCGCCTCGTCGCAGTATCACATTATTTTCCCGACATACATAGTATTTTGCTGGTTTTTTTAAGTTCAAAGATCCGAGTCGTAAGCAAAAATTTTCCGAGAATTTCGATTCACTTACGGTGTCATTCAAATCCACCATGCTGGACTTGACTCTCTTTTTGTCGCCCTTTTCCTCTCTTGGCTTCTCCTTTGTCTCCATTTTCGTTGATCCATTTTTCCGCTCGCTCTTTTCATTCTTCCTGCTTCCGTCGTTGGCCAAATCCACATTGGCGGAGGCACTGTTGATCAGCGGTTTGAAGGCCGCGACCTTCTTGATTATCTCCTCTTGTTGTCTGTCGAGCTCCTGAAAACGTGTTATTAGAATTTGCAGAATTTTCATATCAGTCTGTCGGGAAAATATTGTGGATTTGTCGCAGAAAAATTGATCGCCTTGTCGCTGTCGCCAAATCTTCAGCCGCGGCCGGCAAAGCGATAATAGGCGTTTCCAAAGCGCGACAAATCCACATTATTTTCCCGACAGACTGATATTAGTATTTTCATAAAGTGCATGGACAATTTGCCGAGGTCCGCACTGTGCACAAAAACCCTTCAATTTGCACTGTGCATTTTACTTTTTTTTTTTGATTTTTGCACCGTGCATTGAAATATTGCCGCGACGGAATTTGCACAGTGCAAACGGATTGTTTGAGGTTTGCACTGTGCGAAAAGAGAAACAATGCACAGTGCGTTGGCGATAAGCGTGGGGAAAAGTTCGAAATGCACAGTGCATTTCACTTTTTTTTTACTTTCGCACCGTACATTGAAATATTGCCGCGACGGAATTTGCACAGTGCAAACGGCTTTTTTGAGGTTTGCACTGTGCGATAGAGAAAAAATGCACAGTTTATTGGCGATGAGCATGGGAAAGCCTCCAATTTGCACTGTGCGTTTCACTTTTTTTCATTTTTGCACCGTGCATTGAAATATTGCCGCGACGGAATTTGCACAGTGCAAACGGTTTTTTGAGGTTTGCACTGTGCGAAAAGAGGAACAATGCACAGTGCATTGGCGATAAGTGTGGAAAAAAACCTCCAATTTGCACTGTGCATTTCTTACTTTCGCACCGTGCATTGAAATATTGCCGCGACAAAATTTGCACAGTGCAAACGGATTGTTTGAGGTTTGCACTGTGCGAAAAGAGGAAAATGCACAGTGCGTTGGCGATAAGTGTGGGAAAAAGTTCAAAATGCACTGTGCGAAAGAGAAAAAATGTCCATGCACTTTATGAAAAAAACTAATGTCTGAAATTTGAATTTCGATTTTTCAAAAAGAAATAAAAAAAAATTTTTTGCACTGTGCAAAAAAATATTTATCTCCGCACAGTGCAAAAATGTGACAAGGTTAATTTTTTTTTTTTTTTGAGCTTACAATTCTCTCCACATCAATTTTGTTGCTCCTCCCTGAGCTGGTTTTCGGTTTCTCATTGTGCGAGATTGGCAAATCGGGGCTTTTGCTGAGGATTTTGTTCTGCTTCGAGACTTCTTTTTCCGCGACTGCATTGGACAGGACACTTGGTCGGTTCTGAAACTCACTCATTACTGCTCAGAAAGCATGTTTTTTGGGCAAACTTATGGCTCCACGATTTTGAAGCCTGTATTTTTTGGTACTTCGAAAAATCCACATTATTTTCCCGACAGACTGATATTTTGTTTCAAATTTTTCCCAAGTTTTGCCAAAATTTAATAAAAAATAAAAAATTATGACTCTTACACTCCCGCGGACCGCTTATCAGTCTTTTCCAAATCCGGTATGCAAAAATTTTTATAAGAAATATACCCGGAAGTAATGAAATTTCAGGAAAAATAAACAAATTTTTGCTATAAAAGCCCACCTTTTTCTTGACTATAACGATTAAATCAGTCATGAAACTAATCCTAATACTCTGTGCTGTTCCAGTGGCCTATTCCGGAGTAATTTGGGAGGACAATTTCGACAATTTGGACAGGAATAAATGGAGTTTCGAGAGAGGCAACAATAATGGCTGGGGAAACGCGGAACTCCAATGTTATACGGACCGAAATGAGAACGTGAGAGTCGAAAATGGGCACTTGGTGATCGAGGCGAGAAGAGAAAACCTGGATGGATGCGCTTTCACGTCAGCGCGGATGATTACTCGAGACAAATTCGCGTTCCGGTAAGAAATTTACAAGCCAAGTCCCCAAAACGGCCAAAAAAAGTCTCCGCCGAGCCTTCGCCGATGTGAAACATCAGCCAAGCTGCCGAGACTGTTGTGGAGCGTCAAACGTCTCCACAATTCCCACAGAAGAAATTAGCATAAACCAAGTCATATAAAAGCAACGTCTCGTCACCAATTATCATAATTAATCCCATTTCTCTTTCCTGTGTGCGGTGGTCTAAATAAAACCCTATTCTAACTCGTGTCTACCATGCCATCTACCTATCCACCTTTGACACAACACTTCAGAGACCAACAGACTAGGTCCTTCCTGGGCCCAATGCGCTATCTGAGAGTTTGCTGAAAGTTGGCTGAAAATGGTAGGGCGCAGCTCGGAAAACAAGGTTTTGCAGCTCGCCCGAGCTAAGTTTCAGCTGGTTTTCGAGCTGCGCCCAAGACGCGAGCTGCGCAAATTCTCCGAGCTGCGCCCTATGATTTTGAGCAAAATTTCAGATAGCGCATTGGCCCCAGATGTGGCAAAGCTAATTTCATCCGTAGTAGAAAAGTCTGGGCTTTGTAACGAGGTGTAATTTTCAAAAAAAAACCATCAAATGTCTCCGCCGAAAAACGGTCTCTCCGCCGAGACAAGGAAAAATTCTTTTGCATTTTGTAAAAACGCACGACTTCAAATTTTCAATACGACTTAAGTTTAGATAGATGCAAGCAGCACAACGATATAAGCAAAAAATTTGACCAAAATTGACAGATGATCACCTAAAGTAATATCCATTTTACCAACGAATCACATCAACAGGGGCTCTGAATTTTATCTCAATAGAAACTGCATGAGGCCGGCTTTTATTCGCAACACAATCCTTAGGCTTATCTTTCTCGCTGCCATCGCTAGAGACCAAAAGTTAAAGGACTATCTTAAAGTTTAAAGATATGGACTAGAAGCGTTTTCTCTGCCCTCTTGACCATAAAAAGCTGTTAAAAATCCCGGTCGCAGCTTCTGTATGCTAACCAAGCCGTCGCAAGCAACTTTACTCTTTCAGCTACGGCACCATCGAAGCCAGAATCAAGCTGCCGAACCTGCGAAACGGCCTGTGGCCCGCGTTCTGGATGCTCGGCGCTGAGAACCCGACCTGGCCCGACCAAGGCGAGATCGACATCATGGAAGCCGGGCCCGCTGAGGCTATTGCTGCCGGCACCGTGAACCGTAAAATCTTGGGGACCTTTCATTGGAACCATAAAGGCCAACATGCTCAGTATGGCCGGGAATTGCTATTGCCGTTCGACATTACCGCCGATTTCCACAACTACAAGCTCACGTGGAGCCCCACCGAAATCCGCATGTACTTCGATGGCCAAGAGTACATGGTGTTCGATACGCGGCCACTGCCAGTGTTCCAGAAACGCTTCTACTTTGTGTTGAATTTGGCGGTAGGAGGGAATTTCCCCAATATCCATGATCCCAATGGAATTACGGCGCCTTTACCGGCTCAATTGCTCGTTGATTATGTGCGGGTTTCTCGGTGAAATTGGTCGTAAAGCTCTTTGAATTTGCAATAAATTTAACTTGATTTCTCGACTGTTGTTTGTCTCCTTCCACGTATATGGCATACGTATGGGAGAGTGGACTTGTTTGACAACTGTTTGCTCAGCCGTTGAGAACAAAAGCTACGTCAAATGATGGAGGAAGTATCATCGTTTTTTTAACGTCTAAATTGTTCAACGATTCTTGCCGGAAGGTTGTAGAAGACGACAAATCAGACGTACGGCCACAATCATCAAATATTGACAAAAAGGAAGTGTCCTAAAGAAACCGCGGGCTTCCAAAACGAGATGTCACCGTAAACACGCAAAATTTTTACCACATTTAGCTACCAGGGGAAGTACTCCAAGTGCGACGCTCAGATTTTCTTTAAATTTTGCAGACTCGTCGCGTGTGGACTAGATATCAATTCCTGAAAGTTGTAGCTCGCGCTTTGCGGGCGTTGCCGAGATATTCAGCGGTCTTTGCGGCCGAGAGAGCACGCTAAACGTGGAGAGCGGTCAGAGAGAAATCGTTTTTTTGGCCATAACTTTAGCAGTTTCGTGCGGAAAAATTTGATTTTTTTGTAGAAAAATTATTCTTTACGGTAGAAATGGCCATGAAACTTTTCGTGCCGAAATTCGGCAAAAAGTCCTAAATTTTCGCCGACTTTCGATCTAAAAATCTCGGTTGTTTCTGCAAAGGGCGGGATAGGATTCTCACATATATCTTAGAAAACATTATTCTAAATTTATGCCAAGTTTCATCAAAATCTGAGCGTCGCACTTGGAGTACTTCCCCTATAAGTAAATATACTAAAATGGGCAGGTCATATATAAAATTTTTGGCCTTCTTAGTTTACTATAGGTGTACAGAGATGTTGCCATATTTTCCTATAATATTCAGATGAGATTTCTTGGCGCTACGAGCTTTCGAGTCAGCAACAGTTCAAGTCAACGATACTATGGATCGTTTGCCGTTGTATGCAATGGGGAGGCTAGGAGAAGGCTTAATTAACAGAAACAATAAGCTTAATGGGGTCCTAGGATAGCTTATCACCTACTTTGAGGTATTTTTAATTTGCTCAAGTTCAATAATTTCTCGGTAAAAGTTACGGATCTTCATTTTTCGCACCATATTTTGGTGTTTCATATGTTACAATAACCCAGGGTAAAGAAAAATATCTTGCAACACGTACTACACCTATTTTTATACTCTTTTGAATAGCTGTAGTACACGTATAACCAACTAGCCCAACGCATTTTCCGATGTCCAAAAACGACCAACAGAATCTGCTCTGTCTTTTGAATGAGATGAAAATGAAGATGTGGGGGAATATTTTTTGTGTCTTCTGTCTTTGAAAAAGCATGAATCACCTTGAAACTTTTTACAACAACTCATCAACTGATGATTTAAAGGTCATCATTTTTTAGCAAGATTTTTTTAGCCTTATTTTTTTGGCATGCCAAAAAAAAATAATATGGTAAGGGGGGACCAAGGCGAATTAAAAAAAAAAATTTCAGCAAACAAAAAAATTGATCGTTAGGTGCCCTCTGCGCAAAAAAATCAAAAATATCATGAATCACATACTATCTTCTTCGAATTTGATTACTAACTCTACGCTACGCCCTATGACAGTTCGAAAAAAAATGAAGAAAGACACGAAAAACTGTTTGCCCAACTGTGAATCCCGGTTCCAAGTATTCAGAATCCCACAAAATTCGACTTCGAATTCCGGTTACATTTCCCTGAGCAAACACAACTTGGCTATATAAACTTGAGCAATTTTCGCTCTCAATATCATTCGCTGGCCTTTGCAAGGATGCATTCGATTGTGGCTGTCGCGCTACTGGTCTCCGCAGTGAGTGGCAAGGTGATTTGGGAGGACGACTTTAACACTCTGGACCGGAGTAAATGGAGCTTCGAGAAGGGCAACAACAATGGGTGGGGAAATGCGGAACTCCAATGCTATACGGACAGCAATCAGAACGTGAGGGTGGAGAATGGACACTTGGTGATTGAAGCGAGAAAAGAGAACAAGGACGGATGCGCGTTCACGTCGGCCAGGCTGAAGACTAAGGGCAAATTCGAATTCAAGTAGGTTTTTAGGCATGTTGTGGCCAGAAAACAATGATATTGCAAGGAAAAGTGCAACATCAGTCTGTCGGGGAAATAATGAGCACTCAGTCGCATTGAAAATCGCTCGACCTGCGCATTTTAATATACGAGTACCTAGCTGACTATAGCAGAAATTCCTTGTATGTCATATTGTTCTGGAAATCCGCGGTTTTTTAACAGTCTGTCGGGGAAATAATGAACACATTAAAGAAATCGCATCGTCGCCGAGAAAATAAATTGTGTCGAGGAAAAATCAAATTGCTTTTCACTTCAGCGACGTGATTGGCGTAGCGAAATTGTGCTCATTATTTTCCCGACAAGTCGATATTCACGACATATCAGTTCGTCGCGAAAATAATGGGGATTTTTCGCACCAAAGTTTCTCATCTCCGGCTGCGGCAGCCAAAGCGATGCTGGGTGATTCCAAAGCGCGACAAATCTATAGTATTTTACCGACAGACTGATAAGATCAGAGCTAAAAAACATGTCTGACAGCGAAAAATGAAGTGCCTTTCGACATGCCTAGAAGATTTCATATTGATTTAGACATCAGATGATGACCTAAAGTAATATCGATTTTACTAACGATTCACATCAGCAGGGGTTCTAGATTTTATAGCAGTAGAAGCTACATGAAGCCAGCTTTTATTTGCCATATAATTCTTAGGGTTACCTTTCTCGCTACTATCGCTACAGACCAAAAGTTAAAGGACTATCTTGGAGTTTAAGGATATGGACTAGAAGCATTTTCCCTGCCCTCTTGACCACAAAAAGCTGTTCAAAATCCCTGCCACAGCTTCTGTATGCTAACTAAATCATCATAAACAAGTTAACCTTTTCAGATTCGGCACCATCGAAGCCAGAATCAAGCTGCCGAACCTGCGAAACGGCCTGTGGCCCGCGTTCTGGATGCTCGGCGCCGAGTCCGATACCTGGCCCGACCAAGGCGAGATCGACATCATGGAAGCGGGCGTGGCGGACGCGATTGCCTCGGGCAAAGTGAATCAAGAGATCCTGGGAACGTTCCACTGGAACAGCAATGGACATGCCCAATACGGCCGCAACTTGGTCCTGCCCAACGACATCACCACCGACTTCCACATCTACAAAGTCACTTGGAACCCGAACCAAATCCAAATGTTCTTCGATGGAAAGGAGTACATGACATTCAACATCCAGCCGCTGCCCGTTTTCCAGAAGAAATTCTACTTCCTTCTGAACCTGGCGGTCGGCGGAAACTTCCCGAACATTCATAGCGCCGGCGGCATTACCGCGCCATTGCCCGGACAAATGCTGGTCGATTATATCAGGGTTTCACAGTAGTGGTTGCAAAGCTTATTTATTGGGGTTTCGGAATAAATTTTCATTTTCAAAGCTTTTGGGATTTTCTGGGAAATAGGTCATTATGACGGATGATTGAGAGGAAATATACGCGTAATTTTTATTTTTGACGACTTCCCAGGTCATTGTTTGACTTTTTGAATTTAATTTCAAATTTTTTGAAAATCAATAATTTTTGTGACATTTCGTCACAAATTGGATACGCGTCAGAAATACTGTATGAATAGGTCATGATGACGGATGCTTGAGAAAACAATTAATTTTGATTTATGACAGGTCATTTTTTTGACTTTTCGACTTGAATTTCAAATTTTTAAAAAATCAATAATTTTTGTGACATTTTTTCACAAATTGGATATACGCCAAAAAGAGTGTATAAAATAAGCAGATTGCTTCTGACGAGGTAGAAAATCATAGCTAGACCAAAAATTAACTTTACTACTGTAATAAATATCAAGTTACGGTAATTTTTTCGTATTACCGTAACCTTTACCGTCTATAAAAAAACTCATGGGGTTTGTCAAAAATGTTCTTTATAGTCACTCATACACCTCCATAATCATAATTTCATGTATCCATAAGGCCGATAACCCTACTGTAACATCAATTTTTCCCCTATACTTTCCACTACCGTAACCCAAAACCAAAAATTTCAAAGAAAACGTAAAAGAAAACTTACAGTGGTCTTCATAATGGATTGGCTGGTACTTTTCGGTGACAACGAGCGTCTCACAAGCTTGCCTTGCTTCTCCGTTACGATCGCGACTTTTATAGCGGACGGCCGGGCCCACGGTTGATATGTCAGGTGATGGGGGCGGAGCTAAATACAATTGCAATTATCGTACTCTTTGGCTTCTATTTCACATCTTTTTTTGTAATTTTTAATCGTGTAAATCAATTTTTGTTGGGATTAAATTGCTTCGGTACGGCTTCATCGGCCTGATATTGTTTTAGAGAGTGTGCAGAAGACAGAGGAGTTGAACGTATTTTACCATAAAAAGGAATGTGAAAAATAAAGGGGAGATTTTTGCATAGCCTATTACCTAAATTTTTTAATTTTACTAAAAATTTTTAATTTTCAAAAAAAATTTTTTTTAAGTTTTCCGTATTTTACATTAAAAAAATCATTTAAAAAATTATCCAAAAAGCTCCTTCAGGCAATTAAAACTCAATCTACGAAACGCTTTTCCAATTTTTACTCAAAAACATTCGATTTGATTATCGACCAGTCGATTCCGCCAACCAGAAAAATTTCTCCTTTTGAGGCTTCAGTCTCAATGTTTACAACATCCAAAGCCCCAAAAATTAACAGGACAATTGAACCCGTGTCTTTTTGCGTAGCGCCCAATGGCTTCAGTACTGTTGCACGGTGTGGGCTTCGGCAAAAGTCACGGAAGATTTGCAGACGTAATAAATCTTTGCTCGATTGTACGGTTTGTTACATTGTAAAAAAACTATCAGGCAGAAACAGCATGAAAATCGTATTTTTTCCGATTTCCACTGCCAAAAATTTCAAAAATTCAAATTTCCCGCCATTTTTTGGCATTGTGTTTCAAGCTGGCAAACCATCAAATTTTCATTGTAAAAAAGCTATCAGACAGAAGCGATACGAAAATTCTGATTTTTCTTGAATTCCACTGCTAGAAATTTCAAAAACCCAAATTTCCCGCCATTTTTGGCATTGTGTTTCAAGTGCTAAAAATATCGAATTTACATTGTAAAAAAATTGATGACCAGAGACAGTATGAAAATCATAATATTTCTCAGATTAAACGGCAAGAATTTTCAAAAATTCAAATTTCCCGCCATTTTTGGCATTGTGTTTCAAGCTCCCAGAAATCGAAATCCAGTTGGAATTGTTGTCTTAACTACAGGACTACAACTCCTGAAGCATAACTCGGAAGCTGTACTTCTCGCAATTCCCCATCTTACCTCAAAATGAACCCGTTTCGCGGGCGAAACCACTTGAACCGTGTCGTTGGACATGTCCCGCGTATAGTAAAACACGTCCATCTACAATTCACCGGCACATCTGCTGAAAAGTCGAGGTTTACGGCTCGCTTTTAAACGCATTTACGTTGTAAATCTCGAATCGAAGCGCCTCAAATCCGGTCCTAGCGCTGACGACACAGCCGAAGCCCTACATTAGGGATAATTGAAGAGAAACAAGTGCAAATGTAAAAGACAGCAAATGTAAAAATAGGAAAAATAATCCGGTTTCGTGGAAGCTTCCAGAAGTACGTGAAATTTATGACCCGCGTTTTGCAGAAACAACAAACTTATTGCAAAAATCACGTACATTTTTGTCGATATTCCCCTTGAACCGGTTTATTTCCCCCCAAAAAACCGTAAATGGCCATTTGCCACCCCATAAAAATGGCCAAATACGGCTTTTTATGCGGGTTTTATTGCGCACCGAACTCTATTTCACATATTGAGAGGCGAAAACAAAAGGCTATAAGTGGAATACGGAAGCGGGTTTATTTTAAACTGCGGGGGATGCATCCCCTTTTTTGGAATGGGGAATAAACAATGACGGGAAATGGGGGTATTAATGCCAAAATAAGTTCCCGTAGGAGCTTGTAGCGCCGAAATATCGCAATTTTAAGGAAAGCACTTCTATGGGTATATCAAAAAATGTGGATCGTTACAGGTGGACAGCTTTTTTTTGTGGAGTCGGTAATTTCTCTATATGTTGAGAGTTTATAAGGTTTTATTGGGGAAAGGTAGGACGCAGATTGCCTATTTTATTTTTTCTGAAAATGCCAGTTTCGGAGTAGTTTTTGAGTAGTGAGATTTCAAAAAAACCGGGCCGGCGTGGACCGGGCCGGGCCTAAAAATCGAAGCCCGGAGTCGGGCCGAGAAATTAGTCGGCCCGGCCCGGGCCGGAAAATTTTGCAAAGCCCGGCCCGCAGCCATGCCTAGTAGTGGGGTTAAAATACGAATGGAATATTTCTTTGTTTTTTATTTGTTTGCCAAAAAAATAGGGTTTTTTTGACAAGCAAAGCACTTTTATGGGGCATGGAGTTACAGGTCGAGAAGTATATCAAAAATCTCAAAACTTTTCTGATTCAGAATATGTAAAAATTAGCTGCCCAATTTTGGTTTGTAAGGGCGAAAAACCCCTCAGAACTTTACTCGCAACACTACGTAAACGCCTTTTTGACCAAGTTTTTACCAATTCAAGAGCTTTGTTTTGAGCTAAAGTAAACACCGACATCTTGACAAGCCTTACAATATCAAATTTGATTACTACTACACCGAGTAGTGGTTCTAGAATAAAAAAAAGGAAAAATGTATTTTGCCACATTTTTCGATACTTCCCGGATGCAAAATCATACATTTTTTGCGGATTCTGAGACCGTTATTTATCCCATCTTGAGGCCTACTATCTCCCTAAAACATCTCCAGACTAATGGTGTTTGAGAAGTTCGTTGAACTGTTAGAGATTTGTTTTTTTTTCTCACGGGTCTCAGAGGAAATTAGGACTCACCAAGACGGATTTGTCTTCGTCGAAAGCAAATAAAATTTGGATACAACAACGATTGTCTGTGTTCCTCTACGTTAATGGGGTGAAGAACAGACAAAAAAATATATTTCCTCGAAAAGTACGTTAATTTGCGCCTCAGCGTAGCCTCGAGAAATCGTCAACGGAGGCTTGGCCAAATTTCCGGCCACATATCAATCCCTGAAAATTTTAGCTCGCAATTTGCAGGGGCAGCTGAGATATTCAACGATCTTTGCGGCCGAGAGAGCACGTGAAATGCGGAGAGCGGTCAGACAAAATCCCTTTTTAGCCGTATCTTTGCCAATTTCGCGGGGAAAAAATTGATTTTTTATGGAAACATCACCCTCTACGGTAGAAATAAGCATGAAACTTTTCATGCCAAAAAGCGCAAAAAATTTTCACATTTTTTGCCAAGTTTCGACCAAAAAATCTCGGTTGTTTCTGTGAATTGTAAGCTAGAAGTCTGGCATATATCTTTAAAAAGTTTTATCTAAATTTTCACCAAGTTTTAGTGATATTTGAGTGTCGAAAAGCTACAAATTTAACGACAAGTACAATATAAAAATATATCAAAATGTAATACAAAATTATAGTCTAAGATTTTCGAACTATCTTTGGTCGATGAAAATTATTTTTTTTTTTTGATTTTTTCATAGAAAAAATGAAATTTTTAGTTTCGTTTTCTATAAAAAAAGTTGTCAAAAAGGTTTAAAAAAAGCTCTAAATAAGGCCAAATTTGGTGTCAAAAATAATCCACAGCAATATACAGACTGTTATTCAAATTTTGGCAATAGTTATTGAGCTACAATCTACTTAAAAAATTGACCAAAACTGATCAAAAATTTATGAAAAAGTCCAAAGTTCCATTAAAAAAGTTGCCTAATCCGAATAAAAAACGGTAGAGCCATGAGGTTCTTTCACAGAATCTCCACTGAACCGAAACGTTTCTTTGGCCTCAAGAAAGCAGGCCCTATTCGTCACCACTCGACAAATCCAACTACCGTAAAGAGTAGGCTTTACTCCCCCCGAAATAGACAATCTTCAAATTTTGGACCCAATTTTGAGGTATATAAAACGGGAGAAGAATGGCGGGGAGGATGCGTAAGTAGACGCAAAAAGAATAACAAAGAACATTAGAGGCCGAAACGAGGTTTTTTTTCCTTTTTTTCGTTGCTATGCATTATGGAGACATGGATAATATAGTGCTAGATACTCACGGGAAAATATTCTTTTTGTTAGCCACAAATTTGGAAAAAGGTCACGAGATTTGGAAATTTCCGAATTGAGGGAATTTTGCACAGTGCGGAAGAAAATTGAGCTTTTTTAATTGCACTGTGCGGTGATAAAAACAAGAGGAAAATGCTGTTGCACGGTGCGAGTCAATTATAAAGAGAAAAAATCGTCTGCACCGTGCGAGTCAGAAATGAAGAGAAAAATTCGTCTGCACCGTGCGCGGCCAAAATGAAGAGAAAACTTCGGTTGCACTGTGCGCGGCCAAAATGAAGAGAAAAAATCGTCTGCACCGTGCGCGGCCAAAATGAAGAGAAAAATTCGTCTGCACCGTGCGCGGCCAAAATGAAGAGAAAAATTCGTCTGCACTGTGCGCGGCCAAAATGAAGAGAAAACTTCGGTTGCACGGTGCGGACGGGAGAACAGGCTAAAATTCGCTCTGCACTGTGCGAAAAATAAGAAATTTACAATTTACCGGCTAAACCAGCAAAGATTTACGAAAAAATTTTTAATGCATAAGTTTAGGACATGGAAATAAGGAAAAACGAAGAAGTAAAATTGATTTGCACCGTGTATTCAAAAAAAAATAGACGAAAAATTTGTTTGCACTGTGCGAAATAGAAAACACTGAAAAATTTGCGAGCCAGTGAATAAAGTTTTGGATTTTTTTTGTAAAATACGTGTTGGTAAGCTTGGAATATCTTCAAAATTATAGGTTGATGATAAAACGGCCGTTGAGATTTTCAAAAAATGAAGAAATTTTTTGTTGCACTGTGCAGACTTCGAAAAATCACAAAAATAAACACAGTAGTCCACATTATTTTCAAGCCAAAGAACCTCTGTCATTTCACTGGTTTTTAATTTTGCAATTTTTTAGATACCAATATTGCAACATTTCTCCATACCATCCCACAAACTTTAAATTATACTCCCGTAGGCCCAATATAGGCCAAAGGTGAGGAGTAGTTTGCACAAAACGGCGTAACTTCACGTCAGCGGCCAAAAAGAGGCCCAACAATTAGGAAGAAGTTCAACTTTGCATCTCTTTTGTTGTGGAAAAACCAAAAATTGAAAAAAAAATTGGAACATCAAAAAGGAAGTTGAAATGGACAAAGGGAAATCTATTTCTGCATTGTATTACTAATTAGATTGTAATTGAGCTTTTAAGAGAGCTTTTTGAAAGTTCACGTAATAATTTTTGACCGATGAATATTGCACAGTGCAGATCTTTTACACTCGAAAATGCCGTTAAATCTCAATAAAACTTCAAAAAAAATTGAATTAAATTTTTTCTAAGGCTTACGCAAAATTTTTTGCTCGCGTTATGCAGAAACGATCGAGATTTTTTGGTAAAAATTTCAAAAAAAAAATTTTCGATTTTTGACTTGGAAAAATTAGATGTTATTCTCTATGTATTGGACAATATTAATGCAAAGAATCAACTTTTTCCATGCGAAATTCACAAAGATATAGCCAATTGTTTCTCTGGCCACTCTCCTCATTTCTTTTACTCTCTCGTTAACGTCGTCGAATATCTCGGTTCACCCAGTAAATTGCTGGCCAAAATTTTGAGCAATTAATCTGTGGTGAATACGCAATGTATACGCCAAATTAGAAGGAAATTTGATTGTGAAATTTTGAGAAAATTAAATTTTTTATTTGCATAATGCGAATTCAAAATCATTTCAAAAATTTTAAGTGGACTCAAAATTAAGTTGCAAATCATTTCCTGCGCTCGCTTGTGATGCGTTCTTCACGCATTCGGCCATTCATCCCACTGCGGCTAAGACTTTGCGCACGTAAATAAACGCTCCTTTATAACGTCCCGCCAGTCTTGCAAAAAGACACTTGAAACGGAAGAAGCCCATATTTATTTGCTTTTCAATTCCCCCCACCTGAATCTGATATTATTTCTATGACAAAACCGACTGCTTATTTACCTATTGCGCCTGAACATTGAGGAATATTACACTTGTCATCACAATAAATTCGATGTGAAAATGTTGAGCGTAGAGCGCGCGAAAAGATTACATGACTATGTTCGACAATGGAGTACGCTGGAAGTTGTGCGGTTTATTTTGATCGCAATTATGTTCGTTTGCCTTATGTAAGTTATATTTAAAAAAAAAAATTTTTTTTGACTTTTTCAAAATTTTTGCGAAAAATGGATTTTTTTTGCACAAAATTTTAATGTCCTAAAGTTAATTTTTTCAATCCTTACTGTTTTAGCCGCTAAATTGTTAATTTTTTATTTTTCGCACAGTGCAGTCCGAATTTTAGCCTATTTTCCCGTCTGCACCGTGCAACCGAAATTTTCTCTTCATTTAGGGTTTGCACTGTGCGACGGCCTTTCTTTCTTGTTTTTGATGCCGCACTGTGCAGACGAATTTTTTACTTGTTTTTGCTGACGCACAGTGCAAAGCCATTTCCCTCTTGTTTTTGATGCCGCACCGTGCGACGGCCTTTTTCCCTTCATTTTGGCCGCGCACAGTGCGAACGCTCGCAAATCCTTTCTTCTTTTCTTGTCGCAGCCGCACTGTGCAGCCAACAGTGTAGCCTAGTTTCGACGGTGCACAGTGCAGCCCAAATCTTAGCCTGTTTTTTCCCACGCACAGTGCAGAAATCACTTTCTTCCCGAATACAAAAATATATTTGCGTTTTCAGGATAATCGTGATTCTCACTGTCTACATAATTCTCCAGCTCGCATTTGTGGCCGACACCGCCACGGAAAACGTGGCAAAAGGGCCGCTGGGACCGATTTTGGTCAAATTGTTCCCTGTAAAGCATGAGTAATACAATTTTATCGGGTCAGACTCAACATTCATCAAAAAATTTTTATTCATTTTTCCAAATAAAGCCGTGAATAGTCGTCTTGACATAAAATTCGATGCCCTTTTACGAAACATTGATCTCCAACACAGAATCTGGTCTTGCATTCGAAGCAATCGAAACAGTCGACGTGGAATCGATGCGAATCCACTTTGATGATCCACTCAGTCGGCGCAATTGGGCCTTCACATCGTTCGCAGAAGCCCCAACTACCGTACAATCGCATGTAATCGTTGAGGCATAGGACTAAGCGATCTCGATGATAGAAGATTCGACTAATCTCTGCGAGTACGCCATTGCAACAAGAGCACTGTAAAATTTTTGTAAGACCTTTGGAGTCATTGTGAATCAAGATAATGTGTTTCCAAGTGATTTGGAGGATTTTCAGGTTTTCGTGGTGGGACCCAAAATTATGAAAAATTGTAATATCTAAATCAAATGTAATGTTATTCGATGCTAATGTAGCTGATGACATATTCTAAACTCAACTGCAACTTTGTGGAGCCCATTTTGAGTCCCACCACGAAAACCCTGAAGATCAGGGAGACTTGCTAAAATATCGCCAAAACATCCTAGAATTGCTAATTCAGCAAACCACCGTAACTTTCAAGTCAAATAAGCAAAAATATCAAAATTTTGGCGACTCACCCTCAGGCAATCATCATGAAAAAACCTCCCGATCGCACTCAAAGCAAATTGCTCTCGGATTATTTGATGGCAAACAGCGCATTCCATTGCAAAAATAAATGTCTCGTCTAATCCAATCTCTCCCTTATGCCGCCGATCCTAATAGTAGATAGTGGATTTCTGGAGTCTCATTTTCGGCCGCAAAATGAAAATTCCTTATCAAGATTGGCGATTTGAGAGGCGTGGGCTTTAATTGGTACATGCAAAACGAGTATACATTGTCCTTGGGGGACTACGGAGGAATTAAAAAACAAAAATAGAAAATTTGAGGGAAAAAAATTGGCTGATATTATCGTTGATGATCAAGTACAATATATCAGATCAAAAAAATAAAAAATTTATTTCATACAATTCATAAAAGTCAAAATGAGTCATTGGAACCTAATCTTGAGTCGTCAATATCAGAAAATACCGTATTTTACCGTTTTCTCATTCCCGACCTGCGCCCTATGTTCTGCCGGCTGCAATTTTCATCGACGGAAAACTTGGCCAAAATTGCCAACACGATTAGTCGACGCTAGCTTTACGACGATTTGTTGCACAATTCATCAACAGACTCCACCGAACACGTGTGTTCATTGGCGCTGCACAATGAGCCAAATTACATCGAGCATTGGGCATGCTGCGCGAGACGTTGCGATGGTAATTTTTGTCGTTTTGTATCTAAATTTAGACGTAAAAAAGGTGCTTGCAGCAGTTTTATGCCTTTTTTGAGCTGCTAAAGCAAATTTGAAGTCGCCGAACGCTCTCTTTTGTGATTTTCAAGTGCAATATGTTGTACTAGACAAATTCTACGAAAATTTGAGGTTGGCGTTGTGAGACTGCCGTCATCGGGTGTCTCTTGGATTTATTTGGGTCTAAAGTTAATTTTGCATTATTTTCAGCACATTCAACACGACTGGCATGACGCATGGGTTACGCAATTTCACGGAATGATGAAGGATCAGGTAAGATTTATATTTGGAGTTCTTCTTGGTGCTTAGAGTGCAAAATACGGTGTTTTGCCTGATCGTCATGCTTTTATGGCATTCTGGACCAGTATTTGGCGTCATTGCGAAAATTTAGGGCGAATCTTCTTATTCATGTATCACTATATAAATTTATCGCTTTCAGTGCATTGGCGATTACTTCAATCGATTCCGTGGATTTCTAAAGGACGAAGACGCTAAGCCCCAGCTTTTTCACACAGAAGTCACTGGATACGGAGTAAGTTTTACCTTTCTTTTGGTTTTTTTGATCTTAGTGTCTAGTGGAACATAATTTCTGAATCTTTCGGTCTTGATCCGTGCTAACTTGCTCATGATAGGGTACATTTCTTCCGCCAAGTCCCGAACACGAGTCATCTTCCTCCTGCACGCCCACTCCACAGTCCTCCTCTCATGACTTTGAACATTCAAATGAAGCCGACTCTTGCAGCCTGACCCTGATTACAGAGGGTTCCAAGAATGCAAAGCTAGCGAACGACAGTTTTCAATTCCAAACACCAAAGACTACAAAAACATCCAAGAATACGAACAGAAGCCAAAAGAGGCAAAAATCGGTGAAGCAACCGGCAATTATTGAAGTTAAAGTGAGTTTTCTTATTTTTTCTTTGTGTTTTTGGTGTTTAGAAATAGTGTTGGATTCTGTCGAAGGTCTTGAGTGCAAATTCATCCCAAAATTTTTTGAGTTTTATAGTTTTTTGGCCACGTCCCATCAGATATCTAAAGCAAGGAAAATTTTTTGAAAACCTGGTGTTTTTCCGCATTCCTATGCGTAGAAAAGATCTGTACTAATATTTCTGGGTTTAGGGACCGAGATACGCCTATAGTGCTCAACGTTTGACCCTTCGTTCCCATCAGATTACCAAAAATAAGGTGGTTTTGAGAAATCTGACCAAAAAGTCAAGTGGTCCTCGCCTTTTCCAACCCAAGAAATTCTTGAAATTTAACTTCTCATTCTAATAGCTCTCTTTTATATACTAACATCTTTTTTTAACGATTTTTCATGTGTATAAATAGTCTTTCTTTCACCTTACCAGTAGCCCTCATAGTTTTATAACTGGTACGATTGGGGAAAAGGACGATTGCGGAAACCGAAAAGTATTATTTTTCTTCGATGCAAGTGTGAAATTAGGATAATCGACGGTGGTGATTTCGAAAATGACATTCATTTTTTTTACTTTTTTCCTTAAGTAGTACTGTAAAGTAGTAATTTTTTGATTTTTTTTCATGAATACTCGATTTGGGGGTTTTCGATGATGCTGATTTTTAAAAAAAATGAATAACATTTTCAAAACAGCACCATCGAAAACCCCCAAATCGAGTATTTGTGAAGAAAAATCAAAAAATTACTACTTTACAGTACTACTTAAGGAAAAAAGTAAAAATCAAAAAAAAAAATTTATGTCATTTTCGAAATCAGCACCCTCGATTATCCTAATTTCACACTTGCATCGAAGAAAAATAATACTTTTCGCTTTCGCCAATCGTTCTTTTCCCCAAAGGGCCGAATCCGAGTTTTTATCGAATAAATATATTGTAACCTACGAGAAATGTTGGATAATTGACGAGAATGATAACAGAGGGTCTAGCTTTGTGGCTCGAGTGAAATTTTTGGGAAAATTTTTCCGGGATCAACTTTTTTTTGCAATTTATATTATCCATGTTGCAGAAGAAGAAACCGGTTGAAGAGGTGTGCCGAAAGCCCTGGTATCGTTGGGAAAATGACGTCCGAAAACTCACCGCCATGCTGAATGTTCCCGCACCTCGAGATGGCCCTCGAAGATATTACAAACTCTTCGAACGACACAATAATGAGGCCATTCAGGTAATCATGGATACTGTCATTTAAAAATTAATGTTATTTTGTTTTGTATATATAATAAAATGATCATTGGACATGCAGAGAGCGATTGGTATTGGAATTCCTCGACAATTTCAGCATTTTTTTTTCTACCTAGTACAACATCAGACCTCAACTACAACATCGAATAACGTCGATTTTTTAGCGCTTTGACCAAATGCGATCCCCATTCACTGTTTCGAACCTCCCAATGGCGGCTCCTCCGCAATACCAAGCGGGCCCGTTGTACAGCCCCATCGTAGCGCCCTATCCACCAGTCAACATCCGCCTTCCATAAGCTTCACATTGTTTTGTTTGTGTTATGTTGTCATTTTCATCTGTTGTGGATTTATAAAACAAACTTATTTTGTAACGAACGGCCATTTGTTTCCGATTTTGGATGAGTTTTTGAAGGAATTTTATATTGCACTAGGCAGCTGATACTGATATATGAATTTTCTAACTTTTTTAGCAAGAACTGGAAGACAGATGATGGGAAAAAGTGGTTCTCGACGGTTAAAACGAAGCTGTTGACGTTGTCCGTATTTTACAAAAGAAATACGGTAGTTTGCTTACGCCCCACCGCGAAAACGTTGAATGCCAAATTGTGTTGGCATTCTGTTTCTTCACGTTTTTTCTCTGCTTCTTGTCGCAAACCGAAAGATTAGCAGCTAGTTATCGATAAAACAGAAAAGTCAACTAATTTATCGACCGGTCGACTTGACCATGGACGACCGAATGGAGTTTTCGGCTGATGAAAATGCGCACGTCAGTTCTGAGTGTTGTTGATGGTCGTTTCGATAAATTTCGTATTAGAAATGGGGGTAGCTCTTTGGAGATTTTCGCCGGACCCTCTTTTGTTGTTCTCTTTGGCCGTGACAGTGTTTGTGATGGTGCTAATTTCATTTTTTTTCTCTTTTCGATTTCGGTTAATTTTATCCGCTTTTGACCCCGTTTGAAGGCCGGAGATTTCGTTCCAAAAAGGCTGTGAGTAATGTGGAAATTTTGGAGAAAACGTGTGGTCAAATACGAGAAAGTGGGTAAAGTTAATTGCAGGGCATGTGTAGATAAAAAAGTCGTTTATTTTTATCATGGATAAGGTCCAGGAAAAATTATTTTTCTCATCTAAACGAAGGTCATTTTATGCTTTTCTTTTTTGAACAAGTTAGTAAGGCCTTTAATCTTGCTTAGTAAAGGTTTTTAAATCAAGAAAATTCCTATTCTCAAGCCGAAAACCCGATTATATTACACATGCCCGCTAAATTGATATTGTCGCGTAAATCTTCTTAGAAGCGATTTTAATGTATAGTTTATGTTTGGAGACTGAACACCTTGCTTATTCTGTAAATATTTATTTTGTTCAAATTTCCATTTCCATCTTTTTATGCGATTGCAACATTATTTCGTAATTTTTAGAATTGTGAAACAGAAGGTCAAAACGGACGCTTGATACGAAACGAAAACATCCCAACGTATTCTCATACGTTAGTTGAAGGTGAAACGTAAGTATTTAGGTTATTTTTGCTTTGAGTTTTAGGTGTCTCGTCATGAAACTTTTTGATATTCCACTAGACGAAAATGCTCATAAATTTATACTCAGTTCCTCGAAATCACTCTAATTTTGCTTTGATAGGCACGGTTATAGTGCATTTTTGCTTTTGGAAAATTACTTGACCACTTTCAGTCAAAACTTTGCACAGAATCAAAGTTTTTGGACCCCTCAACCTTTTGACTTTGGCCAGAATTTTCTAAGCGACACGTCGCAGCCCAGAGGCTACAGCCATCAACGCCAACATTCCATAGCGACTGCCGAGCCGTTTATTGACTTCCAACCTCAAACCAGTCAATTTGGCCAATTCCAGCCAGCGGTTTCGGCCAAAGCCAACGGATCACAGCTAGCTCAATCTCAGAGTTTTATTGGGCAGAGACAGGTATGAATTTCGAATCATAATGTGTGGTTGGAGCCTTAAGAAGGTTAATGATGATGTTTGAGAGGTATCGGAAGAAAATTTTATATTATACTAGACATCAGATGCCAAGTGTAATATAATTTCTCCAAAATGTTGGCTTAGTTTTACATAAAATCTTTGTTGATTAGTAGCCAGTTCCTTAATCTACATTATAAATCAATTTGGCGACCTCCCCATCCATCTGAATAGTAGTTTTTATGAAAAAACAGGGCTTTCACCCCGGAAAAAATCGGCCATTGACCAGCCCGATCGGTCTTTGTGGTCAGAATGAGAGAGGAGGAAGCTGAGTGGAGAGCAGCTGGAGGTCAGATCGGCTTTTTGAAAGCGATCGAAAGCCCCCGCTCGACTTGTCTTTGTCTAAAATATGGTTTTAATGCGGGATTTTTGGAAAGTTTTGGGGATTTTTACGGGTTTTCAGGGATGATTGTGAGATTTTGGAGGGTCTTTGGGCTATTTGACTGTATGTTGTTTGCAAATTTCGAAGTTGCTATTGTAATCGTGATTTTTTTATTTGATTTTTAATGGGTTTTTGAATTTAAAATGCCATATTCTTTGGTGAAATGCCTTTGTTTAGGATTTTAGTCCAATATTAAGTCGTTTGGTTGGATTTTACAGCCAAAGTTTATATTACTTTAGCCGTTTTTGGCAAAATTTTAAAAAAATATGTGTTGTCATATACAGCTCTTTGCTGAAATTGCCGCAATCTGTACCTGAGGTTATCTCTTTTCACCCAATTTATCAGAAAAAGAGACAACGGGCTCAGGGAGAGATGTTCGGACAACAAATTATATTGTAGTAGATGAAGGTCTAAAGTAATATAAAATTTGGTCCATAAACTGTCGTAGTAGAAGCTAGTAGAAGATATCAGTGAATTCGAATAGTTGATGACACAGTTGAGACTTTTTTAGGCGGAGAATTTAGTTATTCTTCACTTTAATTATAGCTAATAACCCGAAAATTAGTGGTTTCATAGTAAAATAATGATGTAATAGATGAATGCATGATGATTTCGTACTCTATAGAGGACAATTGGACTATTTATACCGGTAAAAATATATATTTTTTTGAACTGAAAATTTTTATTTTTCAAAATTTGAACCAAAAATATTATCCACATTTTTTTTTCAAGATGCAATGTTAATAATGAGCAAGCCGAAAGCCCGCAAAGGTCGTGCTCGCTCGTTTAAGAAATGAAATTGAAACAAACAGGGATTTAGAACGTGACATTCGAGCCCTTACACATGCTGATTACATTTAAAAACGGGAGATTACAGTCCGAAAACTGGGCACGAAAACGTTTTGACAAGAACATTAAAGCGATAACATGTGATTAAAGAGGGTCTTAAGTTTGAAAATGCAGGACAAAGGTATTATGGTCCATTTTTGGAGATCCTGATACAAAATGGATAAAAGAAGGTGAAATTTGATGAAAAACAAGTGTTTTGTGATAAAATGGGGACTATAATTTTGTTTTGATAATAGTTTGGTTCTGGGAAATGAATATGAAGTCATGAGTTTTGTGGATTTAGCTAAAAAACATCAGAAAATTTGTCCTAAGGCGTTACGGCCTTACGCTTAAGGTTTTGATGATTTTTAGGCAAAGATTCATCGTTTTTGGATCTTACAGATGAATTTTTGTTGGTAAAATACGTTGAATTGCTTTTTTTGAACACAAAAATTGACGTCGTGATAAGAATTTACTAACTTTTTATATTATTTTAGCCAACTGATGGCCCAAAAATGAAAAAAATTACTAGAAATATAAATATTGTTGGATTTTTTTGTCAAAATCAAAGTTAACCGCAAATTACAGTGACGGCCCTGATCCAGCGGCAAAAAACGTACCATTTTGCATTCGCGAGGCATCAAAAAAGGTAGCAAAATGTCTTCCTCTCCAATTAAAAAGCTCCTTTTTGAAGAGCGCGGTTTTGAAAACGGAGTTCTTTCAGATGGAGAGGAAGGCCTTTTTCTACATTTTTTGATACACCCCGGATGCAAAATGTACGTTTTTTTGCCACTAAATCAGGTCCACCACTGTAATTTGCAATTAATTTTGATTTTGACAAAAAAGTCTAACACGATTTATATTTTTGGTGATTTTTTTTTCATGTTTGGGTCATCAGTTGGCTAAAATAATATAAAAAGTTGGTAAATTCTTGTCAGAACGCCAAGCTTTGTGTTCAAAATAGTCGTCCAAGCTCAATATTTGACAGTAAATTACCTTGATGTTTTGCCGCGAAGACATGTAAATCTAAAGGTTCATGACGCAATGAAGCCTTCAAGTATTTGGTACACCCTGTATAACATCTCTGCAAAATGAAATGACACAAAATCCCTGAAAGTTTAATGCACAAGTATAGGACTAGCTGCAAAGCGCATTAGAATATTCCAAAACGAACGGATTTTAGGGTTGTAAAACATATTGGATTCAAGTTTGGGATTAATTTGGCTGATTGTTTGGGGGTTTTCGGCGGAAAATGCGTTACTTTGATTTTTTTGGATGGCACGGAGTAGGTTGAAGGCCTTTAGTTGGAAATTAGTTTATTTTTATTGAGAAATGACTGAAGTTTGACCGGTAAATTTAAGGAAATATGCTTTTTTTGCCATGGATAATATAATTTTGTGGGATTTTTGTTTAGTCCATGGTATTATTTAACCTGATATGGGATGAAAAGGTTAGATATGGTCCGAAAAGTCTATTAATTTTTGGTATACCCCTTATTTGGCGTAATTGTGCTTATTTTTGCACATATAGCGCGGAACAGGATCCAGTGTTCAAAAGTGCTTATGATTGCGTCCGGGAGGCATTCGGAATACCACTAAATACCTCCCTCTCTGTCCGAAAATAGCGTTGTTTTCGAGAGTGAACGAAAAAGTTGCCCTTTTGGAAAGAAAATAGAGGGAACGAGGCATTGAATTCGTCCCCTCTTTCCAAAAGGGCAACTTTTTCGCTCTCTCTCTCATTCGAAGAACGCTATTGTCGGTCAGGGAGGGAGTTATTTAGCGGTATTCTGAATGCCTCGCTGGTGGAATCAGACGCACTTTTGACCACTGGATCCTGTACCGCGCTGTATGTGCAAAAATATGCACGATTACGCCAAATAAGGTGTATATCGAAAATTATTGGACTTTTCAGACCATATCTAACCTTTTCATACCATATCAGGTTCAATAATGCCATGGACTAAACAAAAATCCCACAAAATTATATAGAAGAGGGAAGCATTTTGTAGCATTTTGAATGCCTCGCGGGTGGAATCAGACGCCCTTTATAGCGCTGGCTTCTGTCCTGCACTATACTTAAATTTTGAAAAAAATGAATATTTTTGAAATTTGCAGCAATCCCTTCCCGAACGTTCAGTCCCCTACTACTACGTCGACCATCCTCCCCCACCCAAGCATCCCCATCTGCGAGGAATGTCCACCTCTCAGGTCGCCTCCTCATCCCATTTGAGGGCCAAAAAAGACGATCACTCCGCATTTCCGTCAACCTCCAACCCCCAAATGCTCTCGTCTCAACATCCGATGGACGTGAGCCAAGCGGAGCCGAAGAAGAAGGAGATTTACGTGTACTCGTCCCCGTTCAACTTGTATGGAATGGCCTGGTCCACCAGGCCGGAACCCGAAAATAAGTTCAGATTGGCGGTCGGAAGCTTCATCGAGGAGTATAATAATAAAGTAAGGGGTCTGGAAATCTATTTATAAGCAATTTTTATGAGAAAGAATTGATTTGAGACTGTCATTTTGCTGTTTTCAGCGAAATTTTGTCATGGTTAATATAAAAAATTTGATTTTTTATCAATTTTGTTTGATTTTTTGGGATAAAAAACGTTTATGATGACTAGTAATGGCATTTAGAAGAGTTTGAATGCTGAAAGTGAAGTTAAAATTCGAGTTTTTACATAAATATTGCTTTAGATCAGCTTAGTCCAACTTCGCGAGGATGTCGGTGAATTCAAGCACCTGGGCACCTTTGATCATCCCTATCCCGCGACGAAGGTACTCTGGATCCCGGACAAGAAAGGACGGTACCCGGACTTGATCGCTACCACCGGGGATTACCTTCGAATCTGGGCCGTCGGAGGTCCGCACGGCGCGGTTTTTGAGTCAATGCTTGATAATGTAAGTGAAATATGGGTTAAAACTTAGTCTGTTAGAGATGTGGAGAAATTTTGAGCCTTATAGCATGTTTTTTTTTGTTAAAAGCCTTTGAAAATGACATTTTTTGATACTTTTTTGAATTTGACCTCATGGATAATGTAATCTTTTTAAAATTTCCCCAATTTCAGAACCGCAGCTCTCAATATTGCGCCCCACTGACCTCAGCAGACTGGAATGAAGTCGAGCCGAGCTTGATTGCCACCTCATCCATCGATACGACTTGTACAATTTGGGAAATTGAGGTAATTTTTTGGGGTATTTTTTTGTTTTTACGTAAATTTTATCTTGTGTTTTTTTTGCTTGCAAATACGATTGTCGTTCGACTTTAGACGGGAAAACCCATCGCCGAGAGAAAACCGACCAAAGGAAATGTGAAGACGCAACTGATTGCACACGATCGGGAGGTTTTCGACATTGCATTCTCGAAAATCAACAGCGGAAAAGATGTGTTTGGCTCGGTGGGAGCGGACGGCTCGGTCCGAATGTTCGACATCAGACATATGGAGTACTCGATGATTGTTTTCGAAGAGCCAAATCGAAAACCGCTGCTTCGTCTGGCCTTCAATCAGCATGATCACAACTACCTGGCAACTTTTGCTCAGGATTCTCCGGAGGTACGTTAGAAGGCGAATTTTTTGAGTGAATTAGCAACTGTAGGTCTCTATGTGGCTGTCGGCAGCCATTTGAGATATGAATTTGGCGATTTTTTGAGTGAAAATCGAGTTTTTAAGACAAAATAGACCAATTTTGTCAAGTGTAATGTAAAAATGATAAAAAATTACCTTCTAGGTTTATATAATTGACATACGAATCCCGTCCATCCCCGTTGCCACCCTCAAGAACCATTGCGGAGCCGTGAATGCCATCAGTTGGGCCCCACATTCGTCTTGTCACATCTGCACCGTGGCCGAGGATAAGCAAGCGCTGATTTGGGATGTTCACAATATGCCGAGACCGGTGGAAGACCCAATTCTGGCTTATTCGGCGGCTGGAGAGGTAAGAATGAGCTAGGAGTTTGGTTTGGGGAAATTGGGTGGGTTTGGGCAGAATGCCAAAAGTCGTGGTGGGACCCAATGACAGATGAGATGTGGATGTAAAAATGAATGGGAAATAGAGGAAATGGACTGGGTATGCAGTTAAAAGTCTTTTTTGAGTTAATGGGGACGTTTTATACGCTGAAAGGTGTTTTTTGGAAAAAATTGTAACTTTTCTTTAATTTTGGGGCTGATATTAAATAATTGATTGTATTTCCAGATAAACCAAGTGGAATGGTCCTCGTCGATGACTGACTGGATCTCCATCAGCTACGGCAAAAAACTCGAGCTTCTCCGGGTATAGCCGCCTAGAATAAGGTCGCCGAGGCTCGGTAACCCCGCTTACCGCGTGTATCATATGGGTCGACGACAGGATTGAGTATACTGCCATCTATTCTTAGCTTTTTATCAACTTCATAACGAGTTTCGCCGCTTTTTTTCAAGATTTATATGGTTTTATTTGATCTAATATGGGTCCCGAAGGGAAATTTGTTGAGAATTTTATTTTTTGTTTGAATAAAGTTGGTTATGGAAGTTGGAGGATTTTTGAGGGTAATTATGAATATTTTTGGGTAAAATACGGGTGTGAAAATGTGTTTTTTACTAAGAAATTTTTCGAAAATGAAATTTTTTTTTGGTTTTTTATGTAAATGCCCTTAGGCAAGATAATAAAAAAAATTTTTTTTGCTGTTGAACAGATAATATCTTACAATTTTGAAAAGAAATATGTCTCAAACAAGAAAATTTTTTTTGCTCTAATTGCTGATATTGCACATGAGACATTCAGATGATCCTAATTTGTCTTGTATTCCGTGCGGAACACTGAGACACTTCAATTCGAATTACACTCCTCATTAGCAGATGTTTGATCGCCGACCCTGATCCTTTCTCCGATCGCCCCCCCCCCCTTTTTTCAACAGAGGCGGTATAAGAAGGCATTTGGCTCCTCGGACTATTTATCTGCTTCTCTTTGTTTCTTTTCCCCATCCGGTTTCTGTTGGCCATTTGACCCGGGCGATTTGCATAAACGACGAAGAGATTTTTTTTGCACAGTGCAAAACATTATAGCGAAAATGTTCTTTTTGCACTGTGCGGAGGGAAAGTTATTTTTTTGCACAGTGCAAGATGATTTTTTTTTGATGCACAGTGCGAACTAATTTTTTTTTTGCACTGTGCGAAGTAAACTATTTAATTTTGTTGCACAGTGCGGAAGATTTTTTTCACTTTACGGAAGGAAAATATTTTTTTGCACGGTGCGGAGGGAAAACAATTTTTTTGCACAGTCCGGAATAGAGCAACTTTTTGCACAGTGCGAAATAAACTAATTTTGTTGCACTGTGCGGAAGATGTTTTTTCACTTTACGGAAGGAAAATGTTTTTTTTGCACTGTGCGGAGGGAAAACAACTTTTTTGCACAGTGCAAAATAAATTTTTTTTGCACAGTGCGACAAAATTTTTTGCACAATGCGAAATGAAATAATTTTTTGCACTGTGCGAGATTCTTTTGGCATTTTGCGTAATTTTTTGCACAGTGCGACAGAATTTTTTTTGCACTGTGCGAAATGAATTATTTGCACGGTGCGGCAAAATTTTTTTTGCACTGTGCGAAATAGAGTAAATTTTTTGCACAGTGCGAAATAATAAATAAAATAATTTTTTGCACAGTGCGACAGAACTTTTTTTAGCACTGTGCGGAGGGAAATAAATTTTTTGCACAGTGCGAACTGAAAAATATTTCTCTGCACGGTGCGAAAAATAAAATTATTTTCTTTAATTTCAGAAATCGAAACCGGTGTGCTTCGATGAGTTTTTTTGCCTCTTGCATCGACCGAATTGAACCTTCCACCAGCCATGAAATCGAGGAGAGTGCAATTGATTTGAGGACTAAACGTGAGTACTGTAAATTAATGATACCATATTAAATTTTGAGATATTTTTTGTGAAAAAAACTGAAAATTATTTTGTGAGGCTAACGGCGGAGACATTTTATACGATCAAATGTGTCTTTCAAGAAAGTTTTAAAGTCGCTTAAAATTTATTTTTTAGGTTCGAAAATACAAATTCTTCACTCAGAAGATTTTCTGCTGTCTATTCTTTGATATTTGAGGGTTATTTTTCGGTTTCCCGATCAAAAATTATATTATCCATGACAAAAATTTTGATCAAATTTTAGCTAAAATTTAAAATTTGGACTTTAAGAAGGCTAATTTATGATACTAGACTATTCTTTTCTACTCTTACTTGTTTTTTGATCAAAAATTATATTATCCATGACAAAAATTTTGATCAAATTTTAGCCGAAATTCAAAATTTTTACTTGAAGAAGGCTAATTTATGATACTAGACTATTCTTTTCTACTCTTACTTGATTTTTTATCCAAAATTATATTATCCATGACAAAAATTTTGATCAAATTTTAGCCGAAATTCAAAACTTTTGGACCTGAAAAGAGCCGTTAATGTGTTTAAAATTCAATTCTACGCCACATCCTTTCCAATTTCAGGGATTCCCTACCATTCCGAGCAATTTTCGGCGCTCAGAAATTTCATCCATCAGGTCCGGAAGGAGCTGTATTCAACGCCCCTCCTGCAACGCGACTACCTCCCAAATCTCGGCTCGCACGAGTTCTCGCACGCAGCGAGGCGATTGTGCTTCGGTCCGTCGCATCCCATCCTCCAACAGCACCGTATTTTGGGCATCCAGACCATCGGCGGATACGGCGCCCTTCAAGTGGCGGCCCATTTTTTGGCCCGAAAAGTCCATCTGAACCGAATTTATATCCCACAACCGACTTGGGGCGAACATCACGACATTTTCGCATCCTATGGATTCCTAGTGATAGGGTTGGGGTGGAAGAAATGCGATGAAATCGGATGCGGATTCATTGAGGAGGTCCGAAATGCGGAGAAGAGGTAAAATAAAGTCGGAAATGGAAGTTGAAGCAAGAATTTTGGGTTAAAAAATATTTTTTATCAAATTTTATGAGTTTTTACGCAAGTTTCAACAGTTAAATCGTGTCTTTTTGAAAAAAAAACTTTCAAAGTTTAGTCATCAAAGAAATTTTTTTTTTTTTGAAAAAAGGTTATTTTGGTGTTCTAAACAAGAGAAAATGATAATTCAAAGCACAATCCGGAATTGGATTTTCGATTTTTCAAAAAAAAATAGAAAAAAAAATTTGCACTGTGCGGAGAAAAAGAGCTTTTAATTTTCCGCACAGTGCAGAAAAAACCCCATTTTGCACAGTGCATTTCACCGTTAGTTTGGTTTTCGCACCGTGCATCGAAATATCGCCGCGACACATTTCATTTTTTTTCAACTGCCTCGTCGCGATTTCGCTCAAATTTTTCCACAGTGCAAACGGATTTTTTGTGGTTTGCACGGTGCGAAAAGAGAAAAAAATGCACTGTGCGTTGGCGACAAGCGTGGGAAAATGTTCAAAATGCATTGTGCAAAAACAGCGTTTGTGAAGTTTGCACGGTGCAAAAAGAGAAAAAAATGCACTGTGCGTTGGTGCCAGCGTGGGAAAATGTTCAAAATGCACTGTGCAAACGGTTTTTTTTGTGTTTTGCACGGTGCGAAAAGAGAAAAACTGCACTGTGCGTTGGCGACAAGCGTGGGAAAAAAATTCAAAATGCACTGTGCAAACAGCAGTTTTCAAATTTGCACCGCGCAAAGTTCAAAATGCACTGTGCGAAAGAGAGCAAATGTCCATGCACTTTATGAAAATACTAATATCCGGAATTCAAATTCGGATTTTTCAAAAAAAAAAAAAAAAAAATTTGCACTGTGCAAAAAAATAAAAACAAAATTTTCATCTCCGCACAGTGCAAAAAAAATTTTTTTTTTTTGAAATTTCCAACAATCATCTTCAATTTTCCAGATCCGCGATTCTTCTCCAGCCCTCAGCACACAATCCGACCGGACGAAATCTCTCCAAATCCGAGTGGATGGAGCTTTTCGAGGTGCTGATTGAGAGAGAAATCGTCCCGTTGTTCGACATGGCCTATCAAGGGCTTGGCCAAGGCCTGGCGGAGGACGCGTGGCCAATCCGAGAGTTCGCCAAAACGGACCGCGAATTTTTGGTGGCCCAGTCGTTCGCGGCCAACTTTTATTTGTTCGGTAGGGTTACTGTAATTTTTTGAAAAAAATTTTGTTTCAAAAAAAAAATTTTTTTTTTGATTTTTTTATTTTTAAATACTCAAAAATCTCATTTTTTAATCGCCTCTTTTCAGACGAATCACTTGGCCATCTGATCTGCGGGATTTTGCCGAACCAACCGCAGAAAGTCATCGAGAATACGTACACAACTTTTGCCCGAATAGTCCAAGTTAAGTGGGCCAACCCGGCGTTTTTCGGATGTCGATTGGTGGCGGAGGTGTTGGAGTCGCCAAAACTCCTCGAAGAATGGAAAAATGCCCTCAGGGCGGTCAGAAATGAGCTCGACAATGAGAGAAATGCACTAAAAATGGCGCTGGAAACGCGAAAATTGGCTGGGCCCGCAAAATGCCTGGGGCAATCGCAAGGAATTTACGTTCAAATTGAGCTTCAAGGTATGTAGTTGCAGTATACAATTGAAATCTGAGCCTAATTTGAAGAGTTGGGTCACAAATTTATATTATGCTAGATAGACCGGAGACCAATTTCAGACGACGAAATTCGAAAGCTCCGCAGCGATCATAGAGTATATGTGGAAGAAAATGGATCGTTGTGCCTTGCCAACTTCAACAACACCAACAGATCGCTGTTTTGTGACGCTTTGGAACAAGTTTTGTCATCCAATTCCAATAACAATTACCAGGAAAATGCACCTCTAAATTGATGGCACTGAATAGAAAAATTGCGTCTAAATACCTCAAAATACCCATTATGTAATAAAATGTATCATGCATTATTCGATTTTAGTTTAATTGGCGATTTTTTGACAAGAATATTGCGGATGTCTCAAGTATAATATAAGATTCCCATTTTTTCTCTACGAAAATGTCTGGGAGAGCTAAGGAAGTTTCTCGTATTCTACAAAGCTCTTCGTTAGCTACGATTTGAGGCATTACAGATTATCCGGGCCTTAGTAATTCTAACATTATGACCTAATCTTCGCCCCTATGTGCAATATAATATTGTAGTCATTGTCATAGAAACCGACTAACCTTTGCAGGAAATATAACTTGAATAACAACGGATAATCGGTTTAGCACGGACAGAATCAGGCGACCAGACAATTTAGACCAAAAGTCACATTATCTTATATTATAGTAGACGCTGATGAAAATCCTGGTAAAAAATAAGTTTTTGCATGGCAATTTTCGGTGATTTCGCATTTTCTGAACCAAAGGCAGTCTTCTCCTGTCATCTAGCCGCATTTTGTACACAATTACCGCTAATTGGCTGCATAAGATACGATTTGAACGAAGTGTCAAAAAACCGATAAACTTTTGGCATTTCGTTCACACATGTCTGGAATAAAAGAAATTGCCTTTTGCACTCTTCCGAGGGTCTAGATACGTTTTTTTCTTGAGGGCGCGTGACGGATCCCGACTTTTTACATTACCATTGAACAATCCGAACTCATGCTGAAGTTGTTTTAGGTTCGGTCGATGCGCAGTTGTTTTGCTCGGTAATCCGGTGGAAACTGAAGAAACATTGGCGAGAAATCTAAACTATGATGAGCAGGGTGGGTTCTTCTATTTATTTTTTATTTGTTTTATTAGAATAGCTAGAAATTGGGCGAGTTTCTTCAAATTTTATTTTTTGTGTCATGTGCAATATAAATTTTCTCCAAAATGTGTCTTCAAAGCATGGGATTTTTTGTTTTATTGATTTCAGACTTTTCGCTTCCCTCGAGGGCTTAATCTTCCCAAAAACACTTTGAAATCCATGGAAAATTCCACGTTTCCCGCGATCCTCATGTTTAATATAAAATGTTTTTGTTTCAGCGCAGAATGAGTGCCAACGAGAGCTTAGAATCCGCACACCCTTCAGACAGCTTTAACGTCAGCTACTCCAGCAGTTCGTCAAACATGATGGAGACGATTTCCAGCCAGAACAGTCGAGTAACTGCAGTAACCTCTAAATTACAATGGAAAATTGATCAGGTGTGTGTTTTGGATATTTCTTTATTTGTTTTTAGGTCGTAGATGTCTTTGGAAATGTGTTGAAAGGCTTTTGGATGTTTTTAAAGCTTGTTTATGGGTTTTAAGATGAAAGATTTAGCGTTTTCTCAGCTGCTGGATGTACAAGACAGTTTAGGTATTTTAAATAGGAATTTTGCCCTAAATGATCTCTAAATTGGTATTCTGAGCTGCTCCATAAATTATTCTTGCGAAAAAAGTTAAAAGTTTTACGATAGGGCTATCGTTTTGTCAGAAATTAGCAAATCCATTTCACCTCCCATGTACAATATAACAATATAATTCATGTCAAAGATTTATGTTTTCAGTTTGAGCGACTGACTCGTCTGTACAGAAATAACAAGTCTATGGTCAGCGAGACGTTTTCTTCACCTTTGGCGTCAAATGTTGTTTGGGAGCTACACATTTATCCGAATGGGAAACGAGAGGAAGATGTTGGATTCGTTTCGTTCTTTCTTCGACAAGTTGGGTTAGCGGTGAGTCTGTGGGATGTTCGTAAAGTTTTGAAATGATTTTTGTTTGATTCTGGGGTCATGTTCGCATCTTTTGGCGAGCTTTTTGGATCTTCTCTAGTATAATATAATTTCACACCAAAATAAGGTAAAATTGTTGTTTACAGGACGGAGAAGCCCTCACCGCCGACTTCCAAATCTACGTGGTCGATCACACCGACAGGCCGTCGAATGTTTGCCGAGATTGTAAAGATTTTACCCATCAACAAGGTCGAGGGAAATTTCAAGTGGAAAGGGATCGTTTATTGCAATGTCTAAAGCTGGATGGGAGTTTGTATGTGTGTTGTGAAGTGGAGTACCTTCCAATGGGCATCTGCAAGTCGGATGAGGAACGACCGCCGTGGGAATTCACGGACAAAACCAGTGCAAGGTTAAAGGAGACGTTGAGGCGAATGTATGATGAAAGTATACTAACTGATCTCGAAATTCAGGTAAGTAGAGGTGTAGTTGTGGTCTGAAGAGATTTTAGAGACTATTTTGAGGGTTTTTGGATATTACACTTGTCGAAATTTGGCTGAAAATTTAATTTTTTGCTGGTTTATTAATTAAATTCTTCATTTTCAGGTGGGAAGTAAGTCCTTCCAAGCACACAAAGCAGTCCTAGCCCAAGCCAGCTCCGTTTTTCGATCAATGTTCTCAATAAACATGAAAGAATCCACTGAAGGCATATTAACCATCCCAGATTCGACTCCAGCTGCTATCGCAACGATGCTCGACTATCTGTACTGTGGCGTCGTTGATCAAGGAGCATTCGAGAAGCACACGGTAGACATTTTGGTCCTGTCACAGAAGTATGATGTCCCTGGGTTGAAGGAAGAGGCCGAAAAAATTTTATCAACCAGGATTACGGCGAAGAATTTCACGGAATACCTGGATTTGGCCGATGTCCACGAATGTTCGAGGCTTATTGCGGTAGGTGGAGGGGCTTTGGAGGTAATTCAACGGGTTTTTGAAGGTTTTGGATATTATTTTAGACAAAAGTTTTAATTTTTTTTGATTTTTCGGTTATTTTTTGAGGTACTTTAGCTGAAATTGGTTGTTATAGCGTGTAAATGACCTCTGTTTTTTTCAGGAGTGCCGTCACTTCTTGATCACAAATTACGAAGAGATTGTTGCATCTTCGGACTGGATGGCACTGAAGAAAACCAACCCCGAGTTGATCAACAAGGTCCTGGAAAAAGTTGTGGAGGACCGAATTGTCTACCCATCAAGAGCTCTGAATTGTAAGTTGATTTGATATGATTTTTTTTTAGTGTTTTAGGAGACTTTGGATATTATAGTAGGCATGGATGTGAAAAAAGCGATTTTTCATGGGGTTTTTATAGAAGTGTGTGGATATTAAGATGGAATAGGAAGTAGAATACTTATTTCGGATTGCAATGAACTTTTATTTTCAGCCTTCCGATCCCTGGATTATTCGGATTCCACCAGGGATCACCTTGGTCCCCCCTTACCAAAACGCCCACGTCGTCGATGCGTGCAGTGAAATGAAGTTGCCCATCCCATTCCAGTTCTTCCAACGATCAGAATACGGTTAAGCCATTAAATTAATTTTTATGAAATGTTTTTTTGTACACACAGATTATAATAAAACTTACATGCTAACCAAGTTTTGGCGAATTTTTTGTTTTTTTACAAGTTTTTTGCTGATGCAGTATCTTTTATATCGCATATAGATGGAACAGAGATAACGCTAGGAAGGATATGAATGTTATTTAGCAAAAAAGTAAGGTGCTGCGGAGGATCTATCTCTGATTTAGACATCAGATGGTGACCTAAAGTAATATCAGTTTTATTGAAGGATTTGTTGTTGAAAAAACTTGTGTCGCGGCGACATTTCCTATGCACAATGCAAAAATAAAAAAAAGAAGAATTGCACCGTGCAAAATGATGTGCTTTTGTGCACAGAATGTCTATACACTTTATTAAAATACTAGTATACTTGACAATCTACTGGCAATCTATTCCTTGACAATCTACGGGGCTCCGAGGATCTGCTTCACCTTCTTGACCACGTGGTCCTTGGTGGGCAAGGAGGCGGTCTCCAAGTTCAACGCATACGGCATGGGGATGTCGACGCCGGTGATTCGGCTCACTGGGGCGTCCAGCTGGTCGAAGGCGTCGGATTCCATGAACTGGGCGCTGATTTCGGCGCCAATCCCGCAGAAGGGCCAGCCACACTCGACGGTGACCAACCTGTGCGTCTTCAACACCGACGCTTTGATGGTGTCGAAGTCGAGAGGGCGCAGAGAGCGGAGATTAATCACCTTTAATATACGTGTAGTATAGTTAAATGGCGGAGTTGGTCCAGTGGCAAAAAACGTACCATTTTGCATCCGGGGTGTTTCAAAAAATGTGGCAAAATACCTCCCTCTCGAAGTGAAAAAACTCCGTTTTGAAGAGCGCTTTTTGAAACGGAGTTTTTTCACTTGGAAAGGGAGGTATTTTGCCACATTTTTTGATACCTCCCGGATACAAAATGGTATGTTTTTTGCCACTGGATCAGGTCCTCCACTGTACCTATCAGGCTCGATCCTTACCTCACAGTTGATTCCGCTTTGGGCCAGCTCTTCAGCGCCCTTCAGAGCAAAATGAACGGCCATGGAGTGAGCGACGAGCGTAATGTCGCCACCCTCTCTTTCAATCTTTGCCTTTCCGATCGGAATCGTGAAGTCCTTATCCTGCGCTTCGTCCGACACCGGGAAACTGTAGCCGTAGAGCATCTCGTCCTCCAGGACCACGACTAAAAAGTCGTGTTAAAACACAGCGCCCTCCTACCTGGGTTATCATCACGAATCGCGGCCTTCAACAGCCCTCTGGCATCCTCGCAGTTGTAGGGCGCCACGACTTTGAGGCCGGGACAGTGCGCGTACCAGGCCGAGAAGTCTTGACTGTGCTGCGCGGCGACGCCGGTCGCCCAGCCGTTGGGGCCGCGGAAGACGATTGGGACATTACACTGAAAGGGATTCAAATTCAAGGTTATGCATTTTGAATTTGAGCCTGTTTTGCGCTACTATTCTGTCGGGAAAATATTAAAATTCGTTGCGAAAGAACTTTTTTGATATCATCGAGAATTATTGGGCGATTCACAGATCACAAAATTTAACTTCAGACTTTTCTGCAAGATTAAAAATTTTAGCATGCATATCAGTCTGTCGGGAAAATAATGTGGATTTGTCGCAGTAAAATGTCTCGCCTTGTCACAGTTGCATCAAATTTCGAGCCGCAACTAGCCATCGCAAACCGATGATACACGATTCCAAGGCGCGACAAATCCACATTATTTTCCCGACAGATTGATATGCATGCTAAATTTTTTTAAATCTTGCAGAAAAAATCAGAAGTTAATTTTTGTGATCTGTGAATCGCCCAATCAGTCTCGATGATATCAAAAAAAGTTCTTTCGCAACCAATTTTTCATGCCCTTTTGATCGGAGGAGCCAAAAAAGTTGGTAAACAAGGAAGCGACTGATCTAAAAAGTTCAGAAAAATTGTTTTTAGTCCATATTTTTTACAGAGTGCATAGACATTTGTCGCGTTCCGCACCATGCACAAACAATCCCCATTTTGCACTGTGCGTTTAATTTTTTTTTGGTTTTGCACTGTGCATCGAAATATCGCCGCGATTTTTTGAAGAAAAAATGCACTGTGCGTTAGCGACAAGCGTGGGAAAAAGTTCAAAATGCACTGTGCGAAAGGCTTTTTCTGTGGTTTGCACCGTGCGAAAAAGAAAAATGCACAGTGCGAACGGTTTTTTTGAGGTTTGCACTGTGCGAAAAGAGAAAAAATGCACTGTGTGTTGGCGACAAGCGTGGGAAAAAGTTCAAAATGCACAGTGCGAACGGTTTTTTTTTGAGGTTTGCACTGTGCGAAAAAGAAAAATGCACTGTGCGAACGGCTTTTTTGTGTTTTGCACTGTGCGAAAAGAGAAAAAATGCACTGTGCGTTAGCGACAAGCCTGGGAAAAAGTTCAAAATGCACTGTGCGAATGACATTTTTTGGGGTTTGCACCGTGCGAAAAGAGAAAAAATGCACTGTGTGTTGGCGACAAGCGTGGGAAAAAGTTCAAAATGCACTGTGCAAACGGTTTTTTTGAGGTTTGCACTGTGCGAAAAGAGAAAAAAATGCACTGTGCGTCAGCGACAAGCGTGGGAAAAAGTTCAAAATGCACTGTGCAAACGGAGTTTTTTGGGGTTTGCACTGTGCGAAAATAGAAAAAATGCACTGTGCGAGCGGCTTTTTTGTGTTTTGCACCGTGCGAAAAAGAAAAATGCACAGTGCGCTGGCGACAAGCGTGGGAAAAAGTTCAAAATGCACTGTGCGAAAGAGGACAAATTTCCATGCACTTTATGAAAATATTACTAGTCTGTCGGGAAAATAATGTGGATTTGTCGCAGTCACGCGTCAAACCCCAGCCGCACCTAGCCGTCGCAAAACAATAATATGTGATTCCAAGCCGCGACAAATCCACGTTATTTTCCCGACAGACTTCCGAAGCGTCCATGGACTTTATGAAAATACTAACAGTCATCTTCAATGTAAAAATCCTTGCCGTAGGAAAGAAAACAACAAGAAAACAAACGAACCCTGCCCGCCGACATGTAGAACGCCTTGGCGGCGCTGTTGATGATATGATCGATGGATTGCAGGGCGAAATTCCAGGTCATGTAATCGACCACCGGCCTGATCCCATGAAACGCCGCTCCAACCGCGATTCCGGTGAATCCGATTTCGGCGATTGGTGTGTCGATGACTCGTTTGTCTCCGTACTTCTTCCACAGACCTTTTGTCACCTAAAACGAAGAGTTAACTATGCACAAGTCGCATTACTAGGGCTTTTCGAAAGTGAGAAGACTCCTTTTTGGCGAAACTTTTCTGCACTGTGCGTTTGCGACAAAAGTTCCGGATTCACAGTGCGACTGCGAAAAAATGTCCAGGAACTTTTGTGAACGTGCTAATACTCCACATACCCTGTAAGGTCCGTCGAATTGAGCCACTTCTTCGCCAATGATGATCACATTCTCATCTCGGGCCAACTCCTCGTCCAACGCGTTGTGAAGCGCCTCTCGGACTTTTAAAACAGTGCCCGCAGCAGGGGCCTTAATTTGCGCCTCAGCGTAGCCTCGGGAAATCGTCAACGGAGCCTTGGCCAAATTTCCGAGCAATCTGAGTGACATGATGGCTGAAATAGTGGCTGAAAAAAATGGAATTTGTTTATGGTTATGCAAACAAAATTTCTGATAAAAAGTATCCCAGTTGTAGGTTGAAATAGGCACGAAAGCTTTCATGGCAAATTTCGCAAAAAGTATCATATTTTCGCCAACTTTCGAACTAAAAATCTCGGTCGTTTCTGCAAAGCGCGAGCTAAAAATCGCGCTTAAAATTCATCAAAATCTGAGCGTTGCACTTGGAGCACTTTCCCTGTTAATCAATAGGTTTTTATTTCGTCCTGGAAAAAATCATTATCCCCCCACAGCCCGGCCAGGCGATGACCTTTTATTATTGTTTTCCCGTCGAGACTTGGTATGTCTCAGGGCCAGGTTTTCCTAAGTTTTCCGGCCGGGCCCCGGGCTACGATTTTCAGGCCCGGCTCGGCGCGGAGCGGCCCGATTTTAAAGGCGATTCGGTTTACGGTGAATCCTCAAAATACGGCCAAGATTTGAGGAAAAAAATCACTCGAAAATATTGCAAGATTATATTAAAGAAATTAAAAAAAAATGTCTGATATTCCTCCAGAAGAACCGAGGGTTTCTTGGCATCCAATTCCTTGCTGGAGCGTTTTTTTATATAATGAAAATTTCGAAACTTACAAGGGAAGTACCCCAAGTGCGACGCTCAGATTTTCGTTAAATTTTGCACACACGTCGGGTATGGACTAGATATCAATTCCTGAAAGTTTTAGCTCGCGC
Organism: Bursaphelenchus xylophilus; assembly: GCA_904066235.2. Lineage (NCBI taxonomy): Eukaryota > Metazoa > Nematoda > Chromadorea > Rhabditida > Aphelenchoididae > Bursaphelenchus > Bursaphelenchus xylophilus. Next base: position 1,853,032 of record CAJFCV020000005.1, on the reverse strand, counting down.
TTTGCAAGCGCCGCCGAGATATTGAACGATCTTGCCGTCGAGAGAGTACGCTAAACGCGGAGAACGGTCAGTGAGAAAAACACTTTTTGGCCATAACTTTGGCAGTTTCGTGCGGAAAAACTTGATTTTTTGTAGAAACATTATCCTTTACGGTAGAAATAGGCATGAAACTTTTCGTGCCGAAATTCGGCAAAAGTCCTAAATTTTGGCCGACTTTCGATCTAAAAATCTCGGTTGTTTCTGCAAAGCGCGAGCTACGATTCTCGCATATATCTTAGAAAAAATTATTCTAAATTTGTGCCAAGTTTCATCAAAATCTGAGCGTCGCACTTGGAGTACTTTTAATAAATTCGACAAGAAATTTTAGCCGGGCCGGAGTTTCAAAAATCCTCAGGCCCATGCCGGGGAGTTTGGCCCCGGGTTGGTCCGGGTTTTATTTTGAAGCCAATCCTACTCCAGACGAATGAATGAGCCATAAACACGACCTACTCAATCGACACTTTGTACTATGTCGTTTCGTCTGAACGGATTTTCGACCTTTCCGGGTGCTCGTTTACTACAAACATGTTTGTTTTCAAAAATTGCTGACTTGACCTCTTCAACTGTCTTGGAAAATTTTTTTATCTAAACTTGTGCCGAGCTTCATGAAAATCTGAGCGTTGGGGGGACTTTCCTATAGGATTTAAAAAAAGTATCATCAAAATGATAAAATAAAATTAACCCGCTCCGCTTCCACCAGTTCCCTGTCCTTATTGGGAAATTTTGTTTCCTTCGACAAAACCCCCCGGAACGGAATGTTTTCTGATCGCCGATTGAGGAAATAAACAGCGATTGCACGTGAAGGGCCGTCGGTTTTTCGTACGGCCCTTATCAACGGGGTGGAGAAATATGGGAAAACAAACGCCGGTTAGAGGTTTATTCGGCGTTTCGCACGTAGCGAGAAAGGACTGGAAAGAATGATTTTCCGAGCGCTTGATGAAAATCTGCAAGCGTGATGACATTAATGCATCAATAATTATTTATACTCAGTCTGTCGGGAAAATAATGAGCACTCTGTCGCATCGAAAATCGCATCGCCGAGAAATTGAATTATGTCGTGAAAAAGTCAAATTGCTTTTCATCTCAGCGACGCGCTTGGCGCAGCGAAAGAGTGTTCATTATTTTCCCGACAGACTGATACTAGTCGTTCCACAAAGTCCGTATCTCATTTTAAATTAATTTTTATCCGCAAACACAAAATTACTATCAATTATAATGTCTAATATCCATGCCAGACGTGTTTCTCCCGCTTGGCCTGCTCCACAATCCTCTTCACCACCTTGACCACGGTCGCAGCGCTGGGGAACGCCTTGCGCTCCAAGGTCTCGTTGTACGGAGTGGGGACGTCGACGCCGGTAACTCGCCGCACCGGATGCTCCAGGTGATAGAACACGTCGGATTCCATGATTTGGGAGCTGATCTCCGCTCCAATCCCACAGAATGGCCAGCCCACTTCGACTATGACGACTTTGCGGGTTTTTAGCGCCGATTTCGCGACAGTTTCGAAGTCGAAAGGCCGCAGAGAACGGAGATTCACGACCTTAAGAGTGAAGGTTATGACAAGATGCATATCAGTCTGTCGGAAAAATAATGTAGATTCATCGCGTCTTGGAATCACCCATCATCGCTTCGCGACGGCTAGCGATTGGAGAGTTGATCCGCGACGAGGCGAGAACTTTTGCTCCGACAAAACCACATTATATTCCCGACAGTCTTATACCAGTTAGTCGACCCCACCTCGCATTGGATCCCAATAAGCGCCAGCTCTTCAGCTCCTTGCAGAGCATGATGTAGGCCCATGGAATGAGCGACAATTGTGACATCACCACCTTCTCTTTCGATCTTCGCCTTCCCAATTGGCACAGTAAAATCCTTGTGCAAAGCCGCGTCGGACACGGGAAAAGCCAACTCATACAGCACTTCGTCTTCGAGAATCACCACTGAAACGAGGCTGATGAGGAGGATTTTACGCGACGCTCAGGTTGGATAAAATTTGGGAAATTTTCAGAAAAATTCTTTATACATACTACAACATAAGCGGGACTCATAGCTCAAACAAACGAGATTTTTAGGCCAAAAGCCCCTTTAAAATGCCTAAACCGCTCCTACCGGGATTATCATCTCTGACGGCAGCTTTCAAAAGTCCTCTGGCATCTTCCGCGTTATATGGAGCGACAACTTTGAGGCCAGGAATTTGAGCGTACCACGAAGAGAAATCCTGGGTATGTTGGGCTGCCACTCCTGGCGCAGGCCCGTTTGGCCCTCGGAAAACGATGGGACAATGGATCTAAAGCTATGGTTAATGCGCTGAGAAATATCCCTACCGTCCCGCCGGACATATACAGCGTTTTTGCGGCGCTATTAACAACTTGATCCACCGCTTGCATCGCAAAATTCCAAGTCATGAAATCCACAATTGGTCTGAGCTTCTTGAAAGCCGCTCCAACCGCCAGTCCGCTGAATCCCATTTCGGATATGGGAGTGTCCACAACTCTTTTATCCCCATACTTTTCCCACAAACCTGCTGTGACCTAAAAGCCGACAAGTTTGGAATTTTAAAAGTTTTGAACGAGCGCAGTAGATATCAGCTTTGCAAAGGAAGTGTATCAAGTGCGACGCTCAGATTTTCCATTAATTTCGCATACCCTGCAGGTACAGGCCATACATAAATTCCTGGAAGTTAGCTCGCGCTTTGCTGGAGCAACAGAGAGATTCAACGACATTTCGGCCGAGAGAGTATGTTAAACTTGGCGAGTTTTCAGAGAGAAAAATACTTTTGGCCATATCTTTGTGAGCGTCGCACTTAGAATATCCCCGTATTTAGATGGCTTACTCCATAAGCCCCTCCAGCATGTCCAACCTCCTCTCCCAGAATAAACACGTCCTTATCTCTGGCCAATTCCTCGTCTAATGCCAGATTCAGCGCCTGCTTCACTTTCATCACATTGTCATTGGTGTATTTCTGCGCGGTGGCAGGATAAAACCGATTTCCCAGAAATTCCGGCAACCTTCTCGAAGACCGCAGACCTCTAAGCAGCATTCCAATTGAAAACACACGGCCTACTTCACCGTAAAATATTGGGCTAAAAAACAGTCACCCAAAGACTGGCAAAGAATGACCCTTCTTCCTATATTCCTATCATATCTACTATCGGAGTTGAGAAACATGTTTTTACTTTCCGAAAACAACAAACACCATCGTTTTTTGAACATTTGCAAAGAAACGGCAAACCATTTTGTTTACGGGGGAAGAGATTTTAATGAAACTTCTTCGTTTTTCCTACGCCATATGCGAAGCTTCTATTTGCAGAAATGCCCGAGACTTTTAGCTCTAGAGTTGGAAAAAATATGATACGGTTTCTGGCATCAAAAGTTTCGTTCCTATTCCTACTGTAGAGGGCGATGCATTCACAAAAAACAGAATTTATTTATTTTATTTTTGACTAGACATCCACAAAGGAAGTTTCTTTTCGAAGAACGCCGAGGTGCAGTTGGTTGAAAAGATTGTGATAAAACTTTTCCGGTTGCCCTGGAGTTGTAGAAAAATACTTGACGTTGACCGATCCTGAAACTCAACATATCAGATATCTCTTTATAAGGCACGATGTTATTATATTTGAAAACCGACTTACCGTCCACGACCTCGAAGAAATACCATCTATACCTTGGTCTCAAGCCATTACTTTCCTTTACAATTACAATGTCTTCGTGGTAGCAGGTAGATGTATCGTAAACCGATCGCACGAAGTATCCACCAAGCAAGGCTTTCCGATTATACCATTTTCTTGTGAAATCGTCATAGACATACGTGACGCATAGTTCTGGCCCCTAATTTATTTTGTTAGTCCTATCTACAAGGGAAGGTCGCAAGTGCAACGCTAAGATTTACTTTAAAATCTCGCACACACTTCGGGCATGGACCCTTATAAATTTCTGAAAATTTTAGCTTTCATCCAAAATTTGCAAACCGGTATTAATATAAATATATGAGGAAAAATATTCTAAATTTGTGTTGTTTCATTAAAAACTGAGCGTCGCACATCGAGCACTTCCTACGTTAGGTTAAAAAACGTTTAGCATCATAATAGCTTACCATATATGTATTAGAAGAGGTTCTTTTACACAATACTCGCTCGGAGACGATTTTGTAGCCTTCAAAGTCGGTGATGGATAGGGTGCTTTCCCCGGTCCGTTCGTCGCACACGACCAGGCTCAAATCTAAAGAAAGGTAACCCCGTATTTCACAATTTACCTGTGCTATTTCCGTTTTCCGTACGAGATATTGTCATAATCTGTCCATAACGAACGTAGAGCTGTCTTAACGAAACAGATTTGGACTCTGATAACTCTTTCAGGATCTTGCCATCAGTGTCGAAGATAGTATACGTTCCATTATCAACATTCTCCAAAATGAACCTGTGATCGCCCTCCTTCCGATAGACACATTTGAACGTACAATTCTCCGCTTCAGCAGAGTCAATTTCAGCGCCATGGAGCCTTTTTGTGGTCATATCAAATCCGTTGAGGAACGTGCTCGTTTGAAGGTTTAGCAAGGAACCATTACAAAAGAGGGTGCCTTCGGTTGGAAAAGGCGTCTCGCGAACCAACTTTTCCCTGTCCACGTCATAGAAGCACACCACGCCCGGCTGTGGGTGCTAAAAAAAACCTGTATACACTTTTGCAAACAGAACATAATACATTTTTCACAATAAACTTCCTTTAAATATTTTTTAATGGCACTTGGAACGCTTACCCTGTGAATAAAACAATACTTACATAGCAGACTATTCTGTCGCCTTGGCTAATAAGGCTGGTTTCTCCAAAAACGCCCAATGGATACTTAAAAGCTATCAGCTTCCTGTAGTTTGCACCGAGGTCGAATGACGTTACAACGGCGGAACAATCGTCTGCCAACGCAAAACGGCCTGTATCTGAATCATCACAAAACAAAACCTTCGTGGATTTGAGATCCCAACTATTTGCAATTTTGGGGTAGACTAGAGCTCTACTTCCAAGACTGAAATTTGAACCGAATGTTTTTACTGTCGTTCTGTCGGGAAAATAATGGGGATTGTCGAAAATTTTTGCAGCGAAAATCCGCATTATTTCTTCTACAGACTTATACATATATCTTACCTTTCGAAGGCTTCCTTCCACGTTTCGCCCTTTAGCCGATATATGTGGTTTCTAAAACAAAGGCGACGGTATTTGAGCTCTTCAGCGCTGACAAATCGCTGCAGAATTTTTATTGCTTTCAGCAATTCGACCTGACTTTGTGCATCTGCATGTTCAATTATTCTGATCCACGTCTAAATAACACCGTCTCATAAGAATGATGTTCACTTATTTCAAACGATCAAATTAAACTTACATGTTTATCTAAACTTTTCCATTTTACCTCTGGATGCTGACCAGCTGACATTTGCTTTTGACTTGCAGATAAGCTCATTTGCATGGCTACCTTTTCTATTTTCAACGTTGCGTAATGACAAATGCGCGTTTTCCTTTAAAGCAGATGAACCCGCCCTATGCGCATTAAGCTGCTCGAGCCTTTATCAAAGGCCACCCCAATTTCCAAGCGCCTTGCCAGCCGCGGCGGTATACACAGGTCAAGGGTCTGTCCCCTCCGATCACAGTGCCATAATTGCACTTAACGGCAATTTTGATTAGACGATAATCCACCAGCATCGACGCTTTGTGTAGAAGTGTTATGATGAGGCTCGAGATCTAGGCTGCGAGAAAGGTCAAGATGGTTGTCCGAAATAAAAATTCTTAGCATGCAAAAGAACGTGAGATTCCCACACCTACAGGAACTCTTTTAAGGGGTTTAGCGCGGAACTTTCTAAATAATAAGTAATTTATTGCTGAGTAAACTTTGTACAACAAAGGGTAAAGATACAATAAATCGAATAAAAAATACTTGTAAAACGATTGGCAGAATAGTGGTTTAATAAAAATCTGAATGCAGCTGCTTGCGAAAGAAACTTGATATTTTAAGGCTCAGAGGGAAATCCGTGAGATTAATTGAATAATCAGTGTGGCCAGAATGGCCAATCGCCATGATGGTGATAAAAGCGCGGCCGCACTTTCGCCGGAATTACAGCGATCTCCATAGCAGGTGCACACGTTCACTTCGCCGAAGACCTGGGGCGCGGTTTTTGGGTTATTGAACAAAACCGCCCGAGGCATGTTTCGGCACACATCCACCTGAATTTGAATCTGAGTTTTCGAATTAAAAATGTTGATCAATATTTGCGAAGAGGAATTTACCATAACGCCTAGCCCAAATTTAACAAAACGACCGTGTTGTTAGGTCACGTATCTAACTTTTTTGGCCTCCATAGAAAATCGGTCAGAGATTTATTGTAAGTTATAAAATTGCAGAACTTCCTTGTGTTTGAAAAGGCTATCAAAACTTGTGATAACGCCAAATGCCTTACCTGTGTGAGTCGATGTGTCCTAAGTGCGCTCAAGTTGAAATCATGCGTCAATATTCGATTAATACACCCGCGAATGTACTTGAAACCCATGAATACCCCTGAAAATTTAACAATAAGCCTGTTGCAACACTACCAGTTTTTTGCCAGCTCTATCTGTCGGGAAAATAATGTGGATTTGGCGCAGCAAAGTTGCAAGCCTTGCCGCAGTCGCACAGCCGTCGCAAAGCGATAATTGACGATTTCATGGCGCGACAAATCCACACTATTTTCCCGACAGACTGACAGTCCCACTGACAAGATAAAAACACCCCACCTCCTTCCACATTAGCCTCCACCAGCGACACACAGACCGATCCGCACTCAATTGTGGGCATCTTGTCGAAGGCGCTCGGATTTTCGCAGCGGTCCGTGAAAACTTTTGGCTGCACGTACAAATGTTGCAGACGGTCCCAGTTGTTCTGGTAGGACATGGACATGCAGGAGTAGCATTGGAATTTGTTCTGGACAGGGCCTGAAACGACTTCTGTCAATGAAGATTAAAAAAATTGTGTTTTTTTTTACTAGCTGGGAGGAAGTCTAGAGGTTTCTTTGCGTCGCCATCACAAGTGGTTTAATATATCACTGCAGTGCATGTTCAGCGCGCACTGCCCATCTACGAACCTGATCCAGCGGCGAAAAATGTTCCATTTGGCATCCGGGAAGTATCAAAAAATGTGGCAAAATACCTCCCTCCAATCAAAAAACTCCGTTTTGAAGGGCGCGCCTCACAAAATTGCGGACCCGCCATTGAAATTGAAGTTTTTCGCTTGGGGAGGGAGGCATTTTGCTACATTTTTTGCTACTTCCCGGATGCAAAATGGTACGTGTTTTGCCACTGGTTCCGATCCGCCACTGTAGTACTTTTTCTATTTTTCTATCCCATATTTATACGCCCAATTTCCCACCCCCATAATCCATGTCGCCGAGTCGCGGGTCGGCGACGCCGAAGCCCGTCCGCCGCGGCTGAAACCGGTACTCCTCGCCCACTTGCGTCGACACACGTCCCGCCCTGGCGCGCTGCAACATCTGGCCCAGCACCAGGGCCACCGTCAGGATTCCCAGCTGCTGATTCATGGAGGAGGCCGGGTCCGGGCCCGCGCCCGGACCGTCTCCTGCGCCGACCGCTTCCACCGGCCGAAACAACACACGCGTGAGGTTATGCGCGAGGTCGGGGGTGCCGGGATCGTAGTAGTCACCAACGTTCGGAGTTATGGCCGATATTGTCGATGTTGTGGTGGGGGAATTGCGGGAAATTTGAGAATTTTGAGGATTCTGACGGGAAATCAAGTTGAATTTTGGCATAATACGATATATAAAGGCTGATGACAACGCGAGAAGTTATTTGCCATGGTATAGGGTTAAATTTAAAACAAGATATCTTGGAGGATATGCAAAAATTGAAACGCAAATTTTGCAATAAACGCTCTTTCAACTTACTATAAAACCCCAGTTTCCCCTTCCTTGGCTGATTGTAAATCTGCGGCAAAGTCAGGCAACTTTGAAATAAAACTACAGCAAGAAGCGCAGTAAAAAGTTGCATCTGTTACATGTTCTGATAGAGAAACGAAGATAGAGAGTGAAGAATTAAGTTACGACAAGCTTTAATGATCAGTTAATTTGACGAAAATCTAATTGAAATCAAATTTACAATCGGCCGAAAGATTGATGGGATTTTGGAAAAAAAGAAAAGTTTGAAAAGAGATGGCAAGTTAAAGGAGGAGCAAAAAGATTTTAAAATACGATGTTATAAATCTGTTTCTTTATAAGTCAAGAGACACAAGTGCGACGCTCAGATTTTCTTTAAATTTTGCACACACTTGGGGGATAGACCTGTACTTTTACCGCAAATTTTGTATCACAAAAACTAGACATGCCAGAGAGTCGGGGGTGGTTCGGATGGATTGGTATCATTATTCTGAGCTAGTTAACTTCATAATTAAATCTGCCAAGGGTTTTCGAGTCTCTCGCAAACCTTGTTTTAATTTCCAGGCGCAGCCGAGGTATTCCACGATCTTTGCGGCGAAGCGAGTACGCGAAATGGGAGAGCGGTCAGAGAAAAAAACACTTTTTGACTATATCTTTGCCAGTTTCGCGCGGAAAACATCGATTTTTTAATGGAGAAATTACCATCTACAGTAGACATAGGCATGAAACTTTTCAGGCCAAGATTCCATTATTTTGCGAATCATGAAATGAAAAGTTTCGAGCCTATTTCTGCTGTAGAGGGTAATTTTTCCATAAAAAAATAATTTTTCCGCGCGAAACTGGCAATAGTCAAAAGTGCTTTTCTCTTTGGCCGCTCTCCGCATTCGCGTGCTCTTTCGGACGCAATGATCGTCGAATATCTCAGAAAGCGTCAACAACAAAAAGTTCGAGTTATAATTAGAGCACTAAACTTGTTTAGCGATGGCCAAGCTTTTTGGACAATGATTGATTGAGAGGCGCGAAAAATCCGCGGTATTTTCAAAGAATTTCGGGACAAATCAGCGGGAAAATGAGGTCGGAAAGGTGACAGGAAACGTCCGTTTTAATTTGCAAAGAGAAAAAATAATATTCCAATTAGGCCTGTTGAAAAAATAATGTTCAAAAATATCGCCATAAACAAAAATTTTATTTTTTAAAAAATTTGTGAATTCCGTGTTATCCAAGGTGTAGGTGTAAGTTTTCGATTCTCTTAAAATTTTGCGCAGATTTTCTGTATACGTTATATGCAAAACCCTGAAAATTTTAGCTCGCTAGTTTTAGAGGCAGCGGAAATATTCAACAATCTTTTTTTTGAGAGAGTGTGCAAAATGAGGAGTCGGTCAGACAAAAAAAAAGAATTTTCAGCTATAACTTGCTGTGTTTTCTTTTAAAAAAATTGATTTTTTTTACAAAAATATTACTCATCTTGTCTAATCTAATCTGCAATTTTCAGGCCAGAAATCGCAAAATAAAATTTTTTTTTTATTAATTTCAATTTAAAAATATCGGTTGTTTCAGCAACGCAAAAGCCAAAAATCTCTTTTTTTTGTCTTGGAAAATTTTACTCTAAATTTGCGCAAAATTTCATCCAAACATAATCTTCGAATTTTTACTCCTCAATTCCTACTGTAGAAAAAACGAAAATCTCGGCAAAAAGATGAGAAATTTCGGCCGCCGCCCGAAACAGGAAATCTCGAATGACCGCAGAAAGAAAAGGTTTTTAAATGCCCAAGGTCAAACAAACCGCCGGGCTCAGCGCGGGATCTCGAGTTGGCACTTAATCGCCGCAGGGAATGGGAAAAATTGCGTGCAAATTAATTTGAAATCATCTCAAGTTTCCATTTTGCTTGCAAATTGAAAATTTTCGAATGCTTTTAATGGATTTTATGGAAGAAGTGCACGACTGCACAGTGCAATAAAAAATTTTAAAACATTTTTTGATTGCACTGTGCAAGAAATTTTATTTTTGATTTTATGTTACACATGTTGTAAAATACTTCTGAATTTTCTATAATTGAAAAAATTTCGGTGCTACTTATCACATGACGTTACTTTAGATCCATAAGAATCTCACTGCACAGTGCAATCAAAAAATATTTTTTGACCGCACTGTGCGGGAAAATTTTTCTCGCATTTTTTAAAAAACGGGGACGTAAAATACGTCAAATATACCTCTAAGATGCTTTACAAAGCGTAATAAACAATACTAGCTATAAAATGCAAAAAAATAATTTGATTGCACAGTGCAGTCAAAAAATATTTTTTGACCGCACCGTGCGGGAAAACATTTTTCACATTTTTTAGAAACTGCGAATGTAAAATACGTTAAATACACCTCTAGGGTGCTCTACAGAGCGCAATAAACAATACTAGCTATACAATGCAAAAAAATAATTTGATTGCACAGTGCAGTCAAGAAATATTTTTTGACCGCACTGTGCAGCCGATTTCTTCATCATTTCTACAGTTCTTAAAGCTATTTTTTAAAAATCTGATACCGCAATAAGACATACGAAATATATGAGTCCAATAACCCCGCAAAACCGAAAACAAAATTCAAATTTGATATCTGGAATTGCCTAGTGCAATATAACTGATATCTCAAAACATCCGAAAAACTATCTCATCCCCTTACTACGCCCATCCCAGCCAAAGATATGCCGAAACAGCCGTTTATAAGGTCTAAATGTTTTTTCGCGGCCCCACTTTAGAGGGCCCGATACCTACTTGAAGATGTACAAAATTGGCAAAAAAAAATTGAAATTGAGCGGAGCAAATTGGATTTCGGGCAAGTTTCGGGCCCAATTTCCAAATTTCAATTTCATTTCGATATAAAAGTGAAAAAAAATTGGAAATAAAAAATTTTGGTTAAAAAATATCAAAAATTTTGATAAATACCCGTTAATGAGGTAAAAATTTGCGGTGGAATGGAGTGACAAGAGAGCCAATTGATTAGTGAAAAAGAAATTTTTGGTGTATAAAAAATATACAGGGTAAAAGTAACAAAAAGTAGACAAAATTAGTAGGTAGAGAGACAGAAAAGCGTGGGCAGAGGATTTTTTTGGGATTTTTGGGGATAAATTGGGTTGTAATAGTATTTTCGGGCCAGACATGATTAAACAAGCACATTTATAGGCTAAAATATATTCGTCATGACGAAAAAGCTGGTATTTCAGCGCAAAATCAGATATTTTCGCGATTTTCATCCCCAATTTGCCTCAAAAATTGGAAAGGAGTAAAGAATAATTGTTTTTATTACATAAAAACAATGTTTTCGGCAATTAATAATACTAAAAACCTCCAAAAATGCAAAAAAAAGTACAAAGGCCATCAGCACAGTGCGAAAAAACGATTTCCCTTCAAAAGGAAGCGCGGTTCGAACCGAGCCTCCTTAGCTCAGCGGTAGAGCGTTGGACTTTTAATCCAACGGTCAGGGGTTCGATCCCCCTAGGTGGCTTGAAGCTTTTTTGGGATTTTTATTCAAAATATTGATCACCCATGTAAAGAATTCGTATTTTACAATTGACATCGAGTCTAAAGCTTCGATTTTAATGCGAAAAAGGTGCAAATTCAAAAATTCTTTTCGCACAGTGCAATCGCCAAACTTCTCAGAGCCCCCGTTATTGCCCTCAAGGCATAAAGAATGAAGGGCAAACCCGCGCGAGATATGAAAAATGCCGTCAAAAACTTTTTCCAGGTCTTTTTCCGGAGGGCATGACACGCCGAAACGCGTCAAAATACCCATCCAGCCATACAAAATATAACATCCGAAAACGGGGCGCTATAAAAATAGAAGAAAAAGCCGGGCGGTTCCGAGGCCGGGGGGCCGGAGGTATGAACTTTCTTCTTATGTTTTGCTACGGAAATCGGTAAAAAATTTGGGCGAGGGGAGAATTTTTGATAAACACGGAGAAAATACTGCCAAATAGGCGGGGGAAATACTGTGAATTTTGAGACGAAAAATAAAAGTAATGGCCGTTATTTTGGGGAGGGATTTCGAAATGATCGAGAAAATGTTGCGAGTTTTTGAATTTTTGGGATTTTTAAGAAAAATTTTTTGTGTCGTGTTCTCATAAAACTTGAAGCAAATTAAGATTACAGTTTTCTAGGACTTATGTGAGATTTTTAGCGTATGCTTTGCACAAATAAACGAGATTTTTAGGTCAAAAGTTGACAAAAAAATAGAGAATTTTGGCAACTTTTGATCTAAAAATCTCGGTTATTTCTGCAAGGCATACGCTAAAAGTCTCAGATAAGTCTTAAAAAACTGTAATCTTAATTTCCCCCAAGTTTCATCAAAATAGGACAAAAAAAATTTTGCTAAAAAAATCCCAAAAAATTTTTTTTTTTCAATTTTTTTATGTCTAAATTACAATATCATTACTCATAGCGCCCTCCCAAAACGACATCGCCTTCTATGGCCATTCCCGAAAATAAAAAACGAAAAAAGTTTTTCGCGGAGAGCGAAAAAAGAGAAATCGGCACCAAGTGGAATATAAATTGAACAAGTAACGAGATTATTATAGCGGAAGAAGAAGAAGACCCCACTCGCACATGCAAATTACATGCTTATGAATAATCAGTGGATGCAAGTTTGCTTTTCCCACTCCGAAAAAATAAAAAATTTTTGGATCGCACAGTGCGGAAAATAATAATTATATTTTGACACTGTGCAGATGGAAACAATGGGCTTAATTGAGATAAAAACTATCCTATGTTGTCTATATATTAATAATTTATAAAAAAATTAGCGATTTTTTACTGCACGGTGCAACAAAAATCTTTTAAAATTTTTGCACTGTGCGGTTGGAAAAAATTGTAAAAACTTGAACTGTGACAACGGAATAACTCAGAAAAACTACGAGTCGTAAGAAAAAGGTTCGTATTTAACAACAACTACGAAAAAATTTGATTTTTTTTATCGCACAGTGCAACAATCGGGCTTTAAAAATCTGCATTGTGCAAAGAAAAAAAAAACCTTGAAAACTATTTTGCAAAAACGGAAAAGGCCTTGGAATTCAAAATAAGTTGATTATACTTCGTATTTTACCATTTAATAAAAAAATTTTCAAACTATCTCTTTGCACCGTGCAAGAAAACTTCTTTCCAAAATTTCGCACTGTGCAGTCAAAAATTGTTCTTATTTTGCAAAAAAAAGTTAAATACTCTAAACAAAAGATAATAATTTTTGTTTAAAGTAAAATACGATCTTCCGCATATGCCATAAAAAATTTCGAAAGTCAAATTTCCCGAAAAAATCTAATATCTAAAATAATATCGGATGTTCTCGCAAAAATGACCAGTCCAAAGACTCCCGCTTCCGGCCGGAAGCACTTTATTTGAAATAAAGTTGCGCTTTATAAAAGATTTTTGGGCATTCCGTTCCCTTCTCACTTCTAATTCCCCGTTCGGAGACGTTTTTTGGGCGCACTGTGCAGTGGTTTTATTTTTTTTATTTTCTTTCAAAACTCGAGGAAAACTGCATTCAAAAGATTTTAATGGACATTTTTGACCTTGTAATGGCCTGATTTACATATTGCTTTCTTTTTTTTGCTTTTTTTCCAAAAATGTAATTTCGTATTTTAGGTAAGAAATTTGCCAAAAAATTGTCTAGTGGTCCTTTAAGGGTCATATTTTTATTTTTTAACACTTTTTAAATATATTTTAGGGCTTGCAACAGAATGCCAAGAATATAAAAATTTGGCGGGAATTCAAAAATTTTCCAATTTTTTGATAAAAAAAGATAAAATACGGCTTCACAGCCAATAACGGCTGGATTTTTGGTCAAAATAACAAGTTTTTTGATCCAAATCTCCCTTATTTTGCTGAAAATCTATATTTTTTGGTAAAAAGATCCAATTTTTCCTCAAAAAATCGCATAAAATTCGACAATATTGGCCTACAAGAAAACTGAAAATAAATTGACTATTTCCCTGATGGCACAACGAAGAGAAATGAATGCAAATTGCGTGTCAGCGGGCAACTGAAACCCGCGGAAAGAGCATAAATGGAGGTCCAGATTATGTTTCACAAATGAGTGTAATGTAAAAAAAAATAAAGGAACTTGGTCGAAAAACTTATAAAGAGACTTTTCTACGAACATGGCGTCAAAAAACTTTAGTTGCAATTGGAAATTTTTGAGATTTTTACAAAGGAAAAAGGGGTATTCAAAATAAAAAAAATGTAAAAATAGTGGTCACAAAAAATTATTTTGCATAAAATACGATAACTACTCTTCATTTGGGAATGTCTCTACTCAAATCCGGCAAAAATTCGGTTGAAATTTCAAATTTTTGAATCTGCCGCCATTTTTGGCATTCCGTCTTAAGGGCTGAAAACGGCTCAGAACTGCTTGACTAGAGTTGTAGTACAATTTAAAATACGGTAAATTCAATTTAATCTGATTTTTCCTTCATTTCAAGCCATTTTTTATATTATCCATGACAATTTTGAACATCAAAAATATTTTCAATTTTTTCCAAGAGAATCTCGGCTACTTACTAAACATTTTCTTGGGGTATTTGTAGACCATGTCCTCTTTTCGCACATGTGAGGATCTCACAAATTCTCGACGCAAATCCTCTTCCAGCTCGGCTTCGACCTGCGCCCTGCCCTCGATCGTATATGGATCCAAGGGGTTTTGCAGACGCTTGGATATCGTCAAACAAGGCAGCAGCATCACTATCGTCCATCTTAAACACCAATTCACCGGGAGGTAGAGAGATTTCGGGCTAATCACCGGGTCGCTACAGTAACCGTTTTTGTTACAGTAATCTCGTGTAGAAGGTCGAAAACACTTTTTGCCTTGCCGGCTTTGATATGACGAGTGGTTGAGTAGATTGGCATCGTTTTTGGTCGCTGAAGTTGTGGGCTCCATTGGAAACGCATCGATTTTCTCTCACTGCACAGTGCAGAGAAAAATCACCTGAGAATTCGGCAGAAATGGTCCATAATTAGAGTAAGAAGTGGGTTGAGGACTGAATAGTGGTGAGTTTAGATATTAAAAGAGGCGATAAAAATTCGCGGGATTAAAAAATTTGAAAAAAAAATTTTTGGAAATAAAATTTTTTTTGTAAAATACGACGGTGTATGGATACATTATGTCATAAAGTAGTGTTAGAACAGCTCACAAAACTTTATGAGACAAGTCCTAGAAATTTTAAAACCACAGTTAGTGCTTTTCAAAAAAAAATAAATAAAAATTTTTCGCACTGTGCGGAAATAAAATTATTTTTTTTGCACTGTGCGATCTCAAAAATTTTTTGATAAGTTCTCCTAGCTACATGGAGGTTTCACTGTCTCAAAAAAATCCAAAAAAAAAGTAAAAAATCTCCAAAAAAATAAATATCCGAAACTCGCCGAGAGTCGGCAAACATTGGCCGAGTTATAAAAGGTTACTCCTCTTCTTTCTTATATAGTAGTTGTTTTCTTTTTTCCCCCCGAAACCCGTCTAAACGCTCTTTCTGCATAAAAATCCCGCGGATTCGATTATAAAAACATAAAAAAGAGTCCCGGTGAGTCAAAGATGATGAAAAATTCGAATGTTTCGGCAAGTTACAGTGGCGGACCTGATCCAGTGGCAAAACACGTGCCATTTTGCATCCGAGAAGTATCAAAAAATGTGGCAAAATACCTCCCTCTCCAAGTGAAAAAACTCCGATTTCAAAGGCGCGCCCTTCAAAACGAGGTTTTTTCACTTGGAGAGGGAGGCATTTTGCCACATTTTTGATACTTCCTGGATGCAAAATGAGACGTTTTTTGCCAATGCATCAGGTCCATCACTGTAAAATGATAGAGAAAAAAATTTTTGATCGGTTTTCCGCACTGTGCAACAAAACAAAAATTTTTTCGAACTGCACAGTGCAAACCGAATTTCAGTTTGATTGCACAGTGAAGTTTATAAAGGAGAAAAAGACTCCAAAAATGGGCTCTAATAAGATAATTGAATGTAAAATACGTACACTTGAAGAGAGAGAGATTTTTGAAAAATTCCGCACAGTGCAGCCCAAATTTAAACTTCAGACTGCACAGTGCGAACAGAATCTATTTTTATCGCACAGTGCGGCCCTAAAAGGGCCTAGACAAAAAAAAATTTGTTGCAAATGACAGATTGGCGTCTACACTACATCCCTAAATCCAAAAATATACTTTTCATTCAAGGCATCGCACAGTGCAGCCAAAGTTTAAATTTTTGACCGCACAGTGCAAACTAAATTTATTTCCTACTGCACAGTGCGGTCTGCAAAAAGGCTAGAAAAATAATTTTTGTTGCCAATGACAGACTTGGGTCTACACTACACTTAAAAAACAAAAAAACTTTTTTAAATGAAACTCTCGCACAGTGCGATCAAAATTTAATTTTTCAACCGCACAGTGCTAAACTCAAAACTCCAAACACAAAAATACTACCAAAAATAGCCCGGAATAGACTTAAAACGTAGGAAACTTATCGAATTCTCCCCTCCGGCGCCTCCAATTTTGGGCAATTTCAATGAAAAAATAACTTTTGTGCCCCGAGGGGGTTTTATTATTATTCTCGAAAGAATTATTTCTTTCTGCGTAAACCTTTAGCACCGGTCTCCCACTGATTTCCGCTTGAATGCCGGCCCCTTTTTCCCGGAGATTGTCCCAAGCCCTGAAGGTATTTAGCAAGTTTTTCGCTAAATACCCTCGGGGCGCGGAACAATGGGCACATTTTCGGAATGACCACTCAGGTATTTTTTGGAGAGTAAAATGTGGTAGTAGAGCAGTAGCATATTGGAAATAATGTTTGATTTTAAAAAAAGACGCAACAAAATTTTTGCACAGTGCAATAAAAATAATTTTTCAATCAAAAAAAATTCAATTCAAAAAAACCGACTTTGCACCTCTTTTTAATGTTCAAAACTTTCAAAAATGCAACAAAATGTTCTAAAAATCATCTGCACAGTGAGGGAAAACGATTTCCCTTCGAAAGGAAGCGCATTTCGAACCGAGCCTCCTTAGCTCAGCGGTAGAGCGTTGGACTTTTAATCCAACGGTCAGGGGTTCGATCCCCCTAGGTGGCTTGAGACTTTTTTGGGATTTTTATACAAATTATCGAATACCCAGTTACACACTGCGTATTTAAAAATTTTTTGAGCTGATAGGATCACGTTTTTTGAACGAAGATTTCTGAAAATATCAAAAAATCTGTTTGCACTGTGCAAAATTCTTATTGGACGAATTTTTCAGCACAGCGCGTCAAAATTTAACGATTTTATTTTTTTGTAATAAGAAAAGAGATACCCAAGAAGTGTACTCGTATTTTACAAGGAGATTTTTATTCTTCGGTCGCACTTTTTTGCTATTTTTTAAAAAAATTACCAAAAATTAACAAAACTAAAAGTTACAGTAAGAAACCCCCTTGAAAAGTGGGAGATCAAGGGTCGTCCACAATAAAGACGCCGTCATGCCCTCAGGCAGCCACAAATCATTAATTTCAGGGAATGTTAAACTTACTCCCCATCCGTTTTAATGCGAGAAAATGTCAGCCATGAAGGGTGAACCTGTCATTCACAGGTTCATAACACGTTTAAGTGGTCGCCGATTGCAAAAGAAGAGCGGGCAGAATTTCGGCCGAAAAGAGGTTTTGCTTCAGACGGGAATACTAATTGATAATTAGGAGGTTGAAAAATTTTGAAAAGCCGGGGAAAATACAACCGCAGAATAAAAAAATCTCTTCGTAAAATACGAATATACTTCCAGTTATCCCTTTTCTTTTCACAAAAAATAAAATCGTAAAACTCTGGCGCACTGAGCGAAAAAAATCTATAAAATAAGAATTTTGCACAGTGCAAACAGATTTTTTGGAATTTTCAGAAATCTTGGTTCAGAAAATGCCATCCTATAAGCTCAAAAGAAATTTAAAATACGCAGTTTATAAGTGGGAGTTCAATAATTTGTATAAAAATCCCAAAAAAAAGACTCAAGCCACCTAGGGGGATCGAACCCCTGACCGTTGGATTAAAAGTCCAACGCTCTACCGCTGAGCTAAGGAGGCTCGGTTCGAAAGGTGCTTCCTTTCGAAGGGAAATCGTTTTCCCGCACAGTGCTGATGATTTTTAGGACATTTGTTGCATTTTTCATTGTTTTAGACATTGAAAAGCCGGGTAAATAGATTTTTTTCGATAGAAATAGGAATTTGTGATGATTTGGCAAAATTTTTGAAGATTTTTTCGAAAAAAAACTTTTTGTAATTCAACTTTTTTATTTAAAATTACTGTAAAATCAAAACTTATAAAACGCAGAAATTACGATTACTGTCACTAAAACGTAGCAACTCAAATATAAACGCCCTAAAATCCTTCTTTTTACATTTTCTTTATTATACATGAAGCCTTACAGATCTCTCTCGAAAGTCCTTGAAAATGTGTTCAAGAACATGCCCTTAGGCCCGCGAAATGAGAGGAAATGAAACCCCGCCAAAAGTAAGACGTTTAAAATCCCCGAAAGAAGTCCGTGGATATCGCTTTTGGCCATATTGAGTAAAAAAAAAGATCTCATCGTTTTTGGCGGAAATTCCCTGCGGGCAAATCGGGAAGCTAAGCGGTTTCGGGATTTGCTGTTAAATACTACTCGAGTCGAATATGGAGTTCTGGAGTGATATTGGACATAAAAACATCACTAAATTTTTTGAAATTAGGTTAAATTTTTGAAAAGATTTTGATGTATACGGAAGAAAAATTAATTGCCGAAAGCGTCTTCTGTATTTTACCCAAAAATTCCTTGAAAAATACAGAAAAAAACTGCATTTTTTATTTTTTTATTGCACTGTGCAGACAAAAAAACCACAAAATTCGTTAAAGATCCCCAAAAAATAAAAAAATCGACCGGTCGATAATAAAATCGATGTTTTTCTCACCTACAGTGGCGGTCAAAAAAAACGGCCACCTCAAGATGATGCGCTCTAACGCAGAAGAGAGTGGTCGTAGGAGGATAAATATGGTATCATTGTAAAGCTTACGGAATACTAAGACGTGTGACTATACGCTTGTGGTACTGTAGTACTGACCTAGCACGTACTGGAGCAAGATGTTGTTTTGGCCTGGTCAAAAAAAATGGCCACCCATAATTATTTTGCTTTAAACGCGGTGTATGTTAGAAATTGCCGCCATATGGGACTGGACTAGGATAGCTATATCAATACACACCAATTCCAGTATTTTTTACTTTGTATATATGCCCTCAGGCATCAGTCAAGGTTGATGACCTTGTTCATGGTTAAGGCCCGGCCAAATTTTTTTTTGGGTTTGTGCCGTTGTTTTGATAATCCAAAGCAATACTGTAGACGGTATTGATCGTATTCGTGTGTAAGACTGCCCACTTTTGCCAAAATTGCGCCTCTTTTGATAAGAAAACTCAAAAAATGAAATATTTTGACCTAATTTTCTCCAAAAATCCGTTTTGGAGGCTGCTAAACAATGAATGTAGAACCTTAAACAAGTTTTATTTGTACAAGAACATCATGGACATTTGTTTTAACACGGCACCGATTAAAGGAAACGACCGCCCGAAACGACAGATACCGTTTTGTTACAGTTTTCGACTTCAGGAAATAGTCATAAACTTTGTCAAGGTCTGCAACCCGAATTTTCGCTTTAGGGGCTCATATTTATCGTTAAATGATTAAGTGGTATCTCAACTACACCAAAAATTCTATACTATATTCTAATTTCTATTCAACGAGGTTTCGGAACCGGACAAAATTCATGATTACTTCATGAAGTCGAAAGCTGTAACAAAACGGTATCTGTCGTTTCGGGCGGTCGTTTCCTTTAATCGGTGCCGTGTTAAAACAAATGTCCATGATGTTCTTGTACAAATAAAACTTGTTTAAGGTTCTACATTCATTGTTTAGCAGCCTCCAAAACGGATTTTTGGAGAAAATTAGGTCAAAATATTTCATTTTTTGAGTTTTCTTATCAAAAGAGGCGCAATTTTGGCAAAAGTGGGCAGTCTTACACACGAATACGATCAATACCGTCTACAGTATTGCTTTGGATTATCAAAACAACGGCACAAACCCAAAAAAAAATTTGGCCGGGCCTTAATCATGAACAAGGTCATCAACCTTGACTGATGCCTGAGGGCATATATACAAAGTAAAAAATACTGGAATTGGTGTGTATTGATATAGCTATCCTAGTCCAGTCCCATATGGCGGCAATTTCTAACATACACCGCGTTTAAAGCAAAATAATTATGGGTGGCCATTTTTTTTGACCAGGCCAAAACAACATCTTGCTCCAGTACGTGCTAGGCCAGTACTACAGTACCACAAGCGTATAGTCGCACGTCTTAGTATTCCGTAAGCTTTACAATGATACCATATTTATCTTCCTACGACCACTCTCTTCTGCGTTAGAGCGCATCATCTTGGGGTGGCCGTTTTTTTTGACCGCCACTGTAAAATGCCCTCCGACCATTCCCCAGCCCCTGCGCCAAAGATCACCCCGAGTTCCGAATGCCTTTCCGGCCGTGGGGGTATAGCTCAGGGGTAGAGCGCTCGCTTAGCATGCGAGAGGGCTGGGGTTCAATTCCCCATACCTCCAGAAGACTTTTTGGAGGGTTTTATGCCGAAAATCGGACTTTTTAGTAAAGGAAATCATTTGTAAATTGTAGTAGAGACTTCAATACATTGTTTTGGTCAAGTTTTCACATCAGGTTTTGGTAAAAAAAATGGTGAAAATCGAACTTTTTTGGAACTTTTTTTCAATCTCAAAGCCTTTTCAATGCCTAAATTTTGTAAATAGTACTTTGACCGGAATCTTGTTTCCATTTTCCCTCACCCTTTCTATTTTCTCCTCAAAAAATTCTAACAATCCCAAAAAAATCCCAACTTTTACTTCCTTCTTTTAAAAATTCAAAAGATGCGATAAAGTATGCAAATTCACTCTCTTTGACAGTCTCATTTCCATCTTGTGATGATGCCAATGGCTGCGGCAAAAAACTGTCATTCCAAGTTTTCTGGTCGGCAATTCCCCTGGGGGTATTTTGGAGAAGCTTATCTTGTTTTTTCCGACTATAAATATCCGAGAGAAAAGAGGAGGGCGGTAAATCATGAAATGCAATTTTTCCCAAACTTTCCGAATTGGGTCAACGTTTGGACTTTAATTTAGGGTCGGAAAAAAATGGCTGGATTCGGCCGAAAATCGTGAAAAAATTAGATTTTTTCACTATTTTTGAGGGGAAAAAATTGTTTTCTATATAAAATACGATCTTAAAACAATTTTTTTGATATTTCAAAAATTTGCATAATTAAAAAAAAATTTTTTTAATAAAAAAAATTCTAAAAGTAAAAAAAAATCCTGTGTCAAAAAAATTAAAAATCAGCCAGAATGAGCCTTACAAGCCAATGTTAAAGACCTTATTGCGTGCAAAGATATGAAAATAATCCCCGCCGGATATTATGGGCGATAAAGCCCGGAGGGTGCAAAGTTTCACACGCCACCGGAATTGGTCATTTTTAGAAACATTGGGCGCGGAATGAAACTTTAATGAGTCGGGGAGGGGATCTTGTCCTCCTCGCCCACAAAGTCCAATTATCGAAATTTCGGGGGTAAATAAATTGATAAAAACAAAAACAACATTTTTGCCATAGGAAATGGGGTTTGTAGACGGCTCATTTACAACGAAAAAAATGTAAATATTCACCTCTTTCGTATTTTACCATCAAATCCCCAAAAAATTCAAAATTCAGAGACAAGTCAGGGCGCAGTTCGCCAACTGCATATTCGTAAAATACAACAAATAAATCACTTTTTACATCTTCACATTTATTTTTCGAGGCTTTTTTGAGACTCTACTTAATTATTTTACCAATTTTACATTAAATTCCAGCAATTCGAAGAAAGCCTGGGCGCGACTCGCCACTTCAGATGAAGTCTCAATTTTGATTTCGAATAATTTTTTAGGCATTTATTTACGCTCAAGCAGCTTATTCTTCATTTTTTATTTCAATCCTACAAATTTTCAAGTTGAAGCCAGGGCGCAGCCTGCCGATTCGAAAAACCGTTAAATCTTGGGACAAAATGAAATTTCATGCAATCATTGGTGTCGTAGTAAGCTACAAGCCTTCTTTTTAACAATAACTTTATAAAAAATAACAAGGTTGGATATTTGACAAAGTTCGGGCGCAGCCTGCCACTTTTAAA
The DNA here is from genome assembly GCA_904066235.2 of Bursaphelenchus xylophilus. NCBI lineage: Eukaryota > Metazoa > Nematoda > Chromadorea > Rhabditida > Aphelenchoididae > Bursaphelenchus > Bursaphelenchus xylophilus. The sequence continues at coordinate 1,830,876 of CAJFCV020000005.1, read as the reverse complement.
TTTATAAGTTTTTTAAAACATTTAGATATAAAGAAGAATTGTTCATAACGTATTTTAAACACCAGTAAACATAAATTTAAACTCACCGTCTTTCGTCAAATTGACCACGGCATGGTTGGCCATCAACAAGATCTTGGTCATCTTCACGAAGAGATCTCCATTGTTCATCATCGCCATCTCGGATGTTCTGATGAATTTCGGCTTGATTCAAGGTTTCTATGCATAACTTTATGGACTCATTTTTGGGTTGAAAGGCTAAAATTGAATCAAAGTAAGAGGCATTCAAACGTATTCTACAAAAAAATATTGCAGTAATGACGCATTTGCAACAAAAAAATCGACTGGTCGATAATAAAATCCATGTTTTTTTTCCGAAGTACCCTCCAGCCATTCCCCAGCCCCTGCGCCAAAGATCACCCCGAGTTCCGGATGCCTTCCCGGCCGTGGGGGTATAGCTCAGGGGTAGAGCGCTCGCTTAGCATGCGAGAGGGCTGGGGTTCAATTCCCCATACCTCCAGAAAGCTTTTTGGAGGGCTTTGTGCCGAAAATCGGAATTTTTACTATCGGAAATGATTCGTAAATTGTAGTAGAGACATCTGACTGTTGCTTTAGATTTTGTCTACACCAATAATTGCAAAAGTGAAATAATCTTTAGCCAAAAAAAACATAAAGAGAATTATAAATTTTTAAAATTTTTGATTTGTTCATTCACGAAGAAAAATCAATACCGCAAAAGGACAAAAACTCACCCTTGGCGCAAATTCATTCGTGTTTGAGGTTATTTTTGCCCTCGACAAGCTTGTTTTAGATATCGGATTACATTATTTTGCATACATAATTTCGCTTGTTTCAAAAACCACACATCTTGCAAAGATAATCAGAGCTTTCATTCACACAAAACATACTAATACATCGTATTTTACAATTCTTAATCAGCCAAATAATTACAAAGGTTAAAAGACAAAAAAAAATCGGGGAGATTTTCTGCAGTAGGCTTGGAAATGTTGATCCATAAGCTATTCAAAATATCCATATGACGTCATTGCTACAATTCACGAATCATTTTCAATACTAAAAAGTCCAATTTTCGGAATAAAAACCTCCAAAAAGTTTTCTGGAGGTATGGGGAATTGAACCCCAGCCCTCTCGCATGCTAAGCGAGCGCTCTACCCCTGAGCTATACCCCCACGGCCGGAAAGGCATTCGGAACTCGGGGTGATCTTTGGTGCAGGGGCTGGGGAATGGCCGGAGGGCACTTCAGAAAAGAAAAACATGGATTTTATTATCGACCGGTCGATTTTTGAGTTATCAGTGGGATCTTTGACAAATTTTGGGGATGATTTTTTTTTATTTTTTGGTCTGCACAGTGCAATAAAAAAAAATAAACAATTTCTGGAGGTATGGGGAATTGAACCCCAGCCCTCTCGCATGCTAAGCGAGCGCTCTACCCCTGAGCTATACCCCCACGGCCGGGAAGGTATTCGGAACTCGGGGTGATCTTTGGCGCAGGGGCTGGGGAATGGCCGGAGGGCATTTTATGAGAGAAAAACATCGATTTTATTATCGACCGGTCGATTTTTGAATTTCAGGAGAACTTTTGACAAATTTTGGGGATGATTTTTTTTGGTCGGCTCAGAGCAATAATAAAGTAAAAAACAACTTTTATTAGATAAAATACGAAAAAACTGGGATTTCATTTTCGACCAGTCGATTTTTTATTTTCACGTAAATTTTCGACAAATTTTGGGGATGATTTTTTTATTTTTTGGTCGGCACAGTGAAATAATAACGTCAAAAAAATCTAAAAATAGGCTTATATTATCGACCGGTCAATTTCCAACTCCTCAAAACTAAAAATCACAGCCAAAAAACCACCCTCATCCGCTCTTTATCCCAAAAAAGTTTCTTTTAGATATATTTTTTCTGTCCTCCCGTTCCTTTCAAGACTTGTTGAGCTCCGAAAAAAATTGAAAAAATGTCAAAAAAATGGATTATCAAGATATTCCCCATCAAAAAAAAGATGAGGGATTTCCCCAAAAATGACTACAAAGAGAGGAAAATAATGGTTTATGCACCTCTTGGCAACCGAATATTCAAAAAATATTCAAATGAGCACCCCGCTGCGCCCATTAAAATGATGATTTATGCACGGTGCGGATTTTTGAAGGGATTTTAATGGGGATTAAATATTGTGGAATAGCAATAACCGGTTTTTAGGGGCATTTTTGGTCATTTTTCACTATTTTAATGACATAATTTTGACAAATATATCAAAAAATTTCATTTTGAAAAAAAAATTTTTTTGAAAAATATCAAAAAATGTGTGAAAATTACAAAAACGATGTTTTACAGGCCATTTTAACAGCTGTTAATTTCAAATTTAATTAAAAAATCAAAAAATTTCATTTTGAAAAAAAAAATTTTTTTTGAAAAACCTCAAAAAAGGTGTAAAAATTATAAAGACTGTGGTTTTACATTTTTTACTGGCCATTTTAACATCTCATAATTTCAAATTTAATAAAAAAAATCAAAAAATTTCATTTTGAAAAAAAAAATTTTTTTTTCAAAACCCAAAAATTTAACCTTCCATTCCACTTTTTACCTCATAAAACCTACACTAATCAATTTCTCATCTCCTCAGTACATTTCAAAATCTTTTTATAGCAACAAATATTGTTTTAGATCATCAGAGATGGTCCGTTTAATCTGCTCATTGATGGATGGGTGTTCCACATAGGGCTGGATGAGATCGGCGAGGGCCGAGAGCTGTTCTTGGGGTATTATCTTCTCCACTCTTGATATTATAGAGACGGTTAATCGAGGGGGGAGGAGCGATGTTATTTGGGGTATTCTCAGGTAGGATTCGAGGAGATTCAGGGCGATTTGTGGGTCCGGTGGAGCTGCTGATGGGAAGGATTCGAGCTGAAAATATCGCCAGTCTAATTTACGATGCCTTCAAAATATTTCAAGCCTGCCCTTAGGGAATTTACAACAAAAAACAACAAAAATTTTTAAATTTTTCCAAAAAATTTTGACTTTTTTCTCAAAAAACCTCAAAATGTCTCAATTTTCCCATAAAAATCGAAATTTCAGGCAATAAAACAAACTTTCAGGGCTTCCAAAGAAATTTCGAATATTCCCTGAGGGCATTTAGCCCTGAATTTTTACTTTTCCAAAACTTTTTCATCTTGTTAAAAGCCCTCAAAAAGTCTCAATTTTTCCGTCAAAAAATCGGTTCGACCGGTCGATAAAGTCGCCTCAAAAAACCCCAAGCCCTTGAAAATAACCTCCTTACAATTTTCACGGCAAAATCGACCATTGCGTAGATCGGAATCGAAGATAATCCCATTGGTTTTTGCTCCAATTTCTTGGCCAAAATGTGGCCAATCTCGGCCATAAGAAGTCCAAAAATCCGCAGGAGATTACTGTTGACGTCCGATTTTTGTCGCTGGATTTTCATTATTTGTTGGACAAACTGAATGGGCCAAATCTCGTCGATTCTTTTTTCGGCCCAAGCCGGCTGCTGGTCATGGATAAGATGTAATGCCTAAAAAATTTTTTGGATTTTTACTCTGTACAGTCGGCATAGTAAATATAAGTGGCAAATTCCTAAAAATTCTTGCTTTTTTACCACCAAACTTCAACAAAATCGCAAAAAAATACAAAAAACTTGAAAAATTTTCAAATTTCCCTCAAAAAATCGTCGAAAAACTAAACATCAAAATTTGAAATAGTATCCTTAGATACCACTACTCCTTCAGAAATAATATTACATATGAAACACCGAAAATTTACCAACGTATTTTTCTCAAAAATAAAAAAAATCTCCAAAAATCTCAAAAAAAATATCAAATTTCTCTCGAAAAATCGTTATAAAAATCAATCTCACCTTGAGAATCTTGTGAAATGCATCAAATTCGACCCCAATCCCCTCAATCTCCCTGATATTCACTCCAAATCTGGCTGAAAATTGGCCAAAATACTCGACGATCATCTCATCCAATTCTGAAAAAAAAAATCTCAAAATTTTTCAAATTATTGTCAAAATTTTAGCCAAAAATTACTCTCATGCTCTGTACTGTCTAAAAAACACAATTTCACTCACCTTGATCGCTTTTATTCTCCATTATCACCAAAAAATACGATTTTATGAGCTGCGATTTGGGGATTTGATCGATAATATTATTTCGCTTCATCTCATCGAATTCAAACTTTAATATGCGTGTAGTGTGTGTCATTGGGTAGATTCTGATGCCGTTTGTGGCTTCGTTCAGGAGCTGGTCCAGCTTTCTTGTGCGGATCGCCGGATTTTGCTCATTTTTTATCTAAAAATCAAGAAATTTTTGATGAATCAATGTAAAAAAGCGTTGAAAATCTCTGTCGAAGCGATTAGCCATCGTGAAATATTAAAATAAAGCAAAAATAAACTACCAAAAACACTTTAACCGAAAGATCCTTCAAATCACAAAAAATTGGGGAAAAAATCAAAACATTTTCATTTTACCACTCAAAATCAAATGTAAAAATAATCTAAAACAATTTTCTGATGTTCCTACTACAATTTTCGAATCATTTCCAACACAAAAAATCCCAATTTCCCCGCTAAAAACCGCAAAAAGTTTTCTGGAGGTATGGGGAATTGAACCCCAGCCCTCTCGCATGCTAAGCGAGCGCTCTACCCCTGAGCTATACCCCCACGGCCGGAAAGGCATTCGGAACTCGGGGTGATCTTTGATGCAGGGGCTGGGGAATGGGCGTAGGGAATTTCAGTACACAAAAAACAGGATTTTATTATCGACCGGTCGATTTTTAAATTTCACAAGTCACGCTGCAAATTTTTTATGGCGATACTAGCAGATCGCCGGAGGCAAAATGGAAAAAAAATTTCGTCAAATTATCGACCAGTCGATAATTTTATTAATTTTTTCAACGCTCAAAACAATTTACCTGAGTCAGCATAAATTCCAATGAAACTTCAGCGCGTTCCCCGCTCGGAGTCCATCGTTTTTTGACTTCATTTATCAGGAAATTCGGGCATTTACTCGCGTTTTTCAGTTTCTCGATCAGCTTTTCGATATCCGAATCCGTGAAAAATTTCGCGTTCTGATCGGCCATTTGGAAGATTTCCCGACCGTTTTGGTCGTTCAAATCGGTGGCGGCGTGGACGAGGAGGTCCATGAGGGCGGCGCGGAACGTGGGGCGGGATTGGACGGAGGTTTTGAGTACTGGAATTGAATTTTTCGAGGAAAAAATGGAAAAAATTCGGAAAAACGTTGAAAAAACTAAAAAAAAAAAATCGGAAAGTTGAGATTTTTGGGGGAAAAATCGATAAAATTCATATCAAAAAAAAAAAAAAAAGTTTTTTGCCAAACAATTGTAAACACCTCTGAATACAACATAGGATCTATAAAATTTAATTTAAATCCCATTTGCCATCACTTTTTGGTCGAAAATCAGAAAAAATCTTCAAAAATCAAGATTTTCGCCAAAATTTCCCCAAAAATAGGTCCAAAATCAAACTTATGCCTCTTACAATCCAAAACCTTTCGCAGTGTCCGATTTGCCATCTCTTTTCCTTGTTCCTGGCCAAGGATGAACAGATAGATCAACGAATTCAGGTAGAGTTGCTGCTTGTGAGCTGAGCCATGGGTGGCCATTTGATCCGCCTTTTGTACAAACTGCGAGACAAATTCGTAATCTGAAAATGGTTTGTATTCACTTTTCACTAATCTATCTTTCATTTTATACCATAATTTGTCAGATACAATCAAAGTTTTTGGGACGAAATGGGACCTTATTTTAGGTCGAATCGACCAATTTTAAACGGTTATAAGTCATTTCTGCTGTACAAAATCAATTTTAAAATACGCTATAGGGACATTTTATTCATGCAATTAGCTTACTACATCAAAACTTCGGACTTCCACGTAAATTTTTCGGGTCAAAAACTGACCTTATTTTAGGTCGAATAGACCAATTTTAAACTGCTATAGGTCATTTCTGCTGTAAAAAAATCAATTTTAAAATACGTTATACGGACGGTGTATTCATTCAGTTAGCTTACAACATCAAAACTTTGGACTTCCACATAAATTCTTGGGGTCAAAAACGACCTTATTTTAGGTCGAATAGACCAATTTTAAACTGTTATAAGTCATTTCTGCCGTAAAAAGTCAATTTTAAAATACGCTATACGGACGGTGTATTTATTCAATTACCTTAATACATCAAAACTTTGGACTTTCAATTAGACGTTTTGGGTCAAAAATTGACCTTATTTTAGGTCAAACAACTACTTTTAAATGATTCATAAGTCATTTCTGGCCTAAAAAATCAATTTTAAAATACGCTATAGGGACACTTTATTCATTCAGTTGTCTCATTGCATTAAAACTTCGGGCTTGCGCCGTATATTTTTGGGTCAAAAATTGACCTTATTTTAGGTCGTATAGACCAATTTTAAACCGGCTATAACTCATTGCTACTCTAAAAAAATCAATTTTAAAATACGCTATAGGGACATTTTACTCATTCAGTTACCTTACTGTATCACAACTTTGGACTTTCATATAAATTTTTAAGGTCAAAAATTGACCTTATTTTAGGTCGAATAGACCAATTTTAAACGGTTATAACTCATTTCTACTTCAAAAAGTCAATTTCAAAATACGTCTTGAGAATATCTTATTGATTGAGTTGTCTTACAGCATCAAAATTTTGGACTTTCGACTAGAATTTTCGAGTCAAAAATTGACCTTATTTTAGGTCAAACAACTACTTTTAAATGACTCATAACTAATTTCTACTCTGAAAAAATCAATTTTAAAATACGTCCATAATTTATTATACCTCTAGTCACCATGCCACACAAAAAATATTCACTTCTTCTTCAAGTTTTAACTAAAAAAAATCGACCTTATTTTAGGTCATCCGAGGATTTTCAAATTGTTTATAACTTCCTTCTACCTTCCCCAATACGTTCCAAACTTCTCTACAGCCCTTCTCCACACTTACCAGTGCATTTCGCATGACATAGCCAGAGGGAAAACATCCTTGACGCGCTGACGTCATCGATTTTCCGGGTCAAATACAGTGGTGTAAACTTATGAAAAATAAAAGATTGCGAGTCCGTCCACACCATTGAATCTAAAAATTGGTAAAAATCGTTCAGAATCACGTATGAGAATAAAAAAAATCGAAATTAAACTCACTTTTGAACAAAATAATCGAGATTTTTACGAAAATTTGCCATTTATATCGAACGAAATTGTCGTGTATGCTATAGGTGTATGATAAATTATTGAAATACTCCGGGAATTCCAAAAAACTGCTGGGGATGGGGTCCTAAAATGATTTTAGGTAGAAAAAAATCAAAAAAAAAAGAAAAATTTTTTTTGAAAAAATGTCTAAATTAATATGGAATTAGTGTTAAAAAGCCCTTACAGCATGCAAAACCACAAAGCATTTCCTATTTTTCCCTAAAACTCTTTTATTTCAGAGAGAAACACAAAAAATCAACAAATTTCAAAAATTTTAAAAATCTCACCACATCCATAACAATGGCATCAGTGCCCATATCATGCGTTAACTCGTTGAATAATGCTTCAAGGATGACATGAGCATCAATTTTAAATTCATCTTCAGAATATTGAGTTAGCATTCGATGCCACGAAAACAAAGCCCATCCGATGAACAATTCGGTCGATTCAAAGTCTTCGTTTGTCTCGTTCTTCTTCTTGATCATTTCAATAAGATGGGAGAAGGCCTGGAAATCAATATAATGTGAAAAAAATTATGAAATCATAATTTAAAAATTTCAAAAATAATCAAAAAGTTTCAAAACAAGTCATTTTCGACTTATTTAACGACAAACTAAATGTAAAAAGAACCTAAAACAACATTCTGGTATCCCTACTAAAGTTTCCGAACCATTTCCAATCCAAAAAATCCAAATTTCCCGCCAAAAACCCCCAAAAAGTTTTCTGGAGGTATGGGGAATTGAACCCCAGCCCTCTCGCATGCTAAGCGAGCGCTCTACCCCTGAGCTATACCCCCACGGCCGGGAAGGCATTCGGAACTCGGGGTGATCTTTGGTGCAGGGGCTGGGGAACAGCCGAAGGGCATTTTAGGTGAGAAAAAACGGGATTTTATTATCGACCGGTCGATTTTTGAGTTATCAGTGGGATCTTTGACAAATTTTGGGGATGATTTTTTTCGATTGTTTGGTCTGCACAGTGCAATAAAAAAAAATAAAAAATTTTTTTTGAAAATTTTTGGGTAAAATACGGAGTACATTACCATGCTTGTCAATTTTAACCGTTCACAGTGGAATTTTCGATCCATTTATTTGGGTAAAAATTTTTAATTTTTTCTGTAAAATGAAATAAAATTTCAAAAAATAAATAAATAAAATACCCGTATTTTAGCCTCAACCCATCGTCAAATTCATTTCCCAACCTCTTTCTCACCTTTACAAACAGTCGCACTCTCTGTTCCACCGGCACATTCGGATCGTAGGCCGTAAAATATTCCTTGGGCACAACTTCGCAGATAACCGCGGTCAATGTCCTCGACACAATCTCGCTTTTCGTATCCAAAAAGCTCTGAACCATGGGCAAATCCAGGCTTTGGGGGAAACACATCTCGCCCGAATAGGAATCCATCAAGTCGAGGAGAAGATCGTCGATGAACAAGTGGTCGTTCAGATTGGCCAGTCTACTCCACGCTTTTCGAGTGCATTCGCAGGGAAATGAAGCCTTCTAAAAGTCGAAAAACAATGGAAATTCCAAAAAAACTTACACCATGAGAAGGGGCGAACTGTGCCAAAAATGCGGCGAAAAGCCCGCTTAGCGCATGAAATGGAGCTCGATGATCGATCTGACAGACCTTCTCGATCTCATCGTCGGATCCAAATGCCCCAAAAATCTGAATCACCTCGATAATTAGCATCCAAACCCGCAAAAGCACGTGATATTTGATCTGAAAGGTAAAATAAAGTAAAATTTTATCTAAAACAATATAAAATGCAACCAAAAATACTCACCGCGCTCCCGTAACTCCCTAAACTCTTCAACGGAGCTTTTGTCCAACAATAATCGGCCAAGAAGTCCGCCAATTTCCTCATGTAGATGCTAATGTGAAGGAGAAGATAGCTCCGATCGGCTGCCTCCTTGATTAAAACGCATCGTATTGTCTCGATCGCAGAGCAAAAGTCATTATACGCCTTGAAAAGAAAGACTTTGTAGTCAGGGAGTCGCTGAATTTCAGCTGTCGACTTTAGGATCAGATCACATAGGTGCTCATGGAAGATGGACAAATATCGGGTAACTTCTTGGCAAAACTGGGAGATTAGCTGGAAAATAATATTCAGAAGACTGTATTCTCCATTTCACTACCATATTTTACAATTTGAAAGAGATCTGACATTTATTTTGGAAATTTTTCCGAGACCCATCAAAAAAGGTGTCTAAGATAAGGAAATCGTTCAAAATCCCGACAAGCCTTCAAAAACAAACCTAGAAACCCTTCGTATAAGCAAGAGGGAGTTCTATTCGATATATTTTATCCAAAAACAGCAAGAGAATTTCCTATTTCCGGTGGCTTTCATCAAAACCTTCTCCTTCATCAAGTGGTCTAAAAATCAAGAACAAAAATGATCAAAATCTCACCTGCTCAGCGTCCAATTCCTCCCCAAAGAACTTCAGTTCACTGGGAATGTCAAGATCATGTAGTCTTTGGCCAAACCCACCCAAATTCTCCTTCAACAACTCGCAAAAATCCATTTTTCGCGAGAGATATCCGGAAATTTTCGAGAAAAAGAGAAATTATTTTTTCGAAAATCTTTTTCGCGGAATGGCGACAAGTTATACCATGGAAATTGGAGATAAAACTTCGACTGACCATAAATTATCATTTATTTCGGTAAAATACGAATGTAAATGGGTTAAATTAGGAAAATCAGGGCCATGATCAGGGCGAAAATGGCAAAAACAAAGAAAACCGCTCGCCGCAGCGTGTACAGCTCCTCTTCCAGGTGGCCTTTCGACCTCTTCCCCTCACTCGCCTGCGACACACTGCCTCCGGGGATGTCGATGTAGGAGGCGCGGTTGTCCACCGATTCTGTCTCGGCCAAACTGTAGGTGGGCGTGGAGTTCGAGGAGCTGGTTGGGGCCGGCTGATCGATGGGGTCCATCTCGAACAACGCATTCTCGATTCCGTTGGGGTTCAGGACTTCGTTTTCCACCAAGTTTTCGGTTGTGATGCTCTCGGAACGTTGTGAATTTTCGCCGTACAGAAGGAATCTGAAATTAATATCAAAAATCAAAAAAAAAATTTTTTTTTAATTTTTTTTGTTTATGCAAATTTAAATAAGAATTTTCTAAGACATTTACAAAATTTTTAGTTCCCTTTTTGCAGAAATAATCGAGATTTCAAAAAAAAAAAAAAAAAAAAAATTTTTAAAAATCCCGAATTTTTTTTTGAAATTTTCAAAATGACAAATTGGCATTCTGATGCAAATGTATGACAAATTTTTCTCACATAAAACCAATTTTTTTGCTCGCAACTGGCAAAGATACGGCCAAAAAAAGATTTTTCTCTGACCGTTCTCCTCATTTCCCATACTCTCTCGTAAAAATTTAATATTTTTTTGCGGATTTTGTTATGAAAAAATTATTCATGCTTATTTCTATCACAGAGTGTAATGCTTCCACAAAAAAATATTTTTTTTGCGAGCAACTGGCAAAGATACGACCAAAAAAAAGATTTTTCTCTGACCACCCTCCTCATTTTCTGTACTCTCTCGTCGAGAAAAATCGTTCAATATCTCGGCTGTGCCTGCAAAACGCGAGCTAAAATTTTCAGGACTTGATATATGACCTATACCCAATGTATGTGCAAAATTTGAAGAAAATCCGAGCTTCGTATCTTGAGCATTTCGTATTTAGAAAAATGGATTTCTTACGTTTGCGGATCGAAAGAAAATCCCTCGGCATTGAAGGCCTTCCATTGCCTCAAATATTCGCTCCAGTTGGTCACCTTAAACGGGAATTCAATGTCTTCGGGAAGCACTTCTTGTAGATACGAGAGCGTTGCGTGGAAGAAGAAGACAAACGCGTTCCAGAAGAACATCACTGCGTAGAATACTACTGAAAAATAAATGGAAATTACAGGGTGTCCCAAAAGAATAGAAAAATTTTTCCATGGGTCCTGCCGCGAAAACCGTCAAGTGTAGCCAAATAATTTCTTCACCTAAAAATTCCCCGTGCTTTTCTGCCCTAGGTGGTTTATTTTCATGCCCATATCGCTTGGTTAACATATCGTTTTTGTTTTTTGATGTTTTTATCCAAATTTAATAGATTGATGAAAAACATTGTTCCAAAAAGCAAATATCCGTAGGTTTGCCTTGATATTATTGCTGTAATACACGTAAAATACCCCAAAATACGTGATAAACTGCCCTAATGCAGCATCAAGTACGTTGCGGCAGAACTCTCCGCCTTTTCTGAATTCTCCCCCAATCTGAACTCTCCTCCTTTTTGAACACTCCCCCTCACTTTGAAAATTGAAAAAATGAGGTGTGACATCTTGTGCAATGGAAACTTTTTTCAAATTGAAAAAAATTAGGTGTGACATCTTAATTTGAAAAAAATTTGCATCGTATAAGACGTCACACCTCGTTTTTTCAAATTGAAAAAAAATTTTCACCGTATAACATGTCACACCTATTTTTTTCAATTTGAAAAAAAATTTTCATCGTATAACATGTCACACCTATTTTTTTCAAATTGTAAAAAATTTTCATCGTATAACATGTCACACCTCATTTTTTCAATTTGAAAAAAATTTTCGTCATACAACATGTTACATCCCATTTTTCTCAATTTAAAAATTTCATCGTATAACATGTCACACCTCTTTTTTCTCAATTTGAAAAAAATTTTCATCGTATAACATGTCACACCTCGTTTTCTCAATTTGAAAAAATTTTTTGTCGTATAACATATTACACCTCGTTTTTTTCATTTTTCAAAATGAGGGAGTGTTCAAAAAAGGTGAGAGTTCAGATTTTTTGGTGAAAATCAAAAAAGGGGGAGAGTTCCGCCTTTTTTGGGGGCGAGTTGAAAAAGGGGGAGAGTTCAGATTGGGGGAGAGTTCAGGCTCAACCCATCAAGTATCCTCGAAAAGTCGTAGCGAAGATTTGTTGAACAGAGGTCCAAAAACTTACAAATATCGGGCATGGTCCCATTTCCAGGCGGGATCTGCTTGACCATCGACCATCCCGCAAAGCAGTGGATGAAGAGGGAGAAGAGCGAGATCAACGCCGCCTGGGAGAGGTCTTCGATCCAGAAAACGACTAGCGAAAGGAACACCGAGGTCAGCTGAAAATTTTTACGTTGATCTACACAGATATCTGTGCACAGATTGTTATTGTAAAGTACGTCTTTTTACACCCCTGTTTTTATTTTCCTGGAGTGTTAACAGAAGATTTATTCTCCCGATAATAGCTAATTGACTTTTGCTCCAAAATTTCCGGCAATTTTCTGTGTTTTACGCTTCCGTTTTTGGGCAATTTACTGTGAGGAGGGCTGAATTTCCCATGAGCATCCGTTTGTGCGTTTACGTGCGAAATGTTTGGATAAAAGTGGAGAGAAGAAAAAGTTAATTGGGGCTTTCATTACAAATTCCGGATCAAGAGATCGAAAGGGCTGCTCGAGAAATTCTTAGCATAAGAAATTGGCGAAGAGAGCTTCAAATTATGGGTATAACTTGTACTACAGTGACGGACCTGATCCAGTGGCAAAAAGCGTACCATTTTGCATACGGGAAGCATCAAAAATGTGGCAAAATGCTTCCCTCTCCAAGTGAAAAAACATCGTTTTGAAGGGCTCCCTCACAAAAAGAGCGGGCCGCTTTTGAAACCGGAGTTTTTTCACTTGGAGAGGGAAGCATTTTGCCACATTTTTGATACTTCCCGGATGCAAAATGGCACGTTTTTTGCCACTGGATCAAGTCCCCATTTAGACCAATTTCTGAAAATTTTAGATTTTGCGTTGAAAATCCCCAGCTGACAGGCAAACTTGGCACACATTTGGAATAGTTTTTCTAGCAAGAAAATATATTCTAGCCTCCCAGCTCGCGTTTTGCAGAAACCGCCGACATTTTTAGATCGAAAGTTGGAAAAAATGTGACACTATTTCAAGAATATTTCCACTGTAGAGGGTAATGTTTCCACAAAAAATCAATTTTTTTTGAGCAACACTGGCAAAGATACGGCCAAAAAGTTTCTTTCTCTCTGACCGCTCCCCTTGTTTTCCGTACTCTCTCGGCCGCAAAGATCGTTCAAATATCTCGGCGCTCCCTGCAAATCGCAACCTGAAATTTTCAAGAATTGACACGTGGCCTATGTCCAACGTATGTGCAAAATTTAAGGCAAATCTGAGCTTCTTACTTGAAGGTATTATACTTAACTTGTAATATCATCAAACCCTAAAAATTTTTTTTTTCTACTTTTTTGTTCCGTATTTTACATTTTGAAATCAATGTTTTTCCTCTTCTCAAAACATTACAAATTTACCAGGAACTCTATTTTTTTTATCATGCGCCAGTCACATTTTGATTGTCAACATTCGACTGGAGCCCGCTTTTCGCCGTCTATTCGAATAATTAATACCTTATAAAACATTCATTTCAACGCCTAAGCGGGTATTTTCAGCAGTCTTTTGTTGACTACCATAAGACCGAGTTACTTTTGGAGACGGAATTCTTTAGAAGCGAATTTTAAATCAGCATGAACCGAGGAATAAAGTGTCAAAAAATGTTGGATAGCTTGAAGCGCGACGTACAGATTTTCTTCAAATTTTGGACACACTTTGGAAGTAGATATCACATCAATTCCTGAAAATATTAGCTCGCAATTGGCAGCGACAGCCGAGATATTCAACGATCTTTACGGCCGAGTACGCAAAACGAGGAGAGCGGCCAGAAAGAAAGACATTTTTTGACCGTATCTTTGCCAGTTTCGTGGAGAAAAAATTGATTTTTTGTGGAAACATTACTCTCTACGGTAGAAATAGGCATGAAAATTTCCGTTGCGGCACAACTCTCCCTTTTTTCTGAACTCTCCCCCTTTTTGAACACTCCCTCTTGAATGAACCCTCCCCTTTTTGAACACTTCCCCTCATTTTGAAAATTGAAAAAATGGGGTGTGACATGTTATACGATGGAAATTTTTTTTAAATTGAGAAAAATGAGATGTGACATGTCATACGATATAAATTTCTTTCAAATTGATAAAAATGAGGTGTGACATGTTATACGATGGATTTTTTTTTCAAATTGAGAAAAATGAGGTGTGACATTCTTAATTTGAAAAAAATCCATCGTATAACATGTCAAACTTCATTTTTTTTTAATTTGAAAAAAACTTTTCATCGTATAACATGTCAAACTTCATTTTTTTCAATTTGACTAAAAATTTTAATCGTATAACATGTCACACCTCATTTTTCTCAATTTGAAAAAAAATTTCATCGTATAACATGTCACACCTCGTTTTTCCTGTTTTCAAAATGGGGGAGTGTTCAAAAAAGTGGAGAGTTCAGATTTTTTGGTGAAAATCAAAAAAGGGGGAGAGTTCCGCATTTTTGGGGCAGAGTTGAAAAAGGGGAGAGTTCAGAAAAGGGGGAGAGCTCAGGCTCAACCGAAAATTTCCATGTTAAAATTTGCAAAAAAGAGTGACATTTTTCCCACTTTTCGACCTCAAAATCTCGGTCGGCAATCTCATAGCTCTATTTCCACTAACATGTACAACTTTTCCCCCATAAAACTCCTCTTTTTGGACCTGAAATTGGCAGAGAAAGGCCAGAAAAGGGGTTTTTCTCTGCCCGCTCTCCGGATTTTGCCTACTCTCTTGTCAAACCTTAAAAATTCTGCTCTTTGATAGTCAAGTTGGTGAATTTAATGGTAACACAATCTCCTGACAGTGTTTTCTCAATTTGTTTACTCATTTTTCTACCGATTTCTTGTTGTATTCGAATTAAAATTTCAGTTTTTGTTGTTTGACACACGCAGACATGTGAGCGGATAAAAAATTCTACGTTCCGACACGAAATGACACCCGAAATGTCGAATGCCGATTGCGAAATGACATTGTGCTCTTCTTGGAACTCAATTTTTTTGTCACGAAATTTTTTGGTTTTAAAAAATTTTGAAATTAAAAAAAAATTTTTTTGCGAAAAAATCTCAATTTCGTAAAATCTTTGCGTGAAAAACGTGCTCAAACCTATGTATTCTACGTCGATATTGCGTAAAATGTAATCTAAACCGCGTGTTAAAATTGTAATTTTACAGCAAAAACTTTGGAATTTAATTGATTTTAATTTATAAACTGATTTCCGGAGGAACGACACGCAAAACGCGTTGTAATCGAGCAGAGATTAATATAGCGGTATTCAGTCTGTCGGGAAAATAATGAGCATTCTGTCGGATCGAAAATTGCACATTATTTTTCCGACAGACTGATATAGTGACAGATCTGATCCAGTGGCAAAAATAGTACCATTTTGGATCCGGGAAGTGTCAAAAATGTGGCAAAATGCCTCCCTCTCCAAGTGAAGAAACTCCGTTTTTTCAAAAGCGCTCTCGCTCTTCTTGTGAGAGAAATTTGAAGGCGCCCTTCAAAACGGAGCTTTTTCATTTGGAGAAGGAGACATTTTGCCACATTTTTGATGCTTCCCGGATGCAAAAATCTCAAAAGCGCACCCGCTCTTTTTGTGACGGACCCTTCAAAACGGAGTGTTTTTCACGTGGAGAGGGAGGCATTTTGCCACATTTTTTGATACTTCCCGGATGCAGAATGGTACATTTTTTGCCATTGGATCAGGTCCGTCTCTGGACCTTTAAAAAATACATCTAAACTCGGACCAGGTTTCATCATAATCTCAGGGAAAGTGGAAAAACTTCGTAAGCCCGTAAGCTTGTCTGGGTGATGTTTTGTCCACCTCTCCTCTGATTTTTTTCATTTTTTTTTGTTTTTTAGAGGTCCTGAGACGGACCTGATCCAGTGGCAAAAAATGTACCATTCTGCATCCGGGAAGTATCAAAAAATGTAGCAAAATGCCTCCCTCTCCACGCGAAAAACACTCCGTTTTGAAGGGTCCCTCAAAAAAAGAGCGGGCACCCTTTAGAAATCGGAGTGTTTTTCACCTGGAGAGGGAGGTATTTTGCCACATTTTTGGATACTTCCCGGATGCAAAATGGCACATTTTTTTCCTCTGGATCAAGTCGTCACTGTACCTACGAAATTTGAAGAAGATCAAATTTTGTAGATACATTACATCTCACGCCATTTTCGACTCCTATTAATGTGTCTAATTAGTACTATATCACTCTTTGCTTCCCTTCGCTTCCTATGACATCATGTTTAAAAGCTCACGTACATCCACCCTCATTTAGTTCCAGTGTTAGCACTGACTTTTAATCCTCCGAAAACATCGCCCAGACGGCTTAGCTTTGCCATTACTATTACACTATGATAAAATCTTTGATAATAGTCGCAAAGACAAAAGATAATCTTGTTTTGTCGATGCTCTTTCATACAGTGGTCACTTCCTATTGTTTTTTTTATTTATTGCGTGTGAGTTTTAATGCCAAGATGGTGTCCATGAATGAGTAACTTTTTTGGGATGATTTGAAATTCAAAGAAAATTTTTGAATTTCCACGGAATGTATTCCAAATTCGGCGCTCAGATTATGATGAAACTCTGCACAAATTTAGAGTAATCTTTTTGCAGTGACGGACCTGATCCAGTGGCAAAAAACATACCATTTCGCATCCGGAAAGTATCAAAAAATGTAGCAATATGCCTCCCTCTCCAGCTCAGAAAACCTCCACATCTTTTGAAACTTCCCAGATGCAAATGGTAGGTTTTTTGCCACTGGATCAGGTCCGCCACTATGTATGTCAAATTATTGTAAATTTGTGTCAAGTTTCATCAAAATCTATGCGTCGCACTTGCGGTACTTCCCCTGTAATAATTTGGAGAGGGAGGTATTTGGCCACATTTTTGATACCTCCCGGATGCAAAATGGTACGTTTTTTGTCGCTAGATCAGGCCACTGTTTGTGGGGTTTTCGGGTGTCGCTCGCACCCTCACTTTTCTTGCACACTTGTCAGCATTCGTAAAAGCTGTCAAAAGTGCAAGAGGTAACGGTGAAAACAGCCTCGAAATTAATGAGTCTGATTATTTTCGGCTTCGTTTTTCCCGCACCACTTATTGTTTAATACCCAAAAGGATAATCGAGTATTCCAGACTGTGTAGAAATATAGAGTTCAAAGACCCGGCGTGCGAAAATAATAGCAAGTGGGCTGGACAAAGCGACCGTAAAAGTAAAGTGCCAACTATATACATAATAAGTGAAGTCTTTGCCGGTTAAAAAAAATTTTTGTGCAAACATCAGCCACTGTGGTAGAAATGTTAATATCACCTTGTCGGGAAAGTAATGAGCATTTTGTTGAAACAAAAATCGCATCGCCGCGGGAACATGAATTGTGTCGCGGCAAAATAAAATTGCTTTTTCACTTCAGCGATTAGGTCGCCGCAGCGACATTATGCTCATTATTTTCCCGACAGACTGATATGCTGATTTGGTGGATAAAGATTTTTTCTGACCGCTCTCCTCATTTTCCGCGCTCTCTCGCAAGGATTGTTAAATACTCGGCTGAAGTTGCAAATTTTTCCTTTCACCGTCTCCTCTCCAGTTTCGGTCTGTTGGGAAAATAATGTGGATTTGTCGTAGAAAAAATTCTCGCCTCACCGCAGTCGCACAGTAACAAATTTATCGAAAAAATACAAACAAGACAGCTCGCTTTTATTGTGATATTTTGATGTAGTCTACTTTTTTTTCTTGTAGACGCATTTTTGTTGTTTTAGGCGCAGGGAATGAAAAAGAAATTGCCATGTTTTAATATCGCAACCTTCATAAGCGCTGTGTAAACAATGACTTCACTTATACATATATTCGAAAATTTTATAGTTTATTGCTGCTCGTATTGTGGGCTTGATCTATGGCCGCTTTGAGTGAGAGCAAAGGATCAAAAAAGCCCATTGCATGTGAAAAATGAAGCTCTGTTTGCACTGTCCAATGTGAACTTTGGTTTTTTTATATGTCGCCAAAATCACTCTAGCGACTTTGCGAACGGTGAATATCGTAATATTAGCCGACATTTGTTTTACTTCTTTTTTTTTTGATAGATACAGATAGTTCTACCTGTAAATCGATCAATTTTTGACACTTCGCGATAAGTAGTTTGTGCTTGACGCGATATGAGTTTGTCGGGAAAATAATGTGAATTCAAGGCGCGTTGAAATCGCCCTTCATCTAGCCTGGAGATTTCATATGCGACCGCGAGCAGATGCGACATTTTTCTGCTCAAAATCCACATTATTTCCCCGAGACACTCTCAAATCTCTTTATGCACTTTCTATAGGTGTAAAATCCAGAGCTTCCGTTAACGTTATTCTTTAGTGAAATCAGTATTTCTTTAAGCCACCTTCTGATGTCTAAATCAATATAAAATCTTTTATAGAAACTTAATTTTTCCTAACTGTTGGCGCTAAGCCCCAAATTTGCATAAGTTCGCCAATTCACTATAAAAGACACGTTTTACTAACAATGCTCGAGATTTTGCTCCCATATGTTATCAGTCTGTAGGGAGAGTAATGTGGATTTCTCACGCCTTGGAATCGCCTATCATGGCTTTGCGACGGCTAGTCGCGGAGATTTCATGCACGACCTCGAGGAGGCGAGAAATTTTGCTGCGACAAATCCACATTATTTTCCCGACAGACTAAAATTATTATGTAATTCTCCAGACATCCTGTTGTTATATGTTTGGAAGTTCTATTTTAATCCTTGGCTTTTGTTTATCACCAATTTTCCAATTACAATGTTTACCCTCCCAATTAGTTATGGAGGGCATGACTAATTACAGCGGTTGCGTCAAATGCTTTTAAATAATTATTTCATAAGTTGCTTCAGGGAGATTAGCCGCCTTCCCCCCGACGAGCTGTCTCATCGTTATAACCGGTTCAGGGATTTGGCTAAGACGGTGTTAGTCGCAGGAATATTTACAACCAATACAAGGAATATATACACCGTATATACAGGGGGAAAACAAAACACTTCTGCGAATATAGGATTTAGAAAAGACAATACTATATAGTCCGTTCGTAATGTCGCTGGCGTGGTTTTTGGCCTTTGCACTGCGCAAAAAAAGTCAATTGAGCTACAGCCAAAAAAAAGGCTATCGAGCTGGCCCGAAGCTGAATCAACTGTGAGGTAAGAATCTAGCCCGATGACTGTAGTAGAGGACCTGATTCAGTGGCTAAACATGTACCATTTTGCACCCGGGAAGTATCAAAAATGTGGCAAAATGCTTCCCTCTCCAAGTAAAAAACTCCGGTTTGAAAAGCGCTTTTGAAAACGGAGTTTCTTCACTTGGAGAGGGAGGTATTTTGCTACATTTTTTGATACCCGTCGGATACAAAATGGTACGTTTTTTGCCACTGGATCAGGTCCGCCATTGTAACTTGCCGAAGCGTTCGAATTTCTCATCTTTGACTCACCGGGAACTCCTTTTTTATGTTTTTATAATCGAATCCGCCGGATTTTTATGCAGATAAAGCGTTCAGACGGGTTTCGGAGGAAAAAAGACCTGATCCAGTGGCAAAAAACGTGCCATTTTGTATCCGGGATGTATCAAAAATGTGGCAAAATACCTCCCTCTTCAACTAAAAAACTCGGTTTTGAAGGGGTCCCTCACAAAAAGAGCGGGTGCGCTTTTGAAATCGGAGTTTTTTCACTTGAAAAGGGACGTATTCTGCCACATTTTTGATACTTCCCGGATGCAAAATGGTACGTTTTTTGCCACTGGACCAGGTCTCCCATTGTATTTTTTGCCAACTTTTGATCGTCATTTCTGCAAAGCGTAGGCTAGAAATCGCTCATATGTCCTGGAAAAAATTATTCTGAATTTCAGTCAATCATAATCTGACCGCCGCATTTGGAGTACATTCCGTGTAAATTCAAAAATTTTCTTTGAATTTCAAATCATCCCAAAAAAGTTCCTCGTTCATGGACACCATCTTGGCATTAAAACTCACACGCAATAAATAAAAAAACAATAGGAAATGACTACTGTATGAAAGATCATGGACAAAACAAGATTATCTTTTGTCTTTGCGACTATTATCAAAGATTTTATCATAGTGTATAGTAATGGCAAAGTTAAGCCCGTCTGGGTGATGTTTTCGGAGGATTAAAAGTCAGTTCTAACACTGGAACTAAATGAGGGTGGATGTACGTGAGCTTTTAAACATGATGTCATAGGAAGTGAAGGGAAGCAAAGAGTGATATAGTACTAATTAGACACATTAATAGGAGTCGAAAATGGCATGAGATGTGATGTATCTATTAATACAAAATTTGATCTTCTTCAAATTTCGTAGATACAGTGAAGGACCTGATCCAGAGGCAAAAAATGTGCCATTTTGTATCCGGGAAGTATCAAAAAATGTGGCAAAATGCCTCCTTCTCCAAGTGAAAAAGCTCCGATATCAAAAGCGCTCCTGCTCTTCTTGTGAGAGAAATTTGAAGGCGCCCTTCAAAACGGAGTGTTTTTCACGTGGAGAGGGAAGCATTTTGCCACATTTTTTGATACTTCCCGGATGCAGAATGGCGCATTTTTTGCCATTGGATCAGGTCCGTCTCTGGACCTTTAAAAAATACATCTAAACTCGGACCAGGTTTCATCATAATCTCAGGGAAAGTGGAAAAAATTCGAAAGCCCATAAGCTCGTCTGGGTGGTGTTTTTTTTCACTTCTCCTGTGATTTTTTTATATTTTTTTTGTTAAAAAATCCCGGCATTTTTATCTATTTTTCCTCTATTTTTTCAATATTTTTCCTTTTTTTATCTTCTATTTTGCCTCAGGCTATTATATTTATTTCCATATCGTCATCTCCCTCAATAAGACCAATATTTTTTTGGCTTTCTCGAGGTCAATTTTCGTCCTATTGAGGAGGTTCCATTATAGCGAAATTACGGTAGCTGCTTACGCACTTTCTCAGATAAGTAAGGCTAATTTAAAATTAACTATTATATGTTTGTATGCACATAAAATACGATACGTCGCGTCCTCCGCAAAAATATCGAGATTTTGTTTGGTTTTTTTTATTTTTTGTTTTATTTCGTTATATTTTTTTTAATTTTTGTTTTATTTCGCTAGTTTTTTAACAATAAAATTAATTTCCCAGTGGCCCGAAAATGGCTTAAATTTGGACCTTGTTCCGCCAATTTGCCGGAGGCATTGTCCCTGTTTCTGATGCAATTTCGCGTTTACAAGTTTAAAGAACAGAGTAATCCAATTTGCAGAAACAGAAAAACAAAAACTTTTTTTTGGGCCGTGATTAGAGAGCCATATCATGGCGGATATTCAATTAATGCCCGGAGGGGGGAGTTTGCAAGTTCGGCTGCGATTTTTCGAAATTTTTGTTATAAAGGGGCAGGTTGGGGATTACTGTATTTTTTGATAGAAAAAATTTTCTTTTTTACAGGGTACTCCAAGTGCGACGCTCAGATTTCGATGAAACTTGGCACAAATTTTGAATAATTTTTTTCTAAGATATATGCGAGAATCCTACCTCGCGCTTTGCAGAAACAACCGAGATTTTTAGATCGAAAGTCGGCCAAAATATAGGACTTCTTGCCGAACTTTGGCACGAAAAGTTTCATGCCTATTTCTACCGTAAAGGATAATGTTTCTACAAAAAATCGAATTTTTCCGCTCTAAACTGCCAAAGTTATGGCCAAAAAGCGCTTTTCTCTCTGACCGCTCTCCACGTTTAGCGTGCCCTCTCGGCGGCAAAAACTGTTCTATATCGCGCCGGCGCCCGCAAAGCGCGAGCTAAACCTTTCAGGAATTGATATTTAGTCCATACCCGACGTGTGTGCAAAATTTAAAGAAAATCTGAGCGTCGCACTTGGAGTACTTCCCTTGTTAGGATTTTTTGCTATAAATCTATACGTTAGACCTTACTTTCTTTTTTATGATAAAAAATCTTGATGAATAGTCTATTTTTCATGCCCGGAGGGCCAAATTTGAAATTCGGCCGCGATTTTTGGGATTTTTTTCCAAATCGACAGTTCAATTGGCCGAAATTTCGAACGCGATTTTTTGGAAACCTCCCAAAAAAAGCGCGTCTCGGAGTACTTGAGCTTATTGGATATCTTTTTAGATAGAAAAAATTACCCAAGAATTTGAGTCAAAGTGCCGAGTTATACGATGATACGAATTTCCCGGTTCTCTTCATATTTCCCAATTTTTAGCCTTTTGTTTCCGCCAAAAAAGGAAGTTCAAATTGCTGGGGGCGAAGAATTGGGCCGAGGTTTGTCCTCAAAATTCTGATTATCACAGAATTTCAAAAAATATGTCATGTGTCAAGACCTTGATATAGGTCAAGTAATAAGGGCCCCTAATCTAGTTCTACCTAAGATCTCAAGCCAATACAACGACAATTCAAACAAGCGACAATACAACTAACTATGCCCTAGGCAACAACTTCACAAATGAACTCACAATGCTTGACTCCACCAACACAAGAGACCATAGACAAATCAATAGACAAATAGAAAATACCGTAGACTTTATTGGACACCAACCGCATAAGCGGGAAAAGACAAAACACAAAATAATACCATCATAATTGTCGATTTCTCTTCCTTTTATACCAATTTGTCGGTCATTCCGTGGGAATATGCAAATTCGCACGCGAAGTCGTGACACATGATGACAAAACTTGAAGAACGATTTTTGTCTTTTTTTTTAAATTCAAGCCCTGCGGCAATGTCTCGAGGATTATCGCTGAAGCCGAAAAAAGTGCTCTTACATGTACTGATGTCTGCACAAATCTTGAGTGTTTTTTGCGGAAGTAAAATTAATTTTGGAACTAATCTGAAGCCCACAATTGCAGATTAGTTCCAAAATCTATTTTAATTCCCAACAAGACATTCAAAATTTGTGCAGACATCAGTAAAAGCGCTTTTTTCGGCTTCAACGATAATCCTCGAGACACTGCCGCAGGGCTTGAATTTTAAAAAAAGACAAAAATCGTTCTTTAAGCGTTGTCATCATGAAATATTTTTTAAATTCTGTGATAATCAGAATTTTGAGAACAAAAACTTGGCCCAATTCTTTGCCCCAAGCAATTTGAACTTCCTTTTTTTTATTTTTTAAGTTTTGTCATCATGACAGTTTTTTTTTGGGAAATCAGTGATAATCATCAAAAAAGCGCATTTGAGAAATAAAATAAAATTCGGAGAACAAAACGTAGCCCAATTCTTCGCCCCCAGCAATTTGGATTTCCTTTTTTTGGCGGAAACAAAAGGCTAAAAATTGGAACATATAAGGAGAACCGGGACATCCGTATCATCGTATGACTCGGCACTTTGACTCAAATTCTTGGGTAATTTTTTCTATCTAAAAAGATATCCAATAAGCTAAAGTACTCCGAGACACTTTTTTTTGGGGGGTTCCTAAAAAAATCGCGTTAGAAATTTCGGCCTATTAAACTGTCGATTTGGAAAAAAATCCCAAAAATCGCGGCCTAAACCGGCCGAATTTCAAATTTGGCCCTCCGGGCATTAAAAAATAGACTTTGATCAAGATTTTCTATCATAACATCCGTATCATCGTATAACTTGCCGTACGCGGAGGGACTCCGGAAGATCAGAAGATAAAATTTTTTTTTATTTTTTCTATCATAAAGTGAAGTAAACCGAAACCTAACTTTTGAAATTCGTGGATCGGAATCGGAAAATTCTAAAATTCCCGGCCGGAATCGTCCGAAATTTTTCATAGTAACTATACAATAGCCACGGATCTTTGTTTTTTGCCGCAAATTTTGGTCTGTTATACGTTACAATAACTCAGAGTAAAGAAAACTAACGTTAGTAGTATGTAGCTAAAATTAGTAAAAATGGACATATTGCAAGTCTCCGCCGAGTCTTCGCCGACCATCCCGCGGCTTTGCCAGTTCTCGCAGGCACTTTTTACAACCAGAGATTGCCACGGCTCCGGAGCCGGCTCTTGGTTGCCGGGAGCCAAAGCCGGAAATTTTGGGTGCGGCTCCGGCTCCTGAGCCCAAAGTCGGAGCCAGGCTTCTCAGCGTTCAGAAAAGTAAAAAATTTCGTGATCTTGTTAAATCAATTTGCTTGAAAAATACTGGGAAGGATGTGTTGCGTACGACTTGGCTGCAAAAACGTTGGCTGTTTGACCACTAATAACTTTTATTTTCGAAAAAAAATTTTGCATAGGAGCCGGGGTTCGGAGCCGAAGACCTTTTTAAATTTTGCAGGGAGCTGGGAGCCGGAGCCGGGGCTGCAAGTTTGACCTTGGCTCCGGCTCTGGGAGCTAAGAGCCGGAGCTGGAGCCAAAATTTTGACCGTGGCAATCTCTGGTCTCCAGTATCGATCAGTTTTCTGTTGCCCCCGAACTGTCATTGACCCGAAAATTTGGGACGCGAACCCTTCGATCCTTCAAGTACATATTCCCTGTTTTTGCTCACTGAACTTGCACCTAATTTCCTACTCAATTAATTATACTTTACTATGGAGCTTAACCCTCTCTTCCTTAGTCATCACCGTTCTTAAGACCCTCAGGCATTATCGCGGCCGTCTTGTTCGTATGATGTAATTTTAATTCTTTTTTATGGCTTCATCGTTGTTGACTGGATTATTTTTTCGCCTTGCAGACGGTGATTTACCCGATTCTAAGATCCGCCAAAGATTATTCGCTTCAACGGATGTGGGGGTACGGTCGGAAATGGAAGGATGAGACTGGTGACAAGCCGGATGGATCAATTATAAGATCAGCTTAGAGAGATTTCAAAGAAAAGTTGGAATGGAAGAGGAAGTGAAAAAATGCGACGCGCAGATTTGAATATCAATATGTCGGGAAAATAATGAACACTCTGTCGCAGAGGAAATCACATCACCGCTGGGAAAATGAATTGTCTCGCGACAAAATCAAATTGCTTTTCACTTCAGCGACGCGATCGGCGCAACGATATTAGGTTCATTATTTTCCCGACAGACTGATAAAACTTGTCAAAAATTTACGTTAGATTAATGGCTTCGAAGATATATGCGAGAACCGAGATTTTTTTGTCCGAAAGTTGGCTATACTTTTTTTGGCTTGACAAATAATATCATAGCTATTTCTACTGTATTTTCATTGTTTCCACAAAAAAATGAGTTTTGTCCATGCGAAACTGGCAAAGATTTGGCCAAAAAGTTTCTCTTTCCTCCACGTTTTTCGCCTGCCCTCTTGACCGCTGAGATCGTTGAATATCTCGGCTCTCCCTGCAAAGCGCGAGATAAAAATTTGAGGAATTGATATGGAGTCTGTGCCCGAAATGTGTGTAAAATTCAAAGGAAATCTTAGCATTGCGACAGGCTTTGGGTTCGGACTAGACATGGGCCCGAAGGGTTCGGACTAGACATGGCTCCCGGGCCGGGCCGGCCTGGGCCGGGCCGTGGGCCGGGCCGAAATTTCGGCCCGTCGGCCCGATTTCAGATCGGCCGGGCCGGCCGGACCATTTCCGGCCCGTCGACCGGCCGGCGTTTCGGCCCGGCCCGAAATATTTAAAATCCAGAATCTCGAAGCGAAAATTGGGTTTGATAACGAAAATAAACGAAATGTCAAGACACAATTGGTTTTTTAAAGGGCTTTTTGTTTTTAGATAGCTATGGAACACAGTATTCCTTATGACCAAAAAAATTTGGTCGTAAGGAGTTAGACTTGGGGAGACTTTCGTTTCAATGGCCCGGGCCGGCCCGAGCCGGGCCGAAGCAAATTTAAAACGGGCCGGGCCGACGGAAAATTTGAAACGGGCCGGGCCGGCCGGAACCCTTCAGGCCGACGGGCCGGGCCGAGATTTTCGGCCCGGGCCGGCCGACGAGCCATGTCTAGTTCGGACCGGCCTCGGCCCCCTTTAAGTTCGCTCGGCACAGCCATTGAGGGCCGATTTGGGGCCCTGCCGAGGCCCAGTTGGAGGCCAGAGAAGAAAGGCCCGGCCTCGGATCGTTTCCAACTCGCTGGACCCGGCTCCAGAGGCCTTGCGAGCCACGTCTAGACTTGGGACCCTTGTGAATTTTTGCCAAATCATTTTTCTTTCCATTTTTTTCTCGTTGAACAAAAATAGTGTAGAACTTTTTAACTTTCTATTAAATCGATGCTACAGTATGCCAACATTGACGATTTCCATTCCCAAAATTGTTTATCCATTTTGACAAACAATTTCTTATTAAAAATTAATCCAATTACGTCCCTCACCCCTTTCCTTTGACGTTTCCATATCTTCTTGGTATTCAAATTTCATCCACTAATTAGTCATTAGCAAACAATCTTATTGTCTTGTCACTCGTGATTTGACTCGTCGCAAAATAAAATTTTTTTTGATTTTCCAAAAATTTTTAATCCAAAAATTGATGCAGTATAAAAAAAATTTTTTCCTCAAAAATTTTCTTTCTTTATGTCACAAAGGAAAATGTAATTTTACATTTTTTGTTTCCAATTTCTCCGGATTATCGACCGGATTTGCACTGGATTTGGGCTCAAAAAAAGTGTAGGTGGAAATGGATGTAAATCTACATCTGATATCCGATTAATCCGAATAGATCCTTTTTCGGGGATGTGGTGGATGTAAAATTACATTTTTAGATGTAAAAATGTAAAATTTTAAAAGAAATTAAAAAATTTTTTTCGATAATTTTTTTTTCAAATCTAGTATATATGTTCTGTATACATTACAAATTAATCCTAGAAAATTTCATCCATCAATTTACAGCGGCAGCCGAGATATGAGGCAATATTTTTTCGGAGAGAGCACGAGAAATGGGGAGAGCGGCCAGACAAAGGGCATTTTTTGCCGATATCTTTGCGAGTTTTGCTGGGAAAAATTGATTTTTTTGTGGAAATACTATACTCACCATTAGAAATATACCACGACTTTTTTATTCCAAAAATCGCAAAAAAATTTTATTTTTTTGCCAATTTTTGATCAAAAAATTCAATTTTTTGCTAATTTTTGACCAAAGAGTCTCAAAAGCCTTAAAAAAGCCTGCTAGAAAGCCCGTGTATCCCTTAAAAATTCAAGTCTAACCTTGTCTGTTCTTTTTAACAAAATTAAATAAAATAAAAAATTTAAAAAAATTGAACTTACCATAGGCATGGTGACGGTGACAAAAAAGTACGGAGCATGCCGTTTGATGGTGATTCCGAACTCGAGAAGCGACCAGTAGTTGTCCAGTTGGTACATGGTGTAGACCGGTCCGTCCGGATACAATTTTTCGCAGCCGTTCGGGCCATAGTTGCACTGGGACTGCCAGGAGCCAACAATTTCCCAACCTGGAAGAGGAATAAATTAATGACAGTGAAAAAGAAAAAAAAAATTTTTTGAAAATTAATAAAATTCAAAAGATTTTTTAATTTGAGTATTTTTGACAAATTTAGATTAGGGCGCAGCTCGAAAAAAAATCAAACCTAGGGCGCAGCTGGGAAAGAAAAATCGTTGAAAGCCAGGGCGCAGCTTGCCGTAAGATATACAAAATTAAAAAAAAAACTCGAAGAGAACATCAAATTTGGACATCTAAAATTTCAAAACCCAGGGCACAGCTCAAAAAATATCCAAGCCTAGGGCGCAGCTCGAAAAGAAAGATACTTGCAAAACAGGGCGCAGCTTGCCGTAAGAGGCTTAAAATCTAAAAAAATCAAAGTGCACGTCAAATTTGGACATTTAAAAGTTTCAAAACCTAGGGCGCAGCTCAAAACAAAAGTTCTTGAAGCTAGGGCGCAGCTTGCGGGCAAAATTTCAGGTTATGGATTCACCGTGTTTTTGATGACTTTTTGCTTTTATGTAGAGTGTAAAACGACCATTTAATTTACGGAAATCTTAAAAGTTTTTTCTACATGGTATTTTATATTCAAATAAATTTTGTTTTGCATTAAAAATTTCTAGTTTTGAAGTGTTTTTTTGGCGTCATAAATATTATACTGTAAGTATTTTTTAAGTGTTATGATGTATCCTACACATACTTCTTTTATTATTATTTTTTCACTACATACGTGAGATTTTTTGCTCCCAAAACGTTGCGTGGTCCCCTTTCCGCAGTCTTTATAATAATGTAGAGTCCAGCTCGAAACATTTTGCAGTATTAAAAACGGAGTGCCGGGTTACTCTCTATTTTTAATTGCGATTTCCAAATGAGGGCTCAAACATTATTTTTGGAGGGCAATAAAGGGATTTCTCCAATGAATCGGCTATTTTTGGATGGGAATTCGGTATTTTTAGAGCGAAAGAGATGAATTCACATCTTTGGAACGTGATTTTCATGCTTTCAGAGAGATTTTGAGCGTGGAAAAATTGAAAAAAATTTTTTTTCGAAAAAAAAAAATTTTATTTTTTTTTTGTTTTTTGCACTGTGCAAATGCTTTTTTAAGCTATAGTAAGCCAGAGGCTCAAATTTGAAAACCAAAAATCGCAAAAAAATCAATTTTTTTGACTCTTTTAATCAAAAAAATCTCGTTTCGGAAAGCTTTCTTATTTTATTTGCCCTTATGAGAAGATGGCCATAAACAATGTGTCAAAAAAAATTGTTTACGGTACCATCACCGTGAAATGATGAAGACTTCTTTCCCCCAAGGAATGTTGACAAAGTACAGAGGCCCTTTTTACTTTTCGCGACTGTTACTTTTTATGAGATGGGGTATTACGGTAGCTTGTAAAAAGTTGAAAATGACCGTGATGTCATGGAGAATGTTTTGGTGAATTTCTCAAAAACCAAAGCTCTAAATCTGATAAAATTTGAAACAAATTTTGGCTATGGCATTTTAAAACAACTACCAGATTTTAAGGCCGTATTTTCGAAAAAAAAATTTGAGATTTTTAGGTCGAAAAATCGGGAAAATTCAAAAATTTTTTTGCGATTTTCAAAATCAAAAATTGGCATTCTGTTTCAATTACATAGTTAAATATTTCTACAAGAAATCAATTTTTTCCCAGCGACATTGCCAAAGATATGGGCAAAAAACGTTTTTTTCTCTGACCGCTCTCTTCATTTTGTGCACTCTCTCGTAAAGATTGTTGAATATCTCGGCTGCCCTTGCAAATTTCGAGCTAAAATTTTCAGGAATTGATATGTGGCCTAAATAGGATATATGGGCAAAATTTGAGGGATGCCTGATCATTTTGCCTCGGGCAATAAACGATTTTTAAAAATAAATTTTTTTTAGATTTTTTTTATTTACTGCTTTTTAAAAGTGATAAAAATCGCTGGGCAACACTTTATTCTACTGTAACACTATTTATGTTTACCATATACACTTTTTATAAGTGCGAACAATTTTTATATTTTTTTCGAAAGACATTATAGTACATAATCTTGCACGCTTGATGGGATCTTTCCCAGGAGGGTTTGTGTGTGAAAAAAACGGAAAGATCCCTTTATTCGAATAAAGTGATAATCGGTTACCTGTCACGTGAACCTTCAAGTATTTTACGCGCAATTTAGTAAATAAAATTTAGTAATAAACGGCTTAATTTTTTATCAAAAAAATCAAATTCCAAATTTTTAATTTTTTAAATTCCTCGAGGCACAATGCTTAAATTTTCTTCAAACTTTCAACATATGTTTTGTTAGAGCTACATATCAATTGCTGAAAATTTTAGCCCTTAGTTTGCAAGCGCAGTCGAGATATTCAACGGTCTTTTCCGACGAGAGAGTAGGGAAAATGAGGAGACCGGTTAGAGAATTTTTTTTGTTTTAGCTGTATCTTTGTGATTTTAGAGGGGAAAAAATTAATTTTTTGAGGGAATATTATACTCTATGTGTGAAAGAGAATGTAATTTTTTGGCTTTGAAAATTTCGAAAAAAATTTTGAATTTTTGCCAATTTTTGAAGGAAAAATCTAGATTTTTTTGTAAAATACAAAGGAAAATCTTGGAGTTTTCTTAGAAAAATTTATTTTTAATTGAATTGAGAACCAAAAATTAAAATTTTTTATTTTTCCAAAAAATTTTTTTTTCAAAAATTTAATTTTTTTTTTTTATTTTTATAAATTTTTGAAGCTTTTACCCTCAAAAAATGTTTTTTTTTCAACTTTGTCTTTCTTTGTTCCACGATAATAATAGCTCCGTCGGGCCGCGGAAACTCCCGATTCCACCCTCACATTTCCATTGATATCATTTTCGGAGGGTCATAAATTAAAAAATAGTGGGATGCTCGTAAAACTGACAGTACTTTTTGACATTTTTTGGCCAAAAAATTGGCCAATTCTTCATCGCCGAACATGTTTCGATAATCTTTCATTTTTTTACTTTTCGTGACTATTACTTTTTATGGGATGGGGAGGGGATTACGGTAGCTTAGGGAAGATGAAAATGACCCTGATGTCATGGAGAATATTTTGGTGAATTTTTCAAAAATTAAAGCTCTAAATTTGAAGAAATTTGAAACAAATTTCGACTATGGCATTCTAAAACAACTACCAGATTTTCAGCCCAGGGTTTCGAAAAAAAAATTTGAGATTTTTAGCAAAAAATTGGCAAAAATTCGAATTTTTTTTTGCGGTTTTCAAAATAAAAAATTGGCGATCTGTTTCTAATGCAAATTGTAACAATTCTACAAAAAATCAATTTTTTCCCAGCGAGATTCGCAAAGATACGGCTAAAAAACAATTTTCCTCTGACTACTCTCCGCATTTTCCATACTCTCTCGTAAAGATCGCTGAATATCTGGGCTGCGCCTGGAAAACACGAGGTGAAATTTTCAGCAAATGATATGTGGCCTTGACAAAAGATATGTGCAAAATTTGCCAAAAAAGTGGACTGAAACACAATGCCAAGAAAGTCAAAAATTTGGCGGGAAAATGGGCATTGAAATAAAAATACTGGATGAAAAGTATCAAATGGTTTTAAAAATATGTTTGTGTAAGTTTGCGCGTGGATTTTTTGCGATTTTTTGCCAAAAAAGTGAACTGAAACACAATGCCAAAGAATTTTTAATTTGGCGGGAAAATGAAAATTCAAATAAAACTGCTAGATCAAAGGTATTTAATGGTTTTTAAAATACGCGAATCTTAGTGAGACATAGATTTTTTGCGATTTTTTGCCAAAAAAGTGAACTGAAACACAATGCCAAAGAATTTTTAATTTGGCGGGAAAATGAAAATTCAAATAAAACTGCTAGATCAAAGGTATTTAATGGTTTTTAAAATACGCGAATCTTAGTGAGACATAGATTTTTTGCGATTTTTTGCCAAAAAAGTGAACTGAAACACAATGCCAAAGAATTTTTTATTTGGCGGGAAAATGAGAATTCAAATAATAATACTGGATGAAAAGTATCAAATGGTTTTTAAAATACGTTTGTGTAAGTTTGCGCGTGGATTTTTTGCCATTTTTTACCAAAAAAGTGGACTGAAACACAATGCCAAAGAATTTTTAATTTGGCTGGAAAATGAAAATTCAAAAATTTATTGAACCTACAAATCACGTATGACTAGATTAAACTATTCAATGAATCATAGTCCTCCTCCAAACTCTGAAAATAGGTCTCAATGGCAAAAAATTTTTATTTGTTTGTTGTTGCAAAATTGCACGTATTAATGTCCTGAGGTACATGACTTTGTTTTTTCTACAAAATTTTTGAAAAATTTGCTCTTTTTCGTCAAAACAAATTTTGATGACAAATTTCACTTCCAAACTTTGTTATCAGTTCTCAAAAATCTGTCATTTCCACGCGTCGTTCCCTCGAAAAACCATACATTTGTGTTATTGGTGGCCTTTACATAATTATATAAACATGTCGAATATGCATTAATTCCGGGAAAAGACACTTCCTCCATTATTCGTCTTTCTTTGTTGTGTCTGCAAGAAACAAAACCACCGTGCGCAAAAATATATAATCGTCATAATTTGCGGAATACTTGCGTAGTATTATTATTATTGGGGTGTCTGGAAAATGATGTGGACTTGTTGCAGCAAGATTTCTGGCCGTTGAAAATCGCAGCCGGAAGGATTCAACGGTCTTTGCAGACGAGAGAGTACGGAGAATGAGGAGGGTGAGCAGAGAAAAATTGGTTTCTGGCTATATCTTTGCGAATTTCGCGGTGAAAAACTTGACTGTTTGTAAAAAAAGAAAAAAGAAAATTTTGCTCCACATTTAAAACAGAATGCCAATTTTTTCACAGGGGAAGTACTCCAAGTGCGACGCTCAGATTTCCTTTAAATTTTGCACACACGTCGGGCATGGACTAAATATCAATTCCTGAAAGTTTTAGCTCGCGCTTTGCGGGCGCCGCCGAGATATCGAACGATTTTTGACGCCGAGAGAGCACGCTAAACGTGGAGAGCGGTCAGAGAGAAAACACCTTATTGGCCATAACTTTGGCAGTTTCGCGCGGAAAAATTTGATTTTTTGTAGAAACATTATCCGTTACGGTTGAAATAGGGATGAAAATTTTCGTGTCGAAATTCGGCAAAAAGTCCTAAATTTTGGCCGATTTTCCATCTAAAAATCTCGGTTGTTTCTGCAAAGCGCGAGCTAAAATTCTCGCATATATCTTAGAAAAAATTATTCTAAATTTGCGCCAAGTTTCATCGAAATCTGAGCGTCGCACTTGGAGTACTTCTTTCAGTTTGAAAATTTCAATTTTTTTTTAATTTCGTCTATGTTCAATTTAAAAACTCTGTATTATTTTTTTTTATTTTTTGCAAAAGGGTAGCCAAAAAAGCTCAAATCTTTCTTAAAAAATTTTAATTTTACTTACGAAAAATTACGAAAACTTCATTAAAAACCTTGATTTTCCATACCTCTGTGCTCGTATATGTATCTATTTACGAAATTTTAACACGTCATTTTTTGTATTTTTAATTTTTTGTTTATCGCAGGTCCTGTTTCTTGCGTGCGCAGTGAAGAGTGCATGAACATGATTTACAAACCGGAACTAGGTAAATGTTGCACTTTGGCCATGAAAAATAGCATGGGAAAACCAAAAAAGATTATTTTTTATTTCTTTCTCGTAAATTTCGTATCTCGCAGATACGTTCTAAACAATTTTTGTTTATTTTTTTATCTTTTTTTGCCAATTTTTTCTTTTTTTTTTGTTTTTTGAGTAAACTCTTTTCTTGTGATT
Source organism: Bursaphelenchus xylophilus (assembly GCA_904066235.2). Taxonomy (NCBI): domain Eukaryota; kingdom Metazoa; phylum Nematoda; class Chromadorea; order Rhabditida; family Aphelenchoididae; genus Bursaphelenchus; species Bursaphelenchus xylophilus. Next base: position 1,797,621 of record CAJFCV020000005.1, on the reverse strand, counting down.
ACGTGGCCTTGATCACACAATAAAAATTACTCATTCTGCACCAGAAATCCAACACTACTATCTTGTAGTAGTGAGAATGGGATTAAAAATTTATTCTTCCGGGAAATTGCAAAAAAGGTTCGGAGAAACAATTGGAAATAGGATATGCCCGCGGGGCATGAGACCTATTTGCAGAGTTTGGAGGAGGTCTATGATGCATTGAAAAGTTTAATCTAGTCATACGTGATTTGTAGGTTCAATAAATTTTTCAATTTTCATTTTCCCGCCAAATTAAAAATTCTTTGGCATTGTGTTTCAGTCCACTTTTTTGGTAAAAAACGGCAAGAAATCAACGTCTTACTAAGATTCGCGTATTTTAAAAACCATTAGATACTTTTGATCTAGCAGTTTTATTTGAATTTTCATTTTCCCGCCAAATTTTGACTTTCTTGGCATTGTGTTTCAGTCCACTTTTTTGGTAAAAAGTGGCAAAAAATCCACGCACAACTTGCTAGACCGTATTTTAAAAACCATTTGAAACTTTTCATCCAATATTTTTATTTGAATTTTCATTTTTACGCCAAATTTTGACCTTCTTGGCATTGTGTTTCAGTCCACTTTTTTGGTAAAAAATAGCAAAAAATTAATGTTTAACTCGAATTCGCGTATTTTAAAAACTGTTAGATACTTTTCATTCAGTACTTTTATTTGAATTTTCATCTTTCCGCCAAATTTTGACCTTCTTGGCATTGTGTTTCAGTCCACTTTTTTGTCCATATTTTGCAAAGTCTACTTTGCATTCTTCGTCGTTGTTTTTTATTTATTTTCAAATTCCCGAAAAAAGCAGGACGTATTTTACAAATCGCAACTGAATTTTCAGAGAACCTTAACGACATCGTATTTTACAAAATACTGTTACATTTTCAGCGAATTTTTGTTTGAAATTTGTATTTTTCCGACTGTTAGAAATTTTTGGCATTGTGTTTCAATGCCCCAGAATCCTCTACAAAAAACATGAAATGTCTTATTTTAAAATTCACCAAAATCTCTTCGAAAAATTGTTGATCCCAAAATAACCACATAAAAATTTGGTTGCGTATTAGCCGCCCAAAAGGACAATCACCACCCCGGATTTACCCCAATTAGCCGAAAGAGAATTTCACGTGGGAAGTCAAAATTACATTCGATTATAATGCGAATAATTCTGTCTGGAATATTCAGTGGATAAACTTTTGTCTTTAATCCACGGATTTTGCCTGAAGCCACGGTTTTCGAAGGGGGTTTATGTGGGTTGAATGAAGAATAAAACTTGGAGGAAATTGCGGATTAAAGTTGCTTTTTACTTTAATTAATTATTAGTCCATCATACATGAACCAAGATACTAAAAATAGTTGTCAGGAATGGACCCTACATTAGTCTTACAAGAAAAGTACTTCTATATGGTATACAGGGTCTTACAAAAAACGTGAAGGAAAGTGGAAGGCTATAACTTCCGGCGGAGGCGGCGCAGAGACTTCGTATTTGAAATATGCATTTTTAAAAGACATAAGTTTTTGACTACGAAATAACAAGCTTTTAGAGTGCAAACTGAGGTCGCTACGACCTTCTATCGAAACCCCCCAAAAAATCCGACATTTCCTGGTGATTTTCAACCGAAAAAGTCCGAAATTTCTCGATCATTTTCAACCGAAAAAACCTGGTTTTCGGGGCAGAGATGCCTCTACTTCAGAAGGTCGTAGCGACCTCAGTTTGCACTCTAAAAGCTTGTTGTTTCTTAGTCAAAAACTTATGTCTCTTAAAAATACGTATTTCAAATACGAAGTCTCCGCGCCGCCTCCGCCGGAAGTTATAGCCTTCCACTTTCCTTCACGTTTTTTGTAAGACCCTGTACAGTGGGGGCATGATCCAGTGGCAAAAAACGTACCATTTTGCATCCGGGAAGCATCAAAAATGTGGCAAAACGCTTCCCTCTCCAAGTGAAAAAACTCCGATTTCAAAAGCGCGCCCGCTCTTTTTGTGGGGAAAATTTGAAGGCGCCCTTCAAAATGGAGTTTTTTTCACTTGGAGAGGGAAGCATTTTGCCACATTTTTGATGCTTCCCGGAAGCGAAATTGCACTTTTTTTGCCAGTGGATCTGGTCCTTCACTGTACCTAAGCTGTAGGACAAATTTGATATTTTAAGGCTTGTCAAGATGTCAGGGTTTGTTTTAGCCAAACACAAAGCTTTTGAATTAGTAAAAACTTGGTCAAAATGGCATTTGCGTGGTGTTTCGAGGTTCTGAGGGTTTTTTCGTCCTGACAAACCAAAATTGGACAGCTAATTTTAACATCATCTAAATGATAAAAGTGTTGCGATTTTTTGGATACATGTCTCAACATGTAACTCCATACCCCAGAGGAGTACTTTCCTTATTAGCAAAGTATCAATGGTAGTCCGTCCGGCTGAGTCGCTGGAGAGATTTCTGTATTCTCAACCTTTTCCACGGAAAAATTCAAAAAGATATAAGGCTACAAAGCCATTTTTCTCTGACCGCTCTCCTCATTTCCCGTACTCTCTCGCCTACAAAGCTTGTTGAATATCTCAGCGACGGCTGCAAATCGTGAGCTGAAACTTTCAGCGATCGATATACGACCGAGATACTACATGTATACAAAATTTGAAAAGATTTTGAAAAAATTTTATTTTTCAAAAAAAAAATTTTCAAAATTTTTTTTTTTATTTTTCTTCCCAAATTTTTACTCCCTTTGACCTCTACCATAACCCGCGTTCAATATGTGAACCCATATTTACACGGCGATGTTTGTTTTTGCGTAATAAATGGTTCTGCATTCCTTCCGGTTGCCGCCCAAATGCCAAGCCTTCGTTTTGTTTTGTAAATCTGATATTCCGCAACGTCTCGTTCGTATCTCGGATTCTCCCACTCAGCGCTCCGATTTCGCTTAATTATTCCCCCCAACATACTAGAGAGTAGAGTGCAAAAAAACGCAACAACGTTATTAAATGTTACAATTGAAGTATTCGAAAAAAGTAATTAAAAATTTGTTTTTGCTGTTCTGCATTTTAAAAATTTATATCGTCTAGGGTCTGTTGATGACGTATAAAACTTCATGATGACAAATTTTTTCACTTGGGTTACTGTATATACATATTTTAAAGAAGAATTTTTTATTATTATAAATGTTAATTACAATCTAAAATTCTCCGAATTATGTCATTGTTTATACTTAATTACCGGCCTTATGTCTACAGGGAAATGATGACAAATAATTTACGGTTCCTTATGGTTCCGCGTGCTATAATAATAATTTATGTATAATTTTTATTCAGATTTTTTTAAATTTCAAGCTATTGAATTTCAGTTTTATAGACAAAAACGCAGAGTAAAATACGTTAACCACTCACTGTTCTAGCCTTATTTTCATTAAGATCAGAGGGTTGCAACAGAATGCCAATTTTTTTTCAAATTGGCGGGAAGTTCGGAATTCAAAAAATCGATTTTAAAGCGCATAAAAGTTTTTTGAAAAATACGACCGACAGCATTGGTCGGTGAATTTTTAAATTTTCGTCGATTGCAACAGAATGCCAAAAGTTTAAAAAATTGGCGGGAAGTTCAAAAAAAAAACAAAAAAAAATATCGATTTTTATTCCAAAACTTTTTTAAAATACGTCTGCTGTCAGTTGCTTGTCAATTTTTTAATTTTTGACGCTTGCAACGGAATGCCAAAAATTTTAAAAATTGGCGGGAAATTAAAAAAAAAACTAAAAAAATATCGATTTTTATTCCAAAACATTTTTAAAATACGTCTGCTGTCAGCTGCTTGTCAATTTTTCTAAAATTGTTGTTGTTTGCAACAGAATGCCAAAAAGTAAAAAAAAATTGGCGGGAAATTCAAAACTCAAAAAATATAGCTACGTAATTGACCTTGTGTTTTTTCGCACACACCCCTGTGAAAAACGAGCTGGAAAAAAGTAATTTGCAAGCGTTTTTGACTAAAAATAATAATTCTCCCATCAAATGACGAAAAGATTATATTATACTTGCCAATTTAATCTATTTTTCTATTTTTTGCTTTCGCTAAGAGATAATGATACATTTTTTTGCCATTTTTTTGTAAAATGCAACCTTTTTTTTTGTTGAAATAGGTTGCAACAAAATGCCAAGAATTTTATTTTTGGCGGGAAATTCAAAATTAAAACAAGAATTTGGTTGTTAAGTATAAATTTAAAATGTTTTTTAAGGTTTGAGAAGTTTTTAAAATACGTTTCTGCTTATTTACTGATTTAATTTTTGCATTTAATCCGGTTTGCAACACAATGCCAAGCATTTTAAAATTTGGCGGGAAATTCAAACATTGAATCAAAATTTGGCCTGAACTGGGCTCATAAATGTTAAAAAATACGTGGCAATTTCATATTTGAGTAGTTTTTGCATCCTAGTCAGCTTGAAACGTAATGCCAAAATTTTTCTAATTTGGCGGGAAATTCAAAATTCAATAAAAATTTTGTCATAAAAAATGCTCTGAAGCGTTAAAAATATTCGAAATACCCAACAGACAGTTGATTTTCACTACTTTTTTTATTATATTGGAAACTACCGTAATCCGGTGTTTTTTATTATACATTTTCCCCTCAAAACCCCCTCTATTCAATCATTTATTTACTTCCCTTTTTTGAGTTAACGCTCCTTTCAACTGCCTCCATAACAAACTCCACACAATTTGGTGGAAACATAGTCTTAATTCGAACTCAAATGTTTTTTCAGAGGCATCTATTTCATCGATCTTCTTTCTTTACATTTACCCCTAATTGGACGACTTTGAATAAATTTTTGACAAATTTATGGGTATTATTCAACGTTTGCGGAAACTGGGAGTGACGCTGAAGAAATAAAAAAGATTCATGCGTAAACACAAGTGTAAAAGGGCAAAAAATTTAAATCCAAAGCAAGAGTTTCGACAAATTTTTTGTCAGTTCATTGCTTGAGGGAAAATCCTCATACTTTCTTCAAATTTTGTATATATGTTTTGTCTAGACCACAAATCAATTGCTGAAAATTGTAGCTCTCAGCTTCCAAGCGCAGCGGAGATATTCAACAAACAGGTGGGAGAGTACGAGAAATGAGGAGAGCAGTCGGAAAAAACTTTTTTGGCTACATCTTTGGCAATTTTGCTGGGGAAAAATTGATTTTTTTGTGGCAATGTTTAACTATGTATTTGAAACAGAATGCCAATTTTTGGGTTTGAAAATTTCGATTTTTTTTTATTTTTTGCCATTTTTAAATTAAAAATCTCGATTTTTTTTGCAAAAAGTGGGCTAAAAATCTCAAATATGTATTGAAAAAAATTATTCTTCATTTAAAACTATTGTTTATTTTCTTATTTTTATTTTTTTTTTAATTCAAAGATTTTTTTTTTATTTTTTGTATTTTACTATTTTTTAATTTTTAATTTTTTTTTATTTTATTTTTTTTAATTTTAAAAGTTTTTAAATTAAAAATCTCGATTTTTTTGCAAAAAGTGGGCTAAAAATCTCAAATATGTACTGAAAAATTTTATCCTTAATTTAAAACTATTTTTTCTTTTCTGATTTTTATTTTTTTTTAATTCAAAGATTTTTTTTATTTTTTTTTATTTTATTTTTTTTTATATAAAAAAATTTTTTTTTTATTTTTTTTTTTTATTTTTTCCCAAAAAAATCACGGCGACCTTCCTTTCACTTCCAGTATGCGTATTTATTTTACAACTTCCCCCCAAAACGCCCTTTCCACCCCGTAATTTCAACTGTCTGCCAACTCATACCTAGTACAATATAGCAACTCCTAATTATTTGTAATAAAGTAACGAGGCCGCCAAGGCTTTAAAAATTGTAATAAAAAATCAATTATTTTGATTAAAAATTTAATTAATCCTCTCCAGCCAACAATAATGTAATAAAAATTCGGCCAAAACACGGATTTTGCGTGTAAGCGGACTAAAAATAACGGAGTGTTGACCAGTTTGCAAAATTGTTTTTTTTTTTTGAAGTTTACTGTATTATTCTTAGAGCTGTTTTCAGTGTTGTTTTGAGAGTTTTAACCGAATTGGGGAAACTCGATTTTTAATTTTGGAGAAAAAATATTTTTGAGATTTGGCCTCGGAATTGGTGTCTAGGCCACATGTCATTTTTTGACAACATTAGCTTGCAGTTTTCAGGCAAAGTTGAGGTACTTGTCCCTCCAAAAAGTCGCCGGACTGATTTTTACTGATGATTTTGAGGGTTTATAGGGCTTTAGGGCTTTACTGGTGAGAGGCAGGGCGCAGCTTGCCGATTTGATTTTTTTAATGTCATTTTTGGATTAGTTTTTGGATGGGTGAAGTTAAAATACGGGACAAACTAAGCATGGCTGCAAACCGGGCTAGCGCGGCCCGGCCCGGGCCGCAGGCCCGGGCCCGGGCTTGGGAAATTTGGAAAGCCCGGCCCGGTTCGGCCCGGAAAATTTTATACTAGGTTGGAAAGAAAGGAAGCGGGAAATGAAAAGAAAATTATGGCAAATTTTCGCAAGATGTAAAGAAAAATTTAGCAAAACCTAGGTACATAAGGTCACTTTACCTTCGCTATCAGCATTGTGTTCGAAAAAATGAAAAATCCTATCGTAAAAGCTTATTTTTTCCTTTTTTCCGGGCAAAACTCAAATTTCAAAAAAACCGGGCCGGCCCGGGCCGGAAAATTTTGCAAAGCCCGGCCCGGAGCCATGCCTAGGACAAACAACATTTCTTTATTTTTTGTCGGGAAAAAACCGGTTTTTTTGACAAGGAAATTACTTCTATGGGATATAGGGTTATATACAGGTATATATATCAAAAAAATCGCAAAATTTTTCTGATTCAGGATATGTAAAAACAGTTTATCGCAGTTCGCGCCCGAACAAATTCCATTTTTGTTCGCAGTCTGCAAGGAAGCCAGGGCGCATGCTGCCAAACATCTGGACCAGATAAAGTAAGTCTTTCCGAAAAAAAAGTTTTTTTGCACGTTCCAGTGCCATCTGATATCAGCTATCTATTTTGATAATCTTTGATTCTAAGGCCGCGCTTCACAACCCAGAATCTTCTTCAGGGATTGCCAAACCGAAGCCGAATACTTTACACTCTTAATCTCTCTCGCTTTTGTAAGGTTTGAAAGAGGCTGATTAGCAGCGTTAAGCTTCCATAACGTGCGAAAAAGCGGTCGCGGATAACAGACGGATTAGGAGAAGGGCACTCACGAGGTTCAGGTGAAGCGAAAATCTTCTAGCCTCGTCGCAGTCACGCACCGAATCGCCAGCCGCGAGTATCCAAGCGGTGATGGGCGAGCGAGAGCGACAGCCCAAAAAAGCCGACTGCACGGTGCAGAAAGCAAGAAATTGCACAGTGCACGTCGCCGGAATCGCTTTCGCACTGTGCGATCACTCCGACGACATACACTGTGCAAAAACAAAAGTTCACTTTGCACTGTGCAATTTGTTGCTTTTCGCACCGTGCAATTGGCTTTTTTGGGCTGTCGCTCGCACTCTGATTTTTTTTTTGCACTGTGCAGACGCCCAAAGTCAGCCTGGCGACATGCACTGTGCGACGACAAAACCTTGATTTGCACTGTGCAATTTTTGAGTTTCGCACAGTGCATGCACCGTGCAAAGTGAACTTTTGTTTTCGCACTGTGCATGTCGCCGGACTTGGTTCGTCTTTTTGGCGTTTGTACTGTGCAAGAAAAGTCAGGGTGCGAGCGACAGCCTGCACTGTGCGAAAGCGATATCGGCGACATGCACGGTGCAAGAAAAGTCAGTCAGCAGAAAAAAGCCATTGCACAGTGCAAAAAAAATAAATTGCACAGTGCATGTCGCCGGAACGATTTTTGTCGTTTGCACTGTGCAAAAAAGGTACAGCACGGTGCAAAAACCAAGACTTTGCACAGTGCAAAATTAACTTTTGTTTTCGCACCGTGCAGGTTGCCGCTCGCACCCTGATTTTTTTGCACTGTGCAAACGCCAAAAAGACGAACGAAGTCCGGCGACATGCACCGTTCGAAAACAAAAGTTCACTTTGCACTGTGCGAAACGCAAAAATTGCACAGTGCAAAGTGAACCTTCGTTTTCGCACAGTGCATGTCGCCGGGCTGACTTTCGGCGTCTGCACAGTGCAAAGTAAACTTTTATTTTCGCACAGTGCATGTCGCCGGACTGATTGCACAGTGCGAAGGCGATTTCGGCGACATGCACTGTGCAATCAAGTCAGTCACCCCAAAAAAAGCCATTGCACTGTGCGAAACTCAAAAATTGCACAGTGCAAATCACGGTTTTTTTCGCCCAGTGCACGTCGCCGGGCCGACTTTCGGCGTCTGCACAGTGCAAAAAAAAAATCATAGTGCGAGCGACAGCCCAAAAAAGCCAATTGCACAGTGCAAACAGCAAGAAATTGCACAGTGCAAGCGGAACGTTTGTTTTCGCACAGTGCATGCCGCCGGACTGATCGCACAGTGCGAAAGCGATTTCGGCGACATGCACTGTGCAAGTCAAGTCAGTCAGCCCAAAAAAGCGAACTGCACGGTGCGAAAAGCAGAAAATTGCACAGTGCAAAGTGAACCTTTGTTTTCGCACAGTGCATGTCGCCGGGTTGATGTTCGGCGTCTGCACTGTGCAAGAAAAAGTCAGGGTTTGCGACAGCCCAAAAAAGCCATTGCACGGTGCAAAGTGAACTTTTGTTTTTGTGCAAAAGCCGAAAATTGCACAGTGCAAAGTGATCTTTTGTTTTTGCACAGTGCATGTCGCCGGACTGACTTTTCGCGTCTGCACTGTGCAAGAAAAAGTCAGTCAACCAAAAAAAGCCATTGCACGGTGCAAAAAGCAAAAATTGCACAGTGCAAAGTGATCTTTTGTTTTTGCACAGTGCATGTCGCCGAAGCACTCCAGCGACTTCATAAAAAGACTGTAATAAAAAATATGTTTTTACACCCCCTTATATGTCGACAAAACAGTTGTCAACCAATTTTTCGAGCTCGTTGAACCTCCGCAGCCCTCGTAAAACGAGATTGCTGCCCTCCAGACATCTGCGCATGACACGAAAACGCAATTTCTGTTCTATTTTTGCTCGCATGTCAAAAATACTCATCATAATGTGTGTAATAATGAGTTGCGTTCCACAAAACGACGGCTAATCCGCTCGTCAGCCGGTCGTATTTTCGGAATCTCAACGTGTTGCAAAAGGTTAACGCCTAATCCTTTCGTACGATATTAAACTTTTTTTCACTTTTTCTTAACATTTTCGCCTCAGGCACGGAATTGGATGACATTTGTTGAGGGTGGATTTGTCGAAATTTAAAAAATTTTGAAATTTAAAAATTTCGAAAATAACAAAAAAACAAATTTATATTTTGGTCGGTTTCACGGCTCTGATAGTCTTTTAAACTCTGATATTTTCGCTGTAAACATGTGGGGATAATTTAGAGCCCCTAAACAATAAATAATTTAAGGTGGGAACAGCTGTCTGCGAAATGATTAATGCAAGGTCTAGGGTTCAGCAAGCACCCGGAAGCATTTTAAAATAATTTTTAAAATTTTTTAAAATTATTTAGAGTGTTTTTGTTTTAAAAAACGGGTTTTTTACTTTTTTTTTATTTTTAAAAAGGATTTTTAAAATAAAGAAAGGATGAATTACAATCTTAGAGTACAAAAAATACATCCTAAGGCGCGTTAAAGTCACGAAATATTTTTGTTTTAAAATACGAATTTTTTATTTTTTTATAAAAAATTTATTTCAAAAAAATAAAAAATGATGAATTACAAATTAAAAACAAAAATGCCGATTTTGAACCGTTTTCTTAGAGTACAAAAAATACATCCTAAGGCGTGTTAAAGTCACGAAATATTTTTGTTTTAAAATACGGATATTTTATTTTTTTTTATTTCTAAAAATAAATTTCAAAAAAAAAAAAAAATAGAAAATGATGAATTATAAATTGAAAAAAATGCTCCTTTTTTTAATCGTTTTCTTATAGTCCAAAACAACATGTTAAAATTATGAATTTTAAAAATTTTTTAGTTGTAAAATACGGATTTTTTAGTTGTTGGTAAAACCTAATTTAAAAAATCTAAAAAATGGCATTTCAAAATTATTTAAAAATTTTCTTAGGATCTTTTGCTCTGAAATAAAAAAAAATTTTTTTATTTTGTTAGAAAAACTGATTAAAAATCGGTAAAAAACGAAAAAAATGAATTAAAAACTGTAAAAAATATCGCATTTTTAAGCGAAATTTTTTTGAAGTTAAAAAAATTAATTTCACGAAATTGAAAAATCCGGCATAAAAATTGCAAAAAATCTCAATTTGTAAGATTTGCCCAAAAATTTTACGAGATTGGACCACCAACGCGCGTAATTCCGCCTTATAAAACTTTATGTGTTCCGCTCCTTGGATGGGTCATTAAAATGCGTACGCGTTTTTTTGACGTCTAAAGTAAGATTGGAAGAAAAAAAATAGAAAAAAAGTAATTTCACATTAATTTGACATGCTTGAAATTTGCTACAAGATAACGTATTTTTTTATTTTTTTTTATTTATTTTATTTATTTTTATTTTTATTTTTATTCTTTTTTTTTGATTTTTTTGATTTTTTTTATTTTTTTATTTTTTTATTTTTAATTTTATTTTTATTTTTTTTATTTTTATTTTTTTTTTATTTTATTTTTTTTTATTTTTTTTAAAAGACTAAATGCTCCAAGTCCAAAATTTTGATGAAATTTGTCACCAATACAGAATAATTTTTTCCAAGCCATATCTGAGATTTCTAGCTGTGGCTTTTGAAGAAAAAAACCGTGATTTTTCCCCAAAATTCGAAAAAAAAATAAAATTTTTTTTTTCAAATTTTGGCATGAAAATTTCCCCTCCTGTTTCTACTAGTCCTTCCGTAAAGTCGCTGGAATGATTTCGGCGACGCGCACTGTGCAAGAAAACTCAGGGTGCGAGCGACAGCTCGAAAAAGCTTATTGCACAGTGCAAAAAGCCAAAAATTGCACAGTGCAAAGTGAACTTTCGTTTTCGCGGAGTGCATGTCGCCGAAAACATTCCAGCGACTTTACGGAAGGACTAGTACTGTAGAGTGTAATGTTTCCACAAAAAATCATTTTTTTCCGCGCGAAACTGGCAAGGATATGGCCGAAAACTGTCCTCTTTTCTCTGACCGCACTCCAAATTTTGCGTACTCTCTCCTCGATCGTTGAATATCTCGGCGCTCCCTGCAAAGCGCGAGCTCAAACTTTCAGGCATTGATACGTAGTCTATGCACTACATGTGTGCAAAACTTGAAAAAAATTGGAGCGTCGCACTTCAAGCACTTCCCTTCTAAAGACAAATATCAGTCCAGTCTAAAGTAAGGTCCAAAAAACAATTCCTCCTATCATTTTGCAGCTTCAAACTACTACATGCAGCAGAATAAACAGCTCTTGTGCTGGACCCGTCGCCCGCACACGCTGCCCTCTTCTCTGAACCCTGACATTTCGATGTGTACACAGACCTGTGAATTTTCCGTTTTTTTTGCGTTTTTTGGAATTTTTTGTACCTGTCACACACAGAATATGACTAAAACATTTTGTCAGGAGTCCGTCGGGATGTTACGTACGGAGCAACGAAATATGAAAAAGGATTACGGTAGGGTTTTGGGTAAAAATGAAAAAAAAAATGATTTTTGATGTTATACTAGGCAAAAAATCGATGCTACGCTTGAATTAAGTGCTGGATGAGGATGTTACTTTCCCCACAGATGATAAATGACATAATAAACATTTTTGTAAGCTATTGTAAATTGATAGGATTACTGTAACATACCGGAAATCTCAGTTTTCGGCCAAAGATGGGGGTAAAATCAATATTTTTGCTAAAATTGTTTTGCAAATCGCAGTCAAATCAGCTGAAACCTTCCATATTTACTCTACACAGTATGCTAAACAATTTTGTAAGCCACTTTAACTTGATAGGATTACTGTAACATACCGAAAATCTTAATTTTCCACAAAAAAATGGGCTAAAATTAATATTTTCGTTAAATTTTTTTACAGGGTGTACCAAAAAAATGGAAACTTTTTTTCATGGGTCCTGACGCAAAAATGGTTAGGTGTAGCCAAAGAGGTTTATTACCACAAAATTCTCTGTGTTTTTCTGTCATGGTGTTTTGATTTTTACGCCCATATCGATTAATCGACCTGTCTTTTTTGAACTTCAAACGAAGGGACCTTGATTTTGGACTTGTTTTTGGAGCTGTTCGAACAGTTAATTTGCTCGGTATAGAAAGAACGTTGTGTCGAAAGTAATCACGCGGCGCAAGGAGCTTGGTACGGATAGTAAGCGCCCAGGAAGTTAAAGAAAAACGCACCGCCACCGATTCTTTCAACCGGGAGATCCTCAACAGCAAAATCGGCGATTTTCAAGAATAACTTGCCCTTGAGACTGACATCAGCGACCGATCGGTCGGCCGAATAGCCAAAGACGAGCTCAACCTCATGTCATACAAGCTCTAAAAAATTCAGATCTTTAAAGCCGAGAGGAAGTGCGTACGGCGCAAAAATGTCGGAAAGTCAAAGGGGCGGGCCGCAGCTCCGAGACGTGAGCGCATTCAGTTCGCGGTTCAATATTTAGCGGATCCACAGCCACCAGAACGATAGAATCTGCTTCAATGAGGCTCCTAGCCTGTTGGGCATCGTCGAATACCGCCAAAATCCGGGCCGTCATTGCTTAGGGCGGAATTTGTGCCAGCGGCAAGAATTCCATGTTTTTCGTGAATCAATGGGGCAAAATACAAGCGCCGCGTTAATTTCTATTTTGGCGTGCTTCCGTGAGCTCAGAAGAACCTTGGCAATGCAAACTTAGCGTTTCAACAGGACTCAGCGCCGGCTCACAAGGCAAAATCAACTCAGGACCCGAAATGGGACCGATTTTCCCGATTTTATCCCGCCTGCGAAATGGCCGCCTGCTCGTCAGGTCTGAATCCAATGGACTATATATTTTTTTAAATAGAAGGCCAGCACCTGTACTATGCTCCACAAAAGTTTGGAGTCGCAAAGTAAATGATGCGCCAAGAACGGGACCGATTTCCCCCTAAAAAGCTGCGGCCCGGACCCCAAAATTTTACGTCACGTTTGGAGCTCTATATCGCCACCAAAGGCAGCCACTGTGAAACAGGTTGAACATGTTATAAACAATGCTCTATGTTACCAATCATGACCGTTACTTTTGCTGAATTTTGATTCTCCGAAAAAATATAGCTATAAAAACAAGTTTCCATTTTTTTGGTACACCCTGTATAAGCCCCCGTAAAACTAGCTGAAACTTTCTACAATTACTCTAAATAGCATGCCATACAATTTTGTAAACTACCGTACATCAATAGGGTTACTGTAACATACCGAAAATCGCGATTTTCCACAAAAAATGGGCTAAAATTCATATTTTCGTTAAAATGTTTTTATAAACCCTTGTAAAACTAGCTGAAACCTTCCATATTTACTCTACATAGCATTCTAAACAATTTTGTAAGCCACCTTAAATTGATAGGATTGCTGTAACATACCAAAAATCTCAATTTTCCACAAAAAATGGGCTAAAATTGATATTTTTGAAATTTTAAAGTATCAAAAAGTATCATAAACCCCATAAAATCAAAAATGCATGCTCTTCGCTCCTTTCGCAAGATATTTCCTCACTTCCGCGATGGAGAGACATGTCGATACACAATCAACTATGCCCGTATTACCCATGAGACGCACTAAATTAATATAAAATTTGATACAACCGCCGCATTTCCAATAATGTTTACGTTGGTTATTGATGCTGCTACGATGTCTGTGTATATGTGCGAAATTTGTGGGTGTCAAAATAATGATTTATGGGAAAATTAATTTTTGTGCGGGAAAATACGGTAATTTTGGGGGGAAAATGCTAAAAATGAGGTGAAATACGCTCAGTAACTGAGTAAATATAGCGTACAATGGGCTATAATTAACTTTGATATATCAGTTGAGGCTTGAACGATCTTGGAAATTCAGTTTTTGCTGATTTTTCTCAAAATTTGAGCAAATTTTCGCCAAAAAATGACAAAACGCAAAATTTCATTGAAATTTCAAAGCAATTCCATCATTCCAAGGTAAAATAAGGACTTCCAAATCGTACACCATCTCAGGCTAGGCTTCTAAGCCCGTTAAATTTGCAGAATCAACCAAATTTTTATATTACACTAGGTCAAATTGATGTCATCGTGGGAAATACCTCCTATATGATGCTCATAACATAGTTGTATGTGCTGTAGAGTAAGCTTAGTTCATCAAAAGTAATTTCCAAGTGTTTGTAGACCTGATATGCAACGTATTTTACCTTTATTCTATGGTTTATCCCACATTTTAGCTCAAAATCATCATTTTCCCCGAAAAATAGCCAAAAATACCTCCTCTATGATGCTCATAACATGGTTATATGTGCTCCAGAGAAGCTTAGTTAATCAGAAGTAATTTACAACTATTTCGACAGATGACTTGCATCGTATTTTACGTTTATTCTAAGTTTTATCTCAATTTTCCCCCAAAATCATCATTTTTCCCCCAAAAATAGCCAAAATCCGGTATTCAAATTACTTTTACCGCCAACCTATGTCATTCCCATTGTTTGTCATCTATTTTCATCCGTCTATCATCCCTTGCCGTCTTCATTTCCCCTCATTTCCCCCTACTCTCCCGGTTTTTCGCGCTATTTCGTTGATTTCTTCGTTTCTAATCCCCACCGTCGCAAGTCCCGCCCCATTTCTTGGGCCAGAAATCTTTGCGTGGGTTCGTGGCCGGATTTTTGTCGCGCCCCGGGAAAATTGAGTGCGAGGGGTGGGGCCAGCGGCGAATAAAACACTCCGACCGGGCGCCCGACCCCTGCATTTCAAGGGCTCGCGGCGCGCCCTGCGAAATTACTGTGGTTGATTTGAGGGGTTTAATAGATTGCTAGGGACTCAGTAGGAGTATTAGTAACCTCAAAGTCAAAGGTTTGACATATGGCATCAACTTTTTGATGATTTAGATAGCAGCTGGTCTAGTGTAATATAAGCTCATTTTTTTGGCAAACTTGGCGTTTTAGACTGTTCTACCTTACTAATCACTATTTCGTATGGCTTGAATTTTTTCTTACATCGTATTTTACCCCCAAAAATTTCCGTTAAGCTATGTTTTTCTCCATTTTTCCCCAAATTTCCTCAATTTTTCCCAATTTTCCCAAATTTTCCAACGAAAAATCGTTTATAAAAACAACCCATTGATACTATCGGATGTTCAGTGTATTATACAATATCGAGGAACTTGAAACCCCGTATTTTAACCCCAATTTTCCCTGGTTTTCACCGTCTTTCCCATAAAAATCGCGATTTTTCCCAGAAAGTCTTTAATCTCCGCCAAATTACAGCTTCAAACTTTGGTCATTACAGCTGGAAACATGAACGCAATGGAGAGCGTGTTCCTGGCCATCGTCGCCTTTGTTGCCTTGTCAGTGCAGGCCGCGCCGGCGGCGCCATTCCAACCAAACGCCCTAAAACTGGGAGGGAACTACGACTTCACTCGGTAATTTCGCTTACAATTCTATTTGGATGATCCTGTAAAACTTTCCAAAATTTCCCAAGAGTACTATGAACCCAAACACATCTAATGACATGCCTAACAACATTTATGTTCGCTGTTTTCGAGCGCTAGAAACAGTTTTTACGTGAAAATCTAATTTTATCGCACAACTCGTCATTATTTTGGGTTTTCGTCAACGTACAGTAGCGGCAGTGTATTTTTCCGCCTCCAGCGGCATCTGCAATTGCATGAGAGGCCGGGAGATAGTAAAGCATATCCGTTATTTATTGCTGTCGTGGTCGGTTTCACGCATTCCCTAATTAAAGTCGAGTCCCAAAAATATCAAGATAATTAATTAATCAGATGGTCCGGTGAGAAGCTGGATGAAATGCTCACGCCTAAGGGCCTAAATAAACAGCACAGAGAATACGAAGGCTTACAATAGCATAGCATAGCGACTAGAAGCGTTTTAGGTTGCTTTAGTTGGGTCTGAAGCTCAAAAAAGTTTTCATCGTATAACTTGTCGCCTTACGCGTAAATTAAAAATTCATTTAGTGAAGTTGAAACTAGAACTCTCAGGCTTTTTAAAAATGTATAGATTGTATTTCTCTCATCTGGATTACTGTAGCAAAACCACTTTCTCTTATGATGTCTCCGAAAATCAAAACAATTATTAAAAATCTCGGATTCTCCCCAAATCTACGTCGCATCGACTAGACACTGTAATCCGACGCTAATTTATTGACTCTACAATAAATAACCAGCGTAATCGGATGCCTCCCGAGTGGCCACACGTCGCGCTTTTGCAGCCAAAATAGCTGCCCTCGAATTCGGGACCTCAAGGGAAAATTGGGGGGGAGAAAATCCGGCTCCCACCCACCCGTGCAGATAAGCTATTTGTGGTATTGCGGATTACTCAGCCGTAACATCCGCATCCTGAACGGAGCTTGGGCTTTATAAGGCAATTAAATCGGGTATTCAAGAGTTGTAGGGCTGGGAAACGATGGTGAAGCGGATTACAAGGCGATTTAAGGATCTGAATAGCCTTGAAGTTGTGTCAAATGAGCTTTATATGATGCTGTATGTCATAAGCTTTCTGGGCAACAGATTTGAGCGAATGAATTTAGCCTTATAGAGGCTTAAATCCGCTGAAATTCCCCGAAAAAGCGGAAAACCCGCGCTAAACCCGGTTTCTGATCGGATTTCGGGAATTAGCCGCAATTACTGGTACCACCAGCCCGATTGCTGTTTACAAACCGCCTTAAGGACAAAGCCGAATCCACAATTCGCGGAAATGGAGCCGGCGAAAATTAATTGGATCCACTAATTGGAGTTTCTTCGGCTCCAATTTGAGACCTTTAAGGAAATGCGAGGCCGGCACTAGAGTACAGTACTCATCATTTTTGGACTCTAACTAAGCCTCCGGATACAATGAAACTTGTTTTTCCGGGAAAAAATTTGACCAAAATTTTTGATTTTCATTTTTTTTATTTTTTTCGTTTTCAGATACTACTTCAACCCACAGAAAAGAGATGGTGTGCAGCCATTCAACGCCGCACAATGGGCTCTTCCACGTCAGCTGGCACCAAAATTTAAACGGTAAGAAAATTTTTTTTTAATTTTTAAAAAAATTTCAAATTTAAAATTTTTTCGTATTTTAGAAATTTTTTTTATGACAAAGAGGTAGTTTGGAAGCATTACGTATTTTACAAAACAAAATTTCCAACACACAACGCCAAATTTTTGATTTTTTGCACAGTGCAATTTCGTAGGCTTTTTTGCACTATGAAATCGCACCGTGCGGAAACCTCAATTTTTGTTGAAAAACCCGGTAAAAATACGATTTTAAAATTGAAAAACAAAAAATATGTCTTCTAAAATACGTCTACATCTGATACTTCAATTTTGTCATCTAAAATACGGATTTTTAAAATTTAAAAAATCCGTATTTTAGGCCGGAAAATTTTTAAAAAAATAGCAGATAAGTTGTCTGCCTCGTATTTGACCCCAAACAATTGATATTTCAACTTTTCTCTTCTAAAATACGGATTTTTAAAAATTTAAAAAATCCGTATTTTAGGCCGGAAAATTTTAAAAAAAAATAGCAGATAAGTTGTCTGCCTCGTATTTTACCCCAAACAGTTGATATTCCCACTTTTTTCATCTAAAATACGGATTTTAAAAATTTTAAAAATTCCGTATTTTAGGCCGAAAAATTTTAAAAAGTTGCATGCAAACCTTGTTTACCTCGTATTTTACCCCCAAACAATTTTTTCGCTTCAGATTCGACACCTACTTGCCCAGCGACAAGCGTCTGGACGGCGACTCGATCGACCAATTCTACATGCAACTGGGCCGCCTGCGGCCGGGCCGTCTCGAGTGGAATTTCAATCGGCTTTGAGGAGGAGCAGTCCTCTACTCATGGAGAAGAACATTCTGTGAATTGGTGTGGACGGTCTGAGTTCTCTATACTATGCACATAATTTCGACAAGTTTTTGTCGTTTTTTTGTAAATTTCATATTGTTGTACGATGTCTAGTTGTCAGAAATTCAGAAAAGTCTTCGCAGATCCTGCGGTTTGCCCTACAAGTTGTTATGAACGCCATTTTGAAGGGTTTCAGCGAGTTTTTGACCGAATTTTGCGAAAAATAGTGAAAAATTGAGGAATTTTGTGGAATTTTTGCCATAACCGATAAAATAGAGATGTAAAAAGACTATTTTTATTGTCTCAACAACACTACGGGGTCTGTAACGTCTAAATACACCTATTTTACTATCAAAATCTCCTATATTTCATCAAAATTTAGAGATTTCCGAGAAAAAGTCATCAAATTTGATGATGATATAATTTTCGCCTCAAAAATCGCTGAAACTCCCTTCAAATCGCCTTGAAACTCCATCAGCATGTCTTCCATGACATTTGTATTCAAATTGCAATCTCCGAAGACCACTAATTAATTTATTTTTTCCATTTTTTCCAAAATTTTTCACTTTTTTTCCGAATTTTTTCACTTTCACCATCCAATATTCAGTCTAGCGATCTCTCACTCTCTCTCCCCCCAACCAGCAAAGCCAACGGATTCGAATTCAAAAAAGCACACTCCTCAAGTTCGCCTCTTTTGTTCTTGTTTAGTTACTATTTATTGTTACCATGTGTATATTTATAATAACGTAATAAAATTGAAAATTGTACAAGAATCGAATTTGAGGAGGTGTGTGTGTGTTTTCGATTCGATATGTAAAGTTTTAAAATAAATTTTAAACCAAAACGGGAAATATCGGATAATTTGGGAAAGCGGACGGTAAATGGTAAGATATTGGTCTTTGGATTACTGGAATTGTAAATTCGGATACTGCATGAGCATGCAACCCGTGTTTTTGGCGCTGTAAACAAGTTGTTTGGCATTTCGTGGCATGCAGAGGGAGATTAAACCGCACAGTGCAGACGTTTTCCAAAAAAGTAAAAATCTCGTTGCACAGTGCAGGTTTTATATCAAAATTTTTAGGATCGAAACTTTACATCATGTGTATGTTATGACGTACAGTAATCATTCTTTACTGTTTGGACAATGTCCGCAATGAAAAACTAAAAAGTTCGACCGCACAGTGCAGTCAAAAACAAGAAATACCTATTTTTTTCTGCACAGTGCAGATTTCGCCTCAAAATTTTTACTGTGTAAACAACTATCAATACACTTATTAGCAAGCCTAGTATCTTTTTTCAATCAAGCAACTGCAATAAATAATAAAAAACTAAAAAATTGGACCGCACAGTGCAGTCAAAATCAAAAAATGTGAATAACTCTCTCCATAGTGCCGTCTACCCTCAAAATTCATATCATCACAATTACTGACAATACCTTTTTCATTGCTTAAGACATTTTTCTTCAAGCGCATATTACACTTCTTCAATAAATCATCAAAAAAATTGGCTTGCACAGTGCAAAAAAAACTTTTTTTGAAATTCGCACTGTGCAAAAATCCCGTAAGATTTTATTTAACGAAGTAAAATAAAAGTTTAAAAATGAAAACCAACCCGCGACATGTCGCTTCGGCGTCCCTCCAAATGGATTTGTGCTGAGTCTGATCACTGGCCTGGGCAAGATCCCAGTGTTGGTGAGGTTCACCTTGGACAGGTCGTATACCCAATCCGCAATGACGATGGGGCATTTCTGGAAGATATATATAGATGTAGACTGGTTGTGAGATGTAAGATGTAAATAAAAAAAAATTTTTTTTTTTTTTTATTTTTTTTTTTTTTTTTTTTTGAAAAATGATAATATTTGATACTACACTCTGTAAAAATAATTGTAAAATTTTTTATAACTAGTTACAGTAATTTTTAGCTCCAAAAAAATTCAATTTTTGGCAAAGTTTTTCAAAAATTTTTGCAAATTTTTTCCCCCAAAAAATCACCCAAATTTCCCACAAAATCCTCCTCCAAATCCCACTCTCTTACCTGCACATCATACGGGAACGCAGTAAAATCAAACGAGCACGTCACATGGAAAGTAAAAGCCCCAATGGCGCTCACTTTGCCCGTCGAAGTGACCGTCGCCGGCTGCCCATTCATGTACAGATACCAGCTGTTCGTCTTGGCCGAGTTGTAGAGCGCAAACGCGGGCTGCCAGATCTTCCACGGCTGAATGGTGATCATGTCGACGTTGGACCAGTTTTTCGGGTCCCAGGTCAAGTATTCGTCCTTCCATTGGGCCCACAGCATCCCGTGGACGATCATCGTTTGCTCGTCCTGGTTCTGAAAGGTCGTAAAAATCATTTTGGGAAAGGCTGAAAAGAAGTTTTAGGCAAGTAAAATAAATTTTTTCACAGTGCAAATTCATAAGGTTTTTTGCACTATGAAACTGCACTGTGCAAAGTCATAGGGTTTTTTGCACTATGAAACTGCACTGTGCAAATTCATAAGGTTTTTTGCACTATGAAACTGCACTGTGCAAATTCATAAGGTTTTTTGCACTATGAAACTGCACTGTGCAAATTCATAGGCTTTTTTGCACTACAGAACTGCACTGTGCAAATTCATAGGGTTTTTTGCACTACGAAACTGCACTGTGCAAATTCGTAGGGTTTTTTGCACTATGAAACTGCACTGTGCAAATTCATAGGCTTTTTTGCACTACAGAACTGCACTGTGCAAATTCATAGGGTTTTTTGCACTACGAAACTGCACTGTGCAAATTCGTAGGGTTTTTTGCACTATTAAACTGCACTGTGCAAAGTCATAGGGTTTTTTGCACTACGAAACTGCACTGTGCAAAAAAATTTTTTTGGAAAAATTGATAAAATAAAGTGAAAATCAAAAAAAAAATAAAAAAAATCGAAATTCGTACTGTAGTAAAACATCAAAAAAACAAATTAAAAAAAAATAATTATTTTGAAAAATTATTTCGCGAGCTGCGCCCTAGATAAAATAAAAAAAAAGTTTAATAAACTCACAGATAATTTTAAAATACGATAGCCTCCATACCTTTTTCAAAAATCATCCCAAAAAATCAAAAAAAAATTCCCGACCTGCGCCCTACACTTACGACTTCTTCAATATGATTTATCACAATGAACGCTTTCACAGTTGTAGTCGTTGACTCTCTCTTCACAGGACGATGTCTTCGCTCATATTTGGCCATCAGCGTCTTCTCCAGCTGTCGATTACTGGTCGGACGAGCGGTGGAAACCAAGGCAATTAGAAGGGTAAAAAGTAGGACGATCAAGCCGAGCTTGGCCATTGTGAAGCTGAATTTTTATCAGTCGGCGACCGGATTTTAAAAAATTTTAATTTTCTTTTCGCCAAAAGAAAATTTCGCGACAACTGCATTGTGCAAAAAAGAAATTTTTCTCTCCGCACAGTGCAAAACCCCAAGGATTTTTTGCACTGTGCGGAATTAAAATGAAAACTTCGCACTGTGCGAACAAACACACAACTCGATTTGCGACAACTGCACCGTGCAAAAAAAAATAAAATTTTCTCCGCACAGTGCAAGACCCCAAGAATTTCTTGCACCGTGCGAAATAAAAATGAAATTTTTGCACTGTGCGAACAAACCCAATTTGCGACAACTGCACTGTGCAAATGAAAACAAAAATTTATCTGCACGGTGCGCCAAAAAACTAAACAACTGAAAACTTATTGCACCGTGCAAAACGATTTTTTGATCATGCACAGTGCGACAAAAATTTAAATTTCGCACCGTGCGCCAAATTTTACGTTTGGCACAGATCGAAATTTCAAAATCAAAAAATTAGCAACTGAAATACGACAAAAAAAAATTGATTGAAGCCCTCCAAAAATCGATAAAATGGCCGAGAGCGTTTGTTTTATTAAATTCCCGATATAAACAAACCATTCGTTTTCGGGGTTTCGCATTTTTCCGCGGAACCTGATCCGATTGCATTTTTGGGAGGGCGTAAACAAATCAGTGGGACCTTGATTCATTGTAAAATACGCCTGACATCCCTTAACCTTTTAAAAAAATATTTAAATTTGGCTATTTCACAAGGAAAGTACTTATATGGAGTATGGAGTTACAGGTCGAGAAATATATCAAAAAAATCGCAAAATTTTTCTAATTCAGAATATGTAAAAATTAGCTGCCAACTTTCGGTTTGTAAGGGCGAAAATACCCTCACAAGGGAATGGACTTTATGTGTAAATCGATTTTGGCTTGGGACCTGGTCAGGTCGAAAGGTGTGTGGTAGTCGATTATTCACTTTGGGGGAAATCTCTGCGCGGGGCTTCAAAGCCGAGAAAATCGGCTTCAAAGTTTGGACGAAAATCAAAGGATAGGGATCCCGGAAAAGGAGCAATAAAAAGTGTGAAGCAGTGGCCGAGTGGTCAGTGCGCTCGCTTTTTGCGCAAAAGGTCGCAAGTTCGAATCTGCTTCCATTCATAACTTTTTTTAGGCAAGAAGTTCTATTAATTTTTTTCCCCTGAACTCGACTATCGATGCAAGAAG
Organism: Bursaphelenchus xylophilus; assembly: GCA_904066235.2. Classification (NCBI taxonomy): domain Eukaryota; kingdom Metazoa; phylum Nematoda; class Chromadorea; order Rhabditida; family Aphelenchoididae; genus Bursaphelenchus; species Bursaphelenchus xylophilus. Next base: position 1,775,089 of record CAJFCV020000005.1, on the reverse strand, counting down.
TATACTTTAAACGGAACTTTTCCATTTTCAACAGCTTCGCACCTTCCCTTTACAGTTTTAGAGCGCAGGGCACACCATCAACCTGATGTATTCAAAAACAACTTTCCATTATGTTAACGTTTTTATCTATACCTCTTTTTCAAATGTACAGCCGGATTAGCACGAAGAAAGCAAAAGTAAAACCGATAAATGATGTGAGCTTGGAAAGACTCGAACCTGCAACCTTTTGCGCAAAAAGCGAGCGCACTGACCACTCGGCCACTGCTTCACACTTTTTATTGCTCCTTTTCCGGGATCCCTATCCTTTGATTTTCGTCCAAACTTTGAAGCCGATTTTCTTGGCTTTGAAGCCCCGCGCAGAGATTTCCCCCCAAGTGAATAATCGACTACCACACACCTTTCGATCTGACCAGGTCCCAAGCCAAAATCGATTTACACATAAAGTCCATTCCTTGTCAGAACCTTTCTCGCAACACCACGCAAATTCCTTTTTGACCAAGTTTTTACCAAATCAAATGTTTTGCTTTGAGCTAAAGCTCTGACATCTTGACAAGCCTTACATTGGAACTACTAAATAAGGTGTAGTACGAATCAATTCGATATTTTCAGGCTTGTCAAGATGCCAAGGTTTTAGCTCAAAGCAAAACATTTGACTTGGTAAAAACTTGGTCAAAAAGGCATTTCTGTGGTGTTGCAAGAAAAGTTCTGAGGGTTTTTTCGCCCTTACAAACCAAAATTGTGCAGCTAATTTTTACATATTCTGAATCAGAAAAATTTTGCGATTTTTTTGAAATATGTTTCGACATGCAACTCCATACCCCATAGAACTAATACTTTCAAAGAAAAATCGACTTGATCCCTTATGATAATTTTATTAATGGTCAATGCAATCTTATTTCGTGTTTTGAAGAACAATATTGTGAATACTTAACAAACACAATCTAAAACTTAGGGAATCTTATCAAAAATTGATATTACACTAGGTAAAGTTTGATGTTCTAGACAGAGAAAATTAATTTCAAACTGATTAAACTCGATGCTTACTATAATTTATAGACCCTAAGGACAATTCCAGAGTCCAAATCAATTGGAAAATTTGCGAAAAAATCGGTCAAAAATCGATTTTTCCAAAATTTTCAATTTTTTGATTTTCAAAAAGATCGATCCAAAAAATCGAGAAATTCAAGTAATTACAGGAATATAATTCAGTGCTACGGAGTTTGAAACACTTTACAGAGCCAAAAAATCGTTTTTGGATATTAACTTAGACCTCGTCGGTGAGTTCGTATTCTTCTTTTTCTTCGCTCTTGATATCCTCTTCCTTGATTTCCTCTTCCAGCTGAGCCGAGTCATCGTTGGGCTCGTCTTCGGCGGGTTTGGCGCGCTCGTCTTTCGGGAGATCATCATTGGAGATCCGATCGGCCGCTCTTTTCAGCGCCGCCTGGAGGGTTTCCGACTCTTCCGGAGTCGAATTGCGGGTGCCGTCGCGGAACTCGGAGTCGAATTCTTCTAAAATTCTCATATTTTAGCCAAAAAAAACAAAACTTACGATTCTAAAAACTAAATTCAAAAATAAAATTTTTTTTCAAAAAATTCACAAAAAACCAAAATTTTTCGACAAAAAATCGGTGAAATAGTTTTTAAAATACGCTATCCACTTCCTCTTTTTTTTACAATTTACAGCTTGAAAATAATTCCTTTATCAAAAAAATCAAATTTTATGCCCTAAGATACCTAAAACAATATAAAAAAGCTCAATTTTGAGTGAATTTGAGGCAGTTATACAACTCACAAATCCTTATACTCTCTAATTTTGAATACAAAAGCAAAATCTACCAAAAATTTGTCCATTAACATTACTTTTTTATTAATTTTCGTCAATACTTATATTAACATACCTAAGACAATAAAAAAGCTCAATTTTGAGTGAATTTGAGGCAGTAATGCATTTCACAAATCTTCATCTGCTCTACTGCTTAATACAAAACCAAAATCTACCAAAAATTCGTCCACTAACATTACTTTTTTATTAATTTTCGTAAATTCTTATATTAACATACCTAAGACAATATAAAAAGGTCAATTTTGAGCGAATTTGAGGCAGTAATACATCTCACAAATCTTTATCTTCTCTATTTCTTAATACAAAAGCAAAATCTACCCAAAATTTGTCCATTAACATTACTTTTTTATTAACTTTCATCAATTCTTATATTAACATACCTAAGACAATAAAAAAAGCTCAATTTTGAGTGAATTTGAGGCAGTAATGCATTTCACCAATCTTTATCTTCTCTATTGCTTAAAACAAAAGCAAAATCTACCAAAAATTCGTCCATTAACATTACTTTTTTACTAATTTTCATCAATTCCTATATCAACATCCCTAAAACAATATAAAAAAGGTTAATTTTGAGCGAATTTGAGGAACAATACAACCCACGAAACTTCATCTTCTCTAATTTTGAATGCAAAAGCAAAATCTACCAAAAATTCGTCCATTAACATTACTTTTTTATTAATTTCCGCCAATTCTTATATCAACATCCCTAAAACAATATAAAAAAGGTTAATTTTGAGAGAATTTAAGGCAGTAATGTATCCCATAAATCTTTATCTTCTCTAATTTTTAATACAAAAGAAAAATCTACCAAAAATCCGTCCATTAACATTACTTTTTTATTTCTTTTCATCAATTCTTATATTAACATCCCTAAAATAATACAAACCTCAATTTCTTCGAAAAAACCCCTCCTATTTCAAATTTAATCACTCTCCACCAAATAATAAGCCAATTTCCTTACTAAAAAACAGTCCTACCTTTCTCCAGCTCCTCCTTCATCACGGCGATGCACAATTTTCCTCTATTATACAGTTCATGTTTGTATCCGTGCTTCTTCGACGCCAAGTTCACAATCACCTTCTTTTCGAGGATTCCGAATTCGTGGAGCTTGTTGACCAACTGTACAATCAGATCGTACGCCACATCGTCCACATCATTGCCTGTGGCGGAGATCTCGAAAATCTCCGGGAAAAACTTCGAAAAGAAAATTTTCATGTGGATGTCGCCGCGCTTTGAGAAGGTTCCAGGCTCTGGAAATCAAAATTTTATGTTGCCAGCAGTGCATTTCATCATTTCACATCAAAAAAAATATTAAAAAAACCCTAAATTTTTAGAAAAAAAACTTTCCTCTCAGAAATGAAAGTGCCTCTATGGGGTATCGGAAAAAATGGAGATGTTGGTAAAATGTGAACAGATGCGACTGGATCGTTTTAGTTGGGCAGTTTTTTTTTTGTAGAGTCGGTAATTTCTCAGTATGTTGCGGTTTTATAAGGTTTTACTGGTGAAAGATAGGGCGCAGCTTGCCGATTTGATTTTTGTTACAAGGAAAGTACCTCTATGGGGTATGGAGTTGCAGGTCGAGACGTATATCAAAAAAATCGCAAAATTTTTCTGATTCAGAATATGTAAAAATTAGCTGTCCAATTTTGGCTTGTAAGGGCAAAAAAAATCCTCAGAACTTTTCTCTCGCTTAATTAGTAGTCCCAATGTAAAAAGGGGGCATTTGTGTGGTGTTGCGAGAAAAGTTCTGCGGATTTTTTCGGCCTTACAAACCAAAATTGGGCAGATAATTTTTACATATTCTGAATCAGAAAAATTTTGCGATTTTTCGATATATCTCTCGACCTGTAACTCCATACCACATAGAGGTACTTTCCTTGAAACAAAAATCAAATCGGCAAGCTGCGCCCTATCTTTCACCAGTAAAACCTTATAAAACCGCAACATACTGTGAAATTACCGACTCTACAAAAAAAACTGCCCAACTAAAACCATCCAGTCGCATCTGTTCACATTTTACCAACATCTCCATTTTTTCGAGCTGCGCCCTAGGACTCCAAAAAAATTTTCCAAACCAAACCTACGTTCCGTAACGGTCCTCATTTGAATTCCATTGTAACTGAAGAGTCTCATGACCTTGAATCTGATCTGCTTCCGACGGCTTTCGCTGATTCCCTTCGAGGTTTCGAGGAACTTATCAACCGGATCGCTCTCGCATAAAACCACTGGATCTTTCGGTTCGCCGTTCTTTTGCTGTGGCCTCGGCTTCGGCTGTTCTTTCTTTTGTTGCTGCTGCTGGGGCTAAAGGAATAAAAAAAATGATGGAAAAATGAGAAATTTATATTATCCATGACACAAAACTTTTTTAAAAACATGAAAACTTTGACGAAAAGAGTCTACAATAACTTTTTCACAGATGACTTTGTCGTTAAACAAAATTCCGACGTTTTTTTGACAAAAAATTATTTTATTCATGGCCAAGTCGAGGTCTCAAAAAATTAAATATGAAGTGGTATAAACGTGTCTGCCACCTCTGTGAACACCTTGGAACACCTCAAAGGCAATCTAAACACAGAAAAAATCAACAAAAATTTGCATACCTTATTATTTTCGCCTCCAGACCCGGTCTTGATCGCCTTCCCTCCCTTATTTTGACTCTTTACAGGTAGCGATTGCTTCTGCACCGGCTTCTTCTTCGTCTGCGCTGGCTGTTGTTTCTGCTGTTGAGGGCGTTTATTCTGATTGGAAGGTCTTTTGAAGTTGGGCCGACTTTGAGCCAGCATTGGAAGTGGTCGCGGAGCGTAGGAAGCCGCTGGTGGAAACAACGACGGGTATTCCGGAGCGCCGTAGCCCGCATAAGCACCGGCGTATGGGTCGTAAGGGTCTGGTCGCGAATATGCAGGCGGATAATCGGCGGGATGAGAGTGAGCGTAAGGATCACTGAAGACCCCGCGGTCTGACTAAAACAAGGTGCGTAAGACGTCAATACTTTAAATTTTGGTACATTGCACTTGTGTGGAAGGTAATATAGAAAACAGGGGAAATTTTGAGCTATAAACCACAAAATTTGAAGCAACTTCCAAAAAGCTGTGAGCGATATTATCCGTGATATCTAGAACACGAATTTCTCCGTCTGTATTTTAAAAAGTCGACTCTTTCGAGGTCAATAAAATATACTACCAGATAGATAACAACCTCAGCTACAAAACGACACCAAATTTGACCGCAAACTAAGCTGAATTTTAGACAAACTTTTGGATTTTCCAAAGCCACACATCAGAAAAATTATCATAAAGATTTCAGCATAAAATCCATACAAAATTGGGATCATTCGCCAACTTCCAATGCTAAAAAACCGTGAACTTTCTTATACTATCAACGCCCACATTGAACTTTCGAAAATTAGCTCAACATTCTTCGTCTCCCTCATCTTCTCCTTGCCATCTAAAACACCAACCAAAAAAATGAAACGACGTACCTGCCACGAAGGTGTGGGCTGAGCCCATGGAGAACGTGCAGCGGAAGCTCCCCATGCGCTTCCTTGGCCGGGTGAGGTTTGCCATGGGCTGGGTGCAGCGCCGTATCTTGACCGAGGTGGAGCCATACCTAAAATTGACTCCAACTACAAAATCACGTCTTTTTCCGGGAAAAAATCGATGAATATTCTCACGACTCGACCCTTTCTAATGGAAAAAAGTGAGGTGTTCGCGCGGAAATAGCCATTTTCGCAAGAAAAACCACATAAGACACAATGCCAACGAGTTTCTTGGCATTCAATGTTTTCGTGGTGGGACGCAAAAATCGTTCTGTGTGTTTTTGAAAAACAATGTAATGTTGTTGAAAATGGGTTTATTAGATGGGAAATCGTCTAACAAATACATACATGCTGAAAATATTTTTATACGGCGTCTGGCGCGGGAGCTTCGGCCGCTGGAATCCCGGGAATTGGAGCGTCGGTGGGACTGGCCGTAACCAGCGACGAAAGCACCGTGCCCGCTCGGATTTGACAGTCGCAATAAGTTGCTGATGCAATATTCACAGTCGTCAGGGTTCCACTGTCATTTCGGACAACTCCAACCGTCCTTGTCCCGGTCGAACAGGTGGCATAGCCTAAAACAAGGTGATTTATCTCAATTTTTTTCAATTTTCCCCCTAAAACAAGCGTCTACATACCAGCCAGACACTCCGTGTCCGTTCCATGACAAACCAATTCGTTCAGGTATCGCGGAAGATAATTTTTCGGCAGTTCTCGCCAAGCCCAACATTGAGTGCAGAGAGTGAGCAGCTCGCCGTTACTGCCATCCGGCGAGGAGCCCTTGTTCACGCAAGACAAGTAGTACCTAGTGCCAATCAAGTCCTCGGCTTGTCTTTTATGCCGTAGCAACGCTTTTAGAGCCTTCTCTTCACTTGAATCGAGGCTTTTGTCCTTTAACTGAAATCGAGATTTTTTGAAATTACAGTAATCCAGAGGAATAAAAATCTCTCTAATAAATCCCTGCCAACGCTCTTGAAACTCACTTTTTCAAATTTACCGACGACTTTTTGCCATTTTTCACCAACTTTATTCTTAATTTTATCTTCCCAATCCTCCTCCGAACTCGACGAACTTGACCCGTCGATTTCGTCGTATTCAAAGGTGTCCGAGTTGGGCCGAGTGAACCGATATCGCTCACAGGTCTCGTTGATAAAGTTGTTTTGAACCAGCGACGCCGCGCCCTTGATTAGACCGACTTTTTTCAACTTGTTCGCCAGATGCTGCCAGCAGGCCCGGTCCTTTTCTGGCTGAAAAAATAGGTGTTTTTCAACTGCGAGTCCGCTTGATTACAATTAAGAATAGTGAAAAGCTAGTCTGTGATACTGAAACTCATTGAAAACGTTGAAAAATCTAGCCAAATCTTATAAAACACGGCGAAATCGTAGATCCGACTAACAAAGGACCGCAAATGACATTTTTTGCCGAATTTCGGCCCCAAAAGTTTCATGCCTATTTCTACCATAGAAGGTAATGTTTCCACAAAAAATCAATTTTTTCCGTACGAAACTAGCAAAGTTATGGCCAAAAAAGGGTTTTTCTCTCTGACCGCTCTCCGCGTTTCGCGTACTTTCTCGGAGGCAAAGATCGTTCAATATCTCGGCTGTTCGTGCAAATCGCAGGCTAAAACTTTCAGGGATTGATATTTAGTCTATGTCCGGCATATGTGCAAAATTTAAAGAAAGTCGGAGCGTCGCACTTGGAGTATTTGCCTTGTAAGGTATGGCCAAGGCGTCACCAAAAATTTGGTCGCAGTTTTTCGACCATCTTTTCAAAATTTGGCTGCCATTTTTTGGATTTGGCCGTATTTTCGCATTTTCCATCGATTTCGATATCACTACGTCACTTCACCATACTCTCTATACCAAAATATTCGTAATGACACCCTAGAAAACGCTCAAAAACACTTTCAAGTCCTACCGTTCTGCGCTGCTCCTGCTGCAGCGGCGGTTTCTTTTCGTCGAGGAGAAGCAAATCCTCGAACGATTTCATCGCCTCCTCCAGGGTTTCGGCTTGAAATTTGTTGTCGTAATGGACAATGGCCGGCGGCGTTATGGGGCAGTCGCATTGCAGTTGTTGTGAGGTGTCGTTTTTCGGTTGGAAAAAGGACAAAAACGGGATATTCAAGGGATTTGTGGGAGAAAAATGGGAAAAAGATAGGAAAATGAGGAGAACTCGGGGAATCATCGCATATCAGAGTAATGCAGAAGGTCAGAAGGGCTGGAACGAGTTTCCAACAACTCCACAAAGGCTTGAAAATTTATGCAAATCCGAGGGAACAGCAGTGACTCACTCGGTTTGCAACGTGTTTACTCGGTTTGATCTTTAAAACGGAGTGGATTTAATACTGTGCTATTCCGTTCTTGGCACAATTTACATGATTATTTTGACTCACTTGTACTCCACTCTGAGCCTTAATCCAAGCTTAGGCTAAGCCTAGACTAACAAGGAAAATACGCCGAGAGTGCAACGCTCACAAGGGAGTGCACTTTTTGTGTGGAAATCGGTTTTTGAACATATTTTTTTTAAACGATAATAGTTTATGTCCAAAACAAAAGATGGTGATTCATCGTGATGTAAGGTGAGACGATCCAAGAGTTAGATGAATAAGTGGGAGCGAGATGCCCTACCTTTGCCCTACCCTGTGGGCTGCTTGACTAGACTGTCGGTGGATCTTTGCTTCAGAATACTGAAGCCGCAACGTAGCGCAAGGATAGCTTGCAGTCTAATACAATACCCACGTAGAATATTCTGTACCTTTATGAGCTCGAATAACACAACAACAATAGTATACTATGACAATAATATCTCGAGATTAATACCGATCGATCGAAGCCGATGGGGACGTCCTGGATTGGTCGACTGGCTGGGCTTATATAGGGCACTGGCTGGGCGGGACTTGGACGTTCTGGAATGCTGATGATGGTACCATTTGATGAGGTGTCGAAGATGGAGCTGCGGACGTCGTTGACAAGGGCCAAGATATCCTGGACAGAAGCTTAATCAGGCTAGATCTGGATGTCCAAGTCTTGTCCTAAGGGACTAGAACATTCTTGTGACTCATACTTTACAACGGACATGCGTCATAGGCCAAAGGTCGCCCTAGGCGTAAACATGTGGGCGGGGAGAGATCATATGACTGCGTGAGTCATCAAGGATCAGCATAATCATCCTGAGTTAGCACGGAGTCCGCAGTCGTTGCGTTTACTAGATCGGAGAACCTCCGATCTAACCGAAGTTACTTTGGAGCGCGCTGCCGTCATTGCCGCCCGGAGGCTCGGAAGAGCCGTCCGAAGAGCCGCCGGACGCGTACTCCTCGTGGACGTAGCCCCCACCGCCGCCACCGCTCGATCCTCCGCCGCTGTATACACCCATGTGAGCGTTGTTGTCTCCCATGGTGTTGTTCTTGGTTCTTGGGGCCATCAGCGAAAAAAAGTGGTCCCGCTTGATTGCGACTCAGAATTGATCGAGCAGGACTCAATATTATCTGCATAGAGAGAAATCTTTACCAAAAAGATGGTTCTTGAGGGCGGAGATATGTATACTGACTTTTAACTTGGGCAAAAAATGAGTGTCAAAGACAGTTAGGGTCAATAAAAAATGAATCGAAACGACACGTAGGGCAGGTGAATCCGCCAAAAAAGGTTGTAATAAGTTAGCCAATAAAAAAGCTAAATTTTTACAAAACATTATTTTAGGTAATCAAATTTTAGAAAAGAGCATTTTACCCGAAACAGGCTTTAAAAGTCCCGGCAACAACCCGCGTCCCGACTTTTCGGGTCAACAAAAAATGGATCGAGCGGGGCGTAGGCCAGGTGAATCCACCAAAAAGCTTGTAGGAAGCTCCAAGCGTCGAGCAGTCGAGTAGGACCTTTGCCAAAGAAACCACTTCACCCGACATCGCCCAAAAAACCACCGGTCGTCAAAAAAATCACGGAGAAAATGATTTATTCGGAATCTTCTTCAAATATCTTATTTTTCCATGGGGTTAAAAGACACTGAGCAGCACGTCAATCCAGCGCATTTCCTGAACCGTTTCGAAACTTCGTACCGTTTTCATTGATAGACGAAATGTCGCAAAACTATCGGCACTTTTTCTCGCCCGAAATATTTGCTCTTTCTCGAAAAGGAAGAAGAAAGATAAGAGAATGCGTTTTATCGGATAGTGACATTTCGTTTTGAACGAATCGCCAAAAAGGGGCGGGAAATTTTTATTTCTATTTTGGTTTGGCGTGAGCAGCCGTTTTTTCCTCACTTTTCCAATTTTATGGTCAAACCCGGTTGTTGACTTCACGATGATCGCACTGCTCGTTTGCATTCTAAACGCCGAATGGACGAAATATGGAATTAGACCCACCGAAGTTGAGCTACATTTGTACGACGTCACTGGCAACAATTTACAATTCACCCGCGCAACCATCAAACGAGACGGCTCGATGTCTGCCAGAAAGTGAGTTGGGGAGGTAAAGGGAGAAGATTCTGTCAGAGAAACTCAATTGAAAATCATTGCAAAAATTTTCCAATTTTCACGTTGATCTCTTTGTAAAGGAAAGCGCGCGCTCTTCAAAGCGCGTTTTTTTTTGCTTATTGGGATGTATTTTGGGGCATTTTGATGCCATCCTGGATTGCGATTTTTTTGAAAATTTAGTTTCCAAACCCGTAAAAATCGGGCTTCAAAAAGTATTTAGTTGTGCTGCCTTTTTAAAACATGTGAATTTTATTTTTATACTTCAATCGAAATTTTTTTTGTTTTTTCAGAAGGACGAAGATGACTCTAATGTACCGGATCTAGAGCCCGACGAGCACTTCCAGATTGACGAAAATTTGAATGAAGCCATAGAGATTGGCTCGGAAGTCGAGATGGTCGTGGACGACCATGGCAACGTGGTCCGGCCTCCTCGGCCTCCCGGATCGCTCAGGGGCTCGGGGGCAAATTTCTTATAAATAAAATTTTATACCGATTCAATTCAATTTATTCACAATAATCACATGTAAAATTATGGAGTGTGTTAGTCCGGATTCCATTGTCTGGTCAGGATATGGTCTCTCCATCTCAGGCCATGGTGCTTTCGAAAATCGTCAGTCCATCTGAGCCTGGGCCGTCCAAGTCTTCGTTTGTAGGGCGGCGCACGTCAAACTGACAAGCTAAAACAGTCCGGTGTATGGATTGGTAATTTGCCAAAAAAGACGCGAAAAAACGTTTGTCGAGGAAGAAATGGGGAATTTGGACAGAGGGAAAAACATCTTTTGGCCATAACTTTGCTTGTTTCGTGCGGAAAAATTGATTTTTTGTGGAAACATTACCCTCTATGGTAGAAATTGGCATGCAAATTTTCGTGCCGAAATTCGGCAAAAAGTGTCAAATTTTTGCCGATTTTCGCTCTAAAAATCTTGGTTGTTTCTGCAAAGCGCGGGCTAGATGTCACGCATGTCTTAAAAAAATTGTTCTAAATTTGTGCCGAGTCTCATCAAAATCCGAGCGTCGCACTTGGGGTACCCTCTTGTTATATATAATAGTGTGTCTACGTGTAGTAAAATAATCTTTTTTTTCCCTGCTTCTCCAACAAAAAATCTCATGTAATTATCCATAATGGGTATTCCAATGACTCTAAATTTAATTAATTTCCTATCAAATCGATAGAAAATATCGGAAATAGCATAAATTTCCTCTAAAATTTCCCAAATTCTGATGAATTTCTTTGTAAAATACGCCTTAGCTTTTTTCCTTTCGTCATGCCGGTGTACGGCCGAAACTTTACTGCAGAAACAAGAGCTGATGGAGAAGATGATGAACAGCACTGCGGATCCGTGCAAAGACTTTTTTGAGTACGCCGCAGGGCAGGCGGACGAGGTGTATGTCCCAACGACAATGTATGATGACATTCGAAGCTTGCTCATGGATCTTTCGTTGGCTTATCAGGTGGGAAATAACGTGATTGATGTAGTTCTCGTATTTTACCTTCAAACTGTTCATATTTTAGATGAAAAATTTGCGTATTTTTACCCAAAAATATTTGCGTAATGTTCAAAAAATTTGTATAATTTCAAAAAAAATTGCGTATTAGCCGTCTGTCGGAAAAATATTGAACAGTCGCAACAAAAATCGCATCGCTGCTGAGAAAATGAATTGTGTCACGATAAAATCAAATTTCTTTTCAATTTAGCGACGCGATCGGCGACATTGCGCTCATTATTTTCCCGACAGAATGATATCAAGAAACTTGCATCCAAAAAATTTCAGAGTCTCCAAGAGTTTGCGTAATCTCTCGGAAATTTGTGGCACGCTCAGAAATTCGCAAGTACCAAAAACTCGGAACATGTGCAAAAATTTGCATTGTGACCAAAAATTTGCATAAGGCCCAAAAATTTGCATAATAACAAAAAATTTTCACAATGACCATAAATTTTGCATAATGCCCCAAAATTTGTATCACGCCCAAAAATTTGTATCACGACCAAAAATTTGCATAATGCCCAAAACTTTGCGCCATGTCCAAAATTTGCATAATCCCCCCAAAAATCCGCATAATTCAGATAGAATCGATCCAAAAGATCCGAAAAGTCTACACCGACTGTCTAGTCAAGCCCCAATACGAAGACCCCACATCAATCGAGACGTGGGTCATGAAAGCCGTCAACAAATTCCCGGACATTCAATTCCCAATCGACGAAAAGGCCCCGATCATGACCAATTTCACTGCCTACATCGCTCTGGTCCCTGTGGATACAACAAACTTTACTGTCATGATGCCGGATATCTTAACCGAAAGTCCGGATTTGGTAGGGAAAATTTGTTTTTCAACTGGCTTATAAAAATTTGAATCAGTGCAGCCAAAGAATTTTTTGCACTGTGCAATGAAAAATCTAAATTTTTATTTTTCACAGTGCAAAGGAAAAAATTTTTTTTGCACTGTGCAATACAAAAATGTTTCTTTTTCTTTCGCACAGTGCAACGAACAAAAAATTTGTACAATGCAGTCAGAAAAATTTTATTTATTTTTTTACACTACGTAAGCAGCAAAAAAAAATTTTTAATTTTTGCACTGTGCATACTAAGAATTTTTTCAGTTATGCACTGTGCAAAGCAAAATTTTTTCTTCTTGTTGTGCACAGTGCAATAAAATTTTTTTTTTTTAATTTTTGCACTGTGCAATGCAAAATTTTTCGATTTTTGTTGTGCACAGTGCAATACAATTTTTTTTTAATTTTTGCACTGTGCAAAGAAAAAATTTTTTTGCACTGTGCAATACAAAAATTTTTCGATTTTTGCACTGTGCAATAAAAGATTTCTTTTTTTATTTTGCACTGTGCAATACATTTTTTTTTATATTTTTGAACTGTGCAATATAAAAATTTTTCGATTTTTGCACTGTGCAATACAAAATTTTTTCGATTTTTGCACTGTGCAATACAAAATTTTTTCGATTTTTGAACTGTGCAAATCAAACAAAAGTTTTCAGATTTTCCGTCGAGCCCAGCTGGTGAACGCATTATTCCAAAACTTGATGCATCGCCGCACCTATAAATACCGTAGTTGCGAGCAGTTCATGGATGAAACGTATCCATTATACATCCAAAAACTGGCTTTGGACCGGGCAAAACGAAGATTATCGAATTTTCAAAATATGCAAATTCAGTTTTTCACCTATGCGAATATCTTGATGGAAGAAGTCGAAAACTCCATACGATATAGCAACACCAGAAGCGACCTCGTCAAGGATTATATGATCAATTTATTGAGAAAAAATACTTTTGGATTTTTGGATTTTCCAATTTTCGAAAATTCGAATTTTATAAAATACACGGCGGATTTGAACGTCGAAAACCCACTGAACGGAAGGAATTGGAATAATTTTAGACCCTTGTTGAAGTTCAATGGGGATCATGGCGGGAGTTATTTGCAATTTCCTTGGCTGAAAACTGTAAGTCTTTTTGCACTGTGCAGTAAAAAAAAGATTTTTTATTTTTGCACGGTGCAGTCAAGAAAAATACTTTTTATTCTCGCACGGTGCAGTCAGAAAAAAAAAATTTTATTTTTGCACGGTGCAGTTTAAAAAAATTATTTTTGCACTGTGCAGTAAAAAAAGATTTTTTATTTTTGCACAGTGCAGTCAAAACAAATTTTTATTTTTGCACAGTGCAGTCAAAAAAAATTGATTTTTTGCACAGTGCAGTCTACATTTCTTTTATTTTTGCACGGTGCAGCTAAAAAAATTGTATTTTTGCACAGTGCAGTCTACATTTTTTTTTATTTTTGCACAGTGAGGTCAAAAAATTATTTTTTGCACGGTGCAGTTAAAAAAATTGTATTTTTGCACAGTGCAGTCTACTTTTTTTTGTATTTTTGCACTGTCCAGTCAAAAAAAATTGATTTTTTGCAACGTGCAGTCAAAAAAAAATTATTTTTTGCACGGTGCAGTTAAAAAAATTTTTTTATTTTTTCACAGTGCGGTAAAAAAAAATATTTTTTGCACGGTGCAGTTAAAAATTTTTTTTTATTTTTGCACAGTGCGGTCAAAAAAAAATTTTTTTGCACGGTGCAGTTAAAATTTTTTTTTATTTTTGCACAGTGCGGTCAAAAAAATCCTTTTTATTTTTGCACAGTGCAGTCAAACACAAAAAAAAAATTTTTTGCACAATGCAGCTAACAGCAGAGTTCAAATCATTAATTTTTTCCAGGACGACGCCCAACATTCCCGCTTGACAAATGGAAATTTCTTTACTTGGGGATATTTCGAATACCCGAAATACGACTCCGCTTGGTCGCCAGTCATGCATTTTTCAAGTTTAGCGTTTGTCATGGCCCATGAACTGGGCCACAATTTTGGTGGGCTTTTTTGAATTTTTCAAAACCGACAAAGAACTAATCTGCACTGTGCGAGAAAAATAAAAATGCAATTGCACAGTGCAATTAGACCAAATCAGGCGGGATTTCATTTTATGCGGTGAAAATGGCCTGAAAATTATCATGGCGATCTTTTTTTTCAGCTATCCAAATTTCTGCGCCAAGTTTTTGACCTGAAAAATTTTCGCACAGTGCAGTCAAAAAACTTTTTCGCACGGTGCAAAACCTCGATTTTTGAAATTTCGGGGACTTTCGTATAGCAGTTACTCTTCATTAATAAATGCTGAACCCAAATGCACTCATTTTACCTAAGGTTATGAACTTTTCAGAGCTTCTCAACGTGACTAGCCCAGAGCATGAAGCCACTACGGAGTGCATTATTCATTTCTACTCAAAGCAATGCGATCCCAAACGGCCTAGATGCCTCATGTCGGCTAAAACTTATTTTGAAGACTTTCCCGATCAATTAGGTGAGTTGTGATATTTTATACGACAGGACATGTTTCATCGTATAACACGTCATCTAAAATGTCGGTTTTTACGACCCGTATTTTAAGCTACTGTTAAAATTTCGTTCTTCTAAAAAATGATAATTACGCGATTATGGGTGACATTTTATACGACGAAACATGTTTGATCGTATAAAATGTCAAAAGAGCCATTGCCATCAAAAGAAGTTGGTATTCTACATTGCTGCCCTCTGTTAAGTCAATATTTTATCAAAATTTATAAAAATTACCATTTTTCCAAAAAGTGACATTTTATACGACGAAACATGTTTAATCGTATAAAATGTACGCGAGCTAGTACCATCGTTCATTAATTCGTATTTTACATTGCTGCCCTCTGTTAAGTCAAAATTTTGTTAAAATTTATGAAAGTTGCTCTTTTTCCACAAGGTGACATTTTATACGCTGAAAAAAATTTTTTTTTGCTTTCCGCTCCTCTTCGCAAAAAACGTTACTACCATAACTTCGAGTGTCTAAACATTCTACAAAAACATTTTCGGGCATTCGCTGGGCCTATTCCGCCTACCGTCGCTACTCCTTATCGCGGCCGTTGGAGCCCCGGCCACGCGGCCGAAACTTGGACAAATTCAACGACGACCAGCTCTTCTTCCTCAATTTGGCGCAAAATATGGCCAGCTTCCCTGGGTGGGACGACTACTCCTTCAACAACAACCATTCGCCGAATTCCGTGCGAATTTGGGGCTCTATGGCCAATTTTCCGGCGTTCGGGAGTGCTTTCAGCTGCCCCGTGGGGAGCAATTACAACCCAAGACTAAAATGCCCCATCTTTAATATGCCTACTAAGCCAGACTTCAATTTGAGCAGCAGAAATATCAGTTTGGCGTAGAATAAATAAAATAAATTAAAAAAAAATTTTTAATTTAGGTTTTTTTGAGGGAAAATTGAGATTTTTTCGATTTTTTTTTATTAAATTACATTTATTGTTAATTAAATTTCAGTCAGAATCACTTGAGCTGCTTGAGGTTTCCTTTTTGCGCTTTTTGGAGTGCTTTTTCTTCTCCTTTTTCGATTTTTTCTTTCGTTTTTCGTCTTCCGATTCTGACGAGGAACTGGATGATGATGAAGAATGTCGGCGTTTCCTCTTTTTCTTGGCTTTTTCCTTCTTCCTCAGTTTTTTCAGCTTCTTCTGGAGCTTTTTTACGGAGATTTTTCGAAGTTTTTTGTCTGAAAAATAGCAATTTTAGCTACTGAAAAAATCGCTATTTTTGACAAAAAAAAGTTGAAATAGTCTTTGATAATAATAGAAGACTCTCTATTTCTCAATTTCCAATTCCAATCCTACCATAAAATGATCAGTTTTCCATCAAAATCATTAAAATATTACCCATGACCTCAAGTTGGTCATGGATAATATAAATGACAAATACGCAAAGATCATCTGCTTTTCATACATTCTGGCTGCGTACTAAACAACTATAGTCTATATTATGTCCTATTCAATATAAAACTGCATAAAAAATCAAAGACTTCCTATCAAAACCATCAAAATATTACCCATGACCTCAAGTTGATCATAGATAATATAAATGACAAATACTCAAAGATCATCTGCTTTTCATACATTCTGGCTGCGTACATAACAACTATAGTCTATATTCTGTCCTATTCAACATAAAACTGCATAAAAAATCAAAGACTTCCTATCAAAACCATCAAAATATTACCCATGACCTCTATCTGACCATGGGTAATAAAATGGCAATTATTTGAAATAAAAAGCTCTCCGACACTCCGACACCCACTTCTCATAGAATCGTAGTCTACATTCTATCAATTGCAATTCAAGAAACCAATAAATACCCCCAAAATTCAGTAAAAATCATCAAAACGTTATCCATGACCTACCTTCTTTCTTGAGTGGAGTTTCATCTTCCGATGACTCCGAGGAGGTAGAAGATACATCCACAGCAGTCTTTTTGACTCCATCAATTTCAATTGGCAAATTATTCCGGCATTGATAGGGCAAATGGCCGGCAAATCCGCATTTGGAGCAGGCTCCACTAACCGCCTGTTGTGTAATTGGCCTCCCCATGGCATCTGAAGGGATAAATAAAACATTTTTTGAATGTTTTTTGGTTTAACTTTAGTCACTAGTACTCTCCTTTCAACAAGATAAGCCAAATTCATCATAGCGACATTTTATACGACAAAACATTTTTCATCGTATAAAATGTCACTTTATGATAAATCGCTCAAAATCGCCCCAGAACTTTTTTTGGTTTAATTTTAGTCACTTGTACTCTCCTTACAACAGGATAAGCCAAATTTATCATATCGACATTTTATACGACAAAACAAGTTAATCGTATAAAATGTCACTTTATGCTAAATCGCTCAAAATAGCCCAAGAACTTTTTTGGTTTAATTTTAGTCACTAGTACTCTTCTTTCAACAAGATAAGCCAGATTCATCATAGAGACATTTTATACGACAAAACATTTTTCATCGTATAAAATGTCACTTTATGCTAAATCGCTCAAAATAGCCCAAGAACTTTTTTGGTTTAATTTTAGTCACTAGTACTCTCCTTTCAACAAGATAAGCCAAATTCATCATAGCGACATTTTATACGCCGAAACATGTTTAATCGTATAAAATGTTACTTTATGATAATTAGCCCCAGAACCTTATGGACCAAGTGCCATATACGTATTTTACCAAATAAAAACAGTTGTTCCTATCAAAATCCAAGATATTTCCACATTTTTTTCAATTATATTACACTTGCTTACCCACAAAAGTTGATGGATTTGTTAGAGTTGATGGAGCTTCACTTCCAGCTCCAGGGATCCTTCTGTTAGCCCCGAGGGGCTCAAAATTCGCCATGATATGAGATTCTGAAAAAAAAATTGTTAAATTTCGCGGGGAAATTATATTGTACTAGGCCCGAAACAACAAAGTTATCAAAAAAACCTCACAAAAAATTTAAATAAAATCTTCAAAACGGCTTTTTTTAAGTAGTATACTGTATATTCAACAAGTTTTTAGTGCAAATCGTCATCAAATTGAATATTATTTATCACTTTTCAATATTTATTCGCAAAAAAGAAAAACAAAACCTAAAACTGGTGAATTAAAACGAAAACAATATAATCGCATAGCTCTAGCGTTATGCGCAAAAAACTCTTGACCGAAATTTCTTTATCAAACAGAAGAACTGGGCAAAATTGACTAGTATAATATAATGTGGCAATAGGAATATTCTGTTTTACAATAATATTTGGGAGACCTCGCGCTAATCAGAAGGTAGAGCAAGTCAAGAGGGTCATATAGGGGGAAATCTGAGGAAAAATACCTAAAATTTGGACCTAAATATATTAATTTAGACAAAGACCTACCTAAAGTTATATAATGATCTATACCATCAATTCGCCTATTGCAATCGGCTAAATTCTATTATTGATAGACCTATTAGACTATATTCTTCAAATCCAAAGTAAATACTGTTTCATTTTTAGACAAAATTTGAGATTTTTGATCAAAACAATTTTTGTCTGCTCAAAAATAAAAAAATTGCAAATAAATTTCGAAAATCAAAGTTCTAATTGTTTTTACAACCCTAGCTATGTAGTCAAAGATCTAATACTGGATAATCTCATCAAATTACATTTCAATTTTAGCTATAAATGACCAAAAAATCGATAAATTCCCAAAAATTTTATATAAATTTAGACCTTTTCCCATAACTTAAATTTCAGACCCCTAAACTAATATTTGATCCCCTCCAGACTTCTTCTCCTTCCTTATGAGCTGCCAGAAGTGCTTCCCAGACTTGACAGACAATTGTATTGCTCCAGGAACAGCGATGGGAACCAGTAATGTACAGTGTCAGAGGCTTGATTATCCACCCACGCCTTCTCCATTTGAACCAATCGTTCGAGGATGCGTTTCGCTCGTTCTGGCTCCCATCGCAGGCTGTCTACACACAGCTCCACCGAGACATGGGCTTGGTTTTCTTCGGCTAGTTG
Organism: Bursaphelenchus xylophilus; assembly: GCA_904066235.2. NCBI lineage: Eukaryota > Metazoa > Nematoda > Chromadorea > Rhabditida > Aphelenchoididae > Bursaphelenchus > Bursaphelenchus xylophilus. Next base: position 1,756,371 of record CAJFCV020000005.1, on the reverse strand, counting down.
AAGTACCCGAGTGTCGTCCATGCTAAGTTCGCCGGGGACGGATTGGATGAGAAAACGGCCAGAACCCAACGGAATCAGCTCAAAACCATGTCCAAGGACCTTCAGCTTCTTCACGGCGCGGATAATGTCATCCCTGAAAAAAAAAATTTTTCAATATTCAAAAAAAAATAATATTTGGATCATCAAAAAATATATGAAAATGGCTAACATGCACTCCACACTTCACAAAACTCACTGTGAGATCGGTTCCTTCCTTGTTTTCGAGCGGGATCTGAGCAATCGGTTCCGCAGATCATCAATTGTAATGATACCCCCATTCAAGTGGCTGGTCGCCATGCAAACCTCGACCACTTGAACCGCCAACTCGTAATAGAAATCGCCGACGCCAAGTTTCTCGGCCCAGAATCCTTTGCTAGCTGAAATCAACAAAAATTTTGATTTTTTTAGGTAACAAAATAAAATTTTTGCTCACAATAATAATTCAGCTCTTCCAGATGTCTCTAAAATTTGAAAAAAGAACGAAAAGAAAGCCACTTACATGCCAAAGGATCCACACCAACTGTAGTACACATTTCTTGAAAATGCCGACGGAATTGTGAGTTCTTGTGGATGTCATCTCGGTGTTTTATCGCAAACTCCTCCAATTTCTTGGTAAATGCCTCTAGTTGCTGTGAGAATCGTTCGAGTTGGTCGCTGGCAAGCTCATCACCTTTCGTATTGTACTTTGCCTAGAATTTTTTTAGGATAAAAAATGATTTTTTAAAAATTTTGGATCAGTTTATGGTCATAAATAAGATTGGGATGCTCTAGCATTAAAAATAGGCGAAGCGACAAGAAATTAACTCTAAAAGCACCGGGGAGATGTCAACCTTCTTGCATAAAAATATCAAGATTATGCCATCAAGAACTCGCAGGGAATAACAACTTTTGAAACACCTTGTTTTAGACACTAAATAAACTCAATCCCTCCCAAAGCACTGCTTAAGATCGGAATCTTTGTGTAAAATACGTTTCCAATTACCCGTGAGCACTTGTTCCACCTAAATACAAAAAAAATCACAAACTTTACTCACCTGAACATCTTGTTTCTTCTGAATTGCCCCAATCCCCACTCCTCTGCGCCGCGAAGCCATAAGTTTGGAGCGATTTGAGGACGGCCTTAAAGTCTAAACAAAGTTTTTACGGCCGTTCTCACGCCCTGCGGCTTTATAAAGCGGAGTTATTGGATTTCCGTCCCGTGAAGAATAAGAAAAACTTTCCAAAACGAAGTGTCACGAAAATTAACGGGAAGTTGCGAAGTGTCACGGATTTATTGGAAATATTCTTTCGCCAGAAGTTATTTCGCAAGACATTTTTTAGCTTGATTTTGAGTGAAATACATGGTTTAGAAGGTCTGTTTGTGGACTAAATGGAAAATCCGAGCACTTCGGAATATCGAGGAGGTGAATTCAATGTTCATCTTGATCGAACGGCCCGGAAGAAGCGAGGAAAGCCAAAAAATGATCTTCTGAATGTAATTCGACGCCAAGGAGGTGGCAGAAAGGCCTTCAAGGATCTAAAGTGAGTTTTTACGTTATTTATTTCGAGTTTTAGGTATTTTATCAGCAAAAATTGATGGTTTTTATATTCGTCATGATCAACATCAATATTTTTAGGTACGATGAGCTCAAACCGATGTATGAACTGTGGTGCGGGTATTTTAAGTCAGTATTAGAGGAAGTTCGAGAAGATCTCGATCAGAGACTGTTGAAACTGGACTTTCACGGATCAATTTTGATGGTTTCAACGGCAGATAACCCATCAATGGTAAATCAACGTTTTGTCTGTCTTAATTTGAATTTTCTTTAGATTGGATTAAATGGAATCGTCGTTTATGAATCGAAGAAGACATTTCAGCTTATAACACGGAAGAATAAACTTATTGGTAAGAGTTTTGCGGATTTTTTGTTGTTCTTTAGATACGGCCGTATACGGGGCAAAAAGAACTGACAAGGGAAGTACCCCAAGTGCGACGCTCAGATTTTCTTTAAATTTTGCACACACGTCGGGTATGGACTACGTATCAATTCCTGAAAGTTTTAGCTCGCGCTTTGCAAGCGCCGCCGAGATATTGAACGATCTTTGCCGCCGAGAGAGCATGCTAAGCGCGGAGATCGGTCAGGGAGAAAAACACTTTTTGGCCATAACTTCGCTAGTTTCGTACGGGAAAAATTCATTTTTTGTGGAAGCATTACCCATTACAATAGAAATACGCATGAAACTTTTCGTGTCGAAATTCGGTAAAAAGTCTCAAATTTTCGCCAACTTTGGATCTAAAAATCTCGGTTGTTTCTGCAAAGCGCGAGCTAAGATTCTCGCATATATCTTAGAAAAAGTTATTCTAAATTTGTGCCAAGTTTCATCGAAATCTGAGCGTCGCACTTGGGGTACTTCCCCTGTGAGTTATGTGGAAGTGAGGATATTATGGGGTCATGATCTTTGAATATCTAGGAATAATATCTGTCTAATAACTCCTCTGAAAGTTTCATTCCAATACCTTGAAGGGTTCTTGAGAACCAGCCGATTTTCTACATTATCCATGACACTTGATAACTTTTTTCTTTCAGTGATCCCAAAACAAGGTACAACGTTTCAGTTTGTCTTCCAGAAGAAAGTATACACGATATTTGGTGATGCCATTCAACAGCAACCATATCTTCGAGGGAAACGGGTCAAACATCGGGCAACTTTACCATTCCTTTTAAAATAATATTTTTTGTTATTTTCTTGTTGAATTTGTAGTAAATTGAAGTTGTTTATGGTGAATTAAGATTTTATTTGATTCTGTAGTCAAATTACGGATGAAATACTACTTTTGCATCAAAATTTTGACGATTTTTTATAAAAATTATATTGTTTTAGGTCCATTCTCGAAAAATGGCCGATACTCTGGCGAAAGCTCAAGAAGATGCGATGTTATGCAGTAAAGTGAGTATTGGCTTTTGTTATTTTTCTATTTTTAGGTCAAAAAGTTCATGTACCTCTATTACGAAGCGTTGGACACGAGGAAAGAGAAGATCCCATATCTCTACACCAGCGACAACCCTCAACTCATCTGGAATGGCCATAATGTCCAAGGAATTGACAATATCAGCCGATTTGTCAACGAATTGCCAGTTACGAGACATACGTAAGGCTAAAATAATATAAAAATTTTTAAAAAAGTCTCCGAAATTGCATCATTTTTACAAAGTTTATCAACAAATGACCCCCGAAATAAATAGTCGATCAATTTTTATCAAAAAGAATTTTTTTATTTTATCATTTTTTCAGCTTCTTCTCCATTGACCCCCAACCTTTGAAGACGGCCGGCCCGGATTGGGCAATGGTGTCGGTGATGGGCGAGGTCTCAATCGGCGGCCTTCAACAGGCATTCACACATGTTTTCGTCCTCAACACCGAGTCCAACACCTTCCACATCAAAAGCGACCAGTACCGATTCATCGACTAGACGGGATTTTTTGAATATTTTAATGGTTTTTATTAAGTTATTTTTGATTTTCTCAATGTTCAATGGTTATTTACGAGTTTTTCATTGTTTTTTAGTTAATGAAATTCATCGACGAGTTTTATTTTCATGAAAAATTCAACGATGATTTTTTTGTTGTTAATAGCCTTTAACGTATGCTAAAATACCCCGATTTTTCTATCAATTATGGGGATTCTTAGTGTAAAAAAAAATTGAAATACAGTGGCGGAGCTGATCCAGTAGCGAAAAACGTACCATTTTACATCCGGGAAGTATAAAAAATGTAGCAAAATACCTCCGTCTCCAAGCGAAAAAACTCCGATTTCACAAGGAAAATACTTTTATGTGGCTCCTACTTTTAGACGAGACGTATCTCAAAAAAATACGCAAAATCACGCTGATAAAGAATATGTAAAAATTAGCTGACCAATTTTGGGTTTTCGGGGTAAAAAATCAATTGCAAGTTGACTTAAAGCGATGGGCATTTCACCCCCAAAACCCAAAATTGGGCAGCTAATTTTTACATATTCTTTATCAGCATAATTTTGCGTATTTTTTGAGATACGTCTCGTCTAAAAGTATGAGTCCCATAAAAGTATTTTCCTTGTGAAATCGGAGTTTTTTTTTCACTTCGAGAGGGAGGCATTTTGCTACATTTTTTGACACTTCCCGAATGCAAAATGGTACGTTTTTTGCCATTGGATCAGACCCTTCACTGTTTCTCAATGTTTTTTACACTAAAAATCACTATAATTGATAGAAAAATCGGGCTATTTTAGCCAACTTTTACTATTCTCATTTATAAAATACGATGTTTGTGAAATAAATAACCTCAAACGTGTTTGCAAATACGTTGATTGTTTTTAGAAGCGCAGTTTCGTTATTTTTGAAATACTTTTATTTCGAGTTTTTTGCGATTTTAACTTTGTTGTAGATGGCCACCGAATTCGATGGATTTACCTTTGAAGCCGTGAATTTCGACAAAAACAAACATGATTGGGCCGATATGAGCAAAATCGAGTTAAAGTTTGCCACGTTGAAGTATGATCCGGCTAAGAAAACGCTACAAGTAAGGTGATGTTGCAGTATGTTGATAAGCTAAAATTTGAGTTGGCAGCAGGGTAAGATACGGCATTTTGGGATATTTGTGCCCTATAAAGCCTAATTTAGCTGTATTTTCTTAAATTTAAGAGCTGTTGGCTTCAAAAACATTGATTTTTATATTACACTTGAGGTCGAGGTTTGAAATCTCTGGAAATTTATGGTAAAATACGAGCGTCCTTTGTAACCTAGCCTCTCTATGATCTTAGAAGAGTATTCAGGCCGATTTGGAGTTAATTTGACGTTTTACTTAACTTGATCAAGGCCTTGACATTACACATGCCATCAAGTGTAAAAAAGTGAAGTTTTCTAAAGTTCTGTCGTAGTTTACAATGAAAAATTTTAATCATAGACCATGATTTACCTTCTGTAACCAATGGAACTCTCAGCTAAATCAATTTTTATATTATTTTCCACTTGATGTTGGCTTAGCTGTCAAGTGTAATATCAGCTCAAAACGGTTTCACAAAATACCTCTTGCAGGTCCTAGATCAACTTAAACTCCCCACAGAGCAATCCTACATCGATGTGAACAATGTTCAAGACGCTTTTTCCGTGATTCGCAACATGAATGTGCGCGGAGCCCCTTTAATTGCGACGGTAGCCCTTCTTGGGCTGGCTGTGGACCTCGAACACAACCCAGAATCCAAACGAAAACCGGTCCTAGAGTACATTAGAGAATCTTGCGAATATTTAAAGACCTCGAGGCCTACGGCAGTTAACTTGACCAACGAAATTTTGCGGCTTTTTGAATTTTTGGGCCAGATCAAGGGCGAAAGTGAAGAAGAAATTCGAAAAAAGTGAGGGAAAATTTTAATAAAATGAATCGCAAAATTATTTTAAGGGTCCAAGACCGCTCTTTCGCCCATTACCAAGCCGAACGAGAGGAAAACGATCTGCTTTTGAGAGAATCGACCATCTGTGTGGAGCACAATGTCCCAGCTGGGGTCGACAAATTGAATGTGATTACTATCTGCAATACAGGAGCGTTGGCTACATCGTCCTTTGGAACTGCTTTAGGTCCGTGAGAAGAATTTTGGGAGAAAAACAAGGGATGTTTGAAGAATTTTTGGTCTAGTGTAATATAATGATGACCGAAAAATACGTCGAATTTGAGAATTTTAGACCTAGACTGGCAGAATACAATTGTTTCTGCTTTGTGGAATTGTTTTTGGCCAGAGTGGAGTCCGAAATTTGGGATTTCTCGCAATTTTTTTGTCTAGTACAAGGTCAGGTCAAAGCAATGGAATTTGAAAAAAAATCGGGGTCAATTTTGAGCTTTAAGGCTTTCAAAAGGCACAGTTTACAATGTAGTACTGCCAAATCAAATTTATAAAAACTTCTTGGAATCAAAATTTTCTTCGATGACTTTTTTACCGGAGTTGGACGACTGGGGAAAAAGACGATTGGGGAAACCGAAAAGTATTATTTTTCTTCGATGCAAGTGTCGAAATTAGGATAATCGAGGGTGCTGATTTCGTAAATGACATTCATTTTTTTGATCTTTACTTTTTTCCTTAAATAGTACTGTAAAGTAGTAATTTTTTGAATTTTTCTCACAAATATTCGATTTGGGGGGTTTCTATAGTGCTGATTTCGAAAATCTTATTCATTTTTTCTGATTTGAAAGCAGCATCATCGAAAACTCCCAAATCGAGTATTCATGAGAAAAATTCAAAAAATTACTATTTTACAGTACTACTTAAGGAAAAAAGTAACTATCATAAAAATGCATGTCATTTTCGAAATCAGCAACCTCGATTATCCAAATTCCGACCCTTGCATCGAAGAAAAATAAAACCTTTCGGTTTCCCCAATCGTCTCTTTCCCAATCGTCCAACTCCGGTAAAAAAGTCATCGAAGAAAATCTGGATTCCATGAAATTTTTATAAATTTGATTTTGCAGTACCACTTCGTAAACTGTGCCTTTTGAAAGCCTTAAAACTCAAAATTGACCCCGATTTTTTCCCAAAAATCCATTGCTTTGACCTGACCTTGTATTAGGCAAAAGAAATGTCAAAGCTAATGAATTAGGACCTGTACTATATAAAAATTGAAGTTTAGTCTTCAAACTCTCCTTTTATTACCTTTAAAAATCCAAAATCATCAAATTTTAGGAGCCATCAAAGCCCTAAACGACCGAAATCACCTTGAAAAGGCGTACTGTCTCGAGACACGCCCCTATCTTCAAGGATCTCGTCTGACAGCCTTCGAACTCTCGGCTCAACACATTCCTCACACCCTGATCAGCGATAATATGGCCGCTTATTTGATGAAAACCCGCCCCATTCACGCCATTTTGGTTGGGGCCGATCAAATCGCCGCCAACGGCGATACGGCCAACAAAATCGGGACGTATCAACTGGCGGTGACGGCGAAATATCACAAAGTCCCGTTTTATGTGGTAGCGCCCACTTCTTCGATCAATCTGAGGATCGGGTCGGGCGCCGACATTAAAGTAGAGGAAAGGCCGGCCGACGAGTTAAAAATCATCAACGGAAAGCACATTGCCCCGTTGGATACGCCGGTTTGGAATCCGGCATTCGATGTGACACCTAATGAGCTGATTTCGGCGATCCTCACGGAGAAGGGAAATGTTTTACCAAGGGATGTGCCCACCTTATTTTAGGTATTTATCAACATCTCCAAACTTGTCTAATTTGTCAAATTTTTACAAAAAAAGACTATAAATGTTATAGAAAATGGTTGTAAGTAGCAATAAAAATTTTTAAACGTTACAAACCTTTGGAAAGTTAGAGCTGAACACCTGAGATCATGGATAAGATAAAGTCATGAAAATGGATGAACTAAGTGATGGCTAGATTGCAGTGATAGACAAAAGGCGGTGTGGATTAATCCTCGGGCTCCGGAGGAAATTGTTTTTCGGCTTCTTCGACTGCAAATTTAGGTCATGTTAGACTAGGTGAAATAATGAATATAGGTATAAAACCGAAACAAATCTGACTTGAAAACATCTTAAAAACTCTTAAGCAGTATTCAAAAGCTATCTGCAGAAAAATGAACTTGAATTCACTGGATTTTTAAGCAAAAATTTGATATTATCCTTGATCTAGTAGCAGCAATGCCGAAAACCCCAAATTTTCGTCGAAACCCAGTAAAATTGTCTCTCAAAAACTAATCCACCTTGTAAAATGAGGATTTTTCTACCTCTGTGATGTCGAATTTACTAACAAACTTCCATCTTCCGATCTAAAAATCGAAACAAAAATTCCATCAAAACCTTACCCTGTTTTGCATAAATCTTTGGATTCTTCTCCGCCAAAACCTGTTTGATCGCTTTCAACCGCCGAAATACAGACTCCAGATCCGCCTTGGCCTGCTGTATTGTCTGTGTGGCTTGCGTGAATTGCTTTTTGACCTCTTCCAGGCGTTTTTCAGTCAATTGACGACATGTCAGCAGCATTTCGTTCGTCTTTTCGAATCGTTCAAGGCTAAAATAAGGTGAACAAAGTCAAATGTGAGATAGGAAGAGTGGCTTAAAGCTAAAAACGTCTAAAACCCGCGATTTTTGATCAAATTTTCATCTACAACATCAACCTGATGTGATGCTCCTGGAAAATCGCTGAAACCCGTGGAATTTGCAGTCGCCGGGGTAAAAATGAACCTATAAGGAAACAGCAAAGCCACCTGCAGCTAATGAGCCACATTTACAATACATTTCACTTTAATTTTCACGTGCAACATCAAAATCTCCGTAAGCCCCACTAAATTTATATTATCCTTCACAAATTCGGCCCGAATTCTCCTAAAAACGCAAAAATAAAAACCCAACAAACGTACGATTTCTTCTGGACATTGATAACCTCCATTATCGCCTCTTCATCCACCTGCGTCATCAAAGATTCGACAAAATTCTCTTCTTTGAAGGAGTCAACTGATTCTGTTGATGATCCCTTCGCTTTTTCCAACGATGGCCCGGGTTTTGCAGTCATTTTTGAGCGGAATTTGAGCTAGTCGTCGAGTTGAGGGAATTTTTCAGCTTTTCCGAAAGAAAATAAAAATAATTTTCCAATGCGCCAAGTCTTCCGCTGATTTGGGTCATCTCTTTCTTCCCAGGCGAAACCAATAAAATACGACGAATAGAGCCAAAGTAAGATGCGGATGATGCTTCATGAGTTCGAAAAATCAAATCTTGACAAAATCTTGATATCATAACCTCATAAAAATGTTCGTATTAACCTCTAATTTATGAAAATTCAACAAAAATTACAATGAATAAATAAAATAATCAGTACTCAAAACTTCGATTGAATTTCTTCTCACAAAAGGTTTTGAGTTGTAAAGAGCGTTTCTTGAGTGTCGCTGAAGCATGATCACTGTCGGAAATGTTGGCAAATAACATGGGGATCACCGTTTTCAAAAAATTATCACCAGTGAAGAGATCTTCGAAGAAATCGTTTTGGATCAGCTTGATTTGGAAGTAAAATAGGACAATAAACTCTTCAAAGAGCTCGGGAAACTTGGGAATGTCCTTGGAACAGTCGGCTAGTAGGTGAAGTAGGCGTTTCCATTGATCAAGACCAACGTATGACTGTAAAATACGAGTTAATACAAAAAATTTGTGATTTTTACAAGGCCTACCTAATTAAGGGACGATTGAGGAAACCGAAAAGTATTATTTTTCTTCGATGCAAGTGTCGAAATTAGGATAATCGAGGGTGCTGATTTCGAAAATTACATTCATTTTTTTGATAGTTACTTCTTTCCTTAAGTAGTACTGTAAAATAGTAATTTTTTGAATTTTTTTTCATGAATACTCTTTTACTCGATTTGGGGTTTTCGATGGTGGTGCTTTCAAATCAGAAAAAGTGAATATGATTTTTGAAATCAGCACCATCGAAGACCCCTAAATCCAGTATTTATGGAAAAATAATCAAAAATTACTACTTTACAGTACTACTTAAAGAAAAAAGTAATTATCAAAAAAAATGAATGTAATTTTCGAAATCAGCACCCTCGATTATCCTAATTTCAACACTTTCATCGAAGAAAAATAATACTTTTCGGTTTCCCCAATCGTCCAACTCCGAATAACTAAATTTCGACTTGTTACAGTAACCCGCGGCTTCCAAAATAAAGTGTAACCTCTTCTTTCTTGTATATTCTACTTATCCTAACCTTTTACACATCTAAAAACTCTTAAACGTTCTTCAAAATTCCCCAATATTCACCATGACCCACCTGGCCAATCAAGAAGATCACATAGGCATACTGCACTTCTCCCAGCAATTCTTTGTAGCCCACTTTCTCCAGGACCCTCTCTAGTCGGGTTTTCTTCGTAGTTTGGCCAGCAACATTCTAGAAATCGAACAAAACCATCAAGAATTATATTACACTACCCACCTCGGGAAGTTCGGTGAAAAATATCCGTCCACCGGGCTTGTAATCGAACACCGGTAAGCCTGCTTCGTCTTTGAATCTAAGCCTCGTTGGATGATCCTTATTTACCGTTGAGATGCCTTCCGACGTCCCCTAAAATGATATAATTTATATCAGGTCAGGTGAGGTCAAAGATTCCTAAAATTGACAAAAAAATATGCATAGACAACAAATTCTCACCTGTTTCTTCTCCTCGGCTTGTTCTTTTGTCTCAAACTCGAGTTGCTCACTAATTTTTCCCAACTTATTCGCCGGTCGCAGCCTTTCAAAGACCTCTTTGCTAATGTGAGAAGTGATCGATTGCCATTCCTTATATTGCGGATAGGGATACACAGCCAGATGGTCGTCATAATTCTTCATTATCTGCTGGGCTTGAGCCTTCTTGGAGTCGGAGACATCCTGAAAATAAAGCTATATTATCCATGACCAAAAACAATATTTTTTTAAAAAATTTTTGATAATTGTGCAAAAACACCCAGTGAAAATAGGAAAAACGAACATAAAATAATAAATAAAGGCATATTCTCCAAAACAAATCAGATTTTTCACCCACCTCTGGCCAGAAATCGCTGAAAAGTGAGTCCTCGAAATCCTCGTTAGCCGTATTCCACTTGGGCGCGTAGACCGTCCCAAAACCGACCCAAATGAAGAAAGAAATGGTTGGAGCTTCCTTGTACTTCACCGTAATGTAGTGTAGACCAGGCGGAATCATTTTAAATCCCATAAACTTCTCGGTTGGAGTGAAATTTCGATAATCTATCCCGATTGTAATATCTTTCTTTGGAAGATTGGGAAATACCTGGAATTTTGAGATTTTTTGGGGCAAAATTCAAAAGAATATGGGTGAAGGAAGGTCTGGTAAGCTTTTCAGATAGTTCTGGGAACCCTTTCAAAGGTTTTTAGACGTCATAGTTGAACGGGTATCTATTTTTAGCCAAAAACGCTGCCATACCCAAATTTTTTGTCTAAATCAAGTAGATTTAAAGTCAAAATCAAAGAAGAAGTTCTTAAAGTGCTTCTAAAACTATTAGGTTGAAAATTAAAAGGCATTTGAAGGCATTGCGCCCTTATACTTCATCAACCCTTCAGTTTTTTCATAAAATTTCCGATTACATCGAACCCCTTGTCAATATCGGGTCTAAACTAACTCCTTATCCATCCTGTCAACTCCCTAAAGATCAAAAACACAAAAATAAAAGTAAAAACGCACTATAAATCCTCCGTTATTGTAGATTTCATTGGCCAGCTCTGGATGGATCCCATTCTGAATCAGTTCGTTTTCCTTGGCCACGAAATGACTTGGCATCATGTAGGTGGTGGAATTCTCGTCCGAAGACACGATTCTAGCCATGTTGAAGTTATTTATCAAGCAATTTCACAATTTTTTTGACTCAAAAAAAATTCTGGAAAAAATTATTTTTTCTCTGGCATTCCGTTTCAACTTTTGTGCCAAATTGCGGGAAATTTGAAAATTGGACATTCGAAATTTGATGAATTTGAATTTGGATGAGAAAGTTGTCGTCTTGGAGTATGCGATTTTTCAAATTTCCAAATTTCCACTTTCATTTTCTCTCTCGTCTCTTCGCGGCCAGTGTTCTCTCAAGTTTGAGGTGCCAAAATGGCCGCACCTTCTTCCCAGTTCGTCGCCGAGCAAGAATTCCCCAACCTGCCCAACTACGCAGCCTATTGTCCGGAGAAACTGGGCAACTTCGACACGAAAACGGCCAAATCCGGCTCCAAAACGCGGCTTCCAGCGAATGTGGCGGATTTCCTGCGAAACAACCAAGTCAAGAGGATTACGGTGGAGGATATTTTCGCGCTGGCTTCGATTCCCGGCTTCAAGGAGAGTTTGAGGCAGTATAAAGTGGAGAAGAAGAACCGACGACTCAATTACAAGCAGATGGTCGAGTTGGAGACCGGAAGGGAAAAGGTGCGATAATTCGAAAAATTTCGCAAAAATTTTGAGCAAACAGCCTAAAACTTCCCAAAACATCCCTAAGCGACATTTTCGATCAAAAATCGGGCAAAAAATCGAGATTTTTTGTCATTTTTTGATTGGAAATTACGCACAGTGCAAACATCCGAAATTTGCACTGTGCAGTCCATTCTGAAGTCCTCGCCCTTCCCAGAAATTCGCGACTAAATTAAACGCGACAAGTTCTTTGTCAAAGATTTGTCGCAGGTTTTGCCAAATGCCGCTCAGGACTGCACTGTGCAGTTGAAATCAGAAAAAAATTGGATTGCACTGTGCAGTTTAAATATGATGAAAACAGGACTGCACTGTGCAGTCCAAAATAGGTGAAAATAGGACTGCACTGTGCAGTTGAAATTGGACGAAATCAGGATGCACTGTGCAGGTGAAAAAAGAAAAAAAGGACTGCACTGTGCAGTCGAAATTAGGTGAAAATAGGACTGCACTGTGCAGTTGAAATCTGATGAAATCAGGACCGCACTGTGCAGTCCAAAATAGGTGAAAATAGGACTGCACTGTGCAGTTGAAAAAAGAAAAAATCGGACTGCACTGTGCAGTCGAAATTAGGTGAAAATAGGACTGCACTGTGCAATTGAAAATCTAACAAAATTACGATTGCACTGTGCGGTTCAAATTTTTTTGTTGAAATTTCAAATTTCAGACCCTGCCATTGGTCTCCCCTCGTTCCAACTCCCAAAAGAGCCTTCAAGAAACCCAACTGAGCCTCAGCTCGCCTCGTTCCGAGCCGAAAACTCCGGATCAATACGCGGAATTGGATCAAAGCCAGGAAAATCAGAGTCCCAACTTTGAGGAGATGAGTCCAGCCGAATATTTGGAGAAGTTGGCGGTCCAAACCGCCATGGAGGCGCAGAGTTTGGTGTCGGTTCACACTGGAGAGGCCAAGAGTTCGACCAGTTTGACCACGGCCAGAGATTCGGAGAGCTGGGAGAACCTGAAGACGGCTCTGTTGAAGGCGGATACTTTTGGAGGAGAGTTGGTAAGAGCCATTTCAGTGGGCTAGAGTAAAATTTTGTTGATATCCAACGAAAAAATTTTTTTTTAAATCACCTTATTTTAGGCAAATTTTTGAGATTTCTAATATTATTTTGAAATCTGAACGTAGCATTTTTTCTATAGATGTTAAAAGCCATATTCTACCATACCATTTTTCAATTCGCCGCTTTCGAAATTTTAAAAATCGAAAATTCGCTAAAAATGACCTTATTTTAGGTAAAAATTGATTCTAAATTTTATACAGCTTCTTAAATTTCAGGAAGGTCTCAGTCATAGTCCTGCAGAAGTACTCAGCAACGATACGAATGATGTGGCTGAGGGAATGGACAATATTTTTGGTCAACAGCCAACCAGTTTGTCAGTTGAGGCCACCTCGGCCAGATATCGCAAAATTTAGAGATTTTTTGTGGAAAAAATAAACTTATTACTGCTTAGACTGGCCATTAATCTTATTTCAGACCTTTCCAGGCTATCAAATATAACAAGGAAGGTTTTTTAAAAAATAAGAAATTTTCGTATAAAATGTCACCTTTTTACAAGAAAAGTACTTCTATGGGGTATGGAGTTACAGGTCGAGAGATATATCAAAAGAATCGCAAAATTTTTCTGGTTCAGAATATGTAAAAATTAGCTGCACAATTTTGGTTTGTAAGGACGAAAAAATCCTCAGAAATTTTCTCGCAACACCAGGCAAATGCCTTTTTGACCAAGTTTTTACCAATTCAAAAGCTTTAGTTTTGAGCTAAAGTAAACCCTGACATCTTGAAAAGCCTTAGAATATATCACATTTGATTAATACTACAATATCTTAAGGCTTGTCAAGATGCCAGTGTTTCAAAGCAAAACTTTTGAATCGGTAAAAACTTGGTCAAAAAGGCAGTTGCATTGCGTTGCGAGAAAAGTTCTGAGGATTTTTTCGTCCTTACAAACCAAAATTGTGCAGCTAATTTTTACATATTCTGAATCAGAAAAATTTTGCGCTTTTTTTTTGATATATCTCTCGACCTGTAACTCCATACCCCATAGAAGTACTTTCCTTGTAAAAAAGGTGACATTTTATACGAAAATTCCATATTTTAACAAGGAAAGTACTTTTATGGGGGCTCCTACTTTTTGACGGGACATATCTCAAAAAATCAAAAATGTGCTGATCAAGGATATATAAATCTTAGCTGCCCATTTTAGATTTTTAGGGGTGAAAACTCAATCGGAAGTTGACTTAAAGTCCTATATGAACCCCTTTTTGCTTAATTTTTTCACAGGGTTACAATTTTTATTTTGGCTTAAAATGGTGTTTATTGAGTTTCTAACTCAGCCACACCGCTCTCTTCCGAAGGAAGAGACCGGCTAAGCTTTTTATCGTTTCGAATACCTGCGCCTTTTGTAGGGAAATTAAGCCAGTTTTTGGGCATTTTCACCCCTAAAAGCCCAAAATGGGCAGCTAAGATTTATATATCCTTGATCAGCACATTTTTTCTGCTTTTTTGAGATATGTCCCGTCAAAAAGTAGGAGCCCCCATAAAAGTACTTTCCTTGTAAAAAAAAATCACCTCAAAAATTTTCAATAAATATCGTTTATTGTTGGAAAAACTCCGATCACAGCTGTTATTGGCGGCATAAAAAGTTCACTTTCACTATCAAACGTATTCTTAAAACTCTTATATTCTCTTAGAGTATACCGGTAAAATTCCAAAAAACTGCAAAATCGACCGGTAAATTACCACTGAGTGTCCCAATCATCGTCACTATCGCCTTTAGAGGTCTCTGTTTCTTGGATCGCAAATTTATTTTGAGCAGGTTTCGCTGTCGCTGCGCTTTTTTCTTGTTTTTTCTCTGCAAAATCCAATTTTTTCGAGGAATTTCCTTGAATTCCCGTGTTTTTCTCAATCTTATTCAATTTTTGTCCCCCCAAAGTCTTGTTTGGCTGGTCTAGACTAAAATCTTTGAGGTCATCGTCCAATCCCCATCCATTTTCGTCTTCGAAAAGGTCTTTTTTCTCCACTTTTTTCAGGATCAGCGGTTTTTTGGCGGGCTTTGGTTGGGCTGCGCTGAGGTGCGCTAGGCTCGGCAACTTGCGAGTCTGCTCCGGGGAAGAGGTCGTCGAATTTCTCGAGGATGGGGGCTTCGATGAGGCGTCCACAAACGCCGGGGACACTGATCTTGGAGGCGTTGGCTGGGCCGATTCCGGCTGATTTCCGGGCGGGCTTTGGCCCGGCTGGCCCGGTGCTGGCTGCTGAGGTACGGCGCCCTTGTAGAATTTCCCAGACAGTGCTTTTAATGCCCACCCGGCCCACTAAAATCGCAAAAATTTAAAATTATCTCACATTTTCATGTCTCAAGTAATATTACCCTCCAAAAAAGGTAAATCTCACCTTATCCGAGCTTAACAATGAGCCCTTTCCGCCGCTCTTGACCTGTGCTTCCAGTTCTGGAATCAATTCGGGATTTTCACTGGCCTTTTCGAGCTTCTCGAGGAAATTTTTTAAGGCTTTGAAGGCTTGGTCTCTGACCTAAAATAAAAAAATTAGTTAAAATACATTCAGTATCAAATTTATGAAGCTTTTCTTATAAATTTTGGAGATAAGGTTCAATTTAGGGACAAAAGGGATTATTTTTGATAAATTTTTGATGTTGTATTAGATGAAATTTTAATTTTTTTACAAGGAAAGTATGTCTACGGGTATGGAGTTACAATCGAGACATAAATCAAAAAAATCGAAACTTTTTTCTAATTCAAAAAGATTAGCTGCCTGGTTTTGGTTTGTAAGGGCAAAAAATCCTCCGAACTTTTCTCGCAACACCACGCAAATGCCTTCTCGACCAAGTTTTTACCAATTCAAAAGTTTTGTTTTGAGCTAAAGTAAACACTGACATCTTGACAAGCCTTAAAATTTCAAATTTGATCAATACTACACCTTAATTAGTAGTTCCAATGTAAAAAAGGGCATTTATTATGGTGTAGTATTAATCAAATTTGACGTTTTAAGGGTTGTCAAGATGCCAGGGTTTACTTTAGCTCAAAACAAAGCGTTTGAATTGGTAAAAACTTGGTAAAGAAGGCATTTGCGTGGTGTTGCGAGAAAAGTTCTGAGGGTTTTTCGCCCTTACAAACAAAAATTGGGCAGCTAGTTTTTACGTATTCTGAATCAGAAAAAATTTGCGATTTTTTTTGATATATATCCCTACCTGCAACTCCATACCTCATAGAGGTACTTTCCTTGTGAAAAAAAAATTTTTTAATTTCATCTAGTACAACATCAAAAATTTAACAAAAAAAACTTGTTTTGCCCTTAAATTGCACCTTATCTCCCTTCTTCATCTCTAATAGGCATTCCTCCTTACCTACCGTCCCATTTCACCTCAATATTCCACTTTTCATCTACTACAATACAATTTTTCAATTTTTCCCTACTACAATCTCCAAAACCCTCTTGCCTGTTTGTCCGGGTCCACCGTGAGCGGTGACAAGGCCGGCATCACTTTGCCGGCCACTTCCGCCAAACTATAGAACTGTTGCGTGGCGGAGAGGGCCAAAACTCCGGCCATTCTGGCTGGTGGGAAGGGGTCCTTCAGGGCTCTGGTGAATGCGTTAATCAAAATTCTTTGACGATGCGATGGGTCCAAATAGCAGCCAATCTTGCCCAAGCATATCGTGGTGTTCGTTCGGATCGAGGGTTGGTCGTCGGAGCCCTGCAGACGCGCCAAATACTTCATGAGGTCCACGTTCAGGTTGTTGTAGTTCAACTTCTCGGCGAAAACAACAATCGCTTTCACGGTGCTCTCTCTGACCGTCGGGTTTGTGTCCATGAAGCCGGTGATGAGGTTGCTGAAAAGTGGAAATTATCGAAAAATAAAAAAAGCGAAAAAATTTCGGAAAATCGAAAAAAAATCAAATTAAAAATCCCAAAATTTTATGACAACAAGTGTAAAATCGTATTTTGTGCCCTAAGGAATGTAAAAATTAAATTTCCGGGTGCTAAAATACCAATCTCAAAAAAAATTTTTTTTGAAAACTTTCCAAAAAAATTCAAAAAAACCTCAAAAATCCATGTCAACCCCCTAAATAAACATCTCCAAACTTTTTAAGCTCATTTTCAACCCTCAACTACCACTTCTTTCCCCTTACCTATAAATCTTATCATTGACAACTTGTTGGCTTAGATGTGGTGCGAATTCATCGATTTTCTCCAACAACCGAACCCTCGTGCTTCGATCCGGAGAGCTAAACAGCTTCACTAGAGACGGCACTATCCTCGTCTGATACTCATTCTCGTCCAATAAGCGGCCTAATTTGAACATTGGAACCAAAATGTGAGACCCCGCATCACCGTATTCGTAGGTCTGGAAATCGAAATTTTAGATGTCCAAGTGGCAAAAAAGTTTAGAAAGATTCTTCGAAAATGCTCTTTCACATCGTAACCGACCTAAAAACACAAACAACCAAAGTCGCTTACATGTATTAATTTGGGCAACAATTTATACTTGGCGATGTCATCCGGGAAGAGCCCCAAATTATCCTTCAAATTCATAAAGAATGCGGATTTTTCCGCTGAATCCTTCAGCTGGAACTCTTCTAGGAACAATAAGGTGTCAACAAATTTGTTCTTCATGAAGCCACCGTTAGCTCTGGATTCTGGAATTTGAAAAATTTAAATTCCCAATATTCGAGCTAAAACAAGGTAAAATCTCTCCGAAAACACATATAAAATCATCTTCAAAATGCTATCTGAGCACTTACCACTTAGCAAATCGCCTGCGGCAAAGACCTTTCCTTTCGAATCAAGTCTTTTGAAAAGTCCTTGAAGTCGCCTTGGAATCTTGGTTAAGGTCTTGTTTTGAGGTGGAGATTGATCGAATCCATTGAAAACTTGCCATATCACGTCGGCCAGACCATTTAGATCAGCTTTTGGCGAGCTACAATATACAAATTTACATTGCAAAAAGTGAATTTCTCGAATTTCCACTTTATTCATACCTAAATACAGAAAAAATAAAAATAAAAGTTGTTACCTTATCGTATCTGCCCTCTGGAACCCACTCAACTTCCAGTCACCACTTTCCGTCACATAAATCGAATCTTCGATGTTGTTTTGACTGATCTTGGCTTCGTTGTGCAGGAATTTCAATGTACTCAAGATCTGATATAAGCCCCAGGAAACAATCAATTCTTTCTTGGCATCATCAAGATCTTTATCCTCAAAATATGTCCGGAGTGGAACACAAGGCTCGGTGATCAAGTAGAAAGAGTTTTCAGCCTGAAAATTTTGATTTTTTTAGAATTTATAAGGTCTTTTTATATTACACTATACGTGTGAAAAAAATGGAAACAGTGAAAAAATCAGATGCAAATACGACTTCTGCTTGTCAAAAAAACCAAAAAGACTTCATGAGTCAGCTCCCGCGAAATTTTTAACTCTCTGGTTTGCTCAAAACCCCTCCCAAACATCGAACCTAAACTCATCAACAATAAGAAATTTCTCACCTCAAGACTGTCCAAAAATGTCAACACGTTTGGATGTCTGATAGTCTTAAGCTTCTGAGTTTGCACCCTCAGACTTTGAACATCGCTTTGAGTCCAAAAACACGTGGCTTTAACGTTGGGATCGGCCTGAAATTAATTTATTAGAAAATTCATCCATCAAATCAAAAGAAGACCTAAAAATGAACGAATAAAATCAAAACACTTACCTTTCTAAAACTGTGACCCATTCGTATCCCATCTTTCTGTGCAAAGAAGTCATTCGGTAGCTCGAATGGGAAGTTAGACTTGGGATCTCGGGAGAAGAACGAGCTGAGAACCGAGGTCATGGGTAATATTGGGAACGGGCGAGAAAAGTGTGGATGTGAGGTGGCAGTGGTAACGGGAATAGAAGTGAAAGCAGCCGAACAAGGAAGGAGAAGACCGGATTCTGCGATTTTGCTGCGAAAAAGCGGAGTGTCACAAAATTATTGGATTTTTCGACGAAATGTCACAAAATTATTGGAAATTTGTAAAATACGGCGAATCTTCTGTTTAACGGCTTCAAATTGTCTCAGAGACCCCAAATCAACGATTTGATTCATAAAATTTTTTGAAAATCTTCATTTAGCATCATATTTTTCAAAATTTTTAAAATGAGATAACAAAAACTATCAATGAATCGTTCAATTACAACCTAACTACGTTTATTCTCTCAAACAAACATTAACAGATCAATTAGAGACTGATTTATCATCCAAAATATATGAAACCATCTAAAATAATATTCTTTTCATCTATTTATCCCTTGATGAACTTGACGCCCTTGGCGACGTTCTTCGCGAGCTCTGGCACCGACGCGTCGATGAGTTGTTGTTCGTAGGCGGAGACTTGACCAACACCGAGGATCTTCTCCACTCCCTTTGGGCCGAGTTCCAATGGGGTCGAGAAGTATTCCGCTCCCTTGACGGCATCCGACTTCACATAGGCGCATTCCACAACCTTTTCGCCGCGAAGGCCCTTGATCAGGGAGTTGACGAAACGAGCTCCGGCGTAGGCCATGGAGAGGGTGGCAGAGCCCTGAAAACGGGATCTTATTTACCATCTCGCCGAAAAATTATATTGCACTAGGCAAGACCGAGGATCACCTTCCTAAACCAATAACAAAAATAAATCTCAAATCAACCTACAGTTCCAGCCTTAGCCTTGACGACCTCAGTTCCGGCCTCTTGAATTCTCTCAGTCAACGCCTTGATCTCTTCGTCGCTGAATTTGGCAGCTGGCTTGACTTGGCTGAGCAGTGGGATAATAGTGATCCCGGCGTGACCTCCGACAACTGGGACGACTGTGGAGTTCACATCAAGGTTCTTCTTCTCCGCAACAAAGGTCTGGGCCCGAACAACATCAAGGGTGGTGACTCCGAAGATTCGGCGAGGATCGTAGACGTTGTTGTTCTTGTAGACCTCGGAGACGATGGGGACGGTGGAGTTGACCGGGTTCGTGATGATGGCGATGAAGGCCTGTGGGGCGGCCTTGGCGGCGGCTTCGGCCAAATCGCGGACAATGCCGGCGTTGGTGTTGAAGAGGTCGTCTCTGGTCATTCCCGGTTTTCGGGGGACTCCGGCTGGGATGACAATGATGTCAGCTCCCTGAAAATAACTTTGTTACTTTCTGTGGCAACAGTCAGAGCCATAATCTTAAAGATTTAAAATTTAAGACCAGTATTTTCTCTTCTTCTTCTGGTTCCTAAAAATCAATCCAAAAACAAAAATCTCTCACCTCCAAAGCTCTGTGTAGTTCCTGAGGTCCAGTGTGAGCGGTGACTTGAGCGGGCGAGTCGATGTGCGAAAGATCGGCGGCGACTCCGGGGGTGTTCACCACATCATACAAGGAGAGCTGAGCGACAGCGCGGTTGTTCTTCAACAGCAGACCCAATGGCTGGCCAATACCGCCGCTGGCGCCGAGGAGAGCGACTTTCGGGGCGGATGAGGAGTATCGGACTCCAGCGATGGCTCTAGAGCAGCCGAGCAACATCTTGTTGGACATGGCCATTTTTGGTGTTTGCGGGATGAAAAACCTGAAGTAGGAGGAATACTTTAGTAAAGGAGTGTAAAAACAGGCCGAAATAAACATCTGTGAACTCGAGAATAACTTTATTCCCGATTTCAAGTAAGAAATTATATTACACTAGACATCAGGTAGTGAACATCTCATATTCCCAATGTATTTCCCATTTTTCTGCACCAAAATTGATATAGAATCAAAGATTATGGCTTTAAAAAATTATTTACACGCAAAAACCCCATTATAAAACTAAAAAAACAACCTAAAACAACACAAATTATCCATTCCAAAAAAATTCTCCAAATTTTCATCCATAAACAACTTTAAAATAGCCGAAAATGAGGAGAACGTCCCGTTTCAACGTTCCCTTCAACTCAAAATGCCCCACAAACAAGAGAATCACAAAAAGAAACGAGAGAGCGGGCCGAACGAAGAGGCCGGCAGAGAAAAGGGCGGCCATCCGGCACAAAAACGAATTTCCCCTTTCAAACAACGTGCAAATCACAAGCAGAGTGCTTCAAGACGTTCTTTGAGGCGGTTCGTTGGGTTCCCCATGCGAATTCAATGCCTTATCAGGCGATTTGGGCTGGTTAAGGTCAATGGAAAAAAGGAAGGGAAGCATGGATAATATAATTAGAAATTTCGATGAAAAACGTAGTAAACAGGTAAATTTTGAGCTGAACAGCTTGAAAATGAGATTTAAAACTGAATTTTGTGGGTTGCGCAGCAATTTGAAGAGCTTTCATATTACTTCAGAGCCGATATTGCACTAGACGTCAATTGTAATATTTGAATATCAAACCAAGAAAAAAGCTAAGTAAATTTGGCATAAATAATGAGAAGAGACCATAAGCTTTCATTTGAACCGCATTTCGCTGAACCGCCCTTTACAATTTGTTTTTCGCAGCAAAAAATTGGAGTACCTAAAACCTGGTCAAAAAAAATAAATAAAAACAAAATTACTAAGTAATAGGAGCTGTCAAAAACCCTCATTCTCCATCAGAAAACGTTTTCCCACTATTTCCCGCGGTATGCAGCACCTTCCACCTCTTTTCCGCCGTTTAAGACTATGTTTTTGCTCTCCGACTATCAAAATAATACCTAAAATAATAAAAACATGGGGAAATTTGGGCAAAATGGAAAACCATCGATTGATAACACTCTTATAAACAGCTGGAAGGCAGTACGAACAACAAAAAGTGCATGAAAAACAGCCTACAAGAAAACAAAAAATTCCGTGACACTTCGTCCAATTTCCGACAAATTCTGTGGCATTTCGTTCTTTTCTGTATAAAATGACGGTAAATGATGGGGATTGGGTCAAACAAGGTGGAAAAGACACAGAGAGATCTTGCTATTGATTTTACCATGGCCAAAGGGCCGGGATTTCTGTTTTTGGCATCTCCGGGCCCCCGAAACATTATTTTAGGTCATCAAATTTTAGGTCATCAAATTTTACTCGAAAAAACTCTAAAACTCCCGCCAACAATCTTCAGATGGTCTGTTGAAGATTGAACACTGTTATTTGCGTACAGCGCACCCAGTACACCGTATATTTGAACGAGTCTAGCGCCCAAATTGTAGTGTCATGTAGTGCCCTCTGAAATCTCGGTACGAGTGTAACCACAGGAGAATTTTTGGAATTGGAAAACAAACAGAGTCCTTCAGTCCATTTGGACGTGTTATCGTCAAGATTTTTCGCATTTTCTGTTCAAATTACGGTAATTTTCACGAAGTATTTGTAATTGTTGGGCGTTCAAAAACACCCAAATTTGGGTGTTTTTGAACGTGCTGGTTGGGTGGATAGGGTGGTGTTAGATCTGTAATCTGTAATTTGCGACTAGGATAGGGGGTTTTCTTACTTTCTAAGAGGAAAAAATTAATTTTCGTTCAAAATTCTTGATTTTTTTAACAGGAGAAGTGCTCCAAGTGTGACGCTCAAATTTTGATGAAACTTGGCACAAATTTAGAATAATTTTTTCTAAAATATATGCGAGAATTCTGGCTCGCGCTTTGCAGAAACAACCGAGATTTTTACACCGAAAGTCGGTGAAAATGTGACACTTTTTCTCCGAATTTTGGCACGAAAAGTTTCATGCCTATTTCTACCATAGAGTTTAATATTTCCACAAAAAATCAATTTTTTCCGCACAAAATTGGCAAAGTTATAGCCAAAAGCTGCTTTTCTCTCTGACCGTCTCCGCCTTTAGCGTACTCTCTCGGCGGCAAAAATCGTTGAATATCTCGGCGGCGCTTGCAAAGCGTGAGCTAAAACTTTCAGGAATTGGTATTTAGTTCATGCCCAACATGTGTGCAAAATTTGAAGAAAATCTGAGCATCCCATTTTCGGGGTACATCCGTTGTAAAACAATATCAAAAGGTGGTCAAAATGTCTTCTAACCGCTTTGTAGCTGCCTTTAAAACAATCAAAGTTAATTTTCAGCCCATTTAACGCTATAATGAACGGCCCTTCGGCTTCAAATCCCTATGCTTGGGAGGAAAATCGGCAAAAATCGACAGCTCCAGCCAATGATGAATATTTCTTTTGGTTGTCAGTCAGCAAAATGATGCATGAAGCCATCTTCGCGACCGGTGGGCTATTATTGGCCCTTTTACTGTACTTGGTATTGACAAAAGCCAAGAAATCGATGAAAAATTACAAACAAATGCTGTTGGTGTGCTGTTTGGCCGACATTCAATATCTTATTATATCCCATTTTGTGCAGTTGGTAGGTAATCTAAGAATGATTTAGACTCTTTGGAACATGTTATTTTCTAGTCTTTTTGCGGTTTTGACTGCAAAGAATTATTCATGTCATATTATTCATGATGATTTTATGGGAAGTACTCCAAGTGCGACGCTCAGATTTTCTTTAAATTTTGCACACAAGTCGGGCATGGACTAAGTATCAATTCCCGAAAGTTTTAGCTCGCGCTTTCCCGGGGCCGCCGAGATATCGAACGATCTTTGCCGCCGAGAGAGCACGCTAAACGTGGAGAGCGGTCAGAGAGTAAACACCTTTTTGGCCATAACTTTGGCAGTTTTGTGCGGAACATTTTGATTTTTTGTAGAAACATTATCCTTTCCGGTTGAAATAGGCATGAAACTTTTCGTGCCGAAATTCGGCAAAAAGTCCTAAATTTTCGCCAACTTTCGATCTAAAAATGTCGGTTGTTTCTGCAAAGCGCGAGCTAGGGTTCTCGCATATATCTTAGAAAAAATTATTCTAAATTTGTGCCAAGTTTCATCAAAATCTGAGCGTCGCACTTGGAGCATTTCCCCTGTTAGATCATCAAGACCCAACAAAGCGTGGAGCTCTGCGTCATGGGCGGTATGGCCCGAAATTTCAGCTACAATGGCCAAGTCGTGGTGATGGCGGTGTATGCCGCGGCATTTGGAATTACAATGACGTCATTGCCAGTCAATTACTATTATCGCTTCCTGTGCGCGGCGGGGTAGGAAAAATCACGTCCCGACTTTTCGGGTCGACACAAAATTTTCAGAAATCCCCCGTCCAGCAAAAAAGCGTTTTTCATGTATATGATCGGCTATGTGGCGGTTGTTCCATTAGCCGCGTTGGCATGGCTCTCCTTTCAGTACGGTGGAATTGGCCGGCCTGGCTTCAATTTTGGCTCTTTATGGTTCAAAACGTCTCCGTTGCCCAAGATTTTAATCGTTGACTTTGTAAGTTTGAACAAAAAAAATAAAAGAAAAAAAATTAAATTCAAAAAAAAATAAAAAAAATATTAAATCCAAATAAAAAACCAAAAAAAAATTTAAAAAAAAATTAAAATTTTAAAAAAATAAATAAAAAAATCAAATAAAAATAAAATAAAAATTCAAGAAATAAAAAATTTTTTTAGAGAAGCCCTTTCACCAAGGTGATGTTAACATATCTCGCAAATTGTGTGGCCGGTTGCTATCTTCTCTCCCTCTACTGGGCCCGAAGAACCGTCAAATTAATGGGACTACATGGACAGAGTATGGTTATGTCGAAGATACACCGACAAGTCGCATTGGCTTTGCTGGCACAGGTAAACGATCTTTTTTTTCAACTTTTGAACTGCACAGTGCGAGATTTTAAGATTATTTTTTGCACTGTGCAAAAATCTAAAAACGTTTTGTCTGCACAGTGCGATGAGTTTATAAATTTTTTTGGATTGCACGGTGCAAAATAGAAATTATTTCGACTTCACTGTGCAAAATCAAACAAATTTTGTCGCGCACAGTGCAAATTGAAAAAAACCGTTTTGTTTGCACTGTGCGGCCACAAATTTTTTTCATCGCACAGTGCAAAAATTGAAAAAAAAAAATTCACTGCGCAAAGACCGAACGTTTTCTTTTCACCGCACAGTGGAAAATTTAAAAATTTAAAAAATTTGCACTGTGCGATCACAATATTTTTTCATCGCACCGTGCAAAATCGTTGTGAGTAAAGCCGATTTTTTCCGCACTGTGCGAAATTGAAAAAACCGTTTTGACTGCACTGTGCGACCACAATTTTTTTTTGTTGCACTGTGCAAAATTGAAAAAAAAAATAGTTTTGGCACCGTGCAAAATTAAAATTTTCTGCCAGCTTGTAATTTCAGGCAATTCTGCCAATTTTCGTCTCCGTCGGCCCGAATGCTGTCCTCATTTCGGCCATTGTCTTCGAAATGGATCCGGGTGTGTTGGCCATGATGATGTTCAATTTCATTGCGCTGATACCATTACTAAACTCACTGTCGACAATCTTGATTTTTCGAGCATTCCGACAAACGCTAACCCAAGCACTTCAACGAGTCGCGAAGGAAATTTCATCGGTAATTTGAAAATTCGAATACAGGGTGTGCCAATTTTGTGGCCCGATTTTAATCGGCTATAACTTCTTTAATTTTGGGCCAAATTTTAAAATTCTTTTTTTCCCTGAATCCTCAGACATCCCCATTTTGTTTAATGCCAAATATGATATACACAGGTAAGTTGAACATAAGTAATCGGCTGTTATGTTTGGTTTCATTTTTTGACTGTATTTTCGGTCATCTTCGCGGTCTTTTCGGCCGAAAAAATGGTACAGTGAGGGACCTGATCCAATGGCAAAAAACGTGTCATTTTAGGGACCAAAATGACTCCAAACCCTTCCCTTCTCTAAGCTCAAAAACTCCGCTTTGAAAATCGCGCTCTTTCCTTCAAGGCGGGCTCTTCAAAGCGGGGTTTTTTAGCTTAGAGAAGGGAAGGATTTGGAGACATTTTGGTCCCTTCCGGGATGCAAGATGAGACGTTTTTTGCCATTGGATCCGGTCCTTCACTGTACCATTTTTTCGGCCGAAAAGACCGCGAAAACGACCGAAAATACAGTCAAAAAATGAAACCAAACATAACAGCCGATTACTGTATGTTCAACTTACCCTTTTATATCATATTTGGTATTAAACAAAATGGGGATGTCTGAGGATTCAGGGAAAAAAAGAATTTTAAAATTTGGCCCAAAATTAAAGAAGTTATAGCCGATTAAAATCGGGCCGTGAAATTGGTACACCCTGTATTTTTAAACATAAAAATTTTTAGGAAAATAAATAGATTCAGATTTTGACGACTTGAAGAAATTTTAACCGAATTTTTAATCGGTTAAAGGTCGGAATTTCAAAAAAAAACAAAAATTTTTTTGATTTTCAATTTCAAAAATTTATTGAAAGATTACTGTACAAAGCTACGAAAAAATTCAAAAAAATCAAAAAAAAATCTCCAAAATTTACAACCCTTAATAGTTGGGGATTCCAGCGCCGGGGGCGTTATTCATATCAAAGTCGGATTGATAGGAAGATGGGATCGAGTCGTTTAAGTAGTCATGACTTGGAATTAAAATATTCCTCGATGGGCTTGGATTTAGGCCTGGCAGTGAAGCCACTGAGGAAATTTTGGCTAGACGGGACCGTTGGTCCGCCTCTTCGAGTTCTTCGAGGTTAAAAAGTTGCTTGAATTCTCTAATGTAGGAGTCGAATTGGTCATCAGGGGCTAAAATTCGAAAAATTTTTCTCTTGAAACTGCTTGAAAATGTAAAAAAAAAACGAAATATATTGTTTTTAAAATACGCCTAGACCATTTCATTATAAAAATTTTCAAGTTTGACCAAAAAATTATGTTATCCATGACATCAAAAAATATCGAAATTTTGGTAAAATACGCCATTTAACCCTGTTTTGAATTAAAATTCAGAGCACAAAACATTTCTCCTTTCTAAAAATACTCAAATTTCCATTAAAAACCTCCAATTCGAAAAAAATTATATTCTCCATGACATCTGATAAAATCGTCCAAATTTTTTTTGGAAAAATAAGTATAATCCTCTAAAAAAATCTCGAATCTATTCAAACAAACTATTTCCAAACTTTTCTCCATTCGAATTGCCACATTTCCGACAAAAATTCTCATAAAATTATCTTATTCACCAGCAGATATAAGAAAAAGTCAAAAATATTTTTTTAAAATACGCCCTTACATGTTTTTTGCCGACTAACTGATCAAAAATCTCAATTCCATTACAAAAATAGTTAAATTCCCATTAAAAACCTTCAACTCGAAAAAAATTATCTTCTCCATGACATCTGACAAAACTGCTCAAAACTTGTCACAAATCCCTCCGTAAACCGCAAATCCATATAAAATATTATCACAGATGGCTTCTTCTTTCCCAAACTACTCAAATCTCCGGGGAAAACATCAAAAATTCGGATGAAATTACCTTATCCATGACATCAACCCGCCCAATCCCAAAACCCTTCAAAACTCACAACTCCCATCCAGCCAGCCCAACTTCCGGACATCACGGAGATGCGTGAAGACCATGTATTTCAGTTTTCGATCGTTGCTCTTCCAGGCCTCTTCCAGCAGCCGCAAACTCAACGTTTTGTCGATGGGGGTGCCTCTCAGCATTCGCAGCGCGTCGATGATTTCCCCGCGATTGATGTAAAATTCAGCGACCTGCTCTCGGTTATTGGGTTTTCGCTTGAGCATGTCCAAGGCGAGCTGGCCGAATTCCGGCTTCTCCTTGGACAAGGTGATCAATTCGAAGGCCAAAAATTTGGAGTCATCCACGACCGAATATTGAAGACACTGCTTCAATTTCTCCATTTCGTTCGCATCCACCATGGTTCTGATGAGGAGCTCGGCAAGATAGTGCTGTTCCAGCGGGATTTCCGCCTTCTGGAATACGGTAACTTCGATTTTTAGGGGGAAATTCGAAAATCTTGGGAAAATTTTGAGCTTTTTTGAAAATTTTGTATTTTAAAACAAAAATAAAGCAAGAAAATGACATCCAAAATGTTCACCATAGAAAGCATATATTTCAAAATACCAATTCGACCTAAAGTATACCATTTCACTACCAAAAATATATAAAAAATGTAATTTTCTTAACTTTTTTTGAAAATTTTGAAGTTTCACCACTTTAAACTTAAAACATCCCTTCAAAAACTCTCGCAGCATGTTTTCTACAATATCATCCCAAATTTAAAATTCATTGCCTACGGTTATCCAGCAATTCAACTTCTGAAAACACCAAATTTTCTCAAAATTATCGGATTTTCCAAAAAATTTCGAAAATTTTGCTTAAAAACATAAAATCTGCCTAAGGCAGTTGTCGCAAAACCCCTCTGTTCTCACCTTTACCGCAGCGTAAAACTCCAGGGCGATTGCTGACAAAAATTTTCGATCCATTTTGGGTTCCTCCTTCAATGGGACCAAGACGGACCGAACAACTTGGTTGTAATCCACTTTTAGGGGCTCAAATGGCTCCGCATTCAGCTTGACTTTGGAGGACATCTCTGTAAATTCACTTATCACTCATAAAAACCTAATTTTCAGTTGTTTAAAATACGAAAAAATAGGCCAAGAAAAATTTTTCAAGAAATTAATTCTATGGTGTATATAACGGTAAATTTTGGCAGAACCCCGTTTTTAATCACGCTGAAATTGATGATTATGAGTAGACACTGCTGCGTAATGATTTTTTATGCACTAATTACTTGTCGGCTATCAAAAATTTCCTTTTATTTGGGATGATTTTTGAAATTTTTTGCTCTCAAGCAAACTACTTCTATGGGGTATGGAGTTACAGGTCGAGACATGTATCAAAAAAATCGCAAAATTTTTCTGATTCAGAATATGTAAAAATTAGCTGCCCAATTTTGGTTTGCAAGGGCGAAAAAATCCTCAGAACTTTTCTCGCAACACCACGCAAATGCCCCTTTTTTACATTGGAACTACAAATTATAGTGGGGGATCTGATCCAGTGGCAAAAAACGTACCATTTTGCATCCGGGAAGTATCAAAAAATGTGGCAAAATGCCTCCTTCTCCAAGTGAAAAAACTTCGTTTTGAAGGGCGACTTCAAATTTCTCTCACAAAAAGAGCGGACGCGCTTTTGAAATCGGAGTCTTTCACTTGGAAATGGAGGTATTTTGCCATATTTTTGATACTTCCGGGACGCAAAATGGTACGTTTTTTGCCATTGGATCAAATCCGCCACTGTAATTAGTAGTTCCAGTATAAAAAAGGGCATTTGCGTGGTGTTGCAAGAAAAGTTCTGATGGTCTTTTCGCCCTTACAAACTAAAATTGGGCAGCTAATTTTTACATATTCTGAATCAGAAAGATTTTGCGATTTTTTTGATACATGTCTCGACCTGTAACTCCATACCCCACAGAAGTGGTTTGCTTAAGAGCAAAAAATTTTAAAAATCATCCCAAAAAAAAGAAAATTTTTGATATCCAATAACTAATTCTCACATAAAAAATCATTACACAGAAGTGTCTACTCATAATCATCAATTTCAGCGTGGTCAAAAACGAGGTTTTGCCAAAATTTACCTTTATTATTGTTGTTGAGAGCCACAGTTGGCTCCTCGAGAATCCGGGTGAAGATCTCGGCCGATTGTCGAATACTGAGTTCCTTGTTCAGCAAGAGCCTTCGTAGTGTTTTCAGGAAGAATTCTTCCGAATTTTTTCGGTTCATTATAAAGTCTAGGAGCATCATCTAAAAAATTGTGTATTAACATAGGTTGTTGATGATAAAATGCAAATATCTCAAACAATTACTCTCGGATTCTCTCCAAATTTGGTCTGCATATTCTGTATAGACCATAAATCAAATCGTAAAAATTTTGGCTTAAAATTTTTAGGTACGGTTGAGAATTCAACATTTTTTGCATGAGAGACCATGCAAAATGAGGTCAGAAAAATGTTGTTTTAAAGATATCTCTCTTGATTTCGCTTGATAAAAATTGAATTTTTGTACAAATATTGTGCCTTACATACAGAATAATCCATCATTTTTTCAAACCCAAAATCGAAAAAAAATTTTAATTTCAAAATTTTAAAAATTTTAAAAAATTTCAAAATTTCGATCCAAAAATTCCAAAAATTTCTGGAAAGCACAAGCCAAAAATCTCACAGCTTCCTTCAAAAATTCCAGTCTAAAATTTGGCCAAATTTCATCAAAATCTACAAGAAAAAAGTCCGGAAAATCCTTCTCACATTGTCCTGGATTTCCTCGGCCGTTCCTTCCAAGTCGATTTTGATCGTCGAAAATATTCCCAGCCTCACATCGGCGATCAAGTTCGGCGGGAATGTGACCCATGCCGGATGATATGTGTTCAAGCTGCTGAAGGCTTCTTTTATCCGGTCGTGGAGTCTTATTGTGGTCACTGCGACCGGTGCTCTTTCCACCAGCGTTTTTTGCAGCCCAATGTCGAAGATCAAACTCTTTGAGGTGTGTTTGTGATGCACGACCACCAAATTGTCAATGGTGTGGATTCCGACTGGGCCATCTGAATAGAAACCGCCTAAGGGTAAATTTTGAAAAAAAAATTAAAATTGCACTGTGCAAAATGAGCTTTCTTTGTTTTGCACCGTGCAAAAATAATTTGCTTCGCACAGTGCAGAGTCAAAACAATTGTAACGCACGGTGCGAAGTCAAGAAAAAATGGAGTGCACCGTGCAAAATCAAAAAACAGTCTGCTGCACTGTGCAGACCAGAAAAAAATTGATTGCACCGTGCAAAAAATACTCCTTTGTCGCACAGTGCAAAGCCAAAAATTTTCTTTTGTCGCACAGTGCAAAATCAAAAAAGATTGTACTGCACAGTGCAGACCAGAAAAAAATTTATTGCACCGTGCAAAAAAACCCTTTTGTCGCACAGTGCAAAATCAAAAAAAAATCTACTGCACTGTGCAGACCAAAAAAAAAAATGATTGCACCGTGCAAAAAAACCCTTTTGTCGCACAGTGCAAAATCAAAATACAGTCTACTTCACTGTGCAGACCAAAAAAAAATGATTGCACCGTGCAAAAAATACTCCTTTGTTGCACAGTGCAAAGCCAAATTTTTTTTTTGTCGCATTGTGCAAAATAAAAAACTGCACAGTGCAGACCAGAAAAACTTTGATTGCACCGTGCAAAAAATCGCTTCTATCGCACTGTGCACAATAAAAAAGATATACTGCACTGTGCAAAACAAAAAAAATGCAGCGCAAAAAAAGTTGATTGCGCAGTGCAAAGTCAAAAAAAAAATCGAGTGCAACGTGCAAAACCCCCAAAAAATAGACTGCACAGTACAGACCGGAAGAAAAAATGATTGCACTGTGCAAAAAAATCTCTTTCGTTGGTTGCACTGTGCACAATAAAAAAAATATTGCACCGTGCAAAAAAAATCCTTTTTGTCGCACAGTGCAAAACCCCACACAAATCTATTGCACTGTGCAAAATAAAAACAAGTCTACTGCACTGTGCAAAACCACAAAAAATAAACCGCACAGTGCAGACCAGAAAACCGATTGCACCGTGCAAAAAAATCTCCTTTGTCGCACAGTGCAAAATTAAAAAAATATCGAGTGCACAGTGCAAAATAAAAAAAGTCTACTGCACTGTGCAAAAACACAAAAAAATTTTTCACAAAAATCGTTTCGCACAGTGCAAAGTCAAAAAACTTTTATCGCACAGTGCGAAATCACAAAAAAATGGAGTGCACTGTGCAAAACTCCAAAAAAATAGACTGCACAGTGCAAAAAAATCTCTTTCGTCGCACAGTGCAAAAAAAATCAACTGCACGGTGCAAAAAACCTGTTTTGTCGCGCTGTGCAAAACAAAAGAATAAACTGCACAGTGCAGGATAAAATAAAAACCTACTGCACAGTGCAAACTAAAAAATTCTCATGCACAGTGCAAAAACAATCTCTTTCGTCGCACAGTGCAAAATAAAAAAAGTCTACTGCACTGTGCAAAACCAAAAAAAAATTTTTTTCACAAAAATCGTAAAATCAAATTTCAATTACCTTGCAAGTTCAATAACAAACTAAACGCCAATTTCGGAGGGCTTTCTGGGCTCATCAAGAACAAATTGAGCCTTTCGATTTGATGTTCCTTTGGTCCGAATTTCAGCACCATTATATACAATCGTCCATACAGCGAGGCGATCGCTACAT
Organism: Bursaphelenchus xylophilus; assembly: GCA_904066235.2. Classification (NCBI taxonomy): domain Eukaryota; kingdom Metazoa; phylum Nematoda; class Chromadorea; order Rhabditida; family Aphelenchoididae; genus Bursaphelenchus; species Bursaphelenchus xylophilus. The sequence goes on along the minus strand of CAJFCV020000005.1, from coordinate 1,724,396 downwards.
CACGGTCCAATAAGCGCGGCTTCCATCGGGAACATCCGAAATCGACTTCGAATCGTTGAAGTTTGTGGATGAATCCATTTTGGATGACAAATGGATTCAAAACTGCCGCTGTGACGCCGCTGGCGCATATCAAAAGGTCGGATTGGGGCTGAAATTCCAGAAAAATTAATTTTTAAAAATCTTGAGTAATTTGACCAAAAAAAATTTGAATTTTTCGGAGAAAAAATATATTATTTTAGATGTAAAATTGATAAAAATTACTAAAAACACGGATCTCAAAAGAAGACCAATGCTTTTCTAATCACTCAAAAAAGCATACAGATTCTTTTCGATATCAAATACCATCCAAAATTTCAGTTTAACATACCTAAATCTCGCTTTTTTAGCTAAAATAAGGTCCAAAATCCAAATTTCCCCAAAAAAATTTTTGGAATCTCCTCAAACTTACATGAAATACGAACCAATTAGGCCGAAAGCTAATCGCTTTCACAAATTTGACCGTTTTTCGTTTCGAATTGAACTGATACAACTCGATTCCGCAGTCCGTGATGTAGACAATCTGTTTGTCCGCCACCCACTGAGCGCCCATAATTTTGGTCGATTCGGGTCGGCAGTTCTGTTTATAGTCCGGGTAGACGTCATTTGTCTTGTCTTCGAGGAAAACAAAGTCCTAAAATTCAAAAATTTTTTAAAATTTCAAAAAATTTCAAATTTCAAAATGCTCGGATTTGGATGAAATTTGGCATAGATAAAGAGGGATGTTCTATAAGACATGTGTAAAAATTTCAGATCGGGTTGAGGACAATGAACTGAGATATAAGGGTTTCAAATTCAAAAAATCCCATTTTTCGTCTGAATTCCGATAAAAAGCAGCGAAAACAAAACCAAATTTTTCAGAGGGATTCTCAGAAATTGCAGAACGTAAATGCAGAAAAAATAGTATAATAAAATCCAAAAAATTTTTTAAATTTTAAAAAATCTCAAATTTTCAAAATGCTCGGATTTGGATGAAATTTGGCATAGATGAAGAGGGATGTTCTACAAGACATGTGTAAAAATTTCAGATCGGGTTGGGGACAATGAACTGACAAGGGAATGGTCTGAACTTCCCCCAGCGTTAAGGAAAGTGACTAGTACAGGTGGATAGAGTAGGTCGACTTTGGTAGAAAAAGGCATTTTCCAGCTGCAAAATAAGCACGGCCGACGAGAAAAATCGACCGAAAGTTCCGAAAAAATTTCCTCTTTCTCTTCCCTCGGAAAAGAAGAGGTGCCTCCAGTGGTTCGGTTGGCCGAGTGGATAGAGCGTCCGCTCGATATTCTTTTGGGGGTTGGTTCGATTCCGGGGCAGCGCGAGTGGCTATGATAAGGCTTTGGTGACGAAGGTAAACTCTTGTGGACCAAAAAAATTATTTTGCAATTTTTTACGCCTTCTAGAGATTGTAAAACACATAATAATAAAGGATTTCCATCTAAATTTTGCCATTTTTCTATAAGATTCCAGAAAGGTGCCAGTCATACTCCAATAATCTAGTCATGGACTGTCTGTTTTCCGAACACTCTAGTGGACGTTTGTCAAAACCGCCGATATGATCAAGATGTGCTCCAGTTTGCTCCTTATTGGAGTATGATTGGGAACGTTCTGGAATCTTCCAGAAAAAAATCGCCGGAATTTACATGAAAATCCTTTATTATTATGTGTTTTACAATCTCTAGAAGGCGTAAAAAATTGCAAAATAATTTTTACCTTCGTCACCAAAGCCTTATCATAGCCACTCGCGCTGCCCCGGAATCGAACCAACCCCCAAAAGAATATCGAGCGGACGCTCTATCCACTCGGCCAACCGAACCACTGGAAGCACCTCTTCTTTTCCGAGGGAAGAGAAAGAGGAAATTTTTTCGGAACTTTCGGTCGATTTTTCTCGTCGGCCGTGCTTATTTTGCAGCTGGAAAATGCCTTTTTCTACCAAAGTCGACCTGCTCTATCCACCTGTACTAGTCATTTTCCCGAACGTTGGGGGAAGTTCAGACCATTCCCTTGTGAGATATAAGGGTTTTAAATTCAAAAAATCCCATTTTTCGTCTGAATTCCGATAAAACTTGGCGATAAACAAAATAAATTTCTTCTGAGGGATTTCAAAAATTTCAGAATGTAAATCCACTATAATTATTGAAAAATTCAAAAAATTTTAAAATTTTGAAAAAATCTCAAATTTTGAAAATACTCGGATTTGGATGAAATTTGGGCATAGATGAAGAGGGAAAGCCTTTAAGACACATGTAAAAATTTCAGGTCCCGTTGAGGACAATGAACTGAGATATAAGGGTTTTAAGTTCAAAAAATCCCATTTTTCGTCTGAAACTCCAATAAAAAGCGGCGATAAACCAATCAAATTTTTCTAAATGCTTTCCAGAAATTTCAGAACGTAAATCCACTACAAATACAAAAAAAATCAAAAAATTTTACAGTAATGTAAACTCACACAGCTGTTCTCCTTCCTCTGAGCGCAGCAAATCATGCCATCGGTCGAAAAGTTGAGAGTATTTATTTTCCCTCCATCGCGAATCCGAAATGACGGCCAAACTGGTGCATCCAACCCTTTGGCCGTCACTCCCATGGCACCATTCCCGCGCACTGTGCAGATCTAAAAAAATGTGATTGCACTGTGCAAAAGGAAACTTTTTTGGACTGCACTGTGCAAAATTATAAGTCATCGCGATTGCACTGTGCAAAAAAATTCTTTTGGACTGCACAGTGCAAAACGAAAAATCATCGCGACTGCACAGTGCAAAATTAAAATTCATCGCGATTGCACTGTGCAAAATGAAAAGTCATCGCAATTGCACTGTGCAAAATTAAAATTCATCGCGATTGCACCGTGCAAAGTTAAACCGCATCGCGACTGCACTGTGCAAAATGAAAAGCCATCGCGGTTGCACTGTGCAAAATTAAAAGTCATCGCAATTGCACCGTGCAAAACAAATTCTTTTGGACTGCACTGTGCAAAACGAAAAATTCTTTTGGACTGCACAGTGCAAAATGGAAAGTCATCGCAGATGCACTGTGCAAAATTAAAAGTCATCGCGATTGCACTGTGCAAAACGAAACGTCATCGCGACTGCACTGTGCAAAATTAAAACTCATCGCGATTGCACTGTGCAAAATTGACTTTCTTGCACTGTGCAAAATGAAGCCATTGCAATCGCACGGTGCAGACCAACTTTTCTGCACTGCGCAAAACACAATTTTTTTCAAACTCACTTTTCGATTTACATTATCAAAGAAGATGTCCGAAAGCTGGGAATCCACTTCAAACTCGACAAACTCCTCGCCAAGAGAGAGCATTTCAATATTACTTTAGACAAGTACAAGGTCAAATTTGATGGAATTTCGATAAAGCTTTGTAATTTATCCGTTCTCCATGCAATGTGGACTGTTAGACAGTAAAATAAGTTGCTGAAAATGCAAGAAACATCTTTTTAAAATTGAAAACACAGGAAAACAGCGATTTATGAACAAAAAAGTAAAAATTGATATTCAAAAACTCGGTAATATTCCATAAATTTTCACTCAAAAATCCTTAATAAGACTTCAATACAAGTTTTCCAACCTTTGATTAGTATTAAATTGACATTAACAATTACTTTGATCAAAAAATATTACACTAGACCCCCTCTCTTAAAATCAAGTTTTCGACTTTATTTCCAATAACAAAATAAGATAAAATCCTCAATAGAGATCCGTGTGACTTCTCAGTGGGGTTTTCCATTGACTTTTGGCGCCTTTTCCTTGAAGAAACTTTCCTTATCGAACGGTTCAAGTCCATGGTCCTTGGCCCATTGAACGAGAGGGCGTTTCATGGCATAGGCATCTTCTCCGTCGGCGTAATACTTTGATTCTACATCCATGATGTCGAATTTCAAAACATCACTAAAACACGACAGATTTTAGATGAAAAACTGGAGAAAATTATATTGCACTTGACCTAAAATTCGAAAAAACTAATTCAAAATAAACTCTTACCGGTACAAATGCAAAGCTGCTCGGTTGGTGACACGAACATGAAGAGATACATAGCGAGCGCCATACATTTCCACCATCATTCGAGCCGTTTGATCCATGAGAAGCCGGGCCACTCCTAGTCGACGGTACTCTCTTCTGACTGCAAGTGAAGTGATATGTCCATGAGGTTCGTCTTCGGAGTCCTCTTCCATCTTTGCCAGCACGTAGCCAACAATCTCACCCTAAAAATGGGGGATGTTATACTAGGCGCTGATGGGGCAACAAACTTTGAATAAAAATAAATCAAAGCAAAGATGTTCTGGGTGGAAACAGGCCGCATCTTACACAAAAAAACTTCCTCCACCTAATCAATGCAAAAATTCGAAGATTTTTTGTTTAATCTCCGTTCAAATTTATCAACTATGTTATACTAGATCTAAAACCCAAAATGATTCAATTTAGCAGTCTTTTAAACAAGTTATCAGCTGAATTCTGGTATCAACAACTCCGTGCTATCTTCATCTCTAAATTTCAACACAAAAACAAATCAAAAACTTACATTATGGTTCTCAGCGACGAAAGACAAGGGCCATGAAAGAGCGTGGTAAAGATAATACTTGAGTTGGTAATTCTCGGGCAAACAAAGCAAATTACAATGTTGAGTCTTCACTAAATCCTCCACGGTAGCCCTTCGTATGTTCATCTTAGGGACAGCCTGAAAATTTTGGGATTTATATTATACATGGTATCGGAAGAAAAAAAGAGATAAAATACGAGGGAAATAAAAAAATTACAAGAAGTCTTGAACGCAAAATGAAAGATGAGTAAATTGAGCAAGTGTAAAACACGTTCTAAACAGCAGAAAATCTTCTATAGCCCTTCAAAGAAAGGAAAATTTACGCCAACAGGAGACCTTCAAAAAACAAGTTCGAACAAGTCGACCGATCAAAAAAATCCAATGAAAAATATGAACAAATCAGCTTCTCGTGTTGACTTCTAAAATTCTTGGCCAATTTTGGATAAAAAATAAAAAAAAATCTCGCATGGGGCATATAATTTTATCCCACCACGAAATCCCTGAAGAATCAAACAGGATGCCAGGAAGTCGAGAAATATTTTCTTTTTGCGCAAAATATTTTGTAGAGCTTGGAGTGGAATTGTTCACCGTTTTTCTGGCCAAACATGGAGGAAAATGAGGAGAGTTTGAATAGAAAGGTAAGTCTCAACATCTACTACAATATATCCTTTCTTGGAGCATATATAAGTATAAACTTTTTAATATTTTTGTATTTTTAGATCGGCGAGCTTATAAAGTTGGCCAGAACAAAGCCAAAAGATGAAACTGAAAGAAGTCGTGTGTCCTATCTTCAAGAAGCCGAAGGGACCATTTTCTCGGAATCTGAGCTCTCGTTGTTGGACAATTTCCTCGATGAAATGCTCGAATTCCTCTCCGAACGGTCTGGTAGCGAGCTGAACAAATTCACGTTGAGCTTCATTGAGAAAGCAATGTAAGTTTTTGAATTATTTTTGTTTTTTGATTTTAGAGGTGTCATGGGGAAGATTTTGATATTAGACATGGTTCCACTGAGTGGCTTGAGTGGAAATTGGTCTTAAATTGTAACTAAAGTCTTACTACAAATGCTACAAGCAATGAGAAACTCTGGTTTTGATTGTTCTGCCTTTAAATTGTAACTTTCTAAATACTACACCTCTCTAGTATAATATCCAAATTTATTTCAGCAACAAAGACCCAGATGTTCTGAAAAAAGCCATACAGAATCTCACCTTTATTCTCGATGAAAACACCCCATATAACCCGCAAATTCAAAAGAGAGCCATCGCAACTTGCACAAATATTTATCCCAATATCCTCAAATGGGCTTACGAGCGAAAAAACGACCCAGAAGCCACGAAATCATGGCAGTTGTTTGCCAAACTAAAAGCCAGGGTGTTGTCCTTCCTCGACTCACCCAATGAAGGCTTCCGAGTCTACAGTGTGAAGTTTATGGAGAGCGTCATCTTGACTCAAAGTTGTCGCTCCGATTTTAGCGTGGTCCGAGTAAGTTTGCATTTTTTTGAGGGGAATTGTATGTTTAGGAAGGCGATTCACGCTTTGATTTGACTGGCATCAGCCTGATTGACCATCGGTTCATCTCTCAACGTCAAATGGAGAGCGAAATGAACCATGCGTTCACCAGACTGATCGATGAACTCAGCTCCTCTTCTATCACTTCTCAGACGTTGTTGGCGATCTTACAAGTGCTTTGCAATATTGCCAAACAACGGCCGGAAAGAATGACTCAGGTTGGTTGACTTTTTTTTATTTGGATTTGAGATTTTAGAACACTTTCGGAGATGGTATAGGGCGCAGGTCGCCGAAATGGGAAGGCCGTGAAATATGGCAAAGAGAGTAACATAAAGACCAATTTGATTACTGGCGAAGTCTTATGTGAAAATTTGAGAGGATTTTGAAAAATTTTGGGTTTTCAAAGTCCCGGGCGCAACTAGCCAGAAGAAAATTGAAAAAAAATTACAAAATTTACCAATTTCTTTAGGTTTGACGTAAATGTAGGCATTAAATTGGAGTATTTTAGGTCATCAGCTCCCTCGAATCCCTCCATATCAATCTCCCGCCAACCTTGGCCACTCATCAAGTCAAATCCTTGAGAAAAGAACTCCGTTACCACATGCTGAAGATGCTCAGACACCCCGTCAATTTCTCCCATCATCCTCGATTACAGCACCTCCTCACTGAGCTGGGGTCCTCGCAATCCGAAATTGAACGGAATATGCCCGCAAGGCAAGAAGTTGCGGCCGTCGTACAAAAAAGAAGCGCTTTGGCCAGAGCGGCCGCTGGCGCTGCCCATCAACCGGGTCCCTCAACATCCAAAGAGGGTCCAAAGAGACCTGGAGAGGGCAGTGGACCAGAGGATTCGAAGAAATTCAAGGTGAGGAGGGTTGAATTTGAAAAAATGAAGATTTTTGTTAAAAAAGTTGATTTTTTTGGAATTTTTGTGAGTTACAGTAATCCAGGCGGGCAGAGACAGATTTTTTTGGCATGATGATTTACTAGAGAGCAGTGGGGTTCTGCTACAGCGATTTTTATAGATTTTTGAAAACCTTCGGATATTACTCTAGACAAAAAATTTCGAAAATTTTGAGAAAAAGTGTGTTTTAGAGGTTGGAAAAGGCTTGAAAATGCAAAAGAAAATTTTGAGAAGACATTTGGAACCGTTTGAAATAATTTTTAGCCACTTGCCGGTATTACTTTAGACAAAAATTTGGAATTTTTGTAAAAAAAAATTAATTTTTTGTTGAATTCAAGTAAAAATCCTAATAATTTTGAATTTCAGCTGAATGACGAGGACTATTTGGACGAAGGAACGGCGGAAATCCTGCGCTCGGCCGACGGAAAACAGGATTTGGCCGATGCCAGCCAGAAAGCCATCGACATCACCACCGATTTTGTGAATGATCGACTCTCCCTGAATGTGGTTGTAAAGCTGGTATCAATATCTCTGTTCACCCTGCCCGACGAAATGCCTCCGGCCTTCCAAGCCACCTTTACCCGAATCGATAATGCCGGAACAGAGGAGCAGAAAAGACATTTGGCCAGAATCATTGCAATGCAGTTGACCAGGGAAGGAATTGGACCCGGAATTGAACACTTGAGAGAGCAGCAACAGCGACAGTATTTGGGTGAGGGATTTTTTATGATTTTTTTATATTTTTAGGATTTTTTTTGAAATTCCAAAAAATTGTTTTTAAAAATGTCATACTGTGATTTTTGGGTCAAAAACATAAATTTAAAGACTATTACTGAATTTTTAAACCTCTGAAATTGAAAAAAATCCAATTTTTTAAATAATGATGTAAATTTTTATTTTTTTTTCAGCCCGTCAAGCAGCCCGCCTTGAAGGCGCTGTTATCCCACCAACCCCTGGAAGAGAGAACGAAAAGGAAAAACCAACCACCTCAAGGGATGGAGGATTCGCCAGACCAGCGGTGAGATTTTTTTTTGTTTTTTTTTTTTTTTGAATTTTCGGATTTTTTTTTGAAAAAATCAAAGAAAATTGCAATTTGGCCTCAAAAATGTTATCCTGTCCTTTACTTCCCCACTTTTCACAGCCTATTCCAACAAAAAAATTTACTGCACGGTGCAGCCGATTTTTTCAACTATTTTCCCCCATTGCACTGTGCAAAATTTTTTTAGTGCACCGTGCAGCCGATTTTTTAAACTATTTTCCCCATTGCACTGTGCAATTTTTTTTTACTGCACCGTGCAGTCAATTTTTAACACTATTTTTTCCATTGCACCGTGCAAAAATTTTTACTGCACTGTGCAGCCGATTTTTTCAACTATTTTTCCCCCATTGCACTGGGCAAAATTTTTTTAGTGCACTGTGCAGCCGATTTTTTCAACTATTTTCCCAATTGCACTGTGCAAAATTTTTTAGTGCACTGTGCAGCCGATTTTTTCAACTATTTTCCCCATTGCACTGTGCAAAATTTTTTTACTGCACTGTGCAGCGGATTTTTTCAACTATTTTTCCCCATTGCACTGTGCAAGCATTTTTTGCTGCGTCGTCCAAAATTTTTTTGACATTCTTGCAAAAAGTTGTCCGCGGGTTCGTAGAGGAGTACAACAAGTAACACACCGCACTCCTGGATAGTCCACACGATCATCTGCCAACCCTCTGCACTCCCATTTTCATCGACTGAAAGCGGGGAATCAACTAGTCGGCACGAGAATTCGAACCCTCCATGGTCCGAGTAAAAGAGTGAACGCATTCCCACTCGGCCACGTGAACACGGGTCCCTCTTGTTTTGAAAAAGAGGTTTTGGCGGGAAAAAGGAAGCGATCTTTTTGTCGCACAGTGCGAATGGAAGGAGAAGTGATTGCACAGTGCAGAGGGAAGGTTTGAAGATTGCACGGTGCAATGGGGAGAATAGTGGAGAAAATTGACTGCACGGTGCAGAAAAAAAATTTTGCACGGTGCAATGGGGAAAATAGTGGAAAAATTTTTTTGCACGGTGCAATGTGGAAAATAGTGGAAAAAATTGACTGCACGGTGCAGTAAAAAATTTTATGCACAGTGCAATGGGGAAAATAGTGGAAAAAGTCGGCTGCACTGTGCAGAAATTTTTTTTTGTATGAAAAGGTAGTGAGTGCAGAGTGGGGAAGTAAAGGAGTAAAAAGTTTTAGGGTTGAACTGCTGTTTTTTGAGAGATTTTGTATTATTTTGACACTTGCGGTTGATTTAAAAAAAATTTTTTTGCTTGTTTTTGAAATTTTTTTTTGTATTTTAGCCGCCAAAGAAGACTCGAATCGCGGAATGGAACATCTTCAAGAACACCAAAGAGCTTTTACTTCCACAAGCCGAAAGTTTGTCGCTGATGGCCTTCCAAAGGATCATGGAAAACGAACGCCGCGCCAATCAAGGAGGCGCTTTCCTAGCGCAACATCAACTTCTCACCCGTCTGGCTACCCGTTACTTGTCAAAAACTCATGAACAATTCACAGAACTCTTGATTGAATACATAATTGCGGATCAAAAAAATCGCGCGGAATTGGCGCTATTGTGGCTGAATGAACTATTTATTCAATATGGAGGATATTCGGTAGTCCTGACGGCGAAGGGAGAGCCGGACGCCAAGGAAAAGTATATTCGATATGATACTGCACTGTGCTCGATTTTGGGACTGCTCTTTAACAGGAAGGATAACAAGGAAACGTAGGTGGTTTTGAGGAAATTGGGACGAGAAATTAATTATTTTTGGATGAGAGGGATTTGTGCAAAATTTGGGGACGATTGGAGCAGCGAGAAATGAAATTTTTATATTCACCATGACGGTTTTGGTGAAATTATTTGATTTTTGATAGCTTTAGACTTTTATTGGAACGAATATAGCATAGAAATGGTATTTAGAAGATTTTAGGATTATGTGAATTAAAAAAATCGGAAATTTTTATATTAACCATGATAAAAAATTGTTTAATTTTGAAAATTTCTCGCTTTTTTTGAGTCGGGGAATGAAATTTTCTTTTGTAAGAAACTGAGTTTTATTCGTTATTACATTGTGGAATACTGTAACAAATAATTTTTTCAAAAAATTTTCAGTTTATTCCATCGAATCCTCCTTGAAGTCCCATTGGTGACACCGGCAGCTCTGACATGGCTCAAAAAATCCTGTCTGGACCCGATTTACGGCGCCTTTGGAATGACCACGCTAAGGGAAATGATTTTAACCCGGCCGAGGCAAAGGCCCGAACTTTTGAAATTGTTCTTGTCCTTTTCATACTACGAACCCGTGATTTCTACGGAAAGAAGCGGTCAAGTCGTGTATGATGCAAGGGATAATGTGAGTTTTGGATGGGATTTTTGGGAGATTTACGAGAAAAAACGATTTTTTTTGACAAGGATATGACAATTTTAAGCAAAACTTTAGTATTTTTCAAGACTAGTACATAAAATATTGTGCATATTGGGACAAAACAGACCCAATTAACTAATAATTACCATTTTTCCGTATTTTACCGGTCAAAGTTTCAAAAAATTGAATTTTTCTCACAAGGAAAGTACTTTTATTGGATATGGAGTCACCGGTCGAGAAATATATCAAAAAAATTGCAAAAATTTTCTGGTTCAGAATATGTTAAAGTTGGCTGCCCAATTTTGGTTTGTAAGGGCGAAAAAACCATATGAACTTCTCTCGCAACACCACGCAAAATCCCTTTTTGACCAAGTTTTTACCAATTGAAAAGCTTCTTTTTTGAGCTAAAGTAAATCCTGGAATCATTTGACAGCCCTTAAAAGATCAAATTTGATTAAAACGACATCTTAATTAGTAGTTCCAATATAAAAAAGGGGCGTTTATTAATTTTTTTACATTGGAACTACTAATTAAGGTGTAGTATTAATCAAATTTTGATATTTCAAGGCTTATCAAGATGCCAGGGTTTACTTTAGCTCAAAACAAAACATTTGATTTGGTAAAAACTTGGTCAAGAAGGCATTTGCGTGGTGTTGCGAGAAAAGTTCTGATGGGTTTTTCGCCCTCACAAACCAAAATTGGGCAGCCAACTTTCACGTATTCTGAATCAGAAAAATTTTGCGATTCTTTTGATATATTTCTCGACCGGTAACTTCATACCCAAGAGAAGTACTTTCCTTGTGAGAAAAATTCAATTTTTTGAAACTTTGACCGGTTCAATACGAAAAGAATGGTAATTATTGGTTAAATTGGGTCTTTTTTGTTCCAGTAGACGCCTTATTTTATCATTTAGTCTTGAAAAATACTAAAATCATACTTAAAATTATATTATACTTACCTAATTTCCAAAATTTTTAGTGTGTGAACACCGCCAAAGAGCTGTACATGGTCGACTATATCCGCGATGACCTCCGTGATGCTGTCGTTGAGATGAGCTATCAATTGACGCTTCCGTTTGCCCCCAAAGACCTCATAATTCAAGTGCGCCGACTGTCGGCCGAGGAAATCGAAGAGTTGCGCGACGAAACCCCATGGGAAGAGGAGCTGGTGAAAGCTGCAATCCACTTGTTAGTCGCTCTCCTACCCTCCGACGACTCGCTTCTGATTCATTTGGCTCAAATTACGGCCAAATCCACAAAAGATGCCCAACGGACGATCTTCAATTGCATTGTTCAAGCGATTAAAGCCATTGATATGCACTCAAAGGAGTTGCTGAAGACGATCGAGGAATGCCCCGTGGGCGCGGAGGTCCTCATTGCGAGAATTGTCAATTTGCTGACGGAAAGAAGTAGGTTTGGAAACTTGGGCAGGGCGCAGCTCGCGCAGGAAAAATCGGGAATGAATGGTTGGAAATGGGATTTTTTTGAGTTGAATGAGGTTGCTGAGAGGCAATAGAACGTTACGAAAAATTTTTGAATAATTTTGCGTGGTTTGTCTGGGCGCAGCTCGCGGAAAAAAATTAAGATTTTTGGAAAAAATGAAGTTTTATGATGAAATAGGAGCTTTAGGAGCCAGCAGAAATAATCAAAAATATTTTTTAATCACTTTGAGCCATTGAAAATATTTAGGCAGGGCGCAGCTTGCGATTATGATAAAAAAATTTTTTTGCGGAATTTAACTTGTTAGACATAATTAATTGGACTTTTTATGACTAGAAACGTGTCTCATTAATTTTTTCGATTTTTTATTTCTCTGGGCGCAGCCGGCCGAGCTCAAATCTCATCTAATCCATGTTTTTTTTCAGACGCCCCAACCCAAGAGCTGGTGGAGAAAGTCAAAGCATTGCATAAACAGAGAAATACGGACATACGATCTCTTCTCCCGATCATGACTGGCTTTGAAAAGCAAGAATTACTCGAATTGATACCTAAATTCGTGATGAACGCCACTTTCCAAAAGTCGGTACCGATATTCTTCAAAAAATTGCTGTTTGGAAGGCATATTCAAACCCACGAACCGTTATTGAGTCCTGTGGAATTGCTACTGCAACTGCATCATTGTGAACCAAAAGGAATGATCGAAATGGGTCATCTTGTTCATAGTAAGTGGGATTGGTGATAATAATGGATTTTTATTTGTGAGACGTAGTTTTTTTGGGGCATAACTGAAGCCTGTCGAGGCTGTGGCCGTAATTTTAGAGCTTTTATGGGCGAAAAAAGTTGTTTTTGAGGTCTGCACGGTGCAGAAATTTAACTTTTGGTTATTGCACTGCGACTGAAAGGGATGAGAGTTTGCATTTACTATGTAAAGTCGTCTATTGCAAGCCGTTTTTAATGGCGTAAAAAGTTTTTAAATCTTTTGCGTTCTGCACTGTGCAGCGAGATTTGTTTTTCAACTGCACTGTGCAGATGAAAATTTTTTTTGCTATTGCACGGTGCGAGGGAGGTTTTGGAGAAAATTTTGGACGTGTGAGAAAAACTAGGGGCATTTGAATTGCTAGGAGCAGAAATTATAAAAATTTTTCTTCTTTCGGCCATAGAATTTGACATTTTTTGATTTTCTGCACGGTGCAGTCAATTTTTTGAATATTTGCACTGTGCAGACGAAAAGTTTTTTGTAATTGCACAGTGCGAAGGAGGTTTTGGAGAAAATTTTGAACTGTATGAGAAAAATTAGGCGTATTTGAATTGCCAAGAGCGGAAATTATAAAATTTTTCTTGTATTGGCCATATGAAATTGAGTATTCTAGATTTTCTGCACTGTGCAGATGAAAATTTTTTTGTAATTGCACGGTGCGAAGGAGGTTTTGGAGAAAATTTTGGACTGTGTGAGAAAAATTAGGCGTATTAGAATTGCCAAGAGCGGAAATTATAAAATTTTTCGAGTATTGGCCATTGAAATTGAGATTTTTTGATTTTCTGCACGGTGCGGTCACTTTTTTGGAATATTTCGACTTTCGATGGGCCTAAAGGATGTTTTAATTATACATTTTGTTTTTCAGACACCGACTTGCTGATTGTCGACCGGTCTGGCCTTTTCAACCTCGGCAAAGAAGTTGTGGCCCAGGCCTTGGAGGTCCTCCTAAATGAATATCCCTTCTCAAAACTCCTATTCCACTCACTTCAGAAGATTTACGACAGATATCCATCACTCAAAGGCTTCATTATTAAAATGCTGACCAACGTCGCCGAACGCTACGACAAGGACGAGGACCTGCAGAGATTGGTCGCCAAACTACAACAAGGTCAACGAGACCCATTGGCGGTTCAGAATTAGATCGGTTCTTGATTTTTTTGATCTTCAACGGCTTATGCAGCAAATTGGAATGTCATTTAGGCAAAAGAAAAAATAATTTATATTATTTTAGAAAATAAAAATAATTTTTTTTTTTTTGTTTTTCTTTGATGGATATTTTGTATAAAACACGATTTTATAAGAGTATATTTGAATAAAATTTCGAAAAAGTTGTTTTAGTTTCATTTTGAAAGTGGTTTTTATGTTATACTTGACATTTTATACCTAAATTTGAGAAAAATTTTAATCTGATTGCTGAAACTCAAAGAAACTTGAAGGATTTGGTGGTGGAATTGTTCTCTGACAACTGTTGAATGGATTATCAAGTCGTTTTTGTCAAGAAATCGCCAAATTTCATTTGAAAAATTCGATTTTCTACTGAAACCATCGATTTTATCGCTAAAATAAGGTGAAATCCCTCGGAAATGCTGAAAAATCGACATGGATCCACTTCGAGTAGTAAGTAATGGAATATTTAGTCTCTAAAATTCTCTCTAGAGCTGCCACAGACCCCGGACGAGGACGGGGTTTTCGACCTGGAGCCCAGTTTCGTCTCGCATGGAGTGATAGATGGTGCAATAACTTGTGTCCTGGCCGTGGACTCGCCCTATAATCGCGACGATCAGAGTGATGAGACCTTGTTGTTGGCTGGCACGTACAACGGGGACATTTATCTGTACGATTTGATCACCAAAAAATATTGTGGAGCCATTTATAGTAAGTGTAATATCAAGGTGGAATATCTCGAAATTTGTTTAGAAAATCTCGCGAAAAAGTCGGAGAAACGGAAGCATGAGACGGCGGAGGACCGAGGAAGTTGGATTCTGGATGAGGAGGGGATCGGTAAGCAAGTTTGGAATTGGCGAGCTGCGCCCTGGCTTGAGTTTGATTTTAGCTAAATATGGCTGAAAATTGGGTTCCAGTCGACTTTAGTAACCATATAGGATTTGTAAAATACGTCTACTTAATTTTGAAATCTTGTTTTTCAATTTTTTTTAAAATGGCAAACTGCGCCCGAGCCAAATGTTTATTTCTCGCGCGAAAATTTTTAGTTCTTGCGCCATTGAGTCAAAACTGATGTCAAGTTTAAGGAAAGCTTCTAAAATAGCGTAAATTAAAATTTTCAGCCCATATGGTTTATTTTGGTATCTTGTTTTTCGATTTTTTTGGATGGCAGACTGCGCCCGAGCTAAATCTTTAGTTGTTGCGCCATTGATTCAAAACCGATGTCAACTTGAAGAAATGCGTCTAAAATACGATTTTCAGTGCTCACCCGACAAGAAGGCGGGATAATCCAGATGGGATCCCTGTCCACGACCACAATTTGGGTCCAATTCCGCGGCGGCTCGCTGGCCCTGTTCGCGTGGGACTTGGCCGTCGAAAACAAGGAGCCCCGCCTGAACCTGCAAAAGCGCATCCCCTTCAACCACGCGGGCTTCTGCAAGGCGGTCTACGTGCACGAGAAATTCATCCTGCCCGACACAATGCCGGGCGCAGCCAGCGGCTTCAGCGTGCTCGACGAACGCTGCAACAAAAAGATGTACGAGCTGAGCGAAGACTTGTTGCGCCGCGACTGTCAGATTCGCAAGGCCGAAATCGACAAATTGCGACCCTTTTCGGGCGCTTTGATGTACATTAAACCCTACAATATCAACACACCCGACCATTATTTTGTCGGCTTCGAAGACGCGAGCCTCATTTTGTTCGACGCCTTCGACTCCACAATTGTGGATTGGGTGGGTTTTTTGAGCACTGGCTGCGATTTTGTGCAGTTTTGAGCAATTTTTAGCCAAAATTATATTAATTTAGACAAAAAAATTCTGTTTTGAGCCGAATTTTGGTGAAATTTGGAATGAAATTTTATTGTAGTAGTATGATAAGAAGGCCTGATGAGATTTTAAGACTATTTATGAAAATTTTTTTTAATTAAAATCTGAATTTTTAAAATTTTTCTGCAAAAAAGTACTGAAAAATTATGATTTTTTTCAAAAAAATAGCAATTTTTTTTGAGTTCGTTTTTTACTAAATTCCATCGAAAAATCGGTCAAAATCCGATAATTTTTTTTAAAAAATCAACGAAAAAATAGCCCCTTCTCCCGCCAAAAAGCCCCTTTCGAACCGAGAGAGTTTCGAAGAGAGCGAGCAGCCGTGGTTTCATGGTGTAGCGGTTAGCACTCAGGACTCTGAATCCTGCGACCCGAGTTCGAATCTCGGTGAGACCTAGTGACTTTTTTGCCTATTTTTTGATGGAATTGAAGAGAAAGTGATAGTAAATTGTTATTTTTGGTATATCAGTAGAGCAAATAGTTGTGCTAGGTTATGTTTTGAGGTAAAATACGGGCTTTTAATTGGGTTTTTTCGCAATTTTAGTGATTTTTTGTGGTTTTTGCCGTAAATTGTTGATTTTTTTACATTTCAGTGGGATTTTTGGCTTGAAATTTTTTTCAATGGATTTTGAGGCTGTTTTTATATGCCACATGATATTTCAGACCAAAAAAATCAAAAAAATCGAAAAAATTTTTTGATGTCAAGGGTAATATAATATGTTGTAGTATCAATACTACATTCCCGACCAGACCACTGGCCTTATTGCAGTGGCATCTCGAAGCCTTTTGAATTCGGATGACATGGAAGCCCATCAATTTTTGGTCGTCTTGCCAAATATGGTTTACCTCCTTTATTTCGACCCCAGAGAACACAGATTTGTATTCAATATGAAGGTGAAGGAGTGGAAAGGGTGAGCGAAATTTTTTTTTGCGAAAAAATTACTTGGTTTTTACGAAAAATAAAAAAAAAATTTTTTGCACAGTGCGAAATTTTTTTTTAATTTTGCAAAGTGCAGAGCTAAAATGCGAAGGCTCTTTCTTGTAATTTTAATCCCTCTATGATGACGATTTTTATGTCGCAAAATCATGACGTCACTTTTTTTGTACGCTGCGAAAGAAATGGAAATTTATTTTTTGCACGGTGCACTCAAAAGGAAATTGTTTGTTGCACAGTGCAATGGAAGAAAAAACAAAATCTTTTTTTATCGTTGAAAGAGAATTGAATACTCTTCCTTTTGCGATAATTACAGTCATTCTGTCTGTTGTACGCACTGTGCAGTAATCGAAAATTTATTTTTTGCACTGTGCAGACGCCAAAATTCGGTTTATCGCACTGTGCGAGAGCGGAAACTTTTTTCAATAGATAATATAGCTGATATACGATTTTTCGACCGGTCGATATTTTTCCAGGCATGAAATTGAGGTTTTTTGCAAGTTTTCGAAAAAAAAATTTTTTTTTCAAAAATTTTTTGTTTCGTATTTTAGCGATCTCCATTGCATGGCGGTGACCTTTGGGCCCGAAGCGCATCGAAAACGCCCCGCCCGCCTCACCGAGCCCTGTCGTTTCGCCATGGCCTTCAACTGGGGCCGGCTCGAGATCTTTTCGCTGGCCTTTGACACCACTCAAAACGACTTCCAAATCACCCACATCTACACGGCGAATGTGGGCAAAGAAGGCGTGCTGGACCTGAATTGGAGCCTCCGAAGCCAGACCCTGGTCGCATGTTGTGTGGAGACCAAAGAGGGCAAGGAAACCCGCAACAAATTGGGCAAATTGTACTACTACGAGAAGGCACCACTACCGAAAAAGAAGAAGATCAAGTATTGAGGGGGAATTTATCGATTTTTATTTGTTTTACAGTCATTTTTAGGTTTTTGAAATTTTTTAAATTTTAAATTTTTTAAAAAATTCCAAAAAAATCGGGAAAAAAGTCTTTTTAATCGTATTTTTATCCATTTCTAGTTTTTATTTTTTGAAATTTCACCGATTTTTTTCAAATTTTTTTTTGATTTTTCCAAAAATACCAAAAAATCCTGCCATTTTTTCGAAATTTTCCGGCAAGTTTGACCTCTAAAATTGTTGATTATGATATTTCCTCATTTTTTACTTAATTCGCTTATCGTTATTAATAAAATATTCAATAAAATTGATTAAAATTTGAAATTTTTTTATTTTTTTTTTATTTTTTCAAAATTTTTTTGGTATTTTGATGGGGTTTATTTTAATTTTGGAGGCCTGAAATTTATTGTATAAACCTTACTGGATGTTTTTTTCCATTGTGCATCAATTCTGACGTTATAATAGGCACTTTTACTTTGGACATGTTTCATCGTATAAGATGTCACTTTTCGAAATTTTGACTTAAAATGTGGTAAAATTGTATCAGAAAGGCTTGATCACTTATAATATGGAGTTTAAACGAATTTTAGAAATAAAAAATTAATTTTTTTCTCACCTTTTTTTCGACTTTCACCAAAAAATCGACCGAATCAGCCCAAAATAACGTGTTTACGCCTTCGGGCATAGTCACATTGTCTTCCGCCATCGTTAAGCACTCCCAAAACGAATGTTTATGAGCGTTCGAAGCGGATACTTGGGGATGAATCACAAATAAACAGCTTTGTTCCGGCTCTCTTGTCAAGTATAGTATAAAAAGAGGGGATTTGCGGTCTCAAGCGTATTCCATGACTATGACGATGAGACTACATGAAGTTTTGAGTATTGTGACAGTGATTCTGGCGATTGTGAATGGTCAGGGGAACAGTGTGATCGATGGGAAGTAAGTGAAAAATTGATGACATAGCTGCGGGAGAATTGAAATTTCGGGGTGAAAAAAGGCCGACACATGAATTTTAATGGTACCATATAACAAAAAGAGGGTTCTTCTTTCCATTGCAACATCAATTTCATCAAAATTTTTAGTGTTTCATCAAGAATTTATCGTTTTTACCTTATTTTAGGTCAGATTTTGAAAAAATTGAAGATTTACAGGAAAAAAGCAATCCGATTTATGTTTCTACAGTGATTTTAGAAAGCATATAGCAGATACGTTAAATTTCAGGCCATTTTCTATTGACTTTTAAAGGTTTTCATCAAAAATTTGCCAATTTTGACCTAAAATAAGGTCAAAATTGAAAGACGACAAAAAAATTCTCGCAGTAAACACTTGAAAAGCCCGGTAAATTGTAAAATACGACTACTTCAATGTTGTCATTTTAATTTCTTTCAGTAAATGCGACATCAACATCAAGAAAGTTGGAGTAAATCCGAGTCGGACCTCCCTGTTGGTGTTGGACAACCAAAATCAAGTGTTTCAGTTTGATTTAGCCTCTCGAAAATTAGTTTCCAAGCAACAGTTAGACTTGGTCTTCCCCAATGCTCCGAGAAATGTGAGTTTTTTGCCGAAAATGGGGGAAAGCGACATTTTATACGATGAAAAGTGTTTTGATGACTAAAAATGGCTAATTTTGGATGAAAATAGATGAATTTCTGATCGTCTTAGCAAGTATGCGAACTTTTATCCTTTGTTTTTAGCACAGTCAAGCGATCTTTTGGCTCAGCGACATTTTATACGATCAAAAGTGTTTTGATGACTAAAAGTTAGAAGCAAATAGACAACTTTCTAATCGAATTAAAAGGCATACGGACGTTCCTACGGTATTATTTTATCGGAAAATACGATTTATAGAGCGACATTTTATACGATCAAAAACTTTTGATGTCTAAGGAATTCTAAAATAAGGTCGAAACATATGAATTCTGTAATATCGTATATTGAAAATGTAATCCAAAGCACAGTCATGCCTTAAAAATTATATTACAGTCATCAATTTGTTATTTTATACCCAAAAATCAAGTTTTTCACCAAAAAATTCCAAAAATCCCGTTTTTTGTTGAAAAACGGCTAAAACTAGCTTTTAGAAGGTAGCTTCTGTCTGAAAAAAGTTATCAAATTGAGCGTAGAGGCTGGCTCTACCATCCAAAAGTTATCATAAGCTTTGTTGCATCGACTAAGTTTATAAAGAAATCGATTTTCCCCGAAAAACTTGAAAAAATCCTGTTTTATCACGAAATTTTCAAAAATTTTCAATTTTTCAGGTCGATTTGATCGTCTCAAATCAAAATACCCTCTCTCTACTTGACTCACGAACCTTCTATTCCTATTCTCAAGCCGAAACTGGGCTGTACTCGGCTTCGGGGACCAGCAATCTCCATTCCCGTGTGGTTTTCTACCCGGATTCGGCGATTATTTTGAATTCCGATGATGTCATCTTGATCAATGTGAGTGAAAGTTTTTTAAACTCGATTATGCTCTATTTCAAATATTTTGACACCAATTTAACTATTTTTTCCCGTAAATTTTAGCGAATTTTTACGACGATTTTAGGGCGGTGTCTACGCACATTACAATTTGGCGGAAAACTCGCCAAAAATCCTGCGAAATCGCGACATCGAGTATCCCCATTTGCCTGAAGGTAATTTCACTGCCTTACCATTCGATGATCAACCGGATCAACGCGACTTGTTCGTATTTTACGGGCAAAAAATGGCCGAATACAATTTGAACGAGAAGTTGAGGAAAAATGAACGAAACTTTGAGGAAATTTTCAGTTGCTGAAGGAAAAATATGATTGGAAATGTTGTAAATACCATGACAATTATATCAATAAAAGTTTTAATTGGCATTTTACACATGAATTTCAAAAAAAAAATAAAAAAAAAATTTTTTTTAATTCCATATTTTTTTGCTGAAAACATCAAGCAAATGTAAAAAAATTAGTAAAAAATCCTCTACTGGTCTAATAACCTTAGAATTAATTAGCAGAATTTACATTCCACCTCGTATTTTACAAAAAAAAATGCGATTCCGACAATTTCAAAAATCCCCAATTACTACTGTAATTTTTAAACAAATTTTTTGAAACTTAGCTGGTTTATTAACAATGCCCTGACTACCATTCCTCGAAATTTTCAGCTTTCTAGCTGCTACGGTCTGTGAGATATTCACCTTCAACTTTTATAGGTGAATATCTCAAAAGTGGGCGGGGCCAAAAAATATCGCGGTCATTTTTATTCGAATTTGTTTGAAATTCGGCCTATCCATCACCAATGCCATGTAAAGCATTTGCTGAAAGTTTTAAGCGACCGGCTGCAACGGCCCTTGAGATATTCACCTTCAAATTCTAGCAATCAAAAGTGGGCGGAGCCAAAAAATATCACTTTCATTTTTATTCGAATTTTTTTGAAATTCGGCCTATCCATCACCAATGCCATGTAAAGCATTTGCTGAAAGTTTTAAGCGACCGGCTGCAACGGCCCTTAAGATATTCACCTTCAAATTCTAGTCATCACAAGTGGGCGGAGCGAAAAAATACCCCCCTCATTCTTATTCAAATTTTTTGAAACTCAGCTAGTTTATTACCAATGCTCTGACTATTAATCCTCGAAATTTTCAGCATCCTAGCTGCAATGGCCTTCGAGATATTCACCTTCAAATTTTAGTCATCACAAGTGGGCGGAGTCAAAATCTTTTGGGTAAAATCGTCAAAAAACCGCCTCAATTCTTTTTTAAATCCCATTTTCCACGATAACTTTCATTTATGGACACATAATGAGAGAGAAAACAGGGGAAACAAACAAAAAAAAAATCTATTACAACATCAGATATTACACATTCTTTTTGGTGTCGAGAGCATCTGGATTCAGATCGTAGGCCTGCATCATGAAGTGGATATAACGGAGTTCTGGCTTGGTGAGGCCTTGGAGTTCAAGGATGAGGTTGACAAAGAATCGTGGGTCTGAAAAAAAACGTTTCAAAAATGGGGTCTGACATCATGTACAATATAAAAAAACTCAAAAATTCCAAGAAAAAAAAATCTCAAATAAATCTATACTAAAATCATAGGTCAAAAATCGGCTATTTAATCGATTTTTCGGAGAAAAAATCAAAAAAAATATTCAAATATCAAGTATAATATCAAAAAAAAAATGTCCAAAAATCACAAAAAAAAAAAACGCTGAAATAATTCTAAATCAAAAATGATATGCTCTAAACAGTGGCACAGCCCATTTTCAGTCTGAAAACTTAATTTTTCTCGAAAAAATTTTTGAAAATTTCCAAAAATTATACCAAGTATAACATAAAAAAGCACCAAAATTGTGTTAAAAAATCGGTAAACAATCCAAAAACAAAAACATACACGTTCTAAGTCCTAGGAAACCAATTTTCATTTTAAAAATCAAAAAATTTTTTTTTTCAAAAAATTTCAAAAAAATCTCAAACTCGCCAACTCACTTGTTTTTAATTCCTCTTCATGCCGAATCAAAGTTTGAGGTAATTGAAAGACGTAGATATGACCATTGTGCATTGGGCCGTCCACCGCCGACGGCAAATCGCAAATACCCGTTTCGGTGGATAAGCTAAAATACGACCATTTTTTACGGAAAATCGACCAAAACCAAGGTCCAAAAAGGCCAAAACTCACATTGGATTGGAATAAATCACTTCCAGAACTTTGTTTTTGCTATTGAGCAATGCAATTCGCTGGGTTACAATGCTGTCCGCAGCGCCATCCAAGATTTGATGTGGGTAGGAGAAGGGGATGAAGATTAGGACCTGAAACCGGGAGAATTAGTAAAAACAAAACATTTCAGAGCTTCAAAAGTAAACTAAATATTCTAAAAATGCCCAAAAATCATCAAAATCCTTCGTATCAACAAAAAATTCAAAAAACTTCAAAAGGTATCCAAACTTCAAACCCCACAAAATACATCATAAAAACCACCCAGAGTCTTTCTAAACCCTCTAATCCACAAAAAAATCAAAAACCTCAAAAGGGATCCAAAAACCTCAAAAGGGATCCAAAACCCTCAAAAGGTATCCAAACTTCAAAACGTCTTAGAATACCGCCAAAACCGCTTAGAAACTTTCACACCCCTTTAAACCATCAAGAAACTTCAAAAGTGATCCAAAAACCTCAAAAGTGATCCATCTCCGAACCGCATAAAATACCTCAAAAACCCACCCAGAGATCTCCAACCTCCCCTAAACCAGCAAAAAGTTCAAAATTCTCAAAAGTGATCCCACCTCCAAACCGCATAAATGCCTCATAAAGCCACCCAGAAGGCTTCAAAACCCTCTAAATCAAGAAAAAATTCAAAATTCCCAAAAGTTATCCAAAAACCTCAAAAGGCATCCAAAAACCTCAAAAAGTATCCAGACTTCAAAACTCTTAAAATACCTCATAAAACCACCCACAGACTTTCAAAACCCCCTAAATTAACAAAAAAATCGAAATCCCCAAAGTTACCCAAAAACCTCAAAAGGTATCCAAAAAACCTCAAAAGGTATCCAAACTTCAAAACGTCTTAAAATACCTCCAAAACCACCCAGGGACTTCTCAACCCCCTCTAAACCACCACAAACCCTCCAAAACCGTCCAAAAACCCCTTAAAGCCCCCCCCAATTCTCACCGGATTTTTCATTCCTTGCAATTTTTTCATCTCCAAGTCGATACTTCTCAGGGTCTGAGTTTTGGCGTCATCGATGAACGCGTGCTCCTGGTTTCTGGTCAAGGGGAACACATGAAGTGAGGAGATCTGACTTCCGGGCTTCAGTGTGATCGAGTCGTGGGTGGCTTGGGAGACGTATTCGCGGAACTTTTTTTCCAGCGTTTCGATGCGGCGGGAATGCCAGGTCTTGACGTAGGGGATGTCAAAACTGATCTTGGGCTCGAAAAACCCAAAGTCCTCGGGGTTGTAGGATGTGCGGTTGAGGTCAGCGCCGTAGATGGAGAGCTCGTTCAGCTGAATTTGAACAATTTTTAGCGTAAAATTTTTTTTGATTTCTGAGATTTTTTAGACAAAGTTGAAGAAAAATAGGTAGCAGGAGGCTGGATCATGCCTGTTTATGGGGTCTTGTTGTGATTCTAGAGGTCAAATTATAATTGGGATGAAAATTTTGCACTTTTTTGGAGGTTGATTTTTTTCATTTTTTAAAATTTTTTTATGGAAAAATCATGGATAACATAGTCTAATAATCTTATTTTCGAAAAAAAAATATTTTTCGGAAAAATTTCAAAATTAAAAATCTCAACGGAAATATCAACAATAATTAAGAAAATAATTCTGTTGAGATTTTTAACATTCAATTTTTCCGAAATCTTTTTTTTTTTTTTTTTTTGAAAATAAGCTTATTAGACTATATTATCCATGATTTTTTCCATAAAAAATTTTTAAAAAATGAAAAAAATCGACCTCCAAAAAAGTGCAAAATTTTCATCCCAGGTATAATTTGAGCTCTAAAATCACAACAAGATCCCATAAACAGGCATGATCTAGCCTCCTGCTATCCATTTTTCTTCAATTTCTCTAAAAATTTCAGAAAATAAAAAAAAATTTTTCAACTTCCGTACCACTTGATAATTATCACTTTTGAGTGCTTCATATGCCGGGGTTCGGCCTCTGCTGCTTCTGGCATTGGGATCAGCGCCCAATTCGAGTAGAGTGTGGACCAAGCAGGGCTGTCTGTTCTTGGCGGCCATGTACAAAGCAGTTCGATTTTCCTCATGATCTCTGAGATAGAGAAGATTTTGGAGGCTCTTGGGATCGCAATAATCGCCGATAAGAGCGGTCAATCTGAAAAGAAGACAGTAAACTCCCTAATAATGATATTTTCAGGACAAACCAACCAATACTCACTTGCAGAATCCATGATCTCTCGCTTGACACGGAACCTTGCTCATGGTTAACATGGAAAAGGCCGAGCGTTTCAGATCCGAATCGTATGTCAAGTTCGCGATCCTCGGAATAATATATTCCATCATCTGGCGCTCATTCTTGTCGTTGTACAAGTCGGGTCGCGCGCTCCTCAACGGCATCATCAGGCAACGACAGAGGCTGACGAAACGGATGTAATCTCCGTTAAGCAACAGGCCACCGATCATATTGGACCAGAAAACGTTGGCGTCATGGTCGGCCTGAAAGATTTTAAACGTGAACCTGCATGTGAAGAAACTTTAGATATTATCCATGACTTCACCTAAAATCAGAAGAAAAAATAATAAAAACCAACTCACCAAGAATGAATTCATATTCTGCAAGGCTGTGATTTCGTCATTCAACAATGTGTTATAAGCCAAACGCCGTTCGTCTCTAAAAATATGGCAATTTAAATCATACATAACGACTGCTGAAAAAACTGTTGTTTCATAGATATTGACATGTAAAACGACACCCTCAGCTTTAATTCATAGTTAACACGCTCCATGCAAGCTGTACTAGCCAATTTAATTCCTAAACTTTGGTTAATGGAATCTCTGGGATATTGTACTAGGTGAGAAAGAAAAAACAGGCGAGCTAGTCGCAAATTCTAATCGTTCTAATTGGAATTTCGTATTCAAACCCGTAGAATTACCTGGGCTAGCTAAAAATCGCAAAAGAATTAGACATTTTACATAACGAATCTACGAAAACCAATTTTTGTGCTGTACAATAAACACCAATAAAATTTGGAGCTTATGCGATTAAAAGCTAGATTTCAGGCGTAAACTTCGATTGATGGATCGCATCGGTCTCAATAGAGAACTTCACGCTCATTATCAGTCCGATTACCTCGCCTCTGATATTACACTTGACATGCGATCTAAGAATTCAACAACAAAAAACAGAATAAACTTACGACAGAGTAGGCAGACTCTGGACGATTCCGGAGACAGTTGGAAGCTCGACACCCCAGCCCTCGTCCTCAACTGATTCCAAATTCTGACCGTCGGCGGAGGATTGCTCGGATCCACCGGAAGAGGTAACTGGCGCGTCCGAAAGGGAGTCACGTCGCTGCAAAGGGCATCTTTGAACCATTTTCAGCGTGAATAGATTAGACACAACCTCTGGGAGAGTGTGCTCGACCACTCCTCAAAAGGTCGGCGAGAAAACAGATTTTTGGCAAGTGACAGGATTTTAGGACAAACCCTCCAAAAAATGTGTCATAATGACGGCGTTTTTGTAATCAAAATCGTCGGTAAAACGAAATTTTGTTTTACCGTGCTCATTCGGAGCGCTTGGACAGGAAAGTGGTCGAAATTTATTGCCATTTTGAGGTCAAAAAATTGATTTCTTGGAGACACTATCTAGATCAAGTGTAAGGTCAAGAAAACCTCTTATTGTCCTCAAATTTGCAGTTGTTTCGGGTAAAATACGTCTCAGAAGGTTGTATGTATCTCGGCGAGTATTTTCAAGTGAAAACTCAACCAGAATTATTAGATTTAAACATCACAGTACCTATTTCTCTGCCACCATCTAGATCAAATGTAACGTCAGGTAAAGTCCTATTTTCTATCGAAAAATGTTCAGTTTTTAGTGTAAAAAGCAGCTTACGAGCTTCTTCGACTCATTCTGGTTAGAATGAAGCGAAAATTTAGTTGAATTTAGCGTATTTCAACTTCGAATTAGCTGTTTTTCGACGACCTTTCAGGTCAAGTGTAACATAACTTTGATGTCTTATTTCTGCAAAATATGAAGGTTTTGACAGATATAACTGCTTCTATCAGCTAGAGCACACAAAACTGAGTAAATTCAACATAATCCCCTAAGGGAATTTAGACTTTTTCAGTGCAAATTCAATCAATCTTTTTTGCACATTAGTTTTGTTTGAAGAATCCGGTGTTTTCCGGAAATTACACGTCTAAATTTGCAAGGAACTAATCAAAATTGTTGCTTACCTTGCGAAACTTCTCGTCTGGATCTTTTTTCGGGCCTTTCTTCTTCTTTTCTTTGTTTTTCATTACAAGCTTAGACTAGCACCTAAACCAATATAATTTCCAGTCGTGTTGGTGATGAATCGTAAAATTGTATAGAAATCTTGTTCTTCTTGCGTTCGGCTATAAAATGCGACAGAAATATAATAAATTAAAAGATGTTTTCGTTATGGGAAATATGGGTTGGCGTTGTGATTCAAGTGTGGGATGAATAATATAAATTTTGAACTATTTTGATGGGATTTTCGGGGTAGAAAAGCTGTAGTTATTTTTATGACGCCATAGGAGTTGAACGTTACCGTTTTATGGCGAAAAACACCTAAATTTTTAAAATTTTTATCAAGTCCATCAAGTATAATATAAAATTTTCTCTAAAACTCGCTAAGCAATAGTTTTTATGCAAAAATTATGGTGGAAACAATGTCTCCACACCACGTAGATTCCCATAGAACGACAGATTGTAGTTGGGGAAGAAGTTTTCGTTCAATAATTCACATCTTGTACTTGGCCGGGAGTCATATTTTTCGGTGCATTTGAACGCATTCAAGAACTGGTATTGGCATTGAATCTTGATAAAAATGTCATCCTTGATATCTGCAAAGTGTTTTTGTCCTTGTAGTCGGATCAGCTGAGCCAGAGCGACATAAAATAGCTGATCTTGGGACATTTCGCCGATATTCTTGCCGGAAAAGTGTTTTCGACGTGTGAAATTGGCGTTCCACTTTGCATAGGCCGCGAATAGAATCTGATTCACTGAAAATTTCATAGTTTTGAGAGAATTTCAATATTGCACATGACAAAATTTGACGAAAAAAGGTATAAAATCGCGTAAGATAAGGTAAATCTTGGCTGGAAATTCTATCTCGGCCAGATTTCACTATTTTATTACTGTTGAAATCAGAATTTTCACTAAAAATTATACTATACTAGGCATAATAAAGTCGACTTACAAGCCGCTGTAGGGAAAGCAAATGCAAAATTAGGGTACATGACAGCGGGAGTGTAAGTGGAATGATAAAACATGGGCTCGAAAGCTTCGAAATTGAACCCAACATATTGAAAATCACCGTCTTTCATGATGGTGGTGTGCTCCTGCAAAATTAAAATTCAGAGTGCTTGAAAAAAGTCGTTGTCTGTTTTTTAGACTACGATATACAAGAACTCTATTTTTATTGTGTAAAATTCAGTAGAAAAATAATTTTTCTCTGTCCGTCTCCGACAGTGGCGGACCTGATCCGGTGCGAAAAAAACGCGCCATTTTGCATCCGGGAATTCCTCGGAGCGCAATGCGCAGAATTTCTTAAAACTTTGCGGACGCTCCTCTCTATGCACCACTAATAAATCGCTGAAATTTTGAGTGGATGCTTTGCAACGCCAGTTGTGATATTCACCGATCTTCAGAGACTATAGGAAATTACTATGACGGGCCTGATCCAGTGGCAAAAAACATACCATTTTGCATCCGGGAAGTATCAAAAAATGTAGCAAAATACCTCCCTCTCCAAGTTAAAAAACTCCGATTTCAAAAACGCGCCCGCCGTTTTTGTGAGGGAAATTTGAAGGCACCCTTAAAACGGAGTTTTTTCACGTGGAGAGGGAGGCATTTTGCTACATTTTTTAATACTTCCGTGATGCAAAATGGTACGTTTTTTGCCACTGGATCAGGTCCGTCACTGTAATTTGCCATAGTCTCTGAAGATCGGTGAATATCACAACTGGCGTTGCAAAGCATCCACTCAAAATTTCAGCGATTTATTAGTGGTGCATAGAGAGGAGCGTCTGCAAAATTTTAAGAAATTCTGCGCATTGCGCTCCGGGAAATTCCACTTTTATCACATCTGCACAGTGCATTCAAAAATTGCTCGATCTTGCACAATGCACTCGGATTTTTTTGGATGTTTTGAAACTCACATCTAGCCTGGGCGTCCAATAAAAGTTTATGTCCTTGTCGATGTTAAATTGGATAATCGGCTTGAGATTGTTGACATTTCTCGACTTCCACAGCTTCGAAAGTTCGTTTAGATCCGGATTATCGGACAGGGCCAATTGTCCGAAATATTTTTCGAAATTCGAATTCTCAAAAATCGGATGACCAATTGGCTCGAATTTGAGGTAATCTTTCAAGTACTCATACGTCTTATTTTTCGCTTCTTCTGTTATATTCAAGTACCTTGTGGTACTCGAATATTGCTGAACAATCGTGGTTAGGTATTGGAAAAGTTGAGTGTTCATTTTGGCGAAGCCTTCGTGAGCCTCCATTTCGTCAAACAGAAGTTTTTTGTAGTACATCGGAAAGATTTCGAGGGTCATTTCCTCGCAATTTGCAAAAAACCCCGGATTTTTGGGTGATTTGAAGAGGAATAGGAAGTAATCCATAAGTTGTCGACGGGATATCCTCTAAAAATTGGTAAAACTTATATTGTTTCAAGAGGAATTTCGATGTAATTTGGGGGTAAAATACGATGGGTTCTAATTCGTATATCTTTTAACATACAGTGACGGACCTTATCCAGTGGAAAAAACGTTCCATTTTGCATCCGGGAAGTACAGTTAGGGACCGGATCCAATGGCAAAAAACGTCTCATTTTGCATCCCGGAAGGGACCAAAATGTCTCCAAACCCTTCCCTTCTCTAAGCTAAAAAAACCCCGATTTGAAGAGTTCGCCTTGAAGGAAAGGGCGCGCTTTTCAAAGCGGAGTTTTTTAGCTTAGAGAAGGGAATGGTTTGGAGTCATTTTGATCCCTTCCGGGATGCAAAAGGAGACGTTTTATGCCATTGGATCAGGTCCCTCACTATATCAAAAAATGTGGTAAAATACCTCCCTCTTCAAGTGAAAAAACTCCGATTTTTCAAAAGCGCTCCCACTCTTTTTGTGAGAGAAATTTGAAGGCGCCCTTCAAAACGCATTTTTTTAGTTGGAGAAGGAGGCATTTTGCCACATTTTTAATACTTCCCGGATGCAAAATGGTACGTTTTCGCCACTGGATCAGGTCCGTCACTGTATGTTAAAAGCTAAACAAGTTAGAACCCACCGTATTTTACCCCCAAGTTATCTCAAAATTCCTCTTGAAAACTTACATCCTGCGGGAAATAGATCCTCGCATTTTTTTCGCTCCCAAACATCACATCAAATGTGTAGCTCATCATGTTTACACATTGCGTTTTGTCGTTCGCAAAGACGGAATTGCAGGTGTCCGTTTCGCCGAAAGTCACGTTTTCCGGCTTGGGTACTGCAATTTGTCGACCGAAATGTTTCTCGCTCAAAAAATTAGAGCCAAATTTCCACAAAGTGTTGAGGACTTTTTGATAGGCTTCTTTGAAGCCGGTGTTGTCTTCGAATTGATTTCTTGCGATATAATCGATCAGTTGTTGAGTTCGCTGCAATGATTCTTCAGTTGTAGCGCCGGGATAAAACGTGCGGTCGATTTGGAGGATGGATCGGTCGGCCAGACAGTTCGAATATGCCCTACGGACTTTTTGAAGGACTGGCGGCTAAAATGCGGGAATTTGAAGCAGTGTTTGTTTCTGAGGAAACATGGGTGAAAAATTGGGATTAGAATTACCAAAAAACTTTGATTATAACTCATTATGGTAAACACAGTGACGGACCTGACCCAGTGGCAGAAAACGTACCATTTTGAATCCGGGAAGTATCAAAAAATGCAGCAAAATGCTTCCCTCTCCAAGTGAAAAAAGCTCCGTTTTGAAGGGCGCCTTCAAATTTCTCTCACAAAAAGAGCCCTTTGAAAAAGTCGGAGTTTTTTCACTTGGAGAGGGAGGCATTTTGCTACATTTTTTGATACGTCCCGGATGCAAAATGGTACGTTTTGTGCCACTGGATCAGGCTCATCACTGTAGTTGGCTAATCTAAGAGTTGAAATAGCTAAAGTTTTGGCCTAAAAATGTCATGAATGGCTAGTCAGAAGGTTGGATTGGTAGCCAAATCGTCCAAATACAGTGGCGGACCTGATCCAGCGGCAAAGAACGTAACATTTTGCATCCAGGAAGCATCAAAAACGCAGCAAAATGTCTCCATCTCCAAATGAAAAAACTCCGATTTCAAAAAATCACAAAAAGGGTGGGCTTTTGCTTTTGAAACCGGAGTTTTTTCACTTGGAGAGGGAGGTATTTTGATGCATTTTTTTGATACTTCCCGGAAGCAAAATGGCACGTTTTTTGCCACTGGATCAGGTCCGTCACTGTATTTGGGCGATTTGCCTATCAATTCAAACCTTTTGCCCAGCCATTTCTGAGATTTTTAGCCCAGAACTTTAGTCATTTCAACTCATAAAGCAGCCAAATATTTACCGTGATGGATCATAATCAAAGCTTTTGGTGATTCTACTCCAAATTTTTGCCAAGTTCCGTCAAAAACGGACCTCTTGAGCCGCGGGTTGCGCTGATAAAATCCGTTTAGCTCTGTCCGTCCTCCACTTTGCGAAGAAATCGGTTGTAAATCCGTTTGTAGCGAATCTTTCAAAGTCGTCACAGGGCCGAAAATTGGTGTCAATCCCCATTTCCATGAACTCAGATCTCTTTTCAATCCAGTCATCCTAAAATAGGCTGCAAAAATTGTGATTGGTTCGAGTTTTTACCTTATTTTAGGGATAAATCAGCCAAAATTCGAGGAAACTAATAAATAAAAAAATTTATAGCCTCCAACGGCAATTACAATAGTATTTGCCTATTAAAAACCCCATTACTCACTTGAGAATGCGCAAATTCCAATATAAAAATAACAAAGACAGCGAAAAATTTCATCACAGAATCAAAATTTAACAAAAAATGGTAATCATTAACAACATTAAAGCTTCTAAAAGCAATTAGAATGCAGCTCATTTGTTAATTTAATATTTAAACTCCATTTCTTGACATATTTTATATTACACTTGACATGAGATATAAAAATCTTAATTCTTTCGGTATTTTAAAAGTTTTTTCGATGGAAAACTTAACAATTTATCAGAATACAACTCTGTCAACAATATTTACCATATAATTGGGCATCTAATATACAGTTTTGAGGTTTTACAGTCAAATTCCACATCAGATTCGTTGAAATTTAGATGATATGGGAGGAAAATGTCGAGAATTGATCGTTTATTGTCGAGGATCACAACGACTCGATCCTCATTCAATTTGCATCGTAGCCGACCAGCTTCTTTGACTGACTTTTTGGCCTCGTCTTGGACTTGGACCACAATCTCGACGATCCTTCCAGCCACTAGTGTCGCTGTGAATTTCTGGCCAGAAATCGCTGGAGATGGCTCCAAATCTTCCTAAAATCCGAATACAAACTCACAAAAGAGTGACTTACAGCGTCTACACACTTGCTCGAGTGGTCTTCTTTAATCAAACATTCGGCGGGCGATTTCCTGATTCGTTGTTGGCTTATCTCTCCCCAATGTGTATTTTTCCTCAAAGTTTTGTGTGTTTTCACTTCAATTATTAGGTTGTGTTGTCGTTCAATCGAAGAGCACACCACCATGAAGAGAAGTTGTCGATAGAATTCGGATTTGTCCACGTATTTCTTGTAGAAAATACTGTTTACCACAACATCCACCTGAATATTGATATAGGTTAGAAAAGCGCTTATAACTTTTGAAGGAAGGAATCGAACGAGATAAAATTTACAGCAAACCGAGTTTACAGCATTATCTTGCTATGCTTGAAATTTAAAAAGGATTGATCAAGATAACCGGAGCTTACAATCAATTTCCCATCATCTACTACAACATCAAGGAATTTCCTAAAAATCGAAGAAAAAATAAGTCAAACTGATCTCACCTTTCGAGCAGGCTCTCCTTTAAGATCCTTGGTGGCCTCCAGCACCCCAACGCACGTGGGAATATTAATATCATCGGGATTCGTCTCCAATTTCCTCAGCATATCTTCTTCATCCCATTGTCCATCCATCGGCGGCGGAATTTTAGTCGAATGGCAGATATTGACGAATAATTTGGAGGGATGAGGCTCTGATCCGACGTTTCGACACTAAAACAAGAATTCCAAAAAGGTTTTATATTAACTTACCGCTGTTTTGACGACATATCCAGGTTCCGGTGTGATTATCCAATAATCTCTGGCTTCTTCAGCCAATTCTTTCGCTGCGTCTGACGTCTTCATCGTGCAATTCCAGAAAGTTTTCCGAAATTTTGCGAAAAAAATATTTTCACCGACTTATTTTCTGCGTCCCGCAACGAAAATGTTTTGGCATTCCGCAACAAGTCGAAATTCGCAATTTGAAGCTCCGGCGACCGGTCGGTCATTTTCTTACGTTCTACTGGAGTCATGTCGTGTAAAGAAACGAGCAGTCCCAAATCGAAGGCGTCTTCATTGAACCTTCAACCTGTTAAGATCTTCGAGGTTGGCGACTTGTAAGATAACTCGATTTTTTGCAAATTTCTGAGCCAAGATTTACGCAAAAAACCGTTTTTAGAATCTACGGAGATTACAAGGTGACCGAAGTCATGCGAGATAGGATCCCATCAACTCACAACTTCTACAAAGCCAAGGCCAAAAAGCCATTCAAAGATCAAAATGATGTTGAAGTAAGCGGAAAAAGTGCAATTTTCGGATTTAAAAAATTTTTTCGAAGAAAACTAATGTCATTTGAATGACTTTGAAACCATCTTTTCCGCTAAAATTTGAGGAAAAATGGAAGATTTTGAGATTTTTTGTTCTGATGTCTAGTGTAATATAATTCGAATTAGACGGGTTTTTGAAGATTTTCTTCATTTATTTTTTTGTATATGAGATTGATAGAGCATTTGTATCGAGTTTCTACTGCTTTTTGAGCCAAATTCCGACTGCTCAAGTTTTCGTGGTGGGACCCAGAACTTCTTTTGAGCCAGGTTAAAATTCAATTTTACCTTGCCTAAAATGCCTCATTAGGTTCAAAACTACATTATAAATTTTTTTACATATTTTTTTATTTTTACAACGGACATTCTTACTCAAAGTTTAGCTGTTGACCTATTACAATATAATTTCTACAGTATCCCGAGTTGATGTTCAAGACATTCGGCGCTACGACTTTGCCCGAGGTGAACGTGGTCCGCGAATCGCAAATCCATGCGTGGCTGAAGGCGAGCCGCTGTCCGGATGCGTTCTTTCGCATCCTTTGCCCCGCGCCTCTCATCTTCGGCGACGCACAGCGAATGCTGGCCTTCCCCATCTACCATTGCTCGTTGGCGGAGGTCAAGAGGAGAGTGGGCTTCCTGTCACAGAAGACCACCCTCAGATTGGGGTTGGAGATGCTGTCGGCGGTCAAGGAATTGCATGGGTTGGGGATCGTTCATCAGAACCTGAATCCAGGCCATTTCCTGCTCTCACATGCCTTCGAGGTGGACGCCGAACATTTTGGAGTGGTGATCTGTGATCTGGCTGAGGCTAAGTAAGCAATGGATGGATTTGGCGCATGATTTTTTTGATTTTGAAAGGATTGTTATATTAGTCATGGTGAAGATGACAAAAGTCGAAAATTCAATATGTTGTCGTCGATGGATCAGGATGAAATTTAACTTACTTAAATTCCATGCTACTTAGATGATTTGAGCAAAATTTCAGACCGCACTAACCAGAAACAAATGGAATATAGCCGATTAAAGCTAGAAAAGTTCGATTTTTACTGTTTTTGGCTCAATATAACTAATTCTAGTAGGATAAAGTCAAAAATTCTTTTCTATGACCACAAAATCTCTCTTTATAGAGTGTGGATGGTGTTTGAGGAAGAAGTTCCACTCCCGTTTTCGAATCCACAGCCCCCAGTTGACCCACATTTTTGCTCCGTTGACATGATGGATTCCCCTTCAAGCTCTAGAAGAGACGATTTATACTCTTGGTTCTACACAGTGAGTTGTTTTGCAAAGCGTTTTTTACATTTTTTACAAGTGTGACGATTTTTTAGCGAAAAATCAATAGTGACATTTCGTCCAAATTTTAAATTTGTTGTTTGTGGTGCGTGTAGTGGGCGAAATTGGTAAAATACGACATTGCGTGCTCAAGTCGGAACCGTGAGCTTCAAAAAAATCCAAAAAATGTGATTTACATCCAAAAAATCAATAGTGACATTTTGTCAAATTTTGTAATTGCTGTTTAGAGCATGTGTAGTGGGTAGAATGGGTGAAAAATGGAATTGTTTTCTTACATTTGAGACTTGGGTTCAGAAAAAATTAAAAAGTGTAATTGACATTAAAAAAATCAATAGTGACATTTCGTCACATTTTGAATTTGCTGCTTACAGTGTATGTTGTGTGTGGGATGGATAAAATACGGAATTTCTTTACAAAATTCTTAAAATTCGAGCGTGAGTTTGAGAAAAATGAAACTTTCATTCAAAAAATCAATAGTGACATTTCGTCAAATTTCCAAATTGACTCAAAATTGAAATAAAACCAATGCCAAAATTCCGAAAATTGATTCTCAAAGGATTTGTAATCTTTTCAGATGGCCTCCCTCCGCGCCAAACTCCCCTGGGAATGGCTGGAGCCGGACGAGCCGTCGCTGATCCGAATCCGAAAAGTGGACTGGCGCCGTCGCCCGGTCCTGATGGCCTCGAGCTTTTGCTCCGACATTCATCGCCTGATCAGCGACATTTTCGCTTGGATCAACGAGATGGACAGTCGGGGAAAGCCGCGGTATCAACTGTTTGCGCAGAATTTGCATAAAGCACTGTGCATTTTGGAGGGAAAACCCGGCGAAAAGTTTGAGGACTCGCCGATTGGACAAGAGTTTGCCAGACCGGATTGTGTTGACACTCCTTGTAAGGTATGGAATGGCGTTTTGAAGACGGTTTTCAGAGGTTTTGAGGACTTTGAAGGTTTTCGTGGCGGGACCAAACGTTTTGAAAACTGATAAAAATGGGGGTTTCTGCAATTACTTCGTCATTTTAGAGGTGTTATTGCTACGTCTCCAGTCAAAATTCATGAATTTTCTTTGATTTCAGGTTTTCGTGGTGGGACCCAAATTTTCAAAAATTGACAAAAAGTTAATGGATTATATAACTTTAAGCTTCGAGAATCATTTTAGCTCTTTTTCGAGAGATTCCCACTCGGAATCCATTGGTTTTTGCAAATTTCAGGTTTTCGTGGTGGGATCCAAATGTTCGAAAATTTGACAAAAAGTATAGATAATGTAATTTTAAGCTTTGAGGATGATATTACCTCTGTTTTCAGTGATTCCCGCTCGGAATCCATTGGTTTTTGCTATGTTCAGGTTTTCGTGGTGGGACCTAAATTTTCGAAAGTCGACAAAAATATAATGGATAATATAATTTTAAGCTTCGAGAATCATTTTAGCTCTTTTTTTGAGTGATTCCCACTCGGAATCCATTGGTTTTTGCAAATCTCAAGTTTTCGTGGTGGGACCCAAATGTTCGAAAATTTGACAAAAGGTATAGATAACGTAATTTTAAGCTTCGAGAATCATTTTAGCTCTTTTTTTGAGCGATTCCCGCCCAAAATCCATTGGTTTTTGCAAGTTTCAGGTTTTCGTGGTGGGACCTAAATTTTCGAAATTCGACAAAAATATAATGGATAATATAATTTTAAACTTCGAGAACGTAGTGGACGTTTTTGTCCCCACCCCGGTTTTGTCCCCAATACGGTTTTGTCCCCAGGACGTTTTTGTCCCCACTTTTTTCGAGCCTTTTTGTCCCCAGACCGGTTTTGTCCCCAGGACGGTTTTGTCCCCAAGACGTTTTTGTCCCCACTTTTTTATTTTTTTGTCCCCACACCGGTTTTGTCCCCAGGACGTTTTTGTCCCCAAGCTGGATAGTACGATTAAAAATTATGCATTCAGATGTTAATGCTGTTGGTTTGAAGCCCCGCACTTCCCAAAAAATGTGTTTTTAGCACTTGGTACTGTATAGTACAAGGTGGTACTATATAGCACGAGGTAAAAATTAAGCCATAACACGTCAATGCTATGGGGTTGAAGCCCAGTACTTCTCAAAAATGTGTTTTAGCACATGGTACTATATGCACGAATTTGTTTTTGCACAAAATGAACGTCTGATCACTACTGCGTACCAAAACAACGTCATTCACGCGTTAAAGCTTAATTTTTACCTCGTGCTATATAATACCACCTTGAACTATACAGTACCAAGTGCTAAAAACACATTTTTTGAGAAGTGCGGGGCTTCAAACCAACAGCATTAACATCTGAATGCATAATTTTTAATCGTACTATCCAGCTTGGGGACAAAAACGTCCTGGGGACAAAACCGGTGTGGGGACAAAAAAATAAAAAAGGGGGGACAAAAACGTCTTGGGGACAAAACCGTCCTGGGGACAAAACCGGTCTGGGGACAAAAAGGCTCGAAAAAAGTGGGGACAAAAACGTGCTGGGGACAAAACCGTCTTGGGGACAAAACCGGGGTGGGGACAAAACCGGGCCCAATCCTTCGAGAATCATTTTAGCTCTTTTTTTGAGTGATTCCCGCTTGTCCATTGGTTTTTTGCTATTTTCAGGTTTTCGTGGTGGGACCCAAATTTTAGAAAAATGTCAAAAATCTCTCCAAGTCTTTTGACTAGACTAAAATTTACTCAATTTATAGGCTTCGAATCAAGACGAAGAGTACAAAAGCCTGTTCGACGACTACAAATACGACGTGCAATTCATGTTCCGACGGGCGGAAGTTGGACTGCCGCCCGAGGTGAAAGCGAGCCTCGACGAAAAGTACAAGCCTTATGTGTTCTCGGAAGATAATGCGGAGGTGGTGAAGAGCGCTGTGTTGCCGAAACAGCAGCGAAAAGTGAAGGAGAAGGCGGTGAAACAGAAGGAGAAAGAGATCATTGCCAAGGAGAAGCCAAGAGCTCCGACCAATGTGCAGAAACGCTCGGATTCGTCGGAAGTGGTATGCTTTTTGATGTAAAATGGGTAGGAATGAGGTCAAACCTCAAAAAATTTTTCTTTACTTGAAGTTTTTTTGGGATTTCTGGAATTATTTTCATCGACCGGTCGATTTTTTTATTTTGATTTTTGGAAAAAATAATTTTGTGATTTTTTGTAATTTTAGGATTACTGCTTTGGAAATTTAAATTTTTCAAAATTTTATTATCGACCGGTCGATTTTTTATTTTGATTTTTTTAAAATTTTAAGTTTATTTTATCTTTTTTTCGCAATTTTTTGAATATATTTTTTCATGGTTTTATTATCGACCGGTCGATTTTAAAAAAAATTTTTGGGAAAAATAAAAAAATTATTTTGGTGTTTTTTCGCAATTTTTTGATTATTGATATTTTGAATTTTTAATTTTTACAATTTTTCATTATCGACCGGTCGATTTTTAAAAATTCGATTTGTTTTTCTGGACCAAAGTTTTTTTTCAGGAACCAACGAGAGAACGAAAGAAGTATGTGGTGAAACCAGTGATCGATGTGAAGAAGTGGGAAAGAAAGATGGGCAGATCCAGAACCACCGAATGGCTGGTCGGAAATGCGGTTTTGGTGAGGAGAAGAAAGGTAAAACACATCTTTTTCGAAAATTTTGTTTTTTTTTGGGTTACTTTGATTAGAATTTTGCAACATTTTTTCGACTGGTTGATTTCTTTTATTTTCGTTTTTTTTTTTTGAAAATAATTATATTTTTGGAATTTTTGGAATGTTTATTTTTAACTTTTTAAAAAATTTTCGACCGGTCGATTTTTTATTTTTTAATCTTTTGATTTTTTCGACCGGTTGATTTTATAAATTTTTATTTTTAAAAATTTTTCGACCGGTCGATTTTTCATTTTTAAATTTTTTGATTTTTTCGACCGGTCGATTTTTTAACGTTTAATTTTTAAAAAAAATTTTTAACCGGTTGATTTTTAAAATTTTTATTTTTTTTTACTTTTTTTGACCGGTCGATTTTTTAAAGTTAATTTTTTTTTATTTTTTCGACCGGTTGATTTTTCAAATTTTCATTTTTGTGTACTTTTTTGAAAAAAAATCGTAATTCCAGTCCGACGAAGAATCCAAGGAGTCCAAGGAATCGAGGGAATCTAGCAAGGAATCGCATATCAAGCGCAAAAGGAATCATCACGGCAAAAAGAGGCAAAAAAGGGCCAAAAAACCGTCACATAAGGTAAAAATTTTTTTTTTGTTTGAAAAATTTCTGTAATTTTAGATTGCCGACACGCAACATCGCAAGTAAACGCTATCTGGAGGCAAAAATCCATTTTTTATATCGATTGGATGTATTTATTTTGGTATTTGGACAATAAATTATACTGTACATATCAACAATTGTAATATATGTTATTTATATTCGTCGCCATCGTTGTTTTGAGAGGTGTAAAATTAAAAAAATTAAACTTTAAAAAATCGACCGGTCGAAAAAAAATTCCAAAAACCAAAAAATGAAAAATCGACCGGTCGAAAAAAATTCCAAAAACCAAAAAATGAAAAATCGACCGGTCGAAAAAAATTACAAAAACCAAAAAATGAAAAATCGACCGGTCGAAAAAATTCCAGAAACCAAAAAATGAAAAATCGACCGGTCGAAAAAATTCCAAAAATCAAAAATAAAAGATTCTAATCAAAGTAACCCAAAAAAAGCTTGAATTTTTCCATTTGAATTTTTTTGTTATCGACCGGTCGATTTTTTTGATTTTTTTTTCAAAAATCGGCTTTTTATGAATTGAAATGACGATTTCACGGATAACCTTGGGCGAAAAAAAGAAAGAGGTTCCGGACGATGGGGAATTGAGTAAGGAATTTATTTTGACATTTTTTGATTTTCTCAAGGCAAAATAATACGAAAATCCGATAGAAGGAACGATTTGGAAAGGCGGATAGAATGTAAAATACGAATTAGCATAGTATTCATAGTTTTATTTCCAATTTGACCCATTTTCTGGAGATTTGACAGCTTTTTTGCATTGGCGAGCTGCGCCCGAACTTGACTTTTTTTCTGAGTTTTTTCTGGGGTTAAAATACGAACAAACTTGTCGGATCAGCAAAATTAGATTTTTTATTATTTTTTTGTCAAATTTTGATATTGAAGGCTTGGCAGCTCGCGCCCTGTCAAAATTTTTATTCCGCAACTTGCGCCCGCAAAAATGAATAATAAATTTTATAAAAGTTCTTGAAGGAAAGTTTTTGATACTTTTGCTTTTTTTCTCTTCATTTTTGAAGAAAAAACCGGTCCGCAGCTCGCGCCCTATCAAAATTTTTATTCCGCAGCTTGCGCCCACAAAAATGGATAATAAATATTATGAAAGTTCTTGAAGGAAAGTTTTTGATACTTTTGCTTTTTTTATCTTAATTTTCGTTAAAAAAATCGGTCCGCAGCTCGCGCCCTATCAAAATTTTTATTCCGCAGCTTGCGCCCGCAAAAGTGGATAAAAAAAGTTTCGAAGGAAACCTTTTGATACTTTTGTCTTTTCTCACCATTTTGAATGGAAAAATTGATTTTTTAGATACTCAAAAAATTAACTATCATACATATTTTCAGTAATTCCCGTCACAAACCCGTTCAGGACCCATTTACTGGATTTGCCCAGCCAAAGGAAAGCCAAAACCATTCTCGATGACCATTGGTATGACAGTGAATCCGAGGATTTGGGCGAAGAATGGAATTCCGGAGCGGGCGAGGTTTTGGATCAGATTCCGGTTGCTGTCTACTGTGAGGAATGCGATATTTCCGTGAGTTTTGAAGCAAAAAAAATGAAAAATTTTAAATTAAAAAAATTTAAAAGATTAAAAAAATGAAAAATATAAAAAAATAAAAAAAAAAAAATAAAAAAAAAAAAATAAAAAAATTAAATAAAAATTTTTTCGCGATTTTTGCATTGAAGATTCCAGGCTCTATTAGTATTAAACCGTAAAATTTTTGCACAAAAAATCAAATTTTTTCGAGCGGGAGCAAAAAAGTTATGCGGGGAAAATCGCTGCTCATCTGGCCGACTAAATTACTATTTTTTGACTCCGCGATATTGAAAAAAGCTTGGAAAAACTTTAGAATAATTTTTTCTAAGACATATGCGGGATTTTTTAGCTCGCGTTTTGCAGAAACAACCGAGATTTTTTGGCCGAAAGTTGGAGAAAATACGACAATTTTTTGCGAATTTTGAGATAAAAAAATTTGTGCTTATTTCTACTGTAGAGAGTGATCTTTCCACAAAAAATCAATTTTTTCCTCACAAAACTGGCAAAGATACGGCCAAAAAGGGGGTTTTTCTCTGACCGCTCTCCACATTTTGCGTGCTCTCTCGAAAAAAGTCGAATATCTCGGCGGCCGCTGGAAAGAGGGAGCTAAAACTTTCAGCGATTGATTTGTGAATAGTTTATAACGGTTTAGAACACGAATTTTTTATTTTCATTTTTTCAGGTTAAAACTACGGTCAAATTTGAACGCAACAACTTCATCAAACGACTCCTCGTTTTGACGGCAATTCTGGGATTTTTCACCTTCGGATTCACCTGGATTTTATTCCTGATTCTCCTATTTGTCCCCGGCTTCAAAAAAACGTATCATTTCTGCTCGATCTGCAAGAAATATTTCGGAGTTTATAACAATTGAATAAAAAGTTTTGAATTTTTAAAATTTTTTTGTTTTGGATATGAATATTGTTCTCAAATTCTTGTATTTAGATAAATTAGGAAAGAATTAATTTTTAACCAGCATCTTACAGGATTACCAAAGGTTTTTTGGCCTAAAATTGCCGAAAATCTGCGAAAACACAATTTTTGGTGTTATTATAGCAAAAATGGCTATATTTGGCGTCCTCAGACAATTTTATAGCTTTTTCTAGCGTTTTTATTCTCCAAATTGTCTTAATTTTGCAAGATTTTACCAAAAATTAATCTTCACGGGCACGTCTTCTGCGTCCCACCACGAATTATTTTGAGAAATGCGCGTTTGGCATTGTGCATCAAGTCAAAAATAAGATAATTTTTTGACAAAAAACATGAATCTAGAGCTTTTTAAGGGATTCTGAAGATGTTTTAGCCTTATTTCATCTATTTTTTTCGAGTTATTTCGGTTTATATTATCCATGACCATCAAATCTCCCAACTTTTTTCTTCTTCTTGTTTCAGGCCAAAAATGCCTCGTCCGGTGGACATGCCGCATCGCAGTCGCAAGAGCTACGACGACCGCAACTACGACAATCGGCGGGAGAGTAGTTCCGGCTCGAAACGCTATAGCACGCCCGGATCTTATGTGAAGGTCAGCTATCGAGATGCGTACGGACATGGCCGTTCGAGCAATGGGGATTATCGAAAACACAATGGTCGACATCACGACGACTATAAGCGAAGAGATCGGGATCGAGATCGGGAACGGAGGAGCAAGGAAAAAGAGAATAAAAAGCCAAAGGAGGTGAGTGTATTATAAATTATTTGTTCGATGTTTAGATATCAAAAAATGGATGCGTTAGCTGCCTCATTCTCTTACCTTGTCCTATGGCTTGATTTTAAAAGAGAATTTTGTTTAAATTCACCCGAAATGTTAAATTTCGAGCTAAATTTATATGAATTTGCCTAAAGTTACCTAAAATAAGGTGAAATTCATTGAAACTCCTCCTATAACAATGTGAAATCTCTATTATTACCTCTCTTTCAGCTCTTGCCAGTCGAAGAAATGGCTGATTTGGTTGAGAAGAAAATTAAAAAAGAAGATTTTGTGATTTTTGTTAGTGAGACCGGCTCTGGAAAGAGTACGAAAATTCCGCAGATTGTTATCGACCGCGTCTTCAAAGACGATCCCACAGCCAAAGTAGCTGTTTCTCAGCCGAGACGAGTTGCTGCGTTGAACTTGGCGAGGAGAGTTGCTCATGAACGGAACTGCGAAGTTGGAGACGAGGTGGGTATCATGATTTATATGATTTTGTTGATGTTTAGGGTAAAATACGGATCACGGAACTTCGCAATTGTAGAGAATGTGCTTGTGCTTAAATTGAGCTTCTTTTCAAGCCATTTTAAATGGTTTATACCCTCTTTTTGGCGAAAAAATATCAAAAATTTCTCAAGGAAAGTGCTTTTATGGGGTATGGAGTTACAGGTCGAGAGATATATCAAAAAAATCGCAAAATTTTTCTGATTCAAAATATGTAAAAATTAGCTGCCCAATTTTGGTTTGTAAGGGTGAAAAAGCCCTCTGAACTTTTCTCGCAACACCACGCAAATGCCTTTTTGACCAAGTTTTTACCAATTCCAAAGCTGTGTTTTGAGCTAAAGTAAACCTTGGCATCATTGACAAGCCTTAAAATACCAAATTTAATTAATACTACACCTTAATAAATCTCCTCTTTGTTATATTGGATCAACTAATAAAGGTGTAGTATTAATCAAATTCGGTATTTTAAGGCTTGTCAAGGTGCCAGGATTTACCTTACAGCTCAAAAACAATCTTTTGGTTTGGTAAAAACTTGCTCAAAAAGGCGTTTGCATGGTGTTGCGAGAAAAGTTCTGAGGGGGTTTTTCGCCCTTACAAACCAAAATTGAGCAGCTAATTTTTACATATTCTGAATCAGAAAAATTTTGCGATTTTTTTGATATATCTCTCGACTTGTAACTCCATACCCCATAAAAGCAGTTTCCTTGTGAAATTTTTGATATTTTTTGGCCAAAAAAGAGGGTATAAACTATTTAAAATGGCTTGAAAAGAAGCTAAATTTAAGCGCTGGCTTGCGAAGTTCCGTGCAGAGATTGCCACGGTCAAAATTTTGGCTCCGGCTCTTAGCTCCCAGAGCCGGAGCACGAGGCCAATTTTGCAGCTCCGGCT
Source organism: Bursaphelenchus xylophilus (assembly GCA_904066235.2). NCBI lineage: Eukaryota > Metazoa > Nematoda > Chromadorea > Rhabditida > Aphelenchoididae > Bursaphelenchus > Bursaphelenchus xylophilus. The sequence continues at coordinate 1,681,369 of CAJFCV020000005.1, read as the reverse complement.
CTTGGCTCCGTGCAAAATTTAAAAAGGCCTCCGGCTCCGAATCCCGGCTCCTATGCAAAATGTTTTTTAAAAATATTTTTCCAAAAATAAAAGTTATTAGTGCCAGAGATAGCCAACGTTTCTGCAGTCAAGCCGCATCCTCCGCAGTGTTTTTCAAGCAATTTGGTTTAACAAGATCACGAAATTTTTTACTTTTCTGACCGCTGGGAAGCCTGGCTCCGACTTTGGGCTCGGGAGCCGGAGCCAAGAGCCGGCTCCGGAGCCGTGGCAATCTCTGCTCTCGACCTGTAACTCCATACCTCATAGAAGCACTTTCGTTGTCAAATTTTGCTCTGAGTTTGTGATTTTCAGGTGGGATACAAGTTCAGATTTGAGAATGAGACGTCGGAAAAAACGAGGATCACGTACATGACGGATGGAATTTTGCTGCGAGAGATTTTATACGACAAAGAACTCAAAAATTACAAGTGCGTGATCATCGATGAGGTCCATGAACGAAGTGTGGACACGGATATTCTCCTCTTTTTGCTCCAGCGACTACGCAAAAGAAGCAATTTGAAAATAATTTTGATGTCCGCTTATATGGATGTGGAAGGTCTAAAACAGTACTACAATGGAGTGGAGGCGTATTTCATCCCTGGAAGGTCATTCGAAATTGAAGTAGGTAGAAATTTGAGTGATTTTTGGTAATTTTTAGCGAAATTTTGGATAGAATTTTGGAAAATTTTGAGGGTTTTCAGAAATTTTTACCTTATTTTAGGCAGAAATTTGAGAAAAAGTTTGTTTTTGAAAAAATTGAAGAAATCCCTGGCTAGTTTACGGTTTAATATGGTGGCTTATGATTTTATGGTTGATTTTACGGTAGTTTAAGTGGCAGGGGCTTTTGTTTTAGACATAAAATTTATATTTTCACCTTATTTTAGGTAGAATTTTAGATTTTTAAAAAAAAAATTGTTTTTTTTTTGAAATTAAGCTTTTCTCTTGTAACTGGTATTTATTGCTGCTTTATGGCCTGAGCTTTTGTTTTTGGGCAAGAAGTTTGTGTCCGGACATTAGAAAAATTTGATAAAAAAGGTGATTTTTCCTCTAAGTAAGGTAAATAAATCTAGTTTTTAGTCGAAATTGCCAAGTTTCACAAGGAAAGTAGTTATATGGGGTATGGAGTTACAGGTCGAGACATATATCAAAAAATCGCAACACTTTTCTGATTCAGAATATGTAAAAATTAGCTACCCAAGTTTGGTTTTTAAGGGCGAAAAAACCCTCAGAACTTTTCCCGCAACACCACACAAATGCCTTTTTGCCCAAGTTTTTATCAAATCAAATGTTTTGTTTTGAGCTAAAGTAAACCCTGACATCTTGACAAGCCTTAGAATATCAGGTTTGATTAATACTCCACCTTAATTGGTAGTTCCAATGTAAAAAATAATCAAATTTGATACTTTAAGGCTTGTCAAGAGGGTTCACTTTAGCTCAAAACAAAACTTTTGAATTGGTAAAAACTTGGTTAAAAAGGCATTTGCGTGGTGTTGTGAGGAAAGTTCCGAGGGTTTTTCGCCCTTACAAGCCAAAACTGGGCAGCTAATTTTTACATATTCTGAATCAGAAAAATTTTGCGGTTTTTTTTGATATATAACTCGACCTGTAACTCCATACCCCATAGAGGTACTTTCCTTGTGAAACTTGGCAATTACGACTAAAAGCTAGATTTATTTACCTCATTTAGAGGAAAAATCACTTTTTTTATCAAATTTTTCTAATGTCCGGACACAAATTTCTTGCCTAAAACCAAGATTCGACGCTCCTCCGAATGAATAACTTGACCTGTAACTTCATAGCCTATAGAAGAACTTTCCTTGTAAAAAAATTTTTGATAAAAAAGCGGGTTTTCCTCAAAATAAGCCAAATAAATGTGGTTTTTGGTCTTCATTGCCACGTTTCAGACCCACTTTCTTCCCCAACCCGCCGACGACTACCTCGATCTGACGTTGCGGACGGTCTATCAACTGCATCAGTCAGAGCCCACCACTCACGCCTTCCTCGTCTTCCTCACCGGCCAAGAGGAAATTGTCTCCGCGCTGAGAGCGTTGAGAAAAGCCATCCCCGACGCGGACATTATCGCCTTCTACGCCGCCTTGGGACATGATCGCCCGAAGATCTTCGAGGTCTCCAAGGAACGCCGGAAAATTGTGATCGCGACGAATATCGCGGAAACTTCGATCACAATCCCCGATGTCAGAGTGGTGGTGGACTGTGGAAAGGTGAAACAAAAGTGAGTTTGCGCGAAAATACGTTGGTAAGGGAGATTTTGTAGGTTTTAGCGAGGAAAACGTCTGTTTTGCCGTTTTTTCGGGGATTTTTGCAATTTTCAGAGCAAAAATAGCGTTGACGAAGGGGAAAATTGTTGTGAATTGAAAGTGTGAGGCATGTAGGATCTGGAAATCACATTATTATAATGAGGGTTACTGTAATTTTTTCGAAATTTTGAGATTTTCGTTAAGAAGTCGGGATTTTTGGAAATTTTTGATTTTTTTTGTTTAAAAACGGTTGAAATGTGGTTGAATTTGAAAGGAAATAGTATTTCAGGGTACTGTAGCTTCTATTATTAACAGTTTTATTCCGAGGAATACTGTAATTTTTTCAAAATTTTCAGATTTTGGTCAAGAAGTCGGGATTTTTGGATATTTTTATTTTTTTTTGTTGAAAAAGAGTTGAAATGTGGTTGAAATTGAATGGAAATAATAGTTTGGGGTACTGTAGCTTCTGTTATTAACATTTTTGTTCCTGGGGATACTGTAATTTTTCAGGAAATAATTTTTTTGACAAAAAGTTTCGGTTTTTTGGGAAACTTGAATTTTTTGCTGAAGGTGAAAGTAAAACAGGGTAAAAAAGAAGTCAGATTATACTGTAACATGCAAGAATCTGTAATATAACCTTTCCCAGATGGACCACCAAGAATCTGCGGCTGGATCAGCTCGTAATCAACGACGTCTCCAAAGCCCAGGCCATTCAAAGAGCCGGCCGTGCGGGCCGCACCGGCCCCGGCAAGTGCTTCCGCCTCTACACGAAGCAACAATACGACGCATTCTTGGACCAGACCGTCCCCGAAGTGGAGCGCTGCAACCTCAGCCACGTGACGATGATGCTAATCGACATGGGTTTTGCCAAGCTCTCCAAAATCAAACTCTTGAATAACCCGCCGAAGACGGCGTGGGCCGAAGCTCTTTTTGAACTGTATTCCTTGCATCTGATCCAATTGTTCGATGGACTTCACAAAAGAGAACGCCGAGAGTTTTACGACATGAGCGATGACGAAAAAGTGGAGTAAGTAGGGTAAAATAATGTGAAAATTTTGTAAGAGAAGTGAATTGGGGGCTTGAAGGGGATGTAAAATACGCAAACGACGTTTATGAGTGCAGTTTGAGCGATTTCCCGTTGATTTGCGAGGTTTTTGATGTTGGCGAGCTGCGCCCGAGCTTGGCTTTTGTTTCTCTGTGTTTTATGGGATTAAAGAGTGCAATATTGTCGTAGAAGTAGCAGAATGTGATTTTTAATCAAATTTGCACTACTTTTTGATATTGGAGCCTCGGCAGCTCGCGCCCTACAAAATTTTTTAATCCGCAGCCTGCGCCCACAAAAATGGCGAATAGTGGATTAGACTGATTTTGAATGTCATAAACCAAATTCTGCAGACAAACCTACGCCCTAACAAGCGCCGGCAACAAGATTCGACCACTCCCGGTGACCCCACAACTCGGCCATTTCATACTACAATGCGCGAAAGAGGAGATCACACAGACCGGCATTCAGATCGCGTGCTTATGCTCCATCACGGAAGAGATGTTTTTGAGCTTGAGGGAGGACATGGACGAAGCAACGAAAGCACGAATCCAACATGAACGGGACAGCTTACTGAAGAACAACACATCAGACTTGGTGGCCATCATGAAGATCATCAAAATGAACAGGAAAATGGATGAAAAGGAATGGGTGAGTGGGGAATTTGGGCTGGGCTGAATGTGCTTTATCTAGATTTGATTCGATTTTGGATGAAATTTGAGATTTTTGTATTGGCAGCTCGTGCCCTAGGTTAGAGGGAATTTTGTCGTTTGAAGGGAAATTTTGGGCAAAAATGCGGTTAAGGGTTATGTCTGGAGCATCGGAATGTTTTTTAAAGTCGAAATTTTTGATTTTGAAACATTTTTTCCACGCAGCCTGCGCCCTGGCTTTAATCAAAGCTTTTGCGACAGAGTCGGAATTCTCGGATTGTAGCCGTAAATTTATGTTGAACTGTTCATAAAAGGAAAGTATGGCGATCTATTTTGTATGCTCGAATTTTTTTCTATTATCAGCCGCAGGTCGCGTCCTATTTTAATATTTTTTTTTGGATTTTTGAGATTTTTATTAGAAATTTGGATGACTTAATTTGTTTTCAGAAGAAACGCGAAAAAGACAAGCAGTTGAATCCAAAATTCTTCAAAGAAATTACGCAGCTGCGCCGACAGCTTACAGTCCAATGTGAGAGTAAAAAAGTTTGTGATCCCAAGAAGGACAAACTGTTTGGACAAGAGCTGGAGAAACCGTTGAAGTAAGTTTTGTTCAGTGGAATTGATAAAAAAGAAATTTTTAAGTCAGGTCTTGAAAAAAAATAAAATTTTTTTACAAAAAAATACTTCTGTGGGGTATGGAGTTACAGGTCGACATATATATCAAAAAAACATCGCAAATTTTTTCTGATTCAGAATATGTAAAAATTAGCTGCCCAATTTTGGTTTGCAAGGGCGAAAAACCCCTCAGAACTTTTCTTGCAACACCACGCAAATGCCTTTTTGACCAGGGGCCTGTTTCATCAACGAAAAATAAATAAAATAAACGAAAGGGAAAGCGAGAGAACATCCAAAACACGTTTCGAAGCGAGAGAGTCGCGACAGATTAGTAGAGACCATCTATAGAGCGGCGCATTTATCACAGCGATCGGAGTGACTTTTTACGTCCAAAACGGGGGGTTCTCAGCAGTAATCAGTGGATAACTCGGCTCCCGGTGGTCATAGAGTCACCCTTCCAAAAACCAAATAAAGCTATTCCCTAGAGCTACGTGATATCCAAATTTCATATTTATACTTCAAAAAATGAACTCAGTAGACACCTAGTAGATCGTAGTATTCAACTTTTTTGACGTTTTTTTCTGAAAACCATTATTTTTTCAGACAATTTTTAACATAATGGGATAAAATTGGTATCAGTCGATAGCCAAACCTTTACTCTACAAAACTTTTTTAGAGGGGCGGTTTACTTCAAAAAATGAACTCGGTAGACACCTAGTAGATCACAGTATTTAGGCTTTTTTTACGTTTCTTCGGGAAAAACCTTTGTTTTTCACTCAGTCTTTAACATAATGGGATAAAATTAGTACCAGTCGATAGCCCAACGTCTAATCTATAAAAAATTTTTAGAGGGGCGGCTTCTTTTGCCCTGTGGCCTGCGAAACGTTCAATTTCGTGAGACGATGTCTTCTATTTGCGTAAAAAGTCCTTCGATCGTTTCCGAAAAAACCAAAAGAGAGGAAAAGCGCCCTCGAAACGCGATGGTTTTTTGTGTCAAAAACGGTGGTTCATGACAGTAAACATAGACGTTTCGCAGGCCACAGGGCAAAAGAAGCCGCCCCTCTAAAAATTTTTTATAGATTAGACGTTGGGCTATCGACTGGTACTAATTTTATCCCATTATGTTAAAGACTGAGTGAAAAACAAAGGTTTTTCCCGAAAAAACGTAAAAACAGCGTAAATACTGTGATCTACTAGGTGTCTACCGAGTTCATTTTTTGAAGTAAACCACCCCTCTAAAAAAGTTTTATAGATTAGACGTTGGGCTATCGACTGGTACCAATTTTATCCCATTATGTTGAAAACTGACTGAAAAAATAACGTTTTTCAGAAAAAACCGTAAAAAAACTTGAATACCACGATCTACTAGGTGTCTATTGAGTTCATTTTTTGAAGTATAAATATGAAATTTCGATATCCCGTAGCTGTTGGTAATAGCTTTATTTGGATTTTGGAAGGGTGATTCTACGACCACCGAGAGCCGAGTTATCCACTGATTACTGTAGAGAACCCCCCGTTTTGGACGTAAAAAGTCACTCCGATCGCTCTGATAAATGCGCCGCTCTATAGATGGGTCTCTACTAATCCGTCGCGACTCTCTCGCTTCGAAACGTGTTTTGGGTGTTCTCTCGCTTTCTCTTTCGTTTATTTTATTTATTTTTCGTTGATGAAACAGGCCCCAGGTTTTTACCAAATCAAAAGCTTTGTTTTGAGCTAAAGTAAACCCTGGCATCTTGACAATCCTTAAAATATCAAATTTGATTATCAGTCTGTCGGAAAAATAACGGTGCGTCATCGCAACGAGATGTCTCGTCTCGTCGAAAAAAGGGTGCAAATCCCCAACTGCGGCTTGCCGTCGCAAAGCGATGAAATGCGATTCCGGGGCGCGACAATCCGCCGTTATTTTCCCGACGGACTGGAAATACTACACCTTAATCAGTAGTTCTAATGTAAAAAAGGGCGTTTTTACATTGGAACTACTAATTAAGGTGTAGTGTTAATCAAATCTGATGTTTGTAAGGCTTGTCAAGATGCCAGGGTTTACTTTAGCTCAAAAACAAAGCTTTTGAATTGGTAAAAACTTGGTCAAAAAGGCATTTGCGTGGTGTTGCGGGAAAAGTTCTGAGGGGGTTTTCGCCCTTTCAAACCAAAATTAGGCAGCTAATTTTTACATATTCTGAATCAGAAAAATTTTGCGGTTTTTTTGATATATCTCTCGACCTGTAACTCCATACCGCATAGAAGTACTTTCCTTGTAAAAAAAAATAAATAAATTTTTCGAAATTTTAGCAAAGCAATTGTCGAAAGCTTCTTCCTCAACACGTGCATCCAAACCAACGACAAAGAACACACCTACTACTTGCTGCTAGACCCCTCGGTGAAGCTGAAAATCCACCCCAGCTCGATTTTAATGCAGAAATACCCGAAGATGTTCGTCTTCAACGAACTGGTCAAAACCAACGAAAACTACGCGAAATTAATACACCCCATCGACCCCGAGCTCCTACTTGACAAACTGAAAACTCTGGATATCCCCGGATTACTCGAGAGAATCAAAGGAGGCTAGAATTTTATTATTGATATTACACTTGGTGTCTAACATTATTTTTGTTGATTTCTTGTTGAATTTTGAAGAATTCCGGATGTTTATGTGAAAATAAAGAAACGAAATGAAGTAGAGATTGATTTGAAGTACATTTTTGAACATAAATTGGTTGACAACCATGAGATATTTGAAGATATTGTAATTGATGGGTAGTACAATATAAATTGATGTTTTATACTTGTTTTTGAAGGTATTTGTTGAAAGTTTTTGTGGAAATATAGCATAGCGACTGCAGAGAAAAGAGTCTGATGATTTTTAGGCCAAAATTTTGACTTTGAAAGTTTTCGTGGTGGGACTCAGAAGTTTGATACGTGGGTTTTTGAAATGGCTGTAGAATCTAAAATAATGCGTCAATAGGGATGAATTTTTGTTTATGTGTTTCTTGAGAGATAAATTTTGCGTTTTTAGACTCAAATCTTATTAAAAATTTTCGTGGCGAGACCTAACTTAAAAAAATTTTTTTTTGTCATTTATCAAAATTAATCGAAAATATAGTTGGATTTTGATGTAAAAGTGAATGACAAACCCATTTTCAGCGCCTAAAATGCTGCCGGGCCGAATCCAGCCGCCACAAGATGTGGAGAAGATGACCGAAACCAACTGGAGCAACTTTATGCAAATCCCGCAAAACGCGATCAACCGCGACAACGTGCTCACCTACTTTTGCGACCCGAAGAACCCCTTCTACGACAACCAATCCGACAACGAGCAACTCCGCATGCAGCGCCAAAGCATCATGCCAAATGGGATAGTTTTCATCGAAGAAATGCTTCCACAGCTCAAGTGCGTTGCTGTTTTTAAGGAGGCATTTTTGTTTTTGTTTATGCTGTGGGGATAAGACTTCTTTTCGGAGAATTTCAAGCCGCTCGGAGGACTTATCAGGTTTTCGTGCCGGGACCCAAAATTTTGAAAAACCTTGGATTTTAGTGGGAAATGTGGCAAAGTTGTTCTAAATTGATTGTCTAACATGTTATAACGCTAAAAAATTTTTACTATGTTTTTTGGCCAAGTGTAAAATTAAAATTTTTAAAAATTTCAAATATTTTTAGTCGAATGAATGGTATCCAATATGTTGTCCATGAAGGCCAAGCTCCGTTATTTGTGATCCGAAAACAACGCAGAACCAGTGCAGCGCAATGTAAGATATTTTAAGCCAATTTTGGAAACAAAATTTGACAATGTTGCGAAGTGTCACAAAATTTATTGGAAATTTTCCAGTAAGGTCTTGTGGCATTTCGTCCCATGAAAATTGTGGCTTGTGTTGTTTTATGACTGGAGATTCATTTTCAGACCAGCCAATCGCCTTTTACTACGTTTTGAACGGCATTGTCTACCAGGCTCCCTCAATATACCACATCACACAAAGCCGCATCGTGGGCGCCATGGAACCCCTGAAACGAGCCTTCACCGAAACCCTGAGCTATTTGCGCTTCAATGTGAACAAGGGCTACTACTGGGAGTTCAAGGACGGCCAGAAGCGGCCGGGCAGCAAAGAAGGCGGACCTCAGGAGATCCCCCAAAACGAGCCGCCGAATGCCCTGAAAAAGGAGGACGAACCCTGGACCACGAGGGCCACACCGTACCAACACAACCGCACAGAGATGTTGTTGGCGTATTTGAGGGAGGAATTCAGCGGGGAAAAGGTAATTTTGAGATTTTTTGAGGGCTAGGTGGGTAGTACAATATAAATTGGGAAGTTAACTTAAATCTTGGAGAATAATTGGTCTAGTTTTTTGAATTTAGGGCCTTTATGAGCTCGAAAAATGAATATTAGGTATTTCGGAGGTAATTTCTGATTTTGAAAGTTTTCGTGGCGGGACCCAAGATTCAAAAAATTTTGTTCGAATTTGATCCAACAAAAGAAAAAATATGGAAGGAATAGGTTCTGAAAATCGCTAGAAAAATTTTTTATGCCATATTTTTTTATTTGGGACCGACTTTTATATGAATCTTGATAGCTGATGACTAAAAGTTTGAAGTCGAAAAACTTAGTTTTTGTATGCCAAATACGGTGTAAAACTTTATGAAAACTCATAGAAAAGTATACTCTGAAGTTTTTGACAAGATTCGGCAAGATCCGGAAAGGTGTCATTTTATACGATGAAAGTTTTTTTGGATTTTTTTTTGGAATATCCAATTTTTTCAGTAAAATTTCAATTTTTATGTTCTTTCAGCCAAAACCCTCGGGAACTCGACCCAATTCGGCCGCTGCAACCCCCTCAATAGGCGCTGCAACTCCTCAAAATTCGGAAGCCACGTTTTTGGCCCCCACAGCGCCGGGCCAAGCCTCGAGTGCAGCCCATTCCATCCCAAGCGCCCATGCCAATATTGGCCTAGACCTGCCCGGAGTCCTGCCGATGAGCAATTCAGCCGCGGCGCATTTCATTGCGGCCGCAACGTCGAAAAACGACCAAAAAATGGAACAAATGGACACAAGTTGATTTTTTTGGAATTTTTTTGCCATTTCGGAAATTTTTAAGCAGATTAATGGGTTTTCTGGTCTGTAAGTTGATTTAAAACGTATTTGATGTCTTCATTAATACTTTTGGATACCTTTTTTTTAAAACTTAAAAATGAAATTTTAATTTTTTGGGTATGTTTTGACTTTGATGTCTAGTACAATATCCATTGTGAATAATTTGATGTTTTCTTGTTGAAATTGTCAATTAGTGTGTGGTCTCTCATAATTATGAGAAATAATTTATTATGACATAAATTTTATACAAATTAATGTCACTTTTTGTCGGAATGATGACTTAAAATAAGGTCGGAAATAAAAAGCAGATTAAAAAAGTTGTTATAGGCAAAACGCGTTGTTATCGGCGGACGCTCTGCGAAGGCTTGACGAAGACTTGCAATATGTCCTCTTTTTCTAACTTTAGCTATTAAATACTAACGTTAGTTTTCTTTACCCTGAGTTATCGTAACATATAAAAGAACGAAATTTGCGGCAAACAACGAAAATCCGTAACTTTTATTTAGATATTATTGATGTGAGTACATGTAAAATACCTCAAAAAAGGTGATAAGCTATCCTAGGACGCGCTCAATCTTATTATTTCTACTAAATAAGCCTTCTCGATTCCTCCACAAAGCCTTTGGTGCCTTGCATGGGTGTAACCATGCATGGGGAGACTAAGAGAAGGCTTATTAGTAGAAATAATAAGATTGATCGGGTCGTAGGATAGTTTATCACCTATTTTGAGCTATTTTACATGTACTCACATCAATAGTATCTAGATAAAAGTTATGGATCTTCGTTTTTTGCCGCAAAATTTGGTCTTTTTTATGTTACAATAACTCATGGTAAAGAAAACTAACGTTAGTAATAGCTGAAATTAGAATAAGTGGACAAATTGCAAGTCTTTGCTGAGCCTTCGCCGAGCGTCCGCCGGCCATTCAACGGCTTTGCCAGGCCTCGCAGGCACTTTCTACAACCTTTTTTGGGTATCCACCTGCCTTGAACCTCGTGTCGATCGATTTTGTGTTGACGCGAACTGTCGTCGACCCGAAAAGTCGCGACGCACGGCAACCCAGGGAGTCTCCCGCCTCGTTTCGGCACTTCGCCCACCTAGTATCGGTTGAATTCAAACGAAATGTCAAAAATGAATTTTTCGTGCGGGTTTCCGACCAAAAAACATTTTTCTCGGAATTACAGGGTGCGGCAAAAAAATGGAAACTTATTTTTATAGCTATATTTTTCCTAGCAATCAAAATTCCGCAAATATAACGGTCATCATCAATAACATAGAGCATTGGATTCTAACGTTTTGTTGGTTGTGCACCCGCCAAACATTGCACCGCAAAGGGAATGCGCTCCCAACGTGGACCTGCGGCCCGACTTCTGAATTTTCGGCATTTTTTCAGGCGTATGGGCTTGATCTTGCCGGTGAGGGGTTAGGCATTTTAGACCATGCGTGGGGAGACCTTGAGCTGATTTTTAGCTATTCGGCCGACTGGTCGGTCTCTGATGCCGGTCTCACGGGCAATTTTTTTCTGGAAATCGACGGATTTCGCTGTCGATGACCTCGCGGCTGGCAGAAGTGTTGGCGGTGCGTTTTCTTAGACTGAATGGACGCTTAAAATTGTTAACAAGCTCCTTGCATTGTGTGACTACTTTGGACACAACGTCGTTTCAATACCGGGCAAATTAACAATTCGATCAGCTTAAAAAACAGGTCCAAAATCGAGGTCCCTTGGTTTGACATTCAAAAAAAGAATGTTAATAAACCGATATCGACATGAAATCATAAGGTCTAGGACAGAAAACTACGTAGAATTTAATGGTATGAAAATAATTTTGCTTCACTTAAAAATTTTCGCGTCAGGACCCAATGAAAAAAGTTTCCATTTTTTTGCCGCACCCTGTATTTTATTTCTTTCGCCAATTTTGACACTTCGTTTGGACGAAACTCAATAGTGGGCGGGAGACATTTTTGTTATATTTTGGGTTGCCGTGGGACGCCTACTCCATTGCCTCTCAACAACATTCAGCCCGACAACTGGGCTGCTGAATCTTTTTTTCGACTTGAATTTCCATCCAAATTTATTTGATGACTGGAATTATTGATCTTTTTCGTTCATTAAAATCTCCATTTATAACTTCTGAGGCGAGGGTTGTTTCGGCTGGTTGAATTTTGACCACCTCCTGGGACCCATTACCATAGTTGCCGCAGGTCAGAAGCCTCAAAATTGGTTTGAATTTGGTGATTAGAAAGGTCCGATAAGGCTTTATGAAATAGAGAGTGACCAGGGAATTGGAAGCTCCGTAAAGCTCAATGAAATCGATTATTAGTCGGCCCTGCTCGGCTGTTATGTCTTGCCAATAGGTTCGGATGATTCCGTAGGTGACTGGGAGGATTATGAAGAGAAATGGAGTCAGCAGCTGAAAAGATTTGAATGGAGGGAGGGTTTTTCTTGATTTTTACGTTTTTTTGAAAATGTTTGAAATTTTGACCATGCTTTGATACGAAAACTTATTGAAAAAAAAATTGGCAGACTTTCAAATCGTATATTTTAGGATTTTGCAAATCAGTTTTTCAAAAATTTGAATTTACCGCGAAAATCAAAAAATTTTGGCATTCTGTTTCAAGGCCTGTATTTTATGAGTAATATCACTTTCAAGACACCCCATGTCGTATTTTACACTATTTTGGTCTGTTTGCCAGGCCTTACGATCAGGAAATTTTTGAAAATTTGAATTTCCCGCCAAAATAAAAATTTTTTGGCATTCTGTTTCAAGTGCTGTATTTTGTAACTACGAAGGATGCAAAGTCTTCAAAACACGTTTTCATAATTCTTAGGCTGTTTATCAAACCTTTGCGACCTTGAAATACTCGAAAATTTGAATTTCCCGCCAAAATAAAAAATCTTGGCATCCTGTTGCAAGCACTCAAAACGTCCAAAATGATATACAGGAGACCCCTAAGGCATTTTACTGATTTTTTACCGCTTCCATCAAGATCAAAACGCATTTTGCAATAATTTTTTCCTACTCTTTTCAACTTACTTGAACCCCCAGCGCCACCGTCAATTGTCGATGCAATTTGTAAGTCATCACCGAGAAGCTTTCCTTTCTCGATTCCAGCATCTTTAGCAGCACGAAAACAAATCCAATTGAGGTGAATTCGGCGACGAAAAATCCGACGAAAATGAAAATCGCGGCGAAAATTGCGTAGTCGCTTTTATAGTCCGTGTAGAAAATCACGGTACCATTGAAGTTTGGAAATTCCGCATTCGGGGTGGTTTGGAGGTCGCGGATTAGCAAATCGCGGACTTCCTGCAATTTTTTATTTTTTTTTTTTTTTTTGAATTTTGAATCCAACTTACATTCTGATAAGGCTGGATTGGCGCGAAAATAATGATCGAAACGACGGTGAAAAATAACGAAATCGCATACGCATATACCCATGTTTTGGTCGAAAGCAAAAAATCCAACCACCATTGTGAGGTTTGCAGCGCCGCAAACCGATAAGCAAGACAACAACATTGCGTGGACAGACAATACCCGGCCGTGTTTATAACTAGGACCAACTAAAAGAGTATCAAAAAAATAAGTTGATTCATTTGGAAATATATTTACCGACAGCTTGGCGCCATAATCTCCAAAATATTTCAGCCAGCCATTGATGTAGGAGGCACGCAGCGGATACATGGGATTTGGTCGGACCAAAACTCCCAATGTGAAAGAAAAAAGGGCGTCGAAGAGCTGAAAAAAAGTTTGTTGGCAACAACTTGATAAATAGGAATTCTTGAGTTGCAGTGCTCAGATTTCGATGAAACTGGGAAAAAATTTACATTGATTTTTCTCTACAAGATATGTGAGACTCCTAACAAGGGAATGGTCTAAGCTTCCCCCTGCGTTTGGCAAAATGACTAGTACAAAACAGTCATCTTCTACAGCGGGGGACCTGATCCAGTGGCAAAGAACGTACCATTTTGCATCCGGGAAGCATCCAAAATGTGGCAAAATGCTTCCCTCTCCAAGTGAAAAGACTCTGATTTCAAAAGCGTGCCTGCTTTTTTTGTGAGGAAGAAAGGGCCCTTCAAAACAAAGTTTTTTCACTTGGAGGGGGAAGCATTTCGCCACATTTTTGATACTTCCCCGGATGCAAAATGGTACGTTTTTTGCCACTGGATCAGGTCCCCCACTGTAGTTGCGGAATAAGCTTGACCGATGAGAAAAATCAATCGAAAGTTCCACAAAAATTTCCTCTCTCTCTTCCCTCGGAAAAGAAGAGCGGACTTTTCAAGTCGAAAAAGTTTTGGTCAAAGTCGACTAAGATTTTTTGACTGAAAAGCGACAAAAATATGACATTTTTTTTGGCGAAGTTTTCCATGAAAAGTTTCACATCTATTATATTTATACTGTAGAGGGTAATGTTTCCGCAAAAAATCATTATTTCAACGCAAAACTGGCAAAGATATGGCCAAATTTTTTCCTTTTAGCGCTCTTTTCGTTTCGCTTTCTCTCTCAGCCGCAAAGATTGTTGAATATATCGGATGCACCTGTAAAACGCGCGCTAAAACTTTCTAAGATTGATATGTGGCCAATGCCCAAAATGTGGGCAAAATTTTAAAAAAATTCGGAGAGTCCGGCATGGTAAAATCACTTACCGTAAAATTGATGATATATCTGGTATATCCAGCCATAGTCTTGGGTGAATGAAAGATCACCATAAAAATGACGAGTAGCGCCAAAAAAGTGGAAAAAATACTTATAATTAGGAAGAATACGTCCACTATCATCACTTTACATACTTACCGAGTGAAAATAAAAAAAGGTTTTGGCAAAAATTCGCAAAATTTCACCTGTAAATGAAAAGTTACAGCGATGTTTGATCTCAGGTGTTAATGGTCTACAAATACCGAGAGTTTACTTTGAATTTAAATTCACTATTCGCATTATGGATTCCATGCCATTGCGAATAAACTATCGTCAAATTGGTTGATGTCAAAGATCAGTGCGGGGAAAAATGTGACTTTTGTTTTTTTTTTTGAAAAAGTCTCAATACTCCTCACCATTGTTGTGTCTCGAGAGTGAGCGTTGGGTGTTACGCTACATACTGTTACTTTTATCTGATAATAATCTTATATTTATAATCCCTCCTACATCTGGCTCTTCACCAGTCAAGATACAACAACTGGCGCGTGGAGATACAAAAAAAAAAAAAAAAAAAAAAAAAAGAAAATTGCGCTGCTCCGCCAAACGATTCCACAGCATCTAATTCCAAGATTTTTATCCTCAAAGTCCCCTTTCAATCACAATAATAGCCTAATCACAGGCGACAGGCAACAAAGAGTATTAGGTTGATGCATAATTATCCGGCATTTATATTGGCACGTTTTCTGTTACTAGGGAAGTGTACAAACGAACCCTCACCAAATGGCAAGTGTTATACACCATTGGAAAGCCCTTGAAAAATGGTGAAAGGTACCATTTTCATTTTTTGCAGAATGCCTCAGGGCAAAAAATTATAAACGGTTGATTTGTTCCTTGAGTAGTTACAATATCTGCTGTGGGGCAAAATAAATCTTATTTCAAAACGCTAAATGGTAAATATTGCTACTAGGTTGGCCTAAGAATCATTATGAAGTTTGGCGCTTACCAGTAAAACCATTTTACATATGATATTTACTGGTTTTAAACACCCATAACGTGAAAAAACACTTTTAACTTTTTTAATTTTGAAAAACATGTAAGTTTGATGGTTTTAACCGTAATCGACCGTTTTCTAGAAAAAATAAAGCGTTTGTAAAGGTTTAACTCAAATATTATCCTAACTGTAAGAACGCAAAACGTTTTTTCCCAAGCTGGGAATCGAACCTAGCTTGGTTTGGCTTATCAGCCTGCTCCGCAATCACTGCACTATTGAAGCAACCCTCTTCGAGGATTTTTATCCGCTCAAGAGAAAGAAAGATTTTTGTTGCGAAATGACCTAAAAATAATATAATTTACAGTGTGTCGTCGCGGAAAGGCATTCTGCAAAAAATGAAAATGGTGCCTTGCACCATTTTTCAAGGGCTTTCCAATGGTGTATACCACTTGCGATTTGGTGAGGGTTCGTTTGTACACTTCCCTAGTTAGTGAAAATTGGCGTTTTGTTATTTTTTGTAGAACTAATCTTCTCTAGTCAGTTAATAAAAACGCGTGTCGAAAACCATGGTCATATTCGCCATATTATGCTCTACCACTTCGAGAAAGGTTGGAAGGCAGCACAGTCATTCCGCGATCTCAACAAACTTTTCGGTCAGTGTAGGGAGTGGTTTGCCCGCTTCAAATCAAGTGACACCAGCTTGCAAGATAAGCCAAGAAGAGGTCGGCCGTAGGATTTCGACGATCAGGCACTTCTGGCAGCCGTGGGGACGAAAGCTTGACAACACGAATGCAGTCAACGATCGTTCGACGTCTCAAAAAGCTTGGAACGGTATGTAAAGGCTGGATAGGTCCTTCACGAACTCCCCGACAACAACAAAACCGATCTTGGTTAAAAAACGCAGGATAATTATGCATCGGCC
Organism: Bursaphelenchus xylophilus; assembly: GCA_904066235.2. NCBI lineage: Eukaryota > Metazoa > Nematoda > Chromadorea > Rhabditida > Aphelenchoididae > Bursaphelenchus > Bursaphelenchus xylophilus. The sequence continues at coordinate 1,665,142 of CAJFCV020000005.1, read as the reverse complement.
TAATAATATCGATCTGTTTCAACCGAAGCTCTGACGACCAAAGATCGGGCTCAAATGTAGTACTTATTGCGGCTGCGGCTGTGACTGTCCGCAAAAATTAAGGCCCTCTGTCATATCGAAAATCGACGTCGAGAAAATGAATTGTGTCGCGGAAAAATCAAATTGCTTTCTTTTTCTTTTCAACTCAGCGACATTGCGCTCATTATTTTCCCGACAGACCAAACGCCTTCGCACGTACTTCTTTTTATTTCTGTATTTGACTTTGATGATTCCTAAAAAGTTAAAAATTACATAACAATGATATGTTCGTCATCCACTTCCAGTTCTTCCAACGCCGGTAGCACCGCGTTCTCCGTCATCGCTCGAGGGCCGCAAACAATGAAGCCGGTACAGTCATCGGGTGGGAAGCATGCTATATCAATGAGGTCCGTATTGATGTGTCCAATGTGGCCGGCCCAAGGTCTCTCGGCGGCGGGTTGGGACAGAACGTGCGTTAGGCGGAAGCGTTGCGGATGTTGGCGTTGCAGACGCTCTAGATCCGATCTGGAACGTGGAATTCGTAAGGTTGTCCTGCGCTGAAGTATTTGGGGAGCAGAGGGCAGTACTATAAGTCCGTCGGGAAGTGTTTCTCCCTTTCTGTTGCCCGAAAACGTCGGCAAATTTCCAAAAGATCGCAGTAATTTTTTTCACCCCGTTGCCGCAAGTGTCGGTGCCCGCAAACGTTATCAAAATCAAGTGGCGTGCAACGCCAGCCCAATCTGATGGAGCTGTCGCTTTTTGTGAGGAAAAAGGCGCGCAGTTCAAAACGGAGTTTTTTTAGTTGAAGAGGGAGGCATTTTGCCAGATTTTTGATACTTCCCGGATGCAAAATGATACGTTTTTTGCCACTGGATCAAGTCCTTCACTGTACCTCAATAAAATGTCATCTTCTGTTCGGTTTGCGAACAACAAGCGGATTTGCGTCTCATCAAACGGATTCTTCAACGTCTTGTTGATGATCCTCCAGATCGGCGTGATCCCGGTGCCTCCGGCAATGAGATTCATCCGCTTGTAAAGATGGTGCTGGAGAATTTCTTCTGCTTCATTGACCGCATGGCCACTTGTGAAATAGCCATTTCCATGATACATGTGGCGGTAGATGGGGCCGCGGAAGTTCATAATGTCACCTGAAAATTTTTGGGATATTATTTTAGGGATCTGTTCGAAAAAAATGTAAAAAAAATTATTTTTTTGAGTACTACCAGTCTGTCGGGAAAATAATGAGCCCTCATTATTTTCCCGACAGACCGATAAAACTTAAGATTGGGCCTTGGAAGTTGATTTTGTCACCTAGAAAGGCCGAAATTAATACTTTTTTTTTGAAAAAATTATATTATTCTTGACAAAAAAATTGTTAAAATCTGGTCAAAAAAGAGGCTAGGATAACTAAAAATGAATCAGAATTTACTCCAGGCACCTCCTTTATGCCGAATACGGAAAAAATCTATGCAAATTGAGGAAAATTTATATTATCCATGACAAAAAAATGTCTAAATAAGGTCTAAACCCGATGAAAAAAGTTCGGTTTAGCCCCAAAATGAAGTAGAACTCATATACTATCTAATATTTTCAAATACACGCCAAAAAATAACAAAAATCAAAAAAATTTTTATATTATTTATGATGACAAAGACCTAAAATAAGGTCCAAAACCCTCAAAAAATCCAATCAAAACCCCTTTTCTTCTCTAAAATACAAAAAAAACTTTTGAACATACCAAAATACCACAATATTATCCACTTACCAATCCTCAAGTTGTCCAAATATTGCGAAAAAAACCCGCCGCTCGGAAATGCCTCGGATTTCTCGTAAATTTTGACCAAAACATCGATGAACCCGACCAATTCATCGTCCGAGATTGGTGTGTAAAGCCGGCCACAGCATTTGTCGTTGACGCGATTCGAAATTCGGACGTGATGGCCCGGCTCCAGGCCCGAAATATGGCTCGGAGAGGGGAGAGCGAAGCGAAAAATTCGGGTGTTTTTGGAAATTGATGACTTTTGGACTAATTTCAGGGGGATTCGAGTGGTCCGAGTGAGGTCGTGGAATGTCTCGATGAGTTGAGGACGCTGAAAATTAAAATTTTTTTTTTCAAAATTTTTTTAATTTTGAAATTTGAATTTTTTTTCAAAATTTATTTTTTTTTTCATAAAGTGCATGGACATTTTAGACATTTTTTCTCTTTCGCACAGTGCATTTTGAACCTTTTCCCACGCTTGTCGCCAACGCACAGTGCACGTCAAACTGAGGAGTCCGGTGACCGGAATAGACACTTCGCTATGGGTTTTTTACACTTCGTCTTGATTTCCAGAGAAAGAGAGAAAAAAATACACGCAAAAGCGTACTCTCTCGCCCCAAAAATTCCCCATTTCTTCCCCGACAAAATGTTTTTTCGCGTCTTTTTTTGGAAAATTGCCAATCCATTCACCGGAATGTTTTAGCTTATCTCAGTTTGACGTGCAGTGCATTTCTCACTTTTTTGCACTGTGCAAACCCCAAAAAAGATTTTTGCACTGTGCAAATTTTTGAGCTACGGACAGTTTTTCTCTTTTCGCACAGTGCATTTTGGACTTTTTCCCACGCTGAAGCACAGTGCGTTGGCGACAAACGCGGGAAAGAAGTTCGACATGCACTGTGCGAAACAGAGCAAATGTTCATCGCTCACTTTTTTGCACAGTGCAAAAATCTTTTTTTTTTTGAGGTTTGCACGGTGCGAAAAGCAAAAAACGCACAGTGCACAAAAATCTCCGATTTTCGAAAAAAATCTCCGATTTTTTGCACCGTGCATTCACTTTTTTTGGTTTTGCACTGTGCGAAAAAAGAAATATCGCTGCGACGTAAACTTTTCTCGACCGCTCCGCCGCGGTTCCGCTGAAGAATTTGCACAGTGCAAACGATCTTTTTTGAGGCCTGCACGGTGCGAAAAGAAAAAATGCACTGTGCATTGGGGACAAGGGTGGGAAAAAGTTCAAAATGCACTGTGCGAAAGCGAAAAAATGTCCGTCGCTCAAAAATCTGCACAGTGCAAAAATCTTTTTTGGGTTTGCACTGTGCGAAAAGTGACAAATGCACTGTGCGTTGGCGACAAGTGTGGGAAAAGGTTCAAAAGATGCACTGTGCGAGAAGAGAAAAAATGTCCATCGCTCAAAAATTTGCAAAAACGACTTTTTTCGAGGTTTGCACGGTGCGAAAAGAAAAAACGCACTGTGCAAAAAATGCACAGTGCGTTGGGGACAAGCGAGGGAAAAAGTTCAAAACGCATTGTGCGGCGGTTTTCCTCGAAAGAGACCCCCGGAATCGAAAGAGACCCCGGAATCCGGGGTCTCTTTCGATGTTTCCCCGAAATGGCCGAAAAGGTCAAAAATAGGGTAATCGATGGCGTAGATTCCAAAAATCATATTCGTTTTTTTCTGATTCTTGCTTTTTTTCTTAAGTAGTACTAGTCGCGGCAAAAAGTCCTTAGAATTTTCTGCGACTCCGCACTGTGCATGCACCCGAAAAGTGCTTTTGCACAGTGCAATTTTCTTGTTTTTGCCTTATTGTCGCGCGCGATTCCCGCGACAAATCAACATTTCGGGGTGCGATGAGATTTGGGGGCCGCGAAAAATTCTAAGGACTTTTTGCCGCGACTAGTAATGTTAAAAAGTAATTTTTTGAATTTTTTCTAAAAATAGTCGATTTAGGGGTTATCGAGGGTGCTGATTTCGAAATTGGCATTCATTTTCTTTGATAGTTACTTTTTTCCTTAAGTTCGAAATCAGCACCCTCGATAACCCCTAAATCGACTATTTTTAGAAAAAATTCAAAAAATTACTTTTTAACATTACTACTTAAGCAAAAAAGTAAGAATCGGGAAACCGAATATGATTTTTGGAATCTACGCCATCGATTACCCTCGGGGTCTCTTTCGATGGCTTTCCTGTGCGGCGGCGGAAATAAGGTCCATGCACTTTATAAAAGCGCTAATAAATGAAGACAAAGGTTCATATTACGATTTTCAAAAATAATTTTAGCTTGCACTTTGCATAAAAACCCACCTTTTTCCCGATTTTCCCAAAATTTTCGATATTCTCCATGGCCGCCGAAGAACGTGTGGGCTCGCGCTTTTTAACCTCCAAAGAATGTTTGTGCAAAACAATGGGGTCGAGTCGCTAAGCATTATTAAAAATTGGCCACTGGTTTGTAGTTTAGGGTGGCGAAATCAAGAATTTTGTTTGGAAAAAAAAGGACAAATTGATGACAAAATTTGTTGACATAGGGGCTGAAAATGGTCGAGCGTTTGTTGTATGGGATTTTTAGGTCTTTTGGGATACTTTGAGGGGTAAAAAATTATCTTTTTGAGGTGGAATATTCCATTTTTTGAATATTTTAGTAACTTTTGTGAATTTGCGTCAAATCAAAAGTCGTATTTTAGCTCAAAACAGCCTCTAGACACTCTTCCAGTCCTTAATCTTTCCTACATACCATATTCCGCATCAAATCAAACATCTTTCTTACATTTATCGACCAAAATTTATATTACACTAGGTAAATAAAAACCATCTACATCACAAAAATATGGTCCTTGTCGACGCCCAGCTCCTGCAACGCCGGCAACACCGCCTTCTCTCGCATTGCCGGTGGGCCACAGATGACGAACGCGGTGTTTGGATCCACTGGGAACAGGGTTCTTCGGATGGGATCGGCTGTGATATAACCCGTCAGCCCTCCCCACGGCTGGTCGGGGATGGGTTGGCTGAGGATGTGGGTGACACGGAAACGAGAGGGGTGCTTTTCGTGGATCTCGTCCAGTTCATTTCTGGAAAAATAAAAAAAATTTTTTGATCTAATTTTGCAAAAACTAAAAAATTTTCAAAAATTTTCACAAGGAAAGTACTTCTATGGGGTATGGAGTTACAGGTCCGGACAACCAATGTGCGACAACCCGGCGCACGTCAAACTGAGATAAGCTCAAACAGTCCGGTGAATAGGTCAGCAATTTGCCAAGAAAGATGCGAAAAAACGCTTTGTCGGGAAAGAAATGGGGAATTTTTGGGGCGAGAGAGTGCGCTTTTGCATGTCTTTTTTCTCTCTTTCTCTGCAAAATCATGACGAAGTGTAAAAAACCGTGCGCCGGGCGTCAAACTGATGAATCCGGTGACCGGAATAGACTCTTCGCTATCGGTTTTTTACACTTCGTCTTGATTTCGCTGAGAAAGAGAGAAAAAAGACACGCAAAAGCGTACTCTCTCGCCCCAAAAATTCCCCATTTCTTCCCCAACAGAACGTTTTTTCGCGTCTTTTTTTGGCAAATTGCCGATCCATTCACCGGACTGTTTTAGCTTATCTCAGTTTGATCTGCGGCGTTCTTTCAACGACAGACTGATATGTAAAACTTAGGTGTCCAAGTTTGGTTTGTAAAGGCGAAAAACCCCCTCAGAATTTTTCTGACAACACCACGCAAATACCTTTTTGACCAAGTTTTTACCAATTCAAAAGCTTTGTTTTGGGCTAGCAATTGTAAGGCAAACCCTGGCATCATTTGACAAGCCTTAAAATTTGATTAACACTACACCTTAATTATTAGTTCCAATATAAAAAAGGGGCATTTGTGTGGTGTTGCGAGAAAAGTTCTGAGGGTATTTTCGCCTTTACAAACCAAAACTGGGCAGCTAATTTTTACATATTATGAATCAAAAAAAAAATTTGCGATTTTTTGACACATCTCTCGACCTGTAACTTGTGAAAATTTTTTTTCGACTAATTTCGCAAAAACCTTTGGAAATTTTCAAAAAATCTCAAATTTCTCGATGAAAATACGAAAGCGCAAACAAAATTTTTTTTTCTTAAAACCCCTCAAGGCATTATTCCTCCATTCCAAACAAACTTCAACACTTTCCAATCATCCTAACCCTCAAAAATCACTTTTTCCCCATTCCCCCTACAACAATAAACTTACTTCAACAAAATGTCGTCCTGAGTTTGATTGCCGAATAATAGTGCAAATTCCGTCTTGTCATCGGGGTCTTTCAAGCTCTTGTTCATGATTTGGAGGATGGGAGTGATCCCAGTGCCTCCAGCGATCAACGAAATTCGTTTGAAATGAGCATAACGAGTCTTATCGGGAGTGTTAGCGGGAGTATGCCCAGTCGAGAACTGGCCATTTCCATGGTAAATATGTTGAAAAGTTGGGCCTCGGAAGTTGATTTTGTCGCCTGGAAAGGCCGAAATTAACATTTTTCAAAAAAATTATATTATCCATGACAAAAAATTGGCAAAATCAGGTGAAAAAAGACGTTTAGATCCTTCAAAATAACTCAGAATTTATTCTAGACACCTTTTTTACGTCGAATACGGAAAAATTTCGTGCGAATTGAGGAAAAATTATATTATCCATGACAAAAAATGTCTAAATAAGGTCCAAAACCGATGAAAAAAGTCTGGTCTGGCCCCAAAATGAATAGCAGAAGTCATATACTGTCTTATTTTTTCAAACACATGCCATAAATCCAAAATTCAAAAAAAAATTTATATTATCCATGATGACAAATACCTAAAATAAGGTCCAAAACCCTCACTAAATCCACTAAAAATCCCTTTCACCGTCTAAAATACAACAAAACACTGCCTAAAATACCAAAATCCAACAAAACTATCCACTTACCAACACACAGTGAGTCCAAATATTGCGAAAGAGCGCCTCCATTGGGAAATTTCTCCGATTTCTTATAAATTTTCACAACAATATCCACGAAACCGACCAAATCGTCATCCGAGACGGGTGTGTAAGGTCTCACGACAGTTTTTCCATCAATTTCGGCGGAGACCCGAACGTGTTGACAGGCCTCCAGACCCGCGACATGATGAGCGGAAGGGAGGGCGAAGCGAAATTTCCGGACATTATGCGACAATGAGGTCTTTTCGGCCAAGCAGAGAGGGATCTGTAGATGCGGCTCGACGAACGTTACGATTCCTTTGGAGGTTCGCTAAAATATGGGGGATGATTTTACAAGGAAAGTGCTTTTATGGGGGTCCTACTTTTAGATGAAGACATATCTAAAAAATCCGAAAATTGTGTTGTTTAAGAGTATGTACAGTGACGGACCTGATCCAGTGGCGAAAAACGTACAATTTTGCATCCGGGAAGTATCACAAAATGCGGCAAAATACCTCCCTCTCCAAGCGAAAAAACTCAGGTTTCCAAGGCGCGCCCGCTCTTTTTGCGAAGAAAAAAGTACGCACTCCAAAACGACGTTTTTTCACTTGGAGAGGGAAGCATTTTGCCACATTTTTGGATACCTCCCGGAAGCAAAATTGTACGTTCTTTGCCACTGGATCAGATCCCCCACTGTATGGATCTACAGTGAGGGATCTGATCCAATGGCAAAAAACGTCTCATTTTGCATCACGGAAGGGAACCAAAATGACTCCAAACCCTTCCCTTCCGTAAGCTAAAAAACTCCGCTTTGAAAAGCGCGCCCTTTCCTTCAAGGCGGGCTTTTCAAATCGGGGGTTTTAGCTTAGAGGAGGGAAGGGTTCGGAGATATTTTGGTCCCTTCCGGGATGCAAAATGAGACGTTTTTTGCCATTGGATCAGGTCCCTCGTTGTAACAAGGAAAAATCAATCGCAAGTTGACTTAAAACTCTACAGTGACGGCCCTGATCCAGTGCCAAAAAAACGTACCATTTTGCATCCGGGAAGTATCAAAAAATGAAGCAAAATACCTCCCTCTCCAACTAAAAAACTCCGTTTTGAACTGCACGCCCTTCAAAAAGGGTGGGGGCGCTTTTGAAATCGGAGGAGTTTTTTTTCACTTGGAGAGGGAGGTATTTTGCCACATTTTTGGATACTTCCCGGATGTAAAATGGTACGTTTTTTGCCAGGTCCGTCACTGTACATAAACCTCGTTCCGCTTTTTTTTCACAGATTTACAAATTTTACTTTAGACCAAAATTATGTGTCTTGAGTTCGAAAATCGCATAAAACAATATAGAATCCAAGGTTTCATCCTAAAATCGACGAAAATTTCTGCTGTTTCGCCTAAATAAAGGTGTAAAATACAACCTTCTTCATTTTCCAATATTTCAAATCCCTATATCGCCTTACCTTGCTTCCATTCGCTCCCATTTTATATTATCCTTGCTCCAAAACCCTTTCAAGTCCTTTTATATCCTCCAAAAATTCTTCGGAATGAAACTATGACTACTTGAAAGGACCTCTTCCGCCTAAATACCCACAATACACTACAAAATACACCTTTCGTCGTCATTTTTCGCCTCTTTTTTATCTTCGATTAGCTCCAACTTTACGGCCCGTTGACGCAATTTCAACGGGGATTGGCGCTTTTCAACATTCATAATTTTCAACAGTAACGTGCAAGAAATGAATTGAGATAAGAATGTTTCTAGTTGATAGCCAGAGGGCAGAGCTTGAGACGAGTTTGGGGAATGGCCAAAAAAAGGGCGATTTTTGGAAATTTTCGGAGTTTTGAGGATAAAAGCGCCCTTGGAAGGGCGTAAAATAGAACTCAAAGTACAAAACAAACGTCGAACCAAGTTTTAAACGCTTTTTTGAAAGCAATTTACTACAAGATTTATAATTTTTTGGCGAAAAAACCAAAAAAGGCCAAAATTTGGATAAATTTAAAAAATTTAAGAAAAAAATTAAAACTACAGTAAGAAATTGATAGTAAAATAGGACTAATGAAGCTTCAATTTTCTATAAAAGCCATTTTTGCGTTGTAAATTTCCATGCCCTTAGGGAAAATTCAATTTTTCGCCGAAAAACCGGCAAAAATTGCTCCACTCAGAAAAAATGTTGAAAAGCTATGCTACAGTAACCCAAAGCATATAAAATTTGAAACATAAGAAGCTAAGATCTCATAGCTTCTATTCAAACATAAAAATCTCCATAACTCACTCTATAACGACGAGAAACTTTGGTCATCGGTATCTGCCCACTTTTGTAAATAATCGCCTCCGGCTCTCGAATCCAGAAGTAATAAACGCCAGCGCCAACCATCAACGCCACCACAGTTCCCCCAATCTTCCAATAGAACCATTGATCCGGATCCATTATCCCTCTGAAGATGATAATTAGGTAATTATTATATTGTAGTAGACAAAAAGTGGTTTCCGAACGCGCTACGTCACCGGGAGGGTTTATTTGGGGTTGTAAAAAGAAATATAAAGGAGTGGAGAAGTCATATTTGTAGTTTATAGCGGACTGGACAGTTGGATCTAGGAGAAAGTCACAAAATTAAAAAAAATCTGAAATAGTTAATGTCAAGAGAAAGAATGGGTAATATCTTGAACAAAACCGCATGGAATCTCCTGATTTTTACAGTATAAACCATATATTTGGCCACCATAAAATACTGTAAATTTCAAAAAAATTCTTTGACTCGCAGCAAAGTTATAACAATTTTAGTTCAAGGTGTCTAGTCCAATATAAAAATTTTAAGAAAAACCGCTCAAAACATTCATTACAACTGCCAAAAACAAATATAAATTGTAATACACGCCAAAAAACGGCTTGCTAATTGAATTCGACATAAATTCCACGCTCTTTTCCGATAAGAAAACAAGAAACAGCATTTTCTCAGGCCCAAAGAAGAAAAAATGGTCTAAAATACATGAATAATACTATTCCAGGCCGAAAAGTTCCATATGCAAACACAAAAAGTCTTCCGCCCTTCATTGCAAACCAAAAACTGTCAAAAACAAGAAGAATTTATCGGAATTCGCAGGAAATAATATTCCTTTGACACTTCGTAACAAAAATCAATAAATTGACATTTCGTTATCACAAGAAAAAATTGTAAATTTTTCTCAAAATTTTCACGAATTATCTGACATTTCAGCGTATTTTAGCCGGTGCATTCTCGTTGTAAACTTTAATTTGTCGAAATATGAGGATTATATTGTTTTAGGGGTACTAGATCGTATGGTTGTTGGAGAATGCTTCGGTTCGGGTCGTTTCGATTAAATCAACAGTGAGTTTTTCGATTTTTCTTCTTGGTTTAGGTCTGTTATTTCTTTATGGGAGGCCCGAAGACAATAAACACGGTCGGTAATTGCTGTATTAGAAAATAATTGTTGATGTAGGTGATCAGAACGGATTAGCCATTTTTTCGAAAGTTCAGAGGGATTGAAGTCTGATGTCTTAGAATTTTGAAAAAGAGAGTCTCAGCTTTCTTTTTGCATACAAGACGCCAAGAATAATCGAAAATTAAAATTGCTACGACCATTTTTATCTTCACCTAGGTCTTGATCAAGTTTAATGTTCAAAAATTGACTTTTTTCTTATAATATTGGTTGATACTAGTCACATATACGTTCTTCAGGATTGTGGTCCGTTATGTGAACAGTTCCGCAGCCTTTGTCACCTCCAATCCGGGTCTAAATGCCGCCGCGGCTCCTCGATTTCCTCGACGAACCGCTCTTCATCGTCCTTCTCCGGCCGTTCAAGCTGCTTTAAACCATCAACGAGCGTTGATTGAGAAACACAAAGATGCGGTTGAGGTTCTCGACGAATCAAATATCTTTAATTTGACTGATGGGTAAGTAATTTTATATTTTTTCTTTGACTTTTAGGCAAAATTAGTGTTTCAATTTTTTTTCAGCTTGGAATTTTCATCCTCCGTCTCGTTCCCGGCATTGCGAGCGGTGAAAAAGCTGATTTCCAAGAGTCCGGAGAAGATTAACGCACTGTCAGACCAACGACTAGCCGTCCTTGTTTCAGCTGCGGGCCAAAAGTCGGAGCTGAATGTGGAGAAATCGCTTCGTGCGGGATATTTGAAGGAAATTTGGCCCAAAATCTTGGCTGCTGAGAGTGAGTCGATTTATTATGTGTGTATTGGCTTTTAGACTTTGGATTGGAAGCGTTGAATGCGTATTTGGAGACGAGTGTTTTGCTGGATGAGACGTTTTCCTTGACCAGTGTACTTGATATCTTGGCCGAGAAGAATTTGACGGCCAATTCGAAAACCTACGAGAATTTGGTCGCTGGCGCAAATGCTCAAGGAAATATTCAGGCTATTGTGTGAGTTTTTGGTTGGTTTTATGGCCATTTAGCTAGAGCTTTGAGGTCTATGGATCAAAATATTGGTTTAGGCAGAAAAGTTGGACATGGATAATATTTTTGACTTTTTTGCCAAAAATTGACTTTGACATTGTAGAAATTGACTTTTTAATACAATCTTAGCCCCATAGAGTATCTATTTAGTTATGATTTACAGTTGTTTTTTGTCTGGTTTGGGCGTTATGGCCATTATATTGTTTTAGAGAACCAATTTTTGAGGTTGATGTTTCATGATGAATTTTAGACACTAAATTTGTGTCTTGCAAGTTCGATTCGGTTTATTATAATCTGTAGACTCTTTAGTTCTCATTCTTCAACTTGTTTTACATTATCTTAGTATCAAAATAAATTTTTGACCAAAAAAATGATTTTAGGGGACCAGATGAGTGATGGTTAATATTTTGGCTATAAATCTCTCTGAGTTGTCGTTTTTTCTCCAATTTTGGATCTCATGTAAAGTTTATTGATCTTGCAGCGAGATCATCAAAGAAATGAAAGCCAACAACATCCCGCTGAGCCAGACGGCCGTCGAGAAATGGGTTGAGTGCTTGGGGCTGAAGGACGCCAGAAAAGACTTCAAAGCCGTAATTCAAGCCTTCAAATCGTCGTTAGACCCATTCCGTCTTTATGTATCAGCCTCGATTGGACTGGCCCGAGCTGGGAAAGGCGCGGAATGCACGGAGATTCTCGTAGATTTACCTTCGGCCGAAACTCGAGCATCCCCGAAAAATGTGGATTTAGTCATAAAATTGTTCAATTTACTGGTGAAAAACAAGGTCGCAAAAGCAGCAGAGATTGTAAGGAGGATTTTGAAATTGATTTTCCAACTTTTGGTCCAAGTTTTTTGAGATTTTTTGCGAAAATTTTCAATTTTTATCTATTTTTGTCTAACATAAGGTCGGAAATCCTCAAATTCACTCATTTTGAGATCGATTATGATGTTTTTAGGTCCGCCCATACCTGCCAGAAGGCCGATTGGACTTTACGCAGCAAGCCCACCTCAGAGTTGCCCTTATACAGGCGTTGAAAAACAAAGTTCCGGCCGAAAACACGGCTCAGATTATTGAATTGGTCCGGGAAGATAAAGCAGTCCGATATAGTCTGATAAATCACTCTTATCGGTATTTTTTGGAGACATATGAACACGCTTTGGCTCACGGATTAGATGTAAGCTCGATTTTTTTCTTGATTTTTTAAAATTTTTTGGGATTTTTGGCGATTTTTTTGGATTTTTTGATGATTTATGGGGGTTTTACGGGAAATACGGGTATTTTATTGAATTAGAAGTGATTTCAGACCTTTTCAGATATAAATTTCGTAGAATTTGATATAGTTTTACCTAGTGTAATATAGAAATTTTAAAAAAATTTCCCAAAAATCTCGAATTTTCAGGCCGAAAAAATTGTCAAGCAGCTGGTCAAGTGGACCTCAGTTCTCAAAGCAAATGACTTGTCGCAAAATCCACTGGCTGATGTAGTCCAACAAGCGATTTTGGAGAAAGTCCCGGTCAAAGAACTCTACAAAACCTTTATTCATTCCCAAGAAGCACAAGATTTAATGGCCGAAGAGGGCCAAAGAGCCCATATTTTCATACCGTTGGTGAATCAGGTCGTCAAACAGGTGGGAATTTGAAATCGAGATTTTTTGAAATTTTTTGGGCGATTTTTGCTGATTTTTGTGATTTTTAGAAGTTTTTTGGGGTAAATTGAGTTTTTTTTTGATCTGTTATGATGCCACAGACCTTTTAGAGCACTTTTTTGGACATTTGAAATATATTCTTAACAGTTAAAACGGAGTTTTTATCAATTTTTCGCCCAAATTTTGCCTTATTTTTGGCCTCAAAAAATAAAAAAATTTTTTTTTCGTGGAATTGGAGTATTTCGAGTATTTTCGGAACCCTCCCAAATTGTTTTCGATACCACAATTTTTTTTCGGAAAGCCCGTAATCGAATTTGAATTTAATTTTTGATGTTGTTCATGACCTAAAATAAGGTCTTTTTAGCTGCCAGAGTCAAAAATTGCCGATTCAACCTTCAAGGAATTGATTTTCCTCTGCAACTCGACAAGAGGAGGAAGTTTCTCGACGCTGGCGACGGCATTGGCTCAGAAAAGTGAGATTTTTTAGAGATTTTTAAGGAAAAAGTGGGATTTTTGAAGAAAAATGAAAAATTTTGCAGATTTTTTGTGATTCTTTGAACTAAAGTGGGCGGGGAATGGCATGAAAAGGATTTTTACGCGTAATTACGCCAGAATTTTTTTACTTCAGTCTGAATTATGGCCTAAATTTACAGTTTTTCAACCTTTTTCGAGCCCTTTATTCCCCGGAAATCGACCGTAAACGCACTGTGCAGAGGACCGAAAAATTGCCTCAGGCCACTAAAAAATGCATGAAAATTGACGGCTTATGCCCTTTTGTGGCGCTCCGTTAACGCGTTTAATCACCAATTTCCACCCAAATTCTGGGGATAAATTTGAGAAAAAATGGGAAATATCCCCCCTTTCGGATGGGTTTTGGGAATGAATTTGGCCGAATTTTAGATGACATGGGTCTGTAAGAGATGGTAAAGGAGTGGGTTTGCAAGTTTGAGGGGAGTTTGGAGATCTTTTGCCGGGTTTTGTGATAGTTTAGGCTATTTTTTTTTGAAAAAAAAGAAAGATTTTAGGGTTTTTGGCAAATTTTTTTGTTTTAATGTGGTTTGAAGGCTAGTTTATGACGTATCTTGTGATATAGATGATTTGTTTTTAAGAAAAAAGCGATTTTTTGCCGGAAATTTTGCATTTTTATATTGTTTTAGGGGCTTGACCCCGGTTTTTATCGAAAAATCTCGATTTTTGAATGAATTATTTAGCGGAGAGGTGTTGAATAGCATTTTTATTAAAGATAAAGACACGACATGGCTTGTTGATAAAAAATTTTGAACGTTTTTAGACGATTTTTAAAATTTTTAGCCATTTTTGTCATGGGTAATATCAAAAAGAAGAAGTGTTTTTTTGACAAGGAAAGTACCTCAATGGGGCATGGAGTTACAGATCGAGACATTTATCAAAAGATTCGCAAAATTTTTCTGGTTCAGAATATGTAAAAATTAGCTGCACAATTTTGATTTGTAAGGGCGAAAAAATCCTCAAAACGTTTCTCGCAACACCACGAAAATGCCTTTTTGACCAAGTTTTTACCAAGCCAAAAGCTTTGTTTTGAGCTAAAGTAAACCTGGCGTCTGGAGAAACAATATCAAATTTTGTTAATACTACGACTTAATCGACCATGAAATGGCGTAATATTAATAAAATTTGATATTTGTAAGGCTTGTCGAGATACCAGAGTTTACTTTAGCTCAAAACAAAGATTTTGAATTTTTAAAAACTTGGTCAAAAGGTGTTTGCGTGGTGTTGCTAGAACAGTTCTGGAGTTTTTTGCCCCTACAATCCAAAATTGGGCAGCTAAGTTTTACATATTCTGAATCAGAAAGTTTTTGCCATTCTTTTGATATATGTCTAGACCTGTAACTGCATACCCCATTGAAGTACTTTCCTTGTCAAAAAAACTTCTTTTTTTGATATTACCCATGACAAAAATGACTAAAAATTGCAAAAATCGTCTAAAAATCTTCAAAATGTTTTATCAACAAGCCATGTTGTGGCTCTATCTTTCATAAAACTGCTATTCAACACCTCTCTGCTAAATAACTTATTTAAAAATCGAGATTTTTCTATAAAAACCAGACTCAGCCCCTAAAACAATATAAAAATGCAAAATTTCTTTCAAAAAATCGCTTTTCCTTAAAAGCACAGCATCTACATCACATGATACGTCATAAACTAGCTTTCAGACCACATTAAACAAAAGAAAATGTTAAAAACCACACTTTTCTGGTTAAAAATGCCGATTTTGTCATGGGTAATATCAAGAAACTTTTTTTTTGGTATTTTTTGTCACCACTGATTCCCTCACTTTTACTTCCGGCTATAAAACCTCCGTTCGGCGCTGTTTGTTTTCCCCGCTTACCCAAATTGATTCGGCCAAATTTAGGGTTTTTAGAGGCCACGCGGCCAACACTTTTAATGGACCCCCGGAATTACCCGCTATCCCAGAAAATTGAAACGGATTTTTTCGGGTAATTTTCGAGTGTTTTCGGAGTGTTTTTGGCCAGACAATTTTTGGGATTCTTTGAAGGGGAAATTGAGCGTGTATTGGACTAGACAGATCGAAGATTTTTGGTCGCTGGAATTGAGTTTGACGTGGAATTGAGGTTGTATTAGTTTTAAACAGCTGAGAGATATTCTAATCGTATTTTAAAAATGATTTTGATATCGAATATGTCATGATTTTGAATGAAAATGAAATTTTTTATGAAATTTTGGGATTTTTTCGGAATTTTGGTTAAACCAGGGGGAAATATCGCTATAATTGGCTGAATATGGGTTGGAAAACAGAGGAAGGGGAAGAAGGCGTATTTTAAAAATCATTTTGGTTACATCCGATGCTTAGTTTCAGCAGAAAATGAACTTTTTTGGGGGGAATTTGGGGGTTTTTTTGATTTTTTTGGCGAGAATGAAAAAAAATTTTTTTAATAGGGATGTGTATGGTAAGAAACAGCGAGTATATGGTCCTTAGAATAATTTAGAATCGATTTTGATTTCAAATATTTTTTGGAGTCCGGCCGAAAACGGGATTTTTTGAAATTTTCTCTATTTTTTGACATTTTTTTTTATTTTTTTTACTTTAATTTTTTTCCATAGGCGGTAATGTAGAACATACCAATTTTCGAGCCTTTCCAGGTGTCCCATACATCAAATCAGTCCTAAATTCCATCGAAAATAACAGTTTTTTGGTCACCGAAATCGTCGGAGTCATGCTTTCGAATGAACAATTGGACCGACTCAGCGAACTCATGACGACGTAAGTGCCGCGTTTTTTGCCAGTTTTTTTGTTTTTTTTCAGAAAGTTGGAGACAGAAAAGGACGTCAGAATCATGATAAATCGAGTGATAAACCCGATTATGAGGAATTTGAAGTCCAATAAATTTAATGAAGAAGATTTGCCGGCAATCTCCAAAGTCATCGCTAATGGATTTAATGGTAAGCAGTAGAAGAAGGGAAAAGTTTTTTGAGAGGTTTTTATGCAATTTGGATACTGGGGTTGACCCGATATTAGACTAGACAAAAATAGCCAAAGTGATGACAAAAAACGTTGAAAAGTCTTGAATTTTGATCTGATTGTAGTGATTTGGATATTGAAAATCGATTACAAGGCCGTGAAAAGTTGTTGGGCATAAGAAAGAACCTATTTGGCTATCATTTTTTGAACGAAATTGGGATTTTTGGACAAGCAAAGTACTTTTATGGCTTTGCATCCGGGAAGTATCAAAAATGCAGCAAAATACAAAAAAATGTGTCAGGACTTTATGGCGCGACTAGTATCCGGCTGTCGGGAAAATAATGAGCACTTTATCGCATCGAAAGTCGCATCGCCGCCGAGAAAATAAATTTTGTCGCTGAAAAATTTTTCCGATGCGACATTGTGCTCATTATTTTCCCGACAGACCGATAACAAACAAGGAAAAATCAATCGCAAGTTGACTTAAAACTCTACAGTGTCGGACCTGATCCAGTGGCAAAAAAATTTTTGCATCCGGGAAGTACCAGACAATGTGGCAAAATACCTCCTTTTTTCACTTGGAGAGGGAGGCATTTTGCCACATTCTTGATACTTCCCGGATGGAAAATGATACGTTTTTTGCCACTGGATCAGGTCCCTCACTGTAATTTTTTCTTTCTTTCAGCATCCGACAAATCGGCCCAAACGCCGGGCGGCGAAGCCATTGCCGCCATCCTTGCGGCCTCAACGATCGCGGACGCTCGAGTGGAGAAACTGATTAAATTGTTGGTGGATGAACCGAAAGTCACGATCGGAAGCGCGGAGGTGAGTTTTGTATTCAGGTGTAGTAATTTGTTATATTGTACTTGATATCAGATCGAAAATTGGTGATTTTTGATATTTAGAGAGGTTAGAATACGTTGAAATCATTTTGTATGTTGTCTTGAAAGTGTTTTAAATCATACGTTGTATGAGTTTGAGAACTTTTGATACGATTTTGAGTTATATTGTACTTGACATCAGATTGAAAATTGATAGATATGGCGTCTTAATAGATGAAAATTTCGGTGAATTAAATTTCTTGTGGCTTGATAGGCTGTAATTACTCTGATAAGGGCATTTGGAAGTAATAGTTTTGATATCAATTTTTAACGATTATATTATACTAGACGTCTGATATGAAAAGTGAAATTACAGTAAGTTAACATGAAATTCAAGTGGAATCAGACTTGATATAGGCTAAAAACAGGTTGAAATCAATTGGAAAGTGGTTTAGATAAAGTCTTGACACTTTTTTTGAGATTAGATTAGACTTTCCGTCAAACGGGTAGTGTAAGGTAAAATTGGATTTTTTGAAGGTTTTTAGGACAAATTTTGTAAAAATTCTGAGAGTAGTTGGTGAAATATGATTTCCTGAGTGTTTACGGCTGGTTTTACGATGACTGTGATATCAGTTTTTGAGCTATATTACACTTGACATCAGATGTCAAGTATAAGGTAAAATTAGGTTTTTTGTGACTTTTTTGAAGGAAAAGTTATTAAAAATGACTTTTTATAGGATTATCAAGGCATTTATGATATTTATAGCGAAAAATATAACAGTAGAACAGCTGAAAATACCCAAAATTTATGAATTTTCAATTTCAGATCAAACGAATCGAAGCCAAGCTCCTGGAAGTGAATCTGCCTCATCGCGCGGGCCTCATAAAGTACCTGAAGAGGAAGTCCACCACCTACCAGCGTTGGCAAACCACCGAGGACATTGGGGAGCTAGAAAGAGAGGCGGAAAGCCTCGAAAAAGCCGAAGATGTCCCCGCCGGCGTGTTGCTCACCCTTTACGAGGTGATTTTGAAGAAAGCGGTAGCCGAAAAAAACGTCCCGGCCATCATGAACACCCTCCCCAAGTTTTACAAGAAGGAAAAAGACCAATCGGACGTGAAAATTTTCAAAGGCAGAATCGTCGAGGCCCATAACATGGCACTCTTGGAAAACATGAACAATGAAGCCTGGGAAGCGGCGGATTTGCTGTGGAATTTGAAGTAAGTGAGACTACAGGGCATTTGGAGAAATTTGGGGAGATTGGAAGGGTAGAATTTGAAAAAAAGGGGGTTTTTAAAAGGTTTGGACATTATTTTAGGTAACAAATTTTATTTTTTGTTTTTTTTTGAAAAAATCTTTTTAATAGCGGGGTTTTTTGTCGAGAAAATGAGTTTTAAACAGGGTTAGAAGGGATCAAGTGGGAGAATGCGAGGAAAGAAGGTGTTTTAAAAAATTTTGGACCTTATTTTAGGTATGAATTTAAATTTTTTGGGGTTTTGTTTACTCATGTAGCTCTAAAAATATGTGAAAATAAATTTAAAGAAGATTCACAAAGATTGCGAGGCAGAATACCATCAAAAATTCAGTTTTTGTCGTCTTGGACCTTATTTTAGGTAACAATTTAAAATTTTCTTTTGTTTCCACCGCGGAAATCTTGTTAGAATTAGCGAAAAAGGCTTGAAAAAGCGTTATGGAGATATTCAGAGATTTTTGGTTGTAAAATACGATGCATCAATGTAAAAAATTTTTTTCAGCCTTATTTTAGCCAAATTCTGCATTTTTTTTTATTTTTAGGCCTCTAAAGAACGTGGAGACGGTTCTGCTGTACGCTCTAACATTATGCCGACGAGGAATGACGGAGGAAGCCCATGAAGTCTTGAAAAATTTCAAATCGGCCGCCCTGAACTTGCAACCCAGCTATTTTAATAATGTAAGGATGATTCGAAAAAAAATCAAAAAAAAAAAAAAAAAATTCAAAATTTTTTAAAATTTTTTAAGGTAGCCAGCTCGAGTGTCCTAAAAGCGGCCGGAGAGCCGGAAATTGAACAATTTTTGAAGTTACTCTCCAAAGAATTCAACATCAAGTCGACGTGGAAAGCCCGACTGAAAGCCGAAGTAAAAATGAACAAACTCCGAGCGTTGATGGAGCAAAAGAAACTCGACGAAGCTTTCACGGTGTGCATGGAGACCTCCAAAGAATGTGGATACGCATTTGGCGCCTTTGAATTGATGAATGAGGCGTTACAGGTGGGTCCCGCAACGAAAAATTGAAACGGCTTGGCATTGCGATTTTGAGTGAATTTCGGGAGGAATGGGGGTCGAGTAGCCTTGTAATAATAGTGGTTCAGTTTTGGAAATGATATGGACCGAAAAATTTGCATATTTAAAAAAATTTGGTCCCACCGCGAAAGATTCGAAAAAATGATGGCAATGAAGTTAGTGCGTAAATTAGTGGAGACGGGCCTCTGTGATACGACTAGCGATTTTTTTTATCCAAAAATTGAGAATTTTGCGGAAATTTTTTTGTCTCGACACGAAAGATTGAGATAGCTTTGGCATTGTGTTTTATCGCTGTTTTCGGAAATTTTGAGACTAAAAAGGAATTGCTATGCAATTTTTAGGCCGAAAATCAAGTCCTGGTGAAGAAATTGAAGACTTTGATCATCTCCGTGGAGGACATTAACACGTTTATCATAACTTTTGGCGTTTGTTTATTGGAAAGAGGTGACAAACGAGGTGTGGACCTCCTGAAATCAAAGATCGAATACATACCATCGAAGAAACTAACGGAGTTGACACAACGCGAATTCAACTTGAAGAATCCGGAGATTATGCACTTGTTGTTCAACATCTTCAACAAGCCCGAAAATTCGGTGTTGGAATTGGAGGATTTGATGCGCAAAACGGCGGAATTGTATGGTAAGCGCAATACGCCGACTTATAGACGTTTGTATTTCATTTTTCTGATCGCGGGAAATCTTTGTCGGTCTCGCAACGAAATTTGGCATTGTGTTGTAAGCTTCGGAAGAGGCTGGAAAACTGCTGAAAATTGCTCTAATGGGATTGTAGCGGAATATTAGGTCTAAGTTTTTAGATTTTTTTGGTAAAATTGTGCGATTTTTGTGTCCCACCACGAAAATTGGCATTGTGTTGTAAGCTTCGGAAGAGGCTAGAAAACTGCTGAAAATTGCTCTAATGGGATTGTAGCGGAATATTAGGTCTAAGTTTTTAGATTTTTTTTGGTAAAATTGTGCGATTTTTGTGTCCCACCACGAAAATTGGCATTGTGTTAGAGTAGTTGTAAAGGCGTCGGAAGTGGAGAAAAATGAGAAATAATGGTTTTTAACAATGTAGAGGCTTAGTTTTTGAGATTTTTTTGATGAAGATTGATGGTTTTTTGGGTCCCACCACGAAAATTGGCATTGTGTTCGAAATGGCGCAAAAGATTCGGAAATGATTGAATTAAGCGAAAATAAGTTTGAAATGTCTTGTAAACAAAAAATTAAACTCAAAATTTAATTTTTTGAATTGTAAAATACGGATTTTTATTCAGGTCTTTGAAAAATCAAATTTCAGAGCGACAAAACAACTTGGACGGCCTGAAACGACTCTTTGATGATGCGAAATCCTCATCAATCCCACTGAACGCAAAAATCCGGGTACAATTCGAGTCTTCCATCAAAAAAGTAAGCATTTTTTTATAAAATACATCTTGAAATTTTGGTTTTTAAGAGTTTTTTTTTGTAATATTTGCAATTTTCAGCTTGAATCAGCGTCGAAGTCCACAGAAACACACAGAGAATCTGCTGAAGCCAAGTGAAAAAAAAAATTTGAAATTTTTTGTTACCCCCGCCGGATTTTTTGCAGTCTGGCCTCAGAATTTGTTAGGAAATTTTGTTTTTACCCAAATAATAAACGTATATAATCGTTGAGTCGTTTATCACATGAATTTTCACAAGTCTCAGGCATTTTTCAATATTTTTGACATTTTTTTGCATTTTTTGCAAAATTTTTGATTTTTGTTCAATTTAAGTTGATTTAACATGATCTCAAGGGGATTTCTGACACTAAGATGGTACTCAGCGACGAGCTCAGTGCCCCAACCGCAATTAGACGGCGTTTCGCGGATTTTCAAGGCGAATTCCGCCGAAGAAGCGGAGAAATTGTGGAATGAAGTGTAAGTTCGCATCGAAGTTGAGGCTTGATCGGCTTGTTTTTGGTTGAAAATTCTCCTATATTTACCCTAAAAGGGAATAAAATCTCGTTGAGAGATTACGCCGTATTTTAAAAACTTTGTCAGGGCGCGAGCTGCGCTGCAAATATGTGATAAATTTGAATAAAAAATAGTTTTTTACAGTGAGAAGAACTTATCTCTGGTATGGGTAAGGCAATAAAACTTTTTTAATACTGTTTTATCCCATTTTTAAAAAAATGTAGGGCGCGAGCTGCCATTTTGAAAAGCTCGAAAATAGGGTTTTAAAATCATAAGAGACGTTGAAAATTGCTTAAATTGGTGTGAATAGGGCGAAAAACTGCTTTAATTTTTCTTTAACCTCATTTCCTGAGTTAGTCTAGGGCGCAGGCTGCGAGGAAAAAAATTCGAAATACACAAAAAAAAGTGAAAAAGTTGTGAGAACAAATTTTCATGCAGTTACTAGTGTTAATTTATTTTTTTTACGAAAATTTTTGCTTTCTTCTGGGCGCAGGTCGCCGAAAAGTGAAAAAAATTTGATTTCCAGAGAACTGCAAAATCTCCCGCTGAAGGAGCGAATCAAAGTCGCCGTATATTTCATTTCCAAAAATAGTCAAGAATTTGGCCAGAAAATCCTCGACGAAACCGCAAAGGCCTACAATTCGAATTCGCTGCCCGAAATCGCCGAGAAATTGGAGAAAATGGCCAAAAAATCGACGCAAAAACCCTCGAAAGGTTTCTTCCCCTACACAGAAGCGCAATTACTCTCGAGCATACGACGGATCCTGGAGTCCGGCAACGAAAACGCCTTCGATTCGGCGGTTTCTTTCGCCGTTTCCGCCGTCAAATTGCGGTTGGCCAAGGTGGATGGAGTGTGGCTGAAAGAATTGGTGTTTTACAAGCTGAAAAAGTAGGTAGAAAATTCGTTTTTGACCTTTTTGAAGCCTACGTGACTCTATCTTGGGGGTAGAGGCCAAATTTTCGAGATTTGAGGAAATTCAGGTTTTCGTGGTGGGACCCAAAATTCGAAAAATTTTTGAATGGAATAAGGAAATTGTTGATTTTTATAAACTCCAGAGACTTTTTAAAACATTTTTAGCCAAAAAAATGAATGTATAGTTTTCGTGGCGGGACCCACTGAGATTTTTGTATTTTTTGAAAAACCCGATTTTTGTTTTGAAATTACAAGTAAAATGTAAAAAATTCAATAATTAGAAACAAGAACCGTCGTATTTTACCTCAAAGTTTGCTTTTTTTGAGTTTTCAGGTTTTCGTGGTGGGACCCAAAAAAAATCTTTTTTTCAATTTTTCCAAATTTCAGTGATGAAATCTCCTCGGCAATAGACGTATACTCCAAATTCTCCTCTCTCACACCTCACAGAAAGGTCTTCATCGCTCCAGTCTTTGCAATTCTCCAGAAAATCCACGAATTTTCAAATAAAGCGCAAAGAAAATCGAAGGAGTTTGAAGAAGTCTCGAAATTGAAGGCAAAAATGTTGAAGATCATCGAAGAAAACGGCTCGAACCTCCAGAAGACATGCCTAGAAGCGAGTGTGTACTTGGCCAGTGGGGAATCCCTCGAGGCTTTCGATTTATTGAAGAGAAATGAGGTGGAGTTCGGAATTGACACATTGGCGTATTTTACGTTAATTTCGAAGGAAACGCATTGTGTAAGTTGAAAGTTTTTCATCGATTTCAGGTCTTGGTGGCTTGGAGGGTTGTTTTGAGTCATTTCCCGCCAATTTTGGGAACTTTCAGGTTTTCGTGGTGAGACCCAAAATTGAAGAAAATTTTTGAATTGTTGGGCTTAAAAAGGTTTGAGATTGTCTCAGATAGTTTACTAAACCCCTGCGGATTATTTTAAATTACTTCCCGCCAATTTTGGGAACTTTCAGGTTTTCGTGGTGGGACTCAAAATTGAAGAAAATTCATGAATATGGCATAAAAAGATGTAAAATTATCTCAGGTAGTTTTATTAGACCTCTATGATTAATTTTGAAACAACTCCTTCCCAGTTTTGAACAATTTCATGTTTTCGTGGTGGGACCCAAAATCCGATTTTTTCCCTAAATTTTGTAGAAGCTGGTCTAAACTAAATCACAGAATTATAGTTCAACCTTATTTAGACGATTTTCAATTTTTTGCATCTCAAGTTTGCATATTAAATCTGCATTTTTTCAGCCAGAAGTCCTAACCCCAATTGCCGACTTCGGCCGGCGAATATTGCCAGATCATATTCCTGTACAGGTGGAATTTTACAACACATTGATTGGTCATTATGGTAGGTTAAAAAATGAATGGGAAATAAGTCAAAATAATGTGCTTTTGTTGGAAGATAGGGCGCGAGCTGCCATGAAATTTTTGCCATTCTCGATGCACAAAAAATAAATAAATTTAAATTGGTGTTTTTTTACACTGGTTGTCTAGAAACGACCTTAATTTTTGCAAATTTGCTTAAGAAATTTCCCATAGTTAGGGCGCGAGCTGCCAATTTTAAAAATTTGGATTTTATGTTTTATTATTTTTTGTTACTTAAATAGGTCGTCTAGAATAATAGCTTGCTTTAAATACCAAAAAAATTTAAATATTGCCCAATTTTGCTGAAAGCTAGGGCGCGAGCTGCCAAAATTGAGATTGTGGATTTTTTGAAATTTTAAAATTGGAATTGCCCTCATAGCTTACAACCTCTCCGAAAAATCGTTTTTGCGGTTTACTTTAACGATTTTTAGGAAAACGAGGAGATTTCGACCGGTTGAATGAGCTGGGACAAAGATTGTCCAAAGAAATCCCCAGATTCGAATTGCGCCAATTCCGGCACGTATTCTACAGAATACGCCACTACTATCGATGTGCCAACAAGCACGTCCCCGAAGACTTGACCGCCTTCCTGAAACGGCTCGGCGATTACTAGGTTGTAAGATCACTTTATTTGTTATAAACTTGTTATTTTCATCAAATTCAATACGCAAATTTTGCATGTGAGATGTTCCAGCGGGTAAAATACGACTTTTGATTGCATGAAATAGGACAAAATGTAGAGAGTAGTACCGTTTACGGCATATTTTTGTACTTTATTTGACGATTCCGGCACTTTCGGTAGATTAATGCCCCAATTGCCGCGATTATCGCCAACCCAAAGAACAGCATCCCGATGTAGAACTCGCTGGGGTCTGAAAATTTTGTATTTAGGGGTTTGAAGTGAACAATACGATTGCTTCTATTCTTTTTCGGAGAAAATTTGAAAAGTCATTGGTTTTTTCGAAAAAATTGAAATTTCGACGAAAAAATTGCTGAGTTCACAAAAAAATTTTCTGTTTCTTTAGCCCATTACTCTGTAAATTCAATTTACCACAATTTTATCGGAAAAATTTACGTTTTTATCCATAAAAAATCGATTTTCATAAATTTTAACGTTTTTGTCCATAAATCAATCGTTTTGGCGAAAATTGAAAATTTTTTGATTTAGAATAGTACTTGGGGGTCTAAGAGATATGCACATTACAATTTTTTATCAGTTTTTGCAAGGTAGTACAGTAAAATCTACAGTGCAATGTTTTTATAAGATTTGACGTTTTTTGTCCATAAATTTTACGTTTTGGCCTATAACTCGATCGTTTTGAGCAAAATTGAGAAGATTTGGATTCTAAATGGAAGTAGAGAGTCTATTGAGAAATAAAAAATAACATCCGATGACTCTCCGACGTATTTTACCTCAAAACTTACTGTGCAATATCATGTATCGGAGATGGAATCTCTTTTCGTAGGTCAGCCCCGCCAATCGCTGCTCAATGGTCAGCGGACGACAGGGTCGCACCGTGTTCACCACGGACTGAGTTTCGCGAAGATGCAGACTCAAAATATTTGAGCCCTGCGGGTTGGTGCGGGTGTCAATCATAAAGATGGAATTGGGATCCAAATTCGTCGATTCAACGTCAATGTTGAAGCTGCGGAACAGGATGCCCTTGGAAACCAGCTCATTGTCAATCAGCGACATGATTTCGGTTTGATGGCGAACTGAAATTTGATGACTAAACTGATTTTTTGAACGTAAATTACAGGGTGACCCAAAAAAACGATCATCAAATTTGTTTGTGTCCTAACGCGAAAATTTTTAGATTCAGGGAAATAATTATTGCACTATTAAATTCTCCGTGTTTTTCTGTCCTAGTACTTCCCTTTTCATGTCCATATCGATAGATTGACATGTTTTTTTAAATGTCAAAAGAAAGGGACTGCGATTTTCGGACCGTTTCGACAAAAGGAAACTTGTTAATTTGCTAGATGTGGAAAGGACGCTGTGTCGGAAACAATCACACGATACAAGTAGCTTGGCAACAATAGTCAGCGTCCAGAAAGTGAAAGAAAACGCACCGCAAACACTTCTGCGAGACGCGGCATCATTAACAACAAAATCCGCGAATTTCGAGAAAAAATCGCCCGCAAGAACGGTATCAGCGATCGATTCGTCTACCGAATAGCCAAAGATAAGCTCAACTCCGTACTGTAGAAGCTGCAAAAAGGTCAACCCCTCAAGGGCGGCAACAAGCGCGTATAGTGCCAGAGATGCCTGCAACTTAAGGGTCGGGCCGCAGCTCAGAGGTGTGAGCACATTCCTTTCGCGGTTCAATGTTTAGCGGATGCGCGACCACCAGAACGACAGGATCTGGTCCAATGAGGCCCCGAGCACATTAGCTAACGTCAAACCCCGAAAAAATGCGGAACGTAACCCTCTGTGGCGGAATTTGTGCAAGCGGCAAGGAATCGATGCTTTTAGTGGTTCAAGGGGGCAAAATTCTAGCTCTGCGTTAATCTCCATCTCGTCGTGCTTCCGTTGACTTAGAAGAACCTTGGCGATGCAAATTTGGCGTTTCAACTAGACTCAGCGCTGGCTCACAAGGCAAAAGCGACTCAAGACCAGTAATGGGACCGATTTTTCCGATTTGACCCACTCTGCGAAAAGTGCGCCTGCTCGCCGGATCTGAGAACGATGAACTATAATTTTTTTTTCAATTGGAGGGCAGTACCTGTACTACACGTCACAAAAGTTTGGAGTCACTGAGTGATCGCTGCGCTGAGAACGGGAACGATTTCCCCGAAAAAAGCTGCGGCCCCGAGCCCAAAATTTTAAGTTACGTTTGGCGCTCTATATCGCCGCCAAGTGCTGCTGCTTTGAAACTAGCTTAGTACTTGATCACCAGGTTTGTTGTTTATCGTTTGAATTCATAAATTTGTGCTTGTACCGAAAAACAAACTTTTTATTACGAAAAGTCTTGATGATCGTTTTTTTGGGTCACCCTGTATATTGTATTACTAGACGTCAGATCGAGAAATGAATTTTAGTGAAAAATCGATGAGATACAAGTAAAAATCGGTTAAAATAGGCAATAAAATATTTTTTATTTCATTTGACATAAAAAATTTAGGCTGTAGTTACTCCTTTACCGTATTTTAGAAGAAAATCGATGTTTAGGCCAATCTTTGATGACTTAAATCAAAACTTCAATATCTTAGCCGCCCTTACAGCTGGGCACTTGAAAATTTCAGTGAATACGACTCATGATATTCTCAATAAAAGCGCCTAGCATCAAAAAATTTGAATCAAAATTGAAGTCCTAATGTTTTGGCCCCGCCCACTTTTGATAACTAAAATTGCAAAGAATATCTCAAAGCCCATTACAGGTAGAGCTTTAGAATTTTCAGCGGTTAACAACAATCACATAAGAACTAAATGTGCCAAGTTTCAAAAAATTTGCTTAAAAGACGATTTCTGAGTCATTGAAGCAAGCCGTAGTTAGGCCAGGACATAGGATTTTTTCGATGTTGAGTTTTTTACATTATTATGACCCATGGCACCTGTAGAGAAAAAGCGAACCACAGTTTTCCTTAATTCTTCCATTAACTGTACTTTTTATACAATTTTCTGTTTATACAGTAATTCGTCATAACTTTCTACAATGGTGTCCGTTTGTCATAAAAATAAGGCTACTATGGTTTTTGGGCATGACGAGTTCAATAAAACCAAAAAAAAATTCATCCGGTTACGGTAACATATAAAAATACTGTATCGGTCGGTAAAAATCGACCATAAAAAGTTTGTTTCAAAAAACCCACAGCCAATTTTTTCATATTCGTAATCAGCGTAAAATTCTGCTCTAGGACCAATTTTAAAAAGTTCAAAAATAGGACCCCCATTTTCCGTGGTGTAGTGGTTTTTGACCAAAACTGGTAATCTGATCACCCAGGTTCGAATCCGGGTGGGTGCGAATGTAGAAAAAAGACCTAAAATCACTTTTAATGAAAACCTGAGAGTTATTTGAAGCACGCTGAGCAATTTTAGGCATTAAAACTCTCTGAATTTGGGATTAAAACGATTTTTATGTAATTTTAGAGGATTAATGCATCAAAAATAAAACTGCTTCAAACTGGTTGAAATTGATAACACTTATTCTATGGCTAATTGTAAGAAACTTTCCCGTTAACTTTTTTTGGTAGAATGCTATATCATGGATTACTGTAACATTAAACCCGTTTTCGTTTTTGGTATGCCACAGGGCATAGAGACTTCAATGTATCACAATTATGATAGGAATGCTTGAGAACACGTTGTTTATCACACAAATGTGTTTTCTATGTCCGTAGGACTTGAAACACGTCCGTTATAACGCGCAGGTTTCCAATCGATAATGATGTCAAGATGCACAATATATCATGGGAAATTCTTTTTTGAAATATGGAGCGTTGAGATTTCTTGCTTTTTAATAGATCTAATCAAAAAAAGAAAAACATTTACCCAAGAATTTTGAAGAAAACATCTGCTAAGTAGAATAAGTTTTATGTTACAGTAATCCATGATACAGCACTCTACCAGAAAAAGTTAACAGGAAAGTTTCTTACAATTAGCCATAGAATAAGTGTTATCAATTTCAACCAGTTTGAAGCAGTTTTATTTTTGATGCATTAATCCTCTAAAATTACATAAAAATCGTTTTAATCCCAAATTCAGAGAGTTTTAATGCCTAAAATTGCTCAGCGTGCTTCAAATAACTCTGAGGTTTTCATTAAAAGTGATTTTAGGTCTTTTTTCTACATTCGCACCCACCCGGATTCGAACCTGGGTGGTCTGATTACGAGTCCTGGTCAAAAACCACTGCACCACGGAAAATGGGGGTCCTATTTTTGAACTTTTTAAAATTGGTCCTAGAGCAGAATTCTACGCTGATTACGAATATGAAAAAATTGGCTGTGGGTTTTTTGAAACAAACTTTTTATGGTCGATTTTTACCGACCGATACAGTATTTTTATATGTTACCGTAACCGGATGAATTTTTTTTGGTTTTATTGAACTCGTCATGCCCAAAAACCATAGTAGCCTTATTTTTATGACAAACGGACACCATTGTAGAAAGTTATGACGAATTACTGTATAAACAGAAAATTGTATTAAAAGTACAGTTAATGGAAGAATTGAGGAAAACTGTGGTTCGCTTTTTCCCTACTGGTGCTGTGGATCATATTTATGCAAAAAACTCAACTTCGAAAAAATCCTATGTCACGGCTTGCTTCACTGACTCAGAAATCGTCTTTTAAAGAAGAATTAAAATTTTTGTTGGCTCCGCCCACTTTTGATGATTAAAATTGAAAGGTGAATATCTCAGCGGCCCTTACAGCTGAACACTTGAAAATTACAGGAATTATGACACATGATGTTGTCAATAAATGTGCCAAGTTTTAAAAAAATTGCATAAAAATCGAAGTTAAAATTTTTTGGCTCCGCCCACTTTTGATGACTAAAATTGAAAGGCACTTGAAAACTTCAGTGACTTGGATTCATGATATTGTCAATAGATGTGCCATGTTTCAAAACAATTGAATAGAAAGTAATACAGTAATTGCCGATTTACTTACCAATAGTTTGATTAAAGTTGGTCATCCCAAAAATATACCGGCCACTCCCCTCTTCGGCATTCGGCATTTTCTGGATGGCTCGAAGGATTCCGGTCAAAAAGGCGTTCGCCGTCTCGTTTTCGTTGTATTTGTAGTTGTCGAACTGGAAAATACAGAGTTATGGAGAGAAAACGTAAAAATTATGGATAAAAAAGTGAATTTGGGGGAAATATAAAAATTAAAGGTGAAAAAAACATAATTTCTGGTGCGCATTAAGGCGATGTAGTCTTCTAGGGTGCCTCAGGTTTTTTCAAAGCAATTTCGCAAAAAAAACATGATGGTTTGGGGAGTTATGGATGAAAAACGTAAAAATTAGGGATGAAAAGCGTAAATCCGGGAAAAAACGTAATTTATGGATAAAAAAGCTGTAAAAGCAGTGAACAAAAAAACAAAAAATTAGGGATGAAAAACAAAATCCAAAAACTCGTATTTTAGAGTTTAAAATCAAAAATATTTGTGTTGAAAATAATGTAAAACCAATTTTCAAGCCCTCTAGTAGAAATTTAGAGGCAAAAAAATTAAACACATTTCCAAAATGGTCGTATTTTACCTACATCAATATCGAAGTTGGCCGGATCCACCAACGGTTTTAATCGGCCGTTTTTGTCCAAGAAAAACACATGCACATAGCCGAGGTACCACTGACAATCCTCCAGGAGTATGTCCGTCAAAGAGCGGAGAATGTTGACTTGGCTGAAGTCGGCGGTAAACATTGGAACGATGGTTATGATCCAACGGTCACATTCTTTTACTAAAATGCGAAAAATTCAAAGGATTAAGTGGATGGGTTTTGATGAAACTTGGCAAAAATCTATATTAGAAAATTACTGGGACATGTGCGAGATTTTTAGCTTGCGCTTTGCAGACTTTTTTGAGATTTTTTGGATTTTTTTGTTCGATTTTTTTTTTTGAATTTCAGGATAAAAATTTGGTGTTCAATTTGATGTGTAGAATAAAGAACTTCCACAAAAAAAAAACAATTTTTAAAATGAATTCGCAAAGATACGGCCCGAAAAAGATTTTTTCTCTGACCGTCTCTCCAATTTTCATAATCCCTCAAAATTTTCATGAATGATTTTTAAGGCTTTTTAACAAATTTTGAAGTTGCTTTTTTAAAGTTTTTATTCATTTTTTTGTGATATTAAGCTTAAATTTAGCCTTTTTGTTGACATTTCTCCGCGATTTAGTGTTTTGCGTAAGCTAGAACAAGCTGAAATTGATCCGTTTCACACTCAAAAACAAAACACAGAAATAAGTAGTGACATTTTAAAAGTCACAAATAGTCATAATAAAATACGAAACACAACTTATTTTGTGAAATGTATAAAATGAAAAAATAATGAAAATAAGGCAGAAGAGCCAAAAAAATTTTTTTATTCCCAAAAAATCACTTACATTCGCAACTTGGCACACTTTTCTGGCCAAAAGCAAGATTGGCCAGGAAAATAATAAAAAATGATCGGAACATGTTCCAAAAATCTCTTTTTTATCGATTACTCATAAACGCGAAAACAATTTAAAAATCTCGTGCGGTTCGCTTTGGGTGTGAAGATTTGCATATGAATGCAGTTTCCGTCAATTGTTTCCCAATTTTTGGGGGGAAATTGGAGGGGAAAGCGAGAGAGAGATCTCTAAAAAGTTTTGGGAGGAGGAGAATTTATTTTTAAATTATGAAAAATAATAAAAAAACAAAAAGGAAAAAATATAAAAATTCTCAAAAAAATTGTCATCTTTTTGCCATATTTTTCCAAAAAATCTCGGTTATTAGCGCGCGAGCTAGAAGCCTCGAATATATATCTTACGTGGGAAGTGCCCCAAGTGCGACCCTCAGATTTAAATGAAACTTGGCACAAATTTCGAATATTTTTTCTAAAATATATTCGAGAATTCTAGCTGGCGCTTTGCAGAAATGACCGTGATTTTTAGATCGAAAGCCGGCGAAAATTTGACACTTTTTGCCGAGGTCGAAGGTTTCATGGGCCTTGTGTCCACAAAAAATTTAATTTTTCTGCACGAGACTTTCAAATTTGTAGTCAAAATGTGTTTTTCACTCTAACCGCTCTCCACCTTCATCGTATTCTTTCGGCGGCAATGATTGTTGATTATCCCGGCGGCGCTTGTAAAGCGCGCGCCAAAACAATGATCACCGGGAAATGATCATTGTACTTCGTCGGTGTACCATCTGCTACAGTGCAAGAAATAATGCCGTGATGGAAATAACAAAGAGATGCGTGAGATTGTTCATCCAACTGCTGCAGAATCATCCCCCATGTTGTCACCGGAAGGTTGATCCCAGTGCGTTTCCAGATGTCGCGGTTACATCATTTCGACCTTTCCAGAAGCCCGGAAATTGCGCAATATACTTCACTTCCACCCAATTTCCACCAGTAAGCTGCTAAGGAGTGTATAATTGCTTTTAGGAAACAAGTATTGTTTTCGCTTCTTTGGGTACTCACCACGGAGGTGTTCATGACATTGCGAGCATGTTGATCGGGGTGAATACCCGGATTGACTGGTCTTGTTCGGCGATCCTCATCAACTCAAATCACGGTTCGCAGATATAAACTTCGTTAATGAGGATCTCATCCATTCGACAGCGTTTGGCCCTGATGTTCAAACGATGCTAATTCGATGCGGAGTTCACCACATCGTCCTCGACGAAATCATCGGGGAGGACCAGCTCTCTATAACATGTTTCAAGAGTTCTAGTAAGTAATGATTATAAATTTATCTGATTCTTATGTGAAATATATTTAATTTAAAATTTTCAGCCCCTTCAATTTCGACATGACTGTTGCCCCACCAGATCGTCTGGTCCACCTCGACTTTAAAGAGAAAATGAGCGCCGAAGAAGGCTTGGACCCACTTCTTCAATTGGTGGAGCTTCGTCGTCCAATTTTGCAGGATTCGGTGAATCCTCTTCCTTTGCTTTTTTCGTTTATTCGATTGTTACTTTACAACATAAATGATTGAAAACAGCGAAAATTAAAATTTAAATGGCTTCTGCGCAAGGCTGGACCAATTTCGGCGAATTTAGTCCACCCTTTGGATGAAATTCGCTGAATCTAGTCCGCGGAGGCACTCTGGACTAAATTCGCCTGTTTCAGTCCGCACTTTAGGCTTTTTTAAAATCCGAGAAAATCTAAAAAAAATGTCCACGAATCGAAAAGGAATGGACTAATTTTTGCAAACTTAGTCCGAGCGGCGGACTAGTCAATGGTAAATCGACATTGCACTCAAGCGGAAGTGTCTCAATAAACCGCTTTGAGTCTGTTTGTTTTGAAAAAAAAATTTAATTAAATGAAGTAAAGCCTAGACAGTCGGTCAATTTCAAACGAGATATGGGATGTTTTCGGATGCGCCTCTTTCCGAGCTTTTATTTACCATCCGTCACGACGGAATGTGACATTTTTTGAGATTTCTGTATTTATTTTTTGGCTTGCCACGCGTGACTGTTAGCTCCCAGAGGCGGGGCCGGGGCCAAATTTGCGGTTCCCGTGCAAAATTTAACAAAGTCTCGCGCGAAAATTTTGGTTTGAGAATATCACTCGGACTTTGGGCTCGGGAGCCGGAGCCAAGAGCCGGCACCGAAGCCGTGATAATCTCTGGTTGTAACCAGCTTGTTTTTTCCAACCAACGCGAATTTCATCCGTTTGATCTTGTAGACGTCAACATAGTTTTGATACTTAATTTGGGGGACATACTGACTGGAAAAAGCTCATAAACTAGGTCAAGTTTTTCTGTGAAACGTCCATAAAAATGGAACAATACTCAAAAAACAACAACAAAATTTACTGCTTGATGACACAAAAAACATTCAATTTTTCTCATTTTTATTTTTATTTTTTTTAACTTATTAATTAACGAGATTTTCCAAGAACCATAAACCACAATTTGTTGGGTAGACGGCATTCCTCCTTACCGTAGGAAGCTTCTTATCTGCTCAGCAAATTTAGCTTGACTGTGAAGATGCAATCTTTTTCATGTACTTTTAAAGTGCAATTAGACAAACTACCGTTGCCGCGCCGAAAAAAACAGACCTTGAAAGACGGGAAATTGTTTATAACGCTGGATTATCGGCCAAATTTTCGCAATTTTAATCTTTTTCCGACATCTTCTTTTTAGATTTAATCTTTGACCTCGATTTTTTTTGTTTTTTTGTTCCATCCTCTTTATTATGCATTCCATTCGCACGTTTCTCAGCTTAAAAATTTTTCTTCATCATCGCGTTCTATGAATACTAAAAGTGGGAAATCTCAAATGTCACCTGCTTCAGATTTCAAAAATTTTTTTGACAGGCCACGCGCTAGGTTGCAAAAAAGAATCAAAAATAAAACTTGTAAGGGTTGGTTATTTTTTTAATTTCACTTTATTTTTTAAAAATTTGTTTATTAATTTCTGCAATAAATTTTTTTCTGAGCTAATTTGAAAAAAGTAATAAATAAAAAAAGAAAATAAAAAAATAGAAATAATTTTATGAATATTGAAATGGGAGATCTCCGGTGCCAAATTTTTTATATGAAATTTTTTTTGTCAAGCTGCATCCTTGGCAACTCGCAAAAAATGAAATATGATGCTTTTTTCAACCAAAAAATTTATTGCGAGCTGCGCCCTAGCTTGCGAAAAAACAATTAAATATTATTTTTGTTATTTTTTATTTAAAATTTGATCACTTGATCTTACAAGGAAAGTACTTCTATGGGGTGTGGAGTTACAGGTCGAGATATATATCAAAAAATTCGCAAAAATTTTCTGATTCAGAATATATGAAAATTAGCTGCCTAATTTTGGTCTGATGACATGTTTTTGTCCTCAGAAGTTTTCTCGCGACACCATGCAAGTGTCTTTTTGGCCGTGTTTTTACCAATAAAAAAAATTTGTTTTGTGCTAAAATAAATTCTGAGGCCTTGACAAGCCTTAAAATATCAAATTGGATTACAACTACACCTTAAAAGTAGTTCCAATGTAAAAAAAGGGTTCAAGTGTGGCAAAAAGATTCGAACCCGTTACCCACGGATTTCCAATCTAGCGCTCTAACCACTCGGCCACACCGCTCTCTTCCGAAGGAAGAGGCCGAGCGCGCTTTTGTTGCCGGAGATTTTTTTCCTCGAGAAATACATTTATTGATAAAACTCGTTGATAGACCAAAATTAGGCAGCTAATTTTTATATATTCTGAATTAGAAAATTTTTGCGAATTTTTTGATATATATCTCGACCTGCAACTCCACACCCCATAGAAGTACTTTCCTTGTTAATTTTTTAAAATTTTTTTGATGTTTTTGAATTTTTTTCAAGCTGCGCCCTAGCCATATAGAATAAAATTAGCGATTTTTTGTATTTTTTGAAGTTATTTTATAAATATTCATACCTTTTTTAACCGTGTTTTTTTAAAAAAAAAATAATTCTTTGGCAACGCTGAATTAATTTTAATTTTTTAATATTTATTTACTACTCTTATTTTTGTCTACTCCCATTTTCCTTTTTTTTATTTTCATAACAGAATTTGCCTTGGAGTTGTTTTGCACTCATACAGAGAATAGTAAATTGAATGAGTAATTGTTTGTTACCCAATTACTATTCGTCTGCAGCAAAAACTCCTCACTTCCTGCAAAAGGTAGAGAGGAAATGGCATAATCGAGTCTGTATACTTGGTCCTATATTTTATTATTGTGGACTCTCGAGGTAATGGCCATGGAAAAATTTCTTTTGAAAATTCGCGAACGTTATGCTCATTATTTTCCCTTGGTATATTACAGACAAATTATGTTTTTGACTCGTACTATAAAGTCCAAATTGTCGCTTGACAAGGGAAGTGATACTAGGCGGGCCAAAAAGTCTTGACATGTCTGCACAGTGCGCCGTCGTGCATGAAATTTGTCGCGCGGCGACAAGAAAAATTTACGGTGCAATGCGACACCGCACAGTGCAAAAAGATTGTTTTGAAAAAGGGTAAACAACGCACAGTGCGTTCTTCATTCGCACCCCGCCAAATTTTTGTCGCACGACACCTCGTTGCATCGCCGAATTCATGCACCCGCACGGTGCGAAAACATGTCAAGACTTTTTGGCCCGCCTAGTACAAGTGCGATGCTCAAATTTTGAAGAAATTTGGCAAAAAATTAGAGTAATATTTTCTACGACGTATGCGAGAATCTTAGCTTGCGTCTTGCAAAAACGATCAATAGTTTTAGATCGAAAGTTGGCAAGAAATGAAAGTTTTTTTGCAAATTTTGGCACGGAAAGATGGCTGAGTCTATTTCGACCATAGAGGGTGATATTTCCACAAAAAAAATCAATTTTTCCACGAAAAACCGGCAAAGATACAGCCAAAAAGTGTTTTTTCTCTGACCGCTCTTCGCATGCCGCATACTCTTTCGTTGGCAAAAATTGTTGAATATCTCGGCTCTCCCTGCAAAGCGCGGGCTAAAACTTTCAGGAATTGAAACTTGGCCTATGGCTGAAATATGGGTAAAATAAAAAATAAATATTTTGCGATTCTTATTAGGTTGTTCAGAAAGTTCGGTCGTTTTTTCCATTGCTTTGTTTTACAAAGATTTTTTATTGTTTCCCAATTTTATTTTACAGCTTTTTCTCCTCTACAAAACTGTGTTTTTAGTTTTCTATGAAAAAGTAATTTTTTATTATTTTTCGGGCTCAAAGGTGAACCCTCCAGGTTCACTTTGAAAAACAACCTAATATTTTTCAATGCAATCATTAATTTCATCTCTAATTACAATATTCAGAATGCTTCTTTTCAAGTAAAATTCATTGTCTTAACTATATTTACACTCCGTAATCCCTTTGCTCTTTAATTTTTTTGGACTCATTGATATTCCACATCGGATTATCAAAAATTAAAAATCCCGTTCTCAGAACTTGCCCAACTCTCAGGCTCTTAAAAAAATAAAAAATGTAGTTTTCATCCTACATTTTTTACCTTCTTTCGGAAAGTTTTCACACACGTTTTTTTCGTTTTAAGAAGATGAAAAATTACTTTTTAAAAAATCTTGGAAGAAAACATATTTTTTTTATATGAGGAGTGCTGCAAGTGCAACGTTCAGATTCTCTTTAAATTTCGCATACATATTTGGTATAGATCAAATATCAATTTCTGTAAGTTTTAGCTCACGCTTTGCAGGGAGAGCCGAGATATTCAACGATCTTTAGGGCCGAGAGAGTACGCGAAATGTGGAGAGTGGTCAGAGAAAAGACACTTTTTGGTGGTATCTTTGCCAGTTTTTCGTGGAAAAAATTGATTTTTTTTGTGGAGATATCACCCTCTATGGTTGAAATAGACTCAACCATCTTTCTGTGCCAAAATTTGTAAAAATTTTTCATTTCTTGCTGTCACGACTTGGCGTGCGAATTTGCATATTCCCACGGAATGACCGACGAATTGGTATAAAAGGAAGAGAAATCGCCCAATCAAGAAGTATTATTTTGTTTCCGTCTTTTCCCGGTTGTATGTTGTTTGGAGCAATAAACCGTCGTATTTATACTGTTGTCTATTATTGATTTGTCTATGGTCAACTCTTGTGTTCGTGGAGTCAATTATTGTGAGTTCATTAGTGAAGTTGTTTCCTGAGTTTAGTTAGTCGCTTGCCTAAGTTTGTGTAGTCGTTTGTTTGTATAGTATTGTTCGAGCTTGGAATCAGAAATAGCAACTAGAACAGGGACCCTTTATACATGTGCTCTCACTGAACTCGTGAAATTGCCAACTTTCGACCTAAAAATATTGATCGTTTTTGCAAGACGCAAGCTAAGATTCTCGCATACGTCTTCGAAGATATTACTCTAATTTTTTGCCAAATTTCTTCAAAATTTGAGCGTCACACTTGTATCACTTTCCTTGTCCAACGACAATTTGGAATTTATAGTACGAGTCAAAAACATAATTGTCTGTAATATACCATATAATTTTCTCAAAAACATGACTTTTGAAGTCATAATTGTGGGGATGGCAGATGTTATGGGAGTGTTGGTGAGGAAGTGGACATAATAAGCGTGTAATAAACATTATGAAAGGCCTCGAAAAATCAAAAAGAAAATGAAAAAGTGTTTTTTTTTTTGCTATTTACAACAACATGTAGACTGACGTTTATATCTTCGTAAAGTGCATGGACATTTGCTCTTTTTCGCACAGTGCATTTTGAATTTTTTCCCACGCTTCTCGCCAACGCACAGGGCATTTTTCACAAGCATTTTTTCTAAGCTTGTCCCAAGTTTCATCCAACATTGAGCGTCGCACTTGGAGTACTACCCGAGACAAGAAGTCCTAACAAATTGGCACAGCAAATCATCGTTCTGAAAAACGGGTGTAGCGCGCGTTGTTTTGGCTAACACTCTAAAATGCACTGACATGGGAAGTACTCCAAGTGCGACGCTCAGATTTTCTTTAAATTTTGCACACACGTCGGGTATGGACTAAATATCAATTCCTGAAAGTTTTAGCTCCCGCTTTGCGGGCGCCGCCGAGATATCGAACGGTTTTTGCCGCCGAGAGAGCAGGCTAAACTCGGAGAGCGGTCAGAGAGAAAAACGTTTTTTGACCATAACTTTGGCAGTTACGCACGGAAAATTTTGATTTTTTGTAGAAACATTATCCTTTACGGTACAAATATGAATGAAACTTTTCGTGCCGAAACTCGGAAAAAAGTCCAAAATTTTGGCCGACTTTCGATCTAAAAATCTCGGTTGTTTCTGCAAAGCGCGAGCTAGGATTCCTGCATTTGTCTTAGAAAAAATTATTCTAAATTTGTGCCAAGTGTCATCAAAATCTGAGCGTCGCACTTGGAGTACTTCCCCTGTGGGCAAAAAAGTATTGTGTTGTCCAGAAGGTTCGTTCTTTTCTTTATGCTTTGTTTTACAAGGACTGTTTCATATTCGATACAGATATTTCTCCTCTACAAAATGTGTTTTGAGTTGTTTTTGAAAATTTTAATTTTTTTTATTAGTTTTTGGGCTCAAAAAGTTTCCGAGTTCCTCTTCGACGTCGATTTTTTCAGCTCGGATTTGGGTTGATGGGGAGCGGAAGCTTGATCAGGACTTTTTGCCCCGGGTAGTAATTTTCCCTAAAAACAAAACATTTTAGTTTACTCTAGTGGATGGGAGTGAAAAAATGCATTTTATCTCCGGAATAGTAATGGGATGGGCTCTTCAAATGACTTGGCAAAGTTTGAACACACTCTCTTTTTGGGCCGCACAAAAAGTTATTTTAAAGTTTTTTGGGGAATGAATGATGCCATACCGGAAGTAGAGGTGTATAAAGTTAGGGCAAATGCTTTTTAATCTAAAAAAAATTGCAATACGAACCTACGCGCTAAAAATGGAAATTGAAAAAAAGTTGTAAAGCTTGAAATTTCCGCCCAACTTGACATTGAAAATTTGGACAGCTTGTTTTGTATACCGTAAGTTTTAAAGGCATTTTTTTCTTAGACAAAGCAGTACACGTATTCCGCAATTTGCTTTTTTCAACCTCCCAAAATTAGAGACTACAAATTGTAAGCGATCCCTTGGGAATTTTGCTTCTCGAATTTGCAAAGAAAGGCCAAGGATTACATATTTAGAAAGGACCTCCCACTTTGAAGTTCGAGTATCTTTGAAATTCCTCTTATTACAGTTGTATTGCAGTTGTATTTGTTTCGCATGGTGCATGGTCGGGCTGCACCGTGAAATTTATTCGTCGTTTTATGCGCGATGGCCTACAACGAAGACATGTCAAGACTTTTTGCCCGTCTAGTCTTTTGTAATTCGATTCTCAGAGCTTTTTTGGGCTCAATTTTTACCACAAATTTGTTGAAACTAACAATTTTAATTTTTTTTGCCTGTAGTGAAGAAGAAGCCTTGTAAATCCCTTTTGTGCTTTGCAAGTAAATATTATATTATTTATAAATTTCTAGGAAGTTTGAGGTCGACTTTTCAAAATATCTTGACAGCGGAAGTGCTCCAAGTTAAAGCTTTTTTGCGAATGTTGGCATGAAAAGTAACATGCCTATTTCTACCGTAGAGGGTAGTGTTTCCACAAAAAATGATTTTTTTCCGCACGAAACTGGCAAGGTTATAGCCAAAAAACTGTTTTCCACCTTCTGACCGCTCTCCGCATTTCGCGTACTCTCTCGGCCGCAAAGTTTGTTGAATATCTCGGCTGCCGCTGCAAAACGGGAGCTAAAATTTTCAGGAATTGATATGTAGTCCATGAACAAAGTTTGTGCAAGGCTAGCGCTCCCTTCGTGAAGGAATGGGCGTGCTCTTCTAAACAGGGGTTTTTTTGGCTTAAGGGAGGTATTTTGCGACAATTTGGTGCTTTTCTGGATGCAAAATGGGACTTTTTTGCCACCTCAGGTCCCTCACTGTACAGGGTCTTACAAAAAACGTGAAGGAAAGTGGAAGGCTATAACTTCCGGCGGAGGCGGCGCAGAGACTTCTTTTTATTTGAGTTTTTGCATAATTTGCAATTGTTGGCACTTTACTCCTCTTTTTCAACATCACCCATATCGAAACCCCCCAAAATATCCGACATTTCCTGGTTAATTTCAACCAAAAAAGTCCGAAATTTCTCGATCATTTTCAACCGTAAAAACCTGGTTTTCGGGGTGGAGATGCCTCTACTTCAGAAGGTCATAGCGATCTTAGTTTGCACTTTAAAAGCTTGTTGTTTCGTAGACAAAAACTTATGTCTTTTAAAAATACATATTCCTATGTGCGAAATGATTTTTTAACACGCGTCTTACAATTAGAAAAAAAATCATGTAAATTTGTGCCATGTTTCATAAAAATTTGAGCGTCGCACTTGGGGTACTTCCCTTGTAAGGGCAGCTTTGAAATTCGCTTTAATACAGTGGAATTTCATATATTACAAATTTTGCATCCAACATTTTTTCAGCTTATTTTCAAGAGCCCCTTTGAAATTTGTTCCTTCAACTTTTCTAATCTCTAAATTGCTTATCCTTTCTTCAAATTTTCAATCTAAAAAAGGCCCGTTTTTGTTCGAACAAATGCCACAGCGGCTTGTCGGTGCTCTGCCGTGCTAATGGATTATCTTTTGGGTCGAAAATCTTTGCAAAAGGAACCGAATCATTTATGAGGACACCAGATTTAGCGCTTACATACATGGTGGAACGAGAGCAAGGGGGGATTTGCCGACGTTAATTTTGGAAATGAAGTTTTTTTTGACTCATACTTTTAAATTTTGCACGCACTTTTAGAACAGGTCACATTTTGGCCAATTTTTGAGCAAAAAAATCTTGTTTTTTTTGCAACTCATACAAAAAAATTGTTTGAGATTTGTGTCAAATTTTATCAAAATCTCAGCGTCGCATTTGAGATGCTTCCCTGTCAGTGTTGTCTCAGCTTTTTTGACGTTTTTGATTTTACTGAACTTGCCCTTATGTTTACTTCCTCTTCAAGCCCTTCCAAGGGCTTCTCTCTCCTTTAATATGACCTTAAAAGTCATGTTTTTTTTACCAAATTACGTATATTGCACATGAAAAATTTCGATGTCAAAGTTTGGTTTCGGGTCTATTGCAATATCGTACGATATCTCGGCTAAGACTGGAAAGCGAGAGCTAAAATTTTAGAGAATTAATCCATGCCAATCCTTGACCATCTTTTTAAATTCCGAAGAGAATCCGCAATCTCCAACTTTTACAATTGTTAAAAATTTTTTGGTCCCACCACGAAAACTTCAGATCCTTTGGCATTATGTTTCAACTTTCGTAATGACCTCTCTATAATATGCCGGTCATTCCAAAAGACCGTATTCTCCAAAAGAGGACCTTTTCAGGGACAGCCAAGATACGACCATTGCGGGCGAGAGAGCACGCGAAATGCGGAGAGTGGTCACAGAGAAAAGCACTTTTTGGCCATATATTTGCCAGTTTTGCGTGGAAAAAATTGATTTTTTGTGAAAATACTACCCTCTACGGTAGAAAAAGGCAAGAAATTTTTCAGGCGAAAATTTTCAAAAAATTTGTCATTTTTCACCAACTTCCGAGGTAAAAATCTTGTTCATTTTTGCAAAGCGTAAGCTAGAATTGTTGCATATGTCTTGGAAAAGCCTCATCTAAATCTATGCCACGTTTCATTCAAATCTGAGCGTCGTATTTGAGGTATCTCCCCTCTCATTTTCAGTTTAAACTTTTCCCACATCTTTCGTCCTTCTAAGCTCTCAAAACCACTCAAAAATTTCCAAAACCCCTCAGGCATTTTGTCTGCATTCCCCGCCAAACCACTTCCTCTTCCGTTGCCATTGTTTTTGGTGACGAAATTTCGACGGTATTACACTGCATCATCCAGCAATGATCCGCTTTTCACGACCAAACATCAGTAGCTCTAAAGTTTTGTTCATCAGATTAAGGAAAACAGATTTTTGTTCATCCCCCGAGGGCAACAAATTCGGGAAATGTCATGGCACGTGCTGGTAAATGCCGAGGGATGTTAGGATGTTATTTGAGCCATTTTTTTGAACTGACTAGTTATTTTAAGATCTTCTGA
This sequence comes from Bursaphelenchus xylophilus, assembly GCA_904066235.2. Classification (NCBI taxonomy): domain Eukaryota; kingdom Metazoa; phylum Nematoda; class Chromadorea; order Rhabditida; family Aphelenchoididae; genus Bursaphelenchus; species Bursaphelenchus xylophilus. The sequence goes on along the minus strand of CAJFCV020000005.1, from coordinate 1,623,493 downwards.
GAGAAACGGCCGAGATTTTTAGGTCGAAAGTTGGCAAAAATGCGAATTTTGGCTTCTAAAACTTTATGAATAGTTCTACCGTAGAAGGTAATGTTTGCACAAAAGTGGAAGTACCCCAAGTGCGATGCTCAGATTTTTATGAGCCTTGTACATATTTAGAATTATTTTTTCTAAAATGCATGCGAGAATCCTAGCTCGCGCTTTGCAGAAAGAACCGGGATTTTTTGATCGAAAGTTGGCGAAATTTTAACAATTTTTACAGAGTTTCGGCACGAAAAATTTCATGCCTTTTTCTGCCATAGACGGTAATGTATCCACAAAAAATCAATTTTTTTGCAACAAAACTAGCAGAGTTATGGCCAAAAAGTGTTTTTCTCTTTGCTCTCCGCGTTTAGCGTGCTCTCTCGGCGGCAAAGATCGGTGAATATCTCGGCAGTGCCTGAAAAGCGCGAGCTAAGACTTTCAGGAATTGACATTTAGTTCATGCCCGACGTGTGTTCAAAATTTTAAGAAAATCTGAGCGTCGCACTTGGAGTACTTCCCCTGTAAACTTGTGTCAATTTGCAATCACCATCTCAGCGTCGCACTTGGAGTAGTTCCCCTGTAAATTAGCCTACAATTTTATTAGTCACCGGTTATTTTGTTTACTTTTCCATGATGACGAAGACGCAGCTGCACGGTAGATTAGACGCCTTGAGGGTGGCCAAATTGGATTCGTCAAATGGAATTTGCAAAGTGGAAAAAAGTAGGACAAACTGTGATAACCAGATTTAGTGACATTTAAAGTCTCTTTACATCTTTTTTTTCATTTTTTTAAAATTTTGAATAATTAATTTTCTTGGCCGAATAAACAATTTTTTGGGGATTTTCGCCCTCTTGGACAACATGTTTATAACGAATTTGGATGAATAATTAGTGGAATAAGGAAGCTGATTAATTAATTATTTACGAAAATAAGGTTATTACCGTCTTATCCTCAAGCTAATTGGGTTGTTATTCGGGGGGAAGATGTCATAAGAAATCCCAAGGTACGAAGGACAAAGAATAAGCTATCTAGACCGCGTTTTAATCTCTTAAAGAACGGTTGTCCAACAAATAATTACCCTCTGTGAGAGGGGCAAAGTTTAAAGTCTCTAAAAAAGGCAAGCGATGATGGAATTTCGAAATATTATAACATTTTGTAGCTGAGATTTCAGGCTTTCGTTTGATGTATCGTTTGTCATATTGGGACCAAATTACTGTAATTTAGTCCTAATCGAAAATTATCAAAAAAAAGTCGTTTCACGCAGTCATCTTTTACGGGCAAAAACAGGATGCGAAAGTTTCAGAAGCTACGCAAGCAAAGTATCAACGCTATGTTCGACTAGTGTGTTCTGAGTCTGAACACGGTGAAACTATGGATTTAAAAATTACGATTTGACGGCAAGGGAGCCAAAGATAAAGTACGGAATCCAAACTTTATCAATTTACCCTGAGGTCGTCGGTTGACAAACATCCTAGAATCAACAGCCAACGCGTCTCTGACATCGTCTGGCTGTTGAAATAATCGGCGGCTAACCATTCGCTGTCGACGGAATTCAAAAAATGCTCGGCAACTTTTTCCCATGTTATTGGATCAAAGCAAAGAGTGGAAGCATTACATTTCTCGCGTTTGCGTGCCGTTTTCTGGGACGAATCGTTGCCTCTGATGAAAGGAGGACCTACTGGGACAACTAAACCAGATATGCTGAACGGAGTCCTCCGAGGGTAACACTGCGGCACTTGTCAAAGCCCGACTCCCCCCAAAACAAGTTGATGACTAGTTCTTGATAGTGCAGCATGGGAATAGTACAATACAGCTTCTTGAAAGCTGGCCAAAATGTAGATACCATCCTCTACTGTATCCAGACAGACAGTTTGTGGCAGCGTCTGTCTTCAACGATGCGCCGCAGAAGTCCAAAAATTCTTTGCGGCTACCTGGAACCTCCCCTTTGAAAGATGACCCTCCATAAGCCGATTTAATAGAGATACGAGACTGTCCCTCGTCCAGCCTATTTGTCAAAGCTGGCCTATACACATTACCATCAGTTCAAGAATCTAGCACGTTTCATCAGTGGTAGGGAATTCGACAATCAAGACACCCTTGAAAAGGCCTTCAAAAGTTTCGTCGGCTCCAGAAGCCGGGGTTCCTAAGCTACAGACATAAAAAACTTTTTGGCACGTTGTAACAAGCGTGATCAAGCACATGATAATTATCTTGATTAAATAGATCGCAGTTATTACGGTAAATTTTGCCGAAAAAGTAAATTTTTCGAAGAGGGTCATTATTTGTTGGACGACCTAATATATATATATATATATATATATATATATATATATATATTCTAAAAAAATATTACTTTTTGCGCATTTTGGCATATAATTTTCATGATGATTTCTACCGTAGAAGGTAATGTCTCCACAAAAAATCAATAGTGTAGACTCGTTCAAAAAATTTCCTCACTTTTCATTTTCAAACTCCAACAAACAAAGGTTCTCATAATTGGAACAACTCGCTTGAACGCTACAATTCTTGACGGGTCCTTCCGGTGTTTTTTGTTTTTGTTTCCTGGTCTGGGAATTCCACAAAACAAAGCTCATGTTGGATAATAGCACGTGTTTGGGTTTGGGATACTTCCATTTGAGAAAACAATTTTTCTTCAAAAAAGTATTGCCAAGTTATTGCGAGAAATTACATTTTTTTCATGTTCGATCTAACAATTTTACAAAGCGTGTACTAAAAAGTCTCGTTGCATCCGCCTAAAAAAATTTTCTGTCTAATTTGTACAAGCTTTAATCAAGATTTATGCGTCAAACTTTGAGTAGTTCTTTGTGAGATCGGGCGCAGCTTGTCAAAAAAATATTTTTTATTATAGGCATTATAAAAAAATCTGAAGAAAGTGTTGATTGCAAAAAAATAATGAAAGACACATTTTGCTAAAAATCATATTTTAATTTAATTTGTCAGGGCGCAGCTTGCCAAAAAATAATTTTTTCTTTTAGACAATAGTATAAAAAATTCTGCAAAATATGTTCTCTGTAAAAAATCGGGCAAAAATATCATTGAAAAACATTTTTCAATTTAGTTTGTCAGGGCGCAGCTCGCCATTTTTTTTTATTTTCAGAATTTACTTACAGGGGAAGTACTCCAAGTGCGACGCTCAGTTAGAAAAATTTTTTAGACATTGATTTGCTGTAAAAAATAGAGTAAAAACCCGCCAAAAAGTTTAATTTTGGCTAAAGTTTTTTTAGTCAGGGGCAGCTAGCCAAATTTTTTTTTATTTTTAAAATTTTTTTTGTTTTTAGGGTTTTAAAAATTTTAATTCACAAAATTCCCCAACTTTTTTCCGGCCTTCTCATCCCATATTTCCCAATTTTTCTCAAATTTCTCCTTGACGAATCCAATTTGGCCTCGCTCAAAGAAAAAAAGCTTTCCTCGGCCCGCCCTCCGCAGCCATACAACCTTTAGCCGGCCGAATGTTTTGTGGCCGCTAATCCGGCCGACGAAAAGATCGCCTTTGTGTCACAACCCGCTATAGTCTAATCGGGAGGGGATTTCGGAAAATTTACTGGTAAATGTTACGGGTAATGGACGTGGTGGAGCCGGGATTTGTCTGCTTTAAAAATAATTTTGAATTTCGTAAAAGGGCAGTTGGGAAAGTCAAAAAAATTTTTTTTGATTTTTTGGATTTGAAATTCGAGATTTTTTGATTTTTTAATTCATTTTACAAGATGATTTTCTTGACCAAAAATTTTTTTCTGACCTTTTGTCCTATTTTTCTGCATCTAGTAAGCAAAATTTGGTGAATTTGTCGGCTTCAAACAGCGTCGGCTAAAACTTTTACATTTTTTGGCCTGATTATAAGTCTGTCGGGAAAAAAATGAGCACAATTTCGCTGCACCGATCGCATCGCTGACAGGGGAAGCGTCGCCCCATGTGCGACGCTCAGATTTTGATGAAACTTGGCACAAATTTAGAACAATTTTTTCTAAAATATATGCGAGAATCCTAGCTCGCGCTTTGGAGAAACAATCGAGATTTTTAGATTAAAAGTGGGCGGAAATTTGACACTTTTTGCCGAACTTTGGCACGAAAAGTTTTGTGCCTATTTCTAACATAGAGAGGAATGTTTCCACAAAAAATCAATTTTTTCCGCACGAAACAAGCAAAGTTATGGCCAAAAGATGTTTTTCCCTCTGTCCACTCTCCGTTTTTACAGTACTCTCTCGGCGGCAAAGATCGGTCAATATCTCGGTGGATGCTGAAAAGCGCGAGCTAAAACTTTCAGGAATTGTTATATAGTTCATGCCCGACGTGTGTTCAAAATTTAAAGAAAATCTGAGCGTCGCACTTGGAGTACTTCCCTTGTGAATTAAAAAAAATTTCGATTTTGCCGCGATACAACTCATTTTCTCGGCGCCAATGCGATTTTCGATGCGGCAGAATGCTCATTATTTTCCCGACGGACTGATTCTAATATAATGCCAATATCTTTTGATCCTTTACGATATGCTATGCAGAGTTTTTACTGTATCCCCACTCATTCTGCATCTTCTACCACCTTAAATACATATTAGCCCCATCCGCCCTCGACCTCCTCCACAAAAAGAGAGCCGATGGCTTCGGCTCCCTTTCTATTACCAATTTTCGCTGCGACAGAGTGCTAATTGTTTTCCCGACAGACTGACAAACACTCGCCGGACTTGATTTTTCACTTCTGTAGAGTTCAAAAAACAAAGTTATCATGTTTTCCGGCGAGCGACAGCCGGAAAAAATGATAATCTTTTTTGGATTTTTTGATATGAACCGTTTGGACTTCCCTTGTGTTTATTGCATTTACTGTCTCACAAAACTCTCCTAACCTCTTCCATCCCCACAATTATCAATTGAAAAGTCATGTTTCCGAGAAAATTATATGGCACATTACAGACAAATATGTTTTTGACTCGTAGTACAAAGTTCAAATTGTCATTTGACAGGGGAATTGCTGCTAGTGCGACGCTCAGATTTTGATGAAACTTGGCAAAAAGTTTGAGTAATATTTTTTAAGACGTATGCGAGAATCTTAGCTTGCGTCTTGCAGAAACAACCGAGATTTTTAGATCGAAAGTCGGCGAAAATTTAGGACTTTTTGCCGAATTTCGGCACGAAAAGTTTCATGCCTGTTTCCACCGTAAAGGATAATGTTCCTACAAAAAATCAAATTTTTCCGCACGAGACTGCCAAAGTTATGGCCAAAAAGTGTTTTTTCTCTGACTGCTCTCCACATTTTTTGTATTCTCTGGTTGGCAAAGATCTTTGAATATCTCAGCGGCTCCTGCAAAGCGACAGCTGAAATTTCCATATATTATTATATTATTATTATTATTCTATGTCATATCTCCGGATGTGCGTGCAATATCTCAGAAAAATCTGAGGGCCGCTCATTGAACACCTACCCCTATTTGAAGCACAGTAATCCCCCCTAGAAAAAAGTAAAAATTACCCAAATCTCGTGGTTTTTAGCTCCTTTGCCCATTATCTCATTCCGAGAAGAGCCAAATCTTTGTGGATGACGCCCCTCGAAAATTTCACGTTTCCTGACAACACGGAAGGATTTTAAGTGCATTCCTTGTTTTCTTGCTAAGCTCGGGAAATATGTGACTTTTGCCATTTATGTTTTTACTAGGCTTTCCAGAAAGTGCGTAGATTTTTTTAAGCCTTTTTTCGCACAGTGCAATTTTCCTGTCAGCGCGACCCTTTTCGAAATGCTAGTCGCGGAGAAAAAGTTCTGCGGATTTTCTGCGACTCCGCAATTAAAAGAAAATTTATCAGTCTGTCGGGAAAATAATGACTCTGTCGCATCAAAAATCGCATCGCTGCCGAGAAAATGAATTGTGTCGCGACAAAATCAACTTGTTTTTGCTGACTTCAGCGACTAGGATTTTCAACGTTGTGCTCATTATTTTCCCGACAGACTGATAAAATATTCTTAAACCGGTAAAATGTTGATCTGTCGGGAAAATAATGAACGCTGGTCGCGGTAAAATGACTCGCCTAGTCGCATTCGCGCATCAAATTTCCATCCGTCGCAAAGCAGTGATGAGAAATTTTCTTTTTGCTACTATATTCGAAGGCGAAAATCTGGCTTTTGGGAATTTTTTAAATCAGATTTCATGAAGCTCCATAAGCTCAAATTTTACCAATTTTTTCGATTCAAAACCCATGCAGTCCGCTCTCCGTGCCTTGTCGTGCGTTGGGACGCCAAACATCACCAGATACGCGTGTGAATCTTTGCAAATCTTTTGTCCTCGAGACTTATGTTGACTTTCACTTAGCGAGATGTTTGTTATTTACCGTCAAGACAAACAGGTGGATTCGCGTTCCTTTTTTGCTTTGTCCGGCGGCGAAAATGCCTCATTCGTCAGCAAGTTCCTTTTTAATCTCTAAAACTTAATTATAACGTCAAATTGGAGTATTGTAGACGGAGGCTTTTGTAGAATAAACAGGGATGTTTGTGTGCTATTTTGGCCGTCTTTATCCCCAATTACAGAGAATTTCGAGACTGGATTTGCGGGGAAATCCAATTATTTTAAATTACTTTTCAATTAGCCCTTGTATGGACTGTAGTTTAGAAATGTCTGAGATTCTCCTCGATTTGGGGTATTTTGATGGTGCTGATTTCGAAAATCTTATTCATTTTTCTTGATGTGAAAGCAGCACCATCGAAAACCCCTAAATTCGAGTATTAATGAAAAAAATTCAAAAAATTTATACTTTACAGTACTACTTAAGGAAAAAAGTAAAAACCATAAAAATGCATGTCATTTTCGAAATCACACCCTCGACTATCCTAATTACGATCTCTGCATCGATGAAAAATAATCGTATCGGTTTCCCCAATCGTCTTTTTCCCAATCATCCAAGTTCCACAACATTTATGTCCCTCGCGATTTGAAAGAGATCCTCCGGTCCTCGTCTACACGATCAGACACCGGGTCTCCTAACACGCTGTCCTAGACAAGCTCTCCAATACTCCAACAGTTACCAATGACCTCTTTATTCCTCCAAATCCCACAATACACAAGCAGGCCAATACACTCAATAGACTCCAATTGTCCACACGCTCCACATCAAAACGTTTTACATTCTACGAAAATTTAAAAATCCGAATGGATAAGATTGTTTGTTGTGGTCATAAAACAAACTTTTGTTCAGGAAGTTTTCTTGAAAGTTCATCTGCGGTGTGGAGTAGCGCGAAACATGAACTTTGCGAAAAATCGGGGTTTTTTCGTACTTTAAAGGGCAAAAGGCCAGTCAAACCACCCAGTTTCTTTGAAAATCATGTTCCAAACTATGAAAGGCACTTATATGGTCATTTGCGAATAATTTTCCGTCCCGCCCTGTAGACCAACAAGGTCAAAGTTCATGAAATTCAATAAACTTATTTTCATTGAAATAACCAGTGTAAATCAACAAGTTTTAACACATTTTCTCAATTATAGTAAATTTTACCTTATTTTAATTTACTTTCATCGTTATACAAGACATTACCATTGAGCGTTTGGGCGGCGAACTCTAGGAACTCTGGACTCTTTCTCTTGACATTCTGTCCGGTCATGTTATCTGGTCCGGTTTTTAATGCTGATCACGATGGGGTTGATTTCGAATCCCGAAATTTGAACTTTGACGCCCTTAGGGCGTTTTTTCGAATTTTTGAAAATCCGGGGGAAATTTTCCGGATTCGATTTTCGCCCTGAAGCCGTAAGCATAGACGGCTGAAATTTGGCCTGATTATGGCCAGGCAAAATACACCGAGCCGTATTTTTCAGATTTTTGAATTTCGCTCTAGTTTCCGAGAAATTCGACATACCGTGCAAAAATTTTGAAACCCCGAAAACTTTAAATCGCGTAGTGCGTTCGTATATTTGTCGTATTTTAGAAATCGAATACCTACTGTAGGGTAGTTTTGCATGCTGAATGCTATGGCACACGCAAAAATTCGAAAATTTTGAAGTCTGTGCCCTGAGGGCCGATTTTTCGAAAAAAAAGTGTAAAATGGAACAAAATGCAACTTTTTGAGAATCCCACCGTAGCTCAGAAGCCGAAAAAAAATCAGAAGATACTACATCCCATTTCGGAGCAAACTGGGTACCGGATTTTTGAATTTCGACCTAGGTTAAATTTTTTGATATTAAACATGACACCAAAAATTTCAAAAAATCTCGAAATGATAAAATACAAAATGCGATAGAGAGAAGCGAAACGTGGTTCTAGAGCAAGTCAAGGACGCTGGTTCAGAATTCGTTCTCAGAATCCAGAAATTCCGTCATCTTGATGGCGAAAATTGAAAAATTCTGAAAAGTGCGCTGAGCTGAAAAATCGAAAACCTCTGTACTGTAGCGGGTTAAGGTCTCTGTTCTTCCGCAAGACTTCCCGACTATTCTGGATCTATTTTTTGGACCTTTGCATGCTTCAAAACAGTTTTAATGCAACAAAAAACTAAAAATAGGTGAAAACCCCGCAAAATTAAAAAATCGATAAAACTTTTTGCTCTTGAAAAATTTGGAGGCCGTAAAAAAATATAATACTCTACTTACCACGCTCTGCAATCTTATCCATTCGCTTTTTACTAATTTCGTAGCATTTTTTTGTAAAACCTTGTAGAAGTTTACAAACCTGTTCCACTCCAACCCTAAAAAATCCCGAAACACAAAAATTCTACGCACCCAGAAGGAATCAAAAAATAGAATACTGTTCTGACTTTCTTATTCACGCAAATACGACCCAAAACAATTGCGTTTTCACGGAGTAATTAATTGAAGAAGAAACTAAATTTATTTTCGCTTTTTTGGCAACTTTGGCATTGTGTTGCAGTTTTGATGCGTGACGGCCAACCGCTCGCTCAGGCTGCGACTTCCAAAACTATTCTCCTTTCCTTCCAAATCCACGTCTCGGTTGATTGCGATGTCCTTTCGGGTTTCGTCGCGGGACGCAGCGACCGGTTGAATGCTGTTGCGGCGGCTGTGGCCTCACTTTTGTTACGCATAGGTTTTACTGTATCTCCACTCATCGTACTATTTATTACATTACATTACACACACCCTGCCAAATATTTCCCCCCATCCGCCCTCGTCCTTCCTCCCCCTTCCACATGGCTTCGGCTCTCTTCGTATCATCCCATTTAGTCACGTCGCCGCCCATACATCGTAATCTATAAGTCAAATGTAAAGCTTTTGATGTAGCTAGACAGTAATCCCGCGCTCATTGCAATCGGTTTTCTTCCGGATTTCGGCCCGCTAAGCTTGCCCTACAAACAGCTTCGGCTCCATTCCGTTAAGCCCGCTTTGCGACGGGTTTAGCGGCCCAAAGTTTGCGATTATGAGCATTTTCCGAATTTTTGCAATTTTTTAGAGTGTGTTTTTGTTATTGTGTCGGCGAGTCATCGCTTGTTTTTTCGGCGGAAAGCTTTATTTGATTGGAAAAACAATTTCGCCGCCAAACGCGACGACCTCCGATTCTTCTGCAAATTTGCCAATTGGGCCGCGTATTGGACACGGCTTTTGGGGGCGGGGCGTGGAAATGCGAAGAGAGCCGGGTCGACTACCTGCGGCTCGAGGGCGAGGGAAATTGAGTCTAGTAGCAAAAAGAAAATTTTTTGGATTGACAGAAAGAAAATGGCGCTACGACTTTTCGGGTTAACGATACTATGGATCGCGTCGGTTCGTCGTGGTATCATGGGGCTCTAACCTTGTGACGAAACCTTGGCACAAGCTTAGATCACTTTTTAAACATATACGAGGCTTCTAGCTCTCGAAATAAAATAACCGAAATTTTTCGTTTGAAGGTTGGCTAAATTCAACACTGGGGCTTCGGTAGTTCAGCCCCCCACGAAAGGTAGTTCAAACCCCCACGGTTTTGCCCGTTTTACACCCCACATAATGAACAAATTAGAATAATACAAAAAATGTAAGTGGGGGTTTGATCTACTACGTTGGGGGTTTGATCTAAAACGTAGGGGGGCTTTTTCTAAAACGTAGGGGGCTTGTGCTGGACCATACAACTTGGATTAATTCTTTGAAATAAATGTTGCGGTTCAGAATGGACGAGCGGGTTTGTACTGGGTCATGGGGGGCTAAACTGGACTGGGGGGCTGTACTACCTTAGCCCCTCAACACTTTTTTCCATTTTTAGCCTGATCATTTCAGCTAATGATTAAGTATGTTTTCTCATTGAAGTTTAAAGCGCAACCGAAAAATCGGCAAACCGTTTTGTAAATGGACCAAATGAAGGTCAATCGCGCAAATGAAATGTGAATTTTTTTTGGCATTATTTTATTGTTTTCGATTTTTTTTTATTTTCAAACTGCCTTTAAATGTAGGACAAAAAATTGAACTGTTTTTTGTTTAGATTTTTTTCAGGCATTTTATTTTTTAAACATCTTTTTTGGTCGACTTCCTTATTATGTTTTCTGAGAAGCCGTAAAGTTTTGTCTTACTGCCCATTTTTATTATTGTTTTCCAATTTTGGACAGCTCAAAAGAGCAAAGTTACGAAATTGGAGTTGCTCAAAAAGACGAAAAAATTTTAAAAATATTATTTCTTGTATTTTTATTTTTTATTAAAAAATATATTATCTTTTTATTAACTTTTATGTTAAAAAAACATATTATTTTTTTATTTTTTTTTATTAAAAAATATATTATTTTATTTTTTACTTTTTTATTAAAAAATATATTATTTTATTTTTTACTTTTTTCAATTTTGTTGCTTTTTCCGTGTTATTCATGATAAATAAAAATAAAAAAAAAAACAAAATTTATGTTTTCAGAAAAATGCGGAAACTCTTGCACTTCCAGCCTCGAGATTACATGGAAGCCTCGACCTCTCAACTCTACCAACAACAAGCATATTCAGCGCCAAAGCCTGAGCATCGACAGCCCAGTCGATTTCGTAAGTTGACTTTTTTTTGAAAAACTTTTTTGGCTTCATTGTAAGGAAGCCAGAATATATACATTAACTAGATTATATCAATATTTTTTTATTTCATAGATCAAAAAATGATGTTTAAAAATAAAAAAAAAAAATAAAAATAAAATAAAAAAAATAATTTTTTTTTTATTTTTATTTTTGTGTAAAAAATTTTTTTTTTAAATCTCCTATATTACCCTATAATATGTCATAATTTCCATTTCTAGATTATACTAATATTTTTTTATTTCAAAGATAAAAAAACGATGTTTTAAATAAAAAAAAAAAACAAAAAAATATAAAAAATTTTTTATTTTCGTGTAAAAAAAATTTTTTTAACCTCCTATATTATCCTAAAATATGTCATAATCGCCATTTCTAGATTATACTAATATTTTAAATAAAAAAAAAATTAAAAAGTTTTTTATTTTTTTGTAAAAAAAATTTTTTTTTAACCCCCCATATTACCCTAAAAAATGTCATAATTACCATTTCATCACGGTGGTTACGAAAAAAAAGCCTCCGAATTCCGGCGCATTAGGGATTAATTTTACAGAAAATTAAGCCGATTTGGCCATGAGAAGCCACTAATTTTAGCGATGCCCACCGTTTGCACCAAATAATTCCATTTTTATTCAAAATCTTTTCTCGAGTACGTCCCTTCCGGATTCTTTGGATAATTATTCTTGTAGGATTCGTTGACAAATGGAAGGTAAATTTGAAATTGGGAAATTGTAAAGATTTTCTTTTATGGTTTCTGCAAAGCGCGCGTAAATTTTTTTAAATGGGTTTTAGAGATTTGAAGTTTTAAAAAATTTTTGATTTGTGGGTAATTTTATCAAAAATGTAAATTGAAATATTTAATATTATTTTTTTATTTTAAAATTTTTTTATGTTTCAAATTTTAAAAAAAATTGCGAATTTTTTATAAATTTTATTTTTACGGAATTTTATCAAAATTTTAATTAAAATATTTAATATTTAATATTAATTTTCAATTTTCTTTAACGTTTGAAAAAGATTTAAAAAACCAAAAAATCCGAAGAAATATGTTTTTCAATTTTTCTGATTTTTTGAAATTTAAAAATATTAAATTTTTCCGATGTCTATGTCAAAAATCAGAACAAATATATTTTTTAATTTTTTGAAATTAAAAAAAAAATAAAAAAAAATAAAAAATTTTCTGATGATTTATCCAGAAATAAAAAAAAACTATTTTAAAATCTCTAATTTGTTTTTTTCAATTTTTCTGATTTTTTTTAATGTAAAAATATTAAATTTTTCCGATGTCTATGTCACAAATCAAAAAAAAAACTATTTTTAAAATTTCTTGAAAAAAAATAAAAATTTAAGAAAATCAAAAAAAAATAAAAATAAAATTAAAGAATGAAAAATTTTCTGATGTTTGACCCAAAAATAAAAAAAAAATTATTTTAAAATCTCTAATTTATCATTTTTTTCAGCCAAATCAAATGAACCCCCACACGCCTTCGAGAACAGCCCCCGATCCCTCAGCGAGGCCAAACTCCATCCCCCTCGTGCGTCGAGTGCTTCAGTTATTGTGTTCGCATTCGCGTTAAGCGGAATCGTCCTGATCTTTTTGCTGTTCTACTTCTTGGCGAGGATTTGTTCGCCCAAATCGGATGAAGACCTCAAGGAAATTGAATCAAGTCGAAACGATTCGAAACAAACGTTCGGGAAGAAATCAAGTGAGTTTTTAAATTTTTATTGAACATGAATAATGCGTCATGTTTTTGAATATTTATGACGTCATTTTTAGAGAAAATTCAAAAAAATGATTTTTCTGCACTGTGCAGTAAAAAATTCAATTCAAATTTCCAAAAAATCTCAAAAAAAAAAAAAAAAAAAAAAAAAAATCTCCTAGCTGAGCCAGAAGGCTTGACAAACCGCGGATTAGCATTTTTGTGTCAGCGGAATCTCTTTTTGTCATCAAAATTTGAGCCCCGTGACTCATTTTATTGGATTTCCGTTGATAAAAAATGGATTATCTTAGAGCCAAAAAGCCGGTAAGACTATTATTTTTATTGTCTTCCGGCCATCCTCCACACGTACCATTAATTTTTCCACATTTCTGAACTTTTTTACAATCCAATTTTAGTCCCGACTGGAAACCCTGATTTTTTGGCATTCTGTTTTAACCCCATTTTCAACCTTCGGAGGCTTCATTTAACCCCAAAATTTGCTTTTTTTTAGTTTTATTAGCATGAACTATTGGTCCCGGATGGAAAACCTGATTTTTTGGCATTCTGTTTTAACCCCATTTTCAACCCTCGGAGGCTTCATTTAACCCCAAAATTTGCTTTTTTCGAGTTTTTAGCATGAATTGTTTGTCCCGACTGGAAACCCTGATTTTTTGGCATTCTGTTTTAACCTCATTTTCAGCCCTCGAAGGCTTCATTTAATCCCAAAATTTGCTTTTTTCGAGTCAAATGTTTCCTTAGCATGAATTATAAAACAATTCCTCAAAGTTCCCCGCAGCTAATCTCTAGTCCAACATAAAAATCTCGACTTCCCAAAACTAACATTTCGGAGCGCCGGGATTAGCTGGTTAGGGTCTTCGAAATGCACGTCTTGACGTAATTCTGACCTGCCCTTCTCGGTGAGGATTAGCTTCGTTCGAAAATATTGGCTGCAAAATTTTCGGATTCCCCTTCACACATTGTGTGGTAAATTGTGAAAAAACGGAAGGTAGAAGCCAAAATTAATTTCGAATTAGCGGCTGCGATGGAAGAAGGCAACTCCAGCGGCCCAGAGATTACCCATTTTTTGAGTTCCGTTTTCCGGTAATCCCAACAATCGAGTGGTAATCGGGCCGGGTATTTACGTCGACGAGGGACAAAGGAACCCGAAAAATTGCAAATCTCGAAGAGGAATTACCTTGGGGCTCAAATTTTTTGGACTTTTGGACTTTGAATTGCCGGAGAGAAAGTTTGGAGGAGATAAAAAGTATATTTTTTTTCTTTTCACATTTCCATATTTTCGCAAGATACTCTTACAGTAGGGGAGCTTTTCCAGTGCCAAAAAACCTGTCATTTTGCATCCAAGAAGCATTAAAAAATGTGGCAAAGTACCTCCCTTTGAAAGTGAAAAAATCCAGTTTCAACAGCGCGACCGCTCTTTTTGTGAGGGCGTCTATTTCAACCTTATTTTCAAGCCTCTGAGGCTTTATTTAACCCCAAAGCTTGCTTTTTTTGAGTTTTATTAGCATGAACTATTGGTCCCGGATGGAAATCCTGATTTTTTGGCATTCTGTTTTAACCTCATTTTCAGCCCTCGGAGGCTTCATTTAATCCCAAAATTTGCTTTTTTCGAGTTTTCTTAGCATGAATTGTTTGTCCCGACTGGAAACCCTGATTTTTGGCATTCTGTTTTAACCTCATTTTCAGCCCTCGGAGGCTTCATTTAATTATAAAATTTACTTTTTTCGAGTCAAATGTTTCCCTTTCGAGTCAAATGTTTCCTCCTCCACTGTACTCCTCTTATTGAATTGATGTATACAATTCTGGTACTAAGAATCGCCATCTAGACTCTTACTGTAACTTCTAAGTGTCTTGACCCCTCAACCCTCAGATAATCCGGGATTTTTGCCGAACGGAAATCCCATAAAAAATGAGTCATTAAATCCAATAACGGAGATACAGAAGCTCTAATCCCTCAACTTTTGTGAGCCGTCTGAGTCAGCAAAGAGGAAACATTTTTTCGACAATTCGTCATGATTTTGAAGTTCACAACGGAAGTGCTCCATGTGCGACAGATTTTGATGAAACTTGGGTCAAATTAAGGAAAATTATTTTTTCGACATATGCGAGTTTTAGTTCGCGTTTTGCAGAAATCACCGAGATTTTTACCTCAAAAGTTGGCAAAAAATGAAAGTTTTTTTTTGAATTTTGCCATGAAAAGTTAAATGTCTATTTCTGGAGTTGAGGGTAATGTTTCCACAAAAAATCAATTTTTTCCGCAAGAAACTGGCAAAGATATGGCCAAAAAACGATTGCTTTTCTCTGACCGCTCTCCGCCTTTTGTGTACTCTCTCGTCGGAGCGCTAAATATCTCGGCTGCCTCTTGAAAACGCGAGCTAAAACTTTCAGGAATTGATATATGGGCTATTCCCAAAATGTGAGCAAAATTTTGAGAAATTTTTTTGACTTTACTGTGTAAAAAATAAAATTTTTTTTTTCAAAAACATTCAAAATTGCTTTTTTACTCTTTTGCCCTTATCCCAACGCCTTAACTTTTTAATTTTCAGCCGCTGACAGCCCCCGTCACGTCCTCTACCCCAAGCGGATATATGAGATCCAGGCGGAAGAGGGCTACTACTCCTCGCTGCCATCAATCACCCCCTCCGACACCTCCACATGCAATACGGTGGTCGTGTTGAAGCCGAGTGGCGGCGTCGAGACCAAGAAGCGAGTCCAACGAGAGCGCAGCTTCAGCCTGCTGCTGAGGAAACTGACAACGTCGTCGGCGCCGTTCGACGTGGAGCCGAGCAGGAACCGGTGCGAAAGGGTCGCGGATCATGTATAGAATGAAATGGGTGTTTATTAATTTAATAAAGTATTGATACTATGTACGAGTATTTGCTTAAAAGACAATACCCAAAATAAAGGTTGTAGGAAGTGCCTACGAGGCCTGGTAAAGCCGTTGGGTGGTCGGTGAAGGCGCGGCGGAGACTTGGCCAAGACTTGCAATATGTCCCATTTTTCCTAACAGGGGAAGTACTCCAAGTGCGACCCTCAGATTTTGATGAAACTAGACACAAATTTAGAATAATTTTTTCTAAGATATATGCGAGAATCCTAGCTCGCGCTTCGCAGAAACAACCGAGATTTTTAGATCGAAAGTCGGCCAAAATTTAGGACTTTTTGCCGGATTTCGGCACAAAAATTTTCATGCATATTTCAACTGTAAAGGATAATGTTTCTACAAAAAATCAAATTTTTCCGCACGAAACTGCCAAAGTTATGGCCAAAAAGCATTTTTCTCTCTGACCGCTCTCCACGTTGAGCTTGCTCTATCGGCCGCAAAAATCGTTCGATTCTCGGCGGCGCCCGCAAAGCGCGAGCTAAAACTTTCCGAAATTGATATTTAGTGCATACCTGACGTGTGTGCAAAATTTAAAGAAAATCTAAGCGTCGCACTTGGAGTGCTTCCCCTGTAAGCCAACCTTGAGACAAAAAATCTCGGTTGCTTCAGCTCAAATAAAGTCTACGCACTTTATGAAAATATTATTAGGATATCTCCGTGAGCTCACCAGTGCAAATGACCTTTTATGTCGGTGTGCCGTCAATAGGATCGAAAGGAATTAAGAGTGCAATTTTGTGATTAACTTGTTGACATCCCAACGGCATTTGAGTCATGGGCTGGCTAGTACATAAAAATTTGTGCCGCTGAGGAATTAAAATTCGAGCTTCTTGAGGATTACGCTCAGGTGATGACTGTTTTGGTGTTGACACACAAAGATTTGCATATTGCAATGAAGAACGAAAAAAGTCTTGCTTTGGCCTGGCAGCAAAAACATTTCGCGGATAATAACAAAGGAGCTCATCATGACATTATATTAGACTTGTTGCCATGAATAGCAGAGGCCTGGACGGGCTTCGGAAATTGGAAATTTCGAAAAACGTCCGGCCAGAATGAAATTTTTTGGGCCGGAAGAAAAAAATTTCATATTGAAACGAAACATTGGGATGCCAATGTTGGGTCCTTGGCATTATGCAACAATATTATTTGCAGCTCTATAAAGATGGAAACTATATTTTTTACTGTTCGAAAGGTTGCCGGCAACGATAAAAGGGCCAAAAAGCTGCCATGTGCAAAACATTGCTCAGAACAAAAAAATTGTAATCAAAATGCATTCTTATGACATTTTAGGAGGATATGGAAAGTTTCAGAGGAAAAAATGTAGAGTTTTTGAGAAATCGGCCAAAATACCTTGTTTTAGGTCATCGGAAGCTTTCAAAATCTGCGTCAGGTCAAAACCCCAAGAATGCCAGTTTTTTTTCGGGTCAACGTGATATTGCAAATGAGTCATTGAATGTCCAATTTCTCAAAAACTATACATTTGATTTTTCTGAAATTTTTATGGTTTATTAGCAAGGCTTGAAGTTTAATATTCCGGTTTCAAAATCTGCGTCACCTCAAAACTGCACTTTTGACACCCGAAATGGTATGTTCCCTCAAGTGTAACATAGCTTAGATGTAATTTTTAGTTCTTGGTGATAATTACAAAAATGTTCTAAATAGTCGAAAACGTATACCTAAACTTGATTTGCGCTAAAACAGAGCTTCGTTTTCTCGATTAGGGCACATCTTTTTTAAGGAAGAAAGTTACAGTAATCCGTCATATGATAATTTTGGGGAAAAAACAAGAAAGCGAATGTTCTATGCCTAGCAGTGATTAAAGCTACCAAGTTTCGTTATATTCTGAGACACCGATTTTAACAATGTCCGGGCCAAACTACGATCTGTAATAAAACGCGTTTTAAAAAAATAAAAAAAAATACATGATTGATATTCCATTTTTGGCCGATGAGACATCTGTTAATCAAAATGTATAACCGAAATGTGCGGAGAGTTTTGATTTTTTTCATTTGAAACGGAAACAGTAACATCTTTAGCTGCCATGTTTCACCCATTCGGCTTCGCATTCCTACTATGTGTGCCAACGGTGTTATCAGTCCCGTGGCTGTACAGCAAGGTCTCCGAAAGTCCGGATGCCGAGCGTGTCGTCGAGGTCCGTGTGCATGTCAACGCAACCAGAAACGGGAAACAAGTGTTCGGGAACGCTACGATTTGCAGCGGTGTGCTGCTGGCTGAAGACATTGTCGCAACCGCCTCACATTGTCGGCTCTCCGAGTGGTATGTATGTATGACGTCGTCCAGAAAGTTTGTACGTTTTTCATTCCTTTGTTTTACAAGGATTGTTTGTTCTTTGGCAAATGGAATTGTTGGCGCTAAGCCCCAAATTTGCATAAGTTCGCCAATTCACTATAAAAGACACGGATCAAATCATTTTGTAATCACTTTTCCTTCTGTGTGTGTCCAATAAAAGACTCCTTCTCCTTGTCGTCTCGTCTTCCTCGACCGGTCGATCCTCAGCTTTATTTCTTCTCCTGGCCTTCCAGTTTTAGGAATACATTTATTTGATACAGCTTTTTCTCCTCTGCAAAACTGGCTGTATCAAGTAAATATATACCCTTTGCCAAACTGCAAACAATCCTCGTAAACCAAACCAATGAAAAAAACGAACAAACTTTCTGGACGACCGTACGTATGCTCACTTTTTAACACTCTATTAGGCCTTTTTTGGAAAAGTACTTCGTCAGGCTTGGAGAGCAAGAGGTGCCCGTCGCAAGTTTTTACCGCGAAAAGCGGATATTGGTAGATCCCATGAACATGTGCACCTACCGCCGATCAGCATGACAGATTATACATTTTTAGAAGGAGTGCGACGACAACGCTCTTTTAATTTTGGAAAAGAACATAACCGTACAAACGGCGTCTCCTTTATACGTTTATTGTGGGGCGGTCTCCGATTTGAAAGATTGTGTTGGCTATGGCTATGGGTTGACCGAGCGTAAGTTCGGATTCAAAATAAACTGTGAGAGTTAAGACAATGCCAAGTCGCGGGAGGTCCGTGAAGCGCATTACACAGTAAGGAGACCGCCAAGTAATGCGTATGGATCGGAGAGCTGTCTAATCGCGTCGT
Organism: Bursaphelenchus xylophilus; assembly: GCA_904066235.2. Taxonomy (NCBI): domain Eukaryota; kingdom Metazoa; phylum Nematoda; class Chromadorea; order Rhabditida; family Aphelenchoididae; genus Bursaphelenchus; species Bursaphelenchus xylophilus. The sequence continues at coordinate 1,604,796 of CAJFCV020000005.1, read as the reverse complement.
ACCACAGCAAAGCGAAGATGTGCAACGTAAGGAGATGTTTGCTAACAGGGGAAGTACTCCAAGTGCGATGCTCAGATTTTTTTTTAATTTTGTACACACGTCGGGTATGGACTCAATATCAATTACTGAAAGTTTTAGCTCGCGCTTTGCGGGCGCCGCCGAGATATCGAACGATTTTTGCCGCCGAAAGAGCACGCTAAACGTGGAGAGCGGTCAGAGAGAAAAGTGCTTTTTGGCCATAACTCTGGCAATTGCGTGCGGAATAATTTGATTTTTTGCAGAAACATTGTCCTTTACGGTTGAAATAGGCATGAAACTTTTCGCGCCGAAATTTGGCAAGAAGTCCTAAATTTTGGCCGACTTTCAATCTAAAAATCTCGGTTGTTTCAATTCAAAGCGCGAGCTAGGATTCTCGCACATATCTTAGAAAAAATTATTCTAAATTTGTGCCAAGTTTCATCAAAATCTGAGCGTCGCACTTGTAGTACTTCCCCTGTAAGCTAAAAGTCTCTTCAAATGAATCATCTGTTTTTTCTGTGTACAGGGCGACTCGGGAGGACCAACTATCTGTAAATTTCACGGCCTATCCATGCTCGCCGGCGTCGGTTCACAAATCTACGCTCGTGTGGAGGGAACAGCGCCGGAGGTTAAAACCGTGGAACAAGAAGTTTCGTTCTGCAAATTAACCTCTGCCTTTTTAATGACTAGAACTGCCAACATGATTCGACTGCTCAAAGAAATTCCAGGTGGCGACAGGAAATATATTATGAATCGAATTCACGCCTGGAATTGTGGATTGTGGGATTGAATGAATTTTAATAGTGCGATAAAATAACGAACAAACCTGTTAAATAAAGCATTTATTGTCAACTGAACATTACAGATTTTAGGCATAGACAGCGTAGTTATAATCGGCCACCTGCAAGCTGTTGTTGCCACGGCGAACTCTGACAAAGCCGGACTCTCCCCAGCCGGCCCCCCAAGAGTTCTTGATAACCCAGTAGTCGACGAGATTAATCGCTAAAAACAACAACCAAAATGCCCCAGCTGTATTTAGCATGGCCTACAGTGCAATCTAGAGCCTCGTTAGAACCATATTTTGATTATGGAAAAAAAGGCGTCGCGACACTTGCGGGCAACCACTTTGCGGGCAACCAGTTTGCGGGCAAATTTTTTGCGGGCAGCCACTTTGCGGGCAAAATTTGGGGGGTCACATTTGCGGGCAGGTGAAACATTTGCGGGCAGCTGAGACATTTGCGGGCAGCCTGGGACATTTGCGGGCAACCGACACTTGCGGGCAGCCGACATTTGCGGGCAACAGGAAAAAACAATGACACAGACTGTATTGGTACTTTTGGAACTGTTGCCCGCAAATGTCGGCTTTCCGCAAGTATTGCCTGCCCGCAAATGTCGGAAAACTTCCAAAATATCGCCGTAATTTTATCATCTCCACCTTGTTATCCTCAAGTGCCGGTTGCCCGCAAATGTCGGCTGCCCGCAAATGTCGGCAAATTTCCAAAATATCATAGTAATTTTTCCACCTCCACCCTGTCACCCTCACAATCAGGTGTCAGTTGCCGCAAATGTCGGCTGCCCGCAAATCTTCCAGGCTGCCCGCAACTGTCGACCCTGCCCGCAAATGTCCCAGGCTGCCCGCAAATGCCGGTGCTGGCCGCAAATGCCGGCTGCCCGCAAAGTGGCTGCCCGCAAAAAATTTGCCCACAAAGTGGTTGCCCGCAAGTGTGCGCCCGCCAAAAAAAAAACACTTGTAATGAATCGTAATGTCAGTCTGTCGGGAAATTAATATGGATTGTCGCAGCAAAATTTCTTGCAAAACAAGTCCACCCCCGTCGGAATTTCGCAAACCAAAGCCCACATCAAATTTTGGGGAAAACTCCCGCCAACGTTCCTCAATTCCCTTCAATTATGGCGAATTATAACACCCACTAACAACCTTCGAATAAATCGATTATAACCAACGATCCCTCTTTCTGTTTTGCAACCATCCTATATCATATGATATTCTCTGACTATGCAATGGATTTTCCTATTACTAATGTGTGTAATTGCACTCACAACACCGACTACATACAGCTACAGCGTGAAAAATGTTCAACAATCGATTTCCGGCGGCTCTGACGAGCTCCAGTTACTGGTAGACAACAAAGATGACGCCAATGGAGATAAAAACATAAAGGCAAGTGATGATTGTGAAATCTTATAGGCGGATATCCGTAGAAATTTCATGGCCATTGAAAGGAAATATTTACTTTTCGATTTGCCGACATTTAATTACAGGGGATTTGCAGATTTGTAAAGATTAAACATAAAGATTTTTGAGTGGTTTCTGGAAATGGAATGTTGGTAAAATACGCATCCGGAGATTTCACCTTCTTTATAAATTTTTTGGCTCAAATTTTTGGCAATTATTTGTCGCTTATTGTGAGAAAAAGGGCAATCGCGCATGACGTACGGCGAAAAATTCCACCATGCAAATAATCAAGCCTTTTTGCCCCAAGTACTATCAGTCTGTCAGGAAAATATGTAATGAGCGAAACGTCGCGGCGAAAAAATGGTGCTGAGAAAATGAGTTGTGCGGCGGAGAAACCAAATTTTTTTTCACTTTCACAGAGACGTTATGCTCATTATTTTTTCGAAAGACTAGACATGGCTCCCGGGCCGGGCCGAAATTTCGGCACGTCGGCCGGATTTCAGGTCGGCCGGGCGGGGAAACTGAAGATGGCCCGCACACGCTAAACGTTAGTCCGCTGACTTTTCGGACGGACTTGACGGTGGAACCCGCGACTTTTATATCAGTCTGTAGGGCAAACAGTAAGCACTAATTGCTTACTGCACTCTGACGCATCGAAGATTGCATCACCGCCTCGGCGCAGAGACGCTGTGCTCATTATTTTCCGGACATGTATATACTCCTTTTCAGGTCCACCCAGAAGCAAGGAGTGAACGTCATGTCATCAAGACCACTTCCACAAAAGGCCGGACAATTTCACATAACACTATAACCAAACATGATGTCATATCGCGTAGCAATCAGGCTCGCGGCAAATCTTCAACTTCAATGTCGACGGAAAGGCCCGCAAAGCAACAAAAAACAAGACAAAAGAAATGCCCACAAATCTCAGGATGCTCGAAGTTCGCCAAATTGCTGGATATTCTCAGCGGAGGCTGTTTACCATCTCCAACGAGAAATCAAAACTTCGAGCCAAGCGAACGCCCTCAGAGCCCTCAGATCGTGATCAACTACAATTTCGGAGATGCTGGTTCTACAGGCGTTAGAAGTCTGCTGGATGGACTATTGACTTCGGAAGAGAAACGGAAATTACTCAAGTCCCTTCTGCTCAATAACTTTGATTCTTGTGGAACATGCCAATGCTTGACCGCAAAAGGCCATGTGAGAGCGGAGGACTGCCGGTTCAACATCGAAAAAGGCGATATTGATGAAGAAAATGTAAGTATAAAATTTATTTTATTTTCATAAAGTGCATGGACATTTGTCGCGCAACTTGCACAGTGCAAACGGCTTTTTTGAGGCTTGCACGGTGCAAAAGCCAAAAAAAAAAATGAAATGCACGGTGGAATACAGATATTTTTTCGCGCTCGGTGCGGGGAGCTACAAATGTCCATGCACTTTATGAAAATACAAAAAAACGAGAATTTCAGGAACATACGAAACAGAGTTCATCTGATGACGCGGATAACGCCGAAAGCGAACAATCACACAGCATCGAGGTAGAGTATACTAACATCAGTGGCTCCAAGTCAAAAAGGAACCGAGAACAACAATATAAAGTGCATGACACACCTGACGTTCAGAAAAAAGTGGATATAATACGGAATACAGAAGTGTTGAGCAATAGCGACACACAAGACGAATCTTCTCCTACGGAACAAAGCTCTGTGTCAAGCGAAAATTTGGATGAAATAAACGAAGTTGGCTATCAAGGAAATAACAATGGTAAATCTGTTACAAAGCATACGCAAAAAGTGGAAAAGTTACCGTCAAATCAAGAAGCCAGTCGAGAAAACCACCGTCACGGATCCACGTCATACGAAAGTGTTGATGAAGAGAGTCCAGAGCGTCATTTTGACTATCAAACGAAAGACGACAAAGACGACGGCAAAAGAAGAGAAACAACTCACATTAGTGATCTTGACGAAGCGCAGAAACAGAAGCCAAAAGCTTCAAGGTATGTGGAAAAGAGTCGCGAAACACACCATGAAATTGCTGACTCAAAATTACAGTGGTATATCAAACATTTTGGAGAAATAGAGAGAGCAGAAAAAGGCCAACCTGGCGATGAAATTGTAACAGTAATTGAGCGTGATGCGCCGACGTTCACAGAGAAACACGATGAGGGAAATGAGCATATTACTCATCATTCAACTTCAACAACCTTCACAAAGCATAAGTCCTACAGCACACACGTTATTCATGGCACTTCAACGAGCAAGAACAGCAAATATAGGATGTTAAGAGGGCACGGAGACAATCAGAAAGACAAGGAAATGATTGAAAAATTTAATCGTCTTCCAGATAGCGACAGCGAGAGCTCAAAAGAAGTCATCACGTCAATGAAAAGTGGCACCCATAGTAGGCTTACGACCTCTGAGGCAAAGACAAAAATCTACTCTGTGAAACACATAAAACGAAAATATTGGAAACAACTCCCGATTGCGGAAATAGTGTATGAAGAAGACCGATCGGGTGAGGTTATAGAAGGCACAGTTAAAGTAAAGTATTTTAACGGATATAACCCGAAAAGGCTTCGTGATTTTGATAGAGCTAGAGCTACAGAAAAGAAAGTTCAAAAAGACATAAAGGAGGCAGATTCCAGGCAGAGTTCGAGCGATGAAGATGACTTTCCAATCAGCTCTGATGAAGTTTCAATCCGCAAGAGAAAAGTGAACAGACAAATAGAAAAGGATGAGCAAGAAGAAAAGGAGATTGGAATACCATCTTCTCTGGAACATCCAGACGCAATACCAAGGAAGAAGAAGGCCAAGACGAGAAGGAGAGAACAAGGGTTCCTCGAAATATCAGCGTCAAATGAGAGTAGTAACAAACAGACTCCAGATGCGCATTTGCCAATCAGCCATAAACCAATGAGTAAATATGACAGCACAAGCAAAGATGAAAGTAAAGAAGTGCTCGAAACATCAGCATCGAATGAGAAGGAAGCAAAGGAGAGAAAAAACAAAACGGCACGGAACGAAAAAGTCATTCCTTCTGAAAGCGAAGGCCCAGAAACGGTAAAAAGAAAGCGACTTGGTGGCTCGCATTCCACCTCCTCGAATCAAGCCAGCTCAGAAAGTGATGAACACCAAGCTTCGACTTTAGTGAAGTACAAGAATACTAGTTTCAAACTTGGAGTTCCAATGCGGAAGCAGAAAACACCTGAGAGCCAGGAGGAGCTGGAAATAAGCAGAAAACATCGTATAAACGGCACTACTAAGGTCCAAACGGCCGGTGGTAAAAAGCTAAGAGATAGTCAAGGAAGCTACGAAGAAAGCAGAGAAGTCGTGGACTTGTCCGCATCAAGCGAAAAAAGCAAACGCAGGAAGAACCAACATTTGAACGAGAAGGAAGGTACCTCGTCAACAGGAGATAACGAGAAAACAAAAAAGGAAAGGGCAATGATGGACAAAAATGGTTCGAATGAAAGTGACGAATTATTAGAGATAAAGACGAGGCGTCAAATCAAGGACAAGTTTAGATTGGAAAATTCAAAGCAGAGCTCTCCAGAAGCAACCGATAAGGCTAAGATCCAGGTGTCTTCAGTGAAAAATCGAACTCGTTCTGCTTTGGAAAGGTCAACAGAAAATGTAGACAAAATTTTGGATACTTCAGTATCGGGTAAGCGATATTCCGTATCAAGCAAACACGGCAAAGGCAGAAAGAACCAATATCCTTCGAAGACTGATGACTCAGAGTCACACGAGATTGGGTGGCCAAAGAATCAGAAATCGACAGTTCCGGGGCATGAAGTGAGCGAGGAAACCTCTGAAAAGGGTGTAAATCCAAAAAATCCTAAAGATCTTACGACGGCATTCGATAAGCATCCAAATAACCGAGATAAAATTAACCGCCACGGTAGTGAAGGGAGTGAAGAAGACAAGGAAATAGTTGATATATCAGCGTCGCCAGAAGCTCGTCGTTTTGAGAAAGGCCATGAAGATGCTAAAACTCCGAAGAGAAGGCATTCTCATAAAGATGATGTTGACGATGGCGCATGGAGCAAGGAAGACGATGTTTCCACTTCGCACGAGGTCCGCTCATCGTCGAGACAGCGGGTGCAACTAGACGGCTCAAACAATAAAACGCCAAATGAGGCTTATGATACAAAAGTAAAGCACAGGAGCTCAACAAATTTTACAATTGAAACAAGTAAAATTCCTGTGAAGGGGAAAGCCAGAAATCGCGACGATAAATCGGCCGTTGATGGTTTGTCAGAAGAATTTGAAGGCACCAGAAGATTCGACAAAGGCTCTCACAAAGACGAAGATAGGTCGATACAAGCACATGATGTAAAAAATATAACAATAAAATCAGGTCAAAGTGTTAATGAAAAGCACAAGAGTCATGAGCGGAGTGATGAAGATGACGAAGTTATCGACATCTCAGCGTCAAAAGAGGATGATAAAATAAAGATGCCTAGACAAAATAAAGATGGGGTAAGCGATGAAGTCAATAGTAATAAAAAGGTACATGAAAATGAAGGCAAAACAAATCCTGGAATAGAGAGACGAGGCTCCAAAAAATATCCAAAAGAAGGCCTACGTAAAAGAGATGAATGGAGTAAAGAGGAAAAAGATATTCATGATGGATCCGCTTCAGAAGAAGATCATTTGTCCAAACATCCACAAGAAAACGGGACAGAAGAGCCAAGTAGCGAAGTTCTCAAGAGGAAAACTAAAACGAAATACGTAGATTCAAAAAAGACCTCTATGACAGGTGTTAAAATCAATACCAAGGATAGAAACGATGAGCATAACAAAAATCTGGAAAGGTCTGAAGGCCGAATCCCACGAAAAGACATGACAGAAGGGCCAATTAACGAAGTTCTCGAGAGTGCAGCTAAAAAGAAGAACGCAGATTCAACAGAGAATGCAACGACAGCTGTTAAAATCAACACCAAGGATAGAAACGATGAGCATCTGGATAGCAAGGTTTATAAATCACATACTTCATCGACTGAGAAGCATGAGGGAGCCAGCCCACGAAGCAATGAAAACGCCCAATCAAGGAGAGTGTCTGGAACTTCTTCCAGTGAAACTGCTTCAAAAAACATTGATTCAACAAAGACTGCAGCGACAGCTGTGAAGATTACTACCCAGGACAGAAACGATGAGCACCTGGAAAGGTCTGAAGAGAAAATGGAAAAATTGTATCCCTCCGGGAGCAAAGAAGCTCGTAACAAAGCAATCTACAAATCACATCCTTCATCGACCGAAAAACATGAGGGAACTGGGCGAGTCGCCCCTCAAAGCAATAAAAACACGCAATCAAGGAAAGCGTCTGGATCTTCTTTCCAAAAAAGTGGTGCAAGATCAATAGAACGAGATGGAAGCTTGATGAAATCAGCAAGCAAGGAGGAGAAAGACAAGTCAAAGTCCAATGAGATAAAGGATTCTGCAAAGCTAAAGCCAGACAAGAGCACAAACACGCCACATGACAAAGAGGAAGAACAGAGGGCTCGCAACAGCCAAATCAGTACAAAGATACATGTCACTGGCTCAAGTGCAGACCAAAATAACGAATCACGGCAGAAAAATAAAAAGAAATCGAGTAGTAGCATACAGACTCCAGATGATCACTTGCCAATCAGCCATCAGCCAATGCGTGAACATGACAGCAAAACTCAAGATGAAAGTAAAGAGGTCTTCGAAATATCCGCATCAAATGAGAAGGAAGGAATAAAGAGTAAGAACAAAATGGAACGTAACGGTAAAGGCATTCCTTCTGAAACCGAAAGTCTGGAAACTATAAAAAGAAAACGACTTGGTGGCTCGCATTCCACCTCCTCGCATCAAGTCAGCTCAGAACATGATGATCACCAGGCTTCAGCTTCAGGGAAGCTCAAGATTACTAGTTCCAGACTGGGAGCTCCAATAAGGAAGCAGAAAACACCTGAGAGTCAGGAAGAGCTGGAAATATTAAGCAGAAAACATCACATAAATGGCACCACTAAACTCCGGACGTCCGATGGTAGAAAGTTAAGAGATAGTCAGGGAACTTATGAAGAAAGCACAGAAATCTTGGACTTGTCAGTATCAAGTAAAAACAGCAAGCGCAGTAAGAACAATAACCAGCATGCCAAAGAGAAAGAAAGTACGTCGGTAGATAATAAGGAAATGAAGAAGATGAAGCTCAAGAATTCGAGTTTTGAGCGGAGGGCTCCAATGCAAAATCATAAAACACCTGTGAGTCAGGAGGAGCTAGAAATAAGCAGAAAACATCATATTAATGTGACTTCTGAGCTCCAGACTTCCGGTAGGAAAAAGTTAAGAGATAGTCAAGGAACCTACGAAGAAAGCACAGAAGTCTTGGACTTGTCAGTATCAAGTGAAAAGAGTAAGCGCAGCAATAAGGACAGTCAACATTCAAATAAAAAGGAACGTATGCCTTCAACGGTAGATAGCAAGGAAACGAGAAAGATGGAGCTCAAGAATACTATTTCGAAGCTGGGTGCTCCAATACGGACGCAGAAAACACCTGAGAATCAGGAGGAGCTGGAAATAAGCAGGAAACATCGCATAAATGGCACAATTAAGGTCCAGACGCCTGGTGGTAGAAAGTTAAGAGATAGTCAGGGAAGTTACGAAGAAAGCGAAGAAATCTTGGACTTGTCAGTTTCAGGAGAAAAAAGCAAACGCAGAAAGAATGATAAACAACATGTTAGAGAAAGAGAAAGTACGTCGGTAGACAACAAGAAAATGAAGAAGACGAAGCTCAAGAATACTAGTCTCGAACAGAAAGCTCCAATACAGAATCAAAAAACACCTGAAAGCCAGGAGCTCGAAATAAGCGGAAAACGTCATATTAATGTAACCTCTAAGCTGCGATTGTCTATCGATAGAGGAAAAAATTTAAGAGATAGCCAGGGAAGTTACGAAGAAAGCAAAGAAGTCTTGGACTTGTCAGTTTCGGGAGAAAAAAGCAAAGACGGAAAGAACGATAACAAACATTCCAAAGAAAAAGAAAGTACGTCGGTAGATAATAAGGAAATGAAGAAGATGAAGCTCAGGAATGCTAGTTTCGAACGGAGAGCTCCAACACAGAATCACAGAACACCTGAAAGTCAGGACGAATTGGAAATAAGCAGAAAACATCAAATAAATGTGACTTCGAAGCTCCAGACGTCCGGTGATAGAAAGCTAAGAGATAGTCAGGGAAGTTATGAAGAAAGCACAGAAGTCTTGGACTTGTCAGTATCGAGAGAAAAAAGAAAAGACAGAAAGAATCAACACTCTAAAGTTATGCCGACAACAGCAGATAACAAGAAGACAAAACAGATGGAGCTCAGGAATACTAGTTCCAGGCTGGGAGCTCCAATACGGAAGCAGGAAACACCTGAAAGCCAGGAGGAGCTGGAAATAAGCAGAAAACATCATATTAATGGCACAATTAAGCTCCAGACGTCCGGTGGTAGAAAGCTAAGAGATAGTCAGGGAAGTTATGAAGAAAGCAAAGAAGTCTTGGACTTGTCAGTATCAACTGAAAAAAGCAAAGGCAGAAAGAACGATAACCACCATTCGAAGGGAAAGGAAAGTATGCCATCAACGGGAGAGAGCAAGAAGACAAAAAAGATGGAGCTCCAGACTACCATTTCCAAACTGGGAGTTCCAATACAGAATCATAAAACACCTGAAAGTCAGGAAGAGCTGGGAATAAGCAGAAAACATCACGTTAACGTGACCTCTAAGCTCCAGGCGTCCGGTGGTAGAAAGCTAAGAGATAGTCAGGGAAGTTATGAAGAAAGCAAAGAAGTCTTGGACTTGTCAGTATCAAGCGAAAAAAGCAAAGGCGGAAAGAACCAACATTTCAATGAGCAGGAAACAGTAGATGACAAGAAAACAATGAAGACAAAGCCTATAAAGGACAAAAATGGTCCGAACGAGAGTGACGAATTACTAGAAATAAAGACGAGACGTCAAATCAAGGACAAGTTTAGTTTGACCAACTCAGAGAAGAGCTTTCCAGAAGCAACTGATAGACCTAAAACCCTGTTGACTTCAGCGAAAAATAGAACTCGTGCCGGTTCGGAAAGGTCGGCAGAAAATGAAGACAAAATTCTGGATATTACAGTAGCGGGTAAAGCGAGGCTCCAAAATGAGAAGAAGAATGAAAACAGCATCAAGGCTACAAAGAACGAGAAGTCGCGAGGAATTGAAGCTTTTAAAAAACAGAAAATGACAAAAAAAGACAGCATTACTGAGCCGGCACAGCGCACACACGTTGTAAAAACCTCAGGTGGAGAGTTGGGAAATAAATTAAAGACTCACTCAGAAGAGGACGACGAAACCTTTGATGTTACGTCGCACGAAATAAAAGAAAAACGAGTGAACAAGGAGGAGCATCGAACTGGAACTCACATACCTCAAAGTGCCGAAAGTCATGGAGAAAACTCCGGGATATCAAGGCTAATGGGACAGCGAAAGCCCACTGAGTAAGTATTGAAATAGGCTAATATCAGTCTGTCCACTATTTTCCCGACAGACTTACAGTAACTTTAACTTACAGCACAAAATCCCCAAAAGAAGAACGAATTACCTCAGTAAGCCAGAAAACAAAAGAGAAAACAGGGAAAACAAAGAAAGCAGCTTCAGAGGAAAGCGACGAAATCCTTGAAATCTCCAGTTCCAACGAAAAGAAAGATCGGTAAGTCCGCAACGCTAAATTGACTTTCTCGCCGTAGGAAAGCACCCAAAAATGCACTTGCACACGCTTAAGTCGCGGAAGAATGTTTTCAAACCGTCAAAATGCTCTTCATTGTATTTGTCTCATATTCTTACAGAAATAAATAGCCTTGAATTCAATTAAAGTGTGTTTCTTTAGGCATGCAAGAAGAATGGGAGAGCCTGGAGGGGAATGCAGTGGCTCTGACGAAATTGTTAAAGTGGATTCGACGGAGATTAAAAGCAGGTAAACTATTGGTATTTTCATAAAGTGCATGGACATTTTTTTGGTTTTGCACAGTGCATCTTGAACTTTTTCCTTGTCGCCAATGCACAGTGCAGTTTGAACTTTTTCGCACCATGCAAACCTCAAAAAAGTTACTGCTCCAAAATTCTTCAGCAAAACCGCGGCAACGCAGTTAAACTTGCTTTTGTCGCAGCGATATTTCACCGCACAGTGCAAAAAAACAACATGAAATGCACGGTGCAAGGTCGGGGGTTTCTTGTGCACCGTGCAGAGCGTGACAACATTTTTTCGCTTTTGCACAGTGCATTTCCAACTTTTTTCCCTCGCTTGTCGCTAACGCACAGTGCATTTTGAATTTTTACGCTGTAGATGAAACTTGCTTGAGTCGCAGCGATATTTTATCGCGCAAAAACCAGGAAAAAAGTGAAATGCACGGTACAAAATGGCGGTCCTTTTATGCACCGTGATGACCGCGACAAATGTCCATGCACTTTATGAAAATATTAATACAAAACGACCGCTCAGTCTAACTGTCTTCTAGAGGTCTGGAAACATCATCATCACACAAACATCATGGAGCTTGCTGCCTATCAGACCAACAAAGAAAGTTGGGGCTGAAGAAGAAGCCGCACTGTATTTGTGGCAAGCATGAAGACAGTGAGGAGAGCCTGGAAACGACCTCAGCGGAATATAAAGTAGGACGAATTGAGAGCGGAAGTGACTCGAGTGAAACTTTCGAAACGAGTTCGTATGAGGAATACAGAAAAGTGTCGTAAGTTGGATTCGGTCCGAACGGTGCACCTGACGAATTGTGCACCTGGCTGAACGGGGCACCTGGGTGAATAGTGCACCTGGCTGAACGGTGCACCTGACATTTTCTTGTTTGAACAGTGCACCTAGGCGAATGGTGCACCTTGAAAAAAAGTTTTTTTGTGCATTATTGAAGAAAATTTGAAAGGTTTTCGTTTCGGGACAACGAAAAAGGATTTTTTTTGGAAATTTTTTTTTAAAATTTGAAAGGTTTTCGCTTCGGGACAGGGAAAAAGGATTTTTTTGGAAATTTTTTAAAAAATTTGAAAGGTTTTCGTCTCGGGACCACGAAAAAGGGTTTTTTTGTAAAATTTTTTAAAATTTTGAAAGGTTTTCGCTTCGTGACAGGGAAAAAGGATTTTTTTGGAAAATTTTAATAAAATTTGAAAGGTTTTCGCTTCGAGACAGGGAAAAAGGAATTTTTGTGTATAATTGAAAAGAATTTGAAAAGTTTTCGCTTCGGAAAAGGAAAAAAAACCATTTTTTCTTTGTGAAAAGGTAAATATGACAATGGAGATCAAAGCAAGCTTTTTGACTGATTTTTTTGTGTGTGAAAAGATAAATATGACAAGGGGGGATCAAGGTAAGCCGTTTTTATCATTTTTTTCATTGTGAAAAACTAAATATGACAAGGGGAGATCAAGGTAAGCTTTTTTTGACAATTTTTTTGTTTGTAAAAAGATAAATGAGGGGCAGCATAATGAATGGAATGCCATCTTAAGCTCAAGTACAACGCTCAACAAATTCATTGAGTTAATAGCGCGTGATCTTGAAAAGCAGGGACTAAACATCCTTCCAATCTTGACAAATCAGGCAATGCCAAAACGTCGGGCCTCTGATGTAGCCAGAGATGAGATCATAACTCGTGGATCCGAAAAAATTATTGAAGAGATTGCAAGGAGCGTCGTGTTTCCCATGGAGAAAGTAAAACGGTAAGAAACGAAAGAACTACACTTACATCTGATTATTTTTAGGTTTGCTAGGTTCTGTTCGTATTTTTGTGGCGCACCGGCAACATCCCTATTGGAATAACATTTTTTTCACAGACGAAAAATTAGTCAGAACAAGTTGCCTTGATCTCCCCTTTCATCTCTAGCTTTTCACAAACAAAGAAATCAGTAAAAACGGCTTACCTTGATCCCCATTTGTCATATAAAAAAAATCCGTCAAAAGAATTTTCCTTGATCTACCCTTGCCATATTTATCCCGAAGCGAAAACATTTCAAATTTTATTAAAATTTTCCAAAAAAAATCATTTTTCCCAGTCCCGAAGCGAAAACCTTTCAAAATTTTACTAAAATTTTCCAAAAAAAATCCTTTTTCCCTGTCTCGAAGCGAAAACCTTTCAATTTTTGTTCAATTGTTCATGAAAAATCCTTTTTCCCAGTCCCGAAGCGAAAACCTTTCAAAATTTTTAAAAATTTTCCAAAAAATCCTTTTTCCCTTCTCGAAGCGAAAACCTTTCAAATTTTATTAAAATTTTCCAAAAAAAATCCTTTTTCCCAGTCCCGAAGCGAAAACCTTTGAAAATTTTACTAAAATTTTCCTAAAAAATCCTTTTTTCCAGTCCCGAAGCGAAAACCTTTCAAAATTTTACTAAAATTTTCCAAAAAAAATCCTTTTTCCCTGTCTCGAAGCGAAGACCTTTCAATTTTTGTTCAATTGTTCATGAAAAATCCTTTTTCCCAGTCCCGAAGCGAAAACCTTTGAAAATTTTACTAAAATTTTCCTAAAAAATCCTTTTTTCCAGTCCCGAAGCGAAAACCTTTCAAAATTTTACTAAAATTTTCCAAAAAAAATCCTTTTTCCCTGTCTCGAAGCGAAGACCTTTCAATTTTTGTTCAATTGTTCATGAAAAATCCTTTTTCCCAGTCCCGAAGCGAAAACATTTCAAAATTTTACTAAAATTTTCCAAAAAATCCTTTTTCCCTGTCTCGAAGCGAAAACCTTTCAAATTTTATTAAAATTTTCCAAAAAACTCCCTTTTCCCTGTCCCGAAGCGAAAACCTTTCAAAATTTTTAAAAATTTTCCAAAAAACTCCTTTTTCCCTGTCCCGAAGCGAAAACATTTCAAATTTTATTAAAATTTTCCAAAAAAATCCTTTTTCCCAGTCCCGAAGTTCGCCCAGGTGCACTGTTCACCCAGGTGCACCGTTCGCCCAGGTGCACAGTTCAAAATGTGTCAGGTGCACCGTTCGCTCAGGTGCCCCGTTCAGCCAGGTGCACTGTTTGTTTCAGGTGCACTGTTCGGACACAACCGTAAGTTGTCTCAGTTCTTGATGAAATTTAATACATACAGATTATTTTTTTTCTAAAAATATGCGAGACTCCCAGCTTGCGCTTTGCAGAAACTACCGAGATTTTTAGATCAAAAGTTGGAAAAAATTGACACTTTTTTTTACAAATTTTGAAATCAGAAATTTCATACAGTTTACTAATGTAACGGGTAGTATCTTCACAAAAAAGCAATTTTTTCCCTGGCAAAGATACGGGCAAAAAGTGTTTTTTCTCTGACCGCACTCCGCGTTTCGCGTACTCTCTCGGTCGCAAAGATCGTTCAATACCTCGGCTGCGCTTGCAAAGTGCGAGCTAAAACTTTCAAGCATTGATACGTGATTCATGCCCGAAATGTGTGCAAAATTTAAAGAAAATCTGAGCGCCGCACTCGGAGTACTCCGCTTGTGAATTGACTATTCATTCTTTCAGTCAAAAAGAAAGTCAAGCTGACATTTTGGACAATGCAAACGCACGGATATCATCGCAGAGAGGAGGTGAATCAGACAGTGAGCCTGAAGAGTTTGAAGTGAGGTCGGAAGAAGGATACGGGTTGCGTCGAAGTTAGATCATTATGTTTTATTAGTACATATAATATTTAATAATACATTTTTTAAAACTACATGGTTTCAAATCCGAAACGCTTTATCCACGCGGCCAACCGAATAACTGGACACTCATTTCCAAGGGAAGAGAAAAACGAATTTTTTTGGAATTTTTTGTCCGCCGGGCTTATTCCGCAGCTGGAAAATGCCTTTTTTTACAAAAATCGACTTGCTCTATTCACCTGGGGCCAATGCGCTAAGGTTTGCTGAAAGTTAGCTGAAAATGGTAGGGCGCAGCTCGGAAAACTTGCACGGGCGCGTTTCGCGTCCTGGGCGCAGCTCGAAAACAAGCTGAAACCTAGCTCCGGCGAGCTGCGAAAGCTTCTTCTCGAGCTGCCCCGAGATGCGAGCTGCGCCCGTGCCAGTTTTCCGAGCTGCCCCTACCATTATCAGCTAACTTTCAGATAGCGCATTGGCCCCTGTACTTGACATTTTCCCAAACGCCGGGGAAAAATTGAGACCATTCCCTCGTAAAATGTCTCCGCCAAAAAATGGCCTCTCCGCCGAGGCGGAAAAAACTTCTTTTGCGTATTCAAATGCGGCACAATTTCTGATTTTATAAGCAATTTTTAAATTTAAAAATTTCTTGGATATCTGCAAAGAGCACAACGATATTCGCGATATTTTTTGATACACTCTGTATTTTGCATAAGTGATCAACGAGTTGGAAATGGAAGAAACAAGGACATGGCCGTTGGTATGCGTGGGTTTTTATTGCTTTATCATAACAATGCAGCAGTAAACAAGAATCGTAATAAATTCTGAATCAACAAATTTTCGATTTGTAAGTGATGTTTGTGCTAATTATCACTCTAACATCGATAATTAGGATGGTAAAAATCTTAATAATTAGCGTCGAAGCTAAAATTAGAGCCAAGTTTGAAATGTCCAAAAGGTCAACGACGAATACCATGTTTAGCATATGAAAGATGGAAAGGGAACTTTACTATCGCCCATAAAATTGAAACAACATTGATACGGAGAGGCCTCTTCGATACCGGATGATTCAATAACATAGAGTTGAACAGTGTTCTTCCATTATCTAGTAGTTTTCTGCTACAACGGTCACCGCAATCTACACATTCACGGTCCCAAAGGGCAAATGCGGATATCGCCGTGGCTGCGTCTTGCTGTATTTCCGATTGTGTTGTTCCCACTATGTCACGCCTCCCTCTATTATCGCTATGAGGAGGTGGATCCGGAGGACTATGAGGTGTTTCGAAGGCATTATTCCACAGACGATTATGCTTGGTTCCTCGAGCGAATAAATGAGCCGAACGTGCCGAAGGCGGCGATTTTGAGGAAGTTGCGGCATGATATCGCCAGGTCCAATCGTGGACTCGCTGAAGTGAGTTAGCCTGTCGGCATGGGCGTAGTTAGGGCACTTGAAGAAAAAATTTCTCCGAGCTGCGCCCGAGCCGTTTTCAGCCTGTCGGGAAAATAATGAGCACTCTGTCGCTGCGCCGATCGTGTCGTTGAAGTAAAAAGATGATTTTGTCTCGACACAATTCATTTTTCAATTCAGCGATGCGTTTTTCGATGCAAAAGAGTGCTCATTATTTTCCCGACAGACGGATACTTATGATTCATTTTTTTCTAGCGTCTTTTTCAAACCCAAATGTACCGCTGGAAAGCGTTTCAAAACAACGACCGACACAATCCGGCGCTGCTCACCATGTCGCAGGAAGCCCGAACAATCAAACGGTTTTTAATTGTAAGTTTTTGATCGTATTTACAAGGAAAGTAGCTCAAGTGCAACGTCCAGATTTTCGTTAAATTCTGGACATACTTTGGGGATAGGATACATATCAATTCCTGAAAATTTTAACTCGTGCTTTGCATGCACAGCCGAGATATTCAACGATCATTGCGGCCGAGAGAGTATTCGAAAAGCGGAGAGTGGTCAGAGAAAACACTTTCTGGCCATAACTTTACTAGTTTAGCTCCGGAAAAAATATTTTTTTTTGTGGAAACATATCTCTCTACGGTAGCAAAGGTCTTGTAAAAAACGGTACTCTGTTTACCAACTTGCACCCTAAAAATCTCGGTCGTTTCTGCAAAGCGCTTTTTCGAAATCTTGCATGTCTCATCGAAAGTATTCACCCAAATTTGTGGCAAGTTTCATCAAAATCTGAGCGTCGTACTTGGGGCACTTCCCCTGTTAATTCATTCATGTCTCATTTAGGACTTGGAATACAATCAACGCCTATCATGGCTGGAAACGTGCCGACTGCAGAACGATCTTATACTGGCACAACCTCATCAAATTCGAAAAGAACTTGGCGCTTCGTTGAACGCTTTCTGTGTTGTGGGTGGTAGACAGCTGGAAGGTTTGGCTATTCCTTATTGCGATCCGATTGCACCCGAAGAGGAGTAAGTCTCGTAGACAGTTCTTCTTACGTTTCCAGTCGCCGTGTTCAGGCTAAGGACTTATGAATCTCGGTGTCTCCAGAAAATATGTCACGATGACATCGCTTTAATATGTGCCAGTGGCATAAAAAATGGCTGTATATGGCTAGACTTATTCTCTAGAGTGCTCAGAAAATTTTTTTAACCTCATAACATTTGCAATTCGCTATTTGGATGACGGATTTTCTGGATTTTTGTGCGACGAGAACCCGAAATTTTTTGACGTGCTCTATGGAGTACTGCAAGCAGAATACAGTCATTTTTATATCACAGGAATATCCTAAACCCGCGTCATTGTGACATATTTTCTGGACATACAAAGATTTATAGGTCACGAGCTGTCTGCCGGAAAAATAATAAGCGCAATGCCGCTGCGTTGATCGCATCGCTGAAGTGAAAAACAATTTGATTTTTCTGCGAACCAATTCATTTTCCCGGCGGCGATGCGATTGCGACAAAGTGCTCATTATTTTCCCGACCGACTGATATATCCCGGTCATTTTTTCAGCGACTCCAACACACTTTACGGCCCCGCTGGTTCACAACCAGTCGAACGAACTTTGTTGGACGAGCGCTCGATCGAGGATGCGCATTCCGAAGTGAACAAACATAAGCATCTCTCAAAGCTCGAGATTGCCAAGCAACGAGAGTGGCTAGAAGAATTGTCCAAAAAATTGGAGGAGTCGCATCATAAGTCGAAGAAACATCTGCATCAGGAGACGAATGAGGCCGAGAAACGGATCGACGAGGAGTCAGAAGAGGACAAAGCCCACAAGGAGCGAAATAAGGAGCTGTCAAGGGACGAGATTGAAGTTCTGGGCGATCTTTGCCACCGATACATCAAGAAAAGTCATACGGAGAAGAAGTCGCACGAAGAGGATGATGAGTATTCTCGAACAGAGTTGAAACAAGAGGAGAATAGAAGGAAACACGTCCTCGACGACTTGAAATTGGCAAACGAGGATCACAGGAGAGCCGAAGAGGAGAGAAAATTGCAGGAGACCGTTGACAAGGTCGAGAAGAAGCGGGACGAAGACGACTTTAAACAGAAACTCACCGACGACCATCACGATGAGCATCACACGATAAAAGAAGTGAATCGTCCGTACAAAAACGCCGCGCGCTACGATTTACCGTTCCTAGGTCCTGATGAAAATTCTGTAGATCCCGGAAAAAGACTCGGGAGCTTAGACGAAGCCACAGCTCAACCGTATTTATTGCGTCGCGTGTCAACAAACCCTCAACCTTACGCAGGCGAGATACGAACACATGGAATGCCTAGAAAAGGTGGGCAGATAAATCAACGGCATAGACACATCTTGGACCCTAAACAGGACGAGTTACTTACTCCAAGTGAGGCAACACATCCCGAGGTGAACAAAATCAACAAGCCACTAAGAGATCGTCATGATCCTAGAGTCGTGGAGCGCCGTGACCCTAGACATCATGATCTTAGAGTAGCAAGTATGGATTATGTTAATCTGAAACCTGAAGACCCCAAACATTACAGTAGAAAACCATCGTATAAGTCTATTTCGTCGGAACGCACAACAAGCCATGAATATGATGATTTTGCAGTAAAACCACATTCAAACCGCAAAATTCATCATGACAGTCCAAAAATTTATCAGTCTTCTCCAAGCCAGCAAAATTATGAGGCAGCTCCTGGTTATAGGGCTCGTATACATCAAGGAGACGCTTATGGAAGACCACAACATGTCACTCCAAATTTAAGGGCTCCTCAAGGACAGACTCAACGTTCTACGGTCGTACAGCGGCCGGAACAGGAATATAATGGCTATTCGGCAAATCAGTCTCCATTCAAAGAGATTTTGGATAGTAGAGGTAAAATCACAAGGCCTCCCGCGCGTCACAGCAACCATCAGCCGAAAATATCTGATCCACGAGTGAAAGCCACAAAGATCATCACGAATCCCGAGCCAACGGCGGACAAGAAGAGTCAATTTAGATCTCTAAATGTGAAGCGAGTTTTGCCTACGACGGAACGGCCAGACAAAATAAGCCCTGGTCGGTCGGCTGGCAAGACTTTGAAAGCAGATCCACGAATTCACAAAGATATTATACCTAGCCAAGATTTTCCAGCCTCCATAACAGACCGTTCAGTTCGTCCAGAATTGCCAAGAGAGCATCAATTAAACCTGGTCAATGGTCTTGATCACACAGAACCGTATCCTACTGCGCAGCACGTGAAACAATCGCGGAAACCAGCTCAACGACGGCCGCCACACAAGCTGCAGCGTCCAAAAGAAAAAGATACAGAGGACGTTTTCCCAAGCAAATCGGATAAAGGGATATCACAACCAAGAGCACATCAAAGCCGCGTCGAGTATCCAACAACGGATCGAAATGCAACGAAACGCCGGACAAAGAACCCACAGTTCTATTCAAACGAGCACCGAGACCCGAGAGTTCATGAGTACAGAATAAACACCTCCGAGAAAACCCGACATCATCCACAGAATGCGAGCCAGCCTTCGCCGAGCTTCAGCTTCAAGCATGATCCACGCGTAAAAACATTTGAGAAACCAATTATGGAAGGGAATACCGGAGATTTGACAGGCACAACAGCTGGAATCCACTCCCACCATGCTAGCGAACGTCCACAGACTCTACTAAATGCAGAGTCCAAGCATGCCAGCCAACGTCCAAAGACTCTAAATATAGCGCCCAACCATAACAAACGTCCAGCCAGTCTATATAGACGACCAAAGATTGTCGCTGATGACTTCCGCATTTCTCAATCAAAGCCGGCAGCAAACTCAGACAACAGGTTCAACCCAAGACCACCTAGTTTCATTGAAAAAGAAACAAACACTTATTCACCGGCTTTTAAGAACAAGGAGAACGAAAAATCTCATAAGTACCCTGGCCAGGGCCATTCGGGAAATAAAAAACCTGCGGTGAGTACTCCAGAAGACTACTATTTTGGCTACTCATCACCGCAGACTCCAGTTGAACTGCCACATCACAAGAACGCCGGTCATGGCGATCCCTGGAATACCGGGTATTCGACAGTCCCGCTTACCGGACACACTGTGCAGCAATTCGGAAATACTGAAGGAAATAATGAAGCTGGCAGAATTCAAAAGCTTCAACGTGAGTCTATGCGTTATAAACGACTTTACAATAAAATTTTAGCATCTCAAACCGGTCAAGTTCATCAGCATGAGAAAGATGAGGAATTGTCACCAAAATTATATACGTTACCAAACTTACTACAACAAAAGGCACCGACCACAGTACCATTAAGCCAGTTGAACATGGAGAAAACAGAAAATACGAAGGCCCCGAAATATTTTGTTCGCCCGACGGCGAGTGATGACCAAAGTACTGTGCTCGAATCCCCGAGACAAAGGCCTGTGAATGCAGCGGAACCAAAGCTCAGGTTCCGCGAGCTAGAAACTAGACCGATACACAGATCAAGACCGGCTGAAGTGAGGAGCGCTTCTGCTATAAGCGAGAAGGAATCATCACTTCGTATACCGAAAAAACATGACCAAAGAATAGATGCTGGCAAGCCGAGCCACAAGAAAATCGGACTGGAGGCGCGAGATTCCCTCAAGCCCAATCCTTTTACCGAAATTTATCAAAATATACCGACTACGAAAGAACATGACCGTATACTGACTACACCCAGAGAACATTACCGTATACCGACTATATCCAAAGAACATGACCAAAGAATAAAAAGTCGAAAGCCCAGCGACAGAAGAATCGGACTGGAGGCGGGACATTCCTTGAAACCCAATCCTTATACCAAAATTGATCGAAATAGTCATCAAGACCAGTTCAAAAATGGAAATCCATCAATTCATCAACAAAGCAAGCCAACGATTGGAGTAATTCACCATCAAAAAAAGCCAAAAATCGAAGTGGTGGGTTCAGAGCAACACCAACCGCTCCACGGTCATCTGACTGCAGACAGCGAAGAAGAAAGTCCCTTGATTTATCATCCTTCAGTCCGATTACCAAATGGAAAACACCGAACTGACACTCGGCCACAAAAAGCACAGAGCGCTTCTGTTCAGCACTCTGCATTGGACGTTCAGCCGCGCTCATATCAACAACAATACATCAAGCATGACGCAGATATCGGTGAAGGGTCGATTCCGGCCAGAAAACTTGCAACAAGGCAACACGTTAAACCCCAGGACGACGATATATTTACTCTTGAGAATTACAATCACCCATCAGCTGCAAATCAACCGGAACAGCAGCAAGGAGACGGTTATGGAAGACAACAGTATATCACTCCAAACGTAAGGGCTGCAAAAGGACATAATCAACATTCGAACGTAGTACAGCACCCGGAAACCGATTATAATGGCTATTCGGCTTATCAAGCACCAGTCAAGGTGGTTCTGGATCGTAAGCCTGAAATCGTTGCACCTCCACAGCAAAGTAAAATTGTGGCGCAACAGACCAATGACTTTGATTATCCGCCCTATCAGACCCCAGTTTCAACATCACAACCACATGGACGGAGCCCACTCGCATGGTCAAACAAAGGTGCTTATGTACGGCGTCCAGACCACTGGACCTACGGTCGGCCGTATGAAAGTCCGCTTGAAGGTCAGCGATTCGAACACCGCAAGCCAAGAGTTATTGGTGGCGGATATCAACAAGTAAAAACTGCAGTGAGTGCACCAAACAACGGTTATTTTGGCTACTCATCGCCGCAGACTGCAGTTGAAGTGCCACGTCAGAGAAACGCCGGTCAGGGCGATTCGTGGAATACCGGGTATTCGACAGTCCCGCTTGCCGGACACACTGTGCAGCAATTCGGAAATAGTGGAGGAAATAATGAAAATGGCATAGCTCAGAAGCTTCAACGTGAGTCTAGAAGTACTATATATTAGGCTGTCGGGGAAATAATGAGCATTCATTCGCAGCAAAAATCGCATGACCGATGGAAAAATTAATTTTTCACAAGGAAAGTACTTTTATGGGGGCTCCTACTTTTTGACGGGACATGTCTCAAAAAATCAGAAAAAAAATGCTGATCAAGGATATATAAATCTTAGCTGCCCATTTTAGGTTTTTAGGGATGAAAATGCCGAAAAACTGGCTTAATTTCCCTACAAAAGGTGCAGGCATTCGAAACGATAAAAAGCGCAGTCGGTCCCTTCCTTCGGAAGAGAGCGGTGTGGCCGAGTGGCTAGTGCCGTAGTTTGGGAATCTAGAGGGAGGACGCCGCACGGGTTCGGTTTCCCCTTTGGGCTGAATCAACTTTTTTGAAGTTGAAGGTCGGAAAAATAAATTTTTGGGCCAAGAATGATTTATTACGTCTTAGAAACTCAATAAACATCATTTTAAGCCAAAATAAAAATTGTAAACCTGTGAAAAATTAAGCGAAAAGGGGTTCATAAGGGCTTTAGGTCAACTTCCGATTGAGTTTTCGCCCCTAAAAACCTAAAATGGGCAGCTAAGATTTATATATCCTTGATCAGCACATTTTTTCTGATTTTTTGAGACATGTCCCGTCAAAAAGTAGGAGCCCCCATAAAAGTACTTTCCTTGGCAAATTAGTGTTTAGTTTTCACTTCAGCGACGGGATTGCCGCAACGACATTGCGCTCATTATTTTTCCGACAGAATAGTTTAAAAAAACGAACAAACTTTCTGGACGACCTAATATCTTTACCATCCAATTTCTAGCCTCGCCAACTGGCCAACCAACATCCTACGTTCAAGCAGATCCGTCCTTGACACCAATTGAAAATCTGGAATCCGGGAGAATTATTGTGCCGCTGGAGATGACCGAAAAATTCCCGTACGACGTTTACGGTTTGCCGAAACCTCCGCCAAAGCCGAAGGGAAGAAAGAAAGGCAAATGGCTGTTTGTTCCAGAATAATCACCAATTCTTTGTAATTTGTATGCTAAAGGAAATAAATTAAAAAAATTGAATAGGGAATTCAACCAAAGATGCGAAATGTAATACATGCAACATAGATTGGCTCGTCTTTATCATAACCAAATTTGGCTTGGAAACTTGCGAGATATGAAGCTAGTTTTTACCGTCTTCAAAAATTTGCGAAGACACTGTAAAAATAAACGTTGTAGTTTGTAGGATGACGAAACCTTGCCCACGGCATATCAGTAATATTACAATTACTAAATCAGGCGATAAGGAAATCAAATCAAGGACAACGCCCAGGATTACGGCAATCTTTGCGTCCGTTTTCGACTACCACGCCCTACAAGACGCCAAAATAGAGTTTAATATCGGGAAGTTGTGATAAACGCCTCCGATCTTTTCGACCTGACCAAATCTCAGCGCCCAAGCAAGTCGCTATTTAAGCAAGAATTTTCTGGCAATCAAGTACAGCTAAACAAGAACAATGCGCATCGTCATTTCTTTGGCTGTGTTGCTAGCAACCGCTGTCCATGCCATCCCACTGAACGCGACATTCGGCGCAGCTCCCGCTGCCTTCGGCGTCGACTCGGCATCGCTGTTGTCGGACACCCAAGCCGGCTGCTTGGCCAGATCCCGATTCACAGCGGGATTTTTCCGGCTCTCAAATGTTGGTGTCGCCGATGGTATTGGAGTGAGAAATGCCTACACAGCCAACAACGGTAACCGAAACTTTTCGTTGCAGCAAAAAAAATAAATTTTAGCCGGCCTCAAGTTCGAGATGTACGTGACTCCAACCCTAGCGCTGTCGGCCGCCACACAAGTGGAGACCGCATTCGTATACGCGCAGAAGAGTAATATCCGCCTGAACAGAGTCTGGCTTCAAGTTACAAATCCGCTGGACTGGAATAAAGATCGACCGAGTAACGTCAGGTTTATCAATGACTTTGTGACGGCCGCAATTGTAAGGGAGAAAACGTTGAATTTTTTAAAAAAATCCGATGATTTGATGTGCAATATTAGACGTCTTACTGGCCTATTTCTTCTGTCTATAGTTTCGTTCTCTCTCCACAACCCTTAACTTTCAGCGATTCAACGCCAAAGTCGGCTTCTACACCAACTGGTATGACTACGAGCAAATTACGGGCAACTCTCGCGCCATCTCCAAGGCCGATCTCTGGCATTGGCATGTGTTGGGAGCCGGGCCGGCCGGCCAATCTTCCAAAGACTTTAGCGACTTCAGAACCTTTGGCCCCTTCTCCGACTGGCCAGTCGTTAAACAATACGGGATCGCCGTAGCTCCGTGCGATTACAGAGCGAACGTCAATGTGTTTGCCGCTGGAGGTGGGGCCACAAGCGATGCGAACAGCTCTCTCCCAATTGGACAGGGAGCTTTGATCATTAAGGAGCTGCGAAGCGTTGAGAACTGATTTGAAAAGCTTATATTATACTAAATAAATTCCCGCATTTCAAAAGCAAGATACAATTTTGATGACAACTGGAATATATATATATATATATTTTTTTTTTGATTTTGGCAATTACAGCAAATCTCATTTGTTAACAAGCACAGTTGAATTCTTGCTCAAAAAAGCCATCATTGACCATCAAGATTGAAGCGATCAGTCGGTTGGGGAAAGAAGGACCCGGGTCAAAAGTAGTCTCGCACCTGAACTTTTTCTGCACAGTGCAAACGCCAAAAATCACTCCAGCAGCTTTGTGAACGGGCTAGTATAGTAGTAGAAAGAACGAAACGAGGGGAAATGCTTTGTTAACGCCGATGAAAGCGACGTATTGATAATTTAGCAGCAATTTTAACAGTTTTCAAAAATATTGGTAGAGTTTCGCGAGCCGACCAATTATGATCGTATCGGTTGTCGCGAAAACAGCGATTTTTAAAATTATATATTCTTTTTTTCATAGGTAGGTCCTCACAAAAGTTTTTCAAGCATTCAAATTATTTTTGTATTATTAAATTCTCCGTGTTTTTCTGCTCCATTTATAACAGTAATCTTTTGTATGTTGTTGAGCATTTAAATTTCCACTTTCTAACAATAAGCAAAAACGTTTTTTAATGGCCTGGATGGGCCGTCTCCTGTACTTCGAGGACGGTCTTAGCGTCGCCGGAGTCGTTCTGACGGTCTTTTTCGGGCTGTATAGCCGATGCTTACCTCGCTTTGGAGGGGTATTGGCCAAAAAATCCGGAAGACAGAAAACACATGAACAAGATCATCAGCAATGGACCGACCATCGTCGTCACGGTAAGAAACAAAGCGAAATTCTATCTGATATTTTTGATTTTAGGGTTTGGCCATCATCTCACTGATGTTGGCCATCAGGCTGCCAATAAAGCAGAAAAGACGGCCTTCAATGGAGATGTCCGCCAACATTGTCAATGTTCTGGCGTCTTTTGGGTTCGTCCTTGCAATCTGGATTGATTGCCTTGTAATCTGGGTTGATTGCAAGGCGATAGTGTTTGTGGGGAAGGTGGCAACATTTATTGGGCACTTGTGGCTGGCGACCGCAAGCGTCAGAAACCGTCTGGACCCCACAGCAGTAAGTTTGCAAACAGAAAACCCGATTTTTTTGTTGCAGACCAAACTAAACCCCTGGCCACATCTCCGCCGCAACGCTATTGCCTACTACGCGGGCGGCGCCGCCGCCGCGTCGGCCGTCCTGCTGTTTGAGCTACCGAGTGAGATTATAAAGGTCATATTTTTGCCTTTCAAAGAGCATGATATTTGCCCGTTTCATGAATGCTATCAATTTGAAGTCCAATTTTCTAAATATTCAGGAAGTTGGCAAGATTTAGAAGTCAGGTTGAAATCGAAGTTTTTCAATATTTTGAAAAAATACATAAATCCAATTCATTATTTTTTTATGTTTCATTTCTTCACAACAAATTTTCTTCACCTTTATGAATCATCTTCGGCTAATAATCAATTCAAAACAGAATAATAGTGTCTGCTTTTCGATTGTTCATTAGGTATAATTGGCCTTTCGTCTCCTATCCTTTCAAGAATTCGATTGTAAAAAATACTGATAACAAGAAGAAGAAGGAAATGATAAATTTCAATAAAACATTGAAAGGCGCACCTGAAAATAATCGTAAAAAACTGGAGTAATTATGAGGTCTGGATAGGCAATGCATGAGCAATAATTGGAGAAAAATTGCAGGAAAATTTAGAGATCTTGCAGTGGAATTGTCTACAATGGTCGGAGATTATGGAGGATGCTTTCTTCAACAGAATCCAGCATTGGAGAAGAAGTCGCGCTTCCGGCGGAGAAGTCGGCGGACGTCTTTCCTATCGGTGATGACCTCATGATTAGACTTGGCTCTCGGGCCGGGCCGGGCCGAAAATC
This sequence comes from Bursaphelenchus xylophilus, assembly GCA_904066235.2. Lineage (NCBI taxonomy): Eukaryota > Metazoa > Nematoda > Chromadorea > Rhabditida > Aphelenchoididae > Bursaphelenchus > Bursaphelenchus xylophilus. Next base: position 1,578,296 of record CAJFCV020000005.1, on the reverse strand, counting down.
GCGGCCCGGCCCGCGGGCTGGAAGAGGTCGGCCCGGCCCGTTTCAATTTTTCTTCTGCCTGGCCCGGCCCGGGCCGGCCCGAAAATTGAGAAGAAGTAAAAATCCTTAATTCGCTATTAGTTGTGACATATTTTTCTTTACTATAACAACTAACAGTACATTTTTAAAGCAAAAAATTACTTCTCAACGCATTGCCTTTTTAAAATTTTTCAAAAAAATTCCCGAGATCCGTTTTCAGACTATTAAAAATTGCCCCAAGATCAATTTTATAGATTCAGCAAACGTGGAACCACGTTTATCAAGGTTTTCAACTTAAAGATGATAGTGTTGCTTCACACAACTTCTTAATTGTGTTTTTAAGGATGTCGGTTACGTTTATTTTGAGGCCCGGCCTGAACACCGGCCCGGGCCGGCCCAGCCCGGCAGCCAAGTCTATTCTGGATGGGACTAGTCCACCAAAAAGAAACCCAGCGATTTTGCGAACAGGTCTAATATATTCCCCATTTTGTCTTGTTGTTGACTGACATAACGTGCTTTACGCTTTGGACAAAACATTGCAGCAAATTTTGAAACTTCAGGAAATAAACAAAGCCTTATAGCATTTCCAAAGTTTCTATATTTACCCTGCAAAGGTCAGTGAATGGACCGTAAACAACTATGAATCAACTTCTTTTTATCACACCGACGTTCTTTTCTCGAAACGAAGGGTCATCGTTGAATCATATACAAAGCAGGGAGTAAACCTTCAAACGGCTATCCCTTTCGGGTACAAGTATGGTCGTAAAGTTTTTTTTATCTACCCTTGATTGGTTTTTTGACCGGATGGGCACTCCTGTAAATAAACGAGAGGGAGAGGTTTCTTGGTTTGGAAAAAAAAGAAAAATTGATCCAGAAGGGAAAGTAGTCCAAGAGCGTCGCACAGATTTTGATGAAACTTGGCACATTATTATTACAAGGATGGGCCGAGCTTATTGAATGAAAGTGGGCAAAAATGTGTCCGGTTTTTAAAAATTTTAGCATAAAAAGTTTCATGCCTGTTCCTACCGTAGAAGGTAATGCTCTCCCAAAAAATAATTTTTTTCCTAACCTTAAGGACACCTCGTCTTTGTGCAAGATTTAAAAAAGATCAGGGCGTCACTAGACATGGCTGGGGGGCCGGGAGAGGTCGGCCCGGCCCCCTTCAAATTTTCTCAGCCCGGCCCGGCCCCCTGGGGAGGGCTGGGGGGGGGGGGTTGTACTACCTTAGACCATAAATTTTTGAAACAAAAAATGACCAACCATTGCCTAAAGTACTTAAAAAAACCCAATCGCTTCTTGGCTCTGCATTTTATTTTTATTGGAAACCTTAATTTTCGCTTTGAGACTGAGAATTTTAGTCATTGGGGGCCGAGTGGGGGCCTGGCGGGGGCCCCCGGTCGGCCCTGCCCCGGGCCTTTAAAACTCGTTCGGCCCGGTCCACTAGCCATGTCTACGCGTCACTTTAGACTCTTCACTTGTCAGTTATCAGTCTGTCGGGAAAATAATGAGCACAAATGTCTTCACGTTGCAGAACAACTGAAAAGCGATTTGATTTTGTCGCGACACAATTCATTTTCTCGGCGACGATGCGATTTTCGATGCGACAGAGTGCTCATTACTTTCCCGACAGACTGTTAACTGACAAGTGAAGAGTCTAAAGTGAAGCTCTGATCCTCTTTAAATCTTGTATACTATGGCTATATAACCACATAACAAATGCTGAAAAAATGTGGCTCCTCCATAGCTCGCGCTTTGGAGGAGCCGCTGAGGTATCAAACGATTATAACGTTGTCCACTTACTAATAGTGCCAATTTCAGATCCCAACCAACTGCACTTCTGCCTCCAGAAAGCTCCAAAATCAATCCAGGGAGTGGTCGGCACGAGTCACAATACCCATTGTGCTGCTTATCACCGGAAGCCCGAAAAACAAGTCAAACATTGGGGCCCTTAATTAACCGTTTGACCGCCTCTCCCTCCAAAAAACTTTTGGCTATATAAAGCGGCCGTCTCGTCGATTGCATCAGACCCAAAAACATGTCGAAACTCGTTTGTTTGGCTCTGCTAGTCAGCGCTGCGAGCGCCCTCCCCTCGAATGCGACGTTCGGAGCGGCGCCGGCGGCGTTCGGAGTGGATTCGACGTATCCGCTGACGGATTCGATCGCCAGTTGCTTGAAAAGAAGTGGATATTTCGCCGGCTTCTTCCGCGTGGGCAACAAGGCCACGGTGGACTCGACTGGCGTCGACAACGCCTACAAGGCTAACCGCGGTGAGTTGAGGGGAGATTTAGAGAGCCTAAAAGGGAAGGCTTTCGCGACGCTGAGACTTTGCACACGCTTTGGGCAGGGGCCGCTTATAAATTGCTAAAAATTTTAGCTCACGCTTAGAAGACTTCAACAAACTTTGCTGCCAAGAGAGTACGCGAAATGCCAAGGGCGGTCAGAACGAAAAACACTTTCCGTATTTTTGCCAGTTTCGTGCGAAAAAAAGACTCTCGCATATATCTTTTCCAAGTTTCATCAAAATCTGAGCGTGGAACTTGGGTTACTTCCCCTGTTAGCAAACTTAAATTATTTTAATTTTCATTTTACTCATCTAGACTTCTCAATGATTCATTTCTAGCTTATTTTCTTTCTCTTGCTTATTTTTATTTTTTAGCCGGCCTCAAATTCGAGCTTTTCATTACACCCAACCCTCAAGGCTACGCCGACCGTCAGCTCTACGACGCCTACGACTACGCCAAGAAGAACAACATCAACTTGGCAAGAATCTGGCTGCAAATCACCTCTCCAATCAGCTGGGACAGATCCCAAAGCAACAATGTCCGATTCATCAACGACTTCGTCAGAGCTGGAAGAGTAAGTTTGCGGGTCGTTATCACTAAACATTTAGGATTTTGAAAGCAGTAAAAGTCAGGGTTAGAGGGGCAGTCTAAAAAAGGGCTATTGCGCTGTGTATTTTTTAACAAGGCATGTCACCGAAATTACATACTTTTTAAAGTATGTAATTAAAATTTATACTCCCTAACATAAATCTTTGACCACCCATATCTCAAGGTAATATAACGCAATCACTTTGAAACTTGGCATGCATACTAGACAGGAGTTTCGGCCCCAGAGCCATACTACCAAAACTTTACCAACGAAATATCAGTCTGTCGGGAAAATAATGACCAAATTTTCGCTGTGCCGGTCGCGTGGCGCAGCATTCCGAACTTTTTTCGGGTATTCAAAAAAATGAAAAAATAAGGAGTGCCCATTACATTTTTTTGTGTGTTTGGGTAGCCAGAAGGGATACCGGCAAAAACAAAAAGCGTTTTTATAGAGCAATCAATTTCCTTTCAGAATTTGTAAGTTTTGTCTTCAGGTTGCTCGCTAGCGTTGAGAAAATCATCACTAAATAAATGGAAATTTCGATTTTGAATGCCAAAAAAATGTATTTGATTTTGCCACCACGATGCGAAATTTTGCTCATTACTTTCCCAACAGACTGATTGCCAAAAGCAACAGCTCTCTTACACATCCCTTTTTTTCAGAACCGCAACGTGAAAGTGAGCTTCTACACCAACTGGTACGACTACGAAGAGATCACCGGCAACTCGCGCGCCATCGCCAACGCCGAGATCTGGTATTGGCATGTGCTGGGCGCCGGCTCCAACGGCGAGACCGCCCGCGACTACAACGACTACCGCACGTTCGGCCCCTTCACCGGCTGGCCAATCGCCAAACAATACGGTGTCGCCGAGACCCCATGCAACTACAGAGCCAACCAAAACGTGTTCGCGGGGAGCGGAGTGACCGTCGCCGGGGCCGAAGACATCATCCCGATTGGAATGGGCGCTTCTATTGTTCAGATCCAGGACAACAAGACCAAACAGTAAAAAGATTGAATTGTTTTTGTTATTGAGTGATTAAAAGGTTGGGAAGCAATTGAATAAATGGAAAATCAAAAAAAAAATATATTTGAAAACATGGTGGTATGGCCTCGTCTTATCAGTCTGTCGGGAAAATAATGAACGCACATCATTCCAAACTTTTTTGTGAGCAAAATCCGGTGACAAAAAAGAAAAATTTTTTTTAGTAATGCTTCTTTTACAGCAAGCGGTTCCTCAGACGTGGCGTTATAAAGTGTGGAAAAGTATCAAAGCGATACAACACATGTCCTTCTCTCAGATTATGCAAGTTTCAGGGATTTTAGCGGCTTACAAAGGCCGGAAAAATTGACTTTAAAACTAGTATTTCTTATTTTTTTGCTCACAAAAAAGTTCGGAATGCTGTGCGCCGTGGCATCGGAAATCGTATCGGCGCCGAGAAAATGAATTGTGTCGTGGCAAAATCAAATTTTGCTTTTCACTTTAGCGACGCGGTCGGCGCAGCACGTCAAGAAATTCCGGGCATTGCAAAGGTTCTCACAGCGAAAAAAAATTCATAAAATATGTCATCCAAATCGCACATAACAACAATGTTTAACCTATTTTTTTTATGGGAACTCTAGGGAGTACTACTAGTCGTATACAACTGTTTTTTATACCACTGGCACATTCTGAATGGGTGTCATCGTAACGCATTTTTTGAACACGGTTCAAGCTAGGCTAAAAATAGTGCAAATTTCAAGGCCGAATATCAAAAAAACTGTCCCATCAAGCGGGACGAGACCGATGTAGATACTCGAAGAATAGTTTAAGGATTTTTTTGACGTGGAGCCTATACCCCCTTCCAGTTCTCTCTGACTCGGTATCGTCGATACAAAATTTTATTTAGACGTTGTTTTCTTCGCCTTGGAAGACTGTCAAAATACTATGATTATGGGTATATTTTGGTTCTATTAGCTTAAGCAACTCTCGAGCTTTCTATTGGTATCAATATCTTGTGATTTACTATTAATCTTTATGTCAAAATCTTGCAAACCATTTGGACAAAAACGGATTTGCACCGGGCAGAATGCCAAAAAAAATACTAGGCTTTTTCATTGGGCGCCCGTTTTTCTTTTATTTTTTCTTGACGTGCGCAGCGACATTGCGCTCATTATTTTCCCGACAGACTAATACACATGTCATCAGAGTATATCTTTGTTGTTCTAATGAAGCTTGAAATTACTGCTCAGGGCGTATAAAGTCCAAAAATTTATTCGCGAAATTTGGGATCGCTTTGCAAAAGGTGTACTATATGTGGTTTGGGTATAATAATAACGGGAAGACGGCCGCAAAGAAATTGGCAAACGCACAGAGCAAATTATCTGAACTTTGTCAGCCTGTCGGGAAAATAATGAGGACTCTGTCGCCTTGAAATTCGCTTCGCCACCGAGAAAATGAATTGTGTCGCGGCAAAACCATTTTTTTTCTTCAGTGACACAACCGGCGCTATTGTGCTCATTATTTTCCCGACAGACTGACAGTTCGTTCGTAACTTCGCTGAAATACGAAATTTCGGCGGCATGCACTGTGAGCAAACACAGTGTATGTCGGTTCACCTTGCACCGTGCAATAGGCTTTTTTAGGGCTGTTGCTGTAGACCATAAGGAACCGACAAATTCACGGTTGATTTTTTATTTGAAATCTTACAGTTACTAGTCCAAAATTCAACTTGGCCTCGTTTTATTCTCTATCAAACAATTTAACAAATCGTTTGACACATTTTCAATTGCTCTTGACAAAAGCCGCGCCCTCCCCGATTGGAATACTGTTATCCCCATTCGAATTCATCGATGACGCCGGGAAAACATTGACATTGGCATTGTAATTGCAAATCTTCTCCTCAACGCCGTATTGTTTGGCCAATGGCCAGCCTTTGAATGGGCCAAAGGGTCGGAAATCGCGGAAATCCTTGGAAGTTTCGCCATTCGGGCCTTCAGAAATGGCATGCCAATACCAGATCTCGGCAGCTTGAACTTGACGAGAGTGGTCGGTAATGTCTTCGTAGTCGTACCAGTTGGTGAAAAGGCCGACTTTGATTCCTCTGGCCTGAAATTTTTTGTTTTGGGAAAGTCAGAGGTGAAGACGCCTCAGGCGGTTTTCAGGGCCCTTGGCAGTTCAGATGTCTTTGCGGCCAATGGAGTACGGAAAATGAAGAGAGCGGTATAAAAGAAAAAAAAAAAGATTTCTGTCAAATGATCAGTCTGTCGGGAAAATAATGAACACAATGTCGCTGCGCCGATTGGGTTGCTGGAGTGAGAAGAAATTTGCGTTCGCCGCGATGCAATTCACTTCCTCGGCGCTGATCGATTTTTTATACAACAAAGTGCTTATTATTTTCCCGACAAGCTGATAATAAGGCATATGCGAGACTTTTAGTCTTAAAATAGCTCCCCTAATTTTTCATACTCTCTCGTCGGCAAAGATCGTTGAAGGAACATTGCGATACCCCAATTTCACATCGCAAAACTTCAAGCGAAAAAATGGCGATACAAATGTCTACACACTTTCTCAAAATATTTCACTCGCATAGGCATTCGAAAACGTCGTGATCTCTCACTCGGTCGGAAGAATAATGAGCTCAATGTCGCTGCGCCGATACAGTGAGGGACTTGAACCAATAGCAAAAAACGTCTCATTTTGCATCCCGGAAGGGACCAAAATGACTCCAAACCCTTCCCTTCTCTAGGCTAAAAAACTCCGCTTTGAAAAGCGCGCCCTTTCCTTCAAGGCGGGCTCTTCAAAGCGGGGATTTTAGCTTATTGTTAGAGAAGGGAAGGGTTTGGAGACATTTTGGGCCCTACCGGGATGCAAAATGAGACGTTTTTTGCCATTGGACCCGGTCCCTCACTGTAGCTTCACTGTAGTGAAAAGAAATTTGATTTTTCAGCGATACAATTCAATTCCTCAATGGCGATGCGATTTTCGATCCGACAGAGTGCTCATTATTTTCCCGACAGACTGATATGACCTAAACAAACCTTTGCCCAAATTTCGGCCAAATGTGAACAAACTTTTTTTTGTAACATGACAAAGAAGAACACTTTTTTGGCTTACCTTTCCAGCAGTGATGAAATCATTGATAAACTCCACGTTATGTCCCCAAATCCTTTGCCAATTGTGTGGAGAAGTGACCTGAAGCCAGACTCTCTTCAACCCGATCTTTTGTTGGTTCGCAAAATCAGCCAGGAGGTCGAGTTGACGCTTTGCATCTCCTCTAACAGCCCGAGGAGTGACGAAAAATTCGAGTTTTATACCGGCTGAAAATAATGATGTACAGGGTGGTTCAGCTAAGTTCGCGGATGTAAAATGCTTATAACTTTTTATAGGATGGTTCAATTTTTATGAGCAATAGCTCATTTTATTCCTTAGTAGTTGCCACATTGTTTAAAAAAAAGATCATTAAAAATGATCAATCCTACGTTGAGTTATGACCCTTCAAAGTCAAACATGCTTTTTCACGAAAATGTTTAAAAAAATTTAATTTTCAAAATGATATTTCTTGATCTTTTTTGGTTTTTTTTTACTCTAAAACTCACCTTCACTGGCCTTCACTGCATTCTCCACTCCTCTCATATCACCATGACCATCAGAGAAGATTCGGAAAAACGCCGCGGAATATCCACTGTTCTTCAAACAACCCGCAATCTCCGGCGTTAACGCGTCCGTCGAATCGAAGCCGAAGGCCGCTGGTGCGGCTCCGAACCTTCCATCGGACTCGATTGCCGTTGCAACGGCAATTAATCCCGTTAAAATCAGAATCTTGGACATTTTTGCTTTAAAAATTGGTTTCAAAAAATTCAATTTTAAATACGATAAATATTAGCGATGAAAAAGTGGGCGGAGCTAGGGTATTAAAAAAAATTGTGATAGGTTTTAGAGCGAAATTAAAAAGCGATAAAAATTTAATATCACACACTTAATTTAAGCTTATTTCTTCCATAAACTATAGAGTAATTAACGTGCCAAACCCTTCTCTAAGAGGATGAAAATGGCTGTATATGACTTTTCCGAACCAGAACAGAAATGACGAAAACAGAATTATCAGAAAAAAGCAAATTTCATTTTGGTCTGTACCTGATGCAGTGGCAGAAAACGTAACATATTGCAGCCAGGAAGTTCAAAAAATGTAGCAAAATACCTCCCTCTCCAAGTGAAGAAAGTCTCACTTCAAAAACGCGCCATCTTTTTGTGAGGGAATTTGGAAGGCGCCCTGCAAAACGGAACTTTTTCACGTAGAGAGGGAGGCATGTTGCTACATTTTTTGATACTTCACTGATGCAAAATGGTCCGTTTTTTGCCACTGGATTAGGTCCGCAACTGTAATTTGCCATGGTCTTTAAATATCGTTGAATATCTCAACTGGCATTGTAAAGTATTCGCTCAAATTTTCAGCGATTTATTAGTGGGGCATAGAGAGAGCGTCTGTAAAATTTCAAGAAATTCTGCGCATTGCACTCCGGGAAATTCCACTTTTCTCACATCTGCACAGTGCGTCCAAAAATTGCTCGATCTTGCACAGTGCACTCGGATTTTTTGGATTTTTTGATACTCACATCCAGCCTGGGCGTCCAATAAAAATTTGTGTCCTTATCGATGTTAAATTGGGCCAAAATCGATCGATACAGTCCGTAATACAGGTGAATGCCCAAACAAGGTTGTAAGAAGTGTCTATGAGACCGGCGAAGCCGTTGGATGGTCGGCGGACGCTCGGCGGAGACTTGGCGGAAGGCCTACAATTTTTCTACTTTTTCTAAGTTTAGCTATTAATAAGGTTAGCCTTCTTTACCCTGAGTTATTTCACAAATTTAACCACGGCAAAAAATTGTCCAAAAATAATGACGCGAAAAATACATATATCGAACGTTGACCGTGCCGATCTTTTTTATCACTTAGCAAACTACAATAAGAAGATTTGTTATTGATTTCAACGTCATTTCAAAGACCAAGACTTAAGGCCTTAAAGGGAGTGCCTGAAAAGTTCGTAACGTATATTTTCTAGTCTGAAAAAATGGCATGATAACTAATTCTTCCTTTTGCCACACACTCCTCAATGTTTTCTAGCCCTTCTATTATAGTTTATGCCGTTGGTAACGTGTCAAAGATGGGTCATCAAATTTTTATCACTAATTTTTTTTCAAGAAATAATCTTTATTTTTTTGGTTATTTTTAGCCCCGCCCCTTTTTGTCTATCACCAATATTTATCGTATTTAAAATTGAATTTTTTGAAGCGAATTTTTAGAACAAGAAATGTCCAAAATCCTGATTTTAACGGCACTGATTGCCGCTGCGACGGCCTTGCCGTTAAACTCAGCCCCAACGGCTCTTGGCATCGACTCCACGCACAAATTAACGGACAGAATCGCGAGTTGTCTGAAGAAAGGGGGAGTTTCGGCCGCCTTCTTCCAGATCTCCGACAGAGTTGGCAACGATTTGACGGGCGTGGAGAATGCGAAGATCGCGAATAACGGTAGGATTTATACGTATAGACCTTTTGCAGGACAAAAAACGTACCATTTAGCATCCGGAAAGCATCAAAAAATGTGGCAAAATACCTCCCTGTCCATCTAAAAAACTCCGTTTTGAAGGGCACGCCCTTATTAAAGTTTTTTTCACTTGGAGAGGGAGGTATTTTGCCACATTTTTTGATACTTCCCGGACTCAAAATGGTACGTTTTTTGCCACTGGATCAGGTCCGTCACTATACTTATCAGCCTGGAGGGAAAATAATGAGCACAATGTCGCTGCGACGATCATGTCGCTGAATCAAAAAAAATTGATTTTTACAGCGAAAAAATTTATTTTTTCTGCGGCAATGCGATTTTGGATGCCATAAAATGCCCATTATTTCCCCGACAGACTCATATCAGTCTGTCGGGAAAATAATGTGGACTTCGCAGCAAAATGTCTCGCTTTAATCTCCGCGTAGCTGGACGATTTCAAGACGCGATAAGACCACATTATTTTCCCGACAAGTAATGCTTGTGATAGGTAATGCTTGTAAAACTTTTAGCTGGTCTAAAAATCGAATTTTTCGTCACCCCCAAGATTTTCGGCGGGTATGCAGCTCAACAGCTGTACGATGTGGCCGACTTCGCCCAGCGCCATGGAATCAACCTTACCCGAGTCTGGCTCAAAGCGACCTCGCCGGTGAACTGGGAGAACTTTCAAGGCAATAACGTCAATTTCATCAAGGACTTTGTTTTGGCCGCGTCGGTGAGTAAATAGACGTTAAAAAAAGAGGGAAACGAGGGCATCAAACAGAGGAAGTACCTCAAGTGTGACGCTCAGATTTTGAAGAAACTTGGCACAAATTTAAAACAATTTTTTCGAAGGTATATGCGAAAATTCTAGATCGCGATTTTGCAGAAACAACAGAGATTTTTAGTTCGAAAGTCGGCGAAAATTTGAGACTTTTTGTCAAATTTCGCCACGAAAAGTTTCGTACCTATTTCTACCGTAAAGGGTAATATTTCCACAAAAAATCAATTTTTTCTGCACGAAACTAGCAAAGTTATGGCCAAAAAGGATTTTCCTCTGACCGCTCTCCGCATTTTGCCTACTCTCTCGGCCGCAAAGATCGTTGAATATCTCGGCTTTGCCTTCAAAGTGCGAGCTAAAACTTTGAGGAATTGATATATGGTCTACGTAAAATGTGTGTGAAAAATTTCAAGGAAATCTGTGAAAAAAAAATTTTTTTTTAAATTTTTTTTGTAAATAAAAAATTTATTTTTCTTTCAAAGATAAAAATTGCAGGTTGTTTCTGCAAGGCGCAAGCTAGAAATCTTGCAAAAAAATTACTTTTTCAGGTGCGTAAGATCAAAGTGGGCCTCTTCACCAACTGGTACGACTACAAAGAGATCACCGGCAACTCGCCGCTCTTCGCCAACCACGATCTTTGGTATTGGCACGCGTTGGGAGCGGGCGCCAGCGCCGAAACCTCCAAAGATTTCAGCGATTTCCGCACCTTTGGCCCATTCCGCGGCTGGCCCTTGGCCAAACAATACGGGATCGAGGAGAGCGTCTGCAACTACCAGACCAATGTCAATGTGTTTGCTGCATCATCGTTGGCTTCGAACAGCGATAACAGCATTCCAATCGGAGAGGGCGCGGCTTTTATCAAGGGCAATTAGAAGGCGATAAACGAGTCTTTAAATTGTTTTTTGGAGAATAAAACGAGGCCAAGTGAAAGCGTAGGCTAAGAGATAAGCGTTGTGAAATAATAAAGAGTTCAAATCGACTATAAACTGCTGTTTTTTTTCCTTTGTAACCTCTCGAAAAAATGATGATTTTGCCGCTTTCTTTTTGCCGTTGCAGGCGAGAAATTTCTGTTCTTCCAAAATTGTGTAACGTTTATATAACTTTATAACATCTACTGTAATCCACTCGTATCTGAACAATCGATACAAAAGGTAATCTGCTAAACTGTAAAGTCTTTAGTCATCGCCAGCCGGTTTGTGGGTCTCGAACGGCGGAGGGAGTTGGATTGCTCCCGGCTCCACGCCCCAAATGTCCTTGGCGTATTCGGCGATGGTGCGGTCGGTGGAGAACTTGCCGGAACTGGCAATGTTGATCAGACATTTCCTGTTCCAAGCGTCTTGGTCCTAAAACACGAGACATACACAGTTTTTTTTTGATGACATAATAGTCCGTCGGGAAAATAATGAGCGGAATGTGGCTGTCCCGATAGCGGCGCTAAAGCGGAAAGCAATTTGATTTTGCCGCGACACAATTCATTTTCTCGGCGACAGAGGGCTCAGTATTTTCCCGACAAATTGATAGTATTTTTCACAAAGTGCAAGGACTTCTGCTCTCTTTCCCACAGAGAATTTTCAACTTTTTCCATGCTTGTCGCCAACGCACAGAGCATTTTTCTCTTTTCGCACAGTGCAAACCTCAAAAAAGCCGTTTGCACTGTGCAAATTTGCGAAAAACTGGAAAAAAGTAACACGGTGCAAAATGGGGGCTTTTTGTGCCCAGGGCAGACAAAATGTCCATGCACTTTATGAAAACATTTTTATCAGTCTGCCGGGAAAATAATGTGGAGTTGCCGCGTTTTGTGATTTCCATCATCGCTTTGCGATAACTATTGATGCGCAACTGCTGCTACAAATCCACATTATTTTCCCGACAGACTGATACTACTATCATACTCTCTTAACACCTCATACTATCTACACTCACCAAATACAACTCATTGACCTTCTCCTGAGTCCTCACATAATCTTCAAAGTCGGCGCACACATAGAACCGATCGTTGTGCCTGATGACATTGGTCAGCTCGTTCAGGGCGTCCGGTTGATCGGGAGTGAAGAACCCGCTCTCAATCTGCTCCACAGCCTTCTTCAGCTCGGGGTTTTTGTCGATGTACTCGGAGGCGTTGTAGCCGCGCTTCTGGAGCGTGGCCACATCCTCGACGCGCATCCCGAAGATGAACAGGTTCTCTTCGCCCGCCTCTTCGGCCATCTCCACGTTGGCGCCGTCCATGGTGCCGATGGTGAGGGCGCCGTTCAGCATGAATTTCATGTTCCCGGTGCCCGACGCCTCGGTTCCGGCGGTGCTGATCTGCTCGGACAGGTCGCATGCGGGAATGATCTTCTCCGCCATGGAGACGCGATAGTTCTCCAGGTAGACCACTTTCAGCTGATCGCCCACAATCGGGTCGTTGTTGACCACCTCCGAGATCCCGGTGATCAGCCGGATAATCAGCTTGGCAGTGTGATAGCCAGGAGCGGCCTTGCCCCCAACCATAATGGTCCGAGGCACCACCTTCTTCTCCGGATTCGCTTTGATCCGATTGTACAGGGTGATCATGTGCAGCGCATTCAAGAGCTGGCGTTTGTACTCGTGGAGACGTTTGACGTGAATGTCAAAGATGGAGGCGGCGTTGATTTCGATTTGGAAGTTCTCTTTCAGATACTGGGCAACGCGAAGCTTGTTGTCCTAAAGTTTCATGTGAGTTAGGGAGGTTCTCAAAGTTTACGGCTTGGATTTCCTTTCAACTTTGAATCCATGGTGTATCAAGACCAAGCAGCAATTTTTACAAGGAAAGTACTTCTATGCGGTATGGAGTTACAGGGAAAGGCATTTAAATTTCGCTATTTGACAAGGTAAGCACTTCTACGGGGCAAGGTGTTACAAGGTCGAGACATATATCAACAAAATCGTAAAATTTTTCTGACTCCGAAAATGTAAAAATTACCTGCCCAATTTTGGTTTGTAAAGGTGAAAAAATCCTCAGGAATTTTCTCGCAACACTACGCAAATGCCTTTTTGGCCAAGTTTTTAACAAATCAAATGCTTTGTATTGAACTAAAGTAAACCTTGACAAGCCTTAAAAATTTTATTAATACAATATTAGTTAGCAGTCCAATGTAAAAAAGAGGCATTTGCGTGGTGTTCCGAGAAAAGTTCCGAGGATTTTTTTCACCCTTACAAACCAAAATTGGGCAGCTAATTTTTACATATTCTGAATCAAAAAAATTTTGCGATATTTGGATACATGTCTCGACCTGTAACTCCGTACCCCATAGAAGTGTTTGACTATTTTTGTAAAAAGTAAAGGAAATCTGTGCGTTGCACCTGTGGCACTTCCCTTGCAAGGCCAAAAAAAATCATGGCTTACCCGTTTGATGAGTCCGATCTGATCGAGGAAGCTCTTGTCATCCACGAACTTCTTGAGCTTCTGGAGTTGCGACAGATCGGTCTCCCATTCCTCGCCAATCTTCTCGACAATCAAGTCGGAGAGGGCGGGGTTGCAGAGGAGCAGCCAGCGACGCGGGGTGATCCCATTGGTCTTGTTCTGGAATCGCTCCGGGAACAATTCGAAGAAGTCCTTGAATCTAAACAAGCATGATTACCGCGACACTCGAAGATGCACGGAGGCTACGAGTATAATGTATATAGTATTGCATTTCAAAGATTACGTCGTTTTCTTCAACAGGTCCGAGTGCAGCGCCGCCACGCCGTTCGTCACATGCGAGCCCACAATCGCCAGATGCGCCATGTTGATGCGCTTCTCGCCGAACTGATCCCCCTCCTCCACGATCGACATTCGCCGCTGGCGGTCGAAGTCGCCGGGGTACTTCTTGGACAGCACCTCCATGAAGCGCTGGTTGATCGCGTAGATGATCTGCAGATGGCGCGGCAGCAGGTTCTCCAGCAACGTCACCGACCACCGCTCCATGGCCTCGGGCAGCAGGGTGTGGTTGGTGTAGCCGAAGGTGCGGACGCAAATCTCCCAGGCGTCGTCGAAGGAAAGGCCTGAGATACGATGGTTATCTTACAGGGGAAGTACTCCAAGTGCGACGCTCAGATTTTCTTTAAACTTTGCATACACGTCGGGTATGGACTAAATATCAATTCCTAAGAGTTTTAGCTCGCGCTTTGCGGGCGCCGCCGAGATATCGAACGATTTTTGCCGCCGAGAGAGCACGCTAAACGTGGAGAACGGTCAGAGAGAAAAGCGCTTTTTGGCCATAACTTTGGCAGTTTCGTGCGGAAGTTTTTGATTTTTTGTACTAGTCGCGGAAAAAAGTCCTGGGATTTTCTCGCGCCCCCCAAATTCCGTCGCGCCCCGAAAAGTTGATTTGTCGCGGGAATCGCGCGCGACAATAAGGCAAAATCAACAAAATTGCACGATGCAAAAGCACTTTTCGGGTTCATGCACAGTGCAGAGTCGCAGAAAAATCCCAGGACTTTTTTCCGCGACTAGTATAAACATTATCCTTTACGGTAGAGATAGCCATGAAACTTTTCGTGCCGAAATTCGGCAAAAGTCATAAATTTTTGCCGACTTTCGATCTAAAAATCTCGGTTTTTTCTGCAAAGCGCGAGCTAGGATTCTCGCTTAGAAAAAATTATTCTAAATTTGTATCAAGTTTCATCAAAATCTGAGAGCCGCACTTGGAGTACTTCCCCTGCTAATATTAAAACCTATACCTTCCACATCCACCAGCAGCCGGATGAGTTCCGGAATCCCTATGGCCGGATGCGTATCGTTGATCTGGATAGCGACCTTTTCGGGGAATTGCTTGAAGTCCACGTTAGCCGGATCTTTAGCGGTCAATTTGAAATGCCGAAAAATGTCTTGAAGCGTGGCACAACACAGGAAATACTCTTGCTTAAGACGGAGCTCTTTACCAACAAAGATCTAAAAATCGTTCATAAAGTGCCTGAGGCGTGACTATAGAATTTGTATAACTTTAGCAACAAAGTCAAATTTCTTTTCGCTTCAGCGACTCGATTGTCGCAGCGACTGTAATCATTATTTTCCCGACAAACTGATAATACCGTAAACTTTTTCCGGCTTCCCCAGACCTACATTATCATTCGGATAGAGGACCCGAGTAATGTTCTCGCTCAAGTTTTTGTCCATCACCGCGTTCATGTACTCGCCGTCGTTGAAGAACTTCAGGTTGAAGTGGTTCTCGGCCTTGGCCGACCACAAGCGCAGCGTGTTCACGACGTTGTTGCGGAAGCCGGGCACCGGCGTGTCGTAGGGCATCGCAAACACCACCTCGGCGTTCACCCAGTGGCTCTAAAAGTGGGTGGGGATTATTGGTAGGGTAAAAATTGATGATTGAGTTTTACTATGGTTAAATTTAGGTTTAATTTTTATTTCGATCTTTCTGAAAATTCTTGATTCGAAAAAATACTCTCTCGCTTTCAAAAATCGTTGAATATCTCGGCTGCTTCAGCAAAGTGTTCGCTAAAATTTTCATGAAGAAAAATGTGTTCTATATAGGAACTGTGGACAAAATTTGAAGAAAATCTTGAGCACCTCCCAATTTAATCTTGTACTACTCTTCTCTTACCTTTCCACTGGAATCCTTCTCAACCTTGCCATAAAAGTTGACAGGCAACATATGTTCGGGACGCGCCTTTTCCCACGGATTCCCGAAGCGAAGCCAATCGTCCGGCTCCTCGACTTGCCATCCATCGCGTATCAGCTGCTTGAAGATCCCGTACTCATAGCGAAGGCCATAGCCGCAGGCCGGAATGCCCAACGTGGCCATTGAGTCCATGAAACAAGCGGCCAAGCGGCCTAGACCTCCATTCCCGAGGCCCGCGTCCTCTTCCAACTCCTGCAGCTCTTCCATGTCAAGTCCCAGCTGGTAGAGCGCCTCGTCCACCGTCGCTTGCATGCCCAAGTTGAGCATGGTGTTGGAGAGGGTGCGACCCATGTAGTACTCCAACGACAGGTAGAACACGCGCTTCGGGTCCTTCTCGTAATAGTATTGTTGCGTGCGGATCCAGCGGCTCACCAGATGATCTCGGACGGTGTCGGCTAACGCAAAAAAGTAGTCGCGAGGAGTGGCGACGTTTCGGTCCTAAAAAAGGCGAGTTTTTGAAGTGAAATTCTATGAAAATAAGTACTAATAGCCTGTCGGCAAAATCATGTGGATTTGTCGCACCTAATGAGACAAAAACGCGATTTACCTTGATCAAGGAGAAGTGGAGATGACGGTTGAACGCCTTCTTGATGTTCGCCACATTCTCCACCTGCGCAATTCCACGCACACTGATCTGCTGGCGTCGCTCTTGATCGGTCGCCATCTCAACTCGATCCCCACTGAATTCAGGACGTTACGAATGAAGAACCGAACAATTTGCGGCCAAAACGAAACGTTGAAGTGATTAAAAGTTGTAATCAACAGATTCGCCCCAACTCCAGCGGGAAAAAATCTAATTGCAAGCGAAGGGAATGGTAAATAATAAGATAAAAAGTGTTTTGATCCGGTCCGTGTAACGAAATACGGGTGGACCCTTAACCGTAAACAAAGTTGCAAAAGGTTGGCGGTTTGTGTAAGAATCACTCACAGGGGGGAAGTGCCCCAAGTGCGTCGCTCAGAACTTGATTAAATTTGGCAAAAATTTAGGATGACTTTTTTTAGGACATAAGATTTTTTCGTAAAAAATATTTAAAAATATCTTTAATACATCAAAAAATACGGAAGCTCAAAATTTTCCAGAAATTTTTTTTATGAATTCCATCTAACTAAGCCATATAAGTAATCCTGAGCATTTTAACTCTTGCTTTGCCCCCATAACCGAGATATTGAAGAATCTTCGCAAACGAGAGAGAACGCAAAATAAGGAGGTCAGAGAAAAAATAAAAAAAAACATTGTTTTACAAATAACTCTTGGAAATTGCGGAAAATCCGATTTCTTGTTTTTTGAAAAAAATCATGTTTTCAACCAAAAAATCTCAAACCTCAATAATTTTAAATGCTGATTACACAATCTTATGTCTTCAAATCCACTGACATTCCTTTAAAGAGCATTTTCAGAGCAGAAAATTCTGATTTTACGCAAGATCTTGCTCTATTTCCTCTTGCGCAACAAGCAGAAGCGGAAATTTCTGCGAAAAAATCAACAAAAATCAAAAACAAAAAACACAGAAAAAGTCAAAAGAGCCGTATAAATACAGAGCAAATTTCATTATTAAAACCATATCCGCTCCGTCGTATTTTATTCGACTTTTATCATCATTGTTTCCAAGATGTCTCAACCGGCCGACAACTTTGTTTTTGCCGAATTCCTTGACGTTTGGGGCCCTCAGACATCGAAACCGAGCCCTCCCTTGACCCCGCCTCCAGCTCAGACACCCAGGCCATCGTCAGTGGAGAGCCTGTCGTCAGGATACTCATCCTGCGACGAAACTTCGCGATCTTACACGCCCTGGTCAACGGCGTCCTCTCCCGTCCAGCAAGGCCAATTTTACCCGGCACAAACCGGGTTTTATGGACAAATGACGACGTATTATGTGAGTTTACAATTTCCGCTGGTTTTTTTTCAATCCAAATATATTTTTTTTAATTTAATTATCAGTCATCAAATTTTTTTGTCATCAATTTTTCGACTATTTAATTTTTAATTTTGATTTTTCAGCCACAATTTTACCCATGTCAGCCTCCGTCATACATCCAAGGTCAACTTCAATATCCAGCTCAGCCCTCATTTTATGGGCAACATCCACAAATGCCCTATGGAATGCAGCCTCAGCGTCAAAGGCATTTCTGCCAACCTCAGCCCGATTACGACGTGTGCTTTTGCTATCAATGTATGCAAAAATCTAGAAAGTCTTACAGAAAACACTAATAATTTTTCCTTTGTGTTTGACCTCCGGTGAATGCTTAATATGATTTTCACATTGTTTTAACTTTTTTTCACGTTGTTTCGAATATTATGGCTTTTTAGTAAATATTAATATGCAAATTTATGGAGACTCTGATTTAAAATTATTTTACGCTTATCATACTAAAAATAGACACAAATTTTTTTCGTCAATATCCACTGTTTAAATTTTAACCTGACAAGTTGCATGGCTTTTTCGAACGTAGAGGGCGGTAATATTTCAACAAAAATCGTTTTTTTTCCGCCAAAACTGCCAAAGATATGGCCAAAAAACTGTTTTTCTCTGTGACGGTCTCAGCGTTGCGCATGCTCTATGGGCTGCAAAGATTGTTGAGTTCCTCGGCTGCGCGTGCAATGATTATTCCAAATAAGACTTGTCCGAGTTTGATCTGTAGCCTATGAGCAAAATAGGTGCAAAATTTTAAAGAAATCTGAGCGTCGCTGAAGCGAAAAGCAGTTTGATTTTGTCGCGTTACAAATTTATTTTCTCGGCGGCGATGCTCTTCGACGCAACAGGATTCTCATTGTTTTCCTGACAGACTGATACAGCGTTCAAAACTTTTCTCAGACTAGAACAGAACCTACAACAACTGATAAAACGTTTAAAATAAATGAAACGTGAACCAAAATTTCCTTTCTACCCTTGTGGAGTTTCAAACTATCAACAGGGGAAATACTTCTAACGCAACGCTTAGATTTTGATGAAACTTGGCACAAATTTAAAATACGTTTTTCTAGGATATATGCAAGACTCCTAGCTCGCGCTTTGCAAACACGACTGAGGTTTTCAAGTCAAACGTAGGCAAAAAAGTGAAAGCTTTTTACCGAATTTTGGCATGAAAAGTTTCATCGCTGTTTCTACGGAATAGGGTAATGTTTCCCCCAAAAAAAATATTTTTTTCCGCACGAAGCTAGCAAAGATATGGCCAAAAAGTCTTGTTTTTCTCGGACCGCTCTCCGCCTTTTGCGCGCTCTCTCGTCGGTAAAAAATTGTTGAACATCTTGGCTGAAGCGCTTGACATCATTTGGTCTATTTTTTGTTGCTTCCGGGTGGATCTAATTACCAGTCCAGTTTGCAAAACATGCCTAATCTAACAAAAGAACTCCTTATCACTTCCCGGTAAACAATGAGCTCTTATCGCAAACTCTCGGTGATTACAAGTCTTTGGAAACTATTGCCACTCCTTCTCCGACCTATCCCTTGCCCATTTGGCTACATAAACAACGAGAAAGTCAGCCAAGACAACCATGAGTAAATTTCTCATCGCACTTTTGGCCGTCGCCGCCAACGCCGCACCCTTGCAGAAGGACGCCAAAATTGCGGCACTCTTGCACGGAATCGACACCACCGCCCCGCTGTCGGATCAGCAGCTCGGCTGTCTGTTCCGCAGCGGATTCACCGCCGGCTTCTTTCGGATCGGCGTCAGAGGAGGGCCGGACACGGTGGGCGTGGAGAATGTGATCAAGGCTACGAATGGTAAGACATGAAATGGAAATAACGAATTCTAGGGCTACAGATTTACAGGGGAAGTAGGCCAAGTGCGCAGCTCAGCTTTTCTTCAAATTTTGCGCACATTTTGGGCATAGGCTACATAACAATTGCTGAAAATTTTAGCTTGAGCTTTGCCCAGTGTCGTGCGGAAAAAATTGATTTTTTTGTGGAAACACTACGGTAGAAATAGGCATGGGACTTTTCATGCTAAAATTCGCAGAAAGTGTCATTTTTTTGCACAATTTGCAATAAAAATCCCTGATGTCCCGAAGCGCGCGGGCTAAAAATCTGGTATATGTCTTTGAAAAATGTATTCTAAATCTGTACCAAGATCTGAGCGTCACACAAGTTTTAAACTGTTTCTTCACAGTACGAGCCAAAACTCGCACTTTGCAGCAAAGTTAATAGAAAATTTCTAGTAAAAACTTGTTGTATCTTCATCAATTTTCGTATATTACCAAAAATTTTGTTTCAGCCAAGCTTTCCTACGAAGTTTTTATCGCCCCCAACCCGAGCCTCAAGCCCGATTCCCAATTTTCCTCAGCTTATAACTACGCCAGAGGCAGGAATCTGACTCCGAGCCGGGTCTGGCTTCAAGTCACTTCGCCCATTTCATGGGACCGTAATCAGGCCAACAACATCAGATTTATCGTTGATTTTATTCGAGCAGCTCAGGTAAGACATTTTTTCATCAAAAAATGAGGGGTTTTTTGACACTAATTTTTTTATTTTCACAAAATTTTTCTTAAATTTGAACCAAAGTTTTATCGTCATAAAGTGCGTAGAATTTTTGTCGCATTGCCGTAATCATTAAGATTTCAGCGCTCCAACATCAAAGTCGGTCTCTACACCAACTGGTATGACTACGAGCAAATCACCGGCAACTCCAGGGCCATCTCCAACACCGACATTTGGTATTGGCATGTGAACGCACCCGGTCCCTATGGTGAGCAGTCCCCCGAACACTCCGATTACCGCCCGTTTGGCCCATTTACTGGCGCCGCCAAGGCCAAACAATACGCGATTGGAGCGACCAATTGCGGCGTGGTGCTGAACAAGGACTCTTTCCCGGCGAATTTGAAATTACAGCACCTTTAGAATAGTATATTTGCAAAAAAAGAAAAATTTGAATATGTTTAAAATGTATTTTTTTACAATTTTACTTTTTATGCCATCCAAAATAAAACAATGACACCAGATAACCCATAAAACAACGAGTAACAAAGCATAACATCCTGGTGGAAAACAAAAGTGAACGATAAGACAATTACACTCGAGTATAACAAACTCTTGGAGGACAGTTGTTTGACGGAAACACATACAGCTTCATTCATCCTCGTTTTCAACAATACACAGAAAGTGGAGACCTTGTTTGTCTGTCCTATTAACGTAAATCCTCTAACCTTCTGTAATGCAGCACATAGCTTTCTCTTTGCTCCGCTTCCAGGTCAACATGTCTGTCAACCAATATTTCTCCAACCTGTAATTGTTTGACTTCAGAAATGTTACAAGTTTTTTTCCATGAACTACTTTCTGAAAAATCCTTCTTTGGGGAAACAAGGAAGCTGTGCGTATGAACTTCCATTTTTTTATCTTTTGGCACAAGATGGGGACACAATCTTCAAACTACAAATGACTTGTAAAACATCTCTGCCAACTTACATCAATCATGTAGATGTACAGAAGTGCCGCATCTGAGCAAAGGTGCAAGTCTTTTGCATCCGGAGTTCTCAGGTCATCGAGAGTGGTGAAAAAGGGATCGGCATTTTTTGAAGGATTCAGTGTCAGGCTAGCCATTTGCAAAATTTTCGATTTGCAGGGGACTTCATTGTTTTCTAACATTTTCACCAAGTTAAACGCAACCTTTCTAAAGAATGTGCTTGCCAAGCCCAAGCTGAAGCTCGTGGGAATTGATATGCGGCCTATGCCCAAAGTGTGGCAAATTCTAGCGAAAATTCGTACGTCGCACTTGACACACTCCCTGTTAAGCTGCAAGCCTTGTTTGCGTGAAAATCATTAATTTCTTGACCCGTAAACACGTTTCAGTCCTATTGTTCACTGCAAGATATGCCTAATCGAACAAAGGAAGGGCTTTAACTTCCCGTAAACAGCGCATACTTATCGAGAATTATCAGCGATTGCCCGTTAAATCTTCGGAGGAAAACGGCACTCCCTTCCCGACCCCTCCCATGCACAACTACTACATAAACAGCGACGAAATTGGCCAAATCAACCAGTGGAAATGAGGAAATTCCTCATTTCTCTTTTGGCCGTTGCCGACAACGCCGCGCCCTTGCAGGAGGATGCAAAGACCGCCGCCGTCGTGCAGGGTATCGATACCACAGCAAAGTTGACGGACAAAGACGTTGCTTGTTTTTTGAAAAACGGATTCAGAGCCGGGATCTTCCGCATTGGAAACGAAGGAGCGGTGGATAAGGTCGGAGTGGAAAATGCGCGCAAATCTCATGCCGGTGAGTTAAGAAGGATAAGTAAATTTTTTGCGCGTTAGCCCAGACACGGTAGAGGCTTGGGGCTAGAAGTAATTTTTCTGGCGCCGGGCTTGGGGCTTTAGATTGACAATTTTAGCCTCGGCCTTGGGTAAAAGAGCCACCGATTGAGAGTAGTAGTTAAAGTGTAACTTGGCTTGTTACACTCTCCATATTTCGCGTACTCTCTCGGCCGCAACGCTCATTGAATATCCATTTTTTTATGTTTCATTTTTTTTTGATTTTTTCGCATATTACCAAAACAATTTTTTCAGCCGGCTTTAAATACGAACTCTACATTGCGCCCAATCCGTTTAGTCCAGCCGGACCCCAGTTCATTTCGGCGTATAATTACGCCAGAACGGAGCAGCTGGTACCGCAGCGGGTCTGGCTTCAAGTCACTTCGCCAATGTTCTGGGACAGAAACACGACCAACAACGCCAGATTCATCACCGATTTCATTCAAGCGGTTAAGGTAGGACCTCTGATTTATAAAAAAAATTGGGGTGATTTTTTTGGCATTTGAGCCTCCGAGCTGCGCCCTATGAAAAGCGGGGTTTTTGTTGAAAATCGCTTATTGTTAGATACGGATGAAACTAGACTTGGCTCTCGGGCCGGCCCGGGCCGAAAATCGCGGCCCGGCCCGCGGGCCGGAAGATGTCGGCCCGGCCCGTTTCAATTTTTCTTCGGCCCGGGCCGGCCCGGGCCGGCCCGAAAATTGAGAAGAAGTAAAAAACCTTAATTCGCTATTAGATATGACACATTTTTCTTTACTATAGCAACTAACAGTACATTTTTAAAGCAAAAAATTACTTACCAACGCATTGCCTTTTTAAAATTAATCAAAAAATTCCCGAGATCCGTTTTCAGACTATTAAAAATTGCCCCAAGACCAATTTTACAGATTCAGCAAGGGTGGAACCACGTTTAACAAGGTTTTTAACTTCAAGATGATAGTGTTGCTTCACACGACTTCTTAATTGTGTTTTTAAGGATGTCGGTTACGTTTATTTTGAGTTTTGCTTCAAAAAATTACTACAAACACTAGTATACATTAGTACTTAATAGATTTTACTAGTAAAATTACTTATTATTAGCCATTTTTCAGTAGTTCCGTGCTTTATTTTTATAAAATTACCCTTACTGTGAGAAAAATATAAACCCCCTTCTTGGCTTTGCGTTTTAATTTTATTGGCAACCCAACTATTCGCTTTGAAATTCAGAATTTTAATTTTGCCGGGCCGGCCCGGGCCGAAAGTTGCGGCCCGGCCCGCGGGCCGGAACAGGTCGGCCCGGCCCGGCCCGTTTCAATTTTGCTTTGGCCCGGCCCGGGCCGGCCCGGGCAGCCCGGCAGCCAAGTCTAGATGAAACTAGGCATACACTTAGATTAATTTTTGCTAAAAAATATGCGAGATTATTAAATTCCGTTTGCAAACACGGCCGAGATTTTTACGTCCAAAGTTATCAGAGATGTGACACTTTTTTGCGGATTTTGGCGTAAAAAGTTTCAGGTCTACTTTTATCGAAGTAAGTAATGTTTCCACAAAAAATGTATTTTTTCCGCGCGAAATCAGCAAATATACTGCCTAAAAAGCGCGAACTAAAATTTGCAGGAATTAATAGATGGCACTTTATTTATCGTCATTGAGTGCGTAGACTTTTTGTCGCATCGCAGTAATCATTAAGAGTTCAGCGCTACAAGATCAGAGCCGGTCTCTACACCAACTGGTACGACTACGAGCAAATCACGGGAAATTCCAAGGAAATCCCCAATGTCGATGTCGACATTTGGTATTGGCATGTGAACTCGCCCGGTCCCGGCGGTGAGCAGTCCCCCGAACACTCCGACTACCGTCAGTTTGGCCCATTCTCTGGCCCCGCCGCCATCAAACAGTTCGCGATTCGAATGAAGACATGCGACGTGGATAACAATTGGATCTCCATCCGGCCGTGAATTGATGTTTCGATTGAATGGCAATTTATTATACAAAGTTTATTTTCAAGCATGTAAGAGTGAAGATATAAGAACGCAAGAGCCATTTTCAAAAAGCACCCTAAATTTGCTCACTTTTTGGCTCGCAGGCAATTCTTTCATTTTGCTCACCGAAATGGCGAGCAAACTTTCGAAAATGCTCGCCCCCGCCGAAGCGGCGAGCAATTTTCTAATTTCGCCTGCCGCGGCAGGCTAGGGAAAGACTTGGCTTTGAGCCAAGTCTTTCCCCTTGGGTGGCTCTTCCTCCCAAAAATTTTTTTGTCAAGATTAATATAAATTTCTTGTAATCTGCATGCATCGACAGGACAATAACTCCAAAAGTAAGTTAAATTATCCCTCTTTCTAAGTATGCCATCATTTTTTGCATTACATAAGCTTATCCTGGCGCATTTAGCCATTTTTGTAGCTATACAAATTTCGCTGAATGATGTTCGTTCTTGCGATTCCATGAACGAAATTTGAGAGTCTTCCACGCAAAAGAACCGGCGTCGGGATCTTCGTGCCAGAATTGTTTCAGCATGAAAGGATTTTTTTGTTGCTTCGATTTTAGATATTACACTAGGTACGTTTTTGATTTTTTTCCGATTTTAGGTATGGGACAATTTTGACGTATCCATAGATGCGTATTTATACTTAGCAAAGATTTAGATCCACGTTATACTTGGTCACTTAGGCCCTAAAACATCTCAAACCCGGGTTTGAAAGAATAGTTATGTTGGGGACGGTTTAGTAATAGCTCACCTTTGTAGATTCGGGTTTAAACTTCAAAAACATTAGATTTTGCCTGCAACTTGATAAAAGTACCTAGTGTAATATCGAATCAAGAAAAAAATCCTTTCATGCTGAAACAATTCTGGCACGAAGCAGGCCCGACGCCGGTTCTTTTGCGTGGAAGACTCAAATTTCGTTCATGGAATCGCAAGAACGAACAGCATTCAGCTAAATTTGTATACCTACAACAATGGCTAAATGCGCCAGGATAAGCTTATGTAATGCAAAAAATGATGGCATACTTAGAAAGAGGGATAATTTAACTTACTTTTGGAGTTATTGTCCTGTCGATGCATGTAGAGTACACCACAAAGAAATTTATATCAATCTTGACAAAAAAATTTTTGGGAGGAAGACCCACCCAAGGGGAAAGACTTGGCTCAAAGCCAAGTCTTTCCGTAGCCTGCCGCGGCAGGCGAAATTAGAAAATTGCTCGCCGCGGCAGGCGAAATTAGAAGTTTGCTCGCCGTGAAAGATTTGCTCGCCGTTTCGGTGAGCAAAATGAAAGAATCGCCTGCGAGCCAAAAAGTGAGCAAATTTAGGGTGCTTTTTGAAAATGGCTCTTGCGTTCTTATATCTTCACTCTTATGTCAAAGCGCATTATTGGTAATATTTAATTGAAAGAAAAACAACCATTTTTTCAGTAAAAAATATATATTTTGGCCATTTTCAAAAAAAAATATGAGAAAATTCAAAATCAAAACATTTAAAAATTTAACCGGTCTGTCGGGAAAATAGTGAGGATTTCTCGCGAATTAAAAATTTCCCATCATGGCTTTGCGACGGGGTTTGGTGCGCGACTGCCAGAAATTTTTCTTCGAGAAATCCACATTATTTGTTGTATCCTTCACTGTGTAGGTGTGAAGGATGTTGATGTCAGCCCAATGTACCATGAATAACAAATATAGGTTTATTATCAGATAGAAATAACAGAGATAAAACACGGAGATAGCATTCACTGAATTATGATTAATAACAACTGAAGTCCTATTTCTCCTCCGAGGTTCGAGAATCTTCGAATGAAGCGGAATGCCAATACAGTAATCTTTGTTTGCGTCTCGGGACTCGACATTGTTTTCCCAACAGAATGAGAGGTCAAAAGTTGCGACAAAATATTAGTCTGTCTGGAAAATAATGAGCACTCTGTTGCATCGAAAATCGCATCACCGCCGAGAAAATGAATTGTGTCGCGACAAAATCAAATTGCTTTTCACCTCAGCGACCCGATTGACGCAGCGGCATTGTGCTCATTATTTTCCCGACAGACAATTATTTTCAATTATTTTTTCAGCAATTTATTTTCAGCAATATATTGAAAATCTAAAGTTTGTTATTTTTTCCCCAAAAATTTTCTAAATTTCATTTCAAGCCTTTATCAAGCCGTTTTTCCGGCCAAACACCCTTCAATTACCGGGTATTAGTGCGATTAATTCCCTTTTATCAGTCGGAAACCGCCGGAAACTTCGAAAAAGCCTTCCTTCAAAAAGTTCATTTTGCATTTAATTTTTTTTCCAAATCGAAAATTAGTCCCGCCTTTTATTTTTTCGTATAAAAAGGCCTCAGAAAATTTTATTGCCCAAAAAATTGGGAAAAATGTCCAAATTTTTGGGACTTTTTATTTTCATTTTCTCCGCCAAAGCTTTTGCGGGCAATTTGAATTCGAATTTAACCGCCCCTGCGGCGTTTGGAATCGACACAACGTGGCCGATTGATGCCAACCAGGCCAGTTGTTTCGCCCGGGCCGGATACAAAGCCGGCTTCTTTCGGATCGCCAGCCGCGGAGAGACGGATCAGACTGGCATCACTAATGTACTCAAATTTTATGATGGTAAGGAAGTGATGTTCACTAGAATAATAAAATCGTTGAAAAAATGATTAAAAGTATCCGTTCGTCGGGAAAATAATCGACATAAATTTTGGCAATTTTACTGGCTATTAATGGCCCCGCTTTTCAGCAAGCTTGGCATTTGAAGTTTATGTGACGCCCAGCCCCCTAGGCTACGCAGATCGTCAATTCGAGCAGGCCTACGAGTTTGCGCGCCTAAACAATTTGAATTTGAATCGCTTGTGGCTTCAGATCACGTCGCCCATTCAATGGGATCGGCGTCAGAGTGCGAATGTCCGGTTTATCAACGACTTTGTGAGGGCTGGAAAGGTGAGAGACTTTTTTGTTTTTTATTGGGCAGTTTATTATCAGTCGGGAAAATAATGTGGATTCGTCGCGCTTAGGAATCTCCTATCATCACTTTGCGGCGGCTGGTGGTTTGGCGCGTTGTTGCGAGAAGTTTTCCAAATCCACATTATTTTCCCGACAGATTGATAGCCCGTCCGAAACGTCGCTGGAGTGATTTTTGCGACAAAACAAAAGTTCACCTTGCACTGTGCAAAAACAAACGTTCAGTTTGCACCGTGCAAACGGCTTTTTTGGCTGTCTCCGGCGACATGCACTGTGCAAAAACAAAAGTTCAGTTTGCACCGTGCAAAGGGCTTTTTTCGGCTGTTTCCCGCGACATGCACTGTTTAAAAACAAAACTTCATGCCGCACCGTGCAATTTCCTGCTTTTTTGCACAGTGCAAACGGCTTTTTTTTGGCTGTCGCACTCTGACTTTTTCCGCACAGTGCAAACGCCAAAAATCACTCCAGCGACTTTACGAAAGACTTGTAATTCAATTTTCGGCATAAAAAATCAAAAAATGTTTTGATGGTGTCAAGACTTAGATAGTCGAGGTCTAATGAGGCCCCTAACTTGCCCTCTACTCCTAGTATTCACTAGCCCTAATAACCCGGAGACCACAACTAGAGAATTCTAGTTGAAAAACTGCGAACACACGGATTGACTCCATTTAGCTTCGACCACCACCGCACTGTGTCAAAGGGACTTCCAACAAATACAAATATAGGTTTATTTCCCAAAACGAATGACCGAAAAGCGATCGGTCTATTACATTTATATCAAAATATTCGTCGGTCTATGCTAATTTCTGGGAATTCTTCACGGAATCGTGACAATGGCAAAAATTTTAGATATGATTTTTTTGACAAAAGAATTTTATCAAAGTCGCCGATTGTCTCTGGAATTCAACGCAAACAGGTTCCATAGATAACGTACCAATTGCCCGTGGGTGATAAGCAAACAATGATGATTGATCGCAAAACCAAAGCCGCAGAGTGCAAATTCTCAGGACTTTTTGCCGCAGGAATTTTTTGACATTATATCTCTCTTCAAAAACAAATATTTTTTTGTGAAGATATACAGGGTGTACCAAAAAAATGGAAACTTGTTTTTATAGCTATATTTTTTCGGAGAATCAAAATTCAGCAAAAGTAACGGTCATTATTGGTAACATAGAGCATTGTTTATAACATGTTCAACCTGTTTCACAGTGGCTGCCTTTGGTGGCGATATAGAGCTCCAAACGTGACGTAAAATTTTGGGCTCCGGGCCGCAGCTTTTTAAGGGGGAAATCGGCCCCGTTCTTGGCGCAGCATTTACTTTGCGACCCCAAACTTTCGTGGAGCATAGTACAGGTGCTGGCCTTCTACTTAAAAAAAATATAGTCCATTGGATTCAGATCCGACGAGCGGGCGGCCATTTCGCAGACGGGTTAAAATCGGGAAAATCGGTCCCATTTCGGGTCCTGAGTCGATTTTGCCCTGTGAGCCGGCGCTGAGTCCTGTTGGAACGCCAAGTTTGCATTGCCAAGGTTCTGCTGAGCTGACGGAAGCACGACAAAATAGAAATTAACGCGGCGCTAGTATTTTGCCCCATTGATTCACGAAAAACATGGATTTCTTGCCGCTGGCACAAATTCCGCCTTAAGCAATGACGGCCCGGAATTTGGCGGTATTCGACGATGGCCAACAGGCTAGGAGCTTCATTGAAGCAGATTCTATCGTTTTGGTGGTTGCGTATCCGCCAAATATTGAACCGCGAACTGAATGCGCTCACGTCTCGGAGCTGCGGCCCGCCCCTTTGACTTTCCGACATTTTTGTGCCGTACGCACTTTCTCTCGACTTTAAAGATCTGAATTTTTTAGAGCTTGTATAACATGAGATTGATCTCGTCTTTGGCTATTCGGCCGACCGATCGGTCGCTGATGTCAGTCTCAAGGGAAAGTTTTTCTTGAAAATCGCGGATTTTGCTGTTGGGGATCTTCCGGTTGAAAGAAGCGCTGGCGGTGCGTTTTCTTTCACTTCCTGGGCGCTTACTATCCGTGTCAAGCTCCTTGCGCCGCGTGATTACTTTTGACACAACGTTCTTTCTATACCGAGAAAATTAACTGTTCGAACAGCTCCAAAAACAAGTCCAAAATCGAGGTCCCTTCGTTTGAAGTTCAGAAAAACAGGTCGATTAATCGATATGGGCATAAAAATCAAACCACTAGGACAGAAAAACACAGAGAATTTTGTAGTAATAAACTTCTTTGGCTACACCTAACCATTTTTGCGTCAGGACCCATGAAAAAAAGTTTCCATTTTTTTGGTACACCCTGTAATTCAAAATTATGCAATTTTTTGTAAGAAATCGCAAGTCTGAGCGTAGGGCTTTGAGCACTTCCCCTGTAGATTTTCCGACGCTACGACTTTTCGGGTCACCGACAGTTCGGGTCGACGATACCAAGGACAGTGTCGTATCAGCTCGTATTTCACCTAAATGTGTAAAAATTTCAGTCTCGCAACGTCCGCATCGGCTTCTACACCAACTGGTACGACTACGAAGAGATCACCGGCAATTCGCGCGCCATCGACTCCGCCGACCTCTGGTACTGGCATGTGCTCGGGGGCGGGGCGAACGGCGAGACCGCTCGCGATTTCAATGACTTCCGCTCCTTCGGCCCATTCCTTCAGTATCCCCTCGTGAAGCAGTATGGGATCGGAGAGAATCCATGCTCCGTTTCGGCGAATCAAAATGTCTTCGCCGCAGGCAGTTTTAAGGCCAGTGGAGCGATGGAGATTGGAATGGGCGCTAGTGTAATGGTGAAGAAAGATGAGAGTGAGAATAAGACGAAACAGTAGAAAAACCAGAGAGTTATATATGTAGTTGGTTATTGTATAATAAGAATTTTAATAAAAAAATAAATTTTAAACTTTGAGAAATATGCTGAAAGTTAGCTGAAAATGGTAGGGCGCAGCTCGGAAAACTGGGACGGGCGCAGCTCGCATCTCGGGGGCAGCTCGGAGAACAAGCTTTCGCAGCTCGCCGAAGCTAACTTTTAGCTTGTTTTCGAGCTGCGCCCAAGACGCGAGCTGCGCCCGTGCAACTTCTCCGAGCTGCGCCCTATGATTTTCAGCAAACTTTCAATTAGCACATTGGCCCGATTACTAATGTTTTCCCAGTCTGTCGGGAAAATAATGAGCACTCCGTCGTAGGCAAAGTCGCACCAATAATTTCTTAACAGCCTAAGGAACAAAAATTATCAATCTGTCGGGTAAGTAATGTGGATTTATAAAATGTCTCGGGTTGTCGCAGTGGCGCACCAACCAAATCTCCGCTGCTGGCCGCCGCAAAGCGATTATAGGCGATTCCAAGGCGCGACGAGTCCACATTATTTTCCCGACAAACTGACAACGTTGACCCTTGATAAGGATTTAGAAAGGATCAACATTTCCAGACCCATGCTATCAGTCTGTCGGGAAAATAATGAGTAATATGTTGCAACGAAAACCGCATGAAATTTTTTGGATTTGCAAAGAAGTCCCAAGTGCAACGCCCAGACTTTTTTTTAATATCTTTTGTGGAGAGATAATGCCAAATTCTGCAATTTTTGTTTACAAAATATGAACTCTGAAATTAACCACTGTAAATTTTTTTTGTTTGTTGACCATATAATTCTCTCATTCTTTTTTATTTCCCGGATTCGGAACTAACTTAACAGTCCTATTAATTTCAACGCCGCAGGTCTCATCTTGCCGGATGTGTTGCTTGAAAACAATGTTGTCCTTGGAGAATGGGCCAAATGCAAAAGCGTCCAGAAAAAAGGGATCTGTTCGGCCCTCCAGCCCGACCGCATTCATATGCCAATACCAAATTTCGGTGTCTGCGATTTCCATCGATGTCCCGGTGATTTGGGCGTAGTCGTACCAGTTGGTGAAAAATTTCACGGTTACGCGGCGTTTCTGAAAAAGGCGGAAATTGGCGGTGCGAATGTTAAAAAATATAGATTTTTTTTGCAATTTTGCTTATTTTTTCATTTCTTTATGTGAAATAAAGAATAAAAAATAATAAAAATAAATAAAAAAAATTAAATAAAAAATTACAAAAAAAACAAAAAAAATTCTATTCGGGTTTTTTAATTTTGCATTTTTTAACACAAAAAAAATTAAAAGAAATTCGAAAACAAAAAATTGATATAAAAAATCGATATTTTTAGAATGAAAAAATTTTATGAAGAATTCGAAAAAGTAAAAAGTTTTGATTTTTGGAATATTTTTCTCTTTTCTTGGTTAGAACCTACCTTTGCCGCCTCCACCACAGAATTGATAAACTTGACATTACAGCTATGACAACGATCCCAAAAAATCGGATTTGTTACGAGCAAAAAGACTTCACCTAACAAGAGAAGTCGTTCAGATCGCAAATGAGTTGAGCTATGGGACCGGTATATTCTGATTCTCCATATTCGAAAACGGTAAGAGCTAAGACGCCCTCCGCCATTTGGCTCTTGATCCAAAGGTCTTTCGGAGCGAGGACTATTAGTAGTAATAAGAGGTAGTTTCTGGCACTAAATTTTGCATCCACTGGAAAAGGGGGGAGGAGCCGGCGCGGGGTGCCGTAAATGAGAGAGTGTGGGATTGGAGGAGAGTGGGGAGAGAGGTGAGGGAATTTTTATGGTATGGTAGTACTGTAAAGGTGAGAGAGTGAGGGATTGGAGGAGAGTGGGGAGAGAGGTCAGGGGAATTTTGCGGTCAAATTTCAAAAAAGATGCGCGGGTGTCGTAATTGAAAGGACGCGATGAAATTGCGGTAAAAAATGAAAAAGATGAGAGAGTGTGGGATTGGAGGAGAGTGGGGAGAGAGGTCAGGGGAATTTTGCGGTCAAATTTCAAAAAAGATGAGAGGGTGTCGTAATTGAAAGGACGCGATGAAATTGTGGTAAAAAATGAAAAAGGTGAGAGAGTGTGGGATTGGAGGAGAGTGGGGAGAGAGGTCAGGGGGATTTTGCGGTAAAAAAAAAAATTGAAAAAGGGTGAGAAAGTGGGGAAAAGAGGAGGATTGAGGGTTGTTGCGCAACCTAGAG
This sequence comes from Bursaphelenchus xylophilus, assembly GCA_904066235.2. Classification (NCBI taxonomy): domain Eukaryota; kingdom Metazoa; phylum Nematoda; class Chromadorea; order Rhabditida; family Aphelenchoididae; genus Bursaphelenchus; species Bursaphelenchus xylophilus. Next base: position 1,546,249 of record CAJFCV020000005.1, on the reverse strand, counting down.
GTTGCGGGAGGGCAAGAGGTTGCGGGGTGTTGCGCAACCGAGATGTTATGAATGTTGCGCAACCTAGAGGTTGCGGTAGGTTAAAGAGTTTATGATTTATGTCTGTGATTTTTTTCCGGAAAAAGCGGAAGGATCAAGACTATCAAGTCCATCAATAAAGGTTGATGACCCTTCAATAAACTTTTCGACTCAATGATGATGAAATAATTTTTACCCTTTTCAAAAGGATTAAGAATCCAATAACTTTTATTCGTTTATTCAAAAAAAAAATCTTTTAAATATTTGTATAAAAAATAAGATCAGATTGAGGGACTTCAGTGTGACGTTTGGTAACAGGTGTTAAATAAATTTGAATTTCATCTCCGTCAAAGAGACATCTAGTGTCGCTCTCACATCCATCATCTTTATCGTACAGCGAAAAGAACCACAGCTTCTCACCGCATTTGCTTTGAACAGGTTTCAGACGACAAATCTTACGCCCACGGAATTTCATGTAAAAATTCTAAAAAAAAAAAACATAAAATATATGATATTAAAAACTTACACTAAAATTTATTAACTTCAAAGTATTGATATCGACCCCATCAATGGACACGGCGTATGTCTTCCGGATATATTCGTTAAGGGTAATCGAAATCATGAGGGCGGAGCTAGAAAAAGATTGGGGCTAAACTCCACGAGGCGAAAATAAGCAAATGACCTCATTTGCTTATTTTGTCTCCTCGCGATATGGCTGCGCCTATTATGACGGAGGAAGAGAGGACGCGCGCCTCTTTTCTGATCAACCCAATGATGGATACGACAACATCCAAAACTGTAGTCGTCCAGGTCCTCAAGACCTTCAACAGCGAGGAGTCCAGGACAATTTGTGCAACTGATTGCTTTAACAATCACATCACTTTAGAATGGCCGTTCCCTGATTTTAATATGGGAGGTGAGGCAATATATCCGGGCACACTTCTGAAGCTGGATAATACAGAGGTCCAGAAAAATTTGGCCGAAAAGGTAATTTTTGTTGATGACACTACTGTTGTAAAACATCTTGGAGGAACCACAAAGAGAAGCGAGTTTTATGAAATGTGCCAAAAAGCACGTCAAGAAGATAAGTAAGTTACGATTTGTATAATACAAGATTTTTAGGAATACGGAGACGGTTATCATTCTGAGAATTTGGAAGAACAACAGACCTGCTGACGGAGGTCCGGATATGGTAATAAATGGAGCTGACATGTTCAAAAGACCGATTGTAATATATGTAAATGCACATAATAACGTCTCAAAGTTCTCGCCTCTACGAGAAGGACATGTTTATGATCTTAAACCAAGATCCGCCGAACATCTTCGTATTTTAGCTTCTTTGTTTTTGCCAAACGAGAAGGCCCTGTGTATGCAGAGGGATCGTCTAGATCACGAAAGCTTTTTAAAATGCTCATGATCTGTGCACAGTATATAAATGTTTCTTTTTTATAGTAGACAAAATATTATCATGGAGTTGTTTAACTGTACCTCAACATCAGAAAGTTCAATCGGTAACTATTTTTCATATTCTGCTTCGTACGAGACAAAGAAACCCCGGAATGCAACTGTTCGAAATATTGAAAGGCTTGTAAAAGAACTTGTAGACAGATACTCAAAAGGTTGGAGACTAACTTGAATTATCATATTGTTATAGGTTTCAATTACATTACTATGCACATTTCTGGGGAGATGGATCTCGATGAGTTTAAGGTGGAGGCATTGCCATTAAAAGATTTCAAGCCTTCAGATGTTATTAGAGCCTTTTGTCATGCTTACAGCTGTACGAGAACTTTCACGAATACTCCCTTTAACTTGCAATTATTATTTATTAAACAATAAATTTAAAAAACCGCCAGAGGTTTGAAACATAAAGTTAAACAAGTAATGCCATAATCAAAAGGGCATAAACGTCCATCTAGAGTTCTAATTTGAACATGTAATACAGAGATCTCCCTTGCTCTAACAGGTATCATTAACGGTTGATCGTAAATCTGTTCCACAACATCCCCCGGTTTGCCTTTTACTGTAACCATACGAAGCATAGGTGTTTGAAAACTGCCGACAATAACCTGTTCAACTAAATCGTCAACGTATACGGCTAGGTTCTTGATGCCACCACTGAGATCAGGAGAGAATGGAGCGACAGTTTCGTTTACAATTTCCCCATAATCCGAAAACCCTAGAGTGTACTTTAATTGGGGTGAGAACTCAATCTTCCCCACTACTTCATGATTAACATGTGTTTTCACACGCTGAATTTTCTTGTCGTATAATATTGCGAAATCGGAAGATCTTAAAGGTCTCAGGTTATACATTGCTTTGATTGGCTCTTTCACCGTTTTATGAGGGCGGTTCAATTCATAGACGGGGACCTTCAAAGGTTCAGTCTCAATACGTCTCGTGCCAACCAGGGCAAGGGGGCGTGACATTCTGGGATACTCAACATCCATAAAACCAATCGCAGGATTGTGCGTAGGCAGATGGTCGGTCGAAACCGGGGAGAAGGAGGTCGCGCCGCTTTTGTTCTTGGCAGATTGGGAGTTGTTGTTATTCGGGGCCTTTTTTTCATTTTCGAGAGATAAATTGCCTTTTTGTATATTATTGGAAAGGTGTGATGACGAGGCCTTTGAGGATGCAGAGGGAGCGGTATGTTGTGCCCCTGTTAGTGTTGTTGTAGATGGAGTAGCTATGCTAGTAGTAATTGGATTGCTAAGAGTAGACGGTTGTAAAACAGGCGGATTAGAAGGAGGCAAAGGGCTAGGTTGAGCAGCACCATGAGGAAATGTAGTACTTTTAGCAGTATCTCTAGTAGTATTTCGAATACCCCCCGGATTATTTCTAGTACCAACATCAGCAATATTAGTATTAGAAACGTTTGGAAGAGAAACATTTTGTACCGCGGCTTTTGTCAAAGGGATTGGATTTCCCTCATCAGTCTTCACAGACTTCTTTAATGCGACATCCATCTTTTTACCCTTTTTTAAAACCTTTGGCTCTTCCGGAGCATTTCTTTTACGACGCCCCTCTCCCTTCTCAAGCTCTTCTTGAACCACCGAATTCAAATATGTCACCAAACTCTCAATTGTATTAAAACTCCCTTTAGGGATGTGTATTCTCAAGATTGCGTAAGCAGTTGTAAGATCGATATATTGCCCATCCAAGGTCCCGATAGAAGCCCATGAATGAGGATAGACAATGCTCTGTAAACCACATAAATAGGGGGCGTCAAATGTCAAGGGTTTAGGCAACACGATTTTGAAATCAGCAGGGGTATTTTTCCCAAAGGTGTTACTAGGATCGTTGCTGGGAAGCACAATAAAAAATGACGAACGCATATCTAACATACAAATCACTAACCGTTTTGTTTTTATAGTGACATGGAGCGTTTGACGTGCCCCTTTCATACAGAGGCGGAGTTGATAGAAGATTTTAGATGTGGAGATCTGATTTGCCCAGAGTGTGGCGTCGTTGTCGGCGAACGGATCTTTGACGTCTTAAATGATGTGCCTTTTTATACCACAACACCTACATCAAAAATGTCTGAAGAGAATACAAAAATATTACAAGAGATGACCAGTAAAGGACATCTGCCCTCAAGCATTGAAAAGGATGTTTCAATCCTATTTGACAGAATCAAAGACTATGTAAAAAACACTAGTGACAAACATGTTTTAGCCACTTGCTTGTACATAACATGTCGTAAAAATGGGGTTCCACGGAGTTTCAAAGGTTGTCAATGACCCAAGCGTTTCATTTTTCCCTTTTTAGAAATCTCAGAATTGTCGGCGGTTAACATAAAGAAGATCTATAAATGTTTCAAACAGATCCCCGGAAATATTGCCAATGCAAACAAACCGATTGGAGTCGAGGAATATGCAAGCAGATTTTGCGCTTATCTAGGGCTCTCCTATAAAAGACATGCTCAACTAGTAAAAATGGTTCATACAGTTCAAAATAAAAGTGTGCTGACGGGGTAACATATATCAATCTAAAAAATAAAAAATGTTCAGAAATCCTCTTCTTTCAACTATCGCTGCAACTTTATACTACATGTGCAGAGAAGAATACACACTAATGGACATTTACAGGGCAACAGATGTGAGCAAGAATACACTTCGTAAACTACAGAAACAGATTGAAAAAGTCTTCGAGGAAGAAAAATCCGACTGACCCCCTTTTATCGTTAAATGTTCCCCTTATCCTTACACCTATTTACAATGTTTTGATTCCCTCTTATTATCATATATTTTTCGTGAACTGTTGGCGTGTTATTATCGTACCTTTCTTAATTCAATTAATAAAGAAAAAAATTTTTTAGATGACTAACGAAATAGAACAACCACCTTCCAAGAGAAGGCGTCTTACACCCCTGAGGGACTTATCGAATATAAGAGACCCGGCCGTCGATTATCATAGATCGGCTCCCAATTTTCGCCAATGCTCGGAAACCATTATGGAAGAGCAGACAAACTCCAATCATCCACCTTCCAAGAGAAGGCGTCTTACACCCCTGAGGGACTTATCGAATATAAGAGACCCGGCCGTCGATTATCATAGATCGGCTCCCAATTTTCGCCAATGCTCGGAAACCATTATGGAAGAGCAGACAAACTCCAATCATCCACCTTCCAAGAGAAGGCGTCTTACACCCCTGAGGGACTTATCGAATATAAGAGACCCGGCCGTCGATTATCATAGATCGGCTCCCAATTTTCGCCAATGCTCGGAAACCATTATGGAAGAGCAGACAAACTCCAATCATGAAGAATCAATAAAAATGACAACCCAAGAACAAAATAATACATTGTCCCTTGAAGACATTCTCAGGCCCGACTTTAAGGTCTTAGGGCCCGCAGAACTCATGCAGTACATGCAGCTACTCGAAAGGTATCTCTTGTTTTTTTCTCTGATTCATTTTTTAGTGATGATCTCTCAAACATCCCATCGAGTTCTTCACATAATCCCCGCGAAATGATGATGCAAAAACTTTTGGAAGATCTCGACTTTTACAAGGAATTCTCAGAAACCAATATTTCTCTAGATGATCTTGACGAGGAAAATTTTTCTGATCCGTGCTTTGACATGGCAAGGTTTTTAGGAGGCACAGATACCCTCCCTGAATTTGACGATTTTTTCAGACCTCTCCCTCAAAAAGGTCGGGGGTAAGTGCAATAATCGTATAAAAAAGTCAAAAAATTTTATTATAGAATACAATTCTTCCGTGTCGGAGCCTCTCGAGTTAAAACGTCAGAGAGATTTAAATGCTACTCAAGAGAACAAAAGTACCATATACACATTAGTGAAAACATGAGTGATTTTGAAAAACGTTTCAATCAGCTTGTAGAACAATCAGTCAACGAGTGCCTCAGAGAAGGTAAACACTTTAAAAAAAAAATCAAATTTAATTTCTAGTTGAAAGAGGAGGATCAGAAAGGGCCATGTATGTAGGTGTGAGAGTATCGTCCGATAACTTAACGAGACCTCTAAATCATTTCTCCAAAAGAAATGTTTTCGATCCTAAACATCTTTACACAAAATTATTCAAAATTGCACAGTCATCCAAAACTCCAAGCTTGTTGGGGAAACCCTTTGTACTCAACATAACAGTTCTATATGGCAGAATCGGTGGCGCTCCCCCGACACGACAGACAACTAGATCCTTTTTGGAGACAAGTACAGGCATTTTCCATGTTAACACTCAGAAGAATGATTGTCTTCCTGTATCCATAAACATCTCTAGGCTTGCAACTACCAAGGATCTTCCGGGCCATAAAAAATCTGAACGAAAATTGTACAAGGCTCGAAAATTTACAAAACCAACAGAATGTGCTGAACTAAAAGAAGCATACAAACATTTTAAGGCTGCAAGTTTAACAGGAAAGGAAAGCATCGAGTTCACGGTTGGCCTCTGGGAAGCTTTCATGGACCAAAAATACCCAGAAGCCGCTCCACATAAAATTATAGTTTTTGATCGGAGATCTTTTGAGCACGGATGGAGTTACCCGAAACTGGAGAAGGATGAGATTTTGGATGTAAAAACTCCAATTATGCTTTATTACCACGACAATCACTACGACTCCATATGGAGTCCCACTGCTTTCTTCGGAGTCAGATCTTTCTCCAATTTATGTTTCAGTTGTCGGAAATTGATGAGAGAATCAATCGATCATACAGCTAGATGCCAGAAAAAATGCACCAAGTGTTGTCGTATAGGAAACGACTTTCCTTGTAAGGATGATGGCTTTGAAAAGAAGTGCGCCGCATGTACAAAAAAGTTTTTAAACAAGGATTGCTATGAACACCATCTGAAGAAAAACATTTGCTCTTATTACAAAAAATGTGACAAATGTGATCAGGCATATTCAAAAAAGAATGGGCATTTATGTGGATTAAGTTTTTGCGTGTCATGCCGAGGCTTTCACGAAGTCGGGAGTGAGTGTTACGTCAACCCCATACCTGTGCCTAAAAAACCTGTCAACTACAACTTGTGTGCCTTTGACTTTGAAACTACCACCACTCCTTTGAACGATAACTCGAACAGAAGTCAACACTCTGTAAATTTCGCATCAATTCACAAGGCCTGTACAACTTGTATGGCAAACGGTAAATGGAGAGACGAAGAGACTCCATGTGAAAAATGTGGAGAGCATCTAAAGACGTTTAGTATTCCTCATGGTGACTCCGAAAATGTTGTCAAAGACGTATGGGAGTATCTAAAAAGTTGCGCAAAAAAGATACCAGTCCTCGCAATAGCACATTTCGGAGGCAAATTCGATTGTCATTTGCTCATGAAAGAAATAAACAAAGACAAGAGTAGGTCATTGCAACAAATTCAAATATTTTTTTCAGCCATCTCCAAGATCGATATGATCTTGACAGGGGCCAAATATTACACAATTAATGTCGCTGGAACTGCTGGAGCTTTCACAGAGGTCAAATTTACAGACTCTTTTAATTACCTCCAAATGCCTCTCGGATCGATGCCAAAGGCTTTGGGTCTTGAAGTTGATTCCAAGGGGACATTCCCCCATCTCTTTAACACTCCTGCTCACTATCAAGCTGACCTCCCTCATCATCCGGATATTCAATATTATTGTCCAGACAGTTTGAATGCGAACAAAAGACAAGAGTTGCTTGACTTTTACGAAGAAAATCGGGATAAACCTTTCAACTTCAAACAACAGTTGTACGATTATGGAATTCAAGACACCAGAATCCTGCTGCATGCCTTAGTAAAGTTTAGAAGTATGATTCAAGAGCATTGTCCTACGGACGATGTATTATACTACTGTCCAACCCTTGCTTCTTCATGTCTGAGAATCTGGCGAATGTTAGACCTGGAGGAAAGGACCGTCATCAGAACTCCTACTATTGGGTTTGGAGATTTTATACAACAATCAAAAGTGGCATTACTTTTCTTCAGATGGCTGAGAGACAAAAAGGACATGAAAGATCTCCAATTTAGGGATAATGGGGAAAAAAGGTTAGAACAAAAACAAAAATAATAAAAAATTTTTATAGAGTTGAGATTGTCATCGACGGAAAGGTCCACAAAATCTCGATAGATGGGTTCTTGGAAAGGCAGAATGAGAAACCTTTGGCATTGGAGCTAAATGGTTGCTATTATCACGGGTGCAAAGATTGTTGTAAAGATCTCGGAGACCGTTTGCCCTCTGGAATATCTGTAAAAGAAGGGTTACTAAAAACAGAAAAAAGAGTAAAAGCTCTCGAAGATTTGGGATTTGAAGTCCTTGTTTATAAGGAATGTGAGATTAGGAAAATGTTACAAGAGGACGACGAAATGTCTGCTTATTTTGAGCAGAGATTCTTTTCGGCGGGTTCTATCAGACTCCGAGATGCCTTCCATGGTGGACGAACTGCTACGCAATGTCTCAAATTTAACGCTAATGAAAGGAAAGGAATAGGATACACAGACATTCAGAGTCTTTACCCTTATATCATGGCGACCTATGCAATGCCCATAGGGATACCTACACCCTTATACATTCAAAATTATGATGTGAATTGGGAATCTGAAGCAGACATTGAGCATGATGGGTTGTATAAAGTTGTTGTTCTTCCTCCTCAGAATCTCGCGCTTCCTGTCCTCCCGATTACCTGTAACAAAAAGTTAATCTACCCTCTATGTTATTCATGTGCTCAGGAGAATCAAGGAGCCAGCTACAACAAAAACTTGGTATGCGAACATGGAGAGGAAGAGAGGTCCTTTTTGACAACTACAACATCAGTTGAACTTAAAAATGCCCTCAGGAAGGGATACAAAGTCAAGAAAATATTCGAAATTTTGAAATTTAATGAAATGTCGGACGCCCTATTCAAACCCTATGTATATAGGTTTTTAAAAACCAAGCTTGAGGCTTCGGGAAAACCTTATGATGACGAGGCAAAAAATCAACAATTCAAGGAGGAAATTAAGCGAAGATATGGGTTTGAAATTGACGAGGGCAAATGGTCTAAAAATCCTGCTCTCCGAACAATCTCCAAGTTGTATCTCAATAGTTTATGGGGAAAATTGAGTATGAGAACGGATCTTCCCAAGGTAACGAATGAGCACATTTTTTGTAATCTGATTTTTAGACTGTGGTATGTTCCACTGCCACCGAGTTCTACAAGATACTCAACAACTCCACCAATGTGATCAAAAGTGTTGATTTGGTGGAGGATGATAAAATATACATTAGCTTCAAGACCTCTGAAGAATTCACAACCCCGCTGGAGTTTTCAAATCTGTTGATCCCTACATGGATCACGGCCCAAGCCCGGACCTATCTCTACTCGTTCTTTGAACAGGTGGAGAGTAAAGGCGAAAAAATTCTGTATTATGATACAGGTAGGTGTGCATGCAAAACAACAACAATCTTTCAGATAGTCTGATCTTCACCTTTGATAAGGCTTCGGGTGAGTATCCTCTGAAGACTGGAGACTACCTTGGAGATATGGAGTTGGAGAAGAAAGGGAAGGATATCCTCGAGTTTCTTGGACTTGGTGCCAAGCAATATGCCTTAAAATATAGGGACGTTGTGACTGGGGAGTTGGAATATGATCTGAAACTCCGCGGAATAAGTTTAAACGGAAAAACATGTTCGATCATTAACTATGACTCCTTTTCTGGTCTGGTTGACCGAGTTATTTTGGATGGATATCAAGAATCTTTAACAGCTGTCTACGACGAGATTCGCGCCATTAAGAACGTTGGAGTTTTCACTACAAATGATAAACAAAAAGTTTATCAAGGTGTTTGTGATAAGGGATATATTGCTAATGACGACGTCACTATTCTTCCATTCGGTTATGTACAATGATTATTTATTTATTACTTTTTTTATATAATATTATAAATCATACATTTCTTCTTGTAAATAAATTATTGTTATCAAATGACGTGAAGATCCATTATTGTAAAATACATACATGGCCCAAGATTCGTTTGGGACTATTTGGACTGAGAGGAATGGCCCCGAGGGCGTCGGATACACGGTAGTACTTGAAATAAACAAAAAGTTTTAAAAGATACTTACGTTTTCTGACCCAGATCAGTGGGGATACCAATAAAAGACGAACCACCCTCCTCAGAAGAAGACATGACGTTTTTTTTTAGACATTAAATGTCTTTTCTAACCAGAACTATCACTTTTATACTCCCCATTTTCCCTCGAGGCGTCTAATCACATTCCTCAGTTGTTTCTCACTAATATGGGAGAGTGTACCATAAATTGATGTATCCGAAAAACCTCTATTTTTGAGGATCAAATATGCAATACAGTAATGCCCGCAGGCTGATGAAAACAAGGATTGGACAGGCTTTTGCCAGTAATTTGTATTTGGAAATTTACTTGTAATTTCGTGTGGCGGCGGATCTCCAAAACTGTCGAAATAGAACACTCTTTTTTGAGAATCACCGTACAAAGCGACCCAATGTGAACCTGGCTCATAGCTCTTATCGAGATTGTATATGACACTAAACGGGTACTTGGGGGGAAGACTGACTTGGTCTATCGAAAGCACGTCTAAGAAGCTCGAAGCTAGCGAGGGCGTCAGCTTGATTATTCTTCGGATTTCGTTTTCGTCCATTTATAAGTCCGTGCACAATAAAATATACAAACAAAACAATAGTGTAAATTATGCTTACAGCACAAAAAATGAGTTCGTTGTAACGATTGCAAGAGTCGGGAAGTTCAGGAACTGAAACATCCATTTAATGCCTTTTCAAAACTTTCGGTGTGCTTTTATACTTCCACGAAAGAACCTTGAATCTGTAGTGTCTTCTTTTCAATAAAACTCCTCGGGCTACTTGCTTTCTCTCCCTCTTTGTCCGTCCGCTCATAAGTTGATGAATCATATCCTTTGTACCTTCATTCTTGTACATTTTATTTAGAAAATCGATGGGAACGGTGTCAGCACCAACAACAGGATTCTTGGCCCACTGTTTGAGAAGAGCTTCAGCATTAAAAGTCGTTGCTTTTCCTTTTTTATCTTTTAAGAATCCCTTTTCTGATATCCCAAACGTATCTGGGGCCCGTCGGAGTTTCCCTTTTAAAGAATTTGCAATTTCTAAGGCTTTGGAAGGAGTGATTGGAGGAAGGGCTTTCCAACCCGTAAAGGGTTGGCGTTCACTTTTTGGAGTCGTATTTTTTGGGGTTCTACGGCTGACAGGTGTAAAAAATTCATGGCCTTCTTCGTTTTCGGGGTCAGGGGATTGTTCTGATTCGAGGTCGGGGATTTGTTCTGAATTGGGCTCATGTTCTTCTTCCCGGTTCTCAGAATGTTTTGGGACAAATCGACGTTTTATTCTAACCCTCGGAGTTTTCCCAGCAGTTCTCTGAACTTCCTTATAAATTTTGGCAAACAGTTCCCCGTATGCTCCATCATCATCTACTTTTGAGATTGATTTTCCCGTTTTGGCCCCTGTCGATCCATCTTCAAAAGTAACCTTAACAGGTTTATTATCCATCTCTCTTTTTCTGCGAAGATAATCAGGCATTTGTTGATTATATTTCAAATACTTTGTGCCCACATTGCCTTTTTGATGCAAGGTCTTGTTGACATTTGATTGAGAAAAATCTTCAGAGGTTGTTGTGTTTAGAATATTGTTGTAAAAATCCTCTGGCACTAGGAAAAATTTTTTCATTTTAGGAATAATCTCGACGCTTCAAGTAGTGCAGGAATAATTAAGGCAGCAAATGGAAGACCGGCTCCTTTCTGAAGATGTTTAAGCCCCGAGGCGGTAGACCTTTTTCGACTCAATTCGCGAATAAAGGTAGCGTATGGCAACAACTTTTTCCTTTGGTGGGGAGTTAAATGGATGTTCCCTTGAACAAGATTATAACAGATCTCCACAATTGCTTGGACTTGTTCTGGAGAGCAAGAACTTAAAAACAATTTTCGACTTTCAGGACTCTTGAACGACGCCAATTTTTTTAGAAACAAGACATGCTTTTGAATAAGCTTCATAAACTAGATTTTTGGTTGTTCTCTTTGCTATTTATACTTTGTACACCACCATGGAGTCTGTCGAAAAAATGTTTGTACGTAGTCTCAAATCAACAGGTGTCTTTGGATGTAGATCGATTAAAAGATAGCCGAATTGTTCCTTTGTTGCATCACGATATGCTTCCATAAATCCCTTTTTACCGGGGAAAATTTGTGAGCCTAGTGTTCGTACTTGAAGTTCAGCGTTCGGAGCTCTCATTAAAATGATATATTGGGAATTTATGCGTGGAACACGGAGTTTTGGTTCGAAAATTGATTGACTCAATGTAATCACACCCAAGTTTTGATGATGCGCCTTCTTTGTGTAAAGCTCTGTGAGGTACTGAGGGTCTATCGATGTAATCAGGTCGTCCAACACAAGGAGCAAAGGTTTTTTTGAATTTTTTATTAGCTCATCATCCGGGAGTCCTGAAACAACTTTAATTCCCTGTTTTGCTAGATGTGTAACATGTTCTCCAAACTCTCCATAACAATAAACCACATCCTTTGGCGGGGGATCAAAAATTTTACGCGCATTTTCTATAATTTGGAGCATTAAGGACGTCTTTCCGCTGCCTGAAGAACCTCCTAATAAAAGACCAGATGGTAGGTGAAGTTTCAACTCCGTAGCAGAGAAAGCCATTGTTTAGCCCGAAATACAAAAATTTTTCTGTCTTAAATACTTTTTCTGCTCCGTCTAACGCTCGTTTCTTCAAAATGTCTCTGAGAATTCAAGATTTCTTGAGGACCAATTGTACGTGTCCCAACAACTTTGACTGTTATCGTCCTTTTGGGTAATTTTTTGCATTAATGATTTTTTAAAATGTCCTTTTTAAGGTATCTGGAACCCCTTATATGCTTGGATTCTAATTATAATGTTGGAAAGACGCTCGATGAAAATTGTTTCTTGAACTTCTCCATCAAATTCTGGCCCTTGGCTAGCTTAATCCTTGGAATAGTTGCTTTCTTCTTCACTGTAAGATCAAATTCAATATATCATTTTATACCGATTTTAGCTTCTAATCCTCATTTGCTCAGGATTAATTGGGGTCCGTGTGAACAAATGTTGTCAATGTCGTAGCAAGGTCATTGAGGAGATCGATATCAACGAATAAAACATTGTGGGTTTTTAAAAAAATATTGTTGTGTCCAAAACAAAATGTTAATCATCAATAAAAATTTTTGTAATCACTAGACTTTTGATTCTGGTTTTGTCATAGATCTTACAGTTGAGGTGCAAGCAGATAAAAGTATAAATACGTATGTTTTGACTTATTTGGACACTAGATATGGTTCTTGTACCCTTTGACTCTTCGAAAATAGTCGACTTTTCGCCTCAGGGCAAGACTCAATACGGTAGAAGTTTTCAATATGGTTCTGGATTTTCTTCATCTCCCTTTTATGCGGGAAAAATGTTTCATCGCGGGATGGGAAGAATACACAGAGGGCATGGCTTAGGATCAGTTCTTGGTAATGTGTGGCGTTATTTTGCTCCTGTCTTGAAAGCTGCGGGGCAGAGTTTGGGAAAAGAAGCCTTGGAAACGGGGAGTCGTATTCTCGGAGATATGGCTCAACCACAGAGTGAAGATTTGAAGACCATAATGGTTCGCAACACCTCACAAGGAGCTCGGAATTTGTTGCGCAAGGCTTCAAATAAATATTTGCATAAAGGGGAGGGAAGGAAACGAAAGGCATCAGGGCGCAAAGGAATGATAAAGAAGAAAAGGACCGATGTGTTTGGCATGTACTAAACAGTATATAAAGGAACATTAGGCCTTACTGCTTCATTATTAACATGTCGTTTAAGAAGATTGATGCTCGAAGTGAAGAGAGTGTTTCGTCATCTCTCGATGTTTTCAATGTCCCCGAAACAAATATATCAGCGTCTCATTCCCAATTTAGTGAATATTTAACCCTAAACCCAATTTCTGAAACTCCTTACCAATTTAAAGTAATGCCTGGAAGCTCTTTTGTTGATTTGACAAAAACTTTTCTTATGACATCGATGAAAATGCAAAAATCATCAGATAATGGTCAAACTTGGATAAATATTGAAGCCAATGATAAGGTCGCTCCTATCCAAGGCATTGGGGCAACCTTTATTCAAAATATGAGACTACTAATAAACGGCCAGGAGGTTTACCATTCAAATTCTTTACAAAGCTGGAGAACCTACTTTGACCTTTTGCTTAATTTCCCCTCAACTGCCAGTCAAACTTATCTCTCCTCTCTGGGATGGTATGATAGTGTAAAATTTAACGATGAAACGGACTCGGGGTTCCAAAAGCGCCGCGCAATGTTTGTGGGAGGACAGGAAGCGCACTTTGTAACAAGGCTTTTCTGCGAGCTCGCAAATGTTCCAAAATTAATGCTTAATCACACGGATCTTGTGTTGGAGATTACGCCTGCAAAGAATTTGTTTTGTATTGAGAGTAATGTGACAAATCAAGCAACGCAGTTCCGTCTTACCATAACCTCCTGTAAATTATATGTGAAAACTGTGGATTTAAACGATGGTGTGGGAATGGGATTTGCCAATACTTTAATTAAAAATCCCGCAATCTATCCAATCAGGAAAACGGATTTGAAATCCTTTTTCATTTCTCAAGGCAGACAAGAATATGTTACAACCTTAAGTACAGACCAGGTCCCTCGGAGGGTTGTTTTTGGTTTAACAAATCACCCTGATGTCCAAGACTCTTCGAAAAAGTCTCCCTTTAATTTTGTACACAGTGACCTAAGATCCGTTACTCTCTCTGCTAATGGTCAACAATTCCCTTGCATCCCTTATGAAATGGATTTTACAAAAGATAATTTTATTAGGGCCTATCATGATTTTAATGAGGCTTTGGGTTTCGCATTTACCGATTATTCATGCACTATCGATAGGGAAATGTACAAAAAGGGTTTTACGATCTTTGTCTTGAATATGACAACAACCTTAGAAGATGACAACTGCATGGACTTGATCAGAAACGGACCTGTTTCGTTAAGACTTGCTTTTAACACTCCCGTCGGGGAATCAGGTCTTAGCCTGATTGCTATGATCGAATATGACGCCACAATGCTTGTCGATAATAACCGAAACGTTCAAATGTCCTACAGCGTATAAAAAATAGAAAATGTTAGTTTGAAAATCCCTCGGAATTGGCAACAAAACTTTTTTATGGCATTGTGTCTTTTTACCGCAAAAAAAAAATACAAAGAAAAAAATGTCGAGAAATAAAAAATGTTTTTTTTTTTTTGTTGTCGCGATTCATTCGGTTATCTTATAATTGTATTATTTTTCAGTGAAACATACTCTGGTCGACACCGGATACTGAGCGCTTCATGAGTACCCGTATGGTATGCTGTTTTCGACATTTTTATTCTGTTTTCAGATCAAGTTCAAGGGGGATTTAAATGGCTCCTGTGGTATTTCGGGTCCTTGTGAAGAAGATGAAGACTGTATGTCTTTTGCCCAAAGACCGAATTTGGCAATAACATGTTTGCCGAAAAATTTTGAAGGATTGGATACGCTGGTTTCGAAGAATAACAATTTGGTGATCGTAATCTGGGTGCTGCTAGCTGTTATCGTGATCCTCATCCTTTTCAATTTTTACATTTTTTATCGAAGAAGGGGAAGTCATAAGAGACTCTCCGAGGATATCTGAAAATGCATATCTATCTCTCTTTTTTCATTTGTTATGGATAAAAATTTTATATGAATTGATCTCGGTTATTTCTTCGTTGAATCTGTTGGAACTTTACGCAACATTTAATCTTGACGGTTTTTTTTTTGAATAAACGAATAAATGGGAGGGTTTTAGCATTCCGTGGAAAGATTGCGATGCACGTCAAGATTTTGCGCTCAAAGGGTTATCTTTCAACACATAAGTTGGCGTTCTGTTACCTCTTATGAAAGAGCCTGAAAATCACTCTTAATGAAGGTTTCTTTGGACGGGGTCAGACGAAAGGCGAAATATTGTGTAAAATGACCCGCTTATGAAAGTGTCCAAAAAATCACTCTTAATGAAAGGTGGAATATTGTGTAAAATGACCCGCTTATGAAAGTGTCCAAAAATCACTCTTAATGAAAGGCGAAATATTGTGTAAAATGACCCGCTTATGAAAGTGTCCAAAAATCACTCTTAATGAAAGTTTCTTTGGACGGGGTCAGACGAAAGGCGAAATATTGTGTAAAATGACCCGCTTATGAAAGTGTCCAAAAATCGCTCTTAATGAAGGTTTCTTTGGACGGGGTCAGACGAAAGGCGAAATATTGCGTAAAATGAAGAGATTTTCCATCTTGAAAACTGACTCATTGGATTTTTTTCGTTTAGGTTCAGAAAATCCATCTTGTTCCAGAATATGTTTTCAACAAACTTCAAACAGGGGCGAGGGAAAACTCTTGGAGAAATCGGCAAAGTTGTTAAAAAAAAAATTTTTTTTTTTTTTAGACGTTGTTAGTTTAGGCTTGAAGCAGATAGAAGACGATTGAATTGTTATATGAAACATGTATGGTGAGGTTAAGTAGGAGTCCAGCTTCAAATTTCTAGTACCCTGATGTACATTGATGCCAAATGACACATTTCTATCAACAATCACAAAAAGTTACACCCAATTTTTAAAGTGGTGATATAATTATGACCCACATGTATGCAATAAATCTATTCTACTCCATCTTCCAGGTGATCAGGTTATCTTTGGAGCAAAAAATTATCTTTGAGCTACAGAATCCAAAAAATTTTTTTTTTTTTTTTCATTGCTTGAACACTTTTGTTCTATCTTTTCTTGATGTGCGTCGTTATGTTTATTCTTTATCAAAAAAAAAAAAAAATGATTTGTGGCCCTAAAGAGGGCCGTTTGGGGTCATTTGAAAAGGCTCGGGCGGGGGCTCTGGAACTGGCTCTGGCGGGGGCTCTGGAACTGGCTCTGGAACTGGCTTCTGGCGGGGCCCTAAAGAGGGCCGATTGGGTGGCCCTAAAGAGGGCCGTTTGGGGTCACATTCATGGATGCCCTTTAAGGGCATCCATGAATCCTTTCATTGGACCGGGGTCCACCCCGTCTACTGTTTCGAGTGTCTGCTCGAAACAGCGACGGAGTTCTTCCGCCGCCTCCTTGGAAGCCTGTGAGGCTTCGCCATATATAATGGCATAATAAGCTTTATAAAAGTTTCGGCTTATTTGAAGCCGAAACTCCTCCAAGGTTGAGCACCCTGGGAAATCCGCCACGAGGCGCGCACTGAGGTGCGCTAACTAAAAAAAAAACAGAAAATTAAAAAAATAAAAGAAAAAATAAAAAAAAAAAATGAAGCTTACTTCGGTTTCGTCCTCGGAGAGGGACATTGAATTAAACTCTTCACACAGTTTTTCCATTTCACTAAAAAAATTTTTTTTAATTTTTCGGCAAAATGATTCTAGTCGCGACATAAAGTGCATGTCGCTAGTGCAAAAAACAGGGAATTGCCGCGACTAGCGACATGCACTTTAATGAAAATGTCTTAATATCTTGTCTGAATATATAGGTCTTTTTGGAGGCGTGACCTATTGACCCCAAACGGCCCCGAAAATCCTGGAGATCTGTGACCTCTAAAGTTTATTGAAGGGTCATCAACTCTTATTCATGGGCCATACATACTCTTGATCTTTCCGCTTTTCCGGAAAAAAATCACAAACACATAAACTCTTTAACCTACCGCAACCTGTTGGTTTTTGAATAAACGAATAAAAGTTATTGGATTCTTAATCCTTTTGAAAAGGGTAAAAAATTATTTCATCATCATTGAGTCGAAAAGTTTATTGAAGAGTCATCAAATTTTATTGATGGACTTGATAGTCTTGATCCTTCCGCTTTTTCCGGAAAAAAATCACAGACATAAATCATAAACTCTTTAACCTACCGCAACCTCTAGGTTGCGCAACATTCATAACATCTCGGTTGCGGAACACCCCGCAACCTCTTGCCCTCCCGCAACCTCTAGGTTGCGCAACAACCCGCAATCCTCCTCCTTTCCCCACTTTCTCACCCTTTTTCAATTTTTTACCGCAAAATTCCCCTGACCTCTCTCCCCACTCTCCTCCAATCCCACACTCTCTCACCTTTTTCATTTTTTACCGCAATTTCATCGCGTCCTTTCAATTACGACACCCGCGCATCTTTTTTGAAATTTGACCTCAAAATTCCCCTGACCTCTCTCCCCACTCTCCTCCAATCCCACACTCTCTCATCTTTTTCATTTTTTACCGCAATTTCATCGCGTCCTTTCAATTACGACACCCGCGCATCTTTTTTGAAATTTGACCGCAAAATTCCCCTGACCTCTCTCCCCACTCTCCTCCAATCCCTCACTCTCTCACCTTTACAGTACTACCATACCATAAAAATTCCCTCACCTCTCTCCCCACTCTCCTCCAATCCCACACTCTCTCATTTACGGCACCCCGCGCCGGCTCCTCCCCCCTTTTCCAGTGGATGCAAAATTTAGTGCCAGAAACTACCTCTTATTACTACTACTATTTACAAGGGAAGTACCCCAAGTGCGACGCTCAGATTTTCTTTAAGTTTTGCACATACCTCGGAACTAAGTATCAATTCCTGAAAGTTTTAGCTCGCGCTTTGCATGCGCTGCCGAGATATCGAGCGATCTTTACCGCTGAGAGAGTACGCTAAACGCGGAGGGCGGTTAGAGAGAAAAACACTTTTTGGCCATAACTTTGGCAGTTTCGTTTGGAAAAATTTGATTTTTTGTGGAACCATTACCGTCTATGGTAGAAATAGGCAGGATACTTTTCGTGCCGAAATTCGGCAAAAAGGGTTAAGTTTTCGTCAACTTTCGATCTAAAAATCTCGGTTGTTTCTGCAAAGCGCGAGCTAGGATTCTCGCATATATCTTAGAAAAAATTATTCTAAATTTGTGCCAAGTTTCATCAAAATCTGAACGTCGCACTTGGAGTACTTCCCCTGTTAGCGGGGCTTTTTCCGGTCAAATTTTACGGTCGATTTTCTCGAAAACCAGGACCCAGACGAAAAAATTGTCTTAGCTCTTATTGTTTCCGAATATGGAGAATCAGAATATACCGGTCCCGTAGCTCAAATCATTTGCGATATGAACGACTTCCCTTGTAATTTTATGTCGTTTTGGGCTGCAAAATCGAGCGCTTCATTCAACTGAACGGCGCCATCGGCGTACGGATTCGGGTCGATGTAAGCGTAGAACGGTAACCGGGCTGGAAAAAAATTAAATCGTAGTTGAAATCCAGAATTTAAACTGATTTAAAAAACCTTACCTGACTTGGAAATTTTCATATTATTCAGGCCAATTTGATCATTTTTCCCATTTTGGGCCAGACGAAAGATCACAAAATTGATTTCCTCATGTTGCAGACATTTCACAACGTCTGCATCCAACGCTTTCACCGTGTCAATGCCCAGCAAAACTGTTTTTTCCGTTTCTACATTAATATCACTGCATTTAGACACAGTAAAAATTAGAAAAAGCAATAAAAATTTTTTCATCGCCGTAAAAAATGTTATCGCTAAACAAAGTCAATTCAAAAACGTTTTTATTGAAAAAATTATCATCGGAAGCGATTAATATCAAATTAATCAAGTTCTGCTGAGTCAAGAACTCCTTCCGGACGGATGGCCACACCTTTATTGGCATTCATATCTAGCTTGGGGCGAAAAAAACAAACTCATTTATAGTATGATCAGTCTGTCGGGAAAATAACGAGCACTCCGTGGAATCGAAAATCACATCCGTCAGATTCCACGGAAACTGCAGTTTTCCACGATGTGTCAACTCGATGGAATTTATGGAGAGAGAGATGTCCCTCGTGTCAACTGTTTCCCAGCTGTTTTTCTCGGAAGTTCGAGAATGTTCGATCGAGAGAAGCGAAGCGACTGAACCAGGACACCGTAAGCTTCTCTCAGGTTTTATCCCATGTTGAGGTGTGAAATTGTAGTTGAGTTGTGAGTTGTTGCTGAATTGAAGTGCTATTGCCTTTTTCTATTCTAATTGTTTGCTATTCTCGATAAATTCATTAATTCACGTGAATCGCTCTTTATTTCTCGTGTTGATCCAATGGGAACGAATAGCATCGACTACCCGCATTCCACATCAGCAACCTTCCACTTGGAAGGCCAAGAACTTTCAGGTAGAAGTTGTTGAAGGTAGTCGCCTGCAGAAACCACACGTCATTTTTCAAAGTAACGCTTCAACTTTGTCATATATGTATGCATATTTTTGGGTCCGCTTGGATGATAGCGTTTGGTGGTGGCACCTCCAGGATGTTGAACGGCCCTACGAATTTTGGCGTGAATTTATGGGGCCTCGCTGTTTTCGCATTTTCCAACCTCTGTAATATCATATCGCCTTCTTGAAATTCTGAAACGAGAGCATTATTTTTTTCCTACCTTTCCATTTTTCCTTCTCGTCATCCAGCCGGTCTTGTGCAGTCTTGAGGAGCTCCGTCATGTCCGTAATTTGGTCACTGTCCTTATAGTGTTGGGCCTGTTTTAATTTACGCTGTAGCCCCTTGACAAATTGCTGTCTCAAGAGCTTTTACCGGGTGACTTCCGACGTTTTTGCAGCGGGGTATGCCAGTTCGAGTAAATTTCGTAATTACGCCAGATACGCGTGTAGCGACTCGCCTTGCCTAATTGTTCGGGTTTGGAATTTGTCCCTGCATGGTAACTCTTTTGCTCCCGCTGCAAATTGTTTCGAGAGTTCATGTGTCAATACGGTAAGATCCGTTTTTGCTGCTTCTGGCAGCGACTTATAAACTTCTGCCGCTTCTGGTGGTTGTTTGCAATCTTCCGCCTGTGGTGGTTCAATAAGCGCGCTTCCAGTGGCCCGTGGGCAGATTTGGAAAGCTCCCACACTATGCACGCTGAGGATCGCGAGAACGATTGTAAGAAACGGGGTCCAGTTTATGGTGTTGATCCCCTTTGGTTTCTGTTTCCCATAGGTTGTTGTCTTTGATCCCTTGTCGGCCTCGGCGGCTCGTGTGTGCATGCTTACGCTTGCCTATCGCGGAAGTTTTGGCGATTTTGAGGATTCATTGGGCGACGATTATTTTGAAATCCGAATGGCCGGTCCTCGGTGGCGGTTGTGTTGACCGCGCGGTAACGCATGTGCGAGAGTTTGACTCGAAGTCGTCTTGCTGCTCGGGTCTTTTCCTAAACCTAAATTTACGCAATAATGCTGATGGACGAATCCGGCGGATGACCGATTTGTCCTCTTCCGAAATACTCTCGTCGAAGTTAATGACGACCGGTGGCCTGTGGTACTCAGTCGTTGGTTCAGCTGCCGGCTCGGGCTTCCTCTTGAATGGCCTTGGAGTCATACTTCGACAATTTACGCGATGCTTTAATTACAACCTTTACTATCAGTAGTACAGGCCCAAATGAAAATACACTGACAAGAGAAAAAAATCTGTTTTTTTCTTTTTATTATATTTGTAGTATACGTATTTAGGATTAGTTTATTTTTTTGGATTATGGATATATGTAATATATGTAAATAATATGTAATAATATGATAAGTTTATAATATTATAGTATTATAATATAATTGCAATATAATAAGGATATATAATATATGTAAGAAAATAAGCGATTTCTATGTAATATATGTAAGATATATTATTATATAACAAGTTTATAATATTATAATATAATTATAATATAATAAGGATATACATAATATACTTATGTTTTCTTTTTGTTTTAATGGATAAGCCAAAAGGATAGCGAACTTAGTATCTTTAGAATAAGAAAATAGGCGGTTCAATGTAAAATAGGCAAATGTTCAATTACTGTCTTTTAGAGCTTACGCGGTTACTGCTGATAAAATTTTTTTTCTGAAAAATGTAATAAATTTATTGGGGATAAATTTAATACATATGACAAAGCTGAAGCGTTACTTTGACTACCGACCCAAGCCCATTCCCACCCCCACCAACCCTCGAAAAGAAGAGGAAAGGGGGAAAATGGACATAGCGACCCGAGTCAGCCGAACAAATAAATGCGACCGACACATGGACAGCTGACCAAAACACGGTCAAAGGAACCAAGAGAAGGCCTCCCTCGCTCAGCACGCCTCGCGGCACATAATTCGCTGGACGCGAATTCAGTAGAGAGAGAGAATAAGAACGCGCTGGGAACACGACTTCAAGAACTTCTACAAGTTGAACATGGTGGGACAGAACTGGAGAACCGACGCACGGCAACCCGAAGTGTTTTCTGGCTCCTTTCGACACTTCGCCCATTTTGTATCGGTTGAAATCAAACAAAATGTCACAAAAGAATTTTTCGTGGGATTTTGCGACCGAAAAATATTTTTCTCGGAATTATTTTATTTCTTTTGTCAATTTTGACACTTCGTTTGGACGAAACTCAAAAGTGGGCGGGAAACATTTTTCTTCTATTTCGGGTTGCCGTGCGACGTGACATCCCCATCTTGGCCCCGAATCATGGCCCGTTTCTCTACTTTTGATAGATGATTAGCGGAAATAAATTAATTAAATTAAGAGAAAGAGAAGATATAAAAGCACGACGTAAAGTTTTTTCAAAACTGGCCAAAAGTTGGCCAAAATTCGATTTTTTTGACCAATTTGGTGATAAAAAAATCATGCCTATTTCTTAAAAAAATTTTTTTAAAGTGAGCGTTTCACATGATATCTTTATTAGCTAAAAACTCATAAATTACATTGCGATTGGTTTTTCGCATCCGCCTTTCCCGTACTTGGTAATCTTCACATTGAAGTAGTAGCGATGGTCGAGCATGTTGGGCAGCGGAATCGGGAGTTTGATGCATTTCCAATCGAAATTTTTCCGACAAACCCTGTACGAGGCGCCGGGCAACATCGCATTGTCGTACCACACCTCGTTGACATGATGCCGGTAGCCGAGAGAGAGCGGGAACAAGTCGACAACAACGTCTCTGGCGTGCGTTACACGGTAGTACCAGGGGATCTGCAAATGAGGGATTGGTGAAAAGGGAGTAGAAATGAAAAAGTATCCTTACAGGGGAAGTACCCCAAGTGCGACGCTCAGATTTTGATGAAACTTGGCACAAATTAAGAACAATTTTTTCTAGGACGTATGCGAGAATCCTAGCTCCCGCTTTGCAGAAACAATCTAGATTTTTAGATCGAAAGTTGGCGAAAATTTGACAATTTTTGACGAATTTCGACACGAAAAGTTTGGTACCTATTTCTACCGTACGGGATAATTTTTCCACGTTCTTGAAATTTTGCCCATTCATTGTGTCTAGGCTGCGTATCAATTCCTGAAAATTTTAGCTCGCGATCTTCAGGGGCAGCCGAGATATTCAACAATCTTTATGGCCGAGAGAGTATGAGATACGCGGAAAGCGGTGACAGAGAAAAACACTTTTTGGCCATATCTTTGTTATTCTTGTGCGTAAAAGGTCTTTTTTTGCGGAAAAATTAAACTCTTCGGTAGAAATATGTATGAAAGTATGAAACTTTGGCAAAAATCGAAAATGCTTACGAGTTTCGAGTGCTCCTCGGCGTACTTCTCATCGCCCACTCTCGGCTGACCAAAGCTGTAATGCGCCGAGTTTTCGGCGTTGTATCCGCGCGTGGAGACCAGATGAGCCGACGCCAACGAAGCCAACGCGCCTCCGAGAGAATGTCCGGTTATCTGGAAAAGATATAACGATACGTTGATTACAAGGAGGCAAAAAAGGTGTTTTTTGAGCATTTCTTTGAGAGTTTTTTTTTTGTTGATTTCAGACTTTTTAAAGTAAAGAAAAAGTGGCTGTCAGTCTGTCGGGAAAATAATGAGCACTCTGCCGCAGCGAAAATCGAATAAAAATGAATTGTATCGCGGCAAAATCAAATTTCTTTTCACTTAAGCGACGCGATCGGCGCAGCGACATTATGCTTATTATTTTCCCGACAGACTGAAAAAGGCTCGGGCGCAGCTTGGAGAAATTCTTTCTTTTAAAGAAGCTTCGAAATCCATTCGAAACTTCTATAAAAAACGGGCAACATTATGCTCATTAATTTTCCGACAGACGTAGAGTTGTTTTTTTAGAGCGAAAACAAATTTTGATGATCTATTCTTGAGAGGCTGTAATAACTGGAATCAGTTTTTATTTTGTCTTTGGTGATCAAATAAAAAATTGAAAGGCAGGTTTTTATTAAATTTAACGTCCGTCAAGACGTCTATCTTCGTCAGAAAATACCCCTTGAATAAATTCAACAATTTCCCGGAATTATTGTAAAAGTTCGAAAAATGATGACTTTAAAACTTTTTCTACTTAAAAATCCCAGTGTTTTCTGCAGAATGCGATTTGAAAATTTTCCACATACTTTAAAAAATTATGCTCTCAATTACTGCCAATTTTTATAAAAATCTGGGGGCCTATCTTTGAGATATTTTCTTCGAGCTGCGCCCATGCTTTGGTCAAAAATTTGCGAAAATCGATGAAATTACAGAATAATTGGATTTTTATTGAGATCTAGAGCAAATAAAAATCTTTTTTGACCGTTTTCAATAATGCCCTGAGGCAATTTTCCCTCTCAACTCACCCACAAATCGTATCCCGGGTAATTCCTCGAGATCTCATTGAATTTCGCCTCCATCCCACTGTTCCAAATCGCCTCAAATCCGTTGTGAAAATAGCGATTCACTCGTCCCAGCTCCTCAAAATATCCGCGCTCAAAAAACCCCGAAACGCCCTCGAGTTGGAGCTGATCCTTGCTGGTGGTCCCCCGAAACACCAACGCGATCGCTCGCTCCTCGTGGATCAGCGCAATATACCCGGAACAGGTGTTGTTCTCGGTCAAGTCGCATTTCACATCGAACTTTTGGATGAGTTCCGTGTTCGCGAAACGGTTTTGCAGACAATTTTCGGGCGTCGGCGAGTACGCCGAGGCCGCCAAAACCAAGAGTTTTCGGGCGAAACCGTCGTCGTATTCGGAGTATTTTGCGGCCTCGCAAGGGATTAACAGCAAGAAGAGGAGAAGGAACATCCTGAAAATTCATGGTAGATTTTTTTTGCGACATCGAAAAAAAATTTAAATTAAAAATTTTTTTTAATTAAAAAAATTTTCAAATTTAAAAAAAAAATTCAAAAATTAAGCTTCCTGTATTACAATAAATTTTAAAAAAAAATTTTCTAATTTTTTCCGAGAAAAAAATTAAATTAAAAACCGCACTGTGCGGTCAATTTTTTGGCCTAAAAAGTCGATTGCACCGTGCGAAACTTAAAATCAACGCCTTGTTTTTTTGGGAAATGCAAGGCAAATTTTTACCGAAAACATGACTCAAAATTTTCCATCGCGCAGTGCAAAACAACTAAAACTTAAGTCCGCACTGTGCAGTCGCTTTTTTGGCCTAAAAATCGATCTGCACGGTGCGAAAAATAAATCTGCCTTCAGCATCAAAATGCGCCTTCAAATGGAAAAAATTTTTATCGCAATTTTTCTTTAATCGACTCATAGTATCTGCAAAATAAATGAAATTCCGAATCCGCACAGTGCAGTCCATTCTTTAGCCTAAAAACCGCTTTGCACAGTGCGAAAAATAAATCTGCCTTCAGCATCAAAATGCGCTTTCAATTGAAAAAAATTTTTATCGCAATTTTTCTTTAATCGACTCATAGTAACTGCAAAATAATCAAATTTCTACATCTGCACAGTGCAGTCCATTTTTTAGCCCAAAAATCGCTTTGCACAGTGCGAAAAATAAATCTGCCTTCAACATAAAAATGCCCACTGACTTGGCTGAAATTTGAAATGAAATCTTTTACAATCCACCCATAGTAACTGCAAAATAATCGAAATTCCAAATCCGCACAGTGCAGTCCATTTTTTAGCCCAAAAATCGCTTTGCACAGTGCAAAAACAAAAAATCAAAATTTGACAAAACAAACTATGAAAAAAAGGCGAAATCATTGAGCCTCTCCACCCCAATAACTTTTATATATTCTATTCACAACAAAGAGTGAACAAAAAACGTCAGAAAGTCGCGCAAAAAAGGCGGGGGAACATGACCCGGGGTGATTGACCTCCCAAATCAATCATTTCCTTTCTTCGGGGAACGATTATGAATCATTCTACACACTGTTACCCCCCCATCTTTTAGGTGTTTTGTGAATGAACTCTTACAATTTTTTGACTATTCAACAAATTTTGAGGAAATGACGTCATCTTTAAATTAAAAAAAATCTCAAAATTCGTAAAAAAATCAAATTTCATTTTGTCCTCAAATTATCCAGAGGGAAATTTCACAATTTTTTCAGTCCATTTTCTTACTGTAACACAATTTTTTATCGAAAAATTCGCAAAAATGAAAAATTCCAAAAATCATCAAAAATTTTCAAAATTCCCCAAAAAAAATCGTCTTTTTAACAAAACATAATATCATCGCCAATTTCACAGGTTATCAAGTCTTTTTCTTTTAAAAAATCCGCAATTTTAGGTCAAAAACCACCAAAAATTTCGAAAAATCTCCAAAAATCGAGGTAAATCAAGTTTATTTCGATCCAAAACAATATTAACCGCAATATTACAATTCAAAAAACATTATAAACAATAAATTAGATGTTCATCTTCTTTCATATTCATTTTCCATCCAAATTTTTCACAATTTCCCTTCCAATTTCACAATCTTCCGGGCATATCATCCAAAAATTCGACTTCACTCAAAATCCCCAAACTAAACTTGATCGGGGGTTCCTCAGCCAGCAAGACTTGTACCACCTTATTTTCGGTGTCTACTTCTTGGATGAGGGCGAATCCCCGGGCCGATTTCTTGATGATTGCCGACGACAGAGGCATATCTTCATTTAGGGAGACGATCCTGTGGGCCAATGATGGGGTGTAATTTACGGCTTCGACCATGGTCTGATGCTCGTCCGGCGCCATGCCGTAGGGCAGGCATGAGGCGGGGAGGGCGTCGACTCCGATTCTGGCCAGTTTTAGTTCCAGTTCTTCGCGTGGCTTATCGTAGATGAATTCGAAGGATCGAGGGTAAAATGGCTGGGCTTTCGTGCCGTAAAAGTACTGAAAAATATTAAAAATAACAAAATTATACTACTAAAGCCCTGTACACATAAATTTTCATTTAATTTTCAAATTTAAAGGTAAAATTTCGGGATTTTTTTACCGCGAGCTGCGCCCTAGAAAACTCAAAAAAATCTCATAGTGTCCAAAACTGAATTTAAAAGTGGCTACTAAACCCCCGTACACCTTAATTTTCAAATTTACGAGTTAAATTTCGGAATTTTTTTTACCGCGAGCTGCGCCCTAGATTACTAAAAAAATGCAATAATCAGTTCAAAACTCGATGGAAGATTGCCCAGGCGATTTCAAAAACCTTAATTTGAACAAAATGAAGCCACCTTCTGCACTTTGGAGCCAGTTTTTGAATTTTTCGTTCCGCAAGTTGCGCCCTAGATTACCCAAAAATGCAATAGGATGTCCAAAACTTAATGAGAAATTACCTAAACAATTTCAGAAACCTTAATCTAAAAAATGAAGCCACTTTCTGCACTCTGCAGCCAGTTTTTTTAAGTCTTCCTACCGCGAGCTGCGCCCTAAAAAACTTTAAAAAAATCCAAATCCTTACTTTCTGAATAATATTTCGTCTGTATTCAGTCTCCTGTGCTGCCGTTCTCGTCTCCACTCCGCCGGATTTTGGCAAATGGATAATTTTGATAGACTTGTTTTTGAGGTCTCGTTGTAAATCGGCGAACAGGCGCTCATGATCCAGGACAATTAAAAGATCGACGTTGAAGACCTCCGCTGCTTTCACGATCGATTTATAGCTGAAATTTCATACAGCTTATAGGTGAAATCGGCGGAAAAAAATTGGCGAGCTGCGCCCTGGGAAAGAGCGAAAATTGCCTGAGGGTCTTGGCCCGAGGTGAAATAAATTTTCGGGATTTTTTTTTTTGCAGAACTAACATTAAAATCATTTTTTTTTAATTCGAATATCAGCCATTTTTGTAAAAGATTGGGCGCAGCTCGCCAGTATAAAAATTTGCAAAATGAGTTCGATGAAAATCCAAAACTTGTCCAATTCGGATCCTCATAAGATTACAAGTACGACTTACTAATTTCCTTTCGAGAACGCGGTAGTATCGATGATTACACCACCTTTTTTGAACCTCTCCACCATCCTCATTTTCTTCTGAACCACCTCGGCCAAATGTTCCACCATGATATCATAGAGCTTCTGATTTGCCAATGGATTCAAACTTCCATACTGAAATAATAAACCATCACCATTTGGAGGCCAAAAAACGTATTTTACCCTCGGCAGCTCGCGCCCGACCAACACATCTAAACTTGGGAAATAAAAACTTTAAAACTTACATTCATGACGTATGGGCGATCTGTATCGAATCCATACAGTGGATGCGAGAGCTTTTCAACGTTGATGCAGGATACGCAGCCAGGGAAAACAATATTCTAAAGAAATATAAGATAATATAATATTGATCATCTTACCTGTCCAGGATCCAAATCCACATACAGAACTTGACTCCCAGAGCGAACTGCGTAGTTTCCGAGTAATTTGCAGAGTGTAGACTTGCCCACGTCCTTCGGACCAGCCACCATGACTTTAGGTCCAAGCTGGTCCGGCGCCACTCGAAGACGACGAGTTTTCAGGCCGGCATGAACGTTTCTGTAGGGCACCATTGGCACAGCTGCATGCGCAGTGTATACACTCTCCAACGGCCCGGCGATCTCGACTGTGGCCGATTTAAAGGCATAACAAGCACCTCGAAAACCTAAAATAAGGTAAAAAGTAATAGAAAAGGCTCCAAAAATTCGAAATAATGATCACCCATTTTACTGAATATGTTATCTTCAATATTTGACAGGTGATTCGGCAGGATTCGGCAAGAAAATATAAATTTTGATTAAAATCTTGTAGTAGGTCGTCAACATCCAAAGTTTTGGAAATTTCTCAAGACTCCAAAGCCAGAGGCGTTTCGAATTCCTCAAATAGCTACTTTGTAGTATTGTTTTGCTGTACAACAAATTTCAGCCATACAACTCAAAAACAAATACTGGCCAAAACAACCCAATGTTATCCATGATAAACTGAACCAGTCAAATTCCCCTTAAATCAATCTAAAATCCAAACCAAAAAATCAAATAAGCATACCTGGAGGGAAAGGGTACTTTTTGAATCGTATTAACGGAGTTCCGAATATCTCGACGTCGCCTTCAATAAGTTCTAGCAAGATCTCGACGCCCCCGACTTCAAAACGAAGTTCATCATCTGCCGTGAGTCGATATTGCTCTAAATTCAGTGTCATAGCGCCGGGGATATGCGGTGGATTAGAAAACTGAGAGCTGGATGTAGATTTCAACAAAATTGCTTTGCAAAAAAAATTATTTCACAAATAGAAAGAGAGTTGACCCAAGATTTCAGATGCGTCAAGTGCTTCTTCGATCCATTTCGACGTTCAAGTCGTCGCAACTGAGTAAAACAGGTGTTTTTCGCAGAGTTAGTGCAATAATAAGCTTCTAAATAAGCTTTACAACCTTTTTACTACCTCTATTTTCAAGCTTGGGCGGATTTACTATAGCAGTGAAACACTTGACGCTGTAAGGAAATACTTGTCTCATCCTCTGGAAAATGAAAAAATGTTGTTCTTGTTGAGCTCTCCCACAAAATACCCATCAAATATGTTGTAAAATCCGAAATGTCTCTTCGATTACTTTCCAAATCGAAGCCAGTGGTCTTATTATCCAGGCGATGGCAGTAAGTCATGTATAATATAACATTTTCTTTGTTTTAGAATGAGATTGCCGACGGTTCCGAGAGAGGTCGACTTTGATAGGAAGTATACATTCACAGAGAGGATACGCGAGTTTCTCCACTTTCATGTCGATATGGTTCGTTGGTTTTTTTACATTATTCTTGATATTTAGGTGTGTTGATGAAAAATTGAAGAATTTGAAAGGTTAACACGCGAGAATTAGTCCGTTGATGGGTTCATTAGTTTTGTTATGATATAGAGCAGCTATTTATACCTATTTTGCATTGAGAAAACTTCTTCTTCACACTGATTAACCTTGTTTTAGCCGACCCACATCATGTTCTCCGAATATTCGCTTCGTCTGTTTCACAAGCGAGACCATCTCGACCACAAGCAATGGCAACTCATCTACAATGATCTATTCATATCGAGGACACATGCAATCTTCATGTTTTTGCTTTTTTGCGGCGGTCTTGGAGTGGCAAAATGCATGGCCGATCTCAAAAATTATGGTGAAATTCAAAGTGCGTCGTTTCGACAAATGAAAAAAGATCTCAAAAGGGTACGTTAGAGATTTTTTTTTGCATTGTTACAATTTTAGGCCGGATATTTCCAATATTTCTTCGGGATTACATTGGCGAACTCAATTTTCTGGGTATTCCGAATATTTGCTGTGAGAACGCGGAGGATCTATCAAAATGTCAACAATCCTAATGAGTATATGCTGGTTAGAACCTTATTTGGGTGGATCAAAAATACAGTAAGCCATTTTTTGGTTTTCGGAAAATTCACAAAAGTTGATGGATAATTTTTAGTGCAAAAAAGCCTACGAATTATCCATCAATTTTCGGCAAAAATTTTATTGACTAAAAATGCCGCAGATGACACAGTAATCACATAAAATACGATTTAAGATCAAAGTAAATCGGTCCGAGGTCCAGCCGACGAACCGAGTCATCGATCGCGATCACAACCCTATTCTGGCGCATGCAAAAATGAATCTTTTTGGGAACGTCCGAGTCAAGAACAAGGCGATGATAATGGAAGCGCACAACTTTCGCGATAATCAGCACTACTCGTACTTGTTCCAGCACACGAATCGGGTGCCATTTTCGGGGCAGGCAAGTCGAGCGACGGCACCACGAGGGGCGGCGAGGCCTTTCTGAGAAAAATTTAGGAATTTCTTGTTGTTGTTGATACTTTCGATTGTTATTAGTGGTAAATATGCTATCAGCAGATGGTTTAGGCCTTATATTAGCCAATTTAGTTGAGTGCGGTCAATTTATTAGGCTAGATTTGGTAGAATTTTGGGTTATGAACATGGAAAACATCAGATGTCGAAACTCAAAAATAACAATTTCTTTTATAAAAGATATGACAAAAATAAAATGAGAGTGCGGGAAATCGATTACTGGATCATATCTATCGAATTTTTATAGGATTTTTGCCTTTTTTCGATATTAAACTAGGCAAAATGGGTTATAATGAGGCAAACTTTGTTGGGAAATACAAGCAACATCCCGTACGAGCTGAATTCTTTGATTTCGTGCCGAACAGGCTATGAATAACCGGGGTCGAGGAATTATGGGTGACGCAGGGTCGGGTGGTGCAAGTTCGGGTGAGCTCTTTCGGGTGATCGCATATTCGGGCGATGAATTTTTGGGGTGGGTGAATTCTCGGATGATAAAGAAAATATTCTACTGATGGCTTTTAAAATATGACGTGACATTGTTGAAAGTTTTTTTGGGGGGCTTCGACTATCAGGAATCCGAAAATGGAATCTTTTGCAAAAAAGAAATGATGATTATGGATTACTGACGGATATTCTGGAACTAGGAAGTCACGGGAATTTCCATTTTCGGATTCCTGATGGTCGAAACCCCCAAAAAAATTTAAAATTTTAACAATGTTACGTCATATTTAGTAGCCATCAGTAGAATACATTAGGGGACCTGATCCAGTGGCAAAAAACGTACCATTTTGCATCCAGGAAGCATAAAAAAAGGTGGCAAAATACCTCCCTCTCCAAGTGAAAAAACTCAGATTTCAAAAGCGCGGCCACTTTTTTGTGAGGAAAAAGTGCGCCCTTCAAAACGAAGTTTTTTCACTTGGAGACGGAGGTATTATGCTGCATTTTTTGATACTTCCCGGATGCAAAATGGTACGTTTTTTTGCCACTGGATCAGGTCCCCACTATGTTTTCTTTATCACTTGAGAATTCACCTACGCCAAAAATCCATCACCCTAAAATGCGATCGCCCCGAAAGGGCTCACCAGAACTTGCACCACCCGACCCTGCGTCACCCATAATTCCTCGACCCCGGTCATTCTGAGCCTGTTGGGCAGGAAAACAAAAATTTCAGCGCGTATGGGATGTTGTTTGTATTTCCCAACTAAATTTGCCTCATTTTAAACCCATTTTGCCTAGTGTAACATTGAAAAAAAGACAAAAATCCTCTAAAAATTTGATAGATACGATCCAGTAATTGATTTCCCACATGCTCATTCCATTTTTATGCCATTGAAAATGCAATCACTCCGAAAGGGCTCACCGGAACTTGCACCATCCGAACCTGCGTCACCCATTTTTTCAGTCATCTACCCACTTTTTCAGCCACTCAGAACAACCAACATGTGTTGTCTGTAAACGTGCGATAAAGTGGTTCTAAAGTCACAAATCGCATGTTGCTTAAAACACCAGTTTGTCCATTTTTCTGCCTGATAAATGGCCTGACAATAGATTATATCTGCCCGCCTGTTCGACCTCTCCGTTCCTTTCCCCGTTCACTTTTTTCGATCCCCCACTGTGTGGAGTTTGCTCTATACGCCCTTCAGTTGAATATATTTTTATTCGCACTCCACTTTAACTACCCAAATATGATCTATTACGGGTTTTGGGAGCGGCTCCGTCTCGGGCTGTTGTATTTTCTGATCGGCTCGACCCTAATTGTGTGGAGTTTGGACAACGAGGACGGAGAGAGCACCCTCAGGGACTAGACATCTCAAACAAGGCTGGTAAAACCTGATGTTATGTTTGTTGTTGGTTCGTGTAAATAAAATTAATTATTGCCAAGACTGATAGGTCGAAAGTTGCGACAAGTTGCCAGTTTGTCGGGAAAATAATGTGGGCTCTGTCTCATCGGAAATTTTCGGTCGTTTTATGCATTAGAGAGGCTAGGAGAAGGCTTAGTTAACAGAAATAGTAAGATTCATCAGCTCCAAAGATAGTTTTTCACCTATTTTGAGCGATTTTAGCTGCTTTACTGCAATAATCTCCATAGAGACTTACAGTGGGGGACCTGATCCAGTGGCAAAAAAAGTACCATTTTGCATCCGGGAAGTATCAAAAATGTGGCAAAATGCTTGCCTCTCCAAGCGCGCCCGCTCTTTTTGTGAGGGGCCCTTCAAAGCGAAGTTTTTTCACTTGGAGAGGGAAGCATTTTGCCACATTTTTGATGCTTCCCTGATGCAAAATGGTACGTTTTTTGTCACTGGATGAGGTCCATCACTGTAAGTCTCTATGGATATTATTGCAAAGCAGCTAAAATCGCTCAAAATAGGTGATAAACTATCTTTGGAGCTGATAAATCTTACTATTTCTGTTAACTAAGCCTTCTCCTAGCCTCTCTAATGCATAAAACGACCGAAAATTTCCGATGAGACAGAGCACACATTATTTTCCCGACAAACTGGTAACTTTTTGGTTGTTTCTATATTACATTAGTGTCAAGAAATTTGATTAAATCTTGGTCAGGGAATAGCTTCGACTATGCTGGAATGCTACCAGTAGATAATGTAGGTCAAATATTAGCCAATTAAGTCGAGCTCGGACTATTTATTATCTCAAATCTGATAACATTTTGGAATATAAACGTGAACAACATCAGATGTTAGGACTCAAAAAATAACAATATTTTGAAAAAACAATGGCACAAAAATGGAATGAG
Source organism: Bursaphelenchus xylophilus (assembly GCA_904066235.2). NCBI lineage: Eukaryota > Metazoa > Nematoda > Chromadorea > Rhabditida > Aphelenchoididae > Bursaphelenchus > Bursaphelenchus xylophilus. The sequence continues at coordinate 1,513,057 of CAJFCV020000005.1, read as the reverse complement.
AGTATTGGGAAGTCGATTACTGGATCATATTTATCCACTTTTTAGCGGATTTTTTCCTTTTTTCGATATTACACTAGGCAAAAAATGGGTTAAAACTGAGGCTGATTGAGTTGTAAAATACAAAAAATATCCCGTACGCGCTGAATACTTTGATTTTGTGCGTTTTCGAATACAAATCCATTCGATTACGCCCATCTATTCCCTTTTTTCTTTCGATTTGACATTTGCCATCCATCGCGAATTGGACGTTCCTCAATGTTCTCGAGCTGCTTCTTCGGTGGTTTAACATTCTCCGCTAGGCCTAATGGAGGGAAATCAACGTTGTTTGACATGACCTGCTCCTCTCCGTCGCCCCAATCAATCGTTGACTGCAGGGGTTTATGGTCCAAGGTCAAAGTGCTCAATTTTCTGCTCAATGCGGGGCTAGTGTTCGTTGTGGAGTCGGGTCGGCTGTTCGTTGAGCCAGTGTACATCGATTGGAAGCCACTGTCTGCAAAAATATTCGATCAAGTTTGTTCTACCAAACTTTTTGTTCTGCCGAAAATTTATGAAAGTTTTGTAATGCATTTTAGCCTACGGATTTTTCATAAATTTTCGGCTATTTTTAAAATCGCCAAAATTCGAAAACCCAAGTCATTTTTGATATCAAATCGCTCTATTATATTTATAACATCTCTACAAACAATACCAAGTCTAATTTTAGGTATAGCAAGGGTGGGCCATACCAGAATTTTCAAAAAATCAAAAAATTTCGCATCTGATGACTAAAAGAAGGTCACAACTTGTTCAATTCCCCCTCAAATTCCTCCAAATCACTTACCACCAAAGCTGCTGCCAGGTCGTTCATAATGATGCTCTTCCAAGCCATAATTCGCGGGGAATAATCCAAAATTTCCCAATTCTTGTGCTTCCGCCAGCTTTGCCGTTGGTTTTGGTCCTTTTCGACCATTTTTCGCCCATTTCCTGATCTCCTCTTGCAAATTCTTTTCTCTCATAGCTCTGTTGGTCTGTTTCTTCATTACTACTGAATATCCGACTTGATTTTCGGGGACATTTCCATCGCAAACTCCGGTTCTCTCGTTCGTTTCCAAGTCCACGCCGAATTCGTGCTTCGCCAGCATGGGATTTTTGTAGTACTCTCGGATTGTGACGTCCAGGTACTCGTCCTCTTCTTGGTATGCTTTTCGGAAGTAGTGGTCGTCGAATTGGCAGCGTTCGTCGGCTTCTCGGACGCATTCTTCGAGGTATTCTTTGTTGTCGAATTCGGGCAAACTCTCGTCCGAATCGTAGTCGTAGACGACGTTCGGTTTGACGGGCGCCTTTCTCGGGGCTGGTGTGAGTTTGGGGGCTGGTGTGAGTTTGGGGGCTGGTGGTGGGATTGGCGCGCCAGCCAGCGCTTCCACAATGTGAGCGTGGAAGTCGAGAAGGGCTAAAACAATAAAATTCACGGTGTAAAAACATCTCAAACATAATTTATTCTTCATAACATCCCATTTCAACGTCCTTTCCCCGATTTTTTCACTAAAAATTCAAAAAAAATTTTTTTTTGGTCCCACCGCGAAAACTTGCAACTGCAGATAATCTATTCTAAACTTCGTCAAAATTAATTTTGAGCCTCTCTAGATGACCTATATACCCCTCAACTATCAAAAATATCTAATTCATTAACTTCATATACACCTTCGATGGGTCCCACAACGAAAACTTGAAATTCGCCAAATTAGCTCAAATATGACGCTACATTAAATTTACGTATTTTAAACCTCACAAAACGCTCACTTACCCTCAACTTCATACTGTAATTTAAATTTTCGTCGGTTTTGAACTCCATCGTACAACAATTCAAATCGCATATCCGATAAGGCGGCGTTGAAGTTCTTTCCGAACAATTCGATTGATACCTAAAATTTCAAAGAGAATAAAAGTCAAAACCATTAGATTTACCTTGGTTATTGAGGTTTCGGGGCCTTTTTTATCATCCTGTGTGAACCTTGACTTCATGTAAATATTAGTGCGTGCGACGAATTCGGGAGCGATATCATCATGTGGGATGTAGTTGAACATCCCTCCGAGATCATTTATTATCTGACATACGATGTGTCGACCCTAAAAATTGAAAATCGATAAAAATTATATTACTTTAGGTAATATTTTGATATTTTCTGCGATTTCTGCCCCAAAATCGATGTGAAATATTCCGAAAACTGATTGAATGGCAATAATAAAGTAGAAGCAACAATAGTCTTTTAAAAACCTACAAATATCGCTTTTTTCTTTGGCATAGTTCCCTCCGAGAGCATTCTCTGTACATGTCGATCGATTTTCTCTTTGAAAACGGGATTTTTCACGCAAAATTTGTGTGCTGTGCGATCCATTGTGACTGAAACTACAACCTCTTTAATCTACATCACATTCTACACAACAAAACATTAAAAAATCTGGTTTTTTCACGTCAATCAGCACGTAGGGTCAAGTATAATATAAAATGCTCAAAAACATGATAATTCCACGAGCGACACAAAAAATTGGATAAAAATTTAATAAAGTATGTCAAATAGCCCGTATAAATAACACCAGATCCAGCTAAGATGATAAACTAAATAGGTAAAAACTAATATATTATAGTAGAGGTCAGTGGTTGACTTTCAATGTCTCTGGCGCCAATTTCTCGCGATCCAGTGTAATGTCGCGGTCTGGATTCGATAGCTGACGTCTCATTCTTCGTTCAACAACAGATTCGTCGAGATATTCAATCTTTTGGGGCTTGGAAATTCGAGATTCAATCGAATAACCGATGGTCCCAATGACTATTGCAACAGGGAGCGTTAAGATCTGGACGTACCGCTGAGCTAAAAAAGATTGTTATCAGGACTTAGAAGACACCCTACGGAAGGTCTGGGGGGAATTTGCCTGTCAAGAGATATTATCTTAGGCTTTGAAAAATCCAAAACTTTGTCTGACATCAAAAGCTAAGGTAATATCAGAAAAATGCATCGTATTCCCAGGGAAAGTCTCTCAATGTCAAGAAAAATGAATCAACATCTTTATAAATCCCACGAAGATGCTTCACTGCATTTATTTTTCCATAAAGCCGCCGACTTAATCGTCAGAGACACCCGATATTGATCTGCTCCTTGTCCCTATCTAAAAATCAAAGCCACAAATAAACGGAAAATCTCTTACCAGTCGGGCCAGACGCCAAAAGACGCGCGAACCACATGCCTTCCACTAATTGATATTCTTTTTGCGAAAAACAAAATATTTTTGCATAAACATCAATAGTGACATTTCGTCGAATTTGTGGCATTTCGTCGATTAGCGTTTGGGTTTCCACTTTTTTCTTTTTTCACGGACCAATCTTGATTTTGGTCGAGAGTTTGCCTTACGTTGCTGTTTTTGAGGTAAAAGTATTGTTGACGGATGCGGAATTCGCGTTTTTATCCAGCCGAATTATCAATTTGCCGCGATTTTTTATTAAACCTTATAATTTTAGCCTTGATCATGATCGCTCGCTTCGGATTGGTCTCTCAACGTTCGTTGAGCATGTCTTCCCGCATGGGCAAGCCCGATCTGGTCACTCAAGCTTTCCTGAAGCAGATCAAGGACTTGGCCGCCAAGCAAAAGTAAGTTGTTTTATCGTTTGGTGTTTCTGGAAGTTTAGGGCTTTATGATGAAAGTGGTTTTCTGGTGTTGCGTTACTGAACGTTTATAGTTGCTCAACTAGATTGTTTTGCTAATGGATATTTTTGTCTTCTCTTAATTTTGAGGTTTTCATCAGATTTGGCGTTTTTATATTATCCATTCATAGCTGGATAGGACTTTGTAAGAAATAGTTGATAAACCTTTTCGGCAGGACGAGATAGGCACTTGGTAGCTACAAAAAGCCCTTGTCATTGAATGTATTAGTGGTTTACCGAGGTTTTTGAAAATTTAAGCATCAATTTTTGTTATTTTAACCATACTTTACATCAAGATAAACTGTCGGCTTTATTTTAATATTGGGGATTTGAAGGTCCTTTTGCAGTGAACAGAAGATTTGCTAACTAGTTTCTAACTCTTTCAATTCTAGGGCCGCCGGTGGATCTCTTGTCAACACCTCTCCCGAAATCAAGAAGAAGCTCGACGACCAACTCAACAAACTCGCCCAAAAATACAAACTAGCCAGCTCGGATGTTGTCAGCAAACTCGATGTGAAATTCGAACAAGCCAAGGTGGAGAGTTCCGTCCAAACAGTGCTCGAGGGCAAAACTTTGGATGATCTGATTGCTGAAGTTGCCAACGAGTAAGTCCTTCAATTACATTATTGAATTCTGTCTTTAGAGAGAAGGAATACCTTGCTGAGCGTGATGCCAAGAGAAAGGAGGAGGCCAAACGTCAAGCCGCTCTCGCCGACGCCAAGGCCTGAATTTAGATGTTTTAGAGTAATCAACAGTCAATTAGTTGAAAAATAAATCTTGAGTTTATTCATGTAGGAAGTATAATGAGAGCTTTTGGCTTGTTTGTTTTTCTAGATAGTATTTTGCCAAAAAATTTTGCGATTTTCACCGATTTTTTGTCAATTTACACACCTGTCGTCATGTGTAATATAATTTTCCAACAATTTTTAGTTTTTATCAACTTTTTTTTTTTTTATTCTAAAACAATCTTTATTCTATTCTTTAGCAAATTTGCAAAATAGCAAAACAATTTAACAAAAAAAAATCAATTGTCATGGAGTAGGAAGCTCAACTGAAAAGATGCGGGTATAGTACAATGGATCAGGCCAAAAAGTCGTCGGTCTGTTCGATAACCTCCTCGGTACAGCTTGGAGACAAGCATTCGGAGAGTCGTCGGGTTGTGGGAGCAGTGCGTTCTTGCGCAACCACCTTCAAAGTCATCTGACCCACCAGGACTTTTTTCTCGTTTTCGTGCGAAAATTTCGGATCAATGAAGCGATGAATGGCCACATCGGCTCTGAAATTGAATATAGATAGCATTGAGGGTCATTTCAAGTTCATATAGACGTTAATTTTTGCGTAGCGATCAAAAATTTATATTACACTTGATACCTATAATATTTTTGGTCAAAAACAGATGAAAAAAGGTCATAAACAGGTGAAACCGGATAAAAATAGATGACCCAAGTGTTTTTTGTGATCTCTGTGATCTTTGTTCATCATCTTCGACCTATTTTGCGGACGATTTCCGCCATCTTCTTACTTATTTCCGATCAAAACTTCGGTAGTGTGAAACTTGAAGGCGGGATGATCAATCTTGATGACCGTGTGCTCAGCCAAGGTGACGGGATGCTGGAAGTGGTCGAGCGTCACGTTCACGGCCAGCAATTCGTATCTGTCGGCGGTGTCGCCATCAACAATAGTAATATCCATGGGGAATTCGTGGCTGGTTGAGGGGTCTTCATGACTTCTGAGTGTGCCAAAAATGGAAAATGTGTCATCATTGTCGGTTATGAGAATGCCCTGAAAGAAAAGGGAAATATTTTTTGACAGTTTTGAAGCTTTTGGAAAAAAATCTGAGTCCCACAACGAAAACCTGAAATCTCAATTTTAGTCTTTAAAAAGCGTGTTTGAAGCAGTAAAATGCCTTTTTCATTGTGATGCATCGCATAACTGTGTCATTTTCAATATTTTTAGCTGAAAATTGCGAATTCTGGGTCCCACCACGAAAACTTCAGACTTTGTTTTATGTAAAAAACGAGTCTGTAACACAGAATAACCTCCCATAAAGCGTTGTAAATTTTATTGCAACGATTTTTGGCCAGTTTGTCGGTAAAAATTCCATATTTCGGGTCCCACCACGAAAACCTGAGAATTCTATCTTAAGGTAAAAACGAGGCCGCAAGAGAGAATAAACTCCCATAAAGCGTTGTAAATTTTATTGCAACGATTTTTTGACCATTTCTTGTCGCTAAAATTCCAAATTTTGGGTCCCACCACGAAAACTTGAAAGTCCCAAAAACCCCTTTAAAACCACTATAAAGCATGTCTAACTCACTCGAAGAGTCCTGAAATCTTCATCGCAGATCAATCGGGCCGTCCCTTTCTCCAAAACCGAGTGAATTATTCCCCGGGACTTGGTGGATCTCATTCCTCTCGGACTGGTCGGCTTGGAGTACGGTAGTCCAGTTGGCGCCACTCCACATTCAACAACCATTACCGTGTGCGAACAAAGCGGGGTTTGGGTAAAAGGCGTGTGTCTGCAAGTCAAATGGTTGATTTAATTATATTGTATTTAGTAGACAAATTGATGAGAAATCGCGATTTTTTGTGAAGTGTAATGGTAAAATACGTCTGGAATAGTTACGCGTACAATCAATCAGTCGGAAAAATTAATTTTTTGACAATTCCGGGTATCATAGTTTGAAAAAATTCAAATTCCCGCCATTCTTGGCATTCTGTTGCAAGACCGAAAAACGGGTTAAACGGGTTGTAAAAGGATACAAATGAAGAGAAAATTGAAAAACAAGGTAAAAAAGCAGCCTAAACACTAATTTTCAAATTTTTGGAAAACTTTTTATATTATCCATGACCATCAGATCTCTAAAATAAGAAAATTTTTAGTCTAAAAAACTGAACAGCCTAAGAAAATAGGAGATTAAAGTATGTTTAAGCAGACTTGAAGCGATCTCCGACCCCATGGAACCCGTATTTTTGCACTTTTTTCATCAAATCTCATCAAATCAGCAAGCAAAAAGTCGCAGAAGGGCAAAAAACTTGAAGCTCAGACGAATGTAACTTCCAACCCGTCCAAAATATGTTTACTCCACCCGTTTGCAGACCTTGACATGGGCACGTGAAATTCGGGTGGAAAAATCGAGAAGGTGTAATCTTTGTTGTGATAAGGAAAACATTGAAAAAACACAAAAAAAGTGAAATTTTGATGAGCAAAGCAATTTTACGAGCTTTAGTTAGAGTTTTAGAACGATTTTTTTGGAAATTTCACAAAATTCAGCAAAATTTTTGTTTTTTAAAAAACGAGATTTTTTGATTTTGATCCCTAAAATAAGGTAAAATACGTTATTTAGAAACTTTCCTTTCTCAATATAAGTTTTTAGTTAGTAATTTCGTCAAAAAAAGTTCTCAAAATGACCAAAAATGACCTAAAATAAGGTAAAATTAAACCGCGAGTACCCCAAGTGCGACTCTCAGATTTTCTTTAAATTTTGCACACACATTGTGCATAGAACACATATCAATTCCTGAAAATTTCAGCCCGCGATTTGCACGAACAGCCGAGATATTCAACAATCTTTGCTGCCGAGAGAGTACTAGAAATGTGGAGAGCGGTCAGAGAAAAAACATTTTTGGCGGTATCCTTGCCGGTTTTGCGGGGAAAAGCTTGATTTTTTGTGGAAACATTACTCTTTACGGTAGAAATAAGCAAAAAAAAATTTCATGGCAAAGAGACAATTTTATACGATGAAACATGTTTGGAAAGATTTCGTCGTATAAAAATTCTGAGAAAACGCAAGCTAAAATTCTTGCATATGCCTTAAAAAAAATTACTGTAAATTTGTGCCAAGTTTCATCAAAATCTGAGCATCGCACTTGGGGTACTTCCTGTAGGCAAAATATGCAAATTTTCCCCACAAATCATTTCTCACAAAAATTTTTTAGAAAACAAAAGTTAATAAAATCACTCTACAGAGTCTGTAAGAGAATACACCACTGTTTAAAACACAAAAATCCATCAAAAATGACCTTAAATAGGGTAAGATTTATCAAGTGTAATATAAGGCGTGAAACAAAAGGCCCCAATTTTTATAGCAATCAGCGATAACTGTGACAAAAATGTTCGGGGAGGAGCTGGTTATCATTGACGCACTTTCACGGCGAAAATTTCATCATTTCGGATGACGTCATCGGAAATCAAACGACGAAATTAGTCACCAAATTGGACGGAAAAATGGGTGGAGAGCGGTAAACAATAAAAAATAATGGACAATAAAAATAGTAAAGTCGGAAAATCTCAAAACAAAAATAAATAAAAAATTAAAAAAAATAAAAAAAAATTTTTTTTGACCAAAAATTTTTCTGTTCAGAATTTGATAAAACTTGGCACAAATTTAGAATAATTTTTTCTAAGACATATGCGACACTCCTAGTTCGCGCTTTGCAGAAAAAACCGAGGTTTTTTTGAGATTTTTTATCCAAAAGTTGGTGAAAATTTCAAAATTTTTTTTTGCAAATTTTCACATGAAAAATATCATGCTTGTTTCTACCGTAGAGTACAATATTTCCACAAAAACTCAATTTTTTTCCTCACGAAACTGGCATTTATTTATTTGAGACATTTTATACGACCAAACCTATCCAAACATGTTTCATCGTATAAAATGGTCTTTTATGAAATATGTCCACATTACGGCAATTTCTACCGTAGAGTATAATATTCCCACAAAAAATCATTTTTTTCCTCACGAAACTGGCCAAGATATGGCCAAAAATAACCTTTCTCTGACCGCTCTCCGCATTTCGCGTACTCTCTCGGCGGCAAAGATCGTTCAATATCTCGGCTGTTCGTGCAAATTGCGAGCTGAAATTTGCAGGAATTGATATGTGCCCTATACCCATTTTGTGTGCAAAATTTGAATCATTTTTGAGACAAATTTTTTTTTTCAAAAAAAAAATTAAACTAGTTTTGAGTGCAAAAACAACAGCTTCTCAGACCAGAAATCTCTTTTGTTACTCAAGAATTGTCTGCACGAAAAAGATTATGACAAAAATCACTTTTAAAAAACAACAATATTTTTTTTTATTACAAAAAATACGAAATAAATCGAACAGGCATAATATCCCAAAATAAACACGATAAATTCGGTGAAAAACAAGTTCTGTGTGGACTTTGCCCCGAAAAAAGATGAAAAAAGACCAAGGGGATAACAAATCATTTCTTTTTTTTTCGAAAAACTCTCTTTTTTGGAGGGCAGAGAGACTTTGAAAAGACGAAAAAGAGTTCGGAAAAATGCACTTCTGGACTTTTCTCTCGGCCTCTGACCGGCCTCCCTTATCGCAGTGAATTTTCTAGACACTACACGAAAACTTTTTTCGCTGTAATTTTTATCTTTGAAACAAAAATTTTTTTTGCAAAAAAAAAATTTTCGAAAAAAAATTTTTTCAGATTTCCTTGAAATTTTGCACGCACATTGTGCACACACCACATATCAATTCCTGCAAATTTCAGCTCGCAATTTGCACGAACAGCCGAGATATTCAACAATCTTTGCGGATGAGAGAGTACGCGAAATGCGGAGGGCGGTTAGAGAAAGGTTATTTTTGGCCATATCTTGGCCAGTTTCGCGTTGAGAAAACTGATTTTTTGTGGAAATATTATCATCTACGGTAGAAATTGCCGTAATGTGGACATACTTCATAAAAGACCATTTTATACGATGAAACATGTTTGGATAGGTTTGGTCGTATAAAATGTCTCAAATAGATAAACTGGCAGTTTCGTGTGGAAAAAATTGGTTTTTGTGGAAACATTACCCTCTATGGTAGACATAGACATGGTTTTTTGTATCCAAACTGGCAAAAAAATTTCGAAATTTGGTCAAACTCTCGGATTTGGCCAATTTAAAAAAAATCCAGCTCTATTTCGAAATGGCTTTTTCTACTGTCAAGAGAAACAATTTCCACAAGAAAAAACCAATTTTCTCACGCGAAACTAGCAAGTTTACAACAGAAAAAAATCTTTTCTCTGACCACTCTCCTCATTTCCCGTACTCTCTCGGCCGCAAAGGTCGTTGAATATCCCGGCTCTCAGCGCAAATGATGAGCTAAAAGTTTTGCGAACTACTATGTGACCTGTGGAGAGTTTATCTGCAAAATTTGAAGAAAACTGGGGTTGATAAATTTTCCGAGGTTCTTTGATTGGGGGGAGAATTCGAACCCGACGGACCGTGTCCTTTTTTCGGGGTCAGCATATAACCGATTGACATGCGACAGGCGGGGAATCAAACAAAGGGGTTATCAATGTTTTTTATTTCTAACTTCTGCCAAGCTTAGTTTTGATCCAGTCAAAAAAAATAAAAAATTTTTTTTTGGAAAAAAATTTTTTTTTCAAAAAAAAATTAGTCTCAAAAATAATTCAAATTTTGCACACACACTGGCTATAGAGCACATATCAATTCCTGCAAATTTCAGCTCGCGATTTGCACGAACAGCCGAGATATTGAACGATCTTTGCCGCCGAGAGAGTACGCGAAATGCGGAGGGCGGTCAGAGAAAGGTTATTTTTGGCCATATCTTGGCCTCAGGGAGGATATTGGGCTTAGAATCGAAACTTCACTTTTAATTCTTTTAATTGTGAGAGAGTAAATCGTAAAAAAGAAATTAAACAATCCCCTTGTGCAACACACGAGGGGGGGAATGTTTGAGCAGACGGCACGTGGTCCCGCCGCGTGTTCCAAATTGAAATTTGAGGCTTCGATGGACCTTTTATCGGCGCTGTATTACAATTTTTTAGGGCTGCATTGATAAGTATGCAAAATAAAAAAATTAAGGGGAGCCCTTGAGACAGAGTTGGGAAAGGGGTTTATTTTAAAGTTGATTTACAGCGGAAAAAGCGATCAAAAGTCTCCGCCGAATACACCGCATTCCGCGTCGGCGTAGAAAGAAACCTTTTTAGTCAAAAAACCGCCCATATCCTTCTTTCTACTGCAAAAAAAATTTTTTGAATATCGTGGCTGAGCGCCGAGAAATCGACGAAAACTTTCCGCGCAATTTCTTGAAACACCCTGTATTGTAGCGCCCAAATGGGACGCTCGGATTTTCATGAAACTTGGCACAATTTTTTTTAAGTTGCACGTGGTCTCGCCGCGTGTTCCAAATTGAAATTTGAGGCTTCGATGGACCTTTTATCGGGGCTGTATTACAATTTTTTTGAGCTGCATTGATAAGTATGCAAAATAAAAAAAAGTAAGGGGAAAAATTATATTGTTCTGCCCAAGTGGGACGCTCACATTTTGATGAAACTTGGCGCAAATTGAGAATAATTTTTTCTAAGACATATGCGAGATTTTTAGCTTACAAAAAATCGAGATTTTTATATCAAAAATCGGAAAAAATGTAAAAATTTTTTTTTCGGATTTCTCCATGAAAAATTTTATAACTATTTCTACCATACAGGGTAATGTTTTCACAAAAAATCAATTTTTTCCCCGCAAAACTGACAGAGATATATACTCCGCGTACAATGTTTTGACCCCCCTTCTAACTCGGCCTAAAGTGTACCAATTGGGACCAAATTTGGTATGTAGTCTACTTACAGGCTAGTAACAAAAAATAACATAGCAAGACAAACCATTTTGTTGTATTTCAAGATCCAGGGGCAATTTTCAAAAATCACCTTAAAAAATCGGGGAAAAAGTTTTGACCCCCCTTGAAAAAAAGTTAGATATCGCCAGCGGGTGTCGCCCAAACCTACTGCAATTGACGTCCCATGCCTGAATACAGGTTAATAAATAATTTTCCGTTGAATGCTTCGTTGCATTTGAGGATTCAACGCGTTAAACCGTTTTTGACGTAGAGGTGCCCAAAATGATAAAAATCTTGCCCTAGCGTTTTCCTAGAGCTCTAAATTGGGTTTATATTATGTTATTTAGACCTGTATTTACCTTCTCCTTTCGATAACAGTGCATGGTGGCCTGGCGGTGTAGATTCGGCAGATACCCGCTTGTCATGCCCAGCCTTGGTAAGCCATTTGCTCTTTTACTCAAGGTCGAGATGTTTTCGTTAGGTCCTCAATGTAATCCTGAGACCCCTACTTACTCTCAAACAAAGAATAGACTCCCGCTGACACGGTCTCATATGGTTTGCAGGCGCAACTTCGCCGATCTGCACCTTAACGAAAAACCCGCGCTTTTCAAATGGATTTTTAGCCACCAAAAACGGCTTTCATTTGATGGACCAGGTAATTTAAGACGCTACAGCACCCACCATACTCATTTGAGACGTATGAAACGCCAAATGGGAGGTGGGGATGTCATCGTACTCGGGGTCATCTACAGTAACGGCAAACTTAAGATTAAGGTGAATGAAACCCATTACAAAACGTGTCAAATCAAAACATTTTACATTACTGAGAGTAAATAGGAGTCTCAGGATTACATTGAGGACCTAACGACCACGTCTGGACCTTGAGTCAAAGAGCAAATGGCTCACCAAAGCTGGGCATGACAAGAGGGTGTCTGCCGAATCTACACCGCCAGGCCACCATGCACTGTTATCGAAAGGAGAAGGTAAATACAGGTCTAAATAACATAATATAAACCCAATTTAGAGCTCTAGGAAAACGTTAGGGCAAGATTTTTACCATTTTGGGCACCTCTACATCAAAAACGGTTTAACGCGTTGAATCCTCAAATGCAACGAAGAATTCATCGGAAAACCATTTATTAACCTGTATTCAGGTATGGGACGTCGATTACAATAGGTTTGCGTGGCATCCGCTGGCGATATCTAACTTTTTTTTAAGGGGGGTCAAAACTTTTTCCTCGATTTTTTAAGGTGATTTTTGAAAATTGCCCTTAGATTTTGAAATTCAACTATAAGGTATGTCCTGCCATATTGTTTTTTGTTACTAGCCTGTGAGTAGACTACATACCAAATTTGGTCCCAATTGGTACACTTTGGACCGAGTTAGAAGGGGGGTCAAAACATTGTACGCGGAGTATAGCCAAAAAGTGTTTCACAGAACTTCTCACGAGAGAGTGCACAAAATGCGGAGTGGTCAGAGAGAAAAACACTTTTTGGCGATATCTTTGCCAGTTTCGCGTGAAAAAAATTTGTTTTTTGTGGAAACATCACCCTCTATGATAGAAATAGACATGAAACTTTTCATGGAGAAATTCGAAAAAAAGTTTACATTTTTTCCAACTTTCGATCTAAAAATCTCAATTTTTTTTTGCAAACCGCAAGCTAAAAATCTCGCATATGTGTTAGAAAAAATTATTTTAAATTTGTGCCAAGTTTCATCAAAATCTGAGCTTCCCACTTGGGGAGTACAATATAATTGCCCCCCTGTATTTTTTTTTATTTTACATACTTATCAATGCAGCCCTAAAAAATTGTGATACAGCCCGATAAAAAGTCCATCGAAGGCTCAAATTTCAATTTGGAACACACGGCAGGACCACGTGCTACTCAAAAAAATTTTGTGCCAAGTTTCATCGAAATCTGAGCGTCGCTCTTGGGCGCTACAATACAGGGTGTTTCAAGAAATTGCGCGGAAAGGTTTCGTCGATTTCTCGGCGCGCAGTCACGATATCCAAAAAAATTTTTTTGCATTAGAAACAAGGATATATACGGTTTTTTGTCTAAAAAGATTTTCTTCTACGCCGACGCGGAATGCGGTGTATTCGGCGGAGACTTTTGATCGTTTTTTTCCTGTAAATCAACTTTAAAAACCAATTTTTCCCAACTCTGTCTCAAGGCCATTCCCCCACTAAACAATGTTTCCAACATGCCATTTGTCAGGCCTCGTTTACAACCCAACATGTTCAAAAACAAGTGATAATCGAAAGCGAGAAATCGGATCCAACGAAAACACTCAGAGAATACGCGACACACCCCAAAAAAGGCTCACCCGAAACGGTATTCGATAAAGTTTGGGTGTCATGCGAATGCTCACGAACTGTGAGAGGCATGAGAGTTGTTTTCGCCACGCTCTGTGGTGATTGGAGTATGATTTCGTTGAAATGTTTGGCGATTTTTTCGTTAAAATCGGGGAAAAAGAGCAAAAAACGTGCGGTGCTCGAAAAATCGTGACGTAGTTGATTGCAAAAAGGCATGCATTTGCTTTTTTTATCACTAGAAACCCCTACAAAACCGTCGTGGAGAAGATAATCGGAGTATTTCAAAAAATAAAAATAAGTTTTAGGTACCACCACGAAAACATGATATGCTATTTAAACTGCCGATTAGCGGTGAAATAAACAGTAGGGAGTCTAAAAAGACATACTATGATATTGTCAGACGACTAGATAACCTCTGAACCTCCGTATTTTCAACCTTCTCAGGTCCCACCACGAAAACTTGATATTGCAAAAAACATCTGGAAACGAATGAAAATCACCTCGCAAGTAACATACAAGATTAAATAAGTACTTCAGAGGTAAACCCAGTCATTTTTTATATTTTATTGAGATTTTTTGGGTTCCACCACGAAAACTTGATACTGCTAAAAACAGCTGGAAACAAGTGGAAATCACCTCGCTGTTAATATTCGAGACTAAATAAGTATTTCAGAGGTAGACCCAGTCATTTTTTATAATTTCTAAAGATTTTTTGGGTTCCACAACGAAAACCTGAATTCCTGGAAAACGTCTGGAAATTAGTTAAAATCGAGCCTAGCCTTTATAAAAAAGTAGTTTCGAATTAATGAGATTAAAATTAGCCTCGTCAAAATGCCAAATTTCGATCTTTTTAATCGATTTGGGTCTCGCCACGAAAACTTGAATGACCCAAAAATCCCATAAAACCAGCTAGAAATGTTGCTACATGGTAAAGTACGACGTAGAGAGAAAAAATAATCACTATTTTCCGCAAAAAACCCCCCGAATCAGAGCAAAGTTCAACACACAAAGTATGCGCAATGATAAGACCAAATTATTTCAACGAATAGGATTACAAGTGGACTCGCCGATAAGCGGACGAATTCGCAGTGCCATTACGATGATAATGGGGAGAAAAGGAAAGTAATAATAGAAGATGAGCAAACAGAAATTTCAAAATTGGGATTAGATAAGCGGATTATTACATCAGGTACCAAGTACAATATAATTTTTCTCCGTTATCTTCATTAAAGCGTCGGAAAAATCAAAATTCCAAACTTTAATTTAACGTATTTTACAATTAGCCCTTTTGTTGTTGTAAAAAATTCAAAAATTAAAATTTCCCGCCAACCTTGGCATTCCGTTTCAAGGCCCTAAATATCACATAAAACTTGTTTTTTGGAATTTTAATGTGTTCTCAGTAACCGTCACAGAAATTTTAATGAAAGAAAGATGCAAATTCAAAGCCCTTAGGGCAATTTTCAAAAAAAAAAATCCGTTTTTGTCTAGTATAATATAGAAATGGTCCAATTTTAGTCAAAATTTAGCCACATTTCCACCCTATTTTCTTTGAATGTTGCCTTTTCACCCCTAAATTTTCATATTCTACCCGAATATCAAAAAAAATAAAAAATTTCACAAAAAAATTCAAATTTATGCAAATTTCCCCAAAGATTTCTGATTTTTTCCGTCTGCAAAATCAGCGGTATTCCCGGAAAGAATAAGTTGCTGAGCGGTCGTTTCGACTCCACTGATCCACCACCGAAGTCATGTCCCAGGCCAATGATCCACCCGCCCCCGCCGAGGCGCCGCCGGCCGCGCCCGAAGCCGCCGCCGGCGGTCCGCCGGCCGGCGAAGTGCGCTCGCTGAGCGACATTGACGAGGCGCTCAAGAAGACGCTCTACGACAGCAGCGGCAACCCGCTGTTGTGCATGGCGTTGGCGAAGATCGAGGGCAGCACCGGAGTCAAGAGGGAGAGGGTAATTTGGGGGAAATTTTGAGGGAAATCGAGGAGGGTCCGATGTGAAAAAGTACTCAGATCTTCTCTACAAGATCTTTGGAAGTCTTTAGACATTAAAAAGACAAAAATTTAAACTTAATTTTCCGTCCTAATGCCGGTCGTCTCTAATTTTAGGTCATTTTACCCCAAAAAAACTCATTTTCATTTGCAAAGATCCACTCCTTTACAAAGTTCGTCTAGCCTTAAGTCCGAGAACAGCCTGATTTTTGTCCCCAAAGGGCATTCCCGCCCTATAACCCCCAAAAAAACCATCCATTTTTCACCATTTTGACCTCGTCTAAAATAAGGTCATTTGGTCCTAAAAACTATTTTTTTTCAATGTTTTTACTTCAATAGCCTCTTTATTATACCATATAGAGTTTATACCTTCTATTTACCACCTTATAAACTATATTTTCCCCAAAAAAATGTCAATTTCCCCGTCTAATCGCCGCATTTTTCAGATCGCCTATGGAGTTTTGGGCGTGGTCGGTCTCTACTTGATTGTGGGCTCGCTGGCCGAGCTGATCTGCAACCTGATCGGGTTCGCGTACCCGGCGTACGCGTCCGTGAAGGCGGTGCGCACCGAGGGCAAGGAGGATGACACCCAGTGGCTCATCTATTGGACCTGCTTCGCCTTCTTTTCGCTGATCGACTTCTTTGCCGAACGCATCTGCAGCTGGTTCCCCATCTACTGGCTGGTCAAGGTGGGTGCGGGGAAATCTTTTGTTTTGGGCGGTTGGAAAGCGATTTAGCGGGCTGAAACGGAATGCCAAAGTGGTTTAAACGGAATGCCAAAGGTTTTAAGGGTTTCGTGGCGGGACCCAGAATTTGTAGGAAAATGTATGAGGGTTTAGAAAAGTGAATTTATTATCCAATGTAGTAAATTTTGAAGCGATTTAGCGGGTTGAAACGGAATGCCAAAGAGTTTGAAGGTTTTCGTGGCGGGACCGAAAATTTTTAGGAGATTTTAAAAGGGTCTATAAAAGTCGACTAGCTATTCAATACAGTAAATTTTGCAGCGATTTGGCTGTTTGAAACACAAAGCCAAAGGGTTTGAAGGAGTTCGTGGCGGGACTCAAAATTTTTAGGAAACTTTAAAAGGGTTTAGAAAAGTTGACTAGTTATTCAATCCAGTAAATTTTTCAGCGATTTAGCGAGTTGAAACGGAATGCCAAAGGTTTGAAGGTTTTCGGGGCGGGACTCAACAAGTCGATAAAGTTGTAAAATTACGTTATTTATGAGGCTTTTTGGTTTTTAGAATATGCAAACTGACCAATTTAAGAGTCAAAATGCGATGCCAAGCTGTGGCAATGCCTTCGTGGTGGGACCCAAAGAAATTTTTTTTCATTACAAAAATGCCGTTTCTGAACTTTTATAGTTGTTAAAATACGATTAGCGATTATAGTTCTATTAGTTATTTTGAAGGTTGAAACACAATGCCAAGTACCAAAAATATTTCGTGGTGGGACCCAAAAAACACTTTTTTCATTACAAAAAATTGTCTGAATTTTTACAGTTGCTAAAATACGACAAAAGTTTCTAGAGATATATTTTGAGGGTTGAAACACAATGCCACGCACCAAAAATATTTCGTGGTGGGACCCAAGAAATTTTGAAAATTTTCCAAAAATGACGTCATTTCAAAAATTTTTTGCAAATGCTAATACACGTCTTCTTTTCAGACCATCTACCTGATCTACTTGGCCGCGCCGCAAACTCGTGGCGCGCTCCGAATGTACAAGAAGGTGGTGGATCCGGCCGTCCACAAAATCGACGAAATCTGGGAGCAGTACAGCAAGAAACTCGAATAAACCATTAGAATCTGAATATCGGATATTTTTGTGGAATTTGGAATTTTTAAAATTTCTGAATTTTGGTAGAACAAGCAAGAAAAAAGCTGTTTTATTAGTAAAAATTGCATGGAAAATGTAGTGAAAAAGTGAATAGAATAATTTTACGACATTTTCATGCAATTTTGCCCGATTTTTTTGGGAAAATTTTTCATTTTTTATTTATTTTTTTTTTCTTTTTTTTTGAAAAAATGGGACTTTTTTGAATTTTTTATGACTAAAAGAAGGTAAAATAGAGGTAAAAAAGTTATATCATGGTAATATATCAACTACCTAGCTATATTTTACCTTAATTTAGACGTTGAAACATCCTAAATTCAAAAAAATTTTTCAAAAAAAATTTTTTTTTCTGAATTGGAAAAATCTTTCTAAACATCCTAAAATTACTGAATTTCTCCCCCAAAAATGAATTCACACTCCCGCAATCACTCAATTACCATTTTCGTCCAGAAAAAATCGGTTAAATAAAGCCCCAAAAAACCGCGGTTGGCCCCGCCCACTTTTGTGTAAACCCCATTTTTTCATTGATTTACGATCCCACGTGCTGATCGCGCCATTTATCGAGACGGGCCCGTGTTTCCGACACGAGACGCGATAAGAAAAATGGGGAGAAAAAAGAAAGAAGAAAAGGAGTACAGCAAAAAATTCTTCTTGAGAAACACTTAGTCATGGGCTGTCTGGCCGCCCGATAAGCGGATAGTTTCGGTGTTACTGCACTAATAACATCGCGGAAACGTGTGAAAAGTGAGGAAATACAGATCGTAAAAACGCGGACATTACAGTATGAAATTGAATCTTGCTTTGGTCTCACCACGAAAATTTGAGAACCTTTGGCATTATGTTTCAACGGTAGTAACGGCCTCTCTATGATACGCTGGTCACTGCAAATGATCGTATTTATTTTATTTTTTGGTCCCAGCACGAAAACTTTGACTCTTTGGCATTATGTTTCAATCACCGTAATAGCCTTTATATGACGAACTGGTCACTCCAAAAGACCGTATTTAAACTTTTTTTTACATTTTTCACCTTTTTTGGTCCCACCATGAAAACATTGACTCTTTATTATTATATTCTACTCGACATAATATGAACAATTAATTCAATCGTATTTTACAATATTTTTTAAGATTTTTCACCATTGTTTGGCCTCACCACGAAAGCTCTAGGATCGTGCAAGCCTTTGGCATTCTGCTTCAACCCACCCATAAATTGGACTTGCACGGTAAGAGGGTTAAATGCACCCCGCAAAAAAGTGTTTTGTGCACGGTGTGGCACACGAAAAAAGTCTATGCACTTTTGAAAAAGAGTAATAGTAGTCCTGCCGGAAAGCCGCCGGACTGATTTTTGGTGTTTGCATTGTGCGAAAAAAGTCAGGGTGCGAGTGACAGCCGAAGAAAGCCTACGGTGCAAAAAGCAAGGAATTGCACAGTGCAAATAAAGTCATTTTGTTCTAAACTAATTTTTTCAATGTTTTTAGTATCACAACCCTTCAATTAGACCGTACAGAGGTACTAGGCGGGCCAAAAAGTCTTGACATGTCCGCACAGTGCGCCGTCGTGCATGAGATTTGTCGCGCGGCGACAAGAAAAATTTACGGTGCAATGCGACACCGCACAGTGCAAAAAGATTGTTTTGAAAAAGGGTAAACAACGCACAGTGCGTTCTTCATTCGCACCCCGCCAAATTTTTATCGCGCGACACCTCGTCGCAACGCCGAATTCATGCGCCCGCACGGTGCGAAAACATGTCAAGACTTTTTGGCCCGTCTAATAATAACTTCCATTCGCGTCCCGACTTCTCGGGTCACGATACTTTAGTTCGGGTCAACACAAAATCGGTCGATACGGGGTGTTGGGCAGATGGATACCCAAAAAAAGGTTGTAGGAACTGCATACCAGGCCTGACAAAGCCGTTGGATGGTCGGCGGAGGCTTTCAATATTCCCACTTTTTCTAATCTTAGCTTTTTCTAACGTTTGTTTTCTTTACCTTGAGCTACTGTAACATATAAAAGACCAAAATTTGTGGCAAAAAATAAAGATCCGTAACTTTTATCTAGATATTATTGGTGTAAGTGCATGTAAAATGCTTCAAACACGGTGATAAGTTATCCTAGGACACGATCAATCTTATTATTTCTACTAACTAAGCCTTCTCCTAGCCTACCATGCATACAAAGAAGAACTGGCGCAATCCATAGTATCGCTGACCCAAAAAGTCGCGGCGTCAAAAAAAATTTTTCACATAAAAAAACTTCCAAAAATTTAAGAAATTACAGTAAATTATGGAGAAAACCCCCTTCTCCGGAGAATACGTGCGAAACTTTGGGTTTTCTTTATTTCAACAACTCAAACAACGGTCCAAACAGCAAATGATGAGTAACAATAACAAGTATGGGTGATAACGATTCAATATTTGTCGAAATAGCTCAACCGATAAAGGCGGAGGGCGCCTTTCGAGGTGCCGAAAGCGACGAAAGCGGAGTGGGGAGAGAAGTCGGCACAGGTCACAATGTCCTTCGAGAGCATTTCATTCTTGGGTGGGAAGTTTTTGAAGACCGTTCCCGATTGTAAGTGGGCAATTCGGTAGTGCATTGGCTGAAAATCGAGAATTACTGTATTGTGAATTGGAAATGACGTCATTTTAATGGATATGTACAATTTTAACAATTAAAAAAATACGTAAACACTTCCAAAATTTTGTTGCTACTCTGTTAAGACCTTTAAAAGTCATTCTGATCTTAAAAGCTAAAAAAATTGGATAAAAATTCAGAGACTCGGGCGCAGCTCGCCATCTCATAAAAACGCCCCATCGTTATGAAAAATGAATTATCATTGTTTTTTTAGCTCGCCTTAGCCTAAATCTTCCTCAAATCCAACTTGAATTTACAAGATAACGAAAAAATTTCGAAGCTCGGGCGCAGCTCGCCATGAAATAAAAACGCTCAATCGTTATAAAAAAGGGACTATCAACGCTTTTTAGCTCCATTTTAGTCCAAATCATCCTCAAATTCAACTTGAATTTTTAAAATAACGAAAAAATTCTGAAGCTCGGGCGCAGCTCGAACTCTGAAAAACTCTCCAATTTCCACTCTAAACCCAAAAATAACTTCTTAACATTCCATTTAATCCCTCACACATCTTCAGAAAAATTTCCACACCAAAAACTCGATCCAAAAATCTGATGTTAGGGCGCAGCTCGTCAAATAAAAAATCCCTCCAAATTTCGCTAAAACCTACTACACCTCCCTTTACATCCACTAACACTAAATTTAAAAGTGCCTACCTTTTCATCCGATCCAAACGCCAGCATTTCCGAGCCCATGTTGAATTGTAGGAAGGTCACAGAGGTGGTAAGATTGGTGAAGACATACAGCGGAGTTGGGTTCTCCTCACTTTTCACTGTCTTCAAGTCGTAAACATTCACAATTCCAGTGTTTTGGCTGAAAATTTGCAAAATTATGGGGTGTTTTAAATTCAAGTCTGGGCGCAGCTCGCCGTTGTAAAATCCGCTGTACAAAAAAAGTTGATCATTTTCTGTGAAAAAACTTCTTCAATAAAGATAAAACAACGCAAAAAAAACTTTAAAAGAACCAATATTCCAAAAAATTTTCTTCAAGCATGGGCGCAGGCTGCCAATTAAAAAAATTTCAAAAACCTCCCAAAATTTTTTTAGCTTATAAATCATACACAGAGACCCTAAATCACCTACCCAATCGCGATGAACTGTCCATTCTCGCTCAGCCTCAACGTTGTGCAGCGAACTGCGCCCTGGTCTCGGAAAACTTTCTGTTCTCCTTTGGCCTTCAGATTCCAAATGAAGCCTTCGCCGGAGTCTGTGAGTCCTATGATCGTATTTCGGTCCAACGGGGAGAAGCGGGCGTCCGCAAGTCTGGAGGAGGCCATAAACGTATGCAAATGTTCCATTGTGGCTCTGTGGAAGACGAAAAGTTCGCCGTTTTGGCCTAGAAACGCGACCAGTGCGCCGTCAGAGGACAAACGGGACCTGAGGCCGGTCTTCCATTCTCTGGCAATGTCTAAAAATCAAAAAAAAAATATTTAAAAAAATCAAAAAAAAAAAAAAAAAAAAAAATTTCGACAAAAACTCGGTCTAAAATAAAATAAAAAATAATTCCTTCTGTATATTCTTCCTCTCTACATCTTTACAACTCCTTTTTTCCCAAAAAATCTCAATTTTCAAAAAAATTTGGGTCCCGCCACGAAAACTACAGTAACCCAAAATGCCCTCTCAAAACTCACTTTTCGGGTATAACTGTTGTTCAATATGACCGTCCATGAGATTATATTGATAGAAGAACTCCTAAAACCCAAAATATTACAATCATTTCATATAAATTATATTATCCATAACATCAAGCCTCACATTTCGATTGGACGATAAAAACAACGAAGTTGCATCGTCGTAAAAATCCAGCGAGTCCACTTTGAACCTCTTGACGCGTATTTCTTGCAGGAATGGGGATTCTGTTGGCTTTTGGAGGTCGGTTGGCGATCTGGCGACTCGATACAACTGAACATGACCGGAGGTGTTGGCGGTGACAAGGACCGGTTCTGTGGGGTGGAATAGAACGACTTTTATCTTATTTCCCTGAAAAAAATCAATTATAACCATCAAAATTCCCAAAAATGCAAACTCAAATAATTTTGGATATTGCCAGCTGCGCCCTAGCTTCGTTTTGAAATGCATTAAAATTTATTAATTTTGCGTTGAAAACGCTTTTCAGACGTTCACTATTATTATTCAATCGAATTTTAGTCCAAATTCGATTAAATTCAATTTTCCGAGCTGCGCCCTAGCTTCGGATGGATAAAAACGAAAAATTTAAAAAATTGCATAGATGAAATGCTCATGCGTCCACAGAACAAAAAATCGTATTTAAAACACAATTAAATCAAAAAAAAATTTTGGCGAGCTGCGCCCCGGCTAAATCTCATTTTTGCTTTAGAATCTGTAAAAATCCCGGGATTTCAAGCCCTATCGTTTCTACTCGTCCCAAAATTAACCTCTACATACCTCTTTTCGATTGGCCATGGTAGGGTCGGGCAGTTTCGAGGACTGAAGATAAGCCTTGGGCAACGTCGCGGGACGTCCAATATATTTCGAGGCCGACTTTTGGAGTCCAAACAGGCCTTGAAGGGCGTCCTCTTCGTCCGAATCCTCGGCCGGCTTCTGGGTGGCGTGCTCTTCTTCGGCTTTCGCGAGCCATTCCGGCTTCTGGCCGAGACGGGCTCGTTCGATGAACTGATCGCGGATTTCGGAGGAGTATTTCTGGAAATTGCTCGTATGTCTGTGCTTTTTAAGACATGCAAATTTTTTATATTTTTTAGAGGGCCTTAAAACCCTCAAAAACACAAATAACATAAAAAAACAAAAAATCTACATGAATTTTCATCCAAATTTGGGAATTTTTGGTGTTTTTTGGAGATTTTTCTTGGAGAAAAGAGTTTTTTGGTGGGAAGTGAGGGATTAGGAGGTGATATGTAATTCAGAAATAGATTTTGTGGGTAAAATACGGATTTTGGCTATTAATTTTTTGGAAATTGAGGAAAATTTTTGATTTTTTGCTTTTTTCAATTTTAGAGAGCCTTAAAACCCTCAAAAACACAAAAAAATAAGAAAAACCCCAAAAAATCTACATAAATTTTCATCGAAAACTATTGGGTTGTCCAGAAAGTTCGTTCGTTTTTTTATTCTTTTGTTTTACAAGGATTTGTTTGTTGTTTGGCAAAGTGTAAATATTTTTTTGATACGGCTTTTTCTCCTCTACAAAGCTGTGTTTTAAGTTTTTTTGAAAATTTAATTTTTTATTATTTTTCGGGCTCAAAAATGAACCATGCAGGAGTCAAAAATTTGCCTGCGAAAAACAATAAAAAATTAAATTTTCAAAAAAGAAAAAATAAAGAAACACAGCTTTGTAGAGGAGAAAAAGACGTATCAAATAAATATATACAATTTGCCAAAGAGCAAACAAATACCGGTAAAACTAAAGAATAAAGAAACGAACGAACTTTCTGGACAATCCAAAAGTTTTGGATAAAAATTTATGTGGATTTTTAGAGTTTTTTTTATTTTCTATTGTTTTTTGGGGTTTTAAGGTTCTCTAAAATTGAAAAAAGCAAAAAATCAAAAAATTTTTCCTCAATTTCCAAAAAATTAATAGCTAAAATCCGTATTTTACCCACAAAATCTGTTTCTAAATAACATATCACCTCCTAATCTTTCATTTCCCACCCAAAAAACTCTTTTCTCCCCAAAAAATGGCCAACATTTCCCAAAAAAATACAAAAATTCCCAAAATTTACTTCAATTTTCTCCTTCTTGGTCAAATCCTTTCCCGTCAACAGTCCCGGAGCATTTTCTCGGATGAATGATGTGCTCAACGACACATCCGCATCGTCTTCATCGCTCCAAACACACTCAGTATTAGCTTTTTTCGGCTGTGGCTCGGGTTCTTTGAGCTTTTTTGCGTTGCGTTTTTTCGGCCGAATTTGGGCCGCTTCTTCGTCGTCGGAGCCGGACCGATCCGAGTCCGTTTCCTCTTGATCCGACGTTTGTTTGGCGACGGAGCCGAAGAGATGGAGCTCGAGTTGCTCCACTTTTTTGGTGGCCTGTTCTGACATCTAAAATAAGGTCGAAAATTTGAGATTTTTTGCGGATACCCTAAAATTTTTTATTCAATTTTG
Organism: Bursaphelenchus xylophilus; assembly: GCA_904066235.2. Lineage (NCBI taxonomy): Eukaryota > Metazoa > Nematoda > Chromadorea > Rhabditida > Aphelenchoididae > Bursaphelenchus > Bursaphelenchus xylophilus. The sequence goes on along the minus strand of CAJFCV020000005.1, from coordinate 1,488,945 downwards.
ATTCAGCTGTATTTAAAAAGCCTCAAAATAACTCGAGACCACAAAACTTCCTTCAAAAATCGGATAAAAAATCAAAAAAACAAAAAATTTTCTAATTTTCCGGGCTAAAATTCAAAAATCTTCGAAATTTCCAAAAAATTCAACAAATCTTGTCCTATTTTTATTCAATTTTGATTCAGCTATATTTAAAAAGCCTCAGATTAAGTCGAGACCACAAAAATTCCTTCAAAAATTGGATAAAAAATCAACAAATCTTGCCCTATTTTTATTAAATTTTGATTCAGCTATATTTAAATAGCCTCAAAACAACTCGAGACCACAAATTTTCCTTCAAAATTTGGACAAAAAATCCAAAAAATAAAAAATTTCCAAATTTCCGGCCTAAAATCCAAAAAATCTTCGAAATTTCCAAAAAATTATACAAATCTTCGATTCAGCTATATTTAAATAGCCTCAAAATAACTCGAGACCACAAAATTTCCCTCAAAATTTGGATAAAAAATCCAAAAAATAAAAAAAATTCCAAATTTCCGGGCTAAAATTCAAAAATCTTCAAAATTTCCAAAAAAATCAACAAATCTTTCCCTATTTTTATTGTATTTCGATTCAGCTATATTTAAATAGCCTCAAATTAACTCGAGACCACAAAATTTCCTTCAAAACGTGCCTAAAAAATCAAAAAATAAAAAAAATTCCAAATTTCCGGGCTAAAATTCAAAAATCTTCAAAATTTCCAAAAAAATCAGCAAACATTCGCCTCCAAAACATTCCAAATTAATCTTCACACCACCCTTCATCTTCAAACATCCCAAAATCCCCAAAAAATCAAGTATTTTCAACGGAAATCCGCTGCGAAATCAAAGAAAAATCCTCAAACTTCAAACTTCCATAAATTAACAACATTTATTTAGTTCGAATAGAAAATGACAAATATGTTAACGCAATAGACGACCCTTTTTTTGTGTTTTTCTTTTACACCAATAGCGGTATTCAGAACGGAGACCAAGAGAAAATAAAATATACTGCAAAACCAACAAAAAAAGACAAAAAACTACTGTAAAATAGATATAATTGGTAGCAAAATCCATTGTAATCTTCTGCTTCTCCAATATTCTTCCATTCTACACCATCCACCTGCATTTTCCTTCCAATTTACATCTTTTTTGGGGATTTTTCGACAAAAATCGGGGATTTTTTCGATTTTTTTGGGTTTAGCTGCGTTTTTCGTGTTGTTTACTGGTTGATGGGTACTGTGGGCTCGATGGAGAGTATTGTGGAGAGGATGGGCTGTATTGTGGGCTGGAGGGTGAGTACTGCGGGCTGGAGGGCGAGTACTGCGGGCTCGACGGGCTGTATTGTGGGCTGGATGGGGAATATTGTGGAGATGAGGGGGAGTACTGCAACAAAAACTATTATTCACCAACTCAAATCGATTATTACTTCTTTTCACACCCTAATTTTCTATTCCCACCAAAAAATCACATCAAAAACTCAAAAATTTGATCAAATTCAACAAAAATCATATCAAATTATATTATCCTACCCTTGGACTGCTCGGTGAGTACTGCGGTGAGCTCGGTGAGTATTGGGGTGAGCTGGGCGAGTAGGACGGGCTCGACGGACTGTATTGAGGACTGGACGGCGAGTATTGCGGGCTCGACGGACTGTACTGTGGGCTGGTCGGCGAGTACTGTGGAGATGATGGAGAATAGGCCGGAGAGCTGGGTGAGTACCGTGGGGAGGATGGGGAGTAGCCTGAAATCGCTCATTACTCTCTATTCTTGCCATTTTTTCATTTTGAAGCGATCCCTAAAACATTTCCCAGATTTTTCAAAAAATTCAATTCCGCGAGCTGCGCCCTAAGTTAACCTCCAAAATTTTTGCAAAGCCTTAAAAACTGCATAAAGGATCATATACTATCATTGCAAACCTTATTCTACACCTCTTGTTTGACTTTTTGACAAAATTTTTTTTCGCGAGCTGCGCCCTAAGTTAACCTCAAAAATTTTTGCAAAACCTTAAAAACTGCATAAATGCCCATATACCAACATTACAAATCTTATTCTATACTTTTTCTTTGACTTTTGAGCAAAAGTTTTTTCGCGAGCTGCGCCCTACATTATTTCTCAAAACTCAGGAAAACATCTCCAAAATGCTTGCCAGTCCTCTGCTATTGTCTAAACATTCCTTTTCAACACCAATTTCCTTCTAAAACCCCTTCAATTTTCTAAATTCACCAATTTCTTCCTGTCTACTACAATATAATCCAACTTACTCGGTGAGCTCGGCGAGTAGCTCGGGCTGGTCGGTGAATAACTTGGGCTGGTTGGGGAGTAACTCGGACTCGTCGGGGAGTACCGTGGGCTGGTCGGTGAGTAGCTGGGACTCGACGGGGAGTAGGCGTTTCCGGCGGCCGGGGAGGTGGGCGAGTAGCTGGGGCTGGTGGGGGAGTAGCTGGGGCTAGTCGGGGAATAGCTCGGACTTGTGGGTGAGTAGCTCGGACTCGTTGGGGAGTAGCTCGGGCTCGTGGGTGAGTAGCTCGGGCTGGTTGGGGAGTATCTCGGCGATGATGGGTTATATGCAGGGGAGGTTGGTGAATAAGATGGGGAAGTTGGTGAGTATCCTCCTCCCGGATTGTAGGATGGGGACATCGCATATGCTGGGGATTGTCCGGGGCGTGGGCTGTATCCGGGCGACATTCCAGGGGATTGCGCGCCTCTCGGGCTGAACGCTTCACTATAGGCGGGGCTGAAGCCGGAGTCGGAGCCGGCGCCGACTGGGGAGAATGCTCCGCCTGGAGTGACTCCGCCCGGTCCCATGGGGCTCCAGGCGCCGTCGCCGGCGTAGGAGGGGGTGGCGCCGGTGGGGCCGCCCTGCCAGGGGGTGCGGCTTGGGGACATGGAACTCGATGCCGGGGAGCTCATTCCGTCGTTGAAGAAGGCGCCGCCCATCATTCCGATCGTGTTCGCTTGGATTTCCATGCCGAGTTTGCACTTTTCCGAGTCCAGAACCAGGTCGAAGCAGCCGGTTCCGGCCTTGGCCAGTTGGCCGAGCATAATGTTTTCGGAGACGCCTTTGACGGGGTCCACTTCGGCGTGCATTGCGGCTTCCATCAAGATGTCCACAGTCTCCTCAAACGAGCATCTCATCAGGGCGCCCACTTCCTGTCGGTTGATTCCATGCCGGGTAATGGCCATCAGATGGCCTTTGGCGGTCATCACATCGCAAAGGAGGGCCAAATGACGGTAGTTGACGTAGGAACCGTCGAAGGAAATGACTTGATTCATCTCTTTTTCGATCGATTTTCGGACCGCTTCGATTCCCAGGACCTCGAAAATTTCGCAAATATCGTTGGTGGTGGTTCTCGAGGGGTCCACATATTCCTCACTGAGCACCTGAAAAAGCCAAAATCACCGTAAAATCTTCAAATTTTTCATTAAAATTTTATTAAAAAAATTGAAAAAATCTCAAAAATACATCGTTTTTCAAAATTTTTTGGACAAAAACCATTCCCAAAATTTTATCTAATACCTCTATTTACTATTTTCAATACCTAAAGTTTCTTAAATTTACGAAAAAACAAAAACATTTTAAAAAATTTCAAAAACGGGCAATTTCCTCAAAAAACCTCAAAAATCATTGTCTTTTCTTAATTTTTCTTTACAAAAATCGTTCTCAGATAAAAATAAAATACTCCAATTTGTAATTTAAAACCCATTAGCCCCTTCAATTTTTCCAAAATAACTTTAAAAAATCAATTTTTATCCCAAAAACCGAAAAAAAAATTCCAAAAAATTCCGTTTTTTCAAGTCCAAAGCCCCACCTACCCTCAAAAGAGCAGTTCCATCAGTTTCCAAGAGCCATTCCGAGACCATTTGATAGGATCCATCCGGCTGAACGACCACTCTTTTCTTGTCATCGGTCGTTGGTTTGTGCATGTACACCTTGGAGATGGCCTCGATTCCTTGGAGGGTCAAATCACTCAGCATATTAGTCTCAATGCACCTCAGGAACACATCGTCCTCCATCTTGTCCAGCTGTTCTTCGGTGTCTTTTTCCGAGGGGTTCTTGGTGAGGCGGATGTGGAAAATCAGGTCTTCCGAGTTGTCGTCGGTGTAGATCACATGCAAATCCGAGCCGAAGCCTTCGTTAATTCGACGGGCGATTCCTTCCATCGTCAGTTTCTTGTCCGTCATTCTGGAAATTGCAAAAATTTCAAAACCAAAAATTTTTTTAAAAATTTTTCAAAAAATCCAATTTTTTGCAATGTCCATACTCAAATTCCACCAAAAAAATCTCCAAATCCTATTTAAAGTAGCTCTAAACTCATTTCCCATCAAAATCCTTCACTTTCCCGAGTTTAACGAAATATCACAAAAAATCGATAATTTTTGTTGCGAAGTGTCAACTTCACCAAAAAAATCTCCAAATCCTATTTAAAGCAGCTCTAAACTCATTTCCCATCAAAATCCTTCACTTTCCCGAGTTTAACGAAATGTCACAAAAATCGATAATTTTTGTTGCAAAGTGTCAACTCAAAACTTTCTCCGCCAATCTGTGCTAAATGCCTTTTCCACTCCATTTCAACCTCTTCCATAGCAAAAAGCTTCATTTTTCATGTTATTTTATCTTCTCCATACCTCTTTCGGTCCATTTTGATTCTCAGCAGCCATGGTCCGGCGTTCGATGGGTCAGCATCCGGCATTTCGTAGAAAATCTGTACCCAATCTTTATCTTCCTCAATGCAGGTTTCCACCACTCCAGGGTCGTAGAAAATTCCAGTTTCGGCGGTGACTTTTCTCAAGGTTGTGTGCTCCAGCTTGCACAGGACATCTTTCGCTTTTTCCGCGTCTTTGGCCGCATTTCCCGTTAAAAACACGGTCAACGAGGGGGTTTTGGGCTTTTTGGAGACGTTGATGATTTCCTTCAATCTGGGCACTCCCAGCGTCACGTTCTTTGCGGACACTCCAGCATAATGGAAGGTGTTCAGGGTCATCTGAGTGGCCGGCTCTCCCAGCGACTGCGCGGCGAGTGCGCCCACCATTTCGCCGGGCTGCGCGATCGCCTGATTGAAGCGGGTCTCCACTTCGCCCAGCACCCATTCGAAGGCCTCGGCGTTCAGGCGATGCGTTTTGGCCATCTGTTTGGAGCTGAATGTGGAGCGGAGCAGGATGTTGAACAGGAGTGTGGCGTTGTATTGGGCTTGTTGGGAGATTCGGTCCTCGCCACCGACAATGATCAGGCGTTTCGAGAGCTCCTTGATGCCTTCGATGACCTGAAATTTCAAAAATTAGAAAAAGATAAAATAAAAAATAGAAAAAAATCAAAAAATTGTGTGTTCTCACCGTGCACAAAAAATAATTTTTTTTTTTTAAAATCATGTTAGGAATTTCTAAACCTTTCAATAGTACTTCAAAATACCCCAACTATCCTATGCACCGTGCAATTTCCAAAAAATCCTCTGCACTGTGCAATCACAAAAAATGCCAAAAAATCCCATCTGCCCATTTCAAAAAAAAGTAAAAATTCTTTTCCCAACTATACACAGCACCTAAACCTTCTGTTTCACACCTCAAATTTCTGAAACATCCCTGCCGCACCGTGCAATTTCCAAAAAATCCTCTGCACTGTGCAATCACAAAAAATGTCAAAAAATCCCATCTGCACATTTCAAAAAAATTAAAAATTCTTTTCTCCACTACACACACCACCTAAAAATTATTTTTCACACCTCAAATTTCTCAAATCTCCCTGCCGCACCGTGCAATCTCCAACAAAAATTCTCTGCACCGTGCGATCACAAAAAATACCAAAAAAGTCCCACCTTGCACAGCGCAAAAAAAATTAAAATTTATTTCTCCACTACACACACCACCTAAACGTTCTTTTTCACACCTCAAATTTCTCCAACATCCCTGCCGCACCGTGCAATTTCCAAATTTCCAACAAAAAAATCTCTGCACCGTGCAAACTCATAAAGTCCCCAAATTCACTACCACTTTCAAAAAAAAAAAAAAAAAAAAAAAAAAACAATTCCCCCAAAAACCCTTCAAATCAATAATCCCTACCTTCAATGGTGACAATTCACATCTCTTCCTCAGATCGACATGAAAGATTTTCTGTGCATTCCAAATCAGTCTCGACAAGTTGCAAGGCAAGTGGATTTTCACATTGGGATTGGGGAAGATCTTCCTCAAGAGCCGTCGATCCTCCTGGAGTTGGATCCATTCATCATTGCACATCTGTTGATGGCCTGGGGTGGTGGTTAAGTCACGGTAAACCTCGTCCGTGTACAAGTCCTTCAGTTCTCTTATATTTCCCGTGTCCAGATGGTATTCCTTTTCGAACAGGGCGTTGTTTGGCTTCAATGTTCCCAAACTCTGATTTTCCACCCAAGTTCCGTCCAGTCCATCCTCACCGTAGCGCAGCTGGATCATGTGGCCGACGGCGTTTCGTACGGTTCCATCGTAATTCACCATCACCGACTCCATGGCCTTGATCAGCCGGCGCTGGATGTAGCCGGTCTCGGCGGTTTTGACGGCCGTATCGATCAGTCCCTCACGTCCTCCCATCGCGTGGAAGAAGAACTCGGCGGGCGTGAGGCCGGCCAGGTACGAGTTCTCCACGAACCCACGCGAATCCGGTCCGTTGTCGTCTTTGATGAAGTGGGGGAGGGTTCGGTGCCGGAAACCGAACGGAATTCGCTTACCCTCCACGTTCTGCTGGCCCACACAGGCAATAACCTGAAAATTTTTTGAATTATCTTTGATAAAAAAAGGTCAGAAAAGCCACACTTCATCAAAAGTTTTGAAAAAATAAACATTTTTTTTGTTTTTTTGGTGGAATGGGTATAAAATGTAATTTTTGGAGTTGGTGGGGTATTTTAGTGTGGATTAAGAGCGACTTGGAAGGTTGGTGATATTATTTTAGACAAAAATTTTAAAATTTTTCACAAGGAAAGTACTTCTATGGGGTATGGAGTTACAGGTCGAGACATACATCAAATAATTCGCAAAATTTTTCTGATTCAGAATATGTAAAAGATAGCTGCCCAGTTTTGGTTTGTAATGGTGAAAAAATCCTCAGAACTTTCCTCGCAACACCACGAAAATGCTTTTTTGACCCAGTTTTTACCAATTCAAAAGCTTTGTTTTGAGCTAGAGTAAACCCTGGCATTTTGACCAGCCTTAAAATATCAATTAGGGTTTACTTTAGCTCAAAACAAAGCTTTTGAATTGGTAAAAACTTGGTCAAAAAAGCATTTGCGTGGTGTTGAGGTGTTTTTCGCCCTCAAACCAAAACTAGGCAGCTAGTTTTTACATCTTCTGAATCAAAAAAAATTTGCGAATTTTTTGATATATCTTTCGACCTGTAACTCCATACCCTATAAAAGTACTTTCCTTGTGAAAAATTTTAAAATTTTTTTCTAAAATAATATCACCAACCCTCCAAGTCGCTCTTAATCCACACTAAAATACCGCACCAACTCCAGAACTTACATTTCCTTTCCATTTCACCAAACATCTCCCCTATTGCTTCCCAAAATTTCAAAAAATAGCCAAAAAACCCCACTTTTTATCTAAAACAATATAATTTCCTCTCAAAACTGCCTCCACTTCCCTTCAAATTTTCCCTGTTTACCTGTGAGATATTAATCTTGGATCCCTTGGACCCAGCGACCACCATGGCTTTGAAATTATTGAATTCGGAGAGGGATCTTTGAGCCGAACTTCCGGTTCGATCTCGGGCGTCGTTCAGGATTCGATTCACATGATTTTCAAAAGTTTGCCTGAGGGTATTTCCAGGTGTTGGTTCTAGTTCATCATTGTGGGCTCGTTCAATCACATCCACCACTTCTTGCTTCGCTTTTCGGATGGTTTCTTGGATATCTCGGTAGGTGGCCTGGTCCGCAATTGTATCGCCGATACCGATGGTATGACCTTCCGCTAGCAGCCAAGCGTTCACGATCAGCTAAACCAACTCATTAGGCTTTTTTGTAGACTATTTTTGAGCCCACACACCCATCATCTTATCCATGGCATTCAATTTTTGACCTTCACCTACCTGAATGTGCGAGTAGAATCTGGCGGCGATCTGATGGCCAAGTTCGAGTGTGCAGACGTGCAACAAGTTCGAGGCGCTTTTTCCGATCGTTCTCGAGCAGATGATGCCGGCGTGCAGTTCGCCGTTGATGATAATGACCTTCGTATCGCCGGGTGATAACCACTTGTACGGACCGCTGTCTTCGTCATCCGGGTGGGTGGAATGGGTTCGAAGACAGTTGACTTGACCTAAAATACAATTTTAATTACTTAAACATCAGAAACCAACCAAAAAACCTCATAAAACCTCAAAAAATACACTAAAATTTCAAATTCTCCGCTCCAAACCCCAATTTTTAAACCAAATTTGCTTCTGTTGCATAGCTGCTGACGCTGATAGGTTTATTCAACAACAATCAGCGGGAAAAGACCATGCCTTCAATTCTCTTGGCCTTCACCATTAATTTTTGTCAATTTCATAAAAAAATAATTCAAAAATCAACTGTTCCAGGCCAAAAATCAGCATATTTTATACCGCTCGAAGATATTCCCCTCGTATTTTAAAAATTCTAAGGCTTCATAAAGTCTCATTCTTCATACAAAAACCCCAATTTCCCAGTCGCTTTCCCAACAATTTTCAAAAAAATCTCAAAATCACATAAAATTCGACAAATCCCAAAAAAATACAGTAACCCTCGGAGCTCAAATCCTTTTCAGAATCCCCAAAAATACCTAAACTTTCATCAATTCTTCATTTCCTTCAAAAAAATCAAGGACTTTTCCAAAAACTTCGAAAAAAAATCTAGCACCCACCTCCCCTAAAACAATATAAAATTTCCTGCAATTTTCTCCCAACTCACCCGGAATAATCAGCGTGAACATTTGTTTTCCCGTCCACAACGGTTTGGGCTTCAATATGGCGGGCTGTGGGATCTTTCCGTCCCAGTCTGGGTAGTGCATCAGCAGATCCATGGTTCGGGGCAACTCAATGAACACATCCCTCTTTGTCATCATGCGGACGGCGCACAGCGTGTCCTGCACAATGCCCATGACGGGTTTGTTGGCCTGCGGGGTGATGAGTTGGCGGGGGACCATCGCAATTTCCATAATTTCGGCTTTTGTCTCCAGACTTTGGGGCAAGTGGAGATTCATTTCATCGCCGTCAAAGTCCGCGTTGTACGGGGTTGTGACCGAGAGATTCATGCGGAATGTGGACCATGGGAGGACCTTCACTCTGTGCCCCATCATGGACATTTTGTGGAGGGTGGGTTGGCGGTTGAACACGATGATGTCGCCGTCTCGCATGTGCCGTTCCACTCGGTAGCCGGGCAACAGATGCAGGTCGGCGGCTCGGGGATGGTAGCGCAAATCGACACGGAGCCCATTCTCTCTGATGATGTACTTGGCACCCGGGTATTGCGTGTCGCCGCGGTTCACAAGCTCTTGGAGTCTAAAATAAGGTATGATAGACTACAATAAGGTCAAAATTTGACAAAAAATGGCATAATCTCTCCGTAAATTTGATATTGTTTTAGACGATTTTTTGACAAGGAAAGTACTTCTATGGGGTATGGAGTTACAGGTCGAGACATGTATCAAACAATTTCAAAATCTTTCTGATTCAGAATATGTAAAAATTAGCTGCCCAATTTTGGTTTGTAAGAGCGAAAAAACCTTCAGAACTTTTCTCGAAACACCACACAAATGTAGCTTTTTTACATTGGAACTACTAATTATAAGGTGTAGTATTAATCCAATTTGATATTTTAAGGCTTTTAAAGATGCCAGGGTTTACTTTTGGATCAAACAAAGGTTTTGAATTGGTAAAAACTTGGTCAAAATAAGTAAACCCTGGCATCTTGACAAGCCTTAAAATATCAAATTATATTAATACTATACCTTATAATTAGTAGTTCCAATGTAAAAAAGGGGCATTTGGGTGATGTTGCGAGAAAAGTTCTGAGGATTTTTTCGCCCTTACAAACCAAAATTGGGCAGCTAATTTTTACATCTTCTGAATCAGAAAATTTCGCGATTTTTTTGGTATATGTCTCGACCTGTAACTCCATACCCCATAAAAGTACTTTCCTTGTCAAAAAATCGTCTAAAACAATATCAAAATCCCTCAAACCGCCAAAATATCCCATATCCTTTCTTCCAAATTCCCTTCTCTCCTTACTTATCAATATTAAATGGTGTCACAATCTCTGGGAATGTCATGTTCTGAGCAATTGTTCGTGGGACTCCAACCGTGTCAATTGGCAGGTTCGGATCTGGCGTGATGACAGTACGAGCCGAGAAGTCGACACGTTTTCCCATCAAGTTACATCTGATTCGGCCTTCTTTTCCCTTCAGACGTTGTTTTATCGACTTCAGAGGTCGTCCGCCTTTTTGTGTGGCCGTTGGGACTCCGGGAATTTGATTGTCTGTCATTGTGGCAACGTGATACTGGAGGAGGCGGACATCTTCGGCGATAACGTGAGCTGCCGCGCCGCCGGATTCATTGCTAAAAAAGAGCGGATTAAAAACGGAAGAGTTGAGAAAAATGTTGCGAAAAAACCCGATTATTTCGAAAAATTTTTGTTATCCCCTTATCTCTAAACTATTGAGAATTAATCCCTCTAAAATTTACACTCAATTTAGAGCCGTTCTACATCAGAAAACATCCATTATTTATTCAAAATCGCAAAAAAATTTGATTTTTTTCCAGAAATTGATGTCTAGATCAATATAGCTCCAAGCATCAGTCAATAACTTCCCTAAAAACCAATTCAAAAAAGACTAAATCAACTTACGCCATCAACTGATTATTAGTTTTGACGATATCAGCCAGTTTATGGGTCAAATCGTCTTGATTTCTGGCTGATCCAAAGGTAACCACGGCTGGTCGAACTGGAAGTGGAGGGACCGGCAAGACCTGGCAAATCATCCACTCAGGCCTTGAAAACTTCGGATCCAGACCCATGATTTCAATATCCTCATCGGTGACTCCCTTGAACACCTCCAAAACCTTCTCGGCAGTGAGGACGATCTTCCTCTCCTGGGTGTCCTCGTTAACATGCTTTCTCCACTCGGCTGTGACTTCAATTCCAGTTCGTCGGTAGGAGGGCTGATAGCGACCACATCCTCCGGCCTTCAGCTCTCTTTCAGCTTCGTTCAACTCTTCCATGTTCGCTCCATCCAAGTTATCCACCCCTTCGCATACTGTCTTGGCTTTGCACATGTCGTAGATCAAGCCCATTCGACGACGGGGGTTTCCTTTCGTCTTCTGGAGAATGTCTTGGACTCTTGGGTTGTCCTTGTCCACCAACAGACGACTGCAGTAGAAACAAACACATCTGAGGAGCTGAAATGAATTTTGGTAAGGATGTATATGATAAGGTTATTTTTCGATGAAAACAGATCATCCAAAACTTTTTTCAGTCAAACAGACTTTCTAAAGACTATTTCTACTACTCAGACAATAATCGATCGATAAATGTAACAACAACCCATAAAAAATTATATTATTCTTGCGATTTGGCGGGTCAAACTAAAACAAGAATTTCAGGACAAAAAATACACCAGGATTGCAACAATTTTGCGACTAACAGATGCCATAAGATTTTAGGCAGCTCATACAATCCACTTCCAGCAACTAGACCTCCAAATCAAGAAGCTACAACATCTTTTCTTCAGCATTCCACCTAAATTCCAAGAAAAAAACAAAATCAACATACTTTCAATGTTTTTGTCAAAAATCCAATGTAGAAGACCGGCTTGGCCAACTCCAGATGAGCAAAATGCCCAGGACAATCTGTCAAGGATCCGGCGCAAGTGTTACATCGACCTTTCTTGTCAATGCATCCCTGGCGGGGATCCATCAACCCGCCCAGCTTCGGCTTCCCTTCGTCGTAAACCTCTGCGAATTTGATCTCTCCAACGGACATGGATCGCTGAAAAGTGACGGAATAAGTTCGTCTAGACCTTGAAGTATCAAACTCTTTCAATTTCGACAACTCTCGGCCAAAATTCGGAGAATTAGGACCTTATCCTTGAGATCAACTAGTACTCTTCTAAACCACTCAAAAAAAAGTTGTAAAAACCTACAATTTCGTCCGGTCCAAGAACACCAAATTGGACCCGCTTGACGGTGCGCAAAGGCGCGTTGAATTCCATTCCAACCAACGCCATTTTCAGGTCTGAAATTATATTATACTACTATCAACGTTTCAACACAAAAAATAATTGGTTATTACAACTTTACACTCGACTTTACTAACAATTATTGGTTTATTTTACTTGATTTTTATTGCAAGTGAGAAAAAAATTTTCCGCGTTCCGATTTGTTGTGAAATCCCTGTTCTTCGTCTCGCCACGAAAACATTTTTGGCATTCCGTTGCAAGTGGTTTTTATGGATGGAACTGAAATTTATCGTAAGGTAGCGGTCTTTTGAGGAATGTTGAACAATATGACGATGACAGAAAGTCATTTTTGTGACAAAATTTGCATAAACCCCAACATCCGACCTCATGGATAATATAAATTGGCAAGATTTCGATTTTTTCGATGAAAAATTGGGGTTTTGAAGGTATTTCAAGAAATCTGTCATCATGACGAATTTTTCGGCTAATATTTGTCAAAAAAATTATGACGTCATTGTTAAGAATGAGATTTTTGAATCAAAAATAGTTTTAAAAAATCAAAAAAATTTTTCATGATGACCAAATTAATTCCTGAACTAAAAAAATGTGTCATCATGACGAATTTTCAGGCCCTATGGCATTAAAAAAAGGGAACTTTTCCGCTTCTTTTGACCTCGCGAGACGGTTCTGCACCGTGCGAAATTCGTAGCAGAGCTAAAATTTTCCTTACAGGGGAAGTACCCCAAGTGCGACGCTCCGATTTTCTTTAAATTTTGCACACGCCTCGGGCATAGACTAAATATCAATTCCTGAGAGTTTGAGCTCGCGCTTTGCAAGCGCCACCGAGATATTGAACCATCTTTGAGAGAGCACGCTTAACGCGGAGAGCGGTCAGAGAGAAAAACGTTTTTTGGCCATAACTTTTCCAGTTTTGTGCGGAAAAATTTGATTTTTTGTGGAAACATTACCCTTTATGATAGAAATAGGTATGAAACTTTTCATGGCAAAATTCGGCAAAAAGTCCGAAATTTTCGCCGACTTTTGATCTAAAAATCTCGGTTGTTTCTGCAAAGCGCGAGCTAGGATTCTCGCATGTATTTTAGAAAAAATTAATCTAAATCTGTGCCAAGTTTCATCTAAATCTGAGCGTCGCACTTGGGGTACTTCCCCTATTATAATAGTTAGACTTTTATCGACAATTCATATCTCCATTTTTTTCACCACATTATTTTCACGTTTTTACAATATCTTTTGCATCATAACAACCGTAAAGTTCATCTCGATGGTCTCTAATTGCAATGCACCTTCCTTAAATTCGCTGCACTTCACACTATTTACTGCGAAATTTACTGGCCCGATTGGTTTTTCTCAAGTCCACAGTTCGAGATGACATGTTCGGAAATGTAATTCCCATTCCCACAAACGAACAGTATTTGTGTCAAAGCCGTTAATCTTCTCACAAGTGCAGGGTGTCTCGAACCCGGCGTCATTGTAACAGCGGCGCGGGACTAATTGCATGTCATATGCGTAAGGGGTGAGGGCCAAAATGTTGAAAGTTACGAAGGTGGGATGGTAATAAAATTTTTTAGTCAAAAATAAAAAAATAATCTCTTTTTTTCTCTTTTTTTTTATAGGTGCGACGCTCAGATTTCCTCTAAATTTTGCACATATTTTGGGTATAGATCACATATGAATTCCTAAAAATTTTAGCTCCAGCTTTGCAAGCGCAGCAGAGATATTCAACGATCTTTCTGACCGAGAGAGCACGCAAAATGAGGAGAGCGGACAGAGAAAAAACTCTTTTTTTGCCATATCTTTGCCAGTTTCTTGCGGAAAAACTAGATTTTTTGTGGAAATATTACTCACTACGGTAGAAATAGGTATGAAACTTTTCGGACCAAAATCTGCAAAAAAAAATTCAAAAATTTTGCCAAATTTTGATCAAAAAATCTCCGTCGCTTCTGTAAAAAAATGAGCTAAAATTTTCAGAAATTGATATGCGGCCTATGCCCAAAATTTGCGCGAAATTTAAACAAAATCTGAGCTTTGCACTGGGGCACTTCCCTTGTTAGCTACCACCGAAAAATGGGTGATACAGCTGCCTGCGGTTAATACTTGGCTCATTCAGAACATTTATGCCAAAATTTGATTAAAAGGCACCACTCAAAAGACTGCCCAGGCAAGGGTGATGTAAAATACGTTGTCATCTCTGCATGGTATTTGTTTACGAGCCGAAATTCCACAAATCGCTTTCCAAGGCGAAAATTTTGTTTGGCGAGGCTCAACGAACGTCTGATTGAAATAGGGAACGCAGAGGAAGTGTTTAATTTGAGACTATTGTAAACCGGGATTTTTGGCATTGCAAGTTGGAAAAAATTTCCCACTGTTTCCGAATTTTGACCTAAAGTGTTTCATATGTACATATGTCTACTCTGCAGTGTAATATTTTCCCAAAAAATCAATTTTTCACTCGAAACTGGCAAAAATATGGCCAAAAAGTCTCTTTTCTCTGACCACTCTCCGCGTTTCGTGTACTCTCTTGGCGGCAAAAATTGTTTAATATCTCGGCTGCGCCTGTAAAAAACAAGCTAAAATTTTCAGGAATTGATATGCGGCTTATGATTAAAGTGTGTGTAAAATTTAAGGAAAATCCGAACGTCGGACTTGGAGTACTTCCCTGGTAAATAAAATTCTTTTTTTTTGCTTTGTGCGACGCTCAGATTTTTTTAAAATTTTGCACAGATTTTGGGTATAGGCCACACATCAATTCCTCAAAATTTCAGCTCCCACTTTGCATGCGCGGCCGAGATATTCAACGATCTTTCCGAGAGACTACGGAAAATGCGGAGAGCGGTCAGAGAGAAAACAGTTTTTTGGCTATGTCTTTGTCAGTTTCGTGCGAAAAAAATTGATTTTTTGTGGAAACATTACTCTCTCTATGGTAGAAATACATATACTCGAGAGATTAGGCAAACTGCGGAGAGTGATCAGAGAAAAAAATTTTTTTGTCAATAACTATTTTTAGAATGTAAAACACGTTGAATCCGGTCATGTGAAGGTTTTTTATGTAAAAAAATAGAATCTGTGACCTAAACGATGATATTGTTTGTACATCTTCTCCGTTCCTTTTTCCAATTTTTTCCATCGTCTGTACAAACGAACTGCTAATTATAGGTTTCGAATGCACTTCGCATCACGTTAGGCTCTGTTATTTTTCCCAAAAAACGGAAACGCGACATTTCTTCTCCGCTTGACGTGCACAAAAAAGCAATATTGTACTCGACATTCAGGCCTCTGTTTTATAGTCTTGGCCCGGTGATACTTTTTTTTGTGCATTTGAGTCGTAATTTTGTAATTGTTTCAGTCAAATTAGAAATGGTTTATTCATGAGGAGCAGTATTTTATTATTTTTTGTATTTTCTGGCAGTTTCCTGAACATTTGGAAAGATAGTTTTTCGCACAGTGCGGATCATAAAAATTTTTTGATTGCACTGTGCAAACGGAAAGAAATTCGGTTGCACTGTGCAGACAGAAAATTTTATTGATTTGTTATTGCACAGTGCGAACGGGAAAATTTTTTGATTGCACACTGCAGGTGGAAAAAACATTTTTTTTTGATTGCACAGTGCAGATGGAAATTTTTTGTTGACTGCACTGTGCGGATCAAAAAAATTTTTTTTATTGCGCTGTGCGGACGGGAAAACATTTTTTGGTCGCACTGTGCAGAGGAAAAAATTTTTTTTGAGTGCACAGTGCAGGTCGAAAATTTTTTTTGATTGCACTGTGCGAACGAATAGGAACTTTGACTGCACAGTGCGAACGGAAAAATTTTGAGTGCACAGTGCAGATGCAAAAATTGTTTTGATTGCACTGTGCGGATCAAAAAACTGTTTATGACTGCACAGTGCGAACGGGGAAACATTTTTTTGAGTGCGCAGTGCAGATGGAAAATTTTTTTTGACTGCACTGTGCGGATCAGAAAAAAAATTTTTTTTTTGATTGCACAGTGCAGATCGGATTTTTTTGAGTGAACGTTTTGTCAGATGGAAAAAAATTTTTTGTATGCAATGGGTTGGAAAAAAATGTTTTTTTTGACTGCACAGTGCAGACGGAAAAAAAAGTTTCAGTGCACAGTGCAGATTAAAAAAGTTCATGATGCACCGTGCAGACCGAATTTTTTTTTTATTGCACGGTGCGCAGTGAATAGATTTTTTTTGATTGCACAGTGCGGATGGGAAAATTTTTGAGTTCGGTGTAGACAAAAAAAAATTTTTTTTGATTGCATAGTGCAGACGGAAAAAAAAGTTTCAGTGCACAGTGCAGATCAAAAAATATATTTTTTTAATTGCACAGTGCAAAAAATTCTTTTTTGATTGAACATTTTGCTGAACGAAAAAAGTCTTTGCACAGTGCAGATCAAAAGATTGTTCATGATGCACTGTGAAGATGGAAATTTTTTTTGATTGCACAGTGCGGATGGGAAAATTTTGAGTGCATGCGCAGATAAAAAAAAAAAAAAAAAATTCTTGAATGGCACAGTGCTGATTTTTTTGACTTTCATTGACTGCACAGTGCAGATCGAAAAATGGTTTTTGATTGCACTGTGAAGACGAATAAAACGTTTATGATTGGGCTGTGCTGACAAAAAATTCTTGATTGAACACTTTTCTGAACAAAAATAAATTTTTGATTGCACAGCTCAGCGGACAAAAACATTCTATGTGACTGCACAGTGCAGTCGGATAAAATGTTTGACCGCACTGTGCGGCTCAAAAAATTGTTTATTTTTGCACAGTGCGGACGTAAAAATCTTTTCTCTCGCTCTCTTACATCACTCCAATTTAGGAAAGCATCATTACCGTCCCTTCCCATCAACATTCTCGCTATTATGAATGAAAATATTCGAAAAGAACGTCCCCCCTCTTGCCGACCTCCTCCTAATCTGGCCATGGTTTTTTTTGCGGGGAGGGCCGCGGCGAGAGAGCGAGAGGCGGCGAGAGAGCGACGCACTGCGGGGCTCGGGCTTTAAATGGAGTTGCAACAAAAAAATAAAGGTTCACGCCAACCTTGCCTCCTCATTTCGGCCGTTCTTTTGGGGGGCCCGCCGGCGTGGGGGGCGTTTTCCAAGGGGCGCGCCGGGGGAGAATGTTTCCCGGTCCTCGCGGGCTTACGTTCCGTGGACTCGAGAATTTATAAGGATTCCGAGGGATTTTATTGCCGCTTTATTAGTTGATAATGGAGAGCGGGGTTTTTGGGCTAAAAATAGCGACGTTTTACGCAATTTTTTGCCCGTTTGAAGGCTGGAAGGAGAATTGTGTTTAATGAAGGTGAATTAGAAAGATTTTGGAGTATTTCTGAGCTATTGTTTGGGAAAAAACTGCTTTTTTGACTGCACGGTGCGAATTTTGAGGGTCTTTCTGCCGCACTGTGCGGAAAATACTTTTTAAGAAAGTGGTGAGAATTTGATGAAACTTGGGAAAAATGAGAAAAAACCTTTTTAGAGTGTCAAAAAAATTGTTTTTTTACAATTTGCAGTAGCTATGAAACAAAAAATTTTTAAATTTTTTTGAAAATCGGAAGCTAAAAATTTAGCGAATTTATAAATCAGCTATTTAGATTCTCTGAGCAAAATTTTTTTTTTAGTTTTGAAGTTTTAGCTGCAATTAAAAAAAATTTTTTTTGACTGCACAGTGCAAAAAATTTTTTTTTTTAATTTTTTTATTTAATAAAAAAAATTTTACTAGGCTTTTACTATGTAAAAAATTTTGTCTTGGCCTTGTTTTTCCCCAGAAAATAAAAAAAAATAAAAATATAATAAAAAAAAATTTAATTTTTTTAAATTTTTAAAAATTTTGATGTTCTTTTACTATGTAAAAAACTTTTGTCGTGGCCTAGTTTTTCCCCAGAAAATAAAAAAAAATATTTTTTCTAAAAATTTTACAAAAAAATTTTCAAAATTCCCCCACCAAACCTTTGCTTTTCCCCTCCAAACATGACGCAGTGTGGCCAAAAAAAACTCCTCCTCGGGAAACCTGGCCATCAGAGGCGCAGGGGGGAATACGAAATGACTGTCGGGCGTTTGACGCGTTTCCAACATGACATTTTAAATTGTTTTTCCCACTTTCGCATATATCATCACTGTGTTTACTATCGCCGCGTTCCGTGGCTTTATTATGGATGATTATTGAGGAGAAAAGAGAGAATTTTTTTTACATTTTTGCTCCTTTGCTCGAGGGCACAGAATTAATATTTTTTCTTTCTTATGGGTTGGCGAATTTTTTGCGTTCTTTTCGTGGAATTCAAGCTAATTTTACATTGTAATTTGCCCCCAAATTTTTTGGATGAAATATTTTTTTTGTGGTAATCTAATCTTTTTACTACGCTTTTTCAAAAGTTTACACCACGCGTTTTCAAAAGTGCGTAGACTTTTCGGCTTTTTTTCGCATCGCACGGCGCATGTCGCGCGACGCCATCCTTTTCAAAACATTTTGCCGGCGCACAGTGCATTTTGAATTTCCTTTGCACCGTGCGCACGGTTTCTAAACTTTTGCACTGTGCGAATGTTGACTTTTTGTCGCGAAGCTGTTCTGCACTGTGCATCTGACCTTTGCACAATGCAATGCAACGCGAGCTTTTTTCAGCTCTTCGGTCGCGAATTTTGCGGGCGCGACAGACAATTGCACGGTGCGAAGAAAAGGGAAAGTGCACTGTGCGAAGAAAGGTGCACAGTGCGAAAAAAGGAAACGTCCACAGTGCGAAAAAAAGAAAAGTGCACTGTGCGAAAAAAAAGAAAAATGCACTGTGCGAAGAAAAGGAAACGTGCACTGTGCAAAAAAAAGAAAAGTTGCACAGTGCGAAAAAAGGGAAAAGTGCACAGTGCGAAAAAAGGGAAAAGTGCACAGTGCGAAAAAAAGAAAAGTTGCACAGTGCGAAAAAAAGAAAAGTGCACTGTGCGAAAAAATGGAAAATGCGCGATGCGGAAAAAGGTGCACAGTGCGAAAAGGAAAAGTTGCACCGTTCGAAGAGACAGAAAGGTTGCACTGTGCAAAAAAAAAGGAAAAATGCACCGTGCGAAAAAAGGGAAAAGTGCACTGTGCGAAAAGAAAAGAAAAGTGCACAGTACAAAAAAAAAGGAAAATTGCACTGTGCGAAGAAAATGAGAGTGCACAGTGCGAAAAAAAGATAAATGCACAGTGCAAAAAAAGGAAAATTGCACTGCGCGAAAAAAAGAAAAATGCACTGCGCGAAAAAAAGAAAAATGCACTGTGCGAAAAAAAGAAAAATGCACAGTGCGAAGAAAAGGGAAATTGCACTGTGCGACGAAAATAGAAAAATGCACTGTGCGAAAAAAGTAAAGTTGGACTGTGCGAAGAAAATGAGAGTGCACAGTCACAAAATTCTACGCACTCAACGACTAGTACTTAAGACCCTTAAGACTTCAAATCCCTCCTACAAAGAGATGAGTAAGACCCCTGTTTCTATGATGTGCCCCATAATCACCATGCCATTTATCACCGCGCTTAATTAGCGGCGGATTCGAAAACTGACACTTTTTTGGGTATTTATGGCTTCTTTTCGAGCTCATTTCCGGTGTTTTCTCGGCTGTGAAAATATGTTGTTTCACTAGTCATTTTGATTATATTCTATGTGTACGTTAAGTGCATGTTTTGAGGATGGGAAAGGCATCTTTTTGGGGGGAAAATAAACAATGGGAAAGTGCCGATTGCGATACCCGGATTTTATCGAAAGTTGGCGGAAATTCAGGGAAATTGTTTGTAAGAAAAATGTGAAATTTTTAGCTTGCGCATTGCAGAAACCAGCAAGATTTTTAGTACGAAACTTGGCGAAAATTTGAATTTTTTTTTGCGAGTTCTCTCATGAGAAATTTTAACCCCTATTTCAAGCAGCGAGGGCGATTTTGCCAACGGAAAATTAGGCTAAAGGAAATTGAAGATTGGGCGACATTTTATACGCAAAGTCTATGTTCTTTGCAAAAGTCACTTTTCGTCATATAAAATGTCTCCAAAAAAAGAAAACTTGAAACTATTATATTATAGGTATGTAGGTAATGCCCATAGGCCTCCAAAATTGCACTGGCAAAAATATTGAGGACTAGGTGACATTTTATACGCGGAAACTGTGTTCTTTGCAGAAAATAACTTTTTGTCGTATAAAATGTCTCCTAAAAAAGTCAAGTTGAAACCAGATATGTAGCTAATGCCCGTAGGCTTTTAAAGTCACATCGTCAAAAAACATCGAAGAGCGGGCGACATTCTACACGTAAAGTCTATGTTCTTTGCAATGACCGCTTTTTGTAAAGTGTGTCTCCTAAAATAGGCAAATTGAAACCAAAGATGTAGTTAGTGCCCATAGGCCTTCAAAATCACAATGGCCAAACACATCGAATAATGGGCGACATTTTATACGCAAATTCTGCTTCTATGCAAAAGTCATTTTATATCGTACAAAATGTCTTCAAAAAAAAGAAATATTGAACCCTAAATACGTAGATAAAGCCCATAGACCTTCAAAATTACACTGGCATAAATATTGAGGATTAGGTGACATTTTATACGCAAAATTGCTTTTTTTTCGAAAATCACTTTTGGCCGTATAAAATGTCTTCTAAAAAACGAAAAATTGAAACCATATATTTAGGTAATTCCCGTAGGCCTTCAAAATCATGTTCACAAGAAATATCGAAGGGTGGGTGACATTTTATAGCAAAATCTGTGTTCTTTTCAAAAATCCCTTTTCTTCGTATAAAATGTCTTCTAAATCCAAATACGTTGATAACGCCCGTAGGCCTTCAAAGTAACGTTTGGAAAAACAGCGCAAGATTGGGCGACATTTTATACACAAAATCTATGTTCTTTTCAAAAATCACTTTTCTTCGTATAAAATGTCTCCATGATGACGTTTGCCGCTTCTCCCGCTGTACATATACGTACAACGTGACTGTTTGTTTTCTTTTAAAATTTTCCTTATTTTGCCTCGGATCAAAACGGTTTCCCGAAACAAAACTCCCCCCTTCCCCGTGATGGGGCTTCCCGAATCCAAAGAACGAAACATTTGAAGTGACGAACGATCTGCGTTTTTATTGCCAAATTTGTCATTCCCTCCCCAATAATTTGCTCGCTTTTGTATTCTCGGCCGCTCTTCGGCCATCAAAAAGAAAACATCCTGAATGGGGGAAATGGGGAATTGTGTTTTTCGGGATTTTTGATGTTTTTTGAGGGCTTTTGGATACATTTTAGGGAAAAATTGTTTTGCAGATAAAACGATTTGGATTAGAGATTTGGATTTAGCGGTAATTTGACAGAAATTTAGATTAGAGGGTAAACAAAATGCTCGGGATTTTTAGCACCCCGCTTTTTGCACTGTTGATGAGGGAGGTGCTCAGTGCGACGGGTTTTGATGAGAATTGGCACAAATTTTGACCAAATTTTTCTAAGATTTTTTTTACTTTTCGGGTCTACCAAAACTCGATTGATACGAGGTCCAGGATAGGCTGAGAGCCAAAAAAACGTGGTAGGAAATGCCTACAAGGCCTGTGAAAACCGTTTAATGCTTGGCGGATGTTCGGCGAAGGCTCTGCGGAGACTTACAATATGACCATTTCTTTTCGAGGTTAATGGTGAGGAGAATGTAGATTTATAGATAAAGCAGTGAAAAGTAATTTCGCTTTTGACTTGCAAGGTTATTGGAGATACCTGCGTCCCAACTTTTCGGGTCAACAACAGTTTTGGTCAACAAAAAATCGATCGATATGGGCTTTAATGCTGGTGGACACCCAAAAAAGGTAAATAGTAGGGAGCCTATGAGGCCTGTTAAAGCCGCTGAATGCTCGGCGGATGGTCGGCGAAGGCTCGGCGGAAACTTGACGAATGCTTGCAATATGGCCACTTTCTCTAAGTTTAGCTATTTCTTACCTTAGTTTTCTTGACCCTGAGGTGTTGTAACATAGAAAATGCCAAAACTTACTCCAAAAAACGAAGATCCGTAAGTTCTGTCCAGGTTTTTATTGCAGCAATACATGCAAAAGACCTCAAAATAGGCGATAAACTATCCTAGGACCTGATCAATTTTATCGTTTCTACTAACCAAGTCTTCTCCAAACCTTTCCCCATGCATACAATAAAAATTGAGGCTCTTTATTTTCCTCATAAGTAATCGTTCCTTGTGGCCCTTTTAATCCCAAGGTTTGCATGTTTTGCAACAAGTCCACCATATTTTTTTCTGTTTCCGCATCAAAGGAAATCTTGCCAGGTCCCAAACTCACGTGAATTCCAAAGACCTAAATTCCCAAATTCCCAAGCATTACAAGTTTTTTGAGGCCTTTTTTGGATTCGTAGCTGTTGAAGATTAGTCTGTCGGGAAAATAATGAGGTCAATGTCGCTGCGCCAATCGCGTCGCTGAAATGAAAAGCAGTTTGATTTTGTCGCGGCACAATTTATTTTATCGGCAGCGATGCGATTTTCGATGTCACAGAGACCACATTATTTTTCCGACATACTTGTAGCTTGTCGCAACTTTTGACCAATCAGTCTGTCGAAAAAATAACGTTTATTTTTCGCGGCAAACGGGCTTTTTTTCGATTTTTTTCGAGTTCACATTATTTTCCCGACAGACTTGTAACTGGTCGCAACTTTCGGCCTACAAGTCTGTCGGGAAAATAATGTGGATTTTTTCCCTCGTTGCTCACCGAGTCTTCGGCCGTTAGCCGTTGCAAAGCGATCAATGGCGGTTCCACATTATTTTTCCGACAGACTTACTGAAAGATTTTTATGGTATTCTGGCGCGCTACAGATCTCCCATATGCTTTGAGAAAGGCTTTTCGGGCTATTTTAAATTAGTGCCAATTCTCATCAACCTCAAGCCATCACAGTTTTATTAATTTGTGTTCCAAATATATTACATATGTAATATTAATACCTTCTCCAAGTTCGAGCGCTCACTCCCAAAATATCCGCAAAATTTGCGCCGAAAACAAAGCCGCAAACGTCGGGCCCCGAATGTAACACTCGGATCGGCTTACAATTTCCCTTCCACATCCCGGCGCCGCACTCACGCCGATTTCCTGCACCTTGGAGCGAAATTCTTCGTTTCCTTCGTTCCACTTGAATGCCGGAGGGCGAAAACTCTGGGAAACCTTTTTCCACGCCGCCGGGGCCTTTTGAGTCGCGGTTTTTGAACCGAAGAAACAATATAGCATAACACGCGGGGCGTAGCGTTCCCGAATGTACGAAAGAAAAGAAAGGGGAGAGGAGGGAATCCAATATGAGTCCAGGCCAATTTTCGGCCCCCCAAAAATTCGCCAAACCCGTCTCCGACTGTTGACAGTATGTGCACTTTGGAGAGGCTGAAGCCTTGTTGAGGAGCTTGGCGAAGGCTTAGAAGCTGGGTTCAAGTTTTCGGAGCGTGGCGACATTTTATACGAAGGAAATTATTTTTGTAAGAGACGTCGATTTTGCGTATAAAATGTCGCTGAATTTAAACAACTTTATGAGTTGGAATACCTGTAGGCCCCACTTAGGTAACTGTTTTTTATTTGGCTTTTGTTAGGGACATTTTATACGAAGGAAATTATTTTTGTAAAAAACACAGATTTTGCGTATAAAATGTCGCTGAATTTAAACAACTTTGTGAGCTGGATACCTGTAGGCCCCACTTGCATAGCTGTTTTTAATTTGGCTTTTGTTGGGGACATTTTATACGAAGGAAATTATTTTTGTAAAAAACGTGGGTTTTGCGTATGAAATGTCGCTGAATTTGAAACATTCTATCCTCTGAAACGCCTGTAGGTGCCAGTTGCATAGCTGCTTTTATACTTTTTTTGTTGGAGACATTTTATACGCAAAAATTTTCTTTTGTCAAAAAATATTAAATCTGCGTATAACATGTCGCCCGTTTTAGCTAAATGGGTAGGTCTTACCCTCTTGTAGTTTATTCATGCAACCACGATGTTTGTTTGAGGTCTTGGAGACATCTTATACGATAACTTACCGATTTCCCCGAAAGCAAAATTTCATAGTATAAAATGTCACCCAATGCAAGAATGTTTGTAAAATACGATGTAACACATTATACGTGTCTTTTTGGTCTTAAATATTTTTTCCAAGTCATTTTATACGCAAAAATCTTGCTTTTTTTAGTGTGAAATGTTTTTCGTATAAAATGTCGCTTTTTCTGAGAAACGCTAATTTTTTGTAATTCCGACAACTATGAATAATACAAAAAACGTTGTCGACTCATCCGTTACGTTTTTTCTCCGAACCATCATCTCAGAACAGTAAAAAAGTAACTTTTTTCGATAAAAATTGACAAACTTACCACCTAACCGGAGATGAATCAAAAAAAAGCCAGACGCCTCTTTTCCGTCGTCTTTAAATGCTCTCCCCTACTTTAAAATTTCATTAGAGACCCCCATGGTTAGGATGTTTGCCCTTTTATTTCCTATTTACACCTAGGTTTCCGTATCTCATTTGCTACTTCAATTAGGCTGTTTTCATTTTTTCACACGCCGTTTTTTCCCGTTTTCCCGTTCTTGCGGTCTTGAAGTTCCATAAGGTGATGTCCGAAATGCTTTTTGGGATATTACACTTTAGATTCAAGGCTAAAAAGTTTGATTTTTTGATGGAATGATGAAAAATCAAAAAAAAATTTTTTTTGGGAGTCATCAGATTTTGATCAAAATAAAATTGACAATTTTTTATGGCATGTCCAAGATTTTTAGCTTGAAATTTGCAAAAAATATCAAGATTTTTTCAAAACAATTTTTAAAAATTTCAATTTTTTTTTTCAATTTTTCCAACAAAAAATTAGCATTTTACTTTACACATATAGCATAATATTTCCACAAAAAATAAATTTTTTATCTACAAAATTCGCAGAGATATCGACAAAAATGTTTTTTCTCTGCTCGCTCTCCTCATTCTCCATGGTCTTTTCTTTCCAAAGATCGTTGAGTATCTCGGCTCGCTTTGCTAAATAAAAGCTAAAATTTTCAGCATTTAATCTACAACCCATGTAGAGTAAATGTTGTCGATTTCAAGGAAATCCATGGACTCATATTTTAGAAATTGACCTTTACATATTTTGACCACGACCTTCAATATTACTCCCTATTTTCTCCAATTTTTTACTGTTAATTTGACCAATGGTCTCTTACGATGTCTTCCTCACACTTTCATTAGACAAACTCAACCTTTTGCAGGCCAACTTTCCTTCGGCTTCGTGCATGGAAATGTCGCAGACATGAAATTGCATGTGGATGTCATCGGTCTGGGAGGGCCGAGAAGACTGAAAAAAACGAGAAAAATGTAGGCGAAAATAGAAAGTGTCAACTCTGCGGGGCACAAAAATTGTAATGAGGCCTTTGATTTTTTTGAAGTAGGGTCTTTTAACTTTCTGGGGACATTTTATACGATTAAACCTGTTTTTGGTTATTTTTTATTTATTTTTTTGATTTTTAGCAACTTTAAAGAGCAAAAAATGGTATTCAAAAATTTTCGAATTTTTTTCTGAACAATTGTGACATGTTATACGATAATTTTTTTTTCAAATTTTTGGATTTTTTTATTTTTTTAAAATCTTTGGCCTAAAA
This sequence comes from Bursaphelenchus xylophilus, assembly GCA_904066235.2. Lineage (NCBI taxonomy): Eukaryota > Metazoa > Nematoda > Chromadorea > Rhabditida > Aphelenchoididae > Bursaphelenchus > Bursaphelenchus xylophilus. Next base: position 1,463,171 of record CAJFCV020000005.1, on the reverse strand, counting down.
ATTTAGAAATTTGGCTGATTATTTTTTTGATTTTTTTCTTTTTATTGGCGACATTTTATACGATAAAAAATTTCATTTTTTATTTTTTTATTTTTTTTTTACTTTTTCCATAAAAATTATAAAAAAATACTATTTCCTTCTTCCCAAAATTTTCTCCCTACTACTTACAATAAATTCCCCCCGTCCAAAACCCTTTTCCATTTTTCATTTTTCCGCTAAATCGCCGCTTTACACACCAATTAATAATCGTCGGACTAAATTAAAACCGCCCCGGGGTCTCCTTCAATGTTCGTTCGGATTAGGAAAAGTGTAAAAAGCAACGTCGCGTCGTATGTACGCTAATTTCATGGGATTATTAAACCGATGAGAGAGTGAAAAAGTGGACTTTCGAAACTTTTAATATTTTTTTATTGTGGTATGTTAAGATGGGAAAATTGGAGATAATTGAGGGTAGATGGGATGGTGAGGACGTGAGATTAGGTCTAATTTGTTTTTATTGATATATTTTGGTCATTGGAACTATAATTTTGACATTTTTGTTAAAAAAAATATCGGCAATTTTTGATCGTATAAAATGTCACCTGTCTCCGAAATTTTAAATGAATGGTAAATAGGCTACTCTCACTCTAATCTAAAATTCTTAGGCTGTAATTTTGGCGAATTACAGAGATATATCAATTTCAATTTTTGAATATTTTTCATCGGATAAAATGTCACCTGTCTCTGAAACTTTTAGTATTGACAAAATGAGCTACTCTAAGTCTAATCGAGAATCTTTAGGTTGTAATTTTGATGAATTGCCGAGATAAAACGTTATCAATTCTTTGACATATTCTATCGTATAAAATGTCACCTGCTTCTGAAATTTTTAGTATTATACAAAATAAGTTACTCTAAGCTTAATATAAAATTTTTAAGCAGTAATTTTGATGAATGACAGAGATATATCGATTTTAATTTTTGGATAAGTTTCTATCGTATAAAATGTCACCTTTAGAAAAAGCTTCAGAAAACTGAATTTTAAGTCATTTTAAGACTACTAGTGAAATTCTGGGCAATCGAAATTAAAATCTGCTAAATTACGGCCTTTCGAAGTCTGAAAAATCTCATTTTTCATCCCCGTTTTATTCTGTCTTCAATCGCAAAAGTTCCTTCCTTTCATTTACAACACAAACTCCAGTGTCTTTGGGAGTAAAACAAATCGAAATTCATTATTTTATTTACAAATTTCAGCGCGGAAAACAACCCAAATTATGTTGGCTTGTGATTGATTTTGGGTGTTTGGTAATTGACAAGTTTTTTTGATGAAAAGAATGGTTAACTTGCTGAGAAAAACATTTTTTGGTCATAAAATCCTCTGAATTTGTTGTAAAATACGGGGCAAAAGTTTTTACGGTGTTTCAAAATTTTTGAAAAACGGGATTTTTTGATTTTTTTACTTGCGTATCTTAGAAATTTTAACATATTTTCACATCAAAAATTCAAAAAAAAATGCAAAGGCAGGCTAAATTTCATATTTTTTTCGTTTTTTCCCAAGGTGACATTTTATACGAAAAAATTTTTTTTGAATTTTTTTCCGTTTTTCTAATTGAACCCATTTCTGAAGTGCGTGGTATGTTTATAGGCCTTCCAATTTGCATAATTTGTTTTCCACACCCGCCATTCTACGTCGTTTTCAGTTCAAAAGTCATTTTTTTCGTATCTATTTTTGGTACAAAAATGTAAAATACCGGCTTTTACTATCTTTTTTCCACATTTTACAACGTTCTTCTCTGTAATAGCCTCATTAGAAATTGTTTTATATTGTAGTCATCCAACTGTTGAGGGTAAATTGGCCAGAAGTAGGGGTTGAATGCTGCATTGTAGTGTAAGATAATGAAGTTTTGACAAGTTTTAGCCTGCTCACCAGGAAGTGAATAGATAATTTGGTGGTTAAAGATGAGTAGGATGATGTGAAAAATTTTTGTGCAAAATTTTGGGCTTACAGGGGAAGAACTGCAAGTGCGACGCTCAGATTTTGATGAAACTGGGGACAAATTTAAAGTCTGTGCACTTTATGAAACGACAAGTAGTCCATAAAGTCCGTAGAAAGGCCTAAAAAACTTTCACTGATTTGTCACCAGTTTTCCCTTTTTTCAACCACTCGAACATCCCTAAATATGTGGTGTCGCAAGTTTGCAGTTGCATCTGCTACATTATCTTACAATGTCTTGTGTTTTCAAATTTCTGAAAGATTAAAAATCGTTGGCAAGCAAAGTTTCCCGATCCCCACATTCTCTAATTTTTGCATTTCGAGGTATAGGCCACATATCGAGCACTGACAGTTTTAAGTCACACTTTTCACTGGTAGCGTCGTCTTTTCGCGACGGCTTTTTTGCTGCGACAAACCCACATCTTTCAAAAAAAACTTGATAAAAGCAGCTTACAGGGGAAGTACTCCAAGTGCGACGCTCAGATTTTGATGAAACTTTTTGCAAATTTAGAATATTTTTTCTAAAATATATGCGAGAATCCTAGCTCGCGCTTTGCAGAAACAACCGAGATTTTTAGATCCAAAAATTGGCCAAAATTTGACATTTTTGCCGAATTTCGGCACGAAAAAGTAAAAGTGTTTTTCTGTCTGACCGCCCTCCGCGTTTCGCGTAATCTCTCGGCCGCAAAGATCGTTGGATAACTCGGATGCCCTTGCAAAGCGTGAGCTAAAATTTTCAAAAAAATAATTGATAATATTTTTCTCTTTTGTAACAAGTTTTTTTTCTCGTTTCTCCTCCAAAAATGCAATCAGCATCAATTTCAAGTACCCAAAGGTCCCTAAATATGTAGTGCCGCGAATTTGTACTTGTCTCTGCTACACTACTTTACATTGTCTTTTGTTTTCAAGCCTCAGAAGGATTAAAAATCGTTGACAAAGTTTCCCAACCCTCACATTTTCTTTAAATTTTACATTTCCGGGTATAGCCCTAGAAAGTCGCCGGGCTGAGAGAAAATGAATTTTCCGTCGCGACATTTCGCAGCAAAATTAAATTGCTTTTCATTTCAGCGACGTGATCAGCGCAGCGACAATGCGCTCATTATTTTTCCGACAGACTGATAAGTCAGCTTAACGTTTTCACAAAAAGTTATTTTTTCCGCGCGAGACTGGCAACAATACAGCTAAAAAACATTTTTTTCTGACCGCTCTCCGCATATTGCGCGCTCTCTCGTTGACAAAGATCGCTCAATATCTCTCAGGGCCCCTGCAAAATCCCAGTTTAAATTTTCAGAGAGTGATATGTGGTCTATACTCAAGATATGTGCAAAATTTGAAGAAAATCTGAGCGTCGCAATAATGACACATCCCTTTGGAAGTATAATACATAATAATAAAAAATTCAAAGTTAATCGAAAGCAATTACTATTTAATAAGTTGCCAATACATCTTAATAATATTCGTGTCGAACACTAGCTATGCCCGGAGGGCCCTCTAATCCAGGGGGGCCTCAAATCCGGGGCGCCCGCTGAATGAGAGTCTCTAATCTTTTCCACTTTTATCTTACCTCCCCAAGGCTTCTCGTGACCGCCATGGATGTGTTCTACATTCAACGTTTGTTGACTTTTATACATCATTCAGTGCACTTTTATCTTTGCTATTTTTGGTACTAGTCTTCGAAGTGATCTTTAGCATTTGCACTGTGCAAAAAACACAAAAAAAAGCGTATTGCACGGTGCAAAGGAAAATTTTGTTTTCGCACAGTGCGTGTCGCTGAAGTCGGTGAAAAGTGAGTTTTGGCGTTTGCACTGTGCAGAAAAAGCTAGGGTGCGAGCGACAGCCAAGAAAAGCCTATTGCACGGTGCAAAAGGCAAGAAATTGCACAGTGCAAAGGAAAATTTTGTTTTCGCACAGTGCATGTCGCTTTTTCAGTCCAACCTGATCTTTCGCGTTTGCACTGTGCAGAACAAGGCAGTCTGCGAGCGACAGACCAAAAAGCCGTTTGCACTGTGCAAAAGCCAAGAGATTGCACCGTGCATGTCGCCGGAGTGATTCTTGGCGTTTGCACTGTGCAGAAAGAGGCAGGGTGCAAGCGACAGCCCAAAAAGCCGTTTGCACCGTGCAAAAATCAAGAAATTGCACAGTGCAAAGCGAACTTTTTTTTTGCACAGTGCATGTCGCCGAAGTCCGTCCAAAGTGAAGTGATTTCTGGAGCTTGCACTGTGCAGGACAAGGCAGTCTGCGAGCGACAGCCCAGTTTGCACGGTGCGAAAAGTCGAAAATTGCACTGTGCAAGACAAACCTTTTTTTCGCACAGTGCATATCGCCGAATTTACAGGGGAAGCACTCCAAGTGCGACGCTCAGATTTTTTTTAAATTTTGCACACACGTCGGGTGTGGACTAAATATCAATTTCTCAAAGTTTCAGCTCGCGTTTTGCGGGCGCCGCCGAGATATCGAACGATTTTTGCCGCCGAGAGAGCACGCTAAACGTGGAGAGCGGTCAGAGAGAAAAACGCTTTTTGGCCATAACTTTGGCAGTTTCGTGCGGAAAAATTTGATTTTTTGTAGAAATATTATCCTCAACGGTAGAAATAGGCATGAAACTTTTCGTGCCGAAATTCGGCAAAAAGTCCTAAATTTTGGCCGACTTTCGATCTAAAAATCTCGGTTGTTTCTGCAAAACGCGAGCTAGAATTCACGCATATATCTTAGAAAAAATTATTCTAAATTTGTGCCAAGATTCATAAAAATCTGAGCGTCGCACTTGGAGTACTTCCCCTGTTAGTTCAAAGTGATCTCTGGCGTTTGCACTGTGCAGAAATATCGGAAAAGATATGGCCAGAAAGTGTTCTTCTCTCTGACTAAGCATTTCTCATTTCGTGAACTCTCTCCGAAAGATCGTTGAATAACATTTTATACGATAAAACGTTTCCAAACATGTTTCATCGTATAAAATGGCATCTTCTTCAAATTTTGTACAAATAGTGCAAATGTGGTTGTAATCAATTTCTGTTGATTTTAGCTCGCTCTCTGTAAGGGCAGCCGAGATATTCAAGGATCTTTTTGGCGAGAGAGTAGGGGAAATGCGGAGAGACGGCCAGAGAGAAAACACTTTTTGGCCGTATCTTTGCCGGTTTTGCGCGGAAAAAAATTGATTTTCTGTGGAAACATTACCCTTTACAATAGAAAAAAAGTTATTTCAGCGGCATTGTGCTCATTATTTTCCCGACAGACTTATATTTTATGGTTCCTGATTTCTCCTCTGTTGCCCTTTAGAATTTGTTCCTCGAAACACGTGTAATTTGTATGTCGCGATGCATTATTTATGTATTTTATAAAGCATTTATTCACAGTGTATTCCAACAATTACTTTCAGATTCTTTTCTCTTTCGGGGAAATGCGTGTGTAAGAGAAAAGGTGGAAAGCACGCCGATATTTGAGATTACCCTTGTAATTTATTTTCCTAAAGTAAGTTATTTTTGATTTTTTTTTTGAATTTTTTAAAAAATTGAAAAATTTCGGAGCTAAAAATATGAAATAAAAATTAAGGAAATGCCTAAGGTGAGAGGCTCAGATCTCGATGGAACTTGGCATATATTTACAGTAATCTTTTATAAGATATATGAGACATTTTTAGCTCGCGTTTTGCAGAAACGACCGAGATTTTTAGATCAAAAGTTGGAAAAAATGACATTTTTTTGCGAATTTCGCCATCAAAAAGTTCGTACTTATTTCTACCATAGAGTGTAATGTTTCCACGAGAAATCAATTTTTTCCTCACGAAACTGGCAAAGATATGGCCAAAAAGTGGTTTTTCTCTGACCGCTCTCCGCATTTCGCGTACTCTCTCGGCCGCAAAGATCGTTGAATATCTCGGCTCTCACTGTAAATCGTGAGCTAAAATTTTCAGGGATTGATATGTGGTCTATGTCGGATATGTGCGCAAAATTTGAGGAAATTCTGGTTTTTGTGCGTCCCACTTGGACAGTCTTCGTTTTTCCAACATTCGACCAAAAAATCTCGGTCGTTTTAATAAAATTCGAGCTAAAATTTTTTTATATGTTTTATAAACTTGTAGTCTTTATTTATGCCAAATTTCATCAAATTCTGAGGAGGTGACATTTTATACGATGAAAATTTTCCATCAAAAAAAAATTTTTTTTCGAGATTTTTTCGCCAAAAACTTCTCTCATTCAAATTAACACTGTATTTTACATATTTCACACGATCCCGAGGAAGTATTGCCTCTCAAAAACCAGAAACCCAATGTATTTCGGGCGAATCGCCGAGATTATCCGCCGTTTCCGGCCTCGAAACGGAAATGTCATCGTATTTCGGCCTCGTACATTCACACACACACTGTTCGTTCCAGATTAGCCGAGAATGAACCAGGACAATCGGAACTTCCCCACCACGGATTACAACCACAACACCTACTATCCGCATGGCTACAACGGGCAAAACAACCCGTCAAATTACGGCCAAAACATTGAGGGGTTCGCAGGCGACACAAACAGTAAGTAGAGAAGGGGGATTTCGCGGAAAAAATCGGTTGTTAGAAAGCAAATTTAGGTGGGATTAAGTGCCATATAAGTATATGCATTTTAACTGAAATTGGCATAAATTTGGAAGAGATGTGTTCAATGTGCGAAGCGCAGATTTTGATGAAAATTGGCACAAATTTAGGCTAATTTTTTTGCAAGAATTATGCGAAAATTCTAGCTTGCATTTTGCAGAAATAACCGAGATTTTTAACTCGAAAGTTTGTTAAAATATGACATTTTTTTCGAAAATTATGACATAAAAAGTATTGGGATTGTTTCTACCGTAGAGGGTAATGTTTCTACAAAAAATCACTTTTTTTCGCACGAAACTGACAAAGATATGGTCAAAAAGTGTTTTCTTCTCTGGCCGTCTCTCCGCATTTTCCATACTCTCTCGCCAAAAATATCGTTGAATATCTCGGCTGCGCATAGAGTGAGCGAGCTAAAATCAACAGAAATTGATTACAACCACATTTGCACTATTTGCACAAAATTTGAAGAAGATGCCGTTTTATACGATGAAACATGTTTGGAAACGTTTTATCGTATAAAATATTTATTATTCAAAGATTCACAAGGTGTGAGGCCACATCACACCTTGTGAAAATTTTAGCTTGCCCTTTGTTGGCGCAACCGAGATATTCAACGCTCATTGCCGCGGAGAGAGTTATTTTATATGATAAAACGTTTCCAACCATGTTTCATCGTATAAGATGGCGAGAGAGTATGGAAAATGCGGAGAGCGGTCAGAGAAAAAACACTTTTTTGGCCATATCTTTGCCAGTTTCGCGAGGTAAAAATTGATTTCTTGTGGAAACAGTAACCTCTATGGTAGAAATAGGTGTGAAACTTTTGAGGCCAAAATTCGAAAAAAAAGTTTTACATTTTTTCCAACGTCGACTTAAAAAAATCTCTTTCAATTCAACTTTCATTCCCAAAGCCCCCCAAAACATCTTGTTTCCAACAAAACTCATATCAAATTGTATATGAATTGCACTTTAGAAACAAAATTTTTTCGTGTATCCTTCTTAGTTTCGCACGTTACTGCTTGGAAATTGTATTATAGCTTTAATCGCATTTGAAAGGCCTCAAAATTACATTTTCGTAATTCTTTGAGGAAAGTTAACAGTTAAAATGGGAATTTTCTGTGGTTTTGGGGATTTAGAGGGTTTATGTTGTCATTGCGCGATGTTTATCAGTTTGTCGGGAAAATATTGGGCACAATGTTGCTGCGCCAATCAAGTCGCAATTTGATTTTGTCGCGACACAATTCATATTTTTTTATCTTCATTTATGCCAAGTTTCATCAAATTCTGAGATGGTGACAGTTTATACGATGAAACATTTCTATCAAAAGAAATTTTTTTTTTAGATTTTGCTGAATGCTTGTTATTTTCCCGACAGACCGGTAAGTTGTCGCAACTTATGCTTACTAGTCTGTCGGAAAATAATGAGCATTCAGGAAAACCGAAAAAAAAAATTTTGATAGAAACGTTTTATCGTATAAAATGTCACCACCTCAGAATTTGATGAAACATGGCATAAATGAAGAAAATATGAATTCGTCGCGTCTTGGATTTATTGCTTCAAAAAAGGTCTCAAAAATCTTGTTTACACAAAATTTTTGAGACTGATGTGTGCAAAATGTCGACGCACTTTCGAAACAAGCGTAGTATGTGCAATTTATATCTTAACAAAAATTTTTCGACAACATCTTGATATATAATATCTTTCATAAAGATGTTTATAGCATTTCCATTGAAGAGAAGCCTCTTGAGTCTTGTGATGTAGCTTTTTCACGGCTTACTCTACAATTTCCCCTCGTTTAATTTACATTTACCATCAAAAATTACTTTTTGACATTTTTTTGCAATTTTTTTTTTCAAAAAATCTCATTTCAGATCCGATGTATTGCGGGCCAGCATCTTCCTCAATGTCGGATCAGCCGGTGCGGAAATGCTCAACAATTATGGCCGGAGGCGATCATCCGATGCGAAAATGTAGTACAGTGGTTGCTCCGGCGATGAGCAACCCACGGAAATGCAGTACAGTAGTTGGGCCGAACAATGACATGATGGCGATGAGGAAGTGCAGTAGTGTGGTGGCGCCGGGCGAGGAGCTGCGAAAACGCTCGCAGATGGAGATGATACAGCGGAAGAACAGTACGATCATGGGTCCTGGAGGGTTTAATGTGCAAAATTCGGGGGTAACCGGAGGCTACAGTAACCCACAAAGTCAGAATTCAAGCTACAGTAACTCACAAGCCCAGAATGCAAGTTACAGTAACCCACAAGCTCAGAATGCAAGCTACAGTAATCCACAAGCCCAGAATTCAAGCTACAGTAACCCTGCGCAACAATCATCGAGCTACAGTAACCTGAATCAGTCAGCTTCAACCTACAGTAACCATGGACAACCTAATCCCAGCTACAGTCAAAACCAAAGCTACAGTATGCCAACCCCACAGAATCAGGGCTACGTTGCCTCCGGCAACCCTCAAAGCTTCAGTAGTCAAGGTTCAAACCAGGGCTACAGTAACCCATCAGCGGCATCCAGAAGCTACAATAATCCCGCTGGAGGTCCAGCAAGCCACACTCAAATTAATTCGGGCTATAATAGTCAAAATCCGGCCGGTAGTAGCTACAGTAGCCCGTCTAATGGACCTTCCAACTACGGTAAGCAAAACCCATCGGGTCACAGTAATGCTTCATCAGGTTCTGCCAACTACAGTAACCCGTCGTCAGGCTCTTCAAACTACAATAGCCCACCAAATCCGTCAACAGGGCCCTCTAGCTACAGTAATCCATCGAGCGGACTTTCGAATGCTTTCAGTAGCCCACAAGCCAAAGCTATGTCCAATCCAAACTACAGTAGTCCTATAGCAACGTCCAGCCCAAAAATGCAAGGTCAGCCCAACATCAACTCGGCTAGAAGCCCTAATATCCAAGGCCTGTCAACGCTGACCCCCGGGCCGGCCCCTCATCTTTCCCACAGCCCAAACACCACCCAATTGTCCTCTCCCGCCTCAAATATGCCAGTACCCACTCAGCAACAAGCCAGTGCAAGCAGCATGGGCTTAACTATACAACAGAGCCAACAACGAACGCTGAGTCCCAATATCAGTGCCATGAGCAACATGAACAATACCCAGCCCCCGGAAAGTCCCGACAAATTCTCGCAAAACTCGCTCTACCCAAACTACCAACAGCACGCGGATGCTGCAAGCATGCCACCCCCGCCCAATTTGCCTGCCCGAATTCAGCAGCAGAGTTCGCCGCAGAATCAGAAGATCTACAGCCCGCAGCAACAACGGAAAAGCCCGCAGGCGGCTGGAAAACAGGACTCACCTTATTGCCAGAATTGCTCGCCCGGACAAATGGAGCCACAACAGAGTGTTGTAAGTTGCTTTGAGTTTAATTTTTAAGTTTAGGAGATAATGCGACATTTTATACAATGAAACATGTTTGATCGTATAACATGTCGTTTAGGCAAGCATAACGGGTTTTTGGTATTGAGTGCTATTCGGAGGGATTATAAACGATCGTAGACAGAGGTTTTACTGTGATTGATGCAAAAGGCGACATTTTATATGATGTAAGGTGTTTGATCGTATAACATGTCGCTTGTGCTAGCAAAACGGTTATTTGAGTATTTAGTGCTTTGAAAGGGCTTATAAATGATCATAGACTGAATTTATCGATAATTGGTGTAAACAGCGACATTTTACACGATTTAATATGTTTAATCGAATAAAACGTCTCCTGATCGAGTATAAGGTTTATTTAGGGACCTATTGCTGTAGAAAAAGACTAGAAATTAGCTTGAAAGGTTTTTTAATCATTATTATCAATGGTGACATTTTATACGATAAATTATGTCCGATAGTAATGTTTGCGGGAAATAGATGCCTAAGCCATATAATGGGGTAAAATACGGATAAAATTTTCTTTGATTTTAAATATTCTTCCATTGACGGCGAAGACGACATTTTATACGAAGAAACATTTCCAAAAAATTAGGTTCTTTATATTACACTAGACAAGAATGGTCTAATGGTCATAAATAGGGTCAAAATGACCGCTGGCTTTAATTTCAGCCGTTCCAGAATGCCAGTCCAACGCCAAACCCTGCGGCAATTTATCGGAAGAACAGTGTGGCCACGAAAAATGGGCCAATGGAATCGCAAAATGGCCCAATCCAAGGGCAAAATGCTGGAAATACTAGTGATTACAAGCCGCTGGAAGAGTAAGTAGCTCGTTTTTTATCGCTTTTGCTTTTTTGAGACGCTTTTTTTGGATTTTTTATTTATTTTTGTTTGCAAAAAATGACTTTTTACTTTGAATTTTGGACCGTTTGAACTAATCGTTTGTTTACAGTCTAAAAATGCAAAGTTTTGGCATATTACAATATTTATTTACCAATTTGCCCTTTGTATTTACCAAAAAAATTGGAGAGACTTTGATTTTGTATCCCTTCTTTTTTTGACAACAACGTATAAAAATGCGGAGTTAAAAAAAGAGGAATTTTGGGGTTATGAGGTAAAAAATTTACATATTTTTTTTTGAATTCTGTTTTTTGTGAAAAATTATTTTTTAAAAATAAAATAATTTTTTTTTAAATAATTTTTATTTTTTAGGTCAAATTTTTTGATTAAAAAATGGTTTTATAACAAATTATTCAAAAAAAAAAATTTTTAAATCCAAAAATAAAAAAAAATTTTGTGTTTGTTTTTTTGCAAGAATTAAAAAAAAATTTATTCAATTTCTTTAATTTTGAATTTTATTATTTTTTAGGCCAAATCCAAAATTTGAAGATTAAAAATTTTTTCATTTTTTACGAGTATTTCTTTTTTGCGAAAATTAAAAAAAAATAATTGAATATATTTTTCATTTAAAATCTTATTATTTTTATTTTTTTTTCAAAAAAATAAAAAAAAAAAAATCTTTATTTATTTTCTTTTAATTTTATTTGAGCAAAAATAAAAAAAAATTATTATTCATTTTTATTAAAAATTCTATTTTTATTACCTATTTCCTATCCCAATAAATCTAAATTCTCCTCAAAATTTTCCCTCAAACCCAATTATTTTTTATTTTTTTGGATAATCTCACTTTTACTTCTGTTTCGATTATTTTTCGAAACAAAGAAAAAAGAGTTTGGGGTCGGGAACAGTCTCCAATTCCGCTGTTTACAATTTTCTCTCCGCTTTTTCTCCGTTCCTGATAACATCGGGCGCTCTTTTTTGTTTTTGCGACTTTCTGTTTATCCCAAAAATTTAATTGAGCTATTTTTATAGCGAAACGTTGACTCAACCCCGTGTTTATCAGGGGCCAAAGGGCTTTCGGGTTGTTTTTATATTATACTTACGTTAATTGAGGAAGGGGGTCATAAGGGTTTGAAAATAAAAAAAAAATTTTTTATAGTGGACATGTAAAATATAATAACTTTTTTTACCGCATGTTTTAGATTTTAACTCTGCGATTTACAGAAAAAAATCAGGGTTTTTTGGATTTATTTTCATTTTATTTGAGATTTTTAAAAAAGTGGCACGTTCAGCCCTCCCCGCTTTGCAATCCCAGCCGTCCCGACATTCGGGGTAAAGACAATTCGCGTTAACGCAAAACCGATCAATACGGGGTGTAGAATGAGTGGGTACCAAAAAAAAAGGTTGTAGGAAGTGCCTACAAGGCTTGGCAAAGCCGTTGGATAGTCGGCGGACGCTCGGCGAACGCCCGGCGGAGACTTGGCGAAGACTTTCAATATTACCACTTTTTCTAATTTTATCTATTACTTACGTTAGCTGTTTTATCCTGAGTTACTGTGACATATGAAAGACCAAAATTTTCTGAAGATCCGTAACTTTTATCTTCATATTGTTGATGTGTGTACATGCAGAATGTCACGACTTCGCGTGCGAATTTGCATATTCCCACGGAATGACCGACAAATTGGTATAAAAGGAAGAGAAATCGCCAATTATGAGAGTATTATTTTTGTCTGTGTATCCCGGTTGTGTTGCGGCCAATAAAGTCTACTATATTTACTATTTGTCTATTGATTTGTCTATGGTCACATCGTCTGGAGTCAATATCGTGGGTTCACAGTTTATTGCCAGAGTCCTCTAGTTTGCGTCTCCGGGTTAGGTAGTGAATACTAGTAGTAGCGGGCAAGTTAAGGGCCATCTTACACCACGATTCATAGCTACGTCGTGACAGTCTTTGGCGCCTGGCCCTACTGAGCCGGAGCCGCTCAGAGCCGGAGCCAAAAGCCGTATATTACTGTCTGATAATAGGCGTCCCGAACGTTCATTGAACACCTCCTTGAGCATGTTGATCTTTTAGACTGCCTTAGTTTTTCACAATAAGCGATCTTTTTTTTGTTTGCTGACAACTTGAATTTGCCTCATAATCTTCTTTAAAAATCCCGTTGTAACAAGTTTCATTTTCTTCCAATTTTTTTGTTTTTTAAATCTACCATTGGCGGGATATTTTCGTGATTCACATGACACGAAATTCGCTCTGGAAATAGCAAAATTGTAATTAAAATTTGTGGCCCGACAATTAATTTTTCTCCTAATCCCAGTTAGTAAACAAGTCGTTCAAATCCCAAATTGCAAAGCGATTATTTGTGCTGTTGATTTGGGCGGGAATGTAGCAGGATTTTGGAATTTTTTTGGTTGTAAAAAGTTGGAAATTTGCGATTTTTTGGGGGAAAATTATAAAAAAGTTTGATTTTTAATCGAAACTGTGAAGGTTTTTAGTTCGGGAAACATTATAAATGAGCAGTTTTTGTATATTTTATCTGAATATTGTATTTGCCTAGCTGGAACACTTGTAACTGCACTGTTTACATCACTGTTTTCGCTGTTTGAGCAATTTTGTTGGGAGCAGAGCAGAACAAGATTTCTTTGCGTAATAACACAAAAGTCATTGTGAATATCTTTTTTAAAAACACTTTTTTATATATGTTACTGGCCCGTTCGTAAAGTCGTTTAGGTAATTTTCGCGACATGAACTGTAAAAAAGAAAATTTCATTTTTGCACTGTGCAATAAGATTTAAATTTTTGTCGATGTACTATCAGTCTGTCGGGAAAATAACGAGCACAATTTCGGGCCTAAAAATTGGCCGTCATCGCTTTCTAGCCCTGTTCGAAACTGCGACAAGTCGAGACATTTTGCTGCAAAAAATCCACATTATTTCCCCGACAAGCTGATCTCAGTCTGTCGGGAAAATAATGGCCACAATGTCGCTGCGCGAATCGCGTCGCTGAAGTGAAAATAAATTTGATTTTACCGCGACAAATTTAATTTTTTGGACTGTGATGCGATTTTTGCGACAGAGTGCTCATTATTTTCCCGACAGACAGATAGTACTACTATTGGCATAAAAAGAGACAGATGTCAAAAAATTCTGCTAATTATTCATATTTTTCTCCCTTTTTCTCAGCGTCTTCCGTCTCCAAAAGCTTGTCAAACAATTGAAACGCGCCGGGTTTTTGAGCTCTGAACTCAACGCAAGGATACCGTATTTTTTTTGGTCAAAAAAAACCGTATGATGAAATACTAGTCCGTTGTAACGTTGCTGCAGCAATTTTTGGCGTTTGCACTGTGCAGAAAAACTTTTTTTTTTAAAAGTGACATTTTATACGATGAAAAGTGTTTTTAAAAAAATTGCATTATTCATCATGGTAACTTGAATTTTACCTTTGAAAATTTCTTTCCTCAGCCTTTGTCATTTTTTTTGAAAGTGACATTTTATACGATGAAAAGTGTTTTTTCAAAAAAATTTTTGGCTAATTTCTAATTCGTATTACATCTCTAATAATTTCATTTCGCCGATTTTTCCTTCTTTTGAGGGTTACGTTTTATACGATCAAATGTATTTTTTCAAAAAAAAAAAAAATATTCTCTCGTGGCTAATTAAATTATTTGCTTAGAAAAATTTTGTATCAGATGTTTGTATTTATCGCTTCTCCTAATTTAATTATTATACCCTCTAAAAATTTGAGTAATCGCAAAAAAAAAAACAAAAAATCCCGTTTTCATGCCCTCAGGCCAAAAAAATTAAAATGTTTTTTGTGACTTTTTTTTGTAGTAAACTTTTCTTCTACGTCAAATTTTAGGGAAGGCCGAACGCGGCCGAAAAAATAACCAAAAACTTTAATAAGCTCCATTGGGTTGCCGGGTAATTTTTGGGCCAAAAGGCTTCACTAGGATTGCTGAACGTGCTTCGAAAAAACAAAAAAAAATATTTTTTTGGCCATTTCCAAAAAAAAATCTAAATTTTTCAAAATCTTCGTTAGTCTGTCGGGAAAATAATGTGAATTCTCAGTGCCTTAAAATCGTCCTATCATCGTTTTGAGACAATGATAGAGCGACTGAGGCGCAATATTTTTCTGCGACAAATCCACATTATTTCCCCGACAGACTGATATGGCCATATTTTGTCCAAATTTTCGGTCTTTTTTTAGATTTTTTTTGCTTTTTTGCCAATGTCCGATCTCTGCTCCACCAAAAAAATTCGCTTGAATTCAGGGCGTGTTCTCGGCCTCTCCTCCTTGGTCTTTTTCTCCTCCTTTCCCACTTGTTTTCCAATAAACATGCACTTATGTTTGTTGTAAAATTCCCGACTTTTAATGAGATGATCTTTGGATTTGCTTTACATAATATTTTATGTTTTTTGGGGTTTTTCAACTGAAAGTCAGATGATAGAAAAATAAAAAAAAAAAAAAAAAAAAAAAAATTTTTTTGAGATTTTTTTTTTAATTTCAAAAATTCGCTACTACGTAGTATTTTCATAAAGTGCGTGGACATTTTTGGTCTTTTACAGGGGGCATCTGTACCCCGAAAACCCTTAAAGACTTCTTGATATAGTCTTTAAGAAAACGTCGAAAAAACTGCAAGCGTTGGCACTTTCCTCCTCTTTTTCAACATCACCCATATCGAAACCCCCCAAAATCCGACATTTCCTGGTGATTTTCAACCGAAAAAGTCCGAAATTTCTCGATCATTTTCAACTGAAAAGACCTAGTTTTCGGGGTACAGATGCCTCTACTTCAGAAGGTCGTAGCGACCTCAGTTTGGACTTTAAGAGCTTGTTATTTCGTCGAGAAAAACTTATGTCCTTTAAAAATACATATTTCAAATACGAAGTCTCTGCGCCGCCTCTGCCGGAAGTTATAGCCTTCCACTTTCCTTCAGGTCTTTTGTAGGACCCTGTTTTACCTGTTGCACGGTGCAAAAAATTGAAATGCACAGTGCAAAAAACTTGCGACAAAAAGTCCACGAACTTTCTGAAAACACCATTAATAGTCAAAAATATTTGTCTGTCGGGAAAATAATGTGGATTTTTCGCAGCCAAATGTCTTTTCTCGTCGCTGTCGCACGCCAAATCTCCTCGGCCGGCATCGCAGAGCGATTATAATCGATTTCAAAGCGAATCCACATTATTTTCCCGACATAGTGTGGATAGTTGAAATTTTCGACTCCGAAAACAATTTTTGTTCCAAGCGAAAAAGCAAGAGGAAGGTGTAAATGTCAAAGGAAACGAAATCCCAAAGGTTTGTAACGCGAGACGCGTCGCATTCCGTGTGGGATTAAAAACAGCAAAAGTTTAGAGGCGAAGAAAGCAAGCCGAGGACAAAATATGTATTATACTGCATGTCGAAAAAATGCCAGAAGTTTGTCAGTCTGTCGGGAAAATAATGTGAAAAAATTGGAGACGTTTTATATGATGAAATGTGTTTTTTTAAATCACGTTATGGTTTATGATTAAGAAACAAAATTTATTTTTATTTTTTGTATTTTGACTAAAATTCGGTGACATTTTATACGATCGAAAATTTTATTTGGCAACGTTTTGTAGACTCGTATTTTACCTATCGAAAAAATTTTCTTGTAAAAATTGACCTTTCATATTGTCTTGCACGTCGACATATCTGATCTTGCTTAAACGCTCCATTTTTTACGATAAAAAGTCTAATAGTTTTTGGGATTTTTTGAAATTTTAAGCGTCGTATCTTGATGGATATTCAATTTTATGGCAAAATATTCCTAACACAGCCTTTAAATACCGTAGTTTTCCATTTATCAAAATTTGAAGAAAATTGGAGACACTTTATACCATGAATTGTGTTTTTTTTTAAAAATCACCATTTCAGGCTAAACTCAGAAAATTATTTGTTTTGAAATTTTTGGTATTCACACTAAAACTGGGTGATATTTTATACGATCAAAAAAAGTTTTGTTAAAAAAATACCGGTTAAATACGAGTTAAAACTCGTATTTTACCTATCAAAAAAAAAATTTTAGTGCCTGAACACCCTGACTTTTTTCGCACATTGCAGACGTCAAAAATCATTTTTTTAACTTTCCGGAAAGCCTAAAAAAGTCTCAATTCCTGCCACGTGCCCGGAAAATTTATTTCCCCAAATCCCCCATGTCCCGGGGCCTCCAAAAGCACAGTAACTCGGAGTGTTTCGAACCGTCCCCGCATGACGTTCTTCCTCCATTTTTCTCTCAAAAAAAAACAAAAAAAAACACTTTTGGGCCGTTCCGTGTGCTCTGCGGGCAAGCCGGGAGCGAAGAGAAAAGAGCGACGCGGGGAGTAAGTTGGGGGCCGTGTGTGTTCGCTTCAGGGCAGAAGAGCCCCGGAGGGCCTGCACTCCACTTATTTCCCCACTTTTTTGCGATTCTTTTACGGCTCATTTTTACAATTGCGTGTGTTTTTCGGCCGCCCTCCTAATCGCGACTTACATTTTTGTATAAAAGCAAGTTATGGCGCGCACTTCAACCGCGATTTGGGACATTTCGAGGGCAAAAACATTGTTTTAGACACCAAAATTTGGGGAAATTTGAAAATTTTTGAAAATTTTTATCAATAAAAGTCAAAATAAATAGATGATTAGGCAATGTCATGGTGGGAAAAATGTTGCGCAATAAAAATTTGGGTGGTTTTCAGGCAAAAATATTGATTTAGACATCAAAATTTTCAAAAATCCCACTTTTTCTCGAATTTTTTCGATTTTTTTTTCAAAATTGCTAGCTGTATAGCAGATATTAATGTAAAAACATGTCTCCTATATTGTCTAAGAATTCCACAAGAAATCTTTTACATTTGGCTATCAAAAACATTGTTTTAGATATAAAAATTCGGACGTTTCTCGGTTTTTGATGATTTTTTTCAAATTTCTTCAAATATTCCCTAAAATAGTTTGTATATTGGCCGTTTTCGGTAATCTCGAGTATGAACAGTCTCTGAATATTACTTTAGACATTTCAAAATTTAAAGTTTTTATCGAAAAAATGACAAAAAAGGCAAAATTTGAGATTTTTTTTGGGAAAAATGGGTAAAATACGAAGAATCTGGGATTGTTTCCATGTAACTTCATTTTTTAAACTCTAAATTTTCTCTCTCCGCAGTTTTCCATTCAAAAAATTTCTTAAAACCTCCAAAAATCCGAAGGTGACATTTTATACGGAAAACTATTTCGTTCGTATAAAATGTCTCTTACCCAGTTCTGTAATATAACTTTTTATGGCCTTAAATTTTCTCTCTACAGTTTTCCACTCAAAAATTTTCTTAAAAACCCCAAAAATCCGAAGGTGACATTTTATACGCAAACCTTTTTTCGTATAAAATGTCTCTTACCCAGTTCTGTAATATCATTTTTTATGGTGTTAAATTTTACTCTCTCTACAGTTTTTCACTTAAAAAACTTTGAAAACCCCAAGTATTCGGAGGTGACATTTTATACGCAAACCTTTTTTCGTATAAAATGTCTCTTACCCAGTTCTGTAATATCGTTTTTTATGGCCTGAAATTTTCGCTCTCTACAGTTTCCACTCAAAAAATTTTCCGAAAACCCCAAAAATCCGAAGGTGACATTTTATACGCAAACCTTTTTCGTTCGTATAAAATGTCTCTTATCCAGTTCTGGACGGCTTTGGTTGTTAATTAGCGGCTTTATATAGCCGACGTCTGACGGGCATTCTTTTCGGGGCCGCTTCTTTGGCCGTCTTGGCAACGAAGACTGCCCGAGGCGGTTCCGTGCGCTAATTTGGACGGGATTGTGTGAGAATTGTAAAAATTTCGGATTAATGACGTATTATGGAGCGGAATGGAGTTGAAATGGAGTTGAAAATTTTGGATTATTGTGGTGAGAACGCTTGATTTCTGCGTATTTTCGGGGGAAAATTTGGGTTTTTGACAAAAATTGTCAAATATTTTTTTTGGATTTAGCAGTTTTGAAGGTAAAAAAAGAAATACTGAAATACTGACTTATACGAAAGCCGTATTTTACAAAAATCTTATCTTTTTGCCAAAAAAATTTATTAATTTTGCAAAAAAAAATTAAAAAGTATCAAAAAACCTCATTTTTCGTCTAAATCAGGGCTTGAAATTTTACTCATTTTACTCGGTAAACCGTGATTTACATTATCCTCACTTCTTTGCTTATGATTCTAACCATTTTTATCGATAAAGTCATGAAAAACCGGGGAAAAATCAAAAAAATCCCGTTTTTTCTTCAAAATTTCAAAAAATTCTGATTTATTTTAGTCAAGTTTGGGTTCTATATGACGTATTTTACCCAGTATTTTATTTGTTATCAAAAAATTTTCCTATTTTTGCCAAATTTATCTCGAAAATCACAAAAAAATCGCAAAATTTACAAAGGAAGTACCCCAAGTGCAACGCTCAGAATTTTTTTGAAATTTTGCACACACGTCGGGTATGAACTAAATATCAATTCCTGAAAGTTTTAGCTCGCGCTATGCAAGAGCCACCGAGATATCGAACGATTTTTGCCGCCGAGAGAGCACGCTAAACGCGGAGAGCGGTCAGAGAGAAACCCGCTTTTTGGCCATAACTTTGGCAGTTTCGAGCGGAAAAATTTGATTTTTTGTTGAAACATTACCCTTTACGATAGAAATAGGCATGAAACTTTTCGTGCCAAAATTCGGCAAAAAGTGTCAAATTTTTGCCGACTTTCGATCCGAAAATCTCGGTTGTTTCTGCAAAGCGCGAGCTAGGATTCTCGGATATTTTTTAGAAAAAAATATTCTAAAGTTGTGCCAAGTTTCATCAAAATCTGAGCGTCGCACTTGGGGTACTCCACCGGTTATATATTATAGTTACTTTTGGGCTTTATACGACGTATTTTACCCAGGGTTTTATTTGTCATCAAAAAATCGACTTCTTTTTTGGCCAATTTGTCACCCAAATCCCAAGAAAATCCCGAAATTTCGCTCAAAATCGCTCAAAAAATCGCTGTAGCCCAATTCCCCCCATCGCACATGTCCCTTCCACTCCGCACAACATGACCTTGCATTCCAAGCAAGCTCTTCGCTTCGCGTTTGTTTCAATTTCATATTGTTTATCACACTTCCACCCACTTATTTTCACGCGAAAATAAGCCTCGTTTGGACAGCGTTGCCGCAGGCAGTTGGGCAAACGGCCCAACGCTGTGCAAGTTTGCTCAAGTTTGGGGTATAAAGCGGGGATTGGGAGGGTTTTAAAAGGTCAAATTTTGTGATAAAGAGTTCAATAGCCTTCAAATACTGTAGTTTTCGATGTACCAAAGTTTGGAAAGAATTGGAGACATTTTATACGATGAAATATATATATTTTTAAATCTGCATTTTTTGCAACTTTATGGCTACAAAAATCAAAAAAATATTGATTTCTAAGTTCTTGGCATTTCTACTAAAATTTGGTGACATTTTATACGATCAATCATGTAATTACCGAAGAGTAGTTTGACTCGTATTTTACCTATAGCAGAAAAAAATTTCTTGTAAAGCTGTCCTTTTATCTAGTCTTGTATGTTGAAATATTTGATCTGGCTTAAAAGCTCAAGTGTTCTGATAAAAAGTCTAATAGTCTTTGAGATTTTTTGCTATTTAAATCGCCGTATCTTGATGGATATTCAGTCTTATGACAAAATATTTCGACCATAGCCTTGAAATACTGTAATTTTTGATCTATCCAAATTTCAGAAAAATCGGTGACATTTTATACGATGAAATATGTTTTTTGAAAAATCACAATTTTTGGTAATTTTATGGTTAAAAAAGTAAAAAATTACTGATTTCTAAATTTTTTGGCATTTCTACTATAATTCGGTGACATTTTATATGATCAAACATGCTCTTGTCAAAGTGTATTTGGCGCGTATTTTACCTATATCAGAAAAAAAAATTCTTGTAAAACTGTCCTTTTATCTTGTCTTGTATGTCGAAATTTCCTGCTTTATTTTTTCGATTTTACAACGACTAGAGCCGTCCATTTATTTTGTTGCCCTTTCCCCTTTGATAGGTTCGATTTTGCGATTCATTTTTGGAGGGTGATTACAACGATGACGGGTGGAAAGACTGTAGAAAAACAGGATTTTTATTGATTGGACTTTAGAGTGATAGGAAAGGCGTGTTGGGGTCTTGGACCTTTAATTTTTTGAAAAATTTTCTTATAACTTTATAGCTGAAGTGCTCAAAAATTATAGCTCCGATTTTGTTAAAATTTTGGCCAAGAAATCTGCATAGATCAAGTAGCAATTGCTGAAAATTTCAGCTCATCATTTACAAGGAGAACCGAGATATTCAGCGATCTTTGGCGCCGAGAGAGCACGCAAAATGCGGAGAGACAGCCGGAGAAATTCTTTTTTTGGCTGTTTCGCCTCGGGTTTCCTGGGGAAAAAGTGATTTTTTGTGGAAATATTGGTGGTGGTGTGTAGGGCAGAATGCCAATTTCGTTATCTAAAAAAAAATTTGAGATTTTTCAAATTAAAAATTTTAATTATTTTTTGCAAAGTTCGCTTAAAAAAGCATGTAAAAACAGTGTATTTTTTGCTGAATTTTTTACGATATTTCTTTGGCATGAAACATTTATTTTTTTTTAAAAATCAAGAAAAATTTGAATTTTTTTTATTTTCTGGCGTAAAATTCTCATTCATTTTTATGAAAAAGCTATCTTAAAGTGTTAGATGTGTCTTGAAAAAAAAAATATTATCTATATTTGTCACTATTTAAAAATTTTTTTTTTAATTATTTTTTATTTATTTTTTATTTTTTTTTTTATTTTAAAAAAATATTTTCGCTTGACCTCTCCATTTTTTCGAATTTCTATTTTTCGCTCCCATTTTTTCGCTTCCATTATTCCAATTAGAGACTACAATTCCCTCCAAAACTTTCTTTACACTGTCTTCAATGATCAATGTTGCGCACAAATTTTGTACTTGTAAATTTAGTAAAAAAAACTCTTCTTTTCTTCCAATTCTTTTATTCCTAATTCGATTTTCTGAAAATCTGAAAAAATTGGAGCAGAGAACAGCGTAGAAGTCGTAAAAATTGAAGAGAAAATATTGAAATTTTTAAATAAAAATTTTTTTTTAATTTCCTGGAATTTCAAAAATAAAAATAATATTTAAATCATTTTTTAATAATTTTCGGCAATTTTTCGGAATTCCAAAATAAAAAAATAAAATAAAAAAAAGCCAATTTTTTTTTTAATTCCGAAAAAGGGTTGTTTTCAAAACCCATGCTACAATTAACTTGCAGTCAACTTTACTAATCGTCAGCTTGCAATTTTTTCATTCCTTCAAAAGAAATGGTCGGGTTTTTTTCGTTGAATGGACATGTTACAATTAGGAAAGGGGGAATTTTGGTCTCTAATCGATTTTTGAGGGGGAATAGTTTTAGTTATATGTAAAATAAGGTCAAAAAATATATTTTTTTAACAAGGAAAGTACTTTTATGGGGGCTCCTACTTTTTGACGGGACATATCTCAAAAAATCAGAAAAAATGTGGTGATCAAGGATATATAAATCTTAGCTGCCCATTTTAGGTTTTTAGGGGTGAAAACTCAATCGTTGACTTAAAGCCCTATACGAACCCCTTTTCGCTTGATTTTTCACAGGTTTACAGTTTTTATTTTGGCTTAAAATGATGTTTATTGAGTTTCTAAGACGTAATAAATCAGTATTGGCACAAAAATTTATTTTTCCGACCTTCAACATCAAAAAAAGTTGATTCAGTCCAAAAGGGAAACCGAACCCGTGCGGCGTTCCCCTCTTGATTCTCAGACTGCGACACTAGCCACTCGGCCACACCGCTCTCTTCCGAAGGAAGAAACCGACTGAGCTTTTTATCGTTTCGAGTGCCTGCGCCTTTTGTAGGGAAATTAAGCCAGTTTTTGGGCATTTTCACCCCTAAAAACCTAAAATGGGCAGCTAGGATTTATATATCCTTGATCAGCACATTTTTTCTGATTTTTTGAGATATGTCCCGTCAAAAAGTAGGAGCCCCCATAAAAGTACTTTCCTTGTAAAATTAGCGTCCATACAGCTGGAAAAAAGGAAATAATAAAAAAATTTTAAAAAATTTTCTTTTTTTTTTATTTTTTATCTCTAATCGACTTTTGAGGGGGAATAACTTTAGCTATATGTAAAATAAGCTCAAAAATTTTCTTTTAAATCATATCGTCCATAAAACTGGAAAAAAATAATAAAAAATTTTTAAAAAAATTTCTTTTTTTTTTATTTTTTTTGGTCTCTAATCGATTTTTTTAGTAAAATAAGCTCAAAGATATATTTTTTTAAAATCATAGTGTCCCTACAGCTGGAAAAAAGAAAGTAATAAAAAAATTTTAAAAAATTCTCTTTTTCTTTATTTCTTTAATCTCTAATCGATTTTTGAGGGGGAATAATTTTAGCTATATGTAGAATAAGCTCAAATTTTTTTTTCATAGCGTCCCTACAGCTGGAAAAAAGAAAATAATAAAAAAATTTTTAAAAATTCTCTTTTTCTTTATTTCTTTAATCTCTAATCGATTTTTGAGGGGGAATAATTTTAGCTATATGTAGAATAAGCTCAAATTTTTTTTTCATAGCGTCCCTACAGCTGGAAAAAAGAAAATAATAAAAAAATTTTTAAAAATTCTCTTTTTCTTTATTTCTTTAATCTCTAATCGATTTTTGAGGGGGAATAATTTTAGCTATATGTAGAATAAGCTCAAATTTTTTTTCATAGCGTCCCTACAGCTGGAAAAAAGAAAATAATAAAAAAATTTTTAAAAATTCTCTTTTTCTTTATTTCTTTAATCTCTAATCGATTTTTGAGGGGGAATAATTTTAGCTATATGTAGAATAAGCTCAAATTTTTTTTTCATAGCGTCCCTACAGCTGGAAAAAAGAAAATAATAAAAAAATTTTTAAAAATTCTCTTTTTCTTTATTTCTTTAATCTCTAATCGATTTTTGAGGGGGAATAATTTTAGCTATATGTAGAATAAGCTCAAATTTTTTTTTCATAGCGTCCCTACAGCTGGAAAAAAGAAAATAATAAAAAAAAAATAAAAAAAAATTTCAAAATTAAAAAAGTTTTTTGATCTCTAATCGATTTTTGAGGGGGAATAATTTTAGTTATATGTAGAATAACCTCAAAAAATATTTTTTTAAAAATCATAGCGTCCCTACAGCTGGAAAAAAGAAAATAATAAAAAAAACAATAAAAAAAAATTTCAAAAAGAAAAAAAAATTTTGTTTTAGAATTTAGTTAAAATTTTGTCAAAATAGTTTTAATAGGCCAATAATCACTCCCTGAAAATTTTAGCTTACTTCTTCAAATGAGAGCCGAGATATTCAACGATTTATTTTGGGATGTGAGAGACTATAGAAAATAATGAGAGACGGTAGAGAAAAAAAATGGAAGGGATTGTTTTGAATTTTGCTTGGAGAGAAGTGATTTTTATTGACGAAAAAAATTTTTTTTTGTTTTTTTTATTTCGACCCAAAAATCGGGGTTTTTTTTATTTCTTTATTTATTTTTTTCGTAATTTTCCCTCCTCTTGTCTCTCCATAATATATATAATAAAGACTATATATATAGTATGTCTTGCTCCCTTCTCATAGCAAAAGGTGTTCAGCCGGTCCAATTCAATTATTATTTTTTCTCTGCCTTTGCCTGGCGACTGTTTTTCGGGCGCTTTTATATACCCGAAAACAAAGGCTTTCGTAACTTGTAACCTTCTGTGTTTTTTTTTATTAACGAAATGGACTCGCTCTCTCAAAGACCATCTGTTTTTGGGGCCAAACCAATTTATTTTGAAGTATATAATAATATAAGTTTTGGGTGCCATTTTATACGACAAAAAATATTTTTGATTATTTTTTTTTGAAGATGTGAAAAAAAAGTATAATAATACCAGATATGGGAGACAATTTATAAGATAGAAAATTTTTTTATTTTTTTTTATTTTTTAATTAAAAATTTGCATAAATTATTTTAATTTTTTTTGATAAAGCAAAAAAAGAAACAATATAAGCTTTGGGAGACATTTTATACGAAAAAATATTTTTTAATTTTTTTTATTTTTTATTTTTTTTAAATTATAAAATTTGCATAGATCATTTTTCTTTATTTTTTCACTTGAAATTGCAAAAAAATATTTTTTTTTTCAAAAAATTTTTTAAAATTTTTTTTATTTTCAGTGCCTCGCCCCCTCGAAATCGCCCTCTGAACCCGGCTTATCCGCGCACCGAGATGAATCAGAACCTCATGAACAGCCATAATATCCCACAAGAGGGCTATAGTCCGGGCCAGAATGCGAATGGGGCGTACGGGAACTACCCGACCACCCAACTGCATATTGATGTAGGCAACCATGGACAAGTAAGAAAAAATTTTTATCTTTTATTTTTTGGAGTTTTAGATCGTGTTTTATCACCAGATCAAACTCAATAAAGCAAGACGAAGCTATGAAAAAAAAAATTTTCCAAAATACTCAAAAAAAATTTTTTTCGTATAAAATGTCTCCACTCAATTTTTGACTTCTAAAGTAAATTTCCCCAAATTTTAGGGCAATTACATTTCTCCCGATCCCTCCTCGCAGTCCTCCTACTATTCGAACGCCAGTGCTCCGCGCTCCGATTGCACTTACAACACAAGTCATCAGGATGAGCTGTGTGTGCCTCAGCAAAAGAAGTCGGCTAGTGTTTCGCCCTCAAATTACTTCCAACAGTTCCCGGGATACAACAACAATGATAGCCGCTCGTTTGATTATTACGAACAGCCGTGGAGAAAGAGCTCGTTGGCACCGAATATGCGATTGTAAGTGGATTTGATGTATATTAACATGTATAGATGTAGCTGCTAAAAAAAATTAAAATTTGATTTTTTCAAATGAAATTTCTAATACAGCGTATTTTACCTTCTAAATTACTTATTACAACTTTTTTTCTTTTTTTAATTTAAATTTTCCGCCAAGGCGACATTTTATACGAAAGATTTCCGAAAGCACATTTCATCGTATAAAAAGTCGCCGAAAGCTAAATCATGCTTTCAGCTTGGTCTAGAGAAGCTTTTGGAGTCCAAATATTGTATTAGAGCGTTTTTAGATGGCAAGATATACTTGTTATTTCAAAAAAAATTTTTGAAATTTGAAATAAAAAACATAATTTTTACCTGCAACATTAAAAACCACGTATTTTAACCTTTAAATTACTTATTACAACTGTTTTTCCCTTTTGTTTGAAGATCCCGCCAAGGCGACATTTTATACGAAAAATTTCCGAAAGCATATTTCATCGTATAAAATGTCTCTGAAAACAAAATAATCCTTTCACCTTGTTGTAGAGAAGATATCGAGGGCTAAAAATTGTTTTAAAGAATAAATTTATTCACAATCCTTCAAAAAACATTTTTTTCAGAAACTCCTCGCACTCACCAAATTCGGCCTATATCAATGGGCATTCGCAATATCCAACACAGCCAAACCCAAAGCGCAGTATAAACTTCAATTTCGACACGCCAACTCCAGCGCCCCAACCACAACCGGCCGGGTTTGGGAGGAAGACCAGTTTCGCAGTTTTTGAGGACAAATCGAAGGAAAATCGGCGGGAAGGACTGGTAGGTTGATATTTATTAGAGTTTTTTGTTTGAAAATTTAGGAGAGAAGGATTGCGTAGCGAATAAGTTTCATTCCGGCATTAAAGCGGCCAAATTTGCATAATTTTATATGGTAATAGATATAAAGGTGTTTTGGTCAAAAAGCCTATCTTCTCGACAGAATTTCGATGAGAAATCGCAATGAACTTTCGTCATAAGGCCTATAAATCATTTTGATTTTACAGTACCACGCCAAATCCCTCTCCAATTTGCAAAAACCGGAGAAAACGCGAAGCCAGTCGCTCAGCGCCGCCGAGTTTTTCAAACGCGAAGCGCCCGCCAAGCCGGTCGTCAAACAAAATCAATCCCTCTGGCAACACGCATCGGGCCTTCGATCGAACAAGAATTCCATCGCCGGAGTGCCACCGACCAAGTCACAGCTGGGAATGGGCACAACACCGTACACTCCACCGCCAATGTTGATGCCAAAAAGAAGCGGAACTGGACTGTATTGGAGTATCAGGAAGAATTGTAAGTGTTTTTGAGCCATTTATGGTGTTGTGGAAATGTTTTGAGAAAATCGGCGAGGGCGACATTTTATACGAAGGAAATGTTTTGTCGTATAAAATGTCGCTTGATCGAAAAATGTTTATGCAAATAGTAGAAGAAGTCGGGGGTTTTTTATGTTTTGACTAGATCATTCTCGGTTTTATTATGGGGACATTTTATACGAAAAACCTTTTTGTCGTATAAAATGTCTCCCATCGTGGAAGAGCCGGTAGAACCTCTAATATGAATCAAAGTAGAGTCCATAGGTGTTGTTTATATTTTTCATTCATAATTTTCAATTTTACGCCCTTGTTGACAATTTATACGATAAAATATTTGTATCGTATAAAATGTCTCCCATCTTTTAGGAGCCTGTGAAACTTCTAATATGAATAGAAGTACATTCGCTGGGGGTTGTTTATACTTTTCCATACATAATTTTTTTTAATTTTATGCCCTTGTTGACATCTTATACGACAAAACATTTTTGTCGTATAAAATGTCTCCTATCGTGGAAGAGCCGGGGAAACTTCCAATATGAATAGAAGTACATTCGCTGGGGGTTGTTTATACTTTTCCATACATAATTTTTAAAATTTTATGCCCTTGTTGACACTTTATACGACAAAACATTTTTGTCGTATAAAATGTCGCGTCTACGCGGGCGAGCATAGTGTGACTAAAATAAGTCACGGAAATTGCAGTCCGTGGACTTTAATAACTCATGAAATTTTTATGTGACAGGATTGACTGTGGTGGCCGGGCATTTCTTGGATTTCCGTTGTAAACAGCCCAATTTGTCGCCTTTGGCTGTCCCAAAAAACTAAAAAATAGATAGGGGAAATTGTAAGGGAGGGAGAAGCGGGTCCCAAAATTTGCGGGCAAGCGGATTGGAGGCAAGTTTCATGGTCTGAAGGTCAAGATTTTGAAGTTTGACCTAGAGTTGTAGTTATTTTGAGGAAAGGGGAGAAAAATATCGAAAATTTCTAATAGTATTGGGCAAATCAATGTTTCATAAGTCTCCTGAAGCCTCAATAAATATCTGTAAAGGCTTTTGTAGGGTTTTGTAATTCTTTGAAGCCCCCTTTTCACTATTTTTATATTGATTTAGCCCAAAAAACCCACTTTTTTCCAAAAAAATTCAATTTTTTCTCTGTAACTTGTCTGAATTCCCAAATGTCATGTCCCATGTTGAACGAAAATGGGTTTACAGCATCCGTAGAGCGCGTGAGGGTGTCTTGAGACACTTTAAACACCTGTCTTTACATTAATTTTTCGTCTAAAAGTGCTAAATTTTGTTTTGCCTCCGAAAAAACGAATTTTTATTCAAGTTGATCCCAAAAAATGTAAAAAACAATTGCCGAAATTTCATGTAAATGGCTGGAATTTGGGCACTGTGTAGTGTCGGGAGATGTTGTTTGTTTTACTTGTTCGGGCCTACGTATTTGGATAATCTCGGATGAAAATGGGAAGGTTGAGATGTCGCGGCGGACTTTTCAAGGCTTAAAAATTTTTGGTGCACTATTTTTTTTTGCAAAAAAAAGTTTTTTTATAATTTTTCCGGTTTAAAATTGGCTGAAATACAGCCAAAAAACGTTTTTTCTCTGACCGTCTCTCCACACTTTCCATACTCTCTCGCCAAAAGCCCGTTGAATATCTCGGCTCCCTCTGAAAAGCATGAGCTAAAATTTTCTGGGAAAAATTCATTGTCTATATAGGATACGTAGGCGGGATTTATACCTTTTTTCGGCGAAAAAACCGAGATTTTAGGCCAAAAGTCGTCGACAAAAATTTTTCAAATTTTTTTGCGATTTTTGGCATGAAAAAATTTACACATGTTTCTAATGCAGAAGGAAATATTTCTACAAAAAATTAATTTTTCCGGCCCGAAACTGGCAGAGATATGGCCAAAAAATATTTTTTCTCTGACCGTCTCTCCACATTTTCCATACTCTCTCGTCAAAAGGTCGTTGAATATCTCGGCTCTCTCTGAAAAGCATGAGCTAAAAATTTCTGGAATTGATTCTTGGTCCATACAGAATATGTATGCAAAATTTGAAGACAATCCAAGCACTGTAACTCGAGATATTTCTCTTTTAATCTAGAGTAACCCTAAAATTTGAAAAGCTCGCGTTAAAATTTTCTTCGTCGAAAAACATGAGCTAAAATTTTCCGAAAATAATTTTCATTTCATACGAAATACGGACGCCAAATTTGATGCAAATCCGAGCGCTGTAACTCTCGAAATTCGCGTTTCAACCTACCGTATCCCCCGAAAGTTTGACCTCATCCCGTTCGGAGCGCAATTTTGAAACGAAAAACAATCCGAATTGTAGGAATCTCTGTTATTATGGACGCATTGAGAAAGCGGGTCGATGTTATGTGTACATACATTAATTGGGAGTGTCAAAAACTTGTTATTCGAGACGAATTTGTGCGTGCATTCGGGCGGGTTTCGCGAACAAACAGCGGTAGGAGTTTTACAAATTTCGCTGGGGAGGTCGTATGTTTTGTAAGACTAGAACTCGAGGTACGAAGGTCGGATTTACTTCAAATTTTGTGTACGTCTTCTGTATGAAGTGAAAATCATTTGCAGAAAATTTTGGCTCATGCTTTTCAACGAGAGAAATTTTAACGCAAGCTTTTCGAATTTTGGGGATACTGTAGATTGAAAGAGAGATATCTCAAGTTACAGTGCTCGGATTTTCTTCAAATTTTGCTCACATGTTCTACTAGTCCGTCCGTAAAGTCGCTGGAATGTTTTCGGCGACATGCACCCCGCGAAACCGAAAGTTCACTTTGCACTGTGCAATTTTTGGCTTTTTGCACAGTGCAATGAGCTTTTTGGGACGTCGCTCGCACCCTGAGTTTTCTTGCACAGTGCGCGTCGCCGAAATCATTCCAGCGACTTTACGGAAGGACTAGTATATGGACCAATAATCAATTCCAGAAAATCTTAGCTCATGCTTTTCAGAGAGAGCCGAGATATTCAACGGCCGAGAGAGTATGGAAAATGTGGAGAGACGGTCGGAGAAAAAATGTTTTTTGGCCATATCACTGGTAGTTTTGAGCCGGAAAAATTGATTTTTTGTGGAAATATTACCCTCTACATTAGAAAAATGTGTAAAACTTTTCGTGCCAAAATTCACATAAAATTGAAAAAATTTTGCCAACTTTTTGCCTAAAAATCTGTCGTCGCACTTTGAGCAATTTCCTTGTCACATTTGCTTCAAATTTTGCATACGTATTCTGTATGTTTTAAGAATCAATTCCAGAAAATTTTAGCTCATGCTTTTCAGAGGGAGCCGAGATATTCAAAGGGGCTTTTGACGAGAGAGTATGGAAAATGTGGAGAGACGGTCAGAGAAAAAATGTTTTTTGGCCATATCTCTGCCAGTTTTGAGCCAAAAAAATTGATTTTTTGTGGAAATATTACATGTTTGACACAGAATCAGGTCTACTATCAAAAAAATATTTAAAAAAAAAAATTAAAAATTAAATTTTTGGTATTTTCCTTTCCTTCAGAGCCTCAGGGGCAATTATTTACCTGCAGAATGTTGCAAAAACATCCTGCATTCATTGTCAGTGTAAATAAAGAAAATAAAAAAATTTTTTTTTTGGACTTGGCCATTCTTCTTGATGGCCAAATTGGATTAGAAAAAAAAGAGATGCAGCTACGGTAGCCTGATTGGGACGAGAGCAAAAGCCCAAATTATTCGGTTTTGCAGAGTTTGAAATATTTTTTATAGAAAATACATACAATTTTTGAAGTTAAAACAGGTTTTACAGTACAATGTGGGAAGCACGTGTTTAATATTGTAAATTATGTGAAATGAGAATTCGAAACTAAGAATTGGGATTAAAATGATGTTTCTGACAGGTTTTAAAGTTGTTTCGGTTTCTAAATATATACGGTACTGTACATGATGAAGTCGAAACATAGTCAAAATAGGTTGAATTATGTGGTGATTTGATATGAAAATTGTCAGAAAGGCATAAAAAAGCGTTTTGGAGGTTCTTTTTCGCGATTTTTTCGACTCTTTATGGCCATTTTTTAACCGTTTTTTAGTATTTATTTTTTGTAAAATACAGGGTGTCCCAAAAAATGCATGTTATTTTTATTGCTTCATTTTATATATCAAACAAAATTTAGCAAAACTAACGATGGATATCAGTAACATAGAGGATTATTGATAAGATGTCAAGCCGGCTTCAGAGTGGCTGCCTTTGGAGGCGATATAGAGCTCCAAACGTGACTTAAAATTTCGCGCTCAAGTGTCGCTTTTCCTCGAACCTCCGGCTTGCCCGAACTCTGAACCCCAGTCTTTCGCCCCTCCCTCCCCTTGACTCATGCGTTTTTTTCACTTCGAAATTCTTGGAAATGCATCGCTTTCCATTTTTGCAGAGCCGCCAATTCCAATTTAGGAAACGGGGTCCTATTCCATTTCGCAAAAAAAAATTTTTTTTTTGTTTTTTTCTGCAAAATTCGGGCACGCCGAAAATAGGACAATCAAATTCGGCAATCTTTCGGAGCACTCTCCCCCCGTTTTTTTTTTATTCCGTCCTAATTTTTGGGCCGCAGGCGTTCTTTTGCAGCCGCGAATTCTAATTAAAATTTCGGAAGGATTTGAAAAAAAACTTTTTTTTGGAATTTTTGAGTGTACTGTGGGAATTTTGATCAAAAAAATGGAATATAAAATTAGCCGGAGATTAAATTAACCTATTTTTATAAGAAAATGCCCTTATATAGCTTGGGGCTTACAAATCTTGGTCTGTCCAGAAAATGTGTCACGATGACACCTTTTTAAAATGTGTCAGCGATATAAATAATGGCTGTATGTGGGTAGGAGTACCCTCCAGAGCATTCATAAAAAAATCGGGCCCAACACTTTCAGAATGCGCAATTTGGATGACGGATTTTCTGGATTTTTCGATTTTTTTCAGCGATGAGAATCTTGATAATGCCCGAATTTTTTTGACATGCTCTTGAGTGCTCTCCTAGCCATATAAATCCATTTTTTATGCTACTCGCACTTTTTAAAAGGGTGTCATCGTGACACATTTTCTGGACATGCAGCTGCCCTGGGCTATTTAGCAAAAAATTGTAGGATTTTTTTGCAATTTTTCGAACTTTTGCGAACTTTTTTTTCTGTTTCATTAAAAATTTCCGACGTTTATGGACCATTGGAATGTCATGCAGGTGGCTTTAACCGGATATCGTGCGTTCCAGGCCGTGAAAAGCGGGTTTTTTCGGCAGCGGCCAGCTTTTCGTTTCGAAGTAATTTCGGCTCATTTTGCGACTATTTTTTGGTGCGAAATGACGGAATATACGAAAGGAATGGCGTGGTAATGAGGCGCGGCGCGTCTAGACGGCAAAAGGAACGGCTGTTATTGTCGTATCGAGCGTGACGAACCTATGTAATGAGGTTTTTTGGGGAAAAATTGGGAATTTAGGTGAAATCTTGGATTTTTTTGAGAAAAACACAGTTTTTTACTGGTGAAAATACAGTTTTATTATAGAAAATACCATGAGATTGCTTTTTGAGCCTATAATTTACGAGAAAAATCGATTTTTTCTAGCAAAAAATGGGAAATTTTGGAAATGTTACCTAAAATAAGGTAAAAACCGAATTTTATCGCGAAAATGGGGGATTTCAAAAGTTTATATGATG
This sequence comes from Bursaphelenchus xylophilus, assembly GCA_904066235.2. Taxonomy (NCBI): domain Eukaryota; kingdom Metazoa; phylum Nematoda; class Chromadorea; order Rhabditida; family Aphelenchoididae; genus Bursaphelenchus; species Bursaphelenchus xylophilus. The sequence continues at coordinate 1,430,553 of CAJFCV020000005.1, read as the reverse complement.
TACAAGCCTTAGTTATTAATTATCACAGCTATTCAGGACGTATTTTACCCCTAACCAACCCTTTTTCCACCAAAAATTATATTGTTTTACATTTTTGCTGCAAAATTTCCTGCCAATTTGACCTCATCAAATATTAGAAATAGGTTCAAGATACCACTCATTTTAAAGCAGACACCTTCATTTCCATTTATATTCAATGAAAAGGTGGAATGGAGTAGAATAAACTACAAAAATAAGTCAAATGTTTTGTTCCACCGGCCTGTTCCAAACAATGTGTTGGACTGGTGAAAAAAGCGAGGAAAATGTATGAAATTGAAAGTGTTGATGGTTGTGACATGTTCTAGAATGTCTGAGGGGTCTTTGGAAAGGAGTGAGATGCAAAAGATTACTGTAATTTTGCTGTAAAATTTAGAAAACTGCGAAATAGCAAAAAAAGTCTGAAAAAAGCTTGGAAAATGTATCAAATTGAAAGTGTTGATGGTCGTAATAATTGCTAGAATGTCTGAGAGATTGTAAAGAGTCTTTAGAAAGAAGTGGGATTGAAAGGATTACTGTAATTTTGCACTAATATTTGGAAAACTGTGAAATAGCGAAAAAAGTCCGAAATAACGTGGAAAATATATGAAATTGAAAGTGTTGATGGTTGTAACAAGTTCTAGAATGTCTGAGAGGTCTTTAGAAAGAAGTGGGATGCAAAAGATTACTGTAATTTTTTATTTATTTGGCTTTAAAGCTTTGAAATTTACGAAAAAGCGGAAAAAATCTAAAAACACGTGAAAAATATATGAAATTGAAAGTGTTGATGGTTGTAACAGGTTCTGGAATGTCTGAGAGGTCTTTGGAAAGAAGTGGGATGCAAAAGATTACTGTAATTTCACTGTAAATTTAGAAATAGCGAAAAAAGTCTGAAAAACGTGGAAAATGTATGAAACTAAAAGTGTTGATGGTTGTAACATGTTTTAGAATGTCTGAGTAGGCTTTAGAAAGAAGTAGAATTAAAAGGATTACTGTAATTTCACTGTAAATTCAAAAAATTGCGAAAAAATCAAAAGAAACCCATAGTAATGTATGAAATCTAAAGTGTTGATGGTTGTAACATGTTCTAGAATGTCTGAGAGGTCTTTAGAAACAAGTGGCATTCAAAGGATTACTGTAATTTTGCTCTAAAAGTACAAAATTATCAAAAAACTTGATTTTTTCGCCATTTCATCGCGATTCATCCCTTTCCTCCACTAAATTCTTGCCCTTTTCCTGCACAAAGGAGACACGTTGCCCTCAGGGCGTCTGACATTACATCAAGCGCAGTCTTTGGCCGCGGGGATTCATTTGAAACTGAGTCATTTGCCTTTTTTGCATTATTGTCTGGAGGAATTAGTCAGCCGATTTTTTGCGGCCTACTTTGATTGTACGGAGTTTTAAAGACGAAAAAGTGGCGCTGACATGGACACAATGGATCTAACGGAAAAAATGGCGCTGACAAGGACACAATGGATGCACCGTTACATAGCAAAATTGCTATGTAATGGAGCTAAATTGCTCTGTTGTAGCGATGATTTTTTCTCCGGAAAATATGATTTTATCAAATTTTTTGCTTGCAAAATACAAAAAGGTTTGGTTTTTGATTGCAGCGACGTCGAAAGAGATGGCTCTTCGATTATTTTTTCTGCAAAAATTCGGGCAATCCATCTTAATTCGGACCCAAAACTCGTATGGAATTTTCTGATAAGATTGCAAAGGGAATTGCGGGAGTAATTGACAAGGGAGTACCCCAAGTGCGACGCTCGGATTTTGATGAAACGTGGCACAAACTTAGAATAACTTTTTCTAAGGCATATGCGAGACTTCTAGCTCGCGACTTACAGAAATGAATGAGATTTTTAGATCGAAAGTTGGTAAAAAATGCAATTTTTTTCGAATTTTGACTTGAAAAGTTTGTTTCTATCTTATAGTGTAATATTTCCACAAAAAATCAATTTCTTCCCCGCGAAACTGGCAAAGATAGGGGCAAAAAGTGTTTTTACGGATTTTGCGGTCGAGAGAGTACGCGAAATGCGGAGTGGTTAGAGAGGAAAACATTTTTTGGCCATATCTTTGCCAGTTTCGCGCAGAAAAAAGTGATTTTTTTGTGGAAATATTATACTATAAGATAGAAATAGGTATGAAACTTTTCATGGCAAAATTCGAAAAAAAAATTTGCATTTTTTCAAAGATATGGGCGAAAACAAACGCCAGAAATTGCCGAATTTAAAAATTTCAACGGCTGTTAGAAAGCGCGAGCTAAAACTTTCAGGGCCTATAAAACTTTTGAAATGCACAGTGTCGGGCCTGATCCAGCGGCAAAAAAGTGCCTTTTTGCATCCGGGAAGTATCAAAAACGCGGCAAAATACCTCCCTCTACAAGTGAAAAGACTCCAGTTTCAAAAGCGTGCCGCTCTTTTTTTTTTTTTTTTTTTTGAGTCGCGCTGTTCAAAACGGAGTTTTTCATTTGAAGAGGAAGGTATTTTGCGACGTTTTTGATACTTCCCGGATGCAAAATGGCATGTTTTTTGCCACTGGATCAGGTCCGCCACTGTAGTTAAAACTCTCAAATTTTTTATTCAAAATAAAAAGTTGGGAGCTGTGTTGCGTAAAAATCGCTTTAAATTTGCGCAAATTGCTCTCTTCCACTCCACAAAAGGTTACAACTTTGCAGACGCGCTATCTATGTTTCGAATACTTTGTGTTCCTCCCGACCTCTCCCCGCAGCGTTCTTCGCGAAAACGTGATGATGTTTACGTCTCCGCGGCCCCCAAATAGTGCGTGCTCGACAATATTTTCGGCTGCCCCCCAAAGTTTTCTTTGTTATCTTCTCCTTTTTTGTGCAAAATACGGGAGGGAGGACTAATTTCCTTGCCCATTTTTGTTTTCTCCCCGCGACTACACCGGGTGTTGGGTTAATACGAAGGGATTGACGGCGAACTTGCCCCCCGTGAAGGCGAAGATTGTTGTGTCTGGAGGGGTTTCTCGGAAATTTCGGTCGTGTTTACATGCTGGGCTAATTATAACGGCAGGTTGGGCAAATTGGATGGGGTATTTGGATTGCCTGTAATTATGTTGCTGGCACAATTGAGGGTTGGATAATTGTAGGTGGTAGATTAGATGTGATTGGATGTAATATGAAAAATAAATGGACTTGGTGGACTTGCAAAGAACCCCGCTACTCTCGATATTATCCATGAGTCAACAATTTTTTGTTGGTCTTGGAGAATTGCTTGTAAAAAATTTCCTCTCCGATAAAACTTTCTGATATTTCGTACGGTAAATTCTAGCTATATTGCGGCTTATATTAGAGTAGAAGCATCACAGTCGACTTAGAACTTATAACAATATACGCCAATATTATCCATGAGTCAACAATTTTTTGTTGTCTTTGGAAAATTGCTCGTAAAAAATTTCCTCTCCTATAAAACGTGCTGATATTTTGTACAGTAAATTCCAGTTGTATTGCGGCTTATATTAGGGTAGAAGCATCACCGTCGACTTAGAACTTTCGACGGTACAAACCAATATTGTCCATGATATCAAATTTCAGACCCTTTTCCAAAATTTGCAATTTCTCCAAAGTATGATGCCATAGGGCATAGCTGCAAAATAATATAACCACTAGACTCTACTGGCTTCATTTTGAGCTCTTTACCTTTTCTCCCCAACATTTACTACGTGACTTACCGCCGAAGTTATTCATGACATCAAAACGCTCCAAAAATAACTTTTTAATTTCAACCCAAACTTTAATGTTTGTTGTTGCATGTGATCGACCAAAGACCGCGACGCGTACGTGCCCCATCTCTTGAGAATTTACTTTGGGCCGAGAGTGGCGGCGAGGACTCTATCTTCTCCTCCAAACTTGCCAATATTTTGTCCGCAAAAAGAAAAGAATTAGCCGGCTATTCCGCGAGGCGCGCGGTTCTCGGCACGACGAGGACGGTGAGACGCACTTTTGCGCGGCCACTCATTATCGGCTCGCATTCCGCCGAGCGGCCCCGCCGGGGCTTTGTGCGCTTATTAGGGGGGAGAAATTTTTCCAATTTCGCGAAGAGATTAATGACCACGAATGTGGCCACAGTTGCTGGACCGAAAATGGATTACCGCAGCGAGTGCATTTTGTTTCGAGATGTCACGTACTTTGGCGCCTCATCAATCATTCGACTTGGGCCTCTGAAAATTGCCGGTTGAGCGTTGATTCGCATAAAAAATGGAATGCATTAGAAGCTACGTGCACTTTAGGAAGCCTTGACGTGCTATCAACGTGCTTTTCGAGAGGTTAATTTGGCCATTTGCAAGGTATTTTACCTTAAAACATCGGAAATCGCCAAAAAATTTTAGTTTTTTCCAAATTTCCTCTCATTTCCATAAATTTTAGCCCGCAGAAATGCTGAATTGGCCTTTGTAGGCGAAGTGTAATAGCTCATTAACATTTTTAATATCATTTGTTAGACATTAACTCTAAATAATTTAGAAAAATTACAAAAATTTGCATTTTTTCAATATTTTGGAAGATTTTTGATGAATATTGTGAATTTTGAGACAGTAAATAGAATAAAAAATTGTTTTACAACCTCCTTATAGATTTTAGAAAGTATTTTCAAGTTTAACAGAGAGTTTAAGGCAATAAAAATAGGTGTTATCTAGTATAACATCATTTTTTCCCCGATTTTTCCCGTTTTTTTCAATATTTTCGATATTTAAAGCCGATTTATTATCAAATTTGATATTGACAGCAAAGCTAGAGATCTATACTCTATTCTAAATACCACAAACCCCCTTAACACGGCCCCAAGATGGCTGCAAAATCTTGTTTTTGCCTCCCATTTCCTGCAGTTTCCCTCCTCCCCAATCTCTGACCTGTTGATGTCTGCCCGAACCTTTTATGTTTTTTTTTTCTGATATTCCAACCCGTCTGGGTTTTATTGCACGCCGCATCGTATACATGAAGATTACGATAAACAAAGGAGGGTGGTTTCTTCAGTCATCCCCTTTTTTGCAGAATTTTGCTTCGGAAAGCCTTTGAAATTACTATTTCCCGTATCGTGTCGGGTGTACAGACATGTGGTATTGTGTGAAATTGAAGGAATTGGATAATTTAGGGGCTGAGGCGACATTTTATACGAAAAATTTGCGATTTACCCATGTTTTCCGGGGAAAATCTCAAATTTCTTGAGATTTGTGGGTTAAACATGGTAAATATGATGAGTCAAAGGTGTAATGTAGTAAAATATGAGTTCCTGATGTCAAGTGTTTTCTAATTTTGAAAGGGGAGACATGTTATACGATCAATTTTCAAAATTTCCCTAGTTTTTTTTCAAAAATCTTGAATTTTTCCTAACTTTTCCGTTGACAACAAAAAATTAAGACGTCCAAAAAGTTAAATCAAGGTAGAATATGAACTCCTATAGTGTTATCTTTTATTTTTGTTAAGAAATTTGTCTGTTATAGGCGAGTTTTTGTCAAAAAACGGCATTTTTTGCCTTAAACTTAAGATTTTCTTGAAAAAAATCGAATTCCATGCAGTATATTGTATTTTCAACCACTCTCATTGCCTCATACGAACATGTACGATGTTTACTGCACATAACAAGCGTTTCCTCACCGTTTAATCCCACAATTTTCGCCCCCCGTTTCTCCAAATTCCAGGCCGTGGAAGCGGATTTTTGCGCAAAATCCGCTTAGAAAGCGGCTGCTTTGCGAAGCCGTGTGTGGGATAGCAAGTCGTTGGGAATTATGCTAAGCCCTCTGTCCTTTCGCTTCAAAACACTCTCCGCTTGCAATTTTTTTCATTGCGAAATTTGAATTTTTATCAACTTTTTGCGACTCCGCGCCGGCCTCGAAACCCGACGTTTTTGTGCACCAATTTTTTTCGGAATTCGGTCTCGAAGATCTGCAAGGCTAAACAGCGACGCTTTTGTCGCCCGCTCTTCTCGTGAAATAAGAGTGCAAACGCGAGAGAGTGTGGGGAATTCGGAGGGGGCGGGGGAAAACCAGAGATTCGGTGCGGAAAACAATTTTTTGGGGAGAAAAAAGGGAAAGGTGGAGAAAATTGGGGAGAGGAATGAAAAATGCATGCGACAGGGAGGGTGTTGAATACATTTGGGGACGTTATAGTGCAGGGAAAACTTTGTATAGCGGATTTTTTAAATTTGGCCAGAATTTCGAGAGTTTCTCAAAAAATCTCGTTTTTGACCCGAATTTTTGCTGATTTTTTTTTCAAAAATTGTTGAGGAGGCTTCAAGAAGGCCTGAGGCAATTTTGCAAAAAAAATTTTTTTTGAAAAAGTCGAAAAATAGAGTTAATGACGTATATCTGTGATGGTCATATATGGCGTTGCAAGTGTTGGAAAAGCTGTCATAGCCTGATGTAGGGCTTCTGTTGGGATAACATGCGATTTAAAATGTAATCCAGAGCACTCTGAGATTCCAGCGAACCATCTGGGTATTACTTTAGATGATTTTTGATGACGGAAATTTTTTGATTTTTCTCTAATTTTTGCGATTTTTTTGAAAAAAAAATGTTTTGAAAATTGTTTCCCTGCTGCTGTAGAAGAATATTGGAGGCAATAAACGGGAAATTTTGCAGTCTTTCTCCCCGAAAATTGGGTTTCTCCCCTAATTCTTTCGAATTTCCCCCCACAAAGCCGTGCCTGCTCTGGTTTTTGCCGCAAAAATAGTCCGCGCACTCTGCAATATGTTAATTTCGGCCCAAAAATCCGGCTCTCTCCAGTTCCCGGGCCCGCAAAGCAGGTTAGCAAACATTTTTTTGTCAAAAAATGGGGGGAAAAAGCCTCGTGCAAACAAAAAGAACGCCAGCGGCGAGATCATTCAGGTCAGTTTTTTGGTCGAATCTGTTGACTCTTCTGTCACCTCGCACACTCCGAAGCTTGTTAGACGCGCGCTGCAACAAGTGTTTTTGAAGGTTCCGGCGAGGAGAATTGAGCGAAAGAATGAGATTTGGGGTGTTTATTCGAAGCCGTTCTTCGGCCCGAATTTTGAGTGCAAAATGAATTTACCGTAGGTCACGTACGAAGATGTGGCTGCAAAGTTTTCCACGGTGTGAGTGTTACCCCGCCACAATTCTTTGTTGACTCAAAAAAGCGACATTTTATACGAAAGCTTCAAAATTTTGGTCTCAACAAAAATGTTTAATTTCAAAATAGCCTGAGGGGACATGTTGCATATGTAATGTAAGCAGTATAGTAGACATCATATGCTTCAATTTGAGGCTATAACCAAGTTTGTATGTCTTGTGATTTTCGCACAGTGCGGTGTTTAAAAATGGGCGAGATCGGAATTTCCTCCAATAAAAAATGACGTCATAGCCGAATAACTGGGGGTGTGGAACCAAAAATTTTTTATGGACCGTATGGTTGACGCCCCATCCGTTGATTTGCAAATATGATCGCTTATATTGAAGGCTTATTATTTGCACAGTGCAGATTTGAAATTTTTGAGTTTTGTAAAAACTGGTTGCAAAGAAAATGTTACAGTAAGACGTGAGAAGTAATAAGTAGAATATTCATTTCCTAAATAGACAGCTAAGGGCTTTAGCTTTGGTTTAAACCAATTTTTGAGATTTTTGGACTGGTCGACTTTGCACAGTGAAGATTTGAAATTTTCGTGTTTTGTAAAAACTGGTTGGAAATAATTCAATGTTACAGTAAGGCGTGAGTGGTTATGAGCAGCCTAGTTATTTACCAGACAGCCTGAGGGCTTTAGCTTTGATCGAAGTCCATTTTTGAGATTTTTCGACTGGTCGATTTTGTACAGTGCAGATTTGAAATTTTTACGTTTTGTAAAAACTCGTTGGAAATAATTCAATATTACAGTAATGCGGGACTAGTTATGATTATTGTGGTAGCTTATCAGAACTCCTGAGGGCTTTATCTTCAATTTAAGCCCATTCCTAAGACTTTTCGACCGGTCGATTTCGCACAATGCGATTTCGAAAATTTCCGGTTTCCCCAAAATTTCTCTCAATTTGTGACCGTATACGTAGCGCTTTTGTTTGTCCGAAGTAATAAAAACCGCACGCAATTTGTCATATACCACATTTTTCTCCCTAAAAGTTCATTGCATCCCACTTTTTCCCGCCGGCGAAAAGTATATCCATCCATCGGGGGCTAATCCACTGATCTCTTCGACTCTGAATCCCCTTCCGCTCTCATTTTGTCGATAGCTGTTCGTGATCAAGTTCTACCGAAAACATTACAATTGGATTGATTAAACGAGAGATTTTTGTCGACTTTGTCATCGGTTTGTTGTTCATGAAGACTTCCGCGTCCCGACGCAGCCCGCTTTTCGCTACGGTATGACCTAAAAAGAGGCGAAAAATATTTTTTCCCGATCACCCATCCATTTCGCTATTTATCATCGCCGGGGCTGATAAACGGCGTCGGGGAGCGAATTGCGGAGATAAAAATCGATCCGTCTTTGTTCCCCACGCGATGCAACAAGTTCTCCAGCGGATGCGGTGGCCCTTGTGCTTTCATCCACCATTTTGGTTCGGAGACGTCTGGTATAATATAAAGAAATTTTTGAGTTTTTTCGAAATTTCATGGGTAAAATAAGGTAGCAGCTGGCTGGCAGTGGAAGATTAGAGATTTGTGAGGCACTTAGAATAGGATATGATGGCTGTAATTGTTGCATTTTACATTTATTTTGGATTTTTTACTATTTTTTCGTCCAAAAACAAGTTTTTTTTTGTCGAAAGCGGTCAAATTCGTTGACTTAACCTTCGATTTTAGTCTTGTAAATAACATTAAATGATCTCTGATATTACTATATATCCTGCCTTCTCCGTATTTTACCTTGTTTTAGCTATTTTCCCCATAAAAATGCCATTTTCCCTCAATTTTTTCCAGTTTTCCCCAAAAAAGTTCAAAAACAGCTGACGAAAAACGCACTCCGGTCCCGTTGAACTGTTATTCCAACAGTTCAACGTTGGCTAGACGGTCTCCTGATAACGCTGCGCAACATTCCGATCGTTTGTATATGGGTTGCACTCTTCAGACATTACCCTTTCTCCCATCAAAAACAATTTTTTTTTCTCGGCTCCAAAATTACTTTTGCTCCCGTTTTTGTAATGTGCACTTTTCGGCGTTGTCGATTGTGCTGTAACCGGCGGGAAACAAGTGGTGATTCAGCCACATTAGGCCATTGCTTTAACGATCATTTGACCGAATTTGGTGATTGGTTTGGGCCCGAAATTGCCGCAGTCTTGAGAGTACTGTAACTCGTAAAGTAGTAGTTGTAATGATATGAAATTTGGAAT